>OX388321.1:18327011-19774387 GCA_947579605.1 Athripsodes cinereus | reverse complement strand
GTGGTTCTCGGAAGCCCGCGTTTCCTCACACCCTTTGTTTCAGACAAGTATCCTCTTTGTCATTATTACCTCGTTTATTCGTTCAACATGACCAAACCACCGTAAATAAACCCATACTCATATTTTTTATATTAATTATCATTTGCCTTTAAAATATAATTATTGTTATTTGCATAAGAACAATCAGAATGAATCACCATCTAATACGAACGATTAATTTTTACGTGGAGGTGAGCACTGTTACATGGGTATTTCTGAAAACTGCCCTTATTTTGAGTAATTAATAACATAATAGAACGAATTTCACAAACAACGTGTATTTTAAGAAACACAATGTGTACATACCTTCATAACTGTAACTATATGTAGAATGTAGGTAGGTATACAGTACATGAAAGTGGTAGAGAAACACAATATAATATTATAGTAGGTACCTACCTACCTACCTACATTCGTCAATGTGTAATTAATAAAACAATTATTACAATATGCCCTTGTATCGGTCAAGGGTTGATAAAATTACCAACACATGCCAGCACCTTCACTAGCTGTAAATTACATACCTGTGTATATATTTCTTTACACCTAATTATTACATAGGTATAGCAATTTTTAAAAATTAACTTTGACAAAATTACAGTTCAAAACATGTAGTGTTTTCATAAGATTGGGTCCATTGTATGTTTTGTAATAAAAGTTTCAACTTAATTAGATAAGTGCCGATCAATTTTTTTTCATTTCTTAATTGCTGCGTTCAATAGTTATTCAAAATCAAATCCATGGTTCCCGTCCAGGAAGCCACTGCACCTCTGGGGTCAAAATTTGTAACCCCATATGCTGAGTATATTCAATTTGAATACATTTTTCTATAAAATTATATGAATTGTAATCAATGTACAGTATATAATGAATAAATAAATTAGTTTTAATACGAGAATAGGGAAATAGACGGAGGGCGTCCTCTCAGTGATATGCAGGTATAATTATTAGTTTTTTTTTAAGTATGAGGTATTTTAAACTAAATACCTATTATATTACAGCCACACAATAAACCCCGGAAGAACAGTTTATAACCTTGACCACACCAGGGATTGTTATCATAACACGAGCCTCCCGCCTATATACCTAACTATCTAAATACCCCAAAGTTCTACTTTCTTTTACAATAAGACGTTTGTTCAAAACATCAAAATTATGTAGACTACTTTTCAAAATCAAATTCAATCGCAAACAAGGATGTGAAATCTATTTTAATGTTTCAGTAACATCGATGAATAAATTACGTTAGAATCTTGTGAATGTTACCTCGCAAGATATTACGTTAGAATCTTGTGAATGTTACCTCGCAAGATATTACGTTAGAATCTTGTGAATGTTACCTCACAAGATATTAAATTTTCTGTAAACTGATAAAACTGCCGCGCAGTGAATAGAAAATATAAAATCATTGGCGCCAGAGAGATAATGGTTCTTCAAGTAATACCAAATTCTATATTATTTATTTAAATGTACCTAACTATCTAAAAGTAATCCAACTTCCAACTTCTACATAGATATTGTTCGTGTGTTTATGAGTCATCCCAATTCTATAATTCTGTATTTTAATAGGAAAACTTAACCTTTTAGGAATATCCAATTTTTTTTTATTTTATTCAATGATTTGAGTGATTCTTTAATATAACTCCCTAAGCCAAAAGTGTTTCAGTGATTTGAAATCGTATAACCCAACACTGACCTACAAGTGACCTGCTTGGTCCGTTTGACCCAGATCTTCTACTCCGATACCTCGCGTGATGGAATGCTATGGACTGAGTAGTGGACAACTCACCCGTCACAACGACCAGCACACGTCTTGGAAGTACTCTGAAATGACCAAACACTATTACACAACCCTGATATAAAGCTGTGATAACATAACCAATCTCACTTACTAATCAGTAATCGTAATGACTATGAATAATTCTGTCACTGCATATTTTATAATTTCCTACATTTTTCATTAGTTGCTATAAGAAAACGATTGTTGTTACCAACCATAATTAATATTAAAATTAAAGGTAATATGGAAAATATTATTTTGTCAAGTATGCTGTTAGATCATCTGGATTAGATTGTTGAGGACAGTTGTTTTGGAATAAAAAATGTAAAATATTTGTGACAATTTTAAGTAATTCTTACTTCACAAGTTTGATATCATTTTTTTAGAAAATTTATTGTGTCCGGTGATATATTAGGCAGAGGGTATTTCAATAATTACAATCCAGATTAGCTGGAAGAAATCGTATATGCGATTAACTCGCCTTTTGGTATTCTCAATAGAAGCTGTTTACCTTTTATACCTACTTGTACAAGTATACTGTATATTTGGATGCCATTAAAGGATTAAATATTTATTATAATAAAATAAGTTATACGATAGTCCTTCCTCAAAGTCTATCAAAAACATGAAATGTTATCTGCGTCTTAAAAATGCAATATTGAATTAGATAAGTAATTAATTAAAATGACGGTACATAAATGCACATGCAAAATATTTACTGTGCCACACCAATTAACATTAGAATGTCGGTAAACAACTTCTGTGGAAAATCATTATGAATATTTTGTTCATTAAAATGAAATCATCAGTAATGATAAAGTTCGAAAAAATTATCATAAAAATGCAATTATTTATTTATTTTACTTTAATACGTTCGACCATTATATTGAGTTCTCTACTAAATAAAAGTTTTGAATTACTGTGTATAAATAAAAGGGTAGTACTATTCTGAATGAATGAATCATTCTCCTAAGAAGTTACACAGATTATCAAACGTGCGGCTTAACGAATTTTCTGATAAATCCATGAGTCATCTAAATGAGTGTATATTGTGTAAACTTCTCTATGACTTGTACAGACATAATAATAAGGGATAATTTTCATAAGTACATACACGAACACTAATATGTATATATAAATAGATGTGTAATATTATATCATATCTGGATTTAAGTTGTCTGCGCAGCGCATTGGCCACATAGCTTAAAAGCTTGTACACACAAAAAACAAAATTGAAAAATATTTATTATCAAAATACAAACCTTTACCATTTATGTAATGTCGATGAGAGAATATAAATCTATATTGAGTCTCCTACATATTCATCGATGAAGCATGCTTCTCATTCTGAATATCTTGTTTTTTAATGTAATACTGACAGAACCACCATGTGTTTCAGCACATGGTCTATTGACTAAACTTTTGTGGGTTATTTTGATATTATTTTCATACACTCAACTGCAAATGCTATAGAATGAAGTATTATCACTTAGCATCCTATATTACTCATGTTAATTGATCTTTTCTTAGGAATTTTATTGACGTGAATTGGATTTGTTGACAGGCATTTAAAGAAAATATATTTGGACTAAACTATCATCACCCTCTTTATTCCCATCTATTGTCTTACTTACCATTGAAATATTTGATTATGATTATTTTTTATCGGCAAATTTTTGCATTTTGATTACAAAAAGTTATATAGTCTCCTTAATACCCGCTTTCCCATTTTTAAAATAACAATAATTAGGTATAGACACCTCTGGGATAGCCGGGACCGATTTCCATATAGATAAAATATAAATTAACTCATACTTTGTTTTAGAATTATACCATTATAATGTAAAAAATAAGTATTGACTCTTTATTCGTCGTTCGTCGAATATTTTCCAAGCGTTCTTCAATATCAATTTAATATTGTGAATTAAGCACGATTTTATATTTTGTTGAACCGCAAATTAAAAGTTGGTATTGCTGGTATCTTCCAAGTTACAAGAAACCACTCGAGGAAAGTGTGAAGGAATCAAGTGTTGTATTGTAACGAGTCCAACTTTGGTTTGTTCCAATCCTCGTACAACACATACATAGGTACAATTTATACTTGAACTGTTCCCAGTGGGAGACCAGAAAGTTTTCTCATCGCGTGACTTGAACTCCGGAAAAACAGCAATATTCACCAACTAATTTTAGATATTTCGCCACTTGCATTTTGTATTGTGTGGATTAACACCTCAGAATTATAGGACTATTATGATTCTAAGGATCACTTCAAAGGGTTCGTGATAGACAGAGATTTTAAAACGTGGGAAAGAAACATGATAATAAAAGATGCTACTAAATAGTTATATTTTGATCCATTATAATAATTTATGATTTACTGCTTTGGCGAAAAGTGATACAGACATTTATATACTTCGATATTTAAACAGTTTTTAATATTTTCGTTATTTGTTTAGTATATTTTTTGATAAACAATGACCGAACCGAAAATCAAGTTTCGAGTTGAGATTTGAATTCTTTCTTCCTCAGAATTCCATTTTCAGGCAGACATGACCATATTGAAATATGTGTGATAAACTAAATATAACACGAGTACATTTTAAATTATAATTTGGTATTTCTTGGTATAGATAGTATTTTTGTTGCTGTATCAAGCATGATAATGATTTAAAGGTACGAAACACAATGCACTTTGAGCAGTTAGTAGATGTATAGAATAAACAAAAATAAATTACCTAAGTGTTATTTAAATAATAGTTATCGACCGTTATTTAAATTTAACCACAGAGTAAAATAACAGCAAAAAAATTATATCAAAATGACTTGAAACATGAGTAGTGAAATTTATTTTGGAAAAATGTTTTTTTCTAATGTGGTGAAATGTAAAAAGTAAAAATAGTTTGTTATGGAGAAAACAAGTACATTTGCGAGAGATAGTAAAAGAAAGATCGCAAATGGATTCGTCAAAAAGGCGTCCACGACAACTACCATCAATAATAACACAACCACCGCCAAAAATCTGAACAAAAAACCTGAGGAGAAGAAGACCAAGGAGAAAGGAAGCACCGGGACAGCTACAGCTAGTAACCCCGCGGGGACTTCTCCTAAAAAACTCCCTATATTCGCTCTTCCTCAGGGTTGTACTCCGCTTATGTATGCCTGCCAACAGGCGGATCATAAACAAGTTATCGAAATACTAAAAAAAGATGTAAGTATAACATAAGTGGTCTGATTAAGGGTTGATATTGTATTGTTTTTAAGGTTAAATTCACCGAAGAGGTTTGCCACCCATCTAAATATCTTATTTTTTTGTTGACACGGAGGGTACAGCTTGTATGTTTATTGTATAAAACTGGTTCGCTGACTACGCCACTTAAGGGATATGCCGTGATGGTATAGTAGAATTAGTTGCTATGTTCCTTTCTAATCTAGTACCTGAATTTTGTCTCTCAGTATCACCGATAAATAATGTTGAATAGCTACACCTATAGGCCTAGTCAAAATACATTTAAGCGTTACGTTTTCGTTCGAATTTAGACGACGTTGCGAGAACGCGTCAATTTTCGTAGCTAAAATACACAAGTAGCTACGAAAATTGACACGTTCTCACAACGTCGTCTACATTTGAACGAAAACGTAACGCTAAAATGTGTTTTGACTAGGTCCACTAATATTGTTTTAAAATATGTTGTATATACGCAGTTATTTCACAAGAATTTCTGTGATACCTATTATATTTACTGTTTTCGTAAGATAGGTATATTGTATTTAAATACGACATAAAAATATTAGACTAAATAATATTAAAAGTCGAGAAGATTTGATGTTATTCTAATTCTTGTTCATAAGTCGTCCAAAATATTTTTAAACAACTCAATTACAAAATCCTATTGTAAAGTTGCCATTATAATTATGTTCTTTATAATGTAGGTAGGTACCTAATTGTCCCACTTTTCTCGTTCTTTTGTCATTTAATACAAGGCGTTAAGTACAAAATATTTTTTAACATGACAAAGGCGGGTACCACCATTGTCACGATTAGACGAGACAACTTAACAACAACTACCTATATTATATGCAATACATACTATAACAACTTAGGTACCTATATGCTATGATACAGTCTTTCAGAAAGTGAATTACAAACAATATAGTATGTATTCTGTCTGACATCAAACTTTCTATGATGCTATACATATATATAAGATTATTTTTGCTATTATGTAAAGAAAATATTGTTTGTTTTCCTAGCCCGGTTCGGTACACAAGCGCGACCGAACTCTCAAGACCGCCCTCCATTACTGCTTCGACAACCCGACAGCTGTGACCGCAGACAGGATCCTAATGGCGTCTCCTTCTCTCTTGGAGTCCAGAGATCAGGATGGTTTTACTCCACTCCACTTGGCAGTTATCCAGGGTAACATGGCTTTGGTTACTTTCCTCCTGGCCAACAATGCTGATGTTATGGCGCTGGATAATGAGAAACATTCGGTGGTGCATTGGGCAACAGGTGAGTCCTTTATTAATTTGTTTTTATTTTGATATGCATCTATTAGCATCAATGGGTTTATATTTTAAAAATATGATTAAGTATAATATTACAGAAGAAATTTATCCTTACTTTACCAATTTGTGTTAAAGTAAGGATAAATTAATTCTAAGGATAACTTACATCAATTAAATAACCCTTTTAAACTACACCTTATAATTATATCTTGCTACTTTTATTTGTAGGTAATCATTGCGTATTGTTTTATTAGCGACAAAGTATAAAATACACAGAATGTGTGTATATTATAAATGCAGGTACATATACGAAAGTATTTTTATCGATTTACTTAAGTAATTCTTGACATTATTAAAATACTTACCTATGTACACAAAATTCATTACAAAGAATTGCACCGCAAACAAACTATGACCCAAATTCATTAAATACTTACTATTTTTCATACATACAAACAATGTAGTATGTAGGTATTTACTATTTATATACAATAAGGGTGTGCTTGAGATTATAAATATACCTAATGGGGTTTCAGTTTGAGAACATATTTAACATTTTATGTTCGCATTTACATATGCGGCCCGTGTTTTATTTTTCGTTTATACCGCTTCTTATATAAACAGTAATAATCTGCTAGTTACTACTTATTACTTTCAAATTATATAGTGCTGCATATAACATGTTGTATGGGTATTGAATTTATTTTAATAAGTAATACAGGCTACGGCCTTGACGAAAATGTTGTAAACATTAAAATGTTATATGTTATAAAATTCCACCGATAGAATTTCGTGATTAAATCCTGGTTTCACCAGTAATAGCAACATTAATAATATTGTGTAAATAATCTATAATAAAATGCTAGTTAGAAAAATTTCCCACGCATACTAATAACCCGATAATTTTCAAATTAAAAATATTTGACTGATTTTTTAATATAGCTAACTATACTAGTAATTCAATATAAGTCATTGAATCATGTAAAAATATGCTTATGTATGGAAATATCAGAAGTTATAATTCACATTACTCCTAAACGTATGCAACCTTAATAGCGTTTAACATGTTTCGTTAATAATTTGCAAAGGATTTGAGACACTGGATATCTTGATATCAAGAATATAATCCGGTATAAAAACAAGTATATGTATGTATTGAATATTAGCTATCTAAGCAATGAATACTCCTGAAATCATAATATAAGACATTGCTAGGTGTATTTGATAATATATGTATTTGTATGAGAGATGTATTTGAATTTTAAACTACTTATCCCACAAACCCTAATTCATATTTTGAGTCAATTATAAACTAGCTAGATATAGGCTTCTTCAAAACCTCTCCTTTTTTCAAGGTATTTGAGGAACACAACCCACCCTTTTCTCACAACTTGTATAAAGTAAACTGCTTTTTTAAGGTTTTCCGAATCTTGTTTTGCCTCCCATATTCTGGAATCCTAGGCATTCATCTGGCATCCTCTATATTTGAATAAATTAACAGATAATTAACACTAGCAAACAAAAACGTAGTACATTAACATTATGTTCGCACATTATTCATAAACCCATTATACTGCAATTCATGGCATTCAGTACGTATGAAGTATATGTACGAATACGATATTTATTGCGTATTATCTCAAACATACTCACACTATGTAGGTACATGGTATAATAACTGTGGAAATACCTAATTGCATTCAATGAATAACTAATATGTTGCGGATAGTATTCAACGATTATGTATGATAATGTCAAAAGATTGTGGATAAGCTGAGGCCTACACAGTTCCACATGAATATCAGTAGGTGATAATATATCAGCTGTAACTCAATGATATACCTATTACTTATACATCTATCTATCTAGCAACTGGACACCACGGATTATATGCAAATTAATAGACACAAATATGCATGAACAATAATATGCAAGTCAATTTTATGCAAAATAAGTATGAACATGCCACATTTAAAAATTTCGTTTAGACTATTGAAGGGAGACTCACCTCACTCCCGGATATTTCAGGAGTCATAGACTCCTAATTATCCGCACATTTGTTTCTTTCGACTAGTGTAAATTTACAAAAATACATCAAAGATTTTAAGATCTCGTTTTATTTAAAGAAAATAGAATTCCAAAGTTTTTCCCGAAGGGGTAAAGTTTCGAGTCCCTATAATATTTAGAATTTTCTTGTGACGAAGGATGTTGTTCTGTTCAAAGTTGTGTACCTACATATTTTTTTTTATGATGGTAAAATATATAGCATAAACATGCGAAAACTTATTAAAATAGACAAAACATGCAATAGCATATAATTCGGTATCTATTAATAATTATGAAGCTTTCAGTGTACATTATATTAGTATATATTTATGGTTTCTTGACTTACAATGATATGTAATTATACGCGTGTTTGTATCTGAAAGCTGATGATATGGATTACCTCATATGTTCTAATACTCTGATTGTATCTGACAGTCTACACACCGCATATCATTTAGCATGCTAGGTTGAATGAAAAATGAAATATTACATTTACTCATAAAAAAATGGGTTATATCATCAGGTATGCTAGTAGACTTCC
Source organism: Athripsodes cinereus (assembly GCA_947579605.1). NCBI lineage: Eukaryota > Metazoa > Arthropoda > Insecta > Trichoptera > Leptoceridae > Athripsodes > Athripsodes cinereus. Next base: position 19,765,475 of record OX388321.1, on the reverse strand, counting down.
ATTCTCTATTAAAATTATTTGTACTTACATACCAATAATTTCAAAAGTGATCATCGACTATAGGGGTGAGTCGACTGCGAAATGCAAGGAAATAGAATTCTAGGAGAATGGAGTATCTTTTAAGAAGGAAATTTTTACTCTTCTTCCTTGCTGCATTTTTCTTTTTCTCTTTAACTTGTTATTTTGGTGTTTGTGTGAACTATTATTTACCTTTAGATCTCTAGATCGTGGTCATCTTAATGAAAATATATTTTTAATTTATTTATTTATACCCATCGTTTTGATTATTGGAAAGAAATATATACAAATATTGATATCACCCATTACTAAATCACTCATCGTAAAAAAGGTAAAAGTAATTGAGTAAGTTGTCTTCTGTAAACCATTGATTACAGTTACATGTGAAGTTAAATTTACAAATGATAAATTGTGTTGGAAAAAAAATGAGCGGTCATTCTGAAAAATTATATTTCTTGTTATAGATACTGTAGTTTTCCTCCAATATACAAAAATAATAGATTTGTTATAGAATACATAGGTAAGTACTATACTGCCCTGCTAAGTAAAAACACAGTAATTACCAAAACACATAGGTGTCAGAATCGCAGACCAAGTTTGAAACTACTTTTTGTGTTTATTTTTTCAAATACTAAAAAACAAACCTTCCACATTCGTTGCAAATATCTAAATTAGTTTACTAAAAGGAAAATATTGAATATCTGAGATATTTGTGATGATTATGTTTTATTTTTTAATACTTAATGTAAAAAATACACACAAAAGGTTTCAAACTTGGTCTGCGATTCTGACACCTATGTGTTTTGGTAATTACTGTGTTTTTACTTAGCAGGGCAGTATATAGGTATGGATGAAAATAGATAAATAAAACTGGTTGCTTTTCTTTACACAACATCGTATTGTTTCTACTTTGTGGCGTCCAAGCACAAGAGTATAAGAAGTAGTGAAAGTGAATACACACACCCATTATGTAGGTGTTGTGCTATCTACATATTAAATACACTTGCATTTTATATTGTGTATTTGAGGGGAGGAAACAATACGTGACCTAGTAATATCTAATACTCCCCTGAACTCAGACCATCACAATTACGATACCCGTCGTAAGCGAGATGTATGGTGACCCTTAGAGCATAGATTGGCTAAAATTTCAAAAAGATTTATATGTCTTATTAGCGTACGCATGCTTATGTCTCGCTGTTTTATTTCAAAAAGATTTATATGTCTTATTAGCGTACGCATGCTTATGTCTCGCTGTTTTATTTTTCCTGCTGATATCGCCTTAGCCAAAAGCATGTTATGGTCCTAGTGCAGGGTGATATTTAAAAAATAATAATAATTAGAAGTTGTCCTGTAATGTAAAAGCACTCTATTATGTAGAATATCAGAGAGAGGTGAAAAGTATCTTGTTATGAAATCCTTTTACAACATCATCAAAATTCTAAATGGGACTGTTCGCCCTGTTTGGCATTGACCTATTTATTAATTATCTATACTAATATTATAAAGAGTAAAGATTTGATTGTGTGCATTGAATAGGCTCCGAAACTACTGAACGAACGTTGGGAAGCTACACTATCCCCGGGTGACATGGGCTATATTATATTTTCAAAAAAAATAGGGATCCTTACTAAAACTATTTTTTTTAAATACCTACCTACCCGTGCGAAGCCGGTGCGGACTGCTAGTTATTAATATTTTACATACACTGACGTGAAGTTATTATGGGCTTTATTACACTCGAAATAACTTTGATACAAAATTCTTTATGTAGTGGTTTGTGGTTTTATTGATTGTCATTTTTTTTATCAATGGACAATAATTAATATTTGAAATTAGAGAGCGAAACTTTATAAAATTAAAGTATTATATGTTAGCAAGTTATTCTGGGTTAGTTGGAAGAAATCGCGCCTCTGTATATTGATTGTATGATTGTATTTGTTTTAAAAGTATTTTTGTGTGAATTTGGTTGTAATCAATGTAGGTACAGTAAAGAATAAATAAATTAAAAAATTAAAAAAAAATCTTTTTTGACTCGCAACTTCATCCTTATAGAGGAATTATCTTCGCAATGCACGTCTGCAAACCACTGATAGCTTAGCAAATGATATATATAAATGAAAGTTTTAATATTGATTAGTTGCAAAAAGCTCAAGAAGTACCTACGTGTATAAATTATACGTCGTACACTTTTCATGAGTTTATACTCCGCCCTGATGATGCCAATATATTGGTGAAAGCGCTAGGCGTAATTGTAGTATACTTTGGTATACATAAATGTGAAACATAAAACAGTGTTTTTTTATATTTTATATTATTAAAATGTTGTTTCACAATGTCAACACTGAAACATTAAATTTAACTTTTCATTAATTTGCTTATTTTTACGTAACAGCAACTATGCAATCTGGGGGAAGCATGTGATAGAAAAGTAGGCTAGTATTACACACAAAGAAAACAAATCGATACCTACATATTATAATATATATATATATACATACAGAGTACCTACCTACATAGCTCGACTTTACAAAATATACTTAACTAAAATGTTACCTACAAAATAAAACACAAAATTTATTTATATATTAACTGTCTATACCTACAGGAATTATTTTATTTTATTTTACAAAAACACATGGCACATGATATATACGAGTATGCATATATTATAAATACATATATGCGTATAGTTTAATATTATATCTAATAATACTAAAAAATCCTTTTTAAATATTCGTGTTCGTTTTTTTATAAGTAAGTATGTATGTACGTTTACATACTTGCTATATTCTTTTGTAATAGTTGATTTTGCCAGGTGAACAGTAAGAGAACCAATTACCTGCTTCTTTGAAAACTTGCATCTCTTTTGAGGGTATTTCTCCTAATATATAAAAAATAATTAAAAAATCGTCATTTGACGTGAATACCGTATACGAGTATTGTAAAATATCTGTAGATAACAAGAAAAACCAAAACACACAAAAAATAATAAAGCTATTTCCAACATTTTTAAATAGTCAACTTTCTAATATTCTTCAGTTTTTTGCCTTTTCTTAGTTTGATACCCATGTTACCTTTAGAATATTTTCTGGGTGGGAGCTGACTGTTTCCGGCAAAGGCGAAGGTTCACTTAAATCGATCTTGATTTAAAAAAAAAACAGAAAATACATTGTCGTAATACTTTTAAATTATAAAAATGTCTCCTAACTGTTAAATATAATCCATTGTAGTGTAGATGTATAATAATTTATATATAGTGTTATTGTCAATAAGATGATTATTTCCCAAGAGAAGCAGAGTTTTAAATTGGTATATAGGTAGGTAATACCCACAGTACGTTAACTAGGTATATCCGGAATTTCTTTTATAAAAATATATTATTGTTTTATTTCCGTTCAAAACACAATTTATATTTATAACACGACAACAAAGTAATTGGAAAATTACATACCTACAATACAAGTGCTTGGATTTTCAAGTAAAATTATATTTATACAGAAACATTCTTATGTTTTATAACACCTAATCTTGTTATTACAATAAAATTAACAGTACCACTACTAAGTGACCTAATTTGTGTGTTTCTAATGGATAGTATTTAAACGAGCGACACAAAATTCAAATTATGGATTACAAAAAATACAGAAATGAGCATAAAGAATTTCTGTTTGGACGACAAATAATGAGCGACGACATACCTAATAATAAAGTGGGCGACTACTTTACAGTTTATACGACCATATATCTACTGAGGTGGCAGCATTGTGGCGAACATATAAATCGAAAATTGACAAACAGGACACTCGAAAACTTACAAAAAAATAAGTAGGAGTCCCATTAATAATAAAGGGAAACGGGCCGCAGGTAAAGGTGAAAAAACGCGATATATGTTCGACTAATGTATGAAACAAAGTGCAAATTATAAATTGCTCTTTGATATAAATCTACACAATGTAAAACCTTCATTGTAGTAGAATATTGACAGTGGTGGCATGTGTGGTATACATGTATTATAGAACAACCACACAAAAGACTGAAACTTTCAACAACATAATAACATACATGTCGTGTGTGATACGATAGCAGTTACCCGTTTCACTTACTATTATCTCTCAAGAGTTTTATACCCATAACCCACAATAATATACTCATCATTATAATATATAGGTATATATGGCATAGTTTCATAAGTTTTCGAGTGCTCTGTAAAAGGCACATGTTCAAAAGAATAAAGACATTATTTTTACCTCTTATGTAAACTCAGCGACAAGGTTTTCCCCTTATCTTGAATGTCTTACTTTTTTGTTGGCACGGAGGGGATAGTTTGCATGCCTATTACACGCAGCCGGCCAACGGCTGTCCCACTTCTGGGACATGCCGTGATGATATAGTATGACGTGGATGTAGTGTCCTAGAAGATGAATTGTACAGTGTCCTTGAGGTGCTTTGGCACGTAAACGACACTTTCATGTTGTCCAATAATAATAATATGGTATTTTAATAGGATTTTACATATTTTGTTATTTTTTTGGCACAACTAATAACAATAATCTGTTTCAACTTAAAAAATCGATACCCAGCTTACAATAAAAATATGCGACAACTGTATGACATAGGTACCAGTTTGAATTAAACTCCATTATTATAAATATAGCATATTAGGTATAAGTATGTATTAACCATACATAATATTTTTACCTTTTTATGTTGCAAATAAGACACTTTCGCTAGAGAACATTCATGCTTATATTTTTATATATTTTGTTGCAAAATACCTATTATTATTAAGTTTATTGTTTGTAAGTCAATCTGAAATGTATTCTTATTTAGTCTTATAATCTGTAAAAAGCATCAGCCATTTATTAAACAAATAAATATATAATTATTACCTTTCTTTACCATTTCGGTACCTACATTCACAAAATAGGGTGAACTCTTACAATGATACTTACCTAACACAATGAAAATCTAAATGCTTACTTTGAATTCAATATTCACCATGAGATGTTATTAAGAGTTCAAGACATCTCATGCGGTACTTCATTTGTATAGGTAACTTAAAAGTGAAATATTTTTCGTTGTCAGGTGATTTTAAGGGCAAATTTAATCCATTTTCAAAACGTTTTTATATGTGCAAAAAGAATTCATTATCTAGAAATTATTGTGTTAGCCTATTCAGTAAAAATTCTTCATTATTCATTGAGAGCTATACCAATAGCACAATATACATGCGTAAACAAGGATGGAAATGTAAAATGATAAACATTGAACAAAATTAAAAGAAAAAGATTTTTATTACAAAATATTTATTCAAAAATTAAACAGAAAATATATTTGAACTCTTGAAGATTTAACAATATATATTAGTAAAACTATAATTAGTAAAAAAAAAATTAAAACTGCAAATAGAAATAAAAGGATGTTGGTTAACTTAACAATTTTAAGTAACATATTCTCAACTTTTGATATTTATAATACAATAATATAATATAACACAATAATATAAAACAAATCAGAGAAAGAAAAATTAAATCACTCGCCAAGCCATGTTAAAAATAGAATGGCGTGGGCAAATCGCATTCCAGCGATAACTCACCTTCTGTACACTGAATTGTATAACTGATACTTTGTATTGATTTGAAATATTGTAACCAATGTACAGTGAAGAATAAAATTAATAAAATGAAATGCAAACTATAATTAATTCACTTCTCAGTATACTAAGAAAAATATACGAAAAAATTAATATGGAACAGTCAAAAAAGTTATTAAAAATTAGTTTTTACTAGGTTTATGTCAATGTGTCGTGGTTAGATGGAAGAAATCACTTTATAGTGATAATCTCGCCACTGCACATCCTCCTAGTTTTTAAAATTTTTATACTATTTTGTTAACACTGTAATGTAATGATGATGTGCAAGAAGGATAAATAAAAAACAAAACCAATCAGTCAAAATGCAGTGATCTTCAACAGTAAATTAACAGTTCTGAGAAAATATAACAAAAAGCTTTATTCTGAGAAAATATGACAAATTATAATCATGAACTTAATTTATATACTCTTATGTTGGAAATACTATTCGTAACACAGCTTTTTTAAAAAAAAAATTAATCTAAAATTGTGAAAGGTGTTTTCAAATTGGCAGCATTAATTAAAATGTAAAGAATTATTTGAAAATACTAAATTTATCACACGAATAGGGTTTTTCATTTTATTTATAATAAATTGAAATAAAAATAATAAAAAAAGATTTATTCTTTATTTATTAATTACGTAGTGTACGTTGAAAGCATTGTCCTTTGTGTAGTGGAGTTTACAAAGTTGACATGTAAATCTGGCGTTCTGTTTTTACGAGCAGAGCACACTAGACATTCTCTTTAGGAATATTTTTTCGTCCCTCCATTAACTATTTTGCATAGGTAATGTTTTTCCAACTCAACTGTTAATTTTTCAGGAGGGTCTTTCATAATTGATCACTTTCTAGTTGGTCCCGGTTCCATTGTTGCTGGAGCGGAACTTACTTCTCCAGAAATATCTGTAACACCTCTTATCCAGTCTTCGGCGATTGATAACAAAAAATTTTCATATTTGATTTTTTCGGATGTGTTAAGAGTTAAATAAACTTGAAATGCGTTATAGAATGCACAGTTCATCAAATATAATACAATTCTTTTAGTCCATTTTTTTGTTCGCTTTGGAGTTGAATAATACGGATGGTAATCCTCAGCACGGTTACCTTTCATAAATTTATTGTATTCCATCAGGCACTCTGGTTTCACTACACGTTCTTCCGTCCGGGGGTTTGTAGAGCTTTCGAGTAATTGTGCTGAATGAATGGTAGATATCATCCCAATACTTTTTCTTTTCCACTGTTGAATCAATACATCTTTGCGTCGAAGAAAACAAGTTTCACCAGGAGCGTGTTTTATATTTTTTAAATGTTGTTGCAAGTCACGATTTAATCTTATCGTTCCACAAATTCTGATTTTATTTTCCAATAATTTTTCACTTATTTCGATACTATTATAATAATTGTCACTATATATATGATGCCAAACATCTTTGTATGGATTAATAAGTAAATTAATAGCGGATGATAAACTTTTGCTTTCTCCAGAATCCATCACCAAATTACAAACATATCCAGTTGTAGACTCACTCAACACTCTCACAACTATGCCAAAGTGAATGACATTTGAAGCATTTTCCACCTTCATTATAAATTTCCCTTGCCACGGAATTATTCTTTCGTCAAGGGACAGTTCTCTCCGAGGTTTATAAACAGTATTAAACTTTGGTATTAAGTAATCCATTACTGGCCTTACTTTCTGAAGGCGATCCGTATTGTTTATAAGATTATTGTTATCAGAAAAGTGCCAAGCACGCCACATTTGTTGAAATCGATATTTGTTCATAGTTTTTGGAAAAATTGGAACCTGCATCATTTTGTTACTATGCCAATAAAAAAATATGTCATCTATCTGGACATGACCCATTAATAATATGAGCCCCAAAAATTTCTTCATTTCACTACATGATATATCCTTCCACTTAATAAATGTTTCCAAATCTTTGAAAGATGATTCATTTTGATGATAATATCTATTGCTCTCATCCACCATATATTGAATAAAATCGTCTCCGATAAAAAGTTTCACAACTTCCATCATATTTTTGGGATTGTTTGGTCTCACGTTTACACCCGCCTGACCCAAGAATGGTTCTACATTTGGAGGATTGTCTATTTGGCTCCAATCAGCATTGTCGTTTTCATCTTCACTATCCTCCGAATCACTAACCATTAAAGGAATAGTTTGTAAACGGCTTTTAAAGAAGCTATCACGATCATAACAAAAACGTCTTCTATTATATCTATCAATTAACTCATAGATATTAGCATCATCTGAACAAGCAGATAAATTATCCGCAAACACTTCTTTACTATCATCATCCGACATCCACTCCATTGATTTGATTTGAAAGAAAAAATAGACAAGAAGTTTTCTAGACACTGTAGACACGACTAACAACAACGATGGCTGAACAAAACTGATAGTATGAAAGAATTTCTCTCCCACTACCTATAATAGTAGTTGATGAATCATTTCTGTAAAAAAAAAACTCTAATTAATTACTTTATGTAACAAAAGTGTTGATTCTTACATAAAGTAATTAAAATGGACATAATTACCTACCAATAAACGTTTAAGACGTTCAGGATAATATAATAATTATATTAAATGTCTTACATGTCAGGTTTTAGGAATACCTGCAATTTACAGGATAATTTAATGTGGTATCAGTAAGTGGACTAATGTTGCTAAATAATTGTATAGGTGTGTTAAATTTGTAAAAAGTCTGTTGATATGACAAATAAAATAAAATAAAAAAAAACTCAAACACTTATAGAAAAGACTGGGAAACATATTCTCTAACGGGAACTCCGAGACAAATTCATATTTACTCATTGAATCATTATTTTATTTACTTCGGATAAATAGATAAATGAAAAAAAAACACTTCAAAAATATATTATGTATTTCAAAAGGCACTTCTATTATTCCATATATATTATTTTCAAAATATTATAATCTTACTACTTTCCTACTGATGTCATTGTTTTTTACTCGCCCCGCAGATAACTACTAAGTTATGTCTATCCGTTTTCTAGCTAATCCGAAGTGTTGTACTATTAATATCCACATATTTATACAGACTTTTTTTAAGAAAAGGTTAATTGAAATGTTGTCATAATTGAATGAAGAATTTTCATTCACATCATTATGGCATTTCTCACAAGTGGGGTAAACAGCGGAACAACTACACCTTAAGTGAAGAAAGTATAATGGCTTAATACATGACGTTTTACGAATAACTGCCTTTTATAGGACACTTAAAAACTTGCAGAAAAGAGTGGGAGAACTACATTAAGGGTTTCCCACCACTTTCCCCTGGATGTTTTAAGAGCTGAGCTCCTATATCATCCAGACTCAACGAAACAAAAATTGAAAGGAAGGGCTCAGGATTAGCCTTAAGGGCTTCCTCCCCCTGACAAAATCCTCCTCTTAATTACAACTCTTAATGTCCCTCGGAGGAGATACTCACTATTCTGCAGTGGATACTACTCACTACTACAATATTTTTACAAAATATGTTCTTACAGTTAGGTATGTATTGCTACCTACTAAAATTCTTAACACTAGAGACAACACTTTGTACAGTGGGAGACCTATTATTTGACGTTTTTTTTGTAGGATGTATTTCATGTGGGGATAATAATTCGCCGCCGAATTTTCGTTGATTTGTAAGTAGGTACCTACACATTTATATTTTTCATGCATATGAAAATAACAACTTGCGAACCTCACATTTTGTGATGCACCGACCAAATGTTATTATACCCAAAGATATATGTATATGATTATACCCTTTACCCCGACTCTCATCACGAGAATAGCAGAATACCTATACTATGAAAAAATACGTTATAAATCAACAAGCATAACCTCACTTTTCGTCCGTCGTCTTCAATTATGTAAATTTCAAAAGTGAACGCAAAATAATAAACTTATTTTGTCGTTACAAAATCATTACGCTAATAGACAACGATTCTCAATGTAAAATACCTACTATATTTATAACTACATTAAAAAGTAAGAGAAATTCAATATATAAACAAGTTAGCACGTAGAATTACAATTCATACGTACAATATATTATTTTCCTTACCTTTAAACCAATTGACTATTATGACAAATTGTATATTAGTTATTATTATTAAATTCACAATAAAACGAAATAGTATGTTTAAAGTGTTTAACAAACTGGAGTTAAAAAGAAGAGATCGTCGAATTTGTTATTGTTCTCACTTTTCACAAGCTGCTGCTGCGTACTTTATTATTATTCTATGAAGTTGTCAAGTTGCGTAGAAGCGGGAAACCGAAACATAGATTAAAGATTTTATTATCGGGAAACAAAGTCATAGATATTTATTCACAAAAAACCAAAGAACCCTTTATTTGCATTTTTTTTTACAAATTATGTACCTATTACATAGGTACATTGTATAAAAATCTCAAGTACTCTTTACTTTATTCTTGTCCTTTAAACACAATACCATTAAATGATTCTTTTAATGGTATTGTGTTGAATGTATAATATTTGTCATGTTTTACGAATATTCGCTTTTACATGACACTCAGAAACTCATAAAAAACAGAAGGCTTGTTTATCCCGGGAACTCCACGGTTTTTATCATCCAAGTACTAAAATAAATGTAGCCCTTCATACTGTGGTTAGCAAAAGGATGACGGTGTACAACCATATTAAACTATTTCAAGTCGCTACTACGATTGTGGTGTTCTCTAATAGCTCTTAGTACAATAACTCTGTATTTATATTACTATTTCTGTTCTGTTAACTGCTATAATAAAGTTTATTTACTTTTATATCGTGTCAAGTTACTATAAAATAAACGGCCTCACAGCACCAACACGAAATATAACCAAAGGCGGGTCTTCCTCAATGGCGTTGATGTAGCACATTCTTTTTTTGAATTCATAAAATAATATTATATCTATTTTATCAGCTTATTCCTACAAAACTATTCTAAAAAAACATACGTAATTACTACTCTTTTAACAATAGAGAGCATCTTTTTCCGTTATCGTTGGACAAGAACCAAGCAACCAAGAAAGGATATTGGTGTTTTCTATCTGAAGGCTATTTCTATATAGATACCGTACTTCCACTAGTCCAATCCACCAGCCGCTTCTGAATACAACCTGTTAGATACATACAACTTTGCAAATATAAAGTTCGCCATTATACTAAGTTCGCCAAATACTGAAAGGTTCACCAATGTATTTATTATAAGCGCAGATAACAAAATATTTACTACATTATTCGTTGAATTGTTAACGAATAATTAACTTTGTTATCCGTTTATTCGTTTTTTTTCTAGATATCTTACACAGATTACATATTATAATCCGTTGGGTACGATAATTTTTTGCAAATAACAGATCTCGTTTAACGGATTTTCTAAATATATTGTTTATTAACTACATTATTCGTTCAATTGTTAACGAATATTTAACTTTGTTATTCGTTAATTCTTTTTTTCTATATATCTAACCCAGATTACGTATAATCCGTTGGGTGCGATAATTTTTTTGCAAGTAACAGATCTCGTTTAACGGATTTTTTTCTATGCGGATGTTAATGAATACGCTAACGATTTTTGAAGTTTAATCAAAAGTTAACCACTTTTAACGATTATAGAAATTAACGATTAACTAGTTAATTCCCAGCTTTGTGATTTTTACCTCCCTTTAGATTATGTTGTCTTCACATTTTATGACATATTCACAGTGATTTCTACCATTGTCATATAAAGATTTATCAATTAAAAAATATTATTACCTATGTATTTAAATATAAATAGAGCAACGGGTGTATTCTTCGACATTTTCTAGATATTAACATTCGTGACATACCTATCGTAACTTTCTATCATCGAAGACCTCTAATGCAAGATAGGTATGTTAGGCATATAATTAAGTATATTTTCAACTTTAAATTGGATGTTCATTTCTATGGTTGTATTATATTAATTAATTTATTTTTTACTGAAGTAAAACTATGTAGGTAGGTAATTAAAATTATTGCGTTCTCAATTTTAAGCGATTATTAGACCTTCAACCACGACGGTGTAATAATTCAGAAAATATTCAATTTCCGGAATTTTATTGAGACAATTCATAAATAATTAAGAACATAACTGATATTGTAAAACCTTTTATAATATTGAAAAAATCTTATCATTAACATTTTTAAGGCTTATAATTTAGCATTCAAGTTTTTGTTTAGAACAATTAACGGTATTGCCAGTCACGAAACAATCAGAAATTAAATCATTCCATAAAGGAAATATAATGAATTTAATAAAACTGCCACTTTTTCTTCAAACCAATATTATTATTACAATAAATGTTATCAGATGAAATGTCAAGGCTATACATAATAATCCTCCTACGGCCCATGAAACGGCACTAATTTTCGGGTAGCAACAACATAAATCTTAATAAAAAAAGTTAATAAGTACTTAAATTCATGTCGAGTTTATACCCTTCTTAATACTTATTACTTATAAGCTTACGGTACCTATTTACGAATCTTGTTTACTCGCGTTACAACATATTGGTGTTATTTTAAAATGTATAAAAAAAATAATTTGCATGTATTTACCCAGATACATAATTACGTCGACAGAAAATCATTTTTTAAGAAAATAAATTAATTTACAAAAATAATCAATTAATGTTCTTTTCTTTATTTTGAATAAGAGTACTGTTTTCAAGTCAATTAAAGTTGCGTGAAATCACCTCGCTAAAAATGGGCACTATTATAACATACTAGCTGACCCAGCAAACGTTGTTTTGCCATATACATTATTTCTAGATTACTAATATCGCTAGGAGTTGATTGCAGAAGGGTGAAAATTTAGGGCTGTATGTATTTTTAATGACTCATCATAAAATATAAAAATAATTGTCAAGAAAATAAAAAAAATCGGGGTGAACCGCCCTTAACTTTTAGGGGTATGAAAAATAGATGCTGGCTGATTCTCAGATCTACCCGATAAGCACATAAAATTTCATCAAAATCAGTCCACACTTTTCGGAGGAGTAGGTACCTATGATAATAAATTTTATGTGACAAAAGAATTTTATATACCTATTAGATTATATTTTTCGATTTTCGAGTAGGTACTTGAAATGAAGGCAGAGACGTGGGGATGTTGTTAGTGTAGTGTTAATATTTTCATGTATATTTTTTATTGTTTCGCATTTTTTCTTGTTGTTTTACCCCACAGATAAATTGTTTCTAGTGGAGCAACATCAACAACAACATATTTTCATTATAATAAACTTTATTTAACATAATGAAATACAATTAAATGATATTGTGCAACGAGCGAGTTTATCGCAGAAGCGATATCTTCTAACAAACCCATAAAATAAATACTGCACATACAATAAAAAACATATTGAAAAATGTTTTTATGAATTTGAATATAGATTTATGTATTTATTCTTTTTGCACATCATCATTATTTTACAATGTTGACAGCATTATTAAGAGAAAATATTAGGAGAGTTTACAGTGACGAGATTTTCACCATTTAGTTATTTCTTCCATCTAAACCACGTCCTATTGAATATAATAAATACACCATGACGGATACAAACTGATGTGGAGAAGTTCATAATATCCTGAAAAATAAAAATGTTATTAAAAAGAATAGTTGCATTAAAACTATATATTTTTGAATGAATTTAAATGCATTTAATATGGATACATAAAAAGTGACGGATTACATTGAAAATACTATATACTTTTGTCTCGAAAGATTTTTTCCAGCTATAAAAATCAAATCAAAGTCATCGCGGCTCGCGAGGGCCCTAATCAGCACGGAGCCCCGGACTGCTGCCCCTGTTCGTCAGCCGTAAAGATCGACATACAGCTCCAAAGTATGTAGATATAATAATAAGACATATTATGTCTATATAGTTGTATGTACACCACCATAGCATGTCTTTGCAAGTTATTTAATGACAAATAGAATTATGTATTATGGATTTAGGTATGTACTATGTAGGTACAGTTTGACCTTTACTGTCCACTTTACCAACACGTAACGTAACGCAAGCATGACGTGTTTCATGAAAATTTTCGCCATAGCGTTCTAAGAAATTACTTCGCTTTTTTTATATCGCAAATTTACTTTTACATACCTAGGTACATTATTATTATTTTTTTATTATCAAAATTAGCGCTAAGCAAGCGTCACTATATAGTTAAACAATACCTAATATCTCGCTTATTGTGCTACAGTAGTGAAGGGCTAACACTTTATTACATTCGTGATCAAGTGGCTATTGAAGGAAACACGCAAGCATGAAACGCAACACTCCTACGCAGTGAACAAAACACTCACAGTGGCTGTGCTGTACGTAGGTCCCTAATGAAATAGGATAATGATTATAAATAAAACACTCATTTAGTACCTACTTCCACTGTGACTTAATTGGTCGCTAGCAGGCTTTCAAGAGCTTCCGCTCTCATCAACAAATAAGACAATCAAACTCTTGAAAAGCTTTAGGCTCGCGACAAATAAAATCACAGTGGAAGTACTAAATAAGTGTTTATTTATAATAATTTAACATGAACTTCCACCATGAAACGGCGAAAATATCAACTTTATGAAATAGATACCTAATAGATATTATATAAACTAAAATTAGTAGGCAATAGTGGTCTATGGAGTCCTCAGCAGATAATAATAGATCTTCCTCTCTTTTCTGTATGCTTTCTGTAAAAGGAAAATATTACTACTACTACTACTTAAAAAAAATCTTAAATTAAGCGTTGAACTATACCACCCGTCCTGCATATCTTATTTTTTTTTGGCACTGAGAGGACAACTGTCATTTTTATTACGTAAAGTTACTCTACTGGCTATTTTTATATGAAAAATTTAGCGATAAAGTATGCCATCCATCCTGAATGTCTTATTCATTTTTTTTTTTGTTTAATGGCACGTAGAGGAAAATCTGCATGTTTATTACATATTTACCGGCTACTGCACTAATGGGAAATTTTTGATAAATATAAATTGGATTTGCCACTCATCTCGAATATTTTTATTATTGGCACGGATAGGGGATTCTGCGTATTTATTTTTTACAATTATGTAGTCTAGTTAATGACCATTTCAATTTTCATGGATGAAAACCAAAAGATGTGTGCAAAGAATATAATGCAAAATAAATCGTATAGAAATAAATTTTGTACCTTGTTATGTAGGAAATAGTTGACAAATTTCAGCATTCGAAGATGATGGGTTTGAGACACATGCTGGACAATAAGTATGTAGGGATAGATTCTCAATCGTGGGAATGTAGACGAGAGGAAGTTTCCGTCTTTGTTTAGGAAGTAATAAATTCAGAGGATGTCATTTAATTTTAAGAAGCAAATTTGATCCGTGTATTTTTTTTATATAGTCCAAATTTTGGACTTGGTCCGGTCATAAATATCAAATTAGACAGCTACCAAAATTCATGCTAAAAATAGACCAACAAAAAATACCCTTTCGGGGAATTTTGAACGAAGGCCACACATCGAGGCCATTAAACTGAAGATTTATGGTAACAGTGGCGTATCGAATTTGGTAGGGGGAGAAAAGAATCGTGAAATAACTCCGGATATAAAAAAATGGAAAAAAAGGGTGAGATCGCGAGTTATCATATGTAAATTGTCTGTTCGAATAAGCAGATCAGTAAAGGGGTAAATTAATTTCGAAGCGGGGGGCATTGTTTTTCGAATCACTAAGATATTTCCTCCCTAGGGGTTACCTTAAGCGTGGAGAGGGTGAACAACGACTGCTCCTGAAAGCTTGGAGCGGTTATGAGAGAAATCGGTCTGGAATAAATAAAGTTGAAAATCGAAATGAATCCGACTCGTAAGTTGGGCCACTGTGAAATTGCCGCCCTGGCGCTATGAACAATACATGGGGTGTGTCGAAGCAGGGCGGGGTCAAAAATCGCAGCTCTTCCAGGAACATATGATTCCGAAACCGAAAAACAGGTCCGTCGGTAGAAAAGAAAAATTACAAAATGGACGCGGGCAGAAGTAAGAAAGACGTTTCTTTAGGAAAAGTGAATAAACAAAAAAAATAACCACGTAATCGTTTCATTAAAATGACCCTCGTACATTCCTTATGTCGATTCAAATTGAAAATGGAAATTAGACGAAGTAGGTATCCGGTAATAATGTCAAAGGGCAATGGTAGAAGAAATTAACTTATAACATAGCTGCCGCGACATTCGGAGGAGATATGTGTTAAGTATTGAAATAACGAGGTTTTAATTTTTTCGCACTATTTTATTCCCGCACGGGGCAAGAGCAAAGCGTGCCTTACATTGGGGGACCGACCCTGGAAACGGGCTATCGGTAACAATCCAGATGTCAACGAATGCGAAGCGTTAATTGGATAATGACGGACCAATGACATTATGGGTTAAGGGCGGTTACATAAGATTTTTTTGTCCGTGATTTGGGTAGGAGATCGATAGATGAGTTAATAAAAATCATTGCACAGCGATTCCTTAGTGAGATTCCGAATTTCGCTTTCGAGAGAGAAAACGGTCAGAGGTCGCGCGTCTGTTGTCGATCTGACTAGAGAAAAGCCGTATTGCTTTGGTGGAAGATCATTGTCAGTGTAGATAGTCAGTTTTATTTTTGATATCGATTAAATATATCTACATGTTTTTTTTTTTTGACTTAGAAGATAATTTTTGTGATAGTGCTATTCCATCGAACTAGTAAAAACATTCTGCGAGTGAATAATTGGTGATAGATAATTACTGGTAATAATAATTAAATTAAATACACGCAAACGAGTCAGATTATATAATTGTGATCGGGGGAGAAATCATTAATTCCTTCGTGACTTTCTGTAAATCGAGGTGAGAACAGGACGTATCTGTTGAGTGAGAAATTGGTGATAGATAATTATATTGGTAATAATAATAATTAAATTAAATCAGACTTTAGAATTGTGACCGGAGGAGAATTAATGACTTTATTTGTGATTTTTTTGTATCTACCTACTAAAGGTAAATAGCGCAGTGTTTTAATAATAGTACCTAAATCGGTATCTGAAACTCCCTGGACAATCGTGATAGAAATAATATCGTTTCTACTCACAGGTTGAAACGATATTGTGAAGTTATTTAATCAGCTGAATTCAGGCAGGCTGTCATCTTTCGCATAGACTGGTGTAGGTGTTATAGAACATTGTTATATGAACACAAAGCTGAGGGCGTGGACGTCCAACAAGTGAATCGTTGTGTCGTGACTGAAGGAACGTTACCAACTGGATCGTGGGAATAGGAACGACCAGAAACGTGGAATCATCCCAGAAGGCCTTTCCCGTCGGACAGCCGTAAGAATATTGATATCTTATCTAGACATGATAGTCAGGTATTGGGGTAGAGAAATCGCTGGAACGGAATAGGAAGAGTAGACAAGGAAGAAAGGGGTTGTTGTTGTGTTTTCACTTGGTTTTAGTTTTTTTTCTTTTATTTTTATTTTTTTATGAAATTATGCAATATCCAATATTAATTGAATATGTACATAGCGATAAGTTGGAAGTTATTTAATTCACGTAACGAATCCTAAGGTGGTTGTGAATTGAGTTTATTTTTTTGTATTCTATTTTTATTAATACAAATAAACAATTTTTACATATTATACAGTACAACTTAAATATTGAAATTTTCTATGACGATTTGAGTTTTTCTGTTTCAATTGTCTCTGATAAGTAGGGATCAATCATAATTTGACTTCAATCCTTTTATTTTTTTTATTTGATTTTTTTTGTATTGCAACAAATCAGGGTATCTGGGAGTAGAGTAATTAATATAAGACCTAATATATTGAATGATAATACATGTGTGCCCTTGCGGTGATTTTTCGCAAAACAGTGAAATCCTGAGTTGTTCAGGATAGTAATGTCATTTCAATAAAATGCGAATTTGTATACATATAAATATTCAGAGAAAAGGAACAATTGTCTCCCTAAGTTGATACTATAATATATTATAAGATGTGCATGTGCCAAATTGATACTGTATACCTATAAATCTTCTATGTGCATGAATGTGAACCTATTGCTAAATGTTTATGGTGAAATTATTTTTTTTTTTCTCTTTGATTTGATTTATTGATTGATTGATTATCAGGAATAACAAAATTAGTTGTAACACACATAGCCTTAGGTTTTCTTTTGTTAAATGTTGTTTTTTTTTGCTTTTATATCTCAATAAACGTGAGTCATACCAAACTAAGATTTTAATTTAAGTAGAGAGTAGGACACCCCACTTATCCCTCTGTCATAGAGCCAAAAGGCAAGAATAGAGAAAGAGAGAGAGAAACCGAACCGATAAGTACATATACTTTTGATCGGGACCTGCACCTCCGCCTAAAGAGATAAGACTGAGCTAAGCCGGAGGCTGTGTTTTTGGACACTGGCTGGATTCTAAAGGGGAGTAACCAGCGGAGAGTACGCAGGTACGTATCAAATTGGCGCGCCAATCGCGGGGCTTGCTTGATCTAGCACGCTAAATCAAGCACGAACCCAGCAGCACATGCTGCAGTTTTTAATTCTCTCTCTCTCTCTCTTAGATACTACGTAACAGAGGCAGGGTGGAAGGTGTAGAATAGCAATAGAACAGTGTTATAGTTTTGCGTATTAGAATTTGTAGTGAAAGTATTTTTTTTAGCGATAGGTAATAGTGATATCTCGTTGTAGGTAAAGGTAATCTAGGTACTTGTAGTAGGTATTGATGTAATAGGTATTTTTGAGTGATAGGTGTCGAAATATAGGTAGCATAGTTGGGGGGGAGAAAGAATTAGCAATTCGTATAATAATCACACCGATTGTTGTGAGAGAATAGCAACAGTTGGTGCAGGTGAAAGGAGAAGTTAATGATGTACGTGTAAAGACAGTAATGTTTCGCCGTGGCATGGACGGTTTAAAGAATATCATGCCCTCTCTTTTCGAAAGATTTTCGAGAGTCCTGTAAAAGGCAGGAAATCGAAAAATACATTTTTACAGTTCACACACCGGAACTGAAACATCGCCGTGGCATGGACGGTTTAAAGAATATCATGCCCTCTCTTTTCGAAAGATTTTCGAGAGTCCTGTAAAAGGCAGGAAATCGAAAAATACATTTTTACAGTTCACACACCGGAACTGAAACATCGCCGTGGCATGGACGGTTTAAAGAATATCATGCCCTCTCTTTTCGTAAGATTTTCGAGAGTCCTGTAAAAGGCAGGAAATCGAAAAACACAGTTCGCAGTTTCTAACACCGGAACTGAAACAAGCGCCGTGGAGTTGACGGCCTAAGAATATCACTCCCACCTTTTTCTACTGTTTTTGAGTGTCCTGTAAGAGGCAGGAGATCGAAAAACCACCATAAAATAAAAATATCGAACATCAGAATTACTGTAACTAATGTAAATAATGTTGTGAAGGATATAGATACGTATATATTTTAGATTAGGTTTAATATGTTTTTTTTTCATGTAAAATAGAAACCGTTTGTCATACCTATATTATTATTAGCCTAAGTCGTAACATAAGTACTAACAAAATAACTAGATTTAGATAGAGGCCGAATTAAGAATTTCGTTGTAAGAGAGATAACTAGGTAGGTATAGTGTAAAGATAATTTGAATGTACAGTGTATACACTTAGCAGTTAGGTATATGTCGCAAATTAGATAAATAGTACGTAGAAATCTAGAAATAAGGATATATCATTAGGTGAGAGTAATTAGTTTCTAATAAAATCATAAGTTTTAGTTATTATTATTCCGTATAGTAGCTAAGATGGATAGGTGGAATGTAAGGCGGAAACATTCGTCCGGTTAGGTATGTAGAGATGTCGCATAGCCAAGATGGCGACAGGAAGCAATACTGTTTGGAGACAGGTATACGACTACGAGGAGGCGTGACAAACTATTGTTTACATAACAATAGTGGCCAAGGGAATAGGACAATAGAAATTTTGTTAGCCGAAAACAAATAAAACCGTTATTACCTGGAGAGATAGAGTGCGGGTAAGGCTTGTAGGACGTGAGGATTAAATTGAAAATTAGGTCGCAGTTTGGGAAGATTGGTTTGTAAGAACGTAAGAGCAAGGAACCGTTTTATGCGAAAGGCATGACGGCTCTTGACATAGTAAGGGTGCTATTGTCGTGTTACTTACGAAAGTAGTCAGACAGAATCGTAAAGCGACGAGAAACGAGGAAAGAAGGCGGAACTGAGAGCGAGAGGGGATCGTGGTCGGAAGTGCAAGGTAGATACCGCATGGAGAGATAGTTTGAAGCGAGTTAGTAGGTAGTGGAGATGGAAGGAATCGTAGATTATAGAAGAAGGTTCGACTCACTCATCTTATCGGAGAACGCGAGTGGAAAACGGTTTCCAGATTTATCAAGGGTGGTAAATCCATCTCCATAATGATGGGTTGTGACCTGGTCTCGGACGGAAAATGGAGGGGGGGTAGCCCCCCCCACATTTAGGCATTTAAGGGTAAATGACCTGGAGTCCTTGTCAGGAGAAAGGGTAGGTGAAGTAGCTAGTAGTATATTAGATTATAATTTAGGCGCAAGGTATGACTCATTATAATGTTTAATTAAATTGAATTAGCAATTAGCTTTGATAAGTTTTATTTCATTTTTCATTATTTGGTATAAGTGTAAATTCATTGTTTAAATTTCACACCATTTTATACTTATAGTTCTCGTATATTTTAGGGTTGTTTTATTGTTCAAAAAATACTGTTATATTTTTTTTCTGTATTGATTGATACCTATAATAAATTGTATGATGTATATATATAAATCTAGATGATGTTAAGTAATTGTACTATAGGTTGATGTAAGAGGTAACAGCCGTTTAGGGCTTAAATAAAATAAAATAAAATAAATGAATGTGTAAACAAATTAATTGAATATTAGTATGATAAATTATAGATGGTCATTTTCAATCGTGATAACGTGGTAATGAGGTAGAGATATTTGATTATTTACCATGTATATATTGTGTTAGTATAAAAGTATTCTGTTTTTTTTTGAGACAGGGGTAAGGGGTCTGAGATACCTAATGAGTGCACGAAGGTGATTCGGGCATAATGAATATGGTGAAAAACGATGAAGGAGATGATTTGTATTTATAAATGATATATGGGTTTGTTTTGTTTTATGTAATCTAGTTATTATAAGTGACCACATACTTGTTAAGTAAATGTATCAGATATTGCCTATGATGTAAATACTCGATTGGAAATAGAAAAAAAATATGGGGACTCATTGAAAACATACAGTAAATGGGAGATGTAAAATTACGGGAAGACTATGGGTTGATTCGGGAGAAAGAATTGGTTCATTTGATTCAATTATTTCCCTTACAAGGTGAACAAAACTCGCAAAATGACTATTGCTCTGTAAATTGTATATTTTTATATAAGAATGTAACGTTTATTGTATTAAGAACCTATAAAAGCATGAGTGTAGTTATAAAAGTAAATTTTTAAAAAGCAAAATGTATTTTAGGCTAAGTATTATTAGCATTGTGATGGTTATTGCATAAATACAACGCGTAGATAAGGCGTAAATAACGGGTTATGAACAAGCTTAATATCGTTGTGGAGGGGGAAGGAAGGTAGGAATATAAAACGGAGACTAATTAAGGCGTAAGGGGGCCTGTTTGGTTAAATGGACTATCATGGTCAAGAAATATTACAACTTTACGAAGCACGTAGCAGATTTCTTGGTTTAACGCTACGACAAGACAGAAAACGCGAAACCAAGTGGCGCCGGGCAAATAGATAGAATATGTCTTGAACGTTAGATGGTTCATTTATTTATTTTTGTGTTTTTTTTTTAAGAAGGCCAAGGGAATAGGCTGAAATTTGTCAAATTAAGTAGGGTGGGATTGTTATGTAGGAAATAGTTGACAAATTTCAGCATTCGAAGATGATGGGTTTGAGACACATGCTGGACAATAAGTATGTAGGGATAGATTCTCAATCGTGGGAATGTAGACGAGAGGAAGTTTCCGTCTTTGTTTAGGAAGTAATAAATTCAGAGGATGTCATTTAATTTTAAGAAGCAAATTTGATCCGTGTATTTTTTTTATATAGTCCAAATTTTGGACTTGGTCCGGTCATAAATATCAAATTAGACAGCTACCAAAATTCATGCTAAAAATAGACCAACAAAAAATACCCTTTCGGGGAATTTTGAACGAAGGCCACACATCGAGGCCATTAAACTGAAGATTTATGGTAACAGTGGCGTATCGAATTTGGTAGGGGGAGAAAAGAATCGTGAAATAACTCCGGATATAAAAAAATGGAAAAAAAGGGTGAGATCGCGAGTTATCATATGTAAATTGTCTGTTCGAATAAGCAGATCAGTAAAGGGGTAAATTAATTTCGAAGCGGGGGGCATTGTTTTTCGAATCACTAAGATATTTCCTCCCTAGGGGTTACCTTAAGCGTGGAGAGGGTGAACAACGACTGCTCCTGAAAGCTTGGAGCGGTTATGAGAGAAATCGGTCTGGAATAAATAAAGTTGAAAATCGAAATGAATCCGACTCGTAAGTTGGGCCACTGTGAAATTGCCGCCCTGGCGCTATGAACAATACATGGGGTGTGTCGAAGCAGGGCGGGGTCAAAAATCGCAGCTCTTCCAGGAACATATGATTCCGAAACCGAAAAACAGGTCCGTCGGTAGAAAAGAAAAATTACAAAATGGACGCGGGCAGAAGTAAGAAAGACGTTTCTTTAGGAAAAGTGAATAAACAAAAAAAATAACCACGTAATCGTTTCATTAAAATGACCCTCGTACATTCCTTATGTCGATTCAAATTGAAAATGGAAATTAGACGAAGTAGGTATCCGGTAATAATGTCAAAGGGCAATGGTAGAAGAAATTAACTTATAACATAGCTGCCGCGACATTCGGAGGAGATATGTGTTAAGTATTGAAATAACGAGGTTTTAATTTTTTCGCACTATTTTATTCCCGCACGGGGCAAGAGCAAAGCGTGCCTTACATTGGGGGACCGACCCTGGAAACGGGCTATCGGTAACAATCCAGATGTCAACGAATGCGAAGCGTTAATTGGATAATGACGGACCAATGACATTATGGGTTAAGGGCGGTTACATAAGATTTTTTTGTCCGTGATTTGGGTAGGAGATCGATAGATGAGTTAATAAAAATCATTGCACAGCGATTCCTTAGTGAGATTCCGAATTTCGCTTTCGAGAGAGAAAACGGTCAGAGGTCGCGCGTCTGTTGTCGATCTGACTAGAGAAAAGCCGTATTGCTTTGGTGGAAGATCATTGTCAGTGTAGATAGTCAGTTTTATTTTTGATATCGATTAAATATATCTACATGTTTTTTTTTTTTGACTTAGAAGATAATTTTTGTGATAGTGCTATTCCATCGAACTAGTGATGGGCGATATATCGATATACGATTCGATTATATCGATAGTTCAGAACAATGCGATTATTCGATAGTATCGGAGCAAGTCGATTATTTTAATCGATTATTATATCGATTATTATAAGTCGATTATAACATCGATTATTATAAGTCGATTATAACATCGATATAATATATCGACTTGCACAAGTCGATTATAAATGTTCGACTTTTGATCTACCCCTTCAATAATTCGACTTCGACTCGTGTTAGTCGGTTCTTAGAATTCGATTTCAATACAAGTTGATACTTGCTACTAAAAGTATAGTTGGATATATACGGATGAACCATGGCCAATATGCATTTAGGTACCTACCTACCTATAAGTATAATACAATATTATATTCATACACGATGCCGTGCCGGACAACACCACAACGATGATGCAGTCAGTCAAATGATTAGTGATCGCTCCATTCCTTGCAATTTTTATAACCTAATAGGAAAACCAAGTAACTGCCAGAAAATAATAATTTAGGAATAATTTAAACTTCTAAGATAAAATTTTGTGGAAGATTTTATTTTTATTTATTTATTCATTCATTCTTAACTGTACATTGATTACAAACAATTACATAAAAGGTATACATTCAATACGTATTTTTATTTTAATAAGGGACAATAATTACATAAAAAAATACATGCATTACAATGTTTCATAATATAAAATCATATAACCTAGGTCCTAAAATACTCCCGAACATGGATTGAAATATAATTTCCGCTATATTACTAAGCTAATGAAAATGAGTGGATAGCAACAAATACAAGTATTAATTATAATAAATACAAAATTACTATACCTACATATTTTTATTGTTTAGCAGATGTAAGTGATGTCTATTTATTGTACGGTACGGTATTTAAGTAGTTCACGTAAAAATAAGTTGACGAGTAGAAGTAGGTACATTGTCTGCTTATTCTCCGAAAATACTTTGCTTTACTTGATTAATAAATTTCTTCGTTAGATTATATGTATCATCTTTTAAAGAGCGTTACTAGGTTTTACTATTAAGCTGTCTACAAGTAGAAGATCTCTTAGTAAAAAGAGAGACACTACTCGCGTAGTTACCTGAACAATTTTGTAGGCAATATTAATATGAGAACGTGAGCATTCACATTTCACAACCGCATCCTTCAACGCATAAAAACAAACTGAAATAAAGCGTGAGGAAGTGAGAGGGGAATAGATGCGTACGTTTCGTTGAATCGTTGACGATAGTTTTGTACTTCGTTTTTCCGAATATAATACGAAAATAACCGACTTCAAAATAATCGATGTTTGTGTTATTCATATCGCGCTACAAATAATCGATACTACTTCGATATATCGATTATTTTTTACAAGCGAAGTCGATTATTTATATCGATTGTGAATTGTGAACGACTTCGATTATTTCGATTGTAAAATATGATACTATCGCCCATCACTACATCGAACTAGTAAAAACATTCTGCGAGTGAATAATTGGTGATAGATAATTACTGGTAATAATAATTAAATTAAATACACGCAAACGAGT
Source organism: Athripsodes cinereus (assembly GCA_947579605.1). Taxonomy (NCBI): domain Eukaryota; kingdom Metazoa; phylum Arthropoda; class Insecta; order Trichoptera; family Leptoceridae; genus Athripsodes; species Athripsodes cinereus. The sequence goes on along the minus strand of OX388321.1, from coordinate 19,740,798 downwards.
CAGATTATATAATTGTGATCGGGGGAGAAATCATTAATTCCTTCGTGACTTTCTGTAAATCGAGGTGAGAACAGGACGTATCTGTTGAGTGAGAAATTGGTGATAGATAATTATATTGGTAATAATAATAATTAAATTAAATCAGACTTTAGAATTGTGACCGGAGGAGAATTAATGACTTTATTTGTGATTTTTTTGTATCTACCTACTAAAGGTAAATAGCGCAGTGTTTTAATAATAGTACCTAAATCGGTATCTGAAACTCCCTGGACAATCGTGATAGAAATAATATCGTTTCTACTCACAGGTTGAAACGATATTGTGAAGTTATTTAATCAGCTGAATTCAGGCAGGCTGTCATCTTTCGCATAGACTGGTGTAGGTGTTATAGAACATTGTTATATGAACACAAAGCTGAGGGCGTGGACGTCCAACAAGTGAATCGTTGTGTCGTGACTGAAGGAACGTTACCAACTGGATCGTGGGAATAGGAACGACCAGAAACGTGGAATCATCCCAGAAGGCCTTTCCCGTCGGACAGCCGTAAGAATATTGATATCTTATCTAGACATGATAGTCAGGTATTGGGGTAGAGAAATCGCTGGAACGGAATAGGAAGAGTAGACAAGGAAGAAAGGGGTTGTTGTTGTGTTTTCACTTGGTTTTAGTTTTTTTTCTTTTATTTTTATTTTTTTATGAAATTATGCAATATCCAATATTAATTGAATATGTACATAGCGATAAGTTGGAAGTTATTTAATTCACGTAACGAATCCTAAGGTGGTTGTGAATTGAGTTTATTTTTTTGTATTCTATTTTTATTAATACAAATAAACAATTTTTACATATTATACAGTACAACTTAAATATTGAAATTTTCTATGACGATTTGAGTTTTTCTGTTTCAATTGTCTCTGATAAGTAGGGATCAATCATAATTTGACTTCAATCCTTTTATTTTTTTTATTTGATTTTTTTTGTATTGCAACAAATCAGGGTATCTGGGAGTAGAGTAATTAATATAAGACCTAATATATTGAATGATAATACATGTGTGCCCTTGCGGTGATTTTTCGCAAAACAGTGAAATCCTGAGTTGTTCAGGATAGTAATGTCATTTCAATAAAATGCGAATTTGTATACATATAAATATTCAGAGAAAAGGAACAATTGTCTCCCTAAGTTGATACTATAATATATTATAAGATGTGCATTAGGGTGTGTCGCTCTCCATACAAAAAAAATAAAGTTTATTTTATTTTAACTCCTTAGTACTCAAAAGTTGTATGATGTTACTAATGACAAGAAAATACAAAAAAATGCTACTCCCAACATCATCTTTAGCCTCCTCAAGCAGCATGAAGTTTTGAAAAAAAGGCAAAAAACGTTTGCTCTTATAACGAAAATAGAAAAAACATTGAATCATTACGATGCTATGTATTAGTGATTTTATGTAAATAAGAGTCAGTTTAAGATAATTAAAACAAAAATAAGACGACATGCATTATATTTGTTTATAAAAAAAATATTTGAAATTTTTCTTAGAATTGAATTTTGGCATCATATTTCTTGAATGTTGCCTGGCACAAATAAAACCTTCTCGAGCCTTGTGACCAGCAACAGAACTAGATGCTTCTGTAGTTAATTTAACACATCTCTCCACTGATTGTGTATATGGCATGGACATTTGGGAAAGTTAAACATTTTAATGTAACCTTCAGTTGATTTTTTTTTCAAATCGTCAGTACTTATTGTACTCAAAAGAGGAGGTGATGTGAGAATTAATGATGGTTTTTGCCAGTCAATCAATTCTATGTAGCTGTTGCAATCGAAGTTAACTTTTGGAATTACAAATTCTCGTATACCCGGAGCTTCAATGGAGCGAGCTTTCAAGATCCTTCGACATCCCAACTTCCTTATTCTCTTATCATTATCACTTAGCATAGCTATTATTATATTCTCTGGATTTGCAAAATAAGCATTACGTTGAATAACAGGATCTATTATTGCTTTCAATTCTGCTGGAAGGTATCGTGATGAACGAATTATTTTCCATAAATTAACTGCCCCATCTTTACAAGATTTATATAGACTTTCATAACAAAAACGGCCAATATTTTCAGATTTTCACAAGGATTTTCAGTGGCGACATATAAACGTAAAATCCTACTTGCATTCGTTAACCATCTGGCATGGGACATCTTCCCTGGTTGTTTTCGGGCCAAATCATCATTCACTTTACCATTTGATACTGCTTGGCACAAAGTGTATAAATATTTTTGATCTGTGCTTAATTTATCACACGCAAGTTCAGGGAATGATGTCTCAATTGCAACAAACTCTATGACCTCCATATTTTCACAAATATTAAGATTTTTACCTATTGGTCCTGAAAAAGCTGAAGGTCCGCTAGTTGGACCATCTAGCGATGATAATAAATATCGCAATGGAAGTTCAATTGCATGAAGTTGACAGATGAGCCATTGTAATGGTTTTTGAAGTCTCTTTTCTAGTCTGGAAATTATTCCATTTTTCCTTCCTGTATTAACATTCGTTCCGTCACAGCCGACAGCGCAAATTTCTTCTAAGGATATTTTCTGATCTGTTAGAAAGCGAAACAAGGAGACTTCGACATCTTTCGTTGTTCCTGATGACGGAGTTATATGTCCCAGATAAATAGATTCAGGCTCTTGCACGAGTGTACCATGTTCCTCAATTTTAGATTGTCGGTAAAACTTGTTTCCTTAGATGGTTTTATCCTTTCTTCCATCAAAGTATAAACCTTGAACGCTCATGATCACTCGATTGAGCAATAAGAAATCTCTCGTTCGTTTTCTGGCTCTCCGCAATCTACTATGATCTATGATATCTTCTTTCAAAATCGAAGAAGCGATGGCAGCTCCAGCTCTATACGATACGCCATACCTATCGCAGGTTTGAGACAACTTGTCAAGGTTTTTTTCGTCTTAGCGTTTTCTTTTTTATTAGGGAAAGGTAAGCTACAGCACTGGAAATCTTCATCTTCCTGAGTCATATTTAAGTCTGGTTCAGAATCACTTTGGTATAAAGGTGGCGTTATCATCGTCAAAGGTTCTCGTTTACTCAGTTTTTCCGCTGTCTTTTGCACTTTTTTATTTTTTTTTGTAACTTTTGCGTAGCAACGATGTCGATACTACCTATAAACATTTGTCGTTGACTGCGTTGGTCTTCTAAAAATAAACGCCCTTGTAGCGGTATTGACTTTTGTTTCCCACATTTACATAAAGAATAATCTCTACATTTGCAGGCTGCAACATCAAAAAGGCTAAGACTGTTTAAAATAAAGTTCTCGATTTTAGCCGTGTATGCTCGACTTTTGTTTTTTCTATTGAAATTTTTCAATAGTATCTTGTAATCAGTGTTGTATGACATTATCATTTTTATTATTCTTTGCGCTGAAAGCACGAGAATAGAAGCCTTTTTCCAAATTTCAATCAACATACGCGTAACGCTCGTAGCTATATCTCCTGCAGCTGGTTCTTTCGATGAAATCTGCTTCATTTTATATCTCACCCACTCGTAATGTTTGATAACATTTTCATACGTCAGCGTCGGCAGCATATTCCAGTTGCATGTTATTTCTTCCGGAAATTGGTTGAAAATACTTAATTGTGTGGTCAGTCTGGTATCTTTACGCTTTGACATTGTAAGATATTGTAGTAGTAGGTAATTAACTAATGTTAAATCACTTAAAAAGGAAGCACAGAACAATACTCGTACACGACTGCAACCCACGACCGAAACCGAGCGACTAATTTTTACGACTGATGAATAAACGACGGTAGTGCGAGAGTAAGGATCATTAGTGGATAATTTACAATTATATTTTTTTATCATTTGATTATACTATTTGCAATCAAATTAACAAGAATATTTTAATAAAAAAATATTATAAAATTTTTTTACAAGAAAAATGTATAGGGCAAAATTTCTATAATTTATCGTTTTTCGCCAACTTCTGGCCATTTGAGGAGGCTAATGGAAGTTCCCAAAATTAAAAAAAAATATCAGTTAATATTCTGTTGAGAAAAGGCAACTTTTGATGCCTAAGGCACTTTGAAATTCGAAAGTTGAAAAAATCGACACACCCTAATGTGCATGTGCCAAATTGATACTGTATACCTATAAATCTTCTATGTGCATGAATGTGAACCTATTGCTAAATGTTTATGGTGAAATTATTTTTTTTTTTCTCTTTGATTTGATTTATTGATTGATTGATTATCAGGAATAACAAAATTAGTTGTAACACACATAGCCTTAGGTTTTCTTTTGTTAAATGTTGTTTTTTTTTGCTTTTATATCTCAATAAACGTGAGTCATACCAAACTAAGATTTTAATTTAAGTAGAGAGTAGGACACCCCACTTATCCCTCTGTCATAGAGCCAAAAGGCAAGAATAGAGAAAGAGAGAGAGAAACCGAACCGATAAGTACATATACTTTTGATCGGGACCTGCACCTCCGCCTAAAGAGATAAGACTGAGCTAAGCCGGAGGCTGTGTTTTTGGACACTGGCTGGATTCTAAAGGGGAGTAACCAGCGGAGAGTACGCAGGTACGTATCAACCTCAATATCATTATGGAACATACGAGTATAAATCTATAGCTTACATAATATCTATAAAAAAATTAATTTCCTCCCAAAAAGCGCACAATACTGCTGTAGGACCATGTGTTCAATATATAATTACCTAATATGTAATGAAAAATGATAATTAATTGAAATAACTTTAAGATACTTTATAATGAAGCATATTTTGACCAATGTACGCAATAAATAATAAATAACACATGTATATGAATAATTGAGTACATATACTACGTTTAATATAGAAATAGAGGCATACATATACCTAGATATTATGCAGGAAAATAGTTATAAGGAATATTATTTGTTATTAAAGGTTCATAAATATTTGAAAGCTTTTCCATCTAATAAATTCATACGCATTCTAAAACACAGGTAAATAATTTGTTTTTAAACTAATTTATGGTTTTCACGGGGTATGGTTGAGAGATCGAGGCTTATATCAAGAATAAAATTTCAGACTTAAATATATATAGGTGGTGTAAGGCGTTTTAGGAGAGACTTTTATATTATATTGCTGAGTAATATATTTTGTTGAAAGGTCAACATCTGACCTTAGTAAGCGCGTCATTTACCATTATTGTTTTACAAATTACACATTACAGCAATTCGGATATGAATTATTTTAATAATCTTATAACACCTACATACAATATGTATATTGTATGTAAGTATGACCTGTGTAAAGAAATGAACTAACAAAAAGTAAACATGACGTGAACTTAATAACAAGAATATTATAATAATATTTGGTATAATAAAACAATGTTATACTTTCATTGATTTTCTCCGAAGGACAATACTATGCTGAATAATGTTTCACTATTAAACCTATCGCTACGTCTATATACACACATGGACTATCTACACTTGTTTGTTCTTTGATCTACACTTTTTACTAATTATTTTCCGTATTGATCATTTTTTTAATTAATTTGATTAATTAAACAATTTAAATTGCGGTTAGATGGAAGAAATCACTAAAAAAATGATAATCTCACCACTGCTTATCATCACATTATTTTTTTTATGTCTGCTTTATTGATCTTGTTATGTGTATGATGATGTGCAAGAAGAATAAAATAAATAAATACTATCACGCCCCTACATTCCCCGACACCCGGGAGGAGAAAACGGCCACCCCGAGGCTAGGTTACATAGCAGCGTGATTGGAATATATAAAAATAAAAAGGAAGTTACAAAATACTTACTCGGCTGTTACTAATTTACTTTAAATCTTATTGCTCACAATTGAGCCTTTGGCAAGTTTATCCAGGGGTAAGTTCACACTAGGGCGGAAGGAAAAACAAATTGTTAGGTATATAATATGTTGGATTTATTCAGATCACATAAGCAGAACGAACAATGAGAGATTATCAATATATATGGTAAGTAATATTATCCAAATGATACTCTTTCACACAACAAGCATACTCAATGACTTACAAGTATTACAGTATTATGAATATCAAAATAGTAAGAATTGTAATTTGAATCTATTTTCGAGGCGGGGAACACTGTTGAGTAAAGGAAAGATCTTACTGGTTTTTGGAATCGGCTGAGAAATATCCACTCCTTGAGGTGAATTTCGGAGTCTTTCCACCACAAAGCCTAGGGACGAAACCTTTAAGCGACGGTGGCGAAGGCTCCGAAGATCTGGGGTCTTCCAGTAGAAGGTTTCTACTAATAGTTCACGCACAGAATGGAGGCGAGATGACAAATGCTCAGGACGTCTTTACAGTTCGTAAGGTTCTTACGACAACGGTTATGCCTTTCAGTCGGGTTTAAAGCGTTGTAAACTAGATAATTTTACATTAGAATAACACTGGTCCACGAACTCTTATTGCATATAACACCGGCTTGATTATTAATAACTGAATGAGACTTTAAGAGATATGTTAACGGCGATTCACCAAAATACTATTCAGAATTTCATTTATGGTTTCGGAGAGTTTAAATCCATTACAGGGACTTTAAACAAAACTTTCTAGACTTTAACTTTGTTACACCAGAGGCGCGTAAAGAAATAAAAACACGCGGTCCTCGGGAGATGCTTTCTGCTTCAGATTGGAAAACTAACTGCTCTCAAAATGGCGATGCGTTTATAGCGTCATTGTAACGGTTTTATGCTATCATCACGTACTGACATTGGTTGGTGAGTATACATTTCACGACATGTTCACTTTTTTACAAAACAACTGAATGAACTATGGAACAAATACTATTATGATTATATTAATTATATGAAGTACACTAAGGAATATTATTTATGAGAGTCCATTTGAAGTACTCAGCCCAAAAGGGCTGAGAGCCCTGGCGAGGCCAGCGAAGAATGTTTATTTCGCGACTCTCAGAATGCAACTGACGAATGAACGCGCGAATAGCAAGCCCTCGTGGCCGAATCGCATCTTTCTCAACCGTTATTTTACCAGGACAAAATCGTATGATCTTTGCATCGTCCAATCAGAACACAGCGACAGAAACATACGAGTCGCGTCGCAAGGACATTTGGTCCCGTGATTTGATGGGGAATTTCGGAACGGCCAAAATTATTATTATTATTTCAAATGACCAAGTATAGAAACGAAAGATAGTACAAAATTCTCCCGTCAAGTTAATTAGTTTTATCATCTCTACGTCGCTACACGACACTACCCTCTCCCTAGGGAGCGAGTCGCTTGCGCGACGAGCGCAACGATGGGCACAGGACAAGTAAATCAGAAGGGGTACCTAAGGAAAATGGTTATGACTCAGCTTGACTCCAATCCAGCGAAGCATTTACATGATAAGTTAAAGAAATCTTGCTAGTTTATGACTACTATTGACTTAATTCAAAACGAACATACCATTTTGGTAAATAACTAAGATAATAAATTGTTCACCCTATGACATCAGTACATTAAGATACATCTGTTAGGTAATATGGTAACCACGGACAAATCAGATACACAAAACATAAACAACATCTCCACAACTTCTTACAACTATCACCCACTTCTTCAAAGGGGTTGTGACATAGTCACTCATTAAATGGCTCCTACTTAACATCACCTGGCTTAAGCCACTATTGTTTCGAATGCTCGGGTAGTTCAATTAAGTTGAGCGCCCTCACTCTACCGCGTCACAAGGACAAAAGTACTACTACAAGGTACTCAATTTCATCAAGATTGGGAGTATGGCTTCTACTACTTAACTACTCTTCCTGAAATCATCCACTATTAATTGCTCAATCAACTTAACATTTTCCAGTAGAACCATACAATTCCCGTACTTAGACACAATGTCGAAGTATATTCTGGCTACTACACCACATTTCAACCTATCTACACAGGTTCTTGTATTGCTTTAACGACAATATTAAGACGTTCCAGTCTTGCAGTCTAATGCAACAATTACAACATATTTTGTCGGCCACCGTTACTTAACAACATTACAACGTGGTCGACCTCTCACAAAACTTAAAAATAACAATTACATCTCCTCCAATCCTTTTACAATTTCTAGACAATATTCAGAACTTCTCCACCTACGAACCTCAAGTTATGAGTAGTTCTATCATTATTTCTTTAAAACTTGTAAAACACTGGCTCAAAACTCGCATGGAGTTAGGCATTATTACAATTATTACAACATATGTGTGTGTGCATGTGTGTTTTGTGTGCATGTGTGTTTTGTGTGCATGTGTGTTTTGTGTGCATGTGTGTTTGTGTTTGCTTGTGTTTGCGCGCGCGCGTGTGTGTGTGTGTGTGTGTGTGTGATAATGGACAACAACAATAATATAATTTTTTAACCGTGCAATAAGTATACTAATGCAGTGGGCAATTCTTAAATTTAAAACAAGGCAAAGCTCTGTTAACATAAGTACATATAAGAAACTAATACTTTCATGAATAATTAGCATATGTTTAATGCTTTTACATGGTGTAATAATAAAAAAATCTAAATGCAGCAAAAAGTTATACCTCTTCAATTGAACAAAATTTTGGTACAATAAGAAATCATTATGGATGTTAAGGTTAGTAAAAAATGATCAGTATACAAGTCATTCAAAGGGTAAAGTAATTATCTCAGAAAAGCTTGATGGAAGATAACATTTTACTTCTGAACACTATTCAGACCAAACACAGTCATGACAAGTCGAACAGATGTTAAAAGACCAAGGCGAAAGTTTTTCATTTGGGTCAGTAGAAAAACTTTTACATAAGTTGCTCAACCTTTCACGACAATATCCAGCATTTAACAGTAATTTATTTATACATAATATACAACATTTCTATTTTGTTTGACATTATGACAATCGAGCTTGTGAGGAACTGGCCCTTTTATTATTATTTTCAAAAACAGGCCTTGCGAGATACTTGGTGACATTATTTAAATTCTTGCTGTAAACTTGATTTAGGTATCTCGTTATTCACTTTTACACTCTTAACACTAACACTTAAGGTGGTTAATCAGTACCTCACAGCTAGAGTACATTACAAAGTATTTAATTACAATACAAAATTTGCTTAAATTAATTGTTCAATTAAAGGGTTTCAACATCAGGATTTTTTTAAAAAGAAAAAAAGTAATATGAAATTATTTTGCTTCCATACAAATCGGGGGAATTGAAATCTCAGCCTGGCAGAAATCAACACTCACAAAAGTATAGGAAAGTTTTTTTTTTTACTCAGGTAGTTAGAAGAATTACAAAATTGTATTTCTCGGACATGAAAAAAACATATAGGAAATAAAATATGGCAAGGACAAGAGAGACTACTGATTGGTAACTGGAGTGTCCAACTTTAAGATATCTTTTATATGATATCGGCCTTCGTACTTTCCTTCTGGGGTTTCCAGTTCGTAAACAGTTTTAGAAATTCGTTTCTTGACACGTCGTAACATGAAACGAGGAGCTAATTTGGCAGAAAAATATTTAGCAGCATTGCTCTGAACGAAACTTCTCCTCCAAACCAAGTCTTTGGATTGATTCTCTATCAGTCCAGGTAATGAAGAAGCCATTTCGACACAAAAATATTGGTCGTGAAAAGGTTAAAAACAGATTGTCGGCTGTGAAAAGGTTAAAAGGGAAATACTGTTGATTCTTACATTTGAAATGGAAAAAAAAAATTTTTTTTTGTCGGGATTGCAAAGTGTCGATATTTCAGACTGTCGAGATTCCAATCTGTCTAGATTTTAATTTGCAGATTTTTAAAATTGTCGATATTACAATTGTCGATATTACAAATTGTCGATATTTCAATCTGTCGAGATTTCGATCAGAGTCCTACATTGCGTGACGTCATTGTTAGGTATATTCAACGTGACGCACTTTTACAATAACACGACTATATAGAATGTTAGAATATTATTACTTCGTTATAATTTTATGGAACAAAACTTATCTATACAAACACTGAAAATCATTTACATGTATCACATTAGAATATCAGTCACATATATTGACCAAATTACAGTACAAATATTGTTATAACCATGGCTTATCCAACATATAACAACCTCAACAATTGCTTTTAATTGGGATTTTGATTGAAATCAAATTTTACCAATATCACGGACGAGTCAACCACTTTTTTCACGCCCCTACATTCCCCGACACCCGGGAGGAGAAAACGGCCACCCCGAGGCTAGGTTACATAGCAGCGTGATTGGAATATATAAAAATAAAAAGGAAGTTACAAAATACTTACTCGGCTGTTACTAATTTACTTTAAATCTTATTGCTCACAATTGAGCCTTTGGCAAGTTTATCCAGGGGTAAGTTCACACTAGGGCGGAAGGAAAAACAAATTGTTAGGTATATAATATGTTGGATTTATTCAGATCACATAAGCAGAACGAACAATGAGAGATTATCAATATATATGGTAAGTAATATTATCCAAATGATACTCTTTCACACAACAAGCATACTCAATGACTTACAAGTATTACAGTATTATGAATATCAAAATAGTAAGAATTGTAATTTGAATCTATTTTCGAGGCGGGGAACACTGTTGAGTAAAGGAAAGATCTTACTGGTTTTTGGAATCGGCTGAGAAATATCCACTCCTTGAGGTGAATTTCGGAGTCTTTCCACCACAAAGCCTAGGGACGAAACCTTTAAGCGACGGTGGCGAAGGCTCCGAAGATCTGGGGTCTTCCAGTAGAAGGTTTCTACTAATAGTTCACGCACAGAATGGAGGCGAGATGACAAATGCTCAGGACGTCTTTACAGTTCGTAAGGTTCTTACGACAACGGTTATGCCTTTCAGTCGGGTTTAAAGCGTTGTAAACTAGATAATTTTACATTAGAATAACACTGGTCCACGAACTCTTATTGCATATAACACCGGCTTGATTATTAATAACTGAATGAGACTTTAAGAGATATGTTAACGGCGATTCACCAAAATACTATTCAGAATTTCATTTATGGTTTCGGAGAGTTTAAATCCATTACAGGGACTTTAAACAAAACTTTCTAGACTTTAACTTTGTTACACCAGAGGCGCGTAAAGAAATAAAAACACGCGGTCCTCGGGAGATGCTTTCTGCTTCAGATTGGAAAACTAACTGCTCTCAAAATGGCGATGCGTTTATAGCGTCATTGTAACGGTTTTATGCTATCATCACGTACTGACATTGGTTGGTGAGTATACATTTCACGACATGTTCACTTTTTTACAAAACAACTGAATGAACTATGGAACAAATACTATTATGATTATATTAATTATATGAAGTACACTAAGGAATATTATTTATGAGAGTCCATTTGAAGTACTCAGCCCAAAAGGGCTGAGAGCCCTGGCGAGGCCAGCGAAGAATGTTTATTTCGCGACTCTCAGAATGCAACTGACGAATGAACGCGCGAATAGCAAGCCCTCGTGGCCGAATCGCATCTTTCTCAACCGTTATTTTACCAGGACAAAATCGTATGATCTTTGCATCGTCCAATCAGAACACAGCGACAGAAACATACGAGTCGCGTCGCAAGGACATTTGGTCCCGTGATTTGATGGGGAATTTCGGAACGGCCAAAATTATTATTATTATTTCAAATGACCAAGTATAGAAACGAAAGATAGTACAAAATTCTCCCGTCAAGTTAATTAGTTTTATCATCTCTACGTCGCTACACGACAATACTTAAATAAAATAAATTGTTTGTAAATTTGTAAATCTAGTTAGATTTTAGCTTATTTAATTAAATATTGGTAGAATAAAAAAAAAAGTATAACTACCTCAAAACACGAGCTTTAAACAATATTATTATGGAACGAATTACCTATATGTACCTATACCTTTTAAGTAACATTGAAAAAATATCTGCTATTTGTGAAAAGTAAAATATATTATTGATTCATACATTCGATTGAAACGTACAAGGCAATTTGACAATAAATTGTATTAAAGTAGTGTAAGGTATCTACTATCTACCCTTTAGTAATGTCGGACTTATAAATTCATTTTCATTTCAATTTATCTTTCATTATTCTCTCCCCAAAGCACGAGCTACGCTCAATTTTGGGGAGTAATTGTATTAGGAAAATAAATGTATTGTGTTATTGTTCGATTATTGTAAAATGATTTTGTGTTTAATAAACTGTTATTATTATTATTATAAAATAAAATATTCGCACGCTACACGTGAAATAAAAAATACTAAATTAATATCTAAGGAACTATCGAAGAAGGGTTAGGAGTGTGGATAAATTTGTTCTAAGGAGGAAGATACACTCTTACTCTTACTTCTTTGATTCTTTTGTTTTTTGTATATATGTAGGATTGAATAAAACAACTAACTCACAGTTTAATAGTTTTGGTGAGTAGGCATTTCATGAATAAGTCATATTTCAATGTGATACTGTAACATTAATTTTAAATGATTTGCTGGATTGACAAAGTACTAATGTTTTGGTTGTAACATTGTTATTTTTTGCCATGAGGGTGGATAGTGAATTTCTTGTTTATTGTTCACTAAGCCTACTGAGTGGGCCTGCGAACATAGCGATGTATAGGTACATGTTTATCTGTGTGTATATAATATGTAGAGTATACTACAAAGTACACAGTACACTGCAATTATTTAGTCTTTTAAAGGACACATACATGTTTATAGTCACGTACAGGTAGGAATATAAAACTTGATATTAGTAGGTATTCCCACATACAGGCTCTGCCTGGTGGGATCTCATGGTAGATGATTTATGGTTATATTGTATGTATACATTTATGTATTAGAATATTAAGTTGTAATCTCATTTTCTGATATATATAATTGTATGTATGTATGTATATTTAGTGTAATAGTAATATAATATAAGTATAATAATGAAATGTATACATATGTTTGTATTTATAATTGTACCAAGAGATAAATAAAGAAATAAATAAATAAAATAAATATAATTGTATTTTAGAGACAATACATAATATTCGATTGGTAAGTGAAAAATGGAGCATTGTAGGGTCAAGTGTATGTTATAGCTCAAGGGTGGCCAACCCGCGGCCCGTTTGGTGTCTACGTGCGGCATATGTAAACTTTTTAATAATAGTCGGTACAAGGACCCATTTCTTTATTGAAAGAGGTATTTTGAGAAAATATTCTTAAAGAAAACCGAGAAGTTTTGAAACATTTCAAATTCCTATACCATTTTGCAAATTTGGCGACTGAGGGGTAAAAATATTAAGGTGAAGTAAAATTATCAAATCTCCATATTTGTTGTGCGGCCCGGTAGGAAATCTCATTCTGTAATTTGGCCCGGCTGCTGAAAAGGTTGGCCACCCATGATATAGCTATAATTAGGTATTCATCATTCAATCATTCAATTTACGGCCAAATTGCCATTTACAAAGTATATACAAATACATACAATTTATACGTTGGTGTTTGATTTATACATAATTTAAAAAACTCATACACACATTTATTGATGAATAGGAGCATTATATATTATGTAGCCTATATATTATGTAGCCGCACTCTGCAATAAGAACTACCTATAGGTACTCCAGCTAGAGTTTCATGAACAAATTAATGTCCATAATAATGAAGTTTTGATAAAGATTGAGATTATATTATATATTTTAATCAGCTATAAAGATTGTAATCTTTCTTGTGTACCTACCTACTTGCTGGGAAATTTAAATCAATTAATTATCCGTGAAGCAGGGAAAATAATATTGTTTAATTTGGACCTACGTACTGTGATTATTTTTGATATCTTTTTTATATCTAAAGATGAATCTGAATTTGGGATAAACCTAAATACATCTTAGATACCTTCACATTACAACACATACCTACAAGTTGTTAAGATAGTTGACATATCTCACTGCTAAATTGTAGATGTTAAACATATTATTATCTTCTTATCTGAAATCGCTGATGTATATTTCTCTTCAGCCGTTTCTCCAATTCGAACACGAATTACAAATCTAAACAGTGACCCCGTTAAAATAATTTTGAGGGTGAAAAGGGTCCGATATCAAAAAATTACCTCTTATAATAATAAAAATTAGTTCTATGATATGTAATGACAATGATAATAAAAGATACTAGATATAATGTAAAACCATCAAATAAATAGTAGTAGAAAGCGAGTGGTTAATACCGAATAATGACCATAATTACTTATGCATTATTTATATGTTTGCCTGTGGCAGTGTCAGTGTAGTATTATACCTATCCATACCTACTAATATATTATTATAAGTATATATAGATATCGTATATGTAATGTCCACCCTCTAAAGACTGATTATATTCATTACACACCAATTATATATTACAAAATTCACCCACACTCGAAGAAGAACGTAGAATTTAAAAAGCTTCCACATACAATTAAATATTGAAAAACAGTTTTCTAGTTAAATGTCAGTCTCGACATTCGATTAAAGATTTCTATGAGGTGTTAGGTAGATATGAGAGCACTGACAAATTAAATATTTATTAAAGAAATCCCAAAATATATGCAGATGAAGGTTTGCAATAAAAATACCTATGCAGCAATCAATTATAAAACTCATTGTATAGAATGTTATACTCATCTTACGTACCTACATACTATATATCATTGATTCAGTTGATGTATCTAGGTAGGTATGCAAATATGAAAGGCATATGAGAGGCCAATAACGCAAAGTCGTTGAGTTATTACGTTTCGCTTTCGTTTCGTATTCGATTGTAATTTGACTATACCTACTGGTGTTAAAAGTGAATAAATCTATTTGTTGGTATTGTTTAAGTAACTATGTATGACTATTATATTATTTTTATGAGTTTTTCGCTTCCACCATTCGTAAATGGTGGACGCTCCATCGAAACCGCGGCGGCGAAGAGCTCATAAAAATATAATAATTATACATAGTTACTAAAACAATACCAACATGTCTAGAAATCATTATATATTTGATGCCGAAAGGCGAAAATATAAACAAAATGATTACATAAATCTATTTGTATTTTAAAAAGACCAAAAACACATCTGTTTTTGACTGATTTCCCATATTCATGTTGGTCGATAAATTTCATGAGATTAAACTATTTTAGAAACTATTATAGAATTGAAATAAATAAAACAAGCGTTTTATTCTACTATTGATTTAATTTACGAGAGAGACGTCTTTCGTCTTATGAGGACATTGTCAATCCTTTCTATTATAGAATTCAGCACAAAGAATATTTATGCAAACTTAGTAAAAAAATATATCCGATTTAGATATAAAACCACTTATATTACAAATATCAATGGTCCCCTTTTCCATGATTTATGTACGTAGCAGGTATTTACCTAAATTATTTAGTTTTATATCTCGCTTCCCAGTTGTGGAAATTTAAAGATAAGTTCATTGAGCTGATAGTTAATATTATGTGAAGGCATTACTACAGGTCAATACGGCGCTAAATATAAGTATTCCATTAGTAATATAATTATGTAGGTTTGTATTGGGATTTCATAGAATATAAAGCATTGTAGATATTATGGAGTCACTTATGTAGAGGTCAGAGTATGGGTCAGTCAAGGTCAGTAATGAACGTTTGTCGAATAGCATAATATATTGTTCAAGTAATTCAGAGATTCGAAAAATTCAGGGAAAATAGCACATGTACAAAATGGAAATATGACCGTGGCTGTTGATTATTATTACTCGTATTATATCTTTTGGTACAGCTTATGTTTAACCAATTTGGGGCAAATTGCCAGGCCGTAGAAATTTTAGAAAATACAATGAATTTCATAAAAAAATGGAATAGGTACCTGAATATCGTTTTGAGACTGCAAGATTTTTACCCATCACCTCCCAATGGATACTTTTTTTTTTATTTTACAGAGACATTCGCAGAGAGTTGACAAAATATCCATAAAAAGAAAAAAAGGTGATCTATAATAATTATCTACCGTTGGATGATTTTCAAAAGAAAAAGAGTAGTTTAGATCACATTATGGATAGGTACCTATTTTTTTATGAAATTTGTTGGAACACACACATACAGTAGAGCTTACGGAATATCAGCTGGATTGATATTAACATTGATTTTCTGAAATACATTACCAGAAAGCGAGACACTAAAAATATATTTAGTACCTACATATACATAATTATGTATGAACACTGTACAGTATATAGGTATATATTTAAATGTATTGTGCTGAGGGATTATATAAAACGACATTGAAAGTTTGGGGTAAAGCTATATCCACATACCAATACACCTATTATAAGCAGAGGCATCTACTCTAATGTATCATGGATAGAGTTAGTACTATGAAACTAATAAATATATCGGCCTAACATCGATAAACTAAAATGAACCCACATTCTACTATAGTATTGTGTTTATAGGCAATATAATAATGAGATTTCGTGGATCAGGTGTTATGCAACATGAAAAATAATAATTTTACGATAAATTGAAAAAAAACCACAGTATTTAGTCAACTTTCAAGTTATTTTATTAATAACTTCGCTTACTCTTTGTCTTGTCTCTGTATCTTATTTCACTTTTTTCTAATAGCCTGATGATGGAGTCGAGAGTCTCCGAATACTAGTAAGCAAAGTTAATAAAAGTCATTTGAAAATTAACTACATACTGCGTTTTTTTTTTCAATTCATCTTGAAATGGACTTCCAACAAATACCTTCGGTCAATAACATTGAGATATTTTATTAGTTTTATTCTCTAATTTAATTGGCACGGAGCCTTGATATTTTTGCTTGTCGGAACGACCGTCACTATTTTTTCGAAAATTTTGTAGCAGAACTCGGAATACGAGCACCGTTCAGTGGAATTAAAAGATAAAATTGTGGAAATACAGTAAGTATCTCACTGAATGTTTATTCAAAATGTTCGTATGTATTGAAATTGAAAGAATACCTATATTTATTCATCTGTACCAACATGACATTGCCCACAAATAGGATAGGTGGTGGACTAACTGCATGTAAAAACATGCATGTTGTCTTCTCCGTGCCAACAAAAAATAATGCTAACAGAATGGGTAGCATAGCTCAGTGTTCCGCAAACTTTTTGTGTTCAAGGTCTATCAAATTAAGAAATTTTAGAGGTAGGTACACCAAAGAAAAACACAATGTTTATTTAACAATTAAACGCTCTTATAGCTCTCAGCTATTTTTAGGTGTATTATTTTCACAAAACCTTGACTTTTTTCCGCGGCACACAAACTGATGACCACGGCACACCAGTGTGCCGCGGCACACGCTTTGCGGAACACTGGCATAGCTCATCGTTGAGTCGTAGCTCGTAGATTTATAATCTACATTTTTTTATTATTTATCTTAGTCTCTAAGTAGGTATTAAACATCTTGTTTTACGAATACCTGCCTTTTAGAGGGCACTAGAAAACTTACGTATACGAGGCCTATTCTTTGTCGGGATTCTATATAGTACCTATTTTACAGATGCTCAAACTTATACAACAGCTATTCTATAATAGTACCTATTTTACAGATGCTTAAACTTATACAACAGCTGTCATATATCAGAGATTCCATTAATTCTTTCACTGCATATAGATAGGTCGCTAGCTACTAAAAGTAAATAAATAAAGAATAAAAGATAATAAAACACTTTTTATGAACAGTTAATCCTACGCAGGTTTCCGTGAATCGCGTGCTTGGCTGTATGTTGGCTATAGAATAGGTATAATATTTAGTGGGAACAGCAATGAGCAGTTAAGGTTCGTAGCGGATACACATTGCCTTCAGGTTCCGGACCGGACGTCTGGATTCCCCGATACTACGTCTTATCGCTCCATCAGACCTTGGACTGTAGGGGGGCAGTTCAAGGTCCATTGCTGGACAGTGGAGAACATTGTGAGAGGATCGATAATGTTATGGCGTTATAACAACCGTTCATTTAAAGGGTTTCGCATTTTTAACAAAATGCGTTCATTTTTCATAGAATGATTTTATAATATGATTAGGTAAATGTATTGTTTTTATTCTTTATAGCTAACTCATCTAACGAATCACCTCTTATATTAGACCGAATTCGCTAGTGTTCTGTCTTTACAGCAGGGTTACTCTTAAAACACAATCTAAGTACGATGTTAATGTTGTCTTGATCTTAATCATACGACGTGGGAAGGGACTGTATAGTGTATACTGCACTACCAATACATCGAGATTGTTATGCACGAATTTTTGACTACAGTCATTTCGCACATCGTATCATTAAGATCAAGACAACATTAAGATCATATTTAGATTTTGTTAAGAGTAGCCCTGCTGATTTTTCATATAAGGGATTCCAAAGGTTCGCAAGGAATTTGTCGTTGAAGTGAGAATTTTGAAATGGTCAGAAGGCACGGAGGTAGAGACATGGATTTTAAATCGAGAGATCCCGAGTTCATTTCCATCCGTTCCCAACCCACTCTACACCTATACAACACAAGCACCTATATTGCTCGGTGAGGGGGTAGGCTGAGGTGTATTTAAAAAAAGACTGTTTATATTATTTTTAATTATTTACTTAGGTTGAATTAATTGTAGGTAATATTAACCCTTTAAGTAGGCATACCTATTCAGTAAGATGGCGTGTTGCATGTCATCAGAATAATACAATAACTTCTCAAAATAAAATACTTACGTAATAGATTTAGAAAATAAACTGCTCGGTATATAATAAAATAATGGATGTAAGTACTTAGCATTTCCACGTAATAAATATATTATTATTATTATTTGATAGGTATTCCAGTTGTGCAAAGGTGAAATGATGAATGGTTTTATGGAATTCAGCATTAAGTTGCAGAACACGCCAGCACTTAAGGAAAACACTAAACAATAGTATCACAGCCACCGTATTTATTATCAAACTACAATTTAATAAATTATTATCATAAATTATAATATTTAATATATTTTGATGGGATCTAGTTAAACTACATCTTATTTATAATGTATATATACTTACTTACATACCAAAAACTGATCGTTTTATTTAACTACTTTGAAATAGGTAAATATAATTATATACAAGTTTTCCAACGCAAAACTTTGTTAGCTTGGGTTTTGTTTGAGAAAAGACTACGAGAAAAGACACTTAGATTTTCTAAATACATATCTGAAAGTTTTTTTTATATATATTATTATTTCAATATTTTTGCTGCATTTAGATTTGATTATGAATATATCTATAGTAAAATTTCTGATCAAGAATTTTCAAATTAAAATTGGCCATACCCTAGATACGAGCACGAATAAAAGAATGGATAAAAATAGACCAGCAGGTAGTGTTGTGAAATACTCAAGAAATAATTTTTCGAGAAATTTACCGAGAAATGTCTCGAAGTAGAGAATTTTCGGAGAATTTTTTTTATTTTTTATTTAACAGTATAATAAAAATAAATACTTTATTCAATCAATCAATAACAATGTACAAATATTGAGACAATTTTTCACCAATATGGCTACAATTAATTATGGAAACAAAAAAATGTTAGGTACCTACATAGAAAAAAGTGCTAATAACATGAAAAATCTTGATGTTTGACACATATTTAAGTAAAAAAAATTGCAGGTACGTACATCGAAAAAAGTGTTAATTACCTCTGATTTGGGCCTTAATCAACCCCACAAATTTTTTGATCAATCAGGTTGGCTGCGAAGTGTACTGGGCGAAAGGTCATAATACCACTAAGAAAAATTATGGAGAGAAATTTCTCATCCATCAGAGGAGAAATTCTCGGAGAAATTTCTCGTTCTCGAGAAATTTCTTTGGAGAATTTTCTCTTATCACATCACTACCAGCAGGGCTACTCTTGACAGAACCTCAAAACTATTTTATTCTTGTCTTGATCTTAATGCTTAGGGACTACAGTAAAAGATAATGCGCTACGGCTACCGCGAGATTGATATGATGCACGTATTTTTTCTAAATATAAGTCATCTTCTATAATTTAAAACACGTGTTTTTAAAAATCACTTTTTTCTTTAATTTTCAGTTTGTGGTGAGTTGGAGGCACTGAGAGCAGTTCTATCAGCGGGAGCAGACGCCTGCACCGCGGACGTACACGGAGGCTACCCTCTTCATTATGCGGCACAAATGTGTGGAGCTAGGGGAACTAGTGGAGGAGGAGGAACACGTTTGGCACTGGATGTCTTAGCAGCTTTACTGAGAGCACCAGCAACCAGAGTAGATGTGAAAGATGTGGATGGAAGACAGCCTCTCCTCTGGGCTGCATCAGCAGGCAGTGCGCCGGCTGTGTTAGCGCTGGTTAAAGCAGGAGCAGAAGTAGAAGCTGCTGACAAGTTGGTGTTACCTTTTAGATATCTATCATTCGATTTTTTACATATACCTCCTCATAGCTGGTATTTATAGGTACCTACTTGCTGAAATAATTATGTATATAAGGTAGGCTAAAGGAAATCCTTAATATCTTTGTCTTCCAGAGATGGTCTCACAGCTCTCCACTGCGCCGCCTCGCGAGGTCATACGGAATGTATTGAAACTCTGCTGACCCTATGTGGTGCAAGAACAGATGTAATTGACTCCAACGGTTGCACAGCTCTCCATTATGCTGTTACTCTAGGTCACGCAGATGCCACAGCTTTACTTCTACAACACAGCGCTGATCCCAACAGACAGGATAGAAGAGGACGCAGTCCAGCTCACTGTGGATGCGCGAAAGGGCAAATTGAAACTGTAAAGATGTTAGGTAAGTGATAATGTAAAGTTAAGAATGAAAATTTTATAAATGCTAAAATTATCATGAAATTATTATTTGTGTTTTATTTTGTTGACAGGCGCACACAATGCCAATTTATGGTTAAGGAATGCTAAAGGTGATCTACCTCTCCATGAAGCTGTTGCTTCTGGGAGAAGGGAGCTGGTCAAATGGCTTTTGGAAATGAGGCCTTCGCAAATAAATGCGACAAATAATGATGGAAGAACTCTCCTGCATATTGCTGCCAACACAGACAATACAGATTTGTGTAAAATTTTATTAGATTTTGGAGCGCAAGTAAATGCTGTTCTCAGAACTTCTAAAAACATTTTGATGACTCCATTAGATTGCGCATTGCACAGAGGATACAGATCTACTGCTAAATATCTTCAGCTGCATGGAGGACTTCCAGCTTCTCGTTTGACTTCCAGACAAGTGGTTGTTGACCAAGAGACTGTACCTCAGCTTCCAATAAGGCATATTAAAAGTACAAAAATAAACCTGAAAAATAGGGTAAATATCGAACGAAGAGAAATATTCGAAATGAGCCCAAGCAGTACAAGAAGACGGCTTACTAGCAAAGTAGAAGATTTGTCATCAGATAGTTCAGAATATAGTTCAGACGAATATGAATTACAACTGCAAAAAATTCGAGAAGAAAGACAGAAACATAAGAAACGATCCAAACGAGAACAACTGAAAAACAAAAAAAGCAGTTTTTCAGATGGATATGAAAGTGATAAAATAAGGCATCGTTCAAAAAAAGATAAATCTCTGTCCGATTCAGAAAGTAGTGGACAAGCAAAAGCCAAAAAGAGCAGAAGATCCAAAAGTGAACCTACATCTAAAGAAAGAGATCGAGATGAAAGTAGATCGAGAGAAAGAAGTTCTTCCAAAAAACATAGGCAACGAAAATCCGATGAATCTGAAAGTGATTATGAAAAGCATAAAAAGAAAAGAAAAAGGACAAGTTCCAAACGGTCTCCTAGATCATCAAGCGCTTCGAGTGATGAGAAAACTACTGAAAAAGAAACTAAAAAACACAATAAAGAGTTGGTTAGTGATAAAGTGATTGATGAAAAACATAGAGAGGACTTAGAAATACTTAAACAAGCTGCAGAAGTTGCAAAAGCTATAAACCGCATGGAATTAGAAAGTAGTCAAAAAGTTTTAGAAAAGATATTTCAAAAAGATATTCAAAATGACAGTGATAATACATTTACAGTAATGGAAACTACTGTTATTACAGAAGCACAAATTCATGCAGAAAATCAATCAAGCTTGGACAAGGAATCCTTACCAAATGTTATAGCCTTGGAAAGTGGAGATAAAATGAATGAGACAGAAAAAGAAGATGGTGGAGCAGAGCATGAGAAATCATTTATTGAAATTAAACAACAAGAAATGGAAGAAACATCAAAACATGATGAAAAAGAGGAGGTACGAGCAGATACCAGTGCAAATGAAGAAACACAGGGAGAGAATGTAGAAAGCTCAATAAGTAAACCTTCAAAAGATGGAATATTGGCTATTATACCTGACTCAGATTCATTAGAAATACAGGCAGAGAAGGTGTTAACAGAGCAAGTGTCAACTGAAGAAAATGAAAACCGTGAAGAAATATTGGAAGCAGTAGGTAAGCCACCACTGAAACAACTTGAGAGTACAAGTGTAGATACAGATGAAAAATCTGAAAGCATTCAAGCAATCATTGGTATATTACCTGATGACGAGAATGAGCAAGGTGTAAGTGAGCCCGATAGTGCCATGGGAGAAGCTATTCTTGCAGTAGAAAAAAATATACCAGATGAAAGAGATTTGGTACACTTAAGTGAAGAGGCTAATCAAATATCTGATAGTAAAAGTTTTCAAACCATAACTCCAGAACAAGAGAAAAAATTATTACAACAAGATTCAGAGGAAACAGCAGTAGGAATTAGTGAAATATCTATGAAAGGCGCAGGAGAACCAATCAACAAAACTGATACAAGCGAAACTGAGAGTGCTAAGGAAACAGGGATTCTAAGGAATAAAAAAGCTGGCAAAGGAACTCAAAGGGTATTATCTAGTGTAAGAGAACCATCACAAATGCATGGTAATAAGAAAACACAAAGTGGAATACAAAAAAGTAGAACGAGAGACTCCGCAAAAAGTAATTCGCAACTTTATGAAACACGAAGTTATAAAGTTTTACCTGAAACTCCATTGATTGAAAATTATATAGATGAGCAAGATGATAAAAGAATAATGAAGGAGCGCGTGGAGGAGGTTATGCGAGAATCTGGAAATATTGGATTCCAAGAACCAGATAGATTTGTGAAACAGGCAGGTTACACAAGAAGGAGAGTGTCTAGTGTGAGTGATAATGAAATGTATACAATTATTGATGCTAACGGAACTATTAGAAGACGTAGGTTAAAGAAAAAGTTTAGAGATAAGGACAAAGATGGTTCAGTAAGGTCAAAAAGTCAAAACTCCGAACGTGATTATGATTCCAGTGGAATAGTGGATTCAGGAATAGAGCCTAGTCCAAAATTTCAACATAGAATAATGAGCCCGAGATTAGCTGCCTATTATCAAGACAGAAATGCATCTGGTCTCTTTTCTGGTAACATTGATACAAGAATTCCTAAGAGAAAGCCTGGTGACAGAAGAGCTGTGGATATGGGATCAGTTACTCAAATTGTGCAAACAAACATGAGAAGGTAAGAAAATTAATAAAAAATATTTGTTGATTGAACCAGTAGATGAATCTTTTGTCATAGAATAAAATAGAAACATAGGAATCAAATAAATCTGTCGATAATATAATATGTATGTACCCACTTATTTTATAAATTTCAGATATTTTCTGGAAAGGAAAATATTCCAACATCTTATGGATTTGAAGCACATCCAGATAAGAGCGGGTAAAGCCAATGAAGCAGTCCTCGTTAAAAGAGCAATAGACGAATATCACAGATCAAGTTTAGCTTATGTCGGCGCTGGTCGATACACAAGTACAGATTACACATTCAAAAAATTTGAGAAATTCTTATATGATTCACTCAGAAAGCTTCAAAGGAGTGGAGTTAAACACCTTGCTAATTTGCCAGAGAGAGCTTTTCCAGATTACATTGTGAAAGAAGACAACCAGTACAACATGGACGGTCTGCCAGACAATCCAATACTTTGCACCAGCAAAACTCACAGGTGCTATCACACCGTGCATGCTTACACAGGAATCCCTTGTTCTGCTTACCGTAAGATTGCATTTCCTATGTATACATGTTGGAGTTCACTAGTATCACTATCAATAACCATTACAGTCAATCTCATTAATTTCACATTAGACCTAGATACTTATATTATATCAAACCACTGTTACAATCTCACGTCAAAAGTAAAAATCAATTACATCACCAGCTCTACATTATGGTAAGCATCTACATAGTTACTTTCTTACTACCAACTGAATGAATATTGGCAGGTAATGTAATTTACTAAATTAATAGAATATGTCTGAATAGTAGTGTGAGCTGATACAAAAGCTATTCAAATCAAATAACGCATATTACGAGTATGTAAGAAAATGGTAAATGGAATATGTTACACTCACTAAAATGTTTGTAAGAAAGCAACCATAGAGTTTTGTAGATAGTTCGAACATGGTGAAACAAATATAAAACTTTTTCTTTTATTCCACTTGATTTTTACGGGTTTGTTGGAAGGTATCTCATTCCTGAGATTTTTCAAATGTCTCATTTATCATCACTTTTAACATATCAGTAGAGAGTTTTATAATTAATGTTGATTATATTATAAAACCACCCCTAGTTTGCTTCTGAGACAGATTCAGGTCACAGATATTTCATCGTAGATTATAAAATATAAATAGAGAATGATATAAAATAAGTATAGGAAAATATTGATTATACCGCATATCTCACAAGTTTAGTAATGTAACCAGTAATTGAAATAATAATAATTCCAAAGATCAAGATCCTGAAAATATCACTACCACTTACTAAAGATCACTTCTATAAAATAATAATTTATATTTCACTGAATCACATTCTTACTTTCAAACATCTCAATAGAAAAGTCACCACACACAGTTGACAACATGGAATGCTACTCATAATACAAAGTAATAAATTAAAAATCATCAACCACATCCCCTCCTCCTTTTCCTCCCCCACTCATAACACAACAATATGTGAAACACTGTAAAAACTCATGTAGTGACTTTAAATTTGTTAATGAGATCACATCTGCGGGACTAATAGGGTGTTTTATTATTTTTCCAGTGCCACTGAAACACAACCACCACACAATGCCTAAACCTGTTACACCGGGACAAAAGAAAGGTTCCAGTTTCCTACCACAAATTCACCACAAAGGAAAACAAACGCACAACAGTCAGGTCACGTTAGAATTGTGTCACGGAAATGAAAAACAAATGATAGCTCTACCTGCTGAAAAACTAGATAAAAATAAAAGATATTACGTAACATTTACTGTGAAAGGGGCTGCACCAGATTCAGATTCCGAGAATCTTAGAAATAATCAAGAAGAGGGTAATGTACAAAGAAACGTTAAAAGTGTTTAAACTAATTATTCCATGTCTTTACCATAATCTTCCACTGCATCAAATTTATTTTCATGTTACATACAGATCATGATAAATGAATAACAATTTGAGTTTTTAACTTTTAATAACGTATCGTTACTATTAAAACTCAAATATATTATTATATCTGTAAACTTCTCCACCAACTTTGATTACAATTATGAAAATTTAAGCACAAATTTGAAATAAAATTGCAAAATGATCACAGTCACTAATAAAGTAAAATTGTCTTCAAAAGTTTAGAGGATTGTAAAATAAAAATAATTGGTATAAAATCGACTAATAATTGTAATCTCAAAAAAAACATTGAACACATATAGAACACAATCAATTTAAGATAAATAAATCATATAATAATATATACACTAAAGTACAACAAATGAGCAATTTAACAGTTTTGTAGGCTACAGGGTTACTCCTGATGCAATCTAAATACGATCTTAATCTTCTCTATGACACGCAAAAAGAAAAGACTTAAAAAAAATACGTAGGTATTTTCGTTTGTGCATCATATGATAAAGATCAAGACAAGATCAAGATTGTATTTGGATTGTGTCAAGAGTTAGGCTGATGTCGCTAGTAAATATAATATTTATTAAGAGAATTGTAGTTATAAAACTGAAATAAATATTTCATTCACTAAATATGTTATTCTCAAGAGTTGTAGCTACACAAGGATAATTATATTAAAGTAAAGATGAATAAGTAGCAATATGATATTTATTATTATTATGTATTCTGGTAATTCAGTCATTGTTTACAAATGTACAATATTAACTGTGATTGATGTAAATAAATTTATCAATAAATAAATGTATAAAAAAACTCAAAAATGGGCACCACTGAATTAGTAAAAATACAAATATATCATATGAGCGGCTCAAAGCTGATGGTGCCTATCCAACAGTCGCAAAAAATTGTAGTTGGGCATATATTTCTAGAGTTATCTGTATTATTTACTTATTTCAAATATGCCTTATGTCAGCAGTGATTTATCCATATTATATTGTAAGCATTAATGACAGTACACATCTCTGAAATAAGTAAATAATACAGATAAATCAAGAAATATATGCCCAACTACAAATATTTGCGACTGTTGGATAGGCACCAATAGCTCTGAGCCACTCATATGCAAAAATAACAAAATATATATACATTCATTGAAAATAATCTATTGGAACAATATATACCTTTCAAAATAACTTCTGTAAATTTAATCTAACTGGTCGTCGTTTTATGTAAATATCTAATTTGATAATAGTTGTGTCGTCACTATAACCATAAATATAATGTAACAAATTTAATATTTTTCCCCTTTTTCTCCTGCAAATATGTATAAAAGAAAGAGGCAACATTAATTGTTTTCTTTCTCTTTACTCAATCTCTGAAATAGAAATGGAACATTTGTTCACCTTGTTCGCTCACTAAGTTTGAATGCATCTAGTCTCAATATCAATCTATATGACAAAACAGAAAACTTTCTTATTCTGTGGTAAATATCTTATGAAATGAATAATATTATAACTAGTTGTATAGTTACAGTCAGTGGATTGTTATTATTTTGAACATAATAATATTATTTTATTTTGTGTAAAATCAGATGTGTACTTATGATGTTATTTTATAGATGGATATATTTTGTAAATAATAAATCACTTATGTTCTAAATAATGGCTCATTTTTTATAATTGTAACCTCTGAACAAACGACATCACTTGAGTGTGCAATGCTAGAAAAACCTCTGAACATTTCATTAGCAAGGCTCTCATTGTTCATTTTTTCAGGTATTTCACATACCCTGTATCCTGTAAAATTGAAATAAATAAAAAAAAAAAAATACCCAAATACCCGCAAGCCTAGGAGTTTATATAAGTTTGTTTCACAGTTTTTAGTGAAACTGTTTTCACATTTGTGTGAAACATATACAGTTTAAATATTTTTCTCGAGTGATTCTTGATTATTATTGTACAGAAGTGTAAATGAAGTCACTCTTACGATTTTGCTTTGGTACCATAGTCTTTTGAGAGTCTTAAGTTGGTGGATACCACCTTCTTTAAGTTGACAATGTAGAAAATGAGGTATTGAAGAACCTATCGACCACACGGATAGTGCAGAAGTCTGGAAACATCCATTTATCAGAAATTTTGTATTTAATGTTAGTTTGGGAAAGCAAGGACGAAATCTAATAAAACAACACACCATTCTTAAGGTCAATGTGAAATTTATTAGCTAATAATATCATCATAGAATATAGATATAGATAACAAAAATTAACAAAGAACAATGCTCTATAAAATTAACAACATTTCAGCTTCATAATACATAAGTTGTAAATTGCTGTAACTTCATATTGAAGCTTAAATACCAACATTTAGGATACTGTCAGTGCAAATATATTTAGTGTGTTTAATTATTTATATATTTACCCATGTTGAACCACATATTTAAATACATCTCTACAATACTGAACCATATAAATAACAGCTGGAGAGGCATTAAAAATATCTCCTACTAAGCATACATATGACTATGACTGGACACCAAGGGCACTCCAATACTGTGTTAACATTTTGCAATAAAATATGACTTAAATAATAATCAATTCATATTCCTAACAACAAGCAGACACCAGCTAATGTCCATTTCGCTGGTCTCTCCCTTGTTCTCAAATTGAATGTCCAAACATATGTGGGACCACGCATTCTGAAAATTACATGAGTTTTTAAAAACTTGATTATTTAAGAAGAAATTCAAGTCATTATTTATCTATCTATCTATCTATATCTAAGAGAAACAGATGGAATAAACCTGTGTAATTAACATACAGGTCACCGCCGTCATCCTCACCGCATCATAAAAACAAGAAATTCAGGATTGACGGCGTGCTTCACCAATGAATAGAAAATGTTGAATGCCTTATAGATGTTTTATACATACCCGCTTTTTACAGGATACTATAAAACTTGCAGAAAAGAATGGGAGGACTATTTACTTACCTTATTTTATAGACTGGACAATCATACACATTCCTAACATCCTGTTTGTCCTGAGTGACAGCCTTAATGTAAATAACCGGCATAAGTGGGAACAATTCCTTGAGGCGAGATTCTGCAATGCTGCCCAGCTCTAAGTCCCAGCGCGCCCCCTCCATATAGAGACCATGGACAAAAGCTCCCTCTTTTGGAGGATTACTAAAACATTAGAATATTTGACAATGCATGAGGCATTTAATTGTTATGTGAAAAAAACACAAATTAAATTTAATATAGAAATTCAAGATAATCTTTACAAAATATAATTATTTCTTTAACTAAATATAATATAACAATACCGGATACTACTATTAAGTTTATTGTTTTTATAGTTTGTAAGTACCTACTTTCAATGTGAAATGTATATTTTATTTTTGTAATCTGTTTCTAATTTGAAATTAATTGGTTATATGTTATTTATGTTTTATTGTATATTTTTATTATCTAGTATTCATTATTTCACTTGGTTGTTTTGTTTTTTATCGTATTATATTTGTAAAGGCTAATGCAGCCGTTTATGCTGTAGATAAAAGACCAGTGGCCGTAGACAAACTGCACTTGGCGATCGACTACTGGTAAACTTTTCGACAATCTACCTACAATGTACCGTGTAATTATGCGTTATTGTTGTGGATATTGTAGAAAATTCATTTGTATACGATCGCCAAGTTCGGTTCGTCTAGGGCAGTGGTTCTTAACCTGGGTTCGATCGAACCCCAGGGGTTCGGTGAGTCAGTCTTGGGGGTTCGGTGAAAATTATTTTAAAGGCAAGATAGTTTTGCGAGTTGGAAAAAGAAAAAACTACTCCGATAATTCATTAACCTCCATGATATTACGGCCGCATACGTGCGGCGGAAAAAAACAGTGACAGAAAGATTACAGCCGCACGTATGCGACCGTGATCCTGTATTGGCTAATATGAAATATTTTGCAAAAGTTATGACATACCTCGACATCTGTATACATATATTAAAAGTTCTTTCTCAAAAATTTTAGTTCTGATTATTTCCGGAGATTTTATAGCGATTTAAAAATGTCACGTGACCATGTTGGGACCACGTGCGTTGTTGTCAACCATTTCGCGCGTGGTCTTGTGAGCGGTGCATTGTTTTTAGCGCATTATTTTGTGCAGTGCGTTGTTTATTATTTTTCTACCAAATATTGTGTGATTTAGTGAATGATTATTGGTAAGAAGTTTTGATATTAATATTTCGTTTTTAGAATCGTTGAGTATTGTTTTTTTTTTTTTAAATAAAGTAAAAATCCTTTAAAATCAACTTGTATATACCTACCTAAAATATTTATGTACTGTTTCAAAAAACCGTTTGATTATAGTTGTTTCTTTTGATTATCGATGTAGAAATGAATAACAAGTATTTGAGTGTTTTTTTTTTCTAACGTAAGTGAACTTTAAAAAATATATACATATATATATTTATTTGTTAGTCGATGGTTGTCAACATCTGTATTAAAGTAATTTTTAATGACGATTTTATATACCTTATTGACATAATTTGATTAATATTTTATTAAAATGTTAAATAAATACTATATTTTAATCGTTATCTATATTTTATTACAACAATTTGTATTTTTTTTTCTAAAAAAAAACTCAAGCCACAGCGCACGATTTTTTCATAGAACCGCAATATCTAGGAGGTTAATTAATATATTTCATGTTTTGATTTAACCATTAAAATTTAATGTTTTGATAATTTTTTTACATTTTGTACACCTATAAGTATATAAATATATACCAAGTTTTGAATTTGTAAAAATCTAATTTTATTTTTCAAATTAGGAGAGGTTCGGTGAATACATAATATGTAACTGGTGGGGTTTGGTACCCCTTAAAAGGTTAGAACCACTGGTCTAGGGGGTATAATCAGCAGAATAACTGCACATATTGGCCATACATGTTTCCATCATGCTATAAAAAATAAATTAACATTCAAAATGGATGGCATGCTACATTGCTGATTTGTAAAGGTCTTATGATTGCATAAGTACCTGCCTTTTACAGGAAATTTGAAGTTATACAAAAAGAGAGGGAGACTAATTTTCTTGAGGGTTCCATGAATAAATATAGTTATAACTAACGTAATTTCATCCTTCTGTTTCTTAGTGACGTCACAGTTGAGACACATCTTGTCCAGGGGCCACTCATTCCTCCTGGCTGTCTGTTGCATGATGGCTGTTAGGAAGGATTGAGGGTTGAAAAACCCACCCAGCCACACCACACTGGGCAACTGAAAATCAATTGTTCATTGTTAAAACATGTGACGGCTGGCGTGGCACAGAGATAACGCACTTGCCGTTGAGTTACGAGGTCCCAGGTTCGATTGCTGGACAACGCAAGATGAAGAATGACCTTCTTCAAATTGCTCTGGGTTTTGGCATTAAATTTATATGTATTTGGTGCACCACCCATAATACAAGAATCATAGGACTAGCTTGATCTGTATAAATTGTTTAACCATATTATATTTTATTATAATAATAATAAATTATACTTAAATTATATTTAATTTTATTGTTAATCTTATATTGTGTTCAAAATGTAGAATCTAATATTGTTTTGTTAAATAAATGAGATATGAAATAATAATAACACTTGATTGATCAAAAAAAAGTCATGAACAATCAGCGAGCTTATTGCCTTTGTTCATAAAAATATTTACAACACATTTATATCAATAATACTACATTATTTATGTAACAATTAACAATGCGTTGGTGTTGCTGCCCCACTAGGTACAATGCACCTATATTGGGTAAATGGGCCTGTAAGCAATATTTTCTATTATTCATTATTTTTATTTTCCAGCTAACCAAAATATACAGTCTATTTATTTGGCACCGAGAGGACAGCTTGTATGTTTATTACACACAGTAGGTCTGCCGACTCACCTAACCCATCTGTGGGATATGCAGTGATAGTATAGTTCTATTTAGTCACTGTCAAGTCAATACCTTCTATCAATATTTTAAATGTAGGTATAAGTAGATTGATTGTAAGTAGAAAAAAAAACATAAATCATAAAAAAATGTAAGTAAAAAGGAATAAAACAACAAATTCATCAGAAAAAATAATGAAGAGATAAATTAATAGACAAATAAACAAAATATATAGGTGCTAATAGAATAGGCTGTTTATGTAAAAAGGCTATCCAGAAAATATTACTTGTACATTAATGAGACATATAATAGATATTTACTGTGAAATCTGCAGCCCATGACTCCAGTTCTGTGAGTCTAACGCATAGATCTGTAAACCAGGAGGCCAGGGGTAGCATGGAAGGGTAGGCCCTCTGCGTCCAGGTGGAGGGCACCTGCCCAACCAAAAGACATGTCTGAAGTTCTTCCATTTCATTCGTAATCGTTAATTCTCCCTGAAACATTTAC
The DNA here is from genome assembly GCA_947579605.1 of Athripsodes cinereus. Lineage (NCBI taxonomy): Eukaryota > Metazoa > Arthropoda > Insecta > Trichoptera > Leptoceridae > Athripsodes > Athripsodes cinereus. Next base: position 19,708,935 of record OX388321.1, on the reverse strand, counting down.
ACTAATTTTAAAACATTAACAGAAGTTGAATATAAAAATTATTTCACTTTACTTATCATAAAAATGTTAATCATCAGGAAGATAATACCGAAAATCAACAATTACAACATATTTAATTCAAAATAAAGAGAGAAAGTTTAATACTGCATTACAATATCTTCCAATCAACCTGATAAGGTAAACATGGGCATTCAGTATTAATTAACTTCATCAAATTATATATTCTGTTCGTATTTTCAAGATAAATAATTGGTGTGAATTAAGTGTAAAATTTCATAGTGAATACCTTCAGTCCCAATTCCAATTCTTTGAGAGACCTCTTAATTTCTCCCATAAGGACATTCATCCTCTCGCATTCCTGGAAAGCCACAATTATGAAAGGAGTTCTCTCCTCCACTTTGGACATCAGTTCCTGAACGTTAAAAGGTTCTGGTACTTTATCTAGAATGTCTTCCAGAACTGCTTTTATCTGAAAAGTGTTTGAAAAGATACATATTAGGTATAGCATTACATGTAAGCAATAGTCCTGTCCGGGGCACTACCAAATGAGGTGACATTGTCTTTTCTAAGCCTTATATGATAGTTTTGTGTGATAAATTTGAATAATCTTTTATCATGAGAAAATAATTTCAAAAACTTCACCTACAGTGTAATAATTGAAAATCAGCAAGGTATAAGAAAATAATTTTAATGAGGTTACAAGTAATAAGTTTTTACTTCATCAAATAATAAATGAAGAAATATGACTTTTGTAAAAAATTATAAAGCACCATTGAATGAAATAAAAACAATGGTCTTAAGTAAACATTATTTATTACATTTATAATTATCTTGTATTTGTATTATCATAAGATATTGTATAATCTCAACCTTCTCCTCTCTGGACATTCCACTTCCCCCCTGAGTGGCCCCATCTCGTGGCTGCATTTCAAACACAGTACGGAACAGTTGGTCAGACAGAGTAGTCAGAACCCCTATTTCCGCATTGGGGTGGAGTCCATAGAGATAAGGTGTCTCGCCAGGAAGATTCTCATCTATGTATGAATGATAAGTGGAGTAGTCAGAGTTGGGCGGGGCCAGGAAGCCAGGAGCCAAGAATAATTCTCCATCAATCTTGAAAAACAAAAAAAAACACATTTTATATTAAAAAAGCGCAATTGATTTAATTGAAAATTAATTTAATAAACAAATGATTAATATCAAGCATCTCAAAATTTTGGCTCCAAATAAAATGTGCAATGCTGATATAATATTTTTAATTTATATGAATGCTATTTTTACAATTAACAATTGCATGATGTATATAAGGCTTATAAAAGACAAACTCACCATATTTGATAGTGCCCCCAGACGGGACTAATGTCAATGGATTTGTCAATTAAGTTACTTGGCATCCAATGTTCTTCTATTCAATAAATAATAATAACGGGTTGCAGAATCAAGTCCCGTCTGAGGCATTAGCAAATAAGGTGACATTATTTGTTGTAAGCCTTTTATGGTAGTTTCGTGTGTTAAATTAATATAGTGGTTTATTTATTACTTTGTGATTAATGATGTTTTATTTACCAATTCTGGTTGCATGTATTCACTGAGATATGTTCTACAGAGTCTCCTGTCCCAATCATCAGTGATATGACCCCCATACATGATCTCTCCAAACAGATAGCGCAGGTCCTCCCAGGGCACTCTGGAGTTGTTCTCCAAGTAGTTGTACAACACATATACACTTATCATCAGATCACCAATATTGAATGGATAATTTCTGCAAAAAAGTGTCATTACTAAATTATAGTAACAGACTATTTGTTTAATTATAATATCAGATTGATGATAAAAAAGCACTTATTTTATATCATGTTTATAAAATAAGTGCTTTTTTTAAATCAGATAATAACGGTCATTCGTATAAATATAAGCTGGATTTATATATAAAAAACAGTGTTATTAAAAATAAATTTGTCTGTTTTGAACAATTTTACATAGAAACTAAAATCACGTACATACATATAAAACTCAAACTATCACTCACAACACATTGTCTCTAATTAAGGTCGACTCTTTTAATCATTATTAGACAGAAAATTACTATTTTAAGCATTACCAATTAAATTAACAACTAACTATTATATCACCTGTTGCAAGAATTTTTTGTTAAAGTAGGTTTAGCTGCCCCTCAAGTGTTCATTTCAAAAAGATGTCCAGAAACGTGTACTTACATGTTCAGAGGGCGTGAGTTCAACGCTATTTCTACTTCATAACTATACGGTTATTATCAATTATTTATACTATTAATTTCCTATCTTGTAGAGTTGCTGCTACGAAGACATATTTTATAGTAAGTCACATTTGTAAGTTCTTTCTCAAGACAGATTTTCTTAAAATGTCCATGAATGTGTTAGTTATACACTAAATGTCTTCGTATAAGGTCAGTATGTAAAAGGTGTCATGGTGTGGTATAGGAAAGGATTTATTAAAAATATACCTGTTCCATCCCTGAGGTCCAAATTTTCCCCTCTCCACAACAACTGCATGAAAGTAACAAAGGGCAAAGAGAATTCCTTTAAATTCTGCCTCCTTGGAGCACATTTCTAAAGTGTCTTGAGAGAAATTATCCAAAGCCTGAAATAACATATATGTAATATTGAATTAATAACATAAATGTTCGGATAAATTTGTGAATCTTCGTACAAACTAGAGGGAAATCAAATAGGTATAGATATGTTATGTAAATACCTTATGTAAATTGGCTTGCATTCCAGTTGATGGTTCATTAGTGATCTTAATGGCTGACTCCAGGATTCCTTGAGGAATTATATGATACTCAGGAGCTGCTGCAGGCTCAGCACTTAGAAACAATCTATAACATAATAGTACTTTCCTTCAGTATAGTTAAAATATGCTGCAGTTCACTTGAAAACATTTATCTGAACCTCAGAAGAGTTGAGAAAATAAAATCTTTGTAAAACAGCATTTGATGTAACATTTACCTATAGTTATCATGACTTCCATCACTATACTGCTCTATCTTCTTCTCTAATGTGTCCAGCCACTTGGATACAAGATGTACATTCTGGAGCATCACCCAGTGGCCATGTGTTGCTGCAAACTCCATGGCCTGTTCTGCCACCACCTCCTGTCCTTGTCCCAAGGATACAATGTGGATCTTTTGATTGTTTGTAGTAAAGCCAAGACTTTCTCCTAGTTTTTCTACATCCTGAAATTACAAATAATAAAACATACATCACTTCACTTCTTTTTATTATATTCCTGGCTTTTATTTATTTATTTATTTATTATGACTGAACTAATTTTAGTGTAAACTTATTATTTATTATGTATGTATTTATAGTTGGTTCTAATAAACTATCTATCAATTAACATCAGTAATAAATAGTAATGGATAGATAGATTATTAAAATAGCACATTAATAGGCATGCCTCACTCATCATTGGCTTTGCCATAAATAAAAGAATGAATGCGTCACTAAAATCTATGGTGTTTGCGGAAAAGATTAAGCAGTTTTAGTTAAGCCAAACCAACTATCTTACTTTCAGTGGATCAACTCCTGGAGAAAGAATAAAGAATACTGGAGTAGATGGACTCGTCTCCTCATAAGATTTGGAGAATTTTATTGTTCTTGCTTCTACAAACTTAGCTCCTAACTGTTCTTTTATATAAAACCTGTAAATATTAGTTAAACATCAATATTTTATATCTATGGTAATGTTTTCTATTAAATTAGATTAGATTATCACAAAATCAATATATATACCTAGTAGCATATGTCATTCTGTCTGGTCGCAATGCTCTCAACATACAAAGTCTCTGCAAGGCTGTCTTATTCTTCCATTCACCAGGAAACTTATCTTTCTCTGGAGCTTCTCCTTCACAGAACTTCTGCCACCTGGAACCCATTACATGACAAATTAAATTTATCTTTTACTGAGAATTTACATTCACAGCATAATGTAGAGGGTGATTTTATCACTATGTTTTATATCACACACCTTTTACTAGCACTCTCAATATCTTTATCAAGATTCATAAACTCCTCCATTTTGGATAAAGCCAGTATCCCACCCCAAGCTTGATCGGTCAACCAATGTACTGTTGCAGGGGCTGGTTTTACGTTAAAGCGAAGAAGAAAATCCAATTCATCATGAGACACCTCTTCACTGGATAATTGAATCTGCAATAACCAAGTAGGCACTTTTAATAATATTACCAACTAACCTCACTCTAAATGCAAATACATATGTAAAAAAATCAATTTGTTTTTTTAACGCTCGACTCTCAAGTTGAATAGCTCTCAAGCACATAGCAGAAATCAATTATCTCTACCCAAAATGTCTCTGCGCCAATCGTGTTGCCTATTCTCATGATATTCGTTCCTTGATGCTCTCGTGCATGAAAAGTTTTTTTCTATTTGACCAACTATCATCAGATATTCTCAAAATATCTAATCAATCCTCACCTGTAAAGCAATCTGGCAGAGAAATATCAACTTGTCAGATTCAAACAACCCTCTGCTAGTGTAGGAGAACACTGAGAATGTAATACTGTCCAGTAGATTGGTAACTCTTTGTGTTAGTCTCTCCCCTGGTTGAGCTTTAGAAAGGGCATCTTTGAATACAACATTGTATGCTTTCAAAGAAAACTGATAAATTGGATTTATTTTACTCAGGTCTGTTAAAATGAAATAAAGTAGAGATGCTCTTTCTGCTGCAGGTCTGAAATTTTAGAAACAGTTTGAAAATATGTTTCATATTTTAGTAAGCCTGTTATGCTTTACTTATTGCAAAAAATTATGAGTACTCAAAAGATTCTTTTAGCGACTTAGCATATTTATAAATATTTTTAATAGAGACACAATATAATTCCCATCAAATATAATCAAATCGCTTTACTCCCAGGAGTACAAGGCTGTAACCAGTCTCCTCCATTCAGGGTGTCTTTGTGCCAATAGAGTCACCTCTTTCTACAACATTCCTAACACTCTAATTCCTATACATAAACCATCTTTGACTTCTATGTTACCTAAAAAAAGCCTTCTGATAATAGTAACTCAAAAGTGAAACCAATAAAAGAGGCTTAAAAGGGCTAAAACAAACCTGTAATGTTCTCTTGCTTCATCAATCTTTAAAGATGTTATTTTGGCTTCTTTTACTTTTGCTTCGATTTTAGCAGCAGTTTTCTTTGTAGTCTCCAAATTTGTAACAAGAGCTGAATCATTTAAAATATCCGGACCAGCTGAGGACAGACGACATAACAAATCATCCTCCAATGATTTTAAAGTTATTTTAAAATCATTCTGTTGTTTGGTCAATTCTGCTCTTAAGGACTCTAAATCGGGACGTTCAGCTTTTACAACTTCACCCAATAGTTGTTCTTCCAATCTGTAGAGAAAAATATTTGTATTTAAGAATCTCTATATCAGTATTTCTTATCCTTACCATCACATCATCTCCTAACAAACACTGCAGTAGCCAGTGGACTAATTGCATATAATGAGAGTCATCCTCTCTATATAAAATAAAACATTTAGTTAAGATAACACGGGAAGTACCTTGCTGAGGAGAGATTCACAATTGATAAGGCTTGGCAAATGAGTAAAAAACCCCAATGAAAGGCATCTTGTAACAAATCCAATACAAAGACTACAGGCTTTAATTTACCGCACGAGCAATGATCGAGCATTAATGGAATCAGAACTGGCCATGCCAGATGTGGACAACAAGCCATATTTTTATTTTTTAAAAAAAAAGATATATCTGGGTTTTGTTATAAACCCAAATACAACCTTATACACCTTTCTTATAAAGCTTGTGCCGTGAAAGAGGAGTTTACCAGCACCTGGGATCGAACCACGGACCCCTTGTTCTGGAGGCCGAGACTCTACCTCCAGGCTACCGACAAACTCTATTGATAGGGCAATTAACTTGAATAACTTGGATCTGGAGCAATAGTTCTGATAACTTTAGTAGCTTGCTGATACAATGATGAAATTGTATAACAATGAAAAGTGGAATTCTTACGGAAAAAAGCAGGTGTATTTTATTCAGAGTGCACCATGGATAATTAAAAGAAAAAATCTGAAATGTTTTGTTGAGCTAAAATTAAAAATTAATTACCCATCTCTTGTAACTGTGAAGTTGATAAGTGTGCACTGTGCCTGCATCTCAGGCTGATAATGAGGATTGGCTATTTTAGTTTGAATAATGAGCCTAAACATAGGATTGTAATCAATTTCTTTATCTCCAATCTGCAAACAAAACAAATTTACATAACATTTCAATAAATGATGAAATGAAAAAAAAATAGAAATGAAATGGCAAGTATTTAATTCATTTTTTACAAACTTTGATAACTTTCCCCTTTTTAATAAACTGTCTTCCGAGTAGAGGGTCCAGCACAGCTTCCACAGTTTCCCCAATATTCTCAATCAGTAACACACTTCCATTCACTATGGCTTTCTCTATGGTATCTAGATATGATTGAGACGTCAGGCGAACAACGACTAGTTGAGAATTGTAGTGATTTTTTATCCACTTTATTCCCTGTCTAAATACAAACCATAAATATATTTGTAAAAGAGAAGAAGTCTAGGATGTCAGATATCAAGCAAACAATTTTTAAGTTAAATATAAGAAATGGTGCCAAAAATTCATTTTTTTTTCTATTATATATTTATTATTACAATATCTCTCATAAGTACTGTAGCTAATAGACCAACAGCTCATATCTTATTATTTAATATTGGACCAATAACAAATATTGTAAAAAATGCTTACAGCTGTGGATCAATAATAAGCGGCCATCTTGCGGAGTGTGTAAGTATAGTAGCATTGTCTGTACTCATTCTATCAGCTGGAAGACCTTCATTATTCCATGCTGCCACTTGTGCGTCATCTGTCATTACACTCAAAGGATCTAGGTTCTCTGTGATTGGTATTTTGGGCTAAGAACATTTTAAAAATATAAGTTGAGTTATAGAAATATTAGAGAATAGTTAAATATATTTTTAGTTCAAATTTACCTCAGATCTATATAGAAAAGGTATCCAAAGATTGTTAAGAAGTTCCGAGCGATAGCTGTGAGTGAAACATCCTACATATGAAATGAAAGCTGTGATTAAAAGTACATCACCTGGCAACATCTTACCACAATCTCTTAGATTAGCAACACTCATTGTCCATCTAAAATTATAAAACATTTCATTTATTCACAATCAATAATGGTTTGGAAGCTTTTATGAACAATAACAGAGAGTTTAATACAACACATTATCTTTTCTGATGCCAATCCATTAAGAAGTCTGTTAGCTTAGTCTTTTATGAATGATAACAGTGTTAAAAACAATACCTTATCTTTTCTGATGCCAATCCATTAACAAGTCTGTTAGCTAAATCTATGGTAAGGTTTGTAGCATCAGCTTCGCCTTGACATTTCAATTTTTCATTTACAGCTTCTTGGAAGTTTGCTAACAAAACACTCAACCTCTGCTCCAATTCCTAGCAAACATAAAAAAAAAATTATTCCATAACAAAATCATACACAATATATACACAATGTGAAAATATGAAATTTATACACAGAAAATAAACCAAGCATACTCAGTGATTAGTAATTATGAAAAAAAAAGATATTTTAGTTTAGAAAAGCCATAGCCAACAGGCCATGGTCTTACTTTATCAAGCATTTTGGTAATAGCTGATGTACTTTTGACTACTGCTGATAGATTTCAAAGTTTTATTAAAAATACCGGAAAGTCGGAAGAATTAAGTCACTTTTGGAAAAAAATACTAACTATGCTCTTTTTTCAGTATACCTTTCATAAATTCTGTAAATATGATCCAACTTACAGCAATTTTATCTTTCAAATGTGCCAAAGTACTTCTAGCAGCTGCCAATTCTGCATTTGCAGCCACCAATGCCTTCCTTTTGGGTTCTACCACAACGTAAATCTCATAAAACTTCATAATGTTAATCACCCAGGCACACAAACCAGCTGCTGCACTGGACTTACTAACAATTGTCTCTGGGAGGAATTCTGGATCTTTTATGTATGGCTGAATGGCCTAGCATGAAAATTAAACATAATGTCATTCATAATGTAAATTAATGTATATTTAATATATTGTAACTTGTAATTACATAACTTTACAAATATGAGTACCTTTACAATATCTGGTTGTATATTTTCCTTATCGTAATTCACAAGATCAAATAAAAATTGATCAACTTTGGCCATCATCATCTAGAAAATTAGATACAAGTACATTTGTATAATTGCCAAGTTACTTGTAGGTACAATATTTTAAACCGTACAACGTTACATAGTATTTATGTATTGTTTAAGGATTTCAAAAGACAACAAAGAGAAACTGTAAATTGAATTAAGAATCAACAAATCATCCACAAAAGCATACTTTACAAGTCTTCCAAGATCTATCCTTTGGTATTTTGTTATTTTTAGCTAACAAGACACTGACAGCAGCCGTCACGTTAACTACAGCATCTGGAGGAGTTCCAAAAGACTTCAGTTCTGTCAGATTATTTTTATTAAGAGTGTTAAGAGCTTCTTGAGCTGCAATCAATGCTGGCTCAGCTTTTGCTAAGTCATCGGCACATATTTTAGCCTTTATGGACACATCTTCTTCGATTACTTTGACCCTTTTCTCTTCTTCAGCAGCTAAAAAAGGTGATTCGCAATGTTATTCTTACAAAACATGGAAATGAATTCTGATACTAGCTGTATGATTTCATCAGTAATTTTCTTACCTAAGATTTTCTCTTTTGAGACTTTGTCACTCTCTGCTCCCACTACTGATATCAGTTCTTCTGCTGCTTTATTTTTTTCTTGCAAAGCTATTTCTTGAGCAGCTAATGTCGCCTACAAAATAAACAATAAAAGAATGAATACAAATCAAGAGACACTATACCTACCTAGTAATGGTATTAATATACCATTACTAGGTAGTAATGGTATATTAATAATAATTTATAGCACTTCTACTGCAGGGGTGAAAATGTTACGTCAAGTAATAGATATGAAAATTTAATAGTGTTGTCATATTATTATTAGACAATATTTATATTAACCCACCTCTTGCCGCCACCTGCCCCCCTCCTACCATTTTTAACCACACCTTTTTTAAATTATATACAATATGCATGCATTTTTTGATTTTTCAAATTTCGAAAAGTCAAAAATGCTAAATTTTTTTTTATTTACTATTATTAGTGAATTTAAACAGTATTTTTAAATTCTTATAATAATCTTCAATAATGAATTTCTGTAAAGTTACGCTTGAAAAAATAAAATATTTATACATATGTTGGGACGGGGATATTTTACTATATGCAGCAGGTCTGCTGGCTACTCCACTAGTGGGATGTGGCGTGATAGTATAATAGTATATCCACAATAAAAGAAATGTTTATATACCTTTAGTTTTTGAACATCCTTAGCACAAGACTCTAGTTTCAGCAGCCCATTCTCCAATCTTTTTATCTTCAACTTGAGTTCATCATTCTTTTCTCGTAACAATTTTGAGAATAAAGATATTTGTTCGAGGAATGATTTGGGAGTTGTATAGTTGTATCTGCGCTCATTTTGATAATACACAGTGGACATATTGTTTACTGTTGTGTGTACATATGACATGAACAAGGCCACAGATTCAATTAACTTTTGCTATAAAAATATTAAAATAGTAATAAATTTCAAAAAATTTAATTTAAAGTCAGTTTAAGTGGAATCATATTTTGAAAATTATTACGAAAACAACAAATGTATACATTCATACACTTATATGTATACCAGGCGCGTGCCTTCCATACATGCAAATATGCAACGCATGCTCTACAATAAATGTAATCTTAAAAATTGTGTAATATAGTAGTCTAGAATATCATTTAAGATTATTTATGAATTTTAACTACTATAATATGTCATTTTTTAGATTTATTTATTTATTTTAGGGCATGCATTGCATCTTTGCATGTATGGAAGGCACGCGCCTACCAACAACACGTTCCTAACACAAACGTAACATTGTATACATGTATGTATGTATGCATGCATGCTGTTTTTCAATCATTATGTTTTCAAATGCCTGGAATATCTTGCTTTAATTTCGTGAATAGAGGTCACTGAATTAAAAAAAAACTTATTTTCTTCTTGTATGAACAAATTAAAATACAATCAATCACTGGCAATCAATTGGCTCAATGATAGAAATATATATAGAGGTCTCTCTTGAGTAAAGGGTGGTGTGGTGTTGTTGATGGTAGGTGGCTGATAGTTGACACTTGGGGACGTGGAAAGTGTGTGTGAAAAAGTGTCGTGTTGAGGAGAGATTGACGTAAGTTAGTGCGGTAAGAAAGATTATTGTTGCAAAATCACATAAAACAATAAATGAAGAGTTTTCTAAATGGTAACTAAGTGTGATATACTCACAGGTAATAGTTCTAGTTCTGAGAGAAACTTCTTGCTGACAGATCTCAGAGCCTCTTGTGGCCACTCATGAAACCAGTCAATACATGTACAGTTTACTATAGCAGGGAACTTCCTAGCACGAACTCGTAACTTTGTTCCAACTGGTGAAAAACACAACACTACCTGGAATGGCAATTAGCAAAATACCAAAATTAATTTTATTTTATACGTAAAAACAATATATTTATAGGTAAAGTATTCGTCCCAAAATACCTTCAGCTGTTTTCTCACTCTGTCAATGAAAAATTTCCAACAGTTTTCTTTTGTATCTTGAATACCTGCGGCTTTTGTCTGGAAGATATTCATTACATGAAATTAATCAAATCCAATGGCTTAAATTGTTTTCTATAAAATGACATATCTCAAAATAAAATTTCAACGTTACAAAACAGTTTCAAAAAATAAGGAAAAAAATCATTCAAAAATTGTTACCTCGGTTCTGACCCCATTAACTATATTATCCACTTCATCATCAGTGAAGAGATCTGGTATCTCTCCAGAAGCCAAAAGATCATTGATCAGCACCAGAAACTTCTCATCCGCGACTTGGGCATCAGACATCAGAAACACTGAACCAACATTTTTCAAACCAGACTTCAAATATATTCCAGCTGAAAAATAAAGAAATCATGATTTCTACCAATACACACATATGTATGGACATGTGAATGAGTATTGGGGCAACCATAAAACTAGTGATCACCAATTAAAAGATATATTTTTATGCATTGTTTACCTAAGTCATTTTTCAAATCTGGAATGCTGTAACCTTTTCTCAATTGCACCTGGAATACTTCCAATCCGGAGAGGAAAGATGAGAGTCTAGACAGAGACTGCTTGCCAGAACCCCCTACTCCAATCAGCAATGCATTTCCTCTAGGAGACTCCAATATACGATTAATCCTAAACAAATTTAACATTAAAATAGGGAGTTCATATCCGGATTAGTTGGAAGATATTGCAACACAGCAATAAACTGTAAATATCAATCCTTATTTGTTATATAAAATGAATCTACAGTAAAACACAACAGTACCTATGCGTTACAATAATCCTTATGTATATTTAAGATACAAATGTCAAGGAGATAATGTACTGTGAAAGATGATATATTATCTATGATGTATAAAATGCATTTACCTACCTGCAAATATGTTGCATTGCATCTTCAAATAATACCAAATTCATAGTGGCAACTAGATCATTGTAAGAAGACATCCCTTCATCCAGTAACTTTGTGAGATGCTCCCAAGTCCTAATAGGCATGTACTTGGGATCTCCAATGCCATCAGCAAAGTGACAGTAGATCAATGGCTTCTCATATATGATACCCTCATCCAACTCCTATATATGTAAGTAATTTTAAATATTATTATCAGTTCACAAGGAAAACCAATTAGGTCCATTTTTAAGGTATCAAGTAATTCACATTAGCATAGTATTTCATGTTCTTTATCATACAGTATCCTTCACATATTTCTGAGACCAAGTACACAAAATATTTCAGTTTTTATTTAATTCTACTTCGTCTTCAAATTAATCTCAAAACTAAGTTTTTAGATTTACTTTGTCTCCCCTATGTACTGACAACAAGATAGTAATATTAAAATCAAGAGAACATAAAGAATAGTTGTTTATGAAAAAAATGCATTTTGAACAAAATTGAATCTACATTATAAAAAACAATATCATTACATACATCAAAACCTTTCTTGACTGTTTCCATTAAAAGTTTTTGAAATGTGTCAATGTCCTTCTCATCAATAAGTTTATCGCAGTAAACCCGAGTGGTTTCATGCATCCACAGTCTCACCAACTCACTGGGACATTTCACAGTCTCCCCACTGGAGAACAATAAACCCTAAAAACACAATGCATAATAACTTATACTGATTACGTCAGAAAAAGACAGAGGGCAGTAGTGTACATAATACAAAAAACAGGCTAATGTCTATCTGCACATTTGGAGAGTCTTATAGTTGTTAAATTACCTGGAAAATATTGGCAAGATCTCTCATATTAAACAAGTAATGAAACTTCACAGCAGTAGGTAAAAATATTGAAACAATTCTATTGTGAAGAGTGAGTGTAGCTTGCACCAGATTTGTGGATATATTCTGTATTGATGGAGGAAACCTGCCGTACTCTGAAGCCAGGTGTGCTGATAAGATCTGCTGGTAAATATGTTGTGAAGCATCTGTTGAAGGAAAACTAAAAAAAATGACAAATCTTATTAATAAAAAAATTATAATACTTCAAAAGTTTATCATCAAAGTTCCATTTATATGAAAAATGTAGTGTAAATGCACCCAGTACTATTTATACATTTGGAATAAATGTTATTCAATGTGTTATATCAAACTAAGTAGCATGGCACTTATGAACAGAGAATAGTATATGTATATTATATATAGTATAGTATAGTATATACAAGAAATATGTTCAATGGTAATTATGTTATATTTTGTAAAATTTTATTGTATGTTGCCCATTTTTTTAAATAAATAAATAATAAAAAATAAAAAAAAATATTTGATAAAGCTTTGATTTTTTAGAAAGTATTATTTGATGTTGTTGTTTCAAGTGGATTACTCACCTAACAGCGAAAACACTAAAATGTCTCTGAAGTCTGAGATCTATGGTAAAGGAACCAGCTGCAGGATTCATACAAGATACAAACTGACAATTGTGAATATCCCGCAATGTCAATTTAGTTCTGTCATACCTTGAACGATACAAACACAGATAAACTTCACATAATATGTACCTAACAGAAATTAATTTACTATCGATAATTTGAATTGCTATTTTACCAATGCCTATAGTTCATGAACTGTCTTATGAGTGTATGAGGTTGCACTGTTCCATATTTGTCCACTTCAGGCATATTCATATCATCCACAAAATAGATCATAGTTTTATTACCGGGTGGGCCAAAGTTACGACCTGATTTCTTTTCCAATGGCTTTTCTAGCACTTTCTGAAGCATTTCTAAAAACCATAGATACAACAAAATTTATTAGACTGTTATATTCCACGACACCCAATTCAGAATCAAATCAATGACTACATCTACCAATAGTTTTATTTATGTTTCATTTGATAGTCATCAATGAACAGTAAAAACGACGATTCCAACAGGGCAGGAAAATTGCTCAAAAAGAACACTGTTCTTTTGCCAATAAAGTTGAACTACCTGGACAATCATAGGATGTTGAAGTGTTGTATATGTTTCACAATACACAATGCTTCATTCCTACGACAATGAAATTAGAGAGCTACAAGGAATGTTGTAAGAAAAGGTGATTCAATTGTTGCAAATTTGGTCTGAATATAGTTTGGTTGATTTCTTTCTGTTCATCCTTTATTCGGATGATTGTGAACAGGATGTTTAATAAAAATGTATTTTCACCTGAGGTAGTATAGAAGTTGAAAGGCACATTGGTAACAGAATAATTATCTGGAAGGCTGGAGAGCTTGTCAGTCACCATGACACTCTTGCCACATCCCACACCTCCCACTAGCATGATAGGATGCTTCTTAGACAGCAGGATGTCCATAAAGAACCTCAGACGAGTTGTCTCAGCAGTACTTACTAGACATTGCTGTGTGAAACCAAATTCAAAAGAGTCAGAAACGAAAAAGTATAAAAATCTTTACATGTTTTATTACAATTGACACCAAAATAATTTTAATATTTAATTCTATAAAAAAAAATCATTAAAGTTGCACAATAGGTGAGTTGAACATATCCTTATCAAACAAATAATATTTTTTCTCTTCATCGATACAAAAAAAGAGAAAGAATAATCACTTCAATCTTTCTCTTTTAGTTACCTATATTCGTTATGAAAAGGAAAGAACATTCATTAGCGTTCTTCTTATGGTAAGTTTAGACACACTTCTAAGAATGTACCTACTAACCTGTAAGGGGAGATCAGGATCAAATTCAAATCTCTCCATCTTCTCTGACCATGGCACAAATGTTTTGGTTTTGGAATCAATAAAATAGTCAAATATGTTTTCTGAAGAAGGAAATTTAACTGTTTTAAATTCCGATGTAAACCATTTGCTGAATTCACATCGCCAATCCATGAGTTGATCAAGGAAGAGAGATGAACCAAAACCCCAAACACAAGAAAAGGCAAAGTACATCTCATACCTAAAACAATATTACAATTGCTAAGTTCTTTAAAAAGAAACAGAAGATTTTCTTCTCGAAGTTTTTTTACATTTTTCGGCTTCTCTCAAGAGCACTAGGCAGAAATTAGTTCCCTCCGATCACAAGTCAACTCTCCTCATAACATTTCTGACACTCTGATGTCACTAAAACTATTTATTTTGAAATAGAAAGCTTGCGGATGAAACAAAGGTATTCTTTTTAGCCAATTATCATTGTCCACTCTAGATACATAGAAAGTTTTACTATAGCAAAACTGAAATAGAGATATTAAGACAAAAATGACAATTTATATTTACCATTCTTTGGGTGAATCATTTGGTAGGTTTTGTTTATTAAGAAAGTGTTCTAAAAGATATGTGACCATCTGAATTTGCTGTATATCTGTCAATGGTGTAATTCTCTTATATTTTTTGCAAGATTCCAGTAATTGTGGAATATATTTATCAAAGAGAATGGAAAGTATTGACTTTTCAGCCGGGTCTTCTCTCGAATCAACCCACGAAGCTACATAGCTAAAATAAAAGATGAAATGAAAACAAAAAAAAAACATAATTTTAAGAAAAATTGTCTAACCCATCTACACAATTATGGCATTTTGTACAAGAGCACTAGTTAGTGGAATCACTGTATGTAATTAAAATACAAGTTGTCCTCTCCATGGCATAAAATAAATGTTCGGGATGGGGAGCATGCCTCACTACAAGATTGTATTGTCTTATAGGTAATGTTTAGTGAATGCACGTTTATTACATGACAATCTAAAACTTATTGAGAATGGTGTCAAGAAAAGCTTACATGCAATAAAGATAAACAGGTAAACAAGTAGATAGCTAATAAAATATAGGATGACAAAAATACTACTAACGGATTCCATCCGAGATCCTGAGGATTAATGTAGAGGATACCAGCTCTAGACACAGTGGCAGGTGTTGCAGTTCGAAGATTGCTGATCTCAAATAATAGCCTCATAGATTTAGTCAGAGAAATTCTCTCATTACTAGCCAATGTTAGAACCTAAACATGCGAAATAAATTTAACAAATGTGAATTTTACATTACCAATAAATTATTATTTTCATAGGTACATGATTTTTCTGATCAGTAGGGTTACTCTTGACAAAATCTAAACACAATCTTAATCTTAATCATACGACGCGCGAAGTGACTATTGGCCAGAAATACGCGCATACCAATCGAGTGGTAGCGGTAGCGCGGTATTTCACTATAGTCCCTTCGTGTGTCGTATGATCAAGACTAGATTAAGATCGTATTTAGATTGTGTCAAGAGCAGCCCTGCTGTGTAAGTGAAGACTCGAAAAATATTACTCGTCAGACAATATTACTCTCATCTGCACAACCAGCAGATTGTGACAACTTGGTGTTGGTTTATGAATATACTCAACAGATGTCCAACTTATTGATTCAAAACAATAATTAGTTAAGTGAACATAAACCAGTCTAAGCCAATTCATAGACATCACAGAACACTCTTCTTGTTTCCCACTAAAGAGAGTTTGCATAATTTGCTGGTTATACAGAGATGAAGTGTCTTTTGAGTAATATTATTTAAATGTTAATATGATGACTACATATAATAAACACATATTATATTTCTTCTGTTCAAATCCATTTTTCTACCGAGATGTTAAAATAAAAATGTTTACAAACCTTATTATCGTCCATAAGAGTGTTGAGACTTTCAATCCACATGGGATCTATGTCTCCATCTAAAATGATCCACTTGGCCGAGTCCCCAGTCATGTTAGCCATGTCTCTCATGATTACAGAGAAGAGGCCATCCTTCCACTCCCTGGTAGCAGGATTGATCACTCCAAATAACTCGTCATTAGTCACAGCTTTAGGATCCAAATCATTGTAATAAGGCTTAAGTTTTGCCATCTAAAATTATAAACAATAAATTTTTGATTTTGTTTGTTTGTGGAATTGAAAGAAAATTACTTTCTATGTGTAATAAGCCAAAATCTAGATTTTGAAAAAAATCTAGTTGCAGGCCAAAGTGAGTAACTGGACAGTCGATATATGTATTGATACCTGATATGTTCTATAAAGACATTTCCAAACACAAGTTTTTCCGGTTCCAGCAAATCCTATTATAAACACAGAATGTCTCACAGCAAACAGTTCTACCAACTGTACAATCTGCAATATCACAATGAAGATTATAGTTTCAAAAGATAATTCAGTGTCTTTCAATAAACCTTCTATACTTTAAAAATTATATATTTAAAATATGTTGGGAGATGTTCTGTTCACCAGACTACAGTCATAGAGCTGAGAAAATGTTAGTAGGTAAGTTTAATGCTGTTTGAGGTAGCATAAGATTTAAATTTTACAAACTAACTTAGGTTTAATTGAAAACTTATCAGAAGACTTTCTGATCTTGAATATCCACTCGCATAAACTTTATCTTTAGTTTAATCCTTGATTAGTAGCGTAACTATTATCATAAAAAGAGCTTCAGTTAACCAGAATATTGTTATTCATTCATCCATTAATTAAAATACTTAATGTTTCAACTTAAACAATTTTATTAATTTACGGATGCATTAATTAGTTAGTATCAAGCTTTAAAAATAAACATATATCAAATATTACTGAATAGTGTTTGGAGAAAATGGATTATAGTATGTACTTACTTTCAATATAAAACCAGCTTCAGGTTGTAACTTCATATCCACAGCCGCAGCTTGTATTAATTTTTCAAATTCAAAATCTCTTTTTCTAGGCACATCCAGTGCTGGAAAAAGGTCTCCAATTAGACCCATAAATACCGGAACATCATCTGTTACTATTTTGGGAATATTGAAATCTCTCAACGCACGCATCAGTACCTGATCTTCGGGACGCAATCTATCTCCACGCTAAAGGTTACAAAAACATATTAATGGTACAATTCAAGCAGTGGAAAAAAGACACTTAAAACACAGATTGGCTGGGCTAAGTTTTAAGAATATCCAATAGTTGGCCAAAAGCAGCACTGTCCCTTCATAATTTTTCAAACATGTCGTAAGCAGTGGTGACTGGTTTGATGCAGAACTGTAATCAATGGAGGGAGCAAGTTTCTTCCTTGTGCTTCAGAGTGAAAAAAGTATAAAATACAAATGAGAAGCTAAGATATTTACTTTTAATGAGCCAGCAATAACCAAAACAGATTTGATTGCTCTCAATCCCCAATCATAGTGATCTTGTTTAGACAAAAGTTCCCGACATAGTGTGTACAAAGTTATAAACTTTCTAGCCAATAATCTGGCTTCTTGAAAACCTTCAGCTACGAGCATTATTTCACAGATCAGTTCAAAATCTGGTACAACCATAGCACATGGCCTAAAAAACACAGTCAATACTTAAACATACTGCATATTCAATTTTTCATTTAATCAAATTAATCTTCCTGACTAATGGTATGAAGCAGGGATGTTGCGGATGTCGATTTTTACACATCCGCGGATGTGAATGCGGATGCGGATTTTTGAAGGCTCACATCCGCGGATGCGGATGCGGATGTTCAAGATGTTATAGAAAAAATTAGGAACTATCTTAGTTGGTAGGCCCCACTGTCAAATATGTGACGAAATTGTTGCTACAATAATATGATGGTTTTTTTGGTGAAATTTCTTTTTTGTTATTTGCAAAAACCGGCAAAAAAAATAAAAAAGTAAAATAAAACCGGCAAAAATAAAAACGCTTCAGATCTTGTCACCAATTTTTTCGTTCCCATTGGTTAATGTCAAGTGCGAACGGCACGCGCCATTCGCCGGCCCCGCCCCATTTCTTTCTTGTCGCAAATTGTCTTACATCCGCATCCGCATGAACATCCGCATCGATTATTGCGGATGCGGATGCAGATGTCCAAATACATGCGGAAGCTCCGCATTTGCGGATGCGGATGCGAATATTCGCAACATCCCTGGTATGAAGTAAGCACTTAACTTTTTTTCATAAATACACACTTTATTTAATTTACGAGTAGACAATTGTTTCGTCTTTTACCAAGACATTATCAATACTAAATTTATAAAGAATACAACCTTAGTAACCAATTTTGTATTCTTTATGAATTTAGTATTGATAATGGCTTGGTAAAAGACGAAACAATTGTCTACTCGTAAATTAAATAAAGTGTGTATTTATAAAAAGAGTTAAGTGTTTACTTCATACCATCATGGAAAATATGCAAAAAGTTACGGATTATATTAAAAGAAAAAAGCTTCCTGACTAATTTTTCAATGAATACTAATTTCAATAATGGATGTGGATTTGATCCCAGATGTTGTAAAGCGACCTTGAAGTGATATGGCAATAGGGTGCTATACAAATTGTGAGATTTATTATTATTATTGATCATAATTAATTTATAATGAAAAGATAAGAATACCTAAATAAAGACTTGATATTTTCAGGCAATTCAGTTCTTCCAGCATACCCCGGATTCATAGTAATAAATATGCCAACAGTTGGCTTCAATATAATGTTATCTCCCATGAAATCAAAAGTTTTCTTCTTGTGTCTAATGGCATCCTGAATACTTTTCACTTGCACTGAGACCACAGACAATACCTCAACTGATATTCTGTTAAATTCATCAAAACAGCCCCACGCACCTGTCTGTGCTAGACCTAAACATATTCAATTTATTTAATATTTTCATAGTTGAATATTGATGACAATGAGTCAGTATATTCAGAAATATCACTGCCAACATAATCTTCAAGCACTTTAAATTTTGTATTGACATAGTGTAATTGATCTGAGTACTTTAATTTTAATTATTATTACCCTTGTAAATATTTCCGCAAGACTTATAATCCATTTGTTCTGAACAGTTAAACACATATACCATCACCCCTAGAGCCCTTCCTAAGTCTTTAGTAGTCTCTGTCTTTCCCGTACCAGCTGGACCTGCTGGGGCACCACCCATTACTAAATGGAGACTCTGCAAGAATTTATAAATATTAATTCGATCAGATACAAATTACAAAAACAGACTATTTTCGTAATTAAAAAAATAATATGCAAGTGTTCTATGATGCTACTCCCAACACAGATTTTATTAAATACATATCTTACGTAGGTACATCAAATTGGTGATCTTGAGTTTAGCCTCAAGAGTGTCAATTATTATACAATAGTGCACCTCAACTATCTGAAGACGGGAATTTATTTTCAATTATACCTATATATTAGTTTGATATAATTAAGTTACTAGATAATATTGGCACCGGAAGTAGCTCACACCAGTATTGATTAACATAGTAACTAAATATATTTATACCTATACCTATAAGTTCTGTTTCTGACCTGAGTGAGCGTAATATAACATCTGTCAGTGAGAGGTGTTATAACAAGACGTGGAGTGTTCCCCAGATACTCATAAGCATAGCGAAACTGTGCATCACATATGTTACCAAAACAATCCTCTTCACCGCTGTCCCAACGATGTCTAAAATACAAAATATACATAGTTATTTAAACTTTAATTTATCGACCGACGGTTCTTGGAGGAAGTTCATATTAATATGTCTCATTGTCAGGCAAAAGTAATGCCTGACGATGAGAGCGGAAGCTCTTGAAAGCCGGCTCGCAAAATAAATAAAGTCAATAGTGGAATAACTATATATTGTGTTTCATTTTAAAAATTACATAGTTATTTGCCAATAATGGTACTTAGTGAAAAATAATTTTGATTTTTTTTTTAGCAAGACTTTATTACAAGATACATAGACAGATTTATTCATATCATCATTTTTCTTTAGCGTAATGGTGAGAACAAAAGCTCTTGTGATCAGTTAAGTATTGTGGAAATGCTAACATTAGGTTAATCTGTTTTATGATTAAAAAGTTCACAATTTATCCTTATTTTTTTATAATCTAAATAAATTTAATATTTATTACTTCTAATATTTTTTATTTAAAAAAAATAAATAAAATGTTCTTATTACCTTAACTGGCTCTGCCACATGAAGGAATTGGAAGATTCTACCTTTGCAGCAATCATCTTAGCCACCACATCTCTGGAATGCACATCTATAGTACAAACTGTCATTATCTTCTGTCTATCTCCTGCAGATAAATCACCCAGCAGTAGCCACACTATCAAAGCATTCAACTGAATTATCTGACGTTTCTGATATTCTTTCAATGCATTTTCATAGCCTACAAATATACGTGGATTTGTTGAGCAAATTTACTATAGTATGAACACAAAAATCTATTTTATTGAATTTTTAACAAAAAATAAAAAAAGATTTATGATAAAATAAGTTGTATAAATGCTAAATCCCTCATTTCCACACATGCGAGTAATCAGTTCTGTACATTAGTACTGGAAATTACTGAAAATGACACAAGCAGCAATATGAACAAGCAGATCATTTGCGATCTAAGTAAAATCTCATAAAAGTTATTATTCAAAATCTATTCCCAAATGATGAAAATGTCAAATTTTAAATCCAATTCAATTTGGCAACAAAATATTACGCTCCGATGTGCTTTAAAGGCGTTAACAGGCGGATCTGTGTGGCGCGAATATAATTTTTACATTATTTTTTTCTTTTAAGCATAAATATGTGAAAAAGGTTTGCACATTTGTTAATAAATTGTGTTAAAAAATCACAATACAAATGATTTTCATTTTTTGTCTACTGTAACATATTCTGTTATTGTATTGTTAATTTTTATTTTTTTTTGATAAAAATCCATTCAATTTATTAACTATTTTTTTTTTATTATCTTTGAACACCGTGAATTAATATGGATCACAAAATGAATTTCAATTATGAGAAGCTCTGATGGAGATGAATCAAAAATAATACTTTTTACCTTCTTCCAGTTTAGCAAATGCCTGATTGGTCTCCATTGTCCACCATATCTGTGTAGCTACCAATGCTACTTGAGCCCCCCAATCAAACAACCACTGGTCTCTTGGTTTGTCATCATATACACTTACAGCTCTGTTTAGTAAATCATGTAATGTCTCTACCATACAATCTGTCAGACGATTTAGCCACAGCTCCACCTAGAATTGTTTCAAAGAAATTTTAACATAATAAAATTAATTTACTTACACATCGACTCATATCTATTTCAATAAAATGAGTAAGTAGACTTCTAAACAAACCTTTCCAGAGCAATCGCATGGGTTTTTAAATGTAATGTGCTCATCATTCTCTTTGGAGATCATCTCCACTGCCTTGAAACTAACTATCTTATTTTTGGTGTCTTTAGGAAAGACGAGCTTAGCCATATTATCGTACAATTTAATCAAATGTTTGCAAACTAATTCAGGTGAATTTCCATTAGACAAAATATCTGTAATTCAAAGCATACATAACAACGTATTAAATACAAAATAATAGCAAAATACTTTCTCGGATAGTTATAGAAAAATTAAAACCAACCTAACAGATCTGCAGCTGACACAAAATAGAATCTAGGATAAGCAAGCCTTTTAGTTTCCAAGTAATTGTTCAAAGCCTTCTCACACAGAACAAGACCTGCATGTATACGCTCCAGTCTATCATACAAACCTTGTTTATTAGTTGCTTCTATTACATTCGGTATAGATCCTATTTCCACAACCATTTCCTGAAATAATTATATATTTAGAATATAAACTTAAAGCCAAGATAATCTTTTCAAATACATCCTTCAAAAGAAAGTTTTAGACTTACCTTAAAAAGGACATCGGTCGTATCAAACCTCTTTGAGTCTTGAGGTAACTGATTCCTGATATCTTCCGATCCCACAAATATGCTTTCTAGGTACAGCCACTTTCTCTGCACCTCAAACCACATGTTGATGGCCTGATCTGCATTAGACAATTTTTTCTGCCACTGAGATACTTCGGATTCAAAGAAACCAATAAATTTAGATGCCATCATATTTTGCACTTGAGTCTAGAACATTTGATGATACCCAATTATTGAAATTATATAAAACATAGATGGACGAGTGCACTGATAACATAGAATGAAATACATTTTAAAAAAATATTTATGAAGCATTGATGATAGATAACAAAAAAAAATTACCTGATTATCTTCTAGTGTTTCTACCAGCTCTTCACTAACTTTAGCCATTCTAAGTTTAGTTCTTTCATGTTCCTCATATTCAAACTCCATATTATCCCACGTCACTTCCAATTCTCTAAAACATTACATTATTCAATTCTTTGTCATTCTCATCCACATAAAATACACCTTTTATTACAATTATTTTTCTTATAAAATTGGAAGCTCTGATAAATCACCACTAACTTCAGTGTCTTCTCCATTGCAGCCTCCTTCACAGATTTGTCTACAATATTCTTCACTTCATCTTCAAACTTGTGCAAATTAAGTGAGAGCAGCTGAGCTAATGTTGTGTCTTCATCCATTTGTATTTTTACCTAAAAAATCCCACACATTATACACATACTTTGCACAAACTATTTCAGCTAAATGGCCTACAAAAATAACAACATAATAATTCATAAATTCACAAATAAAAAGATCATTTTTTTATTCTACTCGTGACAAAAATAATTGAAGAATAATGAAATGATTAAATTCTTCATGATGAGTGACTTCAAGTAATAAAGTCGATAAAGCAAAGTGTTAATACAACAAAGAGTAAAAATCATCTAACATGGAAAGCAGATCAATAACTTACCAGTTTCAGAGCTTCCTCATCTGTCTTGGCGCTCTGTGTTGGTTGAAGACATAACCAGGAGACAAGAATTAGAGGTGAAAGCACATTTAGAGGACAAGCGAGTCAACAATAAAACAACAGATACAAACATCAATTTATTACGCACACAACATTATGTTAAGACAAAAATATCAAAAATACATTACAAGAAAAGTGAATTACATTCTTAAGTGCTTTTGTGACAAACTAACACTTTAAATGTTGTAATAAAATTCTCAAGAACTAAAAGTGAGTATTTTATGATAAAGCTAACAAAGTTATTATATAGTCAACTAATTAAACAAAATATTAACAGCAAAATGCATTACGTCCTAATTCAAAACCAAATTTTGAGCAGAGTAATTTAAATTTGATTTTGAATAAATTTATAATTCTGCATACACTAAATTATTTAATTTGAGGTACAAGCTTATATGAGTGATATATCATGAATGTGGATGAAATTTAAGATTTTTTACATTATTCTGAAAAATTAAACACAAATTTTAAAATGAAAAATATCTTTAATGTGCTTATCTGAGAAAAAGAAAAGATTGAAATAAAATTGCGAAAAGTAAAATTGAAAAGAAATGTACTTGTATCTAAAATCAGTGAAAGTACTCGCAAAATATATATGGAAAATCTGTATTTTTTTGCATCATTTTCTTATATTGTGCATATTTGTATTCAAAGTTTTCTTTGGAATCATTGATATCCAAATCAAAGTCTTGTAATGAATATTTCCTGTTGGTGAAGTTTCTACACAGCTGTGCTTGTGTTCTCGTGCTGGCATTTACTTGAGAATCACAAGAATATTTTTTATTTACTTTGTCCCGTTCCACTTTTCTAACATCTGTCGTTAAAAGTAAAGAATGATGATGTGCTTTATTGTCCAATGAATGTGGTTTTCCCTTTTTATGATGATTGATGAGAATGTGCGGCGTTGAGTAATGTGCGTAGAATGAATTATCAGTTGATTCTGTCTCTTCAATCTGATGAGATGACTGCTAAAGCGACAACATTTAGACAAATATTATACAACAATTTACACATATAATTTAATACAAATCATTTATACAGATGCCATCTATACAATGAATAAAAAATAAAAAATCAAATGGAGGCCCTTTCATGGAATGCAATGATTTATAATAACAAAATTATACGATAGAACCTTGCTTTACACATAACGAAAATTGTACTTTGAAATTCAAATTGCTGTGTAATATTAAAAACTTTTCATGCCTCGACCAGCAATATGAAAGTTATTAATTGAATATAAAAACAAAAATAAATGTATCCATAAAATCATCTAATTCAGCCATACCTTAGTAGCCTTCATGAGCTCTATCCAATGACGATCTCTAATTGCAGGATTTTGTAGCTCTGTAACAGCTCTGAGAGAAGTTAAGAGGTTTTTAATAGTTCCCTCAATGGCTATATATGGCTCCCTGCAACATATAATATTTTCCTTATTACTACTAGAATCTGAATTACTTCATATTCTATATATATATATATGTGATAATGTAAATTAAGTTTCCTATTTAAAAAAACATGAGTTTGCTGTAAAAGGCAGATATTCATAAAATATTATACAAGGTATTTAGGTGTTATTATCCTAGCTATTTAATTTAGTTTGTTGTATTTAAGATATGGCCGGCTGGAGTTCCATCCGCCCGGGCATCCCTCTTTCACAATACACCGTTCCTAAGACAACAACATCAGAGCACAGGGAATATCATGGGAAGAGGTGATGCAATTGGCACAGAGACGCTCTGAATGGAGGAGGCTGGTTTCTGCCCTATGCTCCCGAGAGGAGCTTTGAGGGCGATGATTATGATGATGATTTAAGATATAAAATATTAAGATGACATGCAGTGGCGAGATTTTCACTATACAATAGTTTCATCCATCTAGTTTCTGTAAGACTAATACACACAGTGTTACACTTAACTTGTACCAATTGTAAGAGATAATACTATTATAAAAATACAAAGAATAAATGACACACCAAGTTCTCATATCTTTGTCGAGCCCCCGCAAGTCTTTAGTGAATCTCTTGCATTCCATATCCATCCCCTCAGCATCTATCTTCTTCCATGGTGTTTTCTTCCAATCCTCAATTGTCCACTGGACTAAGTAGTAATAGTCCCAAAGTTGCTAATGACACAAAATATTATAAATAACCAGAGCCGAATATTGAGAATTAACAATTCTTCTTTTACAAAAATACTTCATTTAATGAAGTTGTTACTTTTTAAGAGGTGTTTCCCAGCAATTCTTTAAAGAAGTGATTGAAAAATTCTGGGATGCTGGTAATGCCTTGCCCGGTTCTTAGGAATTAACTATATCATGCATTATATCCTTTTTTTAAATTGTGAATTAACGAGTGAAAGTAAATTTTTCATTAATAGATTAATAAAGCAAAATTTTTGATTAATACCATCCAGTTTTGCAAATATCACAAATGAATTAAACATAACTGATGGACACGTAAAACTAGCCCCGTACTATAATATTTCATGCCTGCACAATCAATCCATTCTGCTAAAAGGACAAATTTCACATATTTTTTATTGGTTCAAATAACACTATTGATCAATATAATCATGCTATTTTTGAGAAACAAAAAAAAAACAATTTTCAACTGAGATATTCGAGTTGAAAATGAGTTTTACTACGAAAATGGCTGTACGACCAATCACAGAGCGTTTTAAATGGTGCTTATTTTGTTTTAGAAAATTCATGTCATGTAATTTTTCACGTATGTATTCGAAATCAGAATAAAAAATTCTATCTAATAGGTGCATAATTATGTTTCATCTCAAAATCTCACCCTCACAAGTTCTCCATAATTAAATTTTCAAAATCTGGATAAATATTGTGTCAGTCCGTAAGTCATTGAGTCTAAGAAAAAATTATGTAAAAGGATAAATATGTAATTTAACACCTTGATTACATTGTCAATACCCACCTTAGCCATTCTGAGTTCTGTTCTCGTTGCTACAATAGACTTTTTATCTGGGGGCATGATATCAAACAACTCACAAGACTTTGTTAATGAAGCTGCAATATCTTCAAAATGTAATAACTCAAAATGTGTTGTATTGATCAGATCATATACATCCTCACAGGCAATAACAAAGAACTGAAATGACAACACAAAATAAATACTTCATTTTGTGATGAACCTTTAAAATTGTTACAAAATTGACTTGATTGGTGTAGAATCACTCTAAATAAATGAGGGAAAGTGCAGATAAGATTTTACATGTCCTATTCCCATTATTTTACTTGCAGTATGTTGAAGCGATTATTTTGATCAGTTATAATTCTCCTATGAAGTTAGCCACAGTCTGCAAACTGCAAATTTCAATATGGCTGAATGTCAATATAACTTAGGGTGCTAACACAAAAAAAGCAGGTTACCTGCTTTCAGATGCCTGCGTCTACCGTCGCCGAGAATGTTTACATGCATTTCAATGGACACGAACATAGTAAAAGCAGGAACGCCGATTGCGATTTACTTTGCCGGCGCTTACCGGCACTTATCGGCGCTGGCAACCTGCTTTATTTGTGTTTGCACACTAACTTTATAATTATCAGAACAAAAAATTTGGAATGAGATTTTTAGCCCTTGTCATTCATTTACTTTGCTCTTTGGGATGAGGCTTGTTTCTGTCCTGTGTTCTTGAGACGAGTTTTGAAAGGCGATAAGACAATAAAATTAATACCCACCTTTTTGGTTTTAAAATCATTCCTATAAATGTTCATTTGATAAGAGAAAAGTGTGACTTGTTTGGAAATGATCTGAGCATGTTTCACTTGTAAAGGTTGTACATTATGCTTCACAACAGCTGCTAATGACATCAGGTTCTTCCATTTCTCTGGGAGAACTTCCAACTATGGATATAAATATATTTATAAGTTCAATATATTTTTCTATACTATCTATGACATGAATACATAATTTATTATAACATTACGGTACATTGCTTAAAAATAATTTTAAGTCAAACTACATAATAGACCACACAGAGAAAACAGACATTAAATAAAGATGCAACTCAATTGTTTGTAAACTTTTACTTCTTTTCGTTTTTTTTGTTTTTTTTTCTTTGTTTCGTTTGTTTTACTTCTTAAGTTCAGTAATGAGGTATGCTACCCATCCTGAAAGTCTTAATTTTTTGTTGGCACAAAGAGGATAGCTTGCATGTCTAGTACAGATGTCTGGTCTGCTGACTACCCCATTTGTGAGATGTGCCATGATGGTATAGTAGTAGTAGTAGTAGTAGTAGAATAGAATAAAGGTGCAATATCTTTAAACCAATTCAATTTTTTTATTATTGCATAAGCCATTTATCTGATAAATAAATTATTGACTGGTATTTAAAATACTACATATGCAGACAAACAGCTGTACAGAAAAAAATGCAAAAAACATGCATTCTTCACATTAAAATAAATACTGTATGTAGATATCACACGATGAAATTTTAAATAACTTTGTTTTCTAATCAAAAGATAATATTGATATATTAGATTAGATTAACTCACCAGAGTATAAACAGAGAGCTTCTTCTTTCCGTTCTTTTAACAAGGCAAGCATTGCAACAGAACAATAAATACAACATCATTACATCTCTGTGCATTACACAATCTATCTAAATATATTGCAATCCTTTATTACCAGTGCTAGAAATACAATTTATATTAACATAAATATTAAAAACATTGAGTAAGAATGAATATTGCTGAAACTGTTAAAGACAATCAACAAAGTTCAAAAGCCCGAGAAGAAATAGAAAATAAAATAATTTCATAATACCTATAACAAAAATAAAATCTCCATAATTGTCAAAATATCATGAATCTCGAGCAAGTCATCAAAAAAATCAAACTTAAGATGGTCAAAAACATGGTAATGTAATAAAAAATAATTTATTAATTTCTGAAAAGTACTTTTATAATATACCTGATCGACCGATTCTTCAGGGAATTCTAATCCATACACTTTAAGCAGTTCAATGACTTCCCTTAATTCATTAAACTCTGCATTTGAATTGACAATCTGTCTTTCCTGCACCTTTATGAGACAAGCCATCACTCCCAACAGTCCTTCATAGTCACTATCAGACAGCTCTATACTCAAACTGTTCACAGACTGCTCAATAAAGTCTTCCATATTATTTAAGCTATGAATGCAAAGACAAAAGACAAACTTAATAAAATAAAATAGGTATATAGAGGATAGGATGTATGCTAACTAAGGAGACCACTACCTTGACGAGACATGAAAATATATTTAATGTAAGCTCTTTCTCAAAACTGCTCTTTGTTCACAATTTTACTAAATGACCCAATAAAAAATATTCTTTATTCTGATTTGTCTACTTAAAAACATACTTTAAATTTCTCTGTTATGATTGGCTAATTCAGAAATCATTTAAAAATACTCTGCCTGTTCTATTAATAAATGACATGAAAGAAGATAAAAAAAACATGTTAATATCATTCAATTGGAGTGTGGACACACTTACTGTCTAAAGTACATCTCACCTGTCATGTACAAAGTTAACGAGGTCTTGTTTGAACATATTTCCCCATTTACAAACAAGGTTAAGTAGAGCTTGCTTCGATCTATCCATATCCAACTGCAGCCAGCCACTGAACAAACGACTTGTGGGCAACTTATCACACTCTTTATACAAGTTTTCAAATACCTCAATCTATAAAAATAAATAATGTTAAAAACAACAAATCAACTTGTGGAACTAATGCTTAAAGATGCCTCAATATAACCACATGATGATTTTGCTTTTTCATTTCATATAATACTTCTTGATGATGATAAATACGATACTGTAATATGGGTGATTTGGGATGACCTTCAATAAATAATTAAATTTAATTGAAATGCAACAGCTACAGTTATGTACCTGATCTCTATAAATGTTGAGTGTTGGTCTTTCTATAATTGGTTCCGGCTCAGTTTCCTCCTGATCTAATTCTTCTATAACTTCCCTAGTAATCACTTTCCCATATCTCAAGAACATCTCTAAATACTCCTCCTTGTCGTCAAGCCACAGGTAAGAATACTTCTCATATATCTAACGAACAAAACAAAAAATTAATAATAAATACACAACAACTTACTGAACTATCTTAAATAACATTACTTATTTTTTGTACTCTTACACAAATGTATCGGGAGATATCTTCTATAGTGTAGTTAATAGACTCCCTGATTCGTTGTACCATTTGTTTCAAATTCTGATTTTGATTAACTTCAACTGAAAACATAATTTTAAATTATGAAGAAATCTATTTATAAATATTAAATATTGAAATATTGTGCGTTAAATATTTGTAGTTTTAATAAGTATCCTTAAAGGGTCATTCAAACTTGTTCAATTGTTTAGGGATGATCATCTAAATTGAAAAGTGTGAATAGATGTTTCATCCTGAGTGATCAATCGGGTGACGAGGAAAGTGATTACCACCCAACATAATTTTGTTGAAAGATTGTTTCACTCAAATGACCATAAACAAGTTTTACCAATTGTTTAACTGGGTTAGTTGGAACACATAGCATTTTAGCGATAAACTCGCCCTCTTTACATTGAATTGTATAACTGATATTTATATGATACTGTTTTATTACGTAATATTGTAACCAATGTACAGTGAAGAATAAAATAAATAAATATTCTCTCTGGAATGTCAGAATCATCAACAAAATGAATGTGTTGTTATGTGTACACGAGAATTTGATTAAGTTATTTATTTTCATTTTCAATAACTTTTATTTTTCATTAAATTATTTCATATTTTTTCAAATCACAGACAACACGACCATGAGTATTAACATGGGAGTGAAGCATATAATGAACAAGAGTGAATAAAAGCATCAATCCTTCACTTTGGATGATCATCCAGGGTGAAACAATGTGAATGTCTCTTTAGATATACTAACATGAATAATCCTCCTTTTCTGGTATAATAGTGATTCTTTTAAAAAATGTTGCTTGTTTCTGAATAAACTCGACCATATTGTTTATTACATCTTGTAGGCAACCATTCTCTTGGTCATCCAAAGAAGGCGTGAAAATTAAATCTGTAAAAAAATTACGCCTTTTAATAATGAGTTACACGACTCAACTTGAAGTGAAGAAGATATAACAAGACATTATTATCGATGGCTTAGAGCACAGATGTTGTAAGCGAAGTTTTAATAGTTATACCATTTAATACTTACCACATATAGTTTTTGTTAAATATCTCGTCAATGACACAGCTAGTTAATATATTCCTATGGAACATAGTTCAGATGATATAGATTCGCGTGCGTATAATAACTCATTTTCGGTAAAAACTGCACGTACAACATCTGTTCTCTAAGCCATCGATATTATTGTGCTCTATTCGACAACAAAGCGAAAGGATGAATAAAAACAAAGAAAATATATAATGTAAGTTCGTCGTTCGTCGGTAGCCTGGAGGTAGAATCTCGACTTTCAGAACAAGAGGTCCTTGGTTCGATCCCAGGTGCTGGCAAACTCCCCTTTCACGGCACGAGCTTTTAGCTTAGTGTGAAAGGTGTATAAGGTTGCATTTGGGTTTATTACAAAACCCAGATATATCTTTTGAAAAAAAAGAAAATTAGAATATTTACCTGGTTCTTCTAATTGAACTGAGACTTGAAGGAATGGAATATTGGGACCCCTCTCTAGATCCATATTGACAACAAACATATTCAAGTTCATACTAATGGCATTCACCACTATGTCACACACCTAAACACAAAAGCATAGAAACTGTTAAAAATATCAAATAATAAGTTACAATTTTTTAATATGATACAGACATATACATAGTCACAATAAACCTCCCTGCCTTAATAAAAACTAATAATAAACCAAATCCACTTCGTCAATAATTTAAATGAAGTGACATTTTTACAAAATTGAAATCCGCATTTTATCCACAACCTTACGTATGGGAAATGTCGTGATGATAGAAAATTGAATTATATAATCTCTCACGCTGTAACTTTTTCAACAACAGAACAAACGGAGATTTTATCAAAAATTGGAATGAAAGGACTATTTACCTGAGAGTCAATGTAATTAACGTAAGCTTTCCAATGTTGTTCCCGTGATACCTCATCATCGTCACTGTCAGAGACTATAGTGCTCTGCGTCTCTACTCTTAAATAATGTGAACCATCATCTACACAGTCACTATCAGAATGCGAATCTTTTATAAACCCCTAAAATATCGCACACATAATAAACATGAAACAATATAAAAAAAGAGTGTCTACTGTGGAAATGTGGATTATCTATGACTAGTGTTAACATGAGTCTATGACAGAACCAAGGCTTGTTCTATGATTGTCGTGGATGGAAGGAAACTATGATAAATATAATATATGATA
The DNA here is from genome assembly GCA_947579605.1 of Athripsodes cinereus. Classification (NCBI taxonomy): domain Eukaryota; kingdom Metazoa; phylum Arthropoda; class Insecta; order Trichoptera; family Leptoceridae; genus Athripsodes; species Athripsodes cinereus. The sequence continues at coordinate 19,677,120 of OX388321.1, read as the reverse complement.
CAATCATATTTCGATAAATGAAAAGTGGTTGTGTTACTTGTGTGTAGGCATAGTATACTTAATTAAGATAATTAATAGATATATAAATATCACATCTCTGGTTTACCTCTCGATTTTTCTTTATATTGAAAAATAATTCATAATTTATTTCAATGACTTCATTAATGTTTGAAATTGAAATATCAATATCGGATATTCTGAAATATAAGTTGCAAACTTTAAATAAATAAATTGAAATTTCAGGATTAATCAATATAGTTTATTCCATACATTCATAGATACGAGTAAGAGATGACATATAAATATCTTATTACCTTTTTTCTTCTCTTTGTTGACTTTCTTCAATGGCTAGAAGCTTTAATTTTCCATCTTTAGGAGACTTGAATCTATCATAAAGTGGCATGCAACTCCACAGTCTAACTGAATTCAAACATTTCTTTAAATTATCCTGTGCAGTGAGAACTCTCTCTTGCAACTTGTTGATAATGTAAAATACTTTATCAACATAGTTCTCAACTAAAATTACAAATCATTTTATTTCACATACCAGAATCAGTACTACTTGTTTGATAGGGTAGCTCAGTGAGTGCGCAATGTACAAGATTACGCACTGCATATCTTCGGATCATTAGTAATGTTTTCTGCTAACTTAATGGCCTTTTTGTTCTAGAAGTTGAGCGTTTGTCGGTGAACATTTTTTACAAATTTCAATTGATTATTAAAGATTCTAGGTAAGAAAATCATTTTATCATCCATTTGTTAAAATTTTTAAGCTTTTTAAAGACCGTGTCAAATAAAATCTATTTATGATAAAACATATTTATTTAATTATTTCAATTTATTTGTCGTCTACAATTGTACACTCACATGCTGAATGACGTCATCATGACATATTGACGGGAATTTTATAATATATTTACAATGTCCACTCTGTACAAGAGTGCGCACTAGAATTTTGTTTAAATTCAAAATGCGAATCAATGTTATGAGTAATTGGTGCTTTAAAAATTGTCCAAATATAAAAAACTACAAAATATAGGCATTCTCAGGAACACTCCTTCTCTATGTTATGTTGACAGTGAAACTGTTAAAAAGCAGGTTTTGTTAAAACTTTGAATTGAATAAAAGGTTCACCCTCATCGAGAATGTTATAATTTCTCTATGCCATGAAGAACACTTTTAAATTCAGTATATTAAGTGTGATTGTCGATTACTTCACTTTATTGAAATAGTAAAGACAGCTATAAACATTGCACAGTGCTTACTTTCATCACTCCATGTAAGTGTCTGTAGTCCTTCCTTTAACATCTCATCCACTTTGTTTATCTCCCTCTCAATGAGAGCCACTTCAGACTCATGACTTCCTATCCTTATATTATTGTACCAATCTATAGCTCTGTTTAATTTCATTATATCCTTCTGAAAATGGACAACTATTATAAATTTCCAGATGGCATTAACTTTACCTATTTGTGACTATTTGTAAATAAAAATGTAAAATAACAATTGTAATTTTTAATAGATATGTCTGTTTCTCAGTATTTATTAAGTAAAACTCTGTTTGTAAATATTATAAATACAATTATTATCTTAACATTTAAACAATATTTTTAATTAAATACGTGCCTGTAATTTTTCCATCCGATAATACAAATCCAAAGCCTCCTGCGGAACGGTGTATTTCTCTAAAAATTTTAAATAACGTACTTCTCGTAGCATGCAGGTCAACTAAAATAAATGAAAAATTGTTACGTACTTATCACTACATTATTTCAATTTTGAAATAAATAATAATCATAACAGAGAAGCAATTGCTACTTTTCTTTACATCATAATAATATGATGATTATACAATTTCCGATGATACAAAGTCTTGTATATAAACAGGTAAGCACCATATAGCAATCACAATCATTATATAAAAGTATCCAGTACATATTTTTTTTTTCTCTTTTTTTCCAAATTTCTTTGAATTTTTGTTTTTTTTTCTCATTTGTTTTAATTTAAATTAATACTTTTGGGTTAGTTGGAAGAGATCACGCCTTTGCGATAAACTCGCCCTCTGTATATTGATTGTATTTAATTTGAATGTATACCTTTTATGTTATTGTTTGTAATCAATGTACAGAATAAATAAATAAATAAAATAAATAAATCTATAAATATTCTTTGAAATAAAAAAAAACAATATATTTTTATTAATTGTTTGAATTGACGCCTTACCTCATCATCAAAATTGAGTTTCAATGATGTACTGGATCTGAGAAGAAGGCATTTGTTCAGATTTCTAAAACAAATATCAGAAACGGACTCTATCCACTTTCCGATAACATCTTTCTCAAAGTTTTCTAACCTTTGTATAAACTTGTCATACTTTCCTCTCATCTCTGTAGCTTGTGGTGATGATACAATACTGAAAAATAAAGTGTGCTTTAGGCCTAGTAAAAGTTAATAACCAAAAAATGTACGGCAAAAACAAAGCACCTCACCAAAAAGTATTTTACATGAGTTGAGTCCTATGAGAAAAGCTTTTAATTTCCCGTGAACTTTTTTGCAGAATAAAACATGAAACTTATACTAGGTCTACAGATGAATATGAATTAATGTGATTAGTCTGAAAGGTAAACTATGAAATTTCCTTACGGGTTGTCAACCTGCATAAAATCTCCCATTGGTTTTGAAATTCGTTGGCTAAGTTTAAATGTCCACCACAAAACACCAGCCACTGGGGGAAAGTAGGGATCTATGATTGTTCTACCTTTAGTTCTTTTGATATTCTGTAAAAAAATATACGCAAGTTAGTAGTACTAACACACAATTCAATTTTTTAATACATGCTGTCATTGATAGACATTGATTGCATTATTCTCAGTATAAATTAGTTGAACAGGTCTAGACGTCCCTCTTCCACAACACAATGTTCCTGGGAGGATCATTGAAGGGTGTAAGAGAGTAGATAGTTGTAAGATATTGTAATGCAGTGATAATCTTGCTCCCTTTACATTGTATCATATAACACATAATTTTTGAATAATGATTTTTTGTAATCAATATAAATTAATTATTATGTGGGAAGAATAACTTACTTTGGTACCCTCTTCAAAAATGAGAGTTACTTCTTTCAACTCCTTTTCCATCAAAGTAACAAGTTTTTCATACCGTGGCTGTAATTCTATAATAATACTTGGTCTGTGAGTCAAATCACCAAGGATCTGCAAAAACTACATAAAACAAAATCATAATTACGACATATACCACAAAAGTCATTCAATTATTAATTTCAGGACTAGGTACATCTGGTACATGGACATTGAAAGTGATCATTTAAGCCAGCCTAGAGCCAATTTGTAAAAGTTGGGATGCCTTTCTCACTTCTTCTGATTAGATTTTGTACAATCTTAGATTATGTAAACAGGTTCTCTAATTGAGACGTCTGATTGGTTTTGTCATCTACGCGTTGTGTTCAAATCCAGTTAAATAATAAAAAAAAATAGTAAATATTCTAAACACATGGTGTATACGAGGGTTACTACTTAAGTTTTGAGATACGGCAAAACCAGTGTGAATATGTCAAATCTGACATTGTCATCTTAAAATTTGAAATATTTTATAGTAAAGATTCTCAGAACGTTTTGTCATATGAGTGATATTTCTATTGTTTACACATACTTAAAAAATTAAGTTTGTTAAAAAAAATGGAATTAAATCGGGAACATTTTCGTGCGATAATTTTCTATGACTTTCGAGGTGGATTAAACCAACAACAGTGTGCCAATCAACTTGTTGCGACTTTTGATGGTAAAGCACCATCTCGAAGCACCATTTTATACTGGTTTTCTAAATTCAGTCGTGGTCACACTTCGTTACACGACGAATTTCGTGAAGGTCATCCAAAATTGGCTGTTGTGCCAGAAAACATCAATGCTGTGCATGAACTGATTTCGCAAGATCGTCCTGTGATATACCATGAGATTGAGGTATACTTGGGCATTAGTTCCACTAGCATACATTGAATATTGAATGAACATTTGGCCGTCAGAAAGATTTTTTCGCGTTGGATACCGCATAGTTTGGCAATTGTCTCAAAAAGAGGCTCGTGTCGATTGTTGCAAACAAATGATGAAAGAATTCAATCCTGGTGCTTCAGAAGACATCTATAAGATCGAGAAAGAGGACCAATCATAGATCTATGCTTATGAGCCCGAAACTGAACATCAATCGCCTGTATGGATCTTTTAAGATGAGTCAAATCCAACCAAAGTTGTTCGCTCACGAAGCACTTCGAAGCAAATGGTCGCCTGTTTTTTCGGAAAAACTGGACATATCTCTACCCTTCCATTAAAGTAAAGAAGAATGGTTAATTCTAAATGGTACACCACCATTTGTTTGCTAAAGGTGTTCAGAAAAATAAGGAAAACCAATTGCAGAAGACGAATCACTCTCCACCACGATAATGTAAGCTCTCACACATCAGCTCAAACAAGTGCATTTTTGAGCATTCAAAACATCAAATTGATGGGTAATCCACCGCACAATCCTGACTTGGCAGCTAATGATTTCTTTTTATTCCCGCAGATCAAAAATAAATCGTGAGGTCAACGTTTTTCGATGCCTGAAGAGGCGGTTGATGCGTTTAAGTCACGTGTTCTGGAGGTACCTCAATCGATCTGGAAAAAGAGCTTCGAAAATGGGTTCACACACATGCAAAAGTGTATTTATCTTCATGGAGAATATTTTGAAAAACAATATAGCCATTTTCGATTATAAATATTTGTTTTTACTTGTCTATCTCAAAACTTAAATAGCAACCCTCGTATTGAATAATATTAACTTTAAATAGTCCCTCCAAGTTAGCACTTTCATCAAATGCTTCTCCAAATATTTTAGCTAATCTCTGGTCCACATCATTAACTCTCCTCATAAACTTTGTATAGTCCTTAATGAATAAAGTGTCTTCTGGGTTAAGAGGATTATACTGTATCTGGTACATCTGTTGATACAGTTTTGTATATTTTTCATAAATCTAGAAAAAAATAATTGACATCAGGGCCCATAGTCAAAACACATTTTAGTGTTACGTTTTCGTTTAGTTTTTGTTTGAATATAGACGACGTTGCGAGAATGCGTCAATTTTTGTAGCTAAAATACACAAGTAGCTACGAAAATTGATATGTTCTCACAGCGTCGTCTACATTCAAACGAAACGTAACTCTAAAATGTGTTTTGACTAGGCCTACAGGTATAAGATCAATTAGGAAAAAACATATGGGAGGTAATATTTATTTTAAAACTCGCTTTACGCCAATTTTTGCTTAAGAAAAAAATCTAAAACTGACAATTAAATTAAACAAAATTTTAATGTTTTAATAAAACGTGGAGATTAAAATATTTATTTCTCACAGAAATTTTATAACTTTGTGTCACAAAAACTGCAATATATTTCTTAAACAATAAAATATTTGTAGAAGATTACTGCTATTTAAGCTAAATTAAATATTACATTTCGGTAATTCCAGAGAATCGGGAGCTAAGAAATCCAGTACTTGTAATGCCTCAATAAATGCCCCTTTAAATAAACCCTGGAGGGATCCTGTCCCAGAAAAAAACAATATTTACTTATTTTTAATACTGTGTGTTTTTAGTGAATCTTTGTTAACATTTTCGGTTACAATATCACAATTCTCAGTAACATATTATTATGACTTTGTTAACATTTTCGGTTACAATATCACAATTCTCAGTAACATATTATTATGACTTTTTTTTATTTTTAGGCTTTCTAAATGTAAGTTTGAGTTAAATAACTTATTAATCCATTAATTTTTAATAGCAAGTTATGTGTGATAGGTATAATTATCTACTGACCAATAAAGTATTGTTACTGAAAGCTTTTCCACGAATCCCAGAAAATTCCACCTTCTCCAACTTTAACATTTCCACAGTCGTCTTCAACATGGTCTCTACCATCCGAAGCCTCTCTAAAAGCTTCAGTAAACGGGAGAATACTTTATTAAAATCAAATGTCCACATGATCGGAATGCGTTTTGGTGGAAAAAATGTTGGTACCTTCGCCTTATTAATTTCAAATGTTTTACTGGAATGAAAAAAAGATTAAAATTACATTGTTTATTCTTTTGACAAATGCAGTAAGTATAAGTTCTCATCATAGTTTTATGAAAATAATACAGTTATAAATTGCATTTTTTTTATTATTATTATTTCAACTATATAAATAAATTACAAATTATGTATTTTCTAGCATCATCATGTTCATATTCATCATTCATTTATTCTGACTACAAACAATAAGATTCAAAATTATTATTATTTCAACTACATAAATAAATTACAAATTATGTATTTTCTAGCATCATCATGTTCATATTTTATTTATTTATTCTGACTACAAGCAATAAGATACAAAATTACATTTGGATTAAATATTCAATACTCAAATTAATCCTAATCATTCAATAATATTACTCACATAAAAAACTCCACAATTGATATTGCTTGTTGAATCTTCATAACCTGTTCTATGGTCTCCCCAAAATATATGGATGAAGGATCACACGAGGAGTTGCACTTGTCAATTACCATGTTACATAACTCTTGAAATAGCACTGAATAAATAAAAAATAAATAGGTGCTTATGTTAGTTTTAGAAAAAATGGCAACAAATACATTTTCTGGTAATGCTATCTTACAAACAATATATTTAAATTAGCACCGTTATAAAGAATGCCATAATGTGTATTAAACCTAGTTATTATTGTGTATATTAATAAATTTTTCATGAAATCTTCGGCATAGAAATTAATACAACCTTTATTCTGTAAATTTTTGAGCATCTTCTCAAATATTTCTAAAACATTAAGCATCTTAAATTCAATTCAGCGATGATCATGCTCATGTTCATTGTATAGAGTTAGTCAACTAGCTACCTCACTTGTGGGACATGCCGTGATGGTATAGATTAAAAGAAAAATAATTTAAGAGATATACCAGTGATTTTATCAGTAGTACAGTAGTATTGTGAATTCCCCCATAAAAGTCCGATGCAATGCATCATAGGGGCAATAAGAGGCTTACTCTCTGCAAAGTCTGTATTCTCAAATCTTTCAAAGTGTCGGATCAGTGGCTTCTGATAGAGAACTATATCTCTCGCTTCCACAACTCCTGTAATAGGAGTACAAAAACTTTATTAATATTCAATTTTATTGCATGATTTAAAGCGTAATTTTAGATTCTATATTAATTATAGATGATATGAAATCAGTTGTTAAAAATTGAAAAAGTCAATAATATGGCACCTGTGATCAGATTCGAGAGCATTGTTTTGAAACACTGTAGATAAACACTGTTAGTCAACTCCAAGTATATGGCCATCTTCCTCACTCTAGGATCCTTCAACTGAGAATAAACACCTTCCAAGTTCTTAAGTCGGGTTGACCAGAACTCAATATCAGCTTTAGGGAAAGGGAATTGTATCTTTTTAAAGACAGATGAGGAATTTTCTTTGAGTAAATTCTTAACTTGAGTGGCCCATTGGATGACGACACCTTCAATATTGGTTTTCAAATAAATATCCATTTTCTCCCCACAACTGAAAAATTAGTGTTGTAATAAAGAAAATTGAGACTCTAGACTAAAAAATTCTTAATAAACTGGTCCCTTCCAAAGTTGTGAACAATTGCTCTTTGCGTCTTTTAATCACATTGTAAATATAGACAGAAGAAAGAGATGATGAAACAAATTACTTTTCTATATTTTGCAAAGAAATAAAAAAAATACCTACCTTTGTTCATTGTCTCAGTCTGAGTGCACCTAAATTTCCCGTGTTGTTTTTCGTTTGTTTTCTTTCGTTCATAATATGATTTTAGTGTCATTCATGAAATTTTTCAACAGACAGCAAGAGATACTACTCTCTGAGAGTAAAGCTACATTTAACATAATGTATACAAATAATGCTAATTAGTAATAACTCAGAATACCTCGAGATCCACTCAGATTCTGCCTGGTCTATTTTCTCTACTCCGGCTGGCATGGGAAGCAGAACTTGATTGTTCATATCACCACAAACCTGTAAACATTACAAGTTATTATATAATGCCGTAACAAATCTGTACCAAAAAACATATATTTTAACCAAAGGTACTCACTTGATGAAGTATATTTTTAAAGCTGTAGATATGTTTCTTGACATCCTCTATTACCAGCTCTGGCCAGCTGCATTGGTTCTGAGGATTGCACAGCAGGGGAGTGAAGATTTCCTCTGTTAAAATTGCCAGCTCTTTCACAGTTTCGTGGGACATCTCTCCAACTATTAAAATCTAACAAATAATAAAATGTACTCAAACATTTATACATGTATATGATGATAATTGTTTTTGGGTACTCTACATACAGTAGCCTTGAAAGCGGCGCAAGTCTTGTCAAAGCCTGCCACTGCCCCTCACAACCCCAGCTGCTATCAGGTTGAAACCTGCACGAAACATCGGGCAGAAGCCAACAGTCTTTCTCAAGACCAACTTTAATCTTTTTCAAGGCTACTGTACGTAGAGTACCCAAAAACCAATCATTATATATCACGTCTCAATACAGGGCAACCTAGTGAGGCTGCTGCAACTTAATTGTAGCCTTGGTGATATATTGTCTCAAGGTTTGAACATTGATTGATTGACTGAAAAAAATATATACATAGCAATGAGGTATGCCACCCATCCTGAATGTCTTTATATTTTGTTGGCACAGAGAGGATAGCTGGCTTGTTTATTACATGTGGCTAGTCTGCTGGCTACCCCACTAGTGGAATATGTTGTGATGGTATAGTAAGTAGTATAAACATAAACATGGGTGTGTAACAAACTAAAATATTTTGTATTAAGTCAATAACAACAGTCGTATGGGTTGCAAGTTGATAAACTATTAGACAATTGTTAGGTTTAGCTTCTTAATTATTTTAGTAAAGCAAGAATATTATTTTTTGTATCAGTATGATACTAATTTATTAGTTATTTTTTGTGGCATGATACATTTTTGCATGATACTCAAGATTCGAAAACCACAAAGTTTTTGAAGTCATAATATAAAAAATGGTTTTGATCGTTAAAAAAACATATTTTAGTAACATAAATAAATTAATTAGTTAAGGAATAGACTTACCGATCTAGCATTATCTCTTGTTACTTTCTGAGGGGAATTTCTAATGAAGTAGATCACCTTGTTTCTGGCATTGGGGCAATATCCTTGATATGGTTGTATGAGTCCAGAGTTATTAACATGGAAAGTGATGAATGGTGTAGTTGGAGTGTTGAAGAAGCCAGTGACAACTTTCTAAAAATAAGACAATAAGAACTATGATAAATATTCTCAGGTAACAAAATATAACTTATTTTGTAAGTATGTAGAAGATTGGCTAAAAGAAAACACTTGAGTGATGTGTGCACTTTTAAGCATTTTTATTTTGTAGTTTACAATATTTTTTGTCTATTTGTAACTTCCCATGTGGATTAGTCCAGACTAACTGTGTACATGCCTAAATGAACATACAGGTTGTCCTCTCTGCACCATAAAATAATAATATTCAGAATGGGTAGCATATCTCAACTGTTAATTGAAATGATTGTTTTATATTTATTTTTTTATTGTCAAGTTATGCTTATTTATTTTGTCCAATAACGGAAAAAAGATATTCTTGCTACTAATCACAGAATTATTTAAATATAAAATTAATTTGTTTAAAAAATAACTAATCAGAAGCTTAGCAAGATTCAGATTTGTTTCAGAAAATTATAATTAAAAATTCACATGTTAAATGGAAACTTTGACACCAGTTATTCCATTTTAGGGATCTGAATTTGTGGAATAGTCCATCTATCTAGAAAAAGAATAAGAAAGATAAGAGTTCTACTCCTACTGTTCTCCTCACCTTCTCATCAGACATAATCATCTTCTGCCACTTTTCAGATTTAAGCCTCAAAGCTTTCAGGACAAATGTCCCCATAAAATCAAGTCTGGAATCACCATCTTCCTCATCCATATCATCACTCTGAAAAAAAAAACATATTCATTGTGTATACAACACACAAATCTTACATAAATAATTTTATTTATTCATTCATTCATTAATATATAGCTAGAGTATTTTACATGCATATAGAACATATAGAATAATAGCCTAAGACAAAAAATACAAATTCACATAATATGCAATTAAAAAAAACATTCCTTCTTATTACTAAATAGAAGAAAATTAAGAATAGAAGAAAATATGTTTTTTTTTTATATTTCCTTTTTAATTATATCGACTTTTGCTACATTTCCAAATATCTTGTACCATCGAGGCAGAATAGACCTTCATTAGGCAATTTGAACCATAATCTATCATTTATCCCGTGGAGCACCCGGTAAAGAATTGGTCTCCCACTCTTCTCCATAAGTTTTCGAGTGTCCTGTAAAAGGCAGGTGTTCGAAAAAATAAGACATTTTACATCTCAAATTCGGCGATGAGGTTTGCCACCCATCCTGAATGTCTTAATTTTATATTGGCACGGAGAAGACAGCTTGCATGTTTTATATGCAGCTGGTCTGCTGGCTACCCCACTTGTGGGATATGCCGTGATGGTATAGTAGTAGTATAGTAGATCTATCATTTAAAAATCCAAGACTCTACCATCAAGCTGCCAATCACTTCATATGTATATTGCTCATGTAACATCCAAGACTCTACCATCAAGCTGCCAATCACTTCATATGTATATTGCTCATGTAACATCCAAGACTCTACCATCAAGCTGCCAATCACTTCATATGTATATTGCTCATGTAACATCCAAGACTCTACCATCAAGCTGCCAATCACTTCATATGTATATTGCTCATGTAACATCCAAGACTCTACCATCAAGCTGCCAATCACTTCATATGTATATTGCTCATGTAACATCCAAGACTCTACCATCAAGCTGCCAATCACTTCATATGTATATTGCCCATGTAACAAGACTCTACCATCAAGCTGCCAATCAAATCATATGTATATTGCTCATTTAACATAAAATTAAACTCAGAATTCACAAGTCACCACCAAAAATCGAACATGTTACACTATACTTTAGAGCTGGAGAGAAAAATGTTTTAAGTATATGAATAAGAAAAACAATTTTATAAAAATAAATGTGACCCTGTTGGGGCTCGAACTGGAAGCTCTGTAAACAAGAAGTTTATTCAAATTATGTGGTGAATAAATAAATAAATAAATATATAAAATACAAACCTTGTCTTCAGACATCTTGTGGCACCTGCAGAAGCAGATTTCTAACTAAACATCGAGTTGGTAGACAAATAGACACTGAGTGGCAATTATTTATAACCACATTCAACTATTGTCAACAAAAGTGAGTGTGAGTGTCATCAGACACGCTACATAATATTGCGAGACAATATTATTATTATAATGCCGCGACATCAAACAATCCACTCAACAACTTTGTCACAAGTCACGCGAACGTAATATAACTTCTTAACAAATTGTAATATAGATAGTTATAGTTAACTTGTAAACGAATTTTGTAACCCTGACAACCTATTATTTGCGCTTCCTACACAAGTCCATGTACTTCCCACCTCTGGGGGGTGTTTGATTATCGTAATAATTGGGTGTGAAACAGCGAAACACTTTCCCCCTTCTATTGATTCACATTTTATCACTATTTCTACCATTTTATTGATTATACAAACTATTCTTTACACGATTTAAAGCAAATTAAACAACATACCAACCAAACTTTCAGGGTCTACTAATTTATTCAGTGGGTGGGGAAAAGTTTTTTAAACATTGTTCTACAGTTTATACAGCATTATTCTACGGTAACTTATAAAAGATAAAAACTTTACTGTCTGTATAATTTTAGCGTAACATTTTTATAATATTGATAAAAATTTACTTTAATTATTAATTCAATCACTTTTTAATTAAGAAAAATTAAAATACACTATAATAGTATTGTTCAGAATCTGAGTATTCGTTTTTATGTATTCGTTCTTCAACTTAACTCGAAGAACTAAATCCTCAATGCCAAATCTGTTCGGTCTTTTTCGTTCTTTTGGGAAAAATTACATTAAAGTACTATATTTTCAAAGAAACTAAGGTTTAACATCGCGTGGCAAATAAAGTCACGAACGAGATTTAAATCTTCGTGTGTGTTTTTTTTTTGGAAAAAAAACCTTAAGATACTCTATTTTCAAAGATACTAAGGTTTCATATTGCGTGTCAAACGTTGAGAACGAGATTCTTGGATTTAAATCTACGTGTTATTATTTTGGAAAAAACGCCATTGGAGTATTCTATTTTCAAAGGAATTAAGGTTTTATATCGCGTGTCAAATGTAACAAACATGATTCAAAGATTTAAATCTTTGTGAAGTTGTTTTGGTAAAAATACCATTAGAATACTCTATTTACAAAGAGACTAAGGTTTAAAATCGCGTGACATATATCACAAACGAGATTCAAGGATTTAAATCTTCGTGTCGTCTTTTGGGAAAAAGGCCTTTAAAAGACTTTATTTTCAAAGAGACTAAGGTGAAAATCGCGTGACAAATTCCACGAACGAGAACGAATACTAAGAACGAATTGTTTTGAAGAACGATGTCTCAAGTACCGATTACTGAAAAAGAACTGGATTTACCAATACTACACTATAACACGACACTATGACATATTCCAAGTGTCAAATGCAAACCAGCGGAATTCCCCTTAAGCCTGGCTTACACTATCAAGTTTACTTGGGTACTAGTATGAGTAGATCAAAGAGGGTGCTGGAGTAGATCGTATAGGGGTCCACTTGGATGCTGGTTTATAAAGCCAGGTTTTCACTATCAAAGTAAACTGTTATTGTTAATCCTTGAAGTGCAAAATATTTGGACTCGGAAATGGATTTAAATACGTTAACAACTGGGTACTTCAAACATTTTAATTTATGGTAGTAGTGTTACCAAACAGGTAACTTCGATCAAACAGATGATCGGCAGCTAGTGCGTCGAGGGGTGAAGAGTTGAAGACACTCAGCCATAGAGTATAATAATATTATATTATTAAAACACTCAGCTAACACCGCCAAAGCACGTCGGAAGGCTATACCTAGCAGACTACTTGCAGTGACACACGCTTCTCGCAGCTTCTCCTTCAACATCTACTACAATGAAACACTCGCAAGCACACACACCACGGGCAATGGATCGATGGTGCACCGGCTATCTAGAATGTCCAAATAGGTATACGGCGTAGTCTTGTGTAGGTAAAAATATAACAGTTAGCAAAGACCAGTTAAGCCATACCTTTTTAAATACCAGGTTAGTGATTTGCAGATAACTGGTATAATTTTACCTGTTAACAAAAAGGTCTACTGAATCTGAAACAGATATTGCTGTTTCTCCTTTCAAATCGTCGTAAAAAGGTATTGTTCTTTAAACTGTTATTGGTATTATATCAGTTTCAACAAAACAAAATGGACGAAAGTATACACCTTCAGATTCAAAAGGAAAGAATAAAAAAAATGTTAAAATTATATTGTCGATACATCATATTTGATCCTTTTAGCCAAGTGCTTTCTTATTATTACATTATAATAAATTTGCTCCTAAATCGAAACGAGCATTGGAACACAGATTTAAAAAGCTATATAAAATGTTAATATTAGTTCATGTCGTAAAAGAGATAAAATAACAAAATCGAAATATCACATTATCGATATATCATATTGGATCCTTTTGATTAAGTGTTTATATTTACCTATCTTTCATCAAACTTACTCAATAGTCGAAACGCATAACAGTTTAAATAGAGGAAAGTCACCAAATATGGAATACCATTTTGTTTTTGGGATATAAAAAAAAAACTTCATATAAATTAAATCAGTTTAATGTTTTTACTAATCAGTCATACATTTATATGTAGTAATTAACAGCCTTTAATCAAATATATTAGTTATCAAATTAAAATCTAACACAAAAAACAATCTCACAAATTAGTAACCAAATATGGAATAGGTACCCATATATAGAATACAAGCATAAATCAACATAACAATAACAAAAATGGACATTAATATCTTTGAGATCAATTAAATGAATATAACATATTGTGATCAATGAAATAAGTTACATAATTACTTGCAAAAGTCACAGATCCAAGTATCAAACTCTGGACCAGCACAATCATAATGTGCCCAGAGCCCACACATCAAGCATTTAATCCAGCTTTCTCCACTTTTATCCATGGAAAAAAGTCTTGAACAGAACATACATTCTGCATCAGCAGAGTCAGGAGGTACTTGGTCCATCAACTCATCATGTTCACTACCTTCATCAAACTGGATAACGTCTAGTTCCTCAGAGTCTTCTTCTTCACTATCATCCTTATTTTTCTTCGTTTGTTTGTTTCTCTTCGCAGTTTTCTTCTTATTCTTTGTCTTGACTAGTTTACTTTCTTTTTCTTGTCTCTTCATATTTTTATTTTCTAAATCATTTTTGTAGGGAGAAGATGTTATGACTGCTGCTACAGCAGCTTTTCTTCCTCTGCTAGATACTTTTCTTCGTTTCTCTGGCACTGGACTTATGGCATGCGGAGACACCAGACCCAAACTGCTGCGATTAAGCCCAGAAGTCGAAGGTGCAGGTTCAGGTTGTAAATTAGCAGTTGTTTGTGGTGCACGTATTTCTACCAGAACTTGACCAGTTTCAGATCTTGATTCCAGCGGAGGGATATTGGTTGTACAACCATCTATTACAGCATTTTGTTGCGCAGCAATAAAGTCCACATCACTGAAGACATTTTTATTTAAAGGCCACAATCCAGTGACTTTGAACCCGTTGGCTGCAATTTCGCCTGTTTGTACTTTCAAATAGGATTTGCCAAACAGCTCCACAATATCATATGGACTTAGAGGTCTGTTGTTGTCTCTAATCCACATGCGTATTTCCTCACTATAGTATGTTTTTAAAGGCCCCATGAAAGTCTTATCTAACGGCTGCAATTTATGAGTCGTATGAGGAGGTAACGAAACTATGTCCACGTTATTTTCCCTAGCAATATCTATTATATCGATATTGTGAGTATGACTATAGTGTCCATCTAGTATCAGTAAAACCCTCGATTCAGGAGTCGGGTTGGTGTGTTGAATAAAGTGCTTGAACCAGTCTGTAAAGATGTTCATTTGTATCCACCCTGATGGATGCGCAACTCCGACTGATCCTGGAGGACAGCCTCTCATTAGCTGAGCACTCATATTTTTTCTGGGAAAAATAATGAATGGTGGCACAAAATGACCAGTAGCATTCATGCAAACAACTATTGTCATCAGAGATCCTCTTTCTGCTGAAGTCAGTGCAGCTACCTGGCGTTTACCTTTGTGGCCGATTATTTGTGGTATCTTACTTTGTACTATTGTGAGGCCTGATTCATCCACGTTGTAAATACGATTTGGTGGATAGTTATTTTTAGTGTAAAGCTCTTCAAGGAGGTTGAAAAAGGCTTCCACTTTTTCTTTATCAAATCCAAATGCTCTGGCAAATGATGTACCAGTTGGTCTTCTTATCGAAAGTTTATCTTTATGACGATTTAAAAATAACTTCAACCACTTTTTTCCAGCCATACCAGATTCACCGAAGGGATTCTGCAAATTGTTTCGCTTTGCTAGCATGAACGCCATACGGCGAAGATCAGTTCTTGTTAAACCGTGAAACTTGCTCTCCATTATTAGTATGTATTCTACAAGCTGACGTTCAAGTTCGGAGCCCAAGATAGTTTTTCGTCCTAATGTAGTAGCTGCTGCCACTTCTGGAGACTGTTCATCTTTTTGGCAGAGACGAAATAAAGTTGTCCTAGGCACTTGAAAATGCTGTGCCGCTTTCAAATACCCCATTTTCTTTGCCCGGACGATTTTTATAGCTTGTGCCATTTTTTCTTCATCCCAGGTTTTTCGTTTGGTTGATTGCGAATCGGACATTCTAAAAACAAACATTACATATATTTTTAAAGAAATAATAGCAAGTATCTATCATATGAAAAATTAAGACCTAATTATGGAATATTCCATAATTAGATACCGACGACTGTCCATATTTGGATTTTTATACTAGTTCATACTCTTCTAAATATTTTTTCAAGTCACAATATTTTAATGACAAAAGATCACAAAATGGTGAAATAAACATAATACCGATATACTAAATAGTATAAAACTTATGTATACAAACATAACAGCTGGTAATACTCATTTATTACTTACCTTTAAAATTTTCTACACGACAACAAAACAAAACACGCCTGCCACACATGAAGCGTTCGCGCAACTGACTCGATGGTGTGAGTGCGATAGTTAGTAGACCGAATGAAACAGAAGATGGTCGAGTGTTGCGTTTCATACTTATAGTCTTAGAGAAATGAAGGTATTCCATATTAGGATACTATTTCATATTTGGTGACTTTCCTCTACCATTTTAACTACAGTAGTTATAGTTCATGTCGTAAAAGAGATAAAATAACATAATCGAAATATCACATTATCGATATATCATATTGGATCCTTTTGATTAAGTGTTTATATTTACCTATCTTTCATCAAACTTACTCAATAGTCGAAACGAATAACAGTTTATATAACAGTTTAACTAGAGTAGTTAGAGTACATGATGATGAGATGAGTTATAGTAGGTACTCACATAAAAAGGGATGAAATAATTAAATATGAATAGAGGATTGTCGATTCAATTCATTCGTTCCTTTAAATTAAGTGCTATCATGTTACTTATTTTATCAAACTTCGTCTAAAGTTAAACCACAAACACAATGTTTTGTTATTGAAGAACGAAGTATTAAACATTAGACAATATTTCAAAAATATATCTTTTTATTTTCAATCGCACATAAATATATAAGAATTTTCAATCGTACTTGGGTAAGTTGTTTTTTTTTATATTCTGTCTAAATTTTCATAAATGAAATTCAAAAATGTGTTTTCTTTACCAATATTTAATCTGTCCGTGAGTGAATAAGGAAAAAATAAAAGTGTATGGCGGAGTGAATTAATTTAACTTTGACTTTTTGAATATTATTTTTTTTATTGCATGTAATAGAAAATAATCCCTAGAATAAATGAAATTTCATTTTTTATTATATTATATGAAATTAATCATTTAAATTATCTGTCACAATCTTAGTTAAATATCTTTTGAATATTTGACGATACCTAGTTAAACTCAAATTCCTCAGAGTTAACGAGGAAATTTTTGATAAATAATAGCCTCATTTATCTATGTACTTGTCTGAACCTTTTTTATTATTTTTAAATGCGAAGTGATGAGCGATAAGCATTTTAAATTTTTTTCAAGGAAAAATAAGACTCCAGTAGGCAGTACTCGAATTCATTGTAAAGATGCGTGGCAATCAGAGATGTGCAAAATACTTCCAAAAAAGTATTTAAATACAAAATACAAATACTTTTGAATTTTTGTATTTCAAATACAAAATACTAAATACTTTTTCAAAATGGTATTTAAATACAAAATACAAAATACGTATTTTCAAAATACTTTTTTAAAATACCTTTTTAAAATACTTTTTACAAATAGTCGAACAAGGTGTAAGACAAAAGTATTTAATATTTAAACCATTGATGAATGAAAAAGAAATTAAAAACTGGACAAAAGTATACATAAGTGGAGAAAGGGTTGGCATGATTAGAAACAGTTGCCTTGTCGCTACCATCTATATGCGGACGATTTGCAAATCTATACACATGCTAAACTTCACAATATCTCCTCTGCCATTTATTCTACCAATGAGTGTTTGCAACAGATCTCAAACTGGGCTAGTGCTCATGGATTACTCCTCAATGCCTCAAAAACCCAGACAATATTCATTGGTAGCCTTCACTCTATATCCAGGTTGAAAAATATGAATTTACCTCCCACTACTATGAATTCAGTAGCAATACCCTCTTCGGCGACAGTAAAGAATTTGGGCATAATCATGGACCAGAGACTCTCTTGGCAGCATCAATTTAACACTCTAAAGAAAAAGTTTTTTTACAAGTTCCACACTCTTAAGATGCTGCAAAAATTCTTGCCCACTAAAGTAAAAATTTTATTGGTCCAATCCTTGCTGTTGCCCATTATCGACTATGCTGATATCGTGTATGTGGACATGAATCAGGATCTAATTGACAAACCTGATCGACTTCAGAATGTTGGCATAAGGTTTATTTTTAATCTAAAAAAAACTGACCACATTTCTGAATATCGTAATACCCTGAAATGGCTTACTGTACGACAAAGACGTGAGCTCCATCTACTCACATTTGTCCACAATGCTCTGTACGCAGGATCAACCCCGAACTATATTAAGGAGGCTTTTGAATACTTGGCGAGTCACGGTTTACCTCTGAGGTCGAATAACCAGCGCATCCTGTCAATCCCGGCTCATGGTACAACTTTCACTTCAAAATCTTTTACAGTTCAGGGTGCTCGTTGCTGGAATAATCTCCCTTTAAAATTTAGGCTGACTCAAAGTCTGACGTCTTTCAAGCGAGCCGTTAAGGAGAAAATGATTTCCACAAATACAAACACAGCCTCTGAAACCTGAAACCCATCACTCCTAACCCCCCCTCCTTTTTTCCCCCCTTTTCCTTTCCCTTTATGTATGTATGTTTGTATCTTTTTTTTTGCAGTCTCTCCCTTTTTATATAATATATATGTGTGTATGTATGTATGTTTTGTATATATGTTCACTTTGTAAATGTTTTTTTTTTGTCTTTTATTTCTAAAATCCTTTAGATCATTGATTTTATTTTTATCATGTTTTTTTTTTCTTTTTAAGTTAATACTTTTGGGTTAGTTGGAAGAGATCGCGCCTTTGCGATAAACTCGCCCTCTGTATATTGATTGTATTTAATTTGAATGTATACCTTTTATGTAATTGTTTTTTATCAATGTACAGTGTATCGAACGTAGCTCCCCTCGACGTGTGTGTACCTAGCACTGGCTGGGTAGCGCGCGTCCCCTACCTACAAATCATGCGATACAGTGGTATCGACGGCCGGCGAGCCGCAAAATTGGGAAAAAACTGATTAATTCGAATATTGAGATTAGAATCATGTGTGTTATATCACTAGAAAGCTCTCTCGATTCTGCGTATAATGGTACCAGGGTCGAGGAGATGAGATGTCTGTAACAAGAGTTACAGAATTTAAAGTGTTTTTCCTAATTTTGCGGCTCCGAGTGTGTGTGCATGACACGCGCTTGCATACACAGCCGGCCAGTGTAGCCTCGCGTACACCACAGCATCGCTGTACCGAGACGCGAGCCTACACACTGTGTTGTTATTTAATAATGTTGTATGGTTGTTAAGATAATAATGCAAAGACTGTGTGTCTAACCAAATTGTGAATATATATGTTTATTGTATAATGTGTGTAAATATATATAGTAAAATAGTCAACGCGACGAGATGTCGTCATACTGTTGATATTGTTAATAAATGTAATAGTATAAGGCATTTTGCGATATTGTAATTTCTTGTAATGATGTACAAATGATGTAAAATGTAAATATATTATGTTTAATAAAGAAAGACGACTACTGAGTCGGTCCCCGAGCGGCACGCGGTGTGTTGGGTTGAGAACGCATGACACACCGTGTTGCATAGAACGCACGGTATACCGCCCAGGTTGAGGTGCCCGATGAGACGGGACTCGCCGGTCGGGCGGTGTATATAAGGGGATGCGATTCAGTAGCGCGTCACTCACTGCTGAGCTGTTGTACGATAAGGATATACGTGTTTTCTTTCTACCACCCTGCCACTACCTTGCTTTCTATTGGACTTCGTTTGACTGTTGGACTGACCGGACTGGACATTGGATACTCTTGCTGACCACGACCATTGGAACGGATTTGGACTTTCTCTGGCATACACGAAGCAAGCATCTCCTCTGCACCGACGAAGCTCCCGACGTAGATTCGCATTGTGGTGGCTACCTACTCAACGCTTCACTCGATACGCCGCCGTATGCCTATTTGGACACTCAAGATAGCCGGTGCACCATTGGTTCATTGCCCGTGGTGTGTGCGCTTGCGAGTGTGTCATTGTGGTGTACCTAGGTGTTGACGGAGAAGCCGCGAGCAGTGTGGGTCTCTGCAGGTGGTCTATTAGGCAGCCTTCCGACGTGCTTTGGCGGTGTAAGCTGAGTGTCTTCACCCATCGACGTACCGGCTGCCGACGATCTGATTGATCGACGTTACCCGCATGGTAACACTACCACCATCTTCATCGGTGGTTACAAGCAGCGTGGGAGCCAGCAAACCCCCACTCACCCCGACTCCAGTCCACCTTGGAGATACAGTCTATGTACGACGCGTACTAGGGAGTCAAGTAGTACCGTACATAGTGGTCCTTCGAGTGCCGGATCTTCGCTGCTTGCTGAATCGCCGATACCAGGATGGCGCCATCACTACGCTCTGGAGCGCGTGGTGAACGGGATCGAGAGGCCGCACCGGATGCTGCTGCCTCCGAGCAGATCCCTACGACGCCAGAACAGCCTTCCACTTCAGACACGGACCGCACTCACACAGACGAGACGGCCCGACAACAGAGGAAGGACCTGGAGAAGGAGCTCGAGGAGCTCAAGAAGATGATGGACCAGATGAACAGAGCGATGCGGATCAAGGATGCGGCTTTGGCGGCCGCTCTCTCCGCGCAGAGTGATTACGCAGCGGGACCCAGCGTCGCGGCGCAGTGGACGTCGCCCGCACCACCCGTGCCTGCTGCGTCGATACTCGCAGTACCCACGCCGCAGTTCCCCGAGCCAGCCCGCCGACAAGAGGACGCAAGGGACAGACGGACTGCCGAGTGGGTCGACCAAACGACGGGCTCTGTCGCCCGTACCACAGAGGAGAGAAGAATGGAGGCCATGATCGCCAGGCAGCATTGCGACAAGGATCTGAAGAAGTACAAAGGAGATCCAATGGAGTGGGAGAATTTCCTGTTGCAGTACAGGGAGACTAGCCGGCTGCTATCTCTCACCCCAGCGGAGAACAGAACCAGATTGGCGAAGGCGCTAGAGGGTCCTGCCTACCAACAAGTCCGGGACATGCTGATGAAAAATGATCCGGAAGAGATCATGGCCGAGCTGGAGAGGCGTTTTGGGCAGCCCAAACAGGTCGTAGCAGACATCCGAGAGAAGCTGCGACTTTGGCCGTCTCTGGAGAACGCCACGCTGGCGGGGATGTACGAGTTTGCGTCGCATCTCCGTGCCGCCTACACCATTCTTCGCGATCATGCGGATCGCTACCTCGTGGATCCCGACTTCATGGAGGAGGTCGTGGAGAAGCTACCGCAATGGCAGGTTACCTTGTGGGTGAACCGTGTCATCTCCGCCCGAGAGGTGGAAAAAGTGCCAGTGGATTTTGAGTTTTTCATCAAGTTTTATAATGGACTATGTGATGGCATACAAGCTTCGTATGTTAAGCCAAAACAAAAGGCACGAAGAGAAAAGGTGTTTGTGTGTGACGAATCGCCGGCAACAGAAGAGGTCGATGATGCGCCAAGCACAAGCCGGCAAGCACGGCTAACGGTCAGTGATCTGAAAAGTGTTAGTGGTTGCGCCTTTTGCAAGAAGGCGCACAAAAGTGTTAAGTGCCGGGCCTACTTAAAAATGTCGCTAGAAGATAAGTGGGCCGCAGTAAGAAAAATGAAACTGTGTTTTAAGTGTCTGGGGGGCGATCATGCGGCGCCCGCCTGTAGTGCGCGTACGTGTGGGGTGGCGGACTGCAATAAAAACCACCACAACACGTTGCATAGAGACGCAATAACAGTGGGGACAGTGACAAACACGTGGCGTGACGATTGCCCCGTGTTATTAAAAGTGTTGCCGGTGAAAATAAGTGGCCCTGCGGGGTGTGTGAGTGTGTACGCCCTCTTGGACGAGGGTTCTACTATAACACTAGTGGACGCAGCAGTGGCAGACGCTGTGGGAGTGACAGGCCGCAAGACGGGTCTGTCTATACACGGCGTACATGGCATGGCCATGTGTGAAGAGAACTCGAGAAGAGTCAAGCTCAAGATTAGCGGTGAGAGCGGAAAGAGATATGCGTTTTCCGGCAACACTGTAGGCGAGCTACAACTGCCTGAACAAAGAGTGGCTCGCTCAAGAGAGGAGCTACGTAATCCAGGAAAGGCGGTTACGCTTGTAAGGCCGAAGATTCTTATCGGCCAGGACAACGCGCGCCTGATAGTGGCAAGGAAGATACGTGAAAATGACGGGGACCCGATGATAATGTCGCGCACAGCACTAGGATGGACAGTGCATGGCGGCATCAGAGATGAAGAGGGTCCTGCGTACACGTGCCACGTCATCCGGGATCAGGAGATCGCCGAACTAATCACCAAACACTTCGCCATAGACTCATTGGGAGTCACAGCCGCCACACAACCTCCAGCGGACCTTGAGAAGGCCGTGAACAAGATGAAGGAGACAACCTCGCAGGGGGACGATGGTACGTGGACCACGGGCCTCTTGTGGGACGCTACGGCCCCTACACTTCCGAACAATAGAGACGGGGCCGTAGGGAGGTTGAACTCCCTCTTGAAGAAGCTCAAGAGGGACCCTTCCCTCCACAAGGCGTACCGCGAGAAAATAGAAGATCTTCTCGCGAAAGGGTACGCCGAACGCGTCGATGTGGACGCACTACGTGACTACCACCCGAGGCGGTGGTACCTCCCGCACTTCGCCGTGGTGAATCCACGGAAGCCGACGAAGTTGCGGGTGGTGTTCGATGCAGCTTGCAGATACCGTGGAGTATCATTGAACGACCGTCTGATGACGGGGCCAGATATGCTGTCATCGTTACTCGGTAACATCTTACGATTCAGGGAGGGCCCGATTGGCCTCACAGCTGATATCAAGGAGATGTTCTTGAGGGTAAAGATCATCGAGGAAGACAGAGAATCGCAACTTTTCCTCTGGGAGGAAAAGGGAGAGATAGTCACTCTGCGACTCTCCTCAATGATGTTCGGAGCTAAGTGTTCCCCGGCCAGCGCGCAGTATGTGCGCAACAAGATCGCGGAGTCCCAGGAAGCGATCTACCCGGAGGCAGCCGAAGCCGTCGTTAGCAAATTCTACATGGACGACTATCTAGACGCCGCTGAGTCAGAAGAAGAAGCCGTTCGACTGGTGGAAGGAGTAACGAGAGTGTTGGCCTCCGGTAATATGGAAGTCACCAATTGGGCATCAAACAAGCCCGCGGTGCTAGGGCCCGCCGCAGTAGAGACCTCAAGAGAGGTCGAGATAGCGCCGGACCAGGCCGAACGCGTATTGGGGGTCGGCTTCATTGCGTGCATACTCATCCGGGCCAAGATCCTCCTGCAAGAGGTATGGAGGTCAAGTGTTGCCTGGGACGAGGAAATAGAGCCACGCCACGCAGAGAAGTGGCGAGATTGGCTGGAACTGATAGCGCAGTGTGACTGCGCAATCCCGCGATGCTGCCGCCTGAAGAAGAATACGCCAGCGACCGTACATATCTTCGGGGATGCATCGGAAGCGGCCATGTGTGTGGTCGCGTACATCGAAGAAGAGGGTCGGGTGGCTTTCCTGGGAAGCAAAGGGAAAGTGGCACCCCTCAAGCCTCTCTCAGTGCCGAGGCTAGAGTTACAAGCCGCGTTGATGGCAGCCAGACTCTGGGCGACCCTCAAGAGAGAAATGCGAGGACGAGTCAATCGGGTTGTGATATGGACCGATTCAACGACCGTCTTGCAGTGGATAACATCGGATCCCCGCAGCTACCACACATTTGTGGCAAATAGGCTGGGTGAAATAGACGAACTCACCCAGCCGAGTGACTGGCGGTGGGTGCCGACCGCAATGAACCCCGCGGACATTGGAACGCGGGATATCGGAACGCCGGACCTAGGCCCTGACAGCCTATGGTTCAGAGGCCCGGCGTTCCTCCGGGAATCGGAAGAAGAGTGGCCGCAGCGCCAGAGGCCGACTAGTGAGTGCCCCATAGAGAGACGGGACTTCAGCGGTGCTACGGCTGCATGCACACTACACAGAAGAAACGAAGCGCTCCCGGAAACCAAGAGATTTTCGTCGTGGGAGCGGCTGGTGCGGACAACTGCGTATGTTAGAAGATTCGCTGACAATTGTCGACGCATCGGCCACAGAGGGGCCTTGAGGGTCCCGGAACTGCGTAAGGCCGAAGATGCCTTACTAAGACAGGATCAGAGCGATTCGTTCGCCCAAGAGATAGCCGCGCTGCGCAACAAGAACACAGTGGCGGCGGGCAGCCGACTTGCTGCATGGAACCCCACGATAAGAGAAGACGGGATACTTGTGTCGGATTCCCGCCTTAGAAACGTGGAAGGCGCAGGGGGGGAGTACTCAAGACCTCCCCTGCTAGACGGTGAAAGCGAGTACGCTACGTTGCTGCTGAAGCATATTCACCGTATCTCCGGCCATCAGAGCGCCGAGAAGTTGGTAGCAGACGTCCGCCGAGATTATGCGGTCCTCCGGCTACGAACAAAGGCACGCAAGATAGTGTATCAGTGCCAACATTGTCGGGTGTTGAGAAGCAAACCCGCGCAGCCCCTGATGGGGCCACTACCACAGGGTAGACTCGCCTATCGTCTCCGGCCCTTCACCCACTGTGGGGTAGACTTTTTTGGGCCGGTGGACGTGGTGATAGGCAGAAGAAAGGAGAAGAGGTACGGTGCCTTGTTTACATGTTTGACAACAAGGGCCGTACACCTGGAATTGGCACATTCCCTGAGCTCCGATTCCTTCATCATGGCGCTGCAGAGGATGTCTGCGAGGAGAGGAAGTCCCAGTACACTCTACTCGGATAATGGGACGAACTTCCGAGGCGCACACCGGGAGCTAAATGCAGCACTGAGAGAGCTGCGAGAAGACCCGCGAGTACAAGAAGAGATGACCGTCCAGAGAATTGAGTGGCGGTTCATCCCACCGAACACACCCCACATGGGGGGAGCCTGGGAGCGTCTGGTGCGCTCCGTGAAGAAGGCGCTCGACTCGACGTTAAAGAGTCGAGCGTTGAAGGAAGAGACCCTGCTGACGGCACTGGCCGAGGCTGAGCACTCAGTAAACAGCAGGCCGCTGACACATGTAAGCGTCAGCCCGGTCGACGAGGCGCCGCTCACGCCAAACCATTTCCTGTTGGGAACGGCGAGCGGGCGGCCTCTGTTGACATGTTATCCGGAAGGAGCTGAAGAAACAAGCATGCGCAAGCAGTGGCGCATCGCCCAGGTGCTAGCCGATTCATTCTGGCGGAGATGGCTGAGAGAGTACGTGCCTACCTTGGCCCAGCGTCAGAAGTGGAGAGTGCCTGCCGAACCGCTGAAGGTGGGCGAGCTAGTCATAGTAGCGGATCCCTCTCAACCCCGAAATCAATGGCCGAGAGGGAGGATCACCGAGGTGTTCCAGAGCGCGGATGGGCAGGTCAGAGCCGCCCACGTCCGCACGAAGCATGGAGAATACAGACGCCCGGCATCGAAGTTACTCAAACTCCACGTCTCGGACGGCGAGTTCAAGGATTAAGGGTGAGGAAAGCCTCACGGGGGGAGTGTATCGAACGTAGCTCCCCTCGACGTGTGTGTACCTAGCACTGGCTGGGTAGCGCGCGTCCCCTACCTACAAATCATGCGATACAGTGGTATCGACGGCCGGCGAGCCGCAAAATTGGGAAAAAACTGATTAATTCGAATATTGAGATTAGAATCATGTGTGTTATATCACTAGAAAGCTCTCTCGATTCTGCGTATAATGGTACCAGGGTCGAGGAGATGAGATGTCTGTAACAAGAGTTACAGAATTTAAAGTGTTTTTCCTAATTTTGCGGCTCCGAGTGTGTGTGCATGACACGCGCTTGCATACACAGCCGGCCAGTGTAGCCTCGCGTACACCACAGCATCGCTGTACCGAGACGCGAGCCTACACACTGTGTTGTTATTTAATAATGTTGTATGGTTGTTAAGATAATAATGCAAAGACTGTGTGTCTAACCAAATTGTGAATATATATGTTTATTGTATAATGTGTGTAAATATATATAGTAAAATAGTCAACGCGACGAGATGTCGTCATACTGTTGATATTGTTAATAAATGTAATAGTATAAGGCATTTTGCGATATTGTAATTTCTTGTAATGATGTACAAATGATGTAAAATGTAAATATATTATGTTTAATAAAGAAAGACGACTACTGAGTCGGTCCCCGAGCGGCACGCGGTGTGTTGGGTTGAGAACGCATGACACACCGTGTTGCATAGAACGCACGGTATACCGCCCAGGTTGAGGTGCCCGATGAGACGGGACTCGCCGGTCGGGCGGTGTATATAAGGGGATGCGATTCAGTAGCGCGTCACTCACTGCTGAGCTGTTGTACGATAAGGATATACGTGTTTTCTTTCTACCACCCTGCCACTACCTTGCTTTCTATTGGACTTCGTTTGACTGTTGGACTGACCGGACTGGACATTGGATACTCTTGCTGACCACGACCATTGGAACGGATTTGGACTTTCTCTGGCATACACGAAGCAAGCATCTCCTCTGCACCGACGAAGCTCCCGACGTAGATTCGCATTGTGGTGGCTACCTACTCAACGCTTCACTCGATACGCCGCCGTATGCCTATTTGGACACTCAAGATAGCCGGTGCACCATTGGTTCATTGCCCGTGGTGTGTGCGCTTGCGAGTGTGTCATTGTGGTGTACCTAGGTGTTGACGGAGAAGCCGCGAGCAGTGTGGGTCTCTGCAGGTGGTCTATTAGGCAGCCTTCCGACGTGCTTTGGCGGTGTAAGCTGAGTGTCTTCACCCATCGACGTACCGGCTGCCGACGATCTGATTGATCGACGTTACCCGCATGGTAACACTACCACCATCTTCATCGGTGGTTACAAGCAGCGTGGGAGCCAGCAAACCCCCACTCACCCCGACTCCAGTCCACCTTGGAGATACAGTCTATGTACGACGCGTACTAGGGAGTCAAGTAGTACCGTACATACAGTAAAGAATGAATAAATAAATAAATAAATTAGATATAGCATTGCTTGCAGACAATAGATGAATACCATTGATGAATGAAAAACTGGACAAGAGTATACATAAATGGAGAAAGGGTTGACATGATTCGATATATCATTGCTTGCAGACAATGAGGATGAGCCTTAGGAAGAACTGTCAAAATAGAAAAAAAAATTAATTAAGTCATGACAAAATGTACCGTTGTTAGAAGAGATAAGCCGAAAATTGTCATAAATGGATTGAGTATCATCAAGCAGGTAAGAGAATTCCTGACTTGGGCTGCAAAATAAATCAGAATGGATAATCCAAATCTGAAATCGTATGGACTACTGTAACATCATATTATATACAGGATTGCTCCAAACTCTTCCTTATCGTCTTCAGATGGTTTTTAATGTTGCCTCCGGATCATTTACAGAGAGAATAAGAGCTGCCACATAACTTCACTACTAAGAAGTCTACACTAACTGTGAGTCCTAGAGATAGTGGTGTTTAAACTGTGTCTCACTGTCCACAAGGCAGCACACCACCCACTGAGCTGTTCCGCTGACGAAAATGTGTGGCGAAGGCTGTGATCAGCTTCTTAAACTCGTTGAACTCAAAAGGGCAAATACCTCTAAATTTGCAGAAAGAAGAAACAAGAGTCGCAGCGTCATCTGCCTGGAACAGATTGCCTCCAGACAAAATTGAAAATGCTACCATTCAGGAGAAATCACAGCGCCCTTGAGATGGCCATGAAACATTAAACGGCGTCATGTATAATTTGTTCAATCATCTTTTTATGTGTGTATATCTCAAACATGGAGTACTCTAATGGAAACGTTGTATTTGTAATTCAACAAATTGGCAAAAAAAGCTTGCGTACGCGCATATCAATTAATGCCAGAATTTTGTTTCAAACAGTAAAAAGGTATTTTGTAAAAGTATTTTGTGTAAAATACAAAATACTCAAAAAAAGTATTTCAAATAAAATACAAAATACTTTTTACAAAAAGGTATTTGAAATACAAAATACAAATACGTATTTTGTATTTTGTATTTGTATTTTAAATACTTTTATTTCAAATACGTCACATCTCTGGTGGCAATCAAGTGTCAACAAGGTGATAACTATGAAGTTTTAAAGTTATTTATTAAAGTTACTCGCCAGGTTTTCAGTATTGTTGTATTTATCATATTGTATTTGCACTATATGGTGACTTCCTTTGAATATGTGGGTTTGTTAATCTTGTCTAGTTTAATGTTATACCTCGCCAGGTTTGCCATTGCACATAATGGTGGCTTCCTTTGAATATGTCCATATATTTTATATTTGTGATTATTTTATTTATTTTGTGTTTGTTTATCTTGTCTATTTCAATGCTATACCTCGTCAAGTTTTCAGTATTGTTGTAATTATCATATTGTATTTGCACTATATGGTGACTTCCTTTGAATAATATTATATGTGTATTTGTAAATCTTGTCTATTTTAATGTTATACCTCGCCAGGTTTGTCATTGTACATAATGGTGGCTTCCTTTGAATATGTGTATATATTTTGTACTTTATGATTATTTTATTATACATTGAGTATTCGCAGTTGTTAATTTTTTATTATTTGTTAATTAATATCGTTATGTTTAATATCTAGGGTTAATTCTATTATACATAATTGTGCTTCACCTATCCCACTTCCTTAAATTAAATCCTGTGTATTTTTTTTTTCTATAAGTATTTCTTTTAGGCTTTTGTTTGATCATATTTTTTGTTTTAAATATATAACTTACACATTTTTTTTAAAAATATTTAATTGACTGAAGGACGTCTCATGTTCCTGCACTTCGCTCACGAAATCGAGTAATGCAGGGGGGGGGGGTGTATATAAATAGGTAAAAAAATACTAGTTTAAAATAACAGTTATTTCTTAGTAGCAGGTTGATCAATACCTGTTAAGCCCATCTCTAATACGGCGGCGTATCAAATGAAGTGTTGAGTAGGTAGCCACTACATGCGAATCTACGTCGGGACTCGGGAGCTTCGTCGGTTGCAGAGGAGATACTTGCGTCGTGTAAGCTAGAGAAAGTCCTATAAAAAATTAAATGCAGTTCGACATGACTATATGACAGTTCCTAACGCAAACTAGCAGCACTTCTCTTAAAAGTTTTTTAGACAAATAATAAGAGTACCTAATCGAATTACCTATGAGGGATTTTCTCCTTTTGTGAATCCGCCTCCGCATTCGAAAAGATCATCCTCATCCGCACCCGCAACTTTTATTTTAAGAGCTCCGCAAACTCTGGATATTTTTCTGATTTTTTTCACAAACTAAATTAGCAGTTTGGATTTCATACAAGCTTGCATGATATTGTTTTGTTCGTTTAGTTTTAGTATATTGAGTTACTTAATCACAATAAAGTTTAGAATGATGTTTTTTTTTTTAATTCTAATCACTATGGTTTCATGCAATGATTGTATTATTTTACCTTCCCTCGAAACGGTGTGTTGGAAAGATTAAAAATGTGCGCGTATACATTTGTTAGGCCATAGTTTTTTTTTAAGTTATTTTAATTTTTTTAATCATATTATAATTACTTTTCATCTATAGCATCAAACCGATTCCCACAAACGGAGTAGCCAGATAACTAACTGTGTGTAATGAACTAAGGTGACCAACTATTTTTTGTTCAAAAAGAGTACACTTTGCAAGTATTTCATAGGTGAAAAAAAAGAAGAAAAAACGATAAAACTTTATTTCTTAAACATATTTTTCTTCGGAGTGGATTTTTTTGCTAAATGAGGATGTTCGTCTAATAATGTAGCCACAAATCGAACAACTTTCATTTTGCATTAAGAGCCCTTGATAGGTAGGGAACTCGAAATTGTCACATGATTTTACGCAACCATTTTTCAACATTGATTATTAATTAATTGCAATATTTTCGTGATCGAGATGATATTTTTACTGTTTGTTTTTGATAATATCAAAATTTGAACATATTTTAATGTATTTTTAATAATAATAAAAAAAATAACCGAGAAATTCATGTAGAAATTATCGATTGAAAAACACCTTCCGAAATTTCATCACGACTAGCAGAGGTATTTTAAGACAATCATCTTAGAGGTTACATAAATTATGAAGTAAATTTAGCTCCAAGGATGCTTTAGAAAAAACCTATTTTTCTTAAATTTGGGTAATATTTAGCCGTATTTTTTTTAATATGCGAAAAAAATGGGATTTGTGACGTGCACGTAAGAAAATATAATTTTTAGTTCGTCAAGTTCGAATAAGGAAAACATATTTAAAACAATTTTAATTGAATAATTTATCATATGATTATAATAGCGTGATGTGTTATTTATATTTTGAAATTTTCATTTTAAATTTTCCGCTTGCGGGAAAGTTTTTATGAAAATTTCCGTAGAACTCAAAATTCGGTTTTAGTTCGGCCAGCCGAGCCAAAGAGTCGGCACGCTGTTGAATCTGCGTCTGATTATTTATTTAAAATTATTAAAAAATAGAGATGGTTTTATGCTTGAAACTACATAATTACAGCACTAGATTACTTGATTTTTACCAAGGAAACATATTTTTATATGTGTCATCAAGTAATCCCTATATAAATGTTTTTTTTTTTCATAAAAAAAAACATTATAACTTAATATACCTAAATAATATTTATTTCCATGTCTGTCAAAATGCGAATCGACGAATACGAGAATGAGTGTTCAGTACTATAGATGAGGAGTTCACAAGTAAAGGCACACCGATCCATTTTTCACAAATATTTAACTATGAATGAAGTAAAATAAATCAGTGAAGTTGATATTTTCAACCGACGGTTCTCGGTGGAAATTCATGTTGAATTACTTACAAATAAATCACTTATTTATATTATATCCACTGTGACTTTTAATCAATAAAAAGTCACAGTTTAAACACTACAAATAAGTGTTTTATATAATTAATTCAAATAAATTAGTATTTTTTTATTTTTTATTTAATGTTGGTGAACTTGTTTGTGTACTTAATAAAACTGTAGATTGACCTCAGCATATCCGCCTATTTCTCTTTTTGCTTATTAGTTGCAACATATTTCTTTTCTAATGATAAACGCAAAGTGCCAGCTAATATCCAATTATTAAAAGATGAATACAGAAAATATGCTCTTAACACTAAATTACAGTTCGTATACCTTACAAAGACTATGATAAAATAATACAAATACATAGAAATATATCCGGTATCAGGGATCTAAATTGCTGCCGGTACGTACTCTGCAAAGAATTCACCAAATTTATTTAGGTATGCTGTTTTCTTAGTTTCAATGTTCTAGAGTTGATGTAGGTAACTTTGTGTATGAACTCCTCAGAATGACATTCACCGATGTCAATATTGTTGTCATAGCAACATTTTGTTATTTTTGTGAGTATTAGTATTAAATCAGAAATATACTAAATACACTGATTTATAGTTTTATTTTAATTTTTTCATTATTTAAAATGACGAAAGAGTCATTACGAATGTTAAGAAAAAATAAATTAGCTACATATTATTCACATGATCAAAATGAGTGAGTACATTATAATGATTGATTTATATTATATTGTTTTTGACATATTTTTTTTTGTAACGTAACCTTTCCTAAAGTAATTATTAAAAATAAAATATTTTAATACGCGTGAGTAAGCAAACAATGTTTCTGATAGAATAAATTAATAAATTCTTTATGTTTTATACTTTCCAGATTATCAGATGATTAGATGATTAGTGACATTAAAACGGTGATGGAGAATTACTAAGACTTGAATTATCATTTGCAAATGTAAGTACATAGTTCTTAACTGATATCCTGATATTTAGGTATATAGTAAAATCAGCACGTATTATCTTATTTTCATGTTACTATTTCAAATAAGCTGATATATGAATACACGCAACATGTTTGAATCTCGGATACATATGTATGTTTTAAAACAAGCTTTGGTACAATTATTATTATTTTATTTTATGTATTTATTCATGATGCCATTCACTAGTTTGCGAATGATTTAAGTATTCCATAAATGTACTAAGTAATAATATAAAATTAGTTTGTGAATCAATAGTGAGAAAATGGTTTAATGTAAAAATAGATCTCAGCATGCATTTGATTTTTAGATTATTATGAGTATTCGAAGTTTTCTAAATATGCATATTATATATTTACGTATTTGCAGAAACCACTTTGCATGTATGGTTACTATGGAAACATATAATATTTATATTTTGACATTCCATTTCCACGTGAAATTTTAGCACAAAGACATTGTACTTTAATAAGACTGTGCATTATTGGCCGGTTTCAATAATCTATCTATCCGCTCCTGTCGATTGAAATCTATTGTGTTCTATATTTTGAATCATACATTTCAATCGATAGTCACGGATAGATAGGTTATTGAAACCGGCCATAAGACATGATTACACATTAATCACTTTATTGCTATAATTTTGTTTTATTTCGATGATGAAAAAATACTCTGCAAATATATGGACAGATTGTAAATTTATCCTTGGATTATGATGACTCAAATCTTTTTTTGTGATACTAAAGATGCATGAATCATTCTCTCCAAATCCCGGCCTTTTTGTTGTTTGCAATTTAATGGTGGAGTCAAAAATAATAAACAAGGGAAAAACATATTAAATATTCTTTTATACTTTTGCAGCACTGGTGCCACAGTCGCCGTTTCTTAAGGCAGCCATCATTGTCACTTAATTTGACGTCCCAGAAGAAAGAATAAATTATGGTCAACTCAATGCAGAATGGTGCAACAAATTATGGATAAACTCAAATATACCTACTTTACGTGTACTTTTTAAGGTGTATAATATAAATTATATAATTGTTGCAGAATAAAACTGAGTATTATTAAAAAAAAAGTATTTGAGTACTTTTTTGGAAATATACCCACTTATACGCCCACATATATGTACATACAACAAGGTAGACATGTAAAGCTAATAAGCTTTTTTATGACCAATGATTTGATGAATCTATCTATACCCTCACACCACATCCCATGTAGAGTAAGCAGAGAAAAGGGAACGCCAATTAAGTAAACACCTACCATTATCCAGCAAAAATAATAATAGTCTACCTACCTACGTGTTTGCTATATTCATGTATAGGTATATGTAGGCCAATTTATAACTCTTGGGGCATGAATGCTCTCTCGCAGGTGGGCCTTGGTGACCTCTGGTGCATCAATTGCATTATACATGCCGTTTTTTCAATGGAGTGCACAATCTTGTTAAAAATTATGTCTTTGTACGCAATGATTTTTGTGTCATTTGGTGTCATAGATAATGAGTGAAATATATATCACGTACGTCGCATTTTTTATCTCCTTTTTCACTTACCGCAAAAAGAGAGACAGTGATTTTTTAATGTTCGTAGTTTTTCGGACATAATATTAACTATATTTACGTGTGTTAGTGACCAAGTGGTGTATAGATAATGAGTGAAATATACTTCATTTCTTTATCTCCCTTTTCACTTACCGCAAAAAGAGAGACAGTATTTTTTTAATGCTTCGTAGTTTATTGGTTCGTACGTAGTTTAAAAGTTAAAATTTGGAGTAAACACCTGTTTTTAGGCAATTTTTTGCATATAGTCGAACGATTTCAAATTAAATTCTGGCTGTGAAGTCCTGTTAAGATGGCAGATAATGTTTTTTACAGAAAGTTGCGACTTCTCACTGCTCCAATAATCATTCCCTAGTGAAAATACCCTTTCAACAGCAGGATTATTCTTCATTCATTTTATCGATGCACTCGACAATAACATTAGAAATGCGTGATGTTCACGTGATCAGATGGGCCGCTCGCAGAATAGATACTGGATAGAAATTGCCCAGTGTGAATAATAAAAATATTGTAAATATGTAATATTAAAATAAACATACTGTTTTAAGATTATCTTTATTGTAGTGCTCTCAATAATGTCGAGATAACTTGACGAAAAATTTCAGATTTTTTATATGTGAAAATTTAACTGTTTTTTTTCAATATAGGTAATTTATTATAATGTATTTTCAGTGTCAATACACAACCCTTTGGATTATACAAAATTATTGAATTATAAAAAGATTTACTACAAACTGAAACATGAGGGACCGTTTATCGAAATTTTATGATTATACATAGGTACCTATATAAAAAAATCTTATTTACTAAATGATTTGATTATTTAATTTTAAATTTTTTGAGGCTTATTTTTGGGCAGACTCAGGTAACTGATTGGACTCTTAAATAAGTGTTATTTAAGTAATACATGGAACAAAATTTTAGAAAGATAATAAAATAATTGATTAAAACATTTTACATGTCAACGTGACATAATATATATACTTATATAGCAAAACAAAAAACATTATTAATACGATAACATAGAATAATTAATTAAACACCTTAACAAAGTGTCAACACAAAAATAATTATAGCAAAACGAACAAACATTATAAATGTGATAACATAGAATAATTAATAGAACTAAAGTAAAAATAACAAATTTTATAGACTAAATCGGCCCAGTTTTCATATAACATATATTTACTTTCATATATAACATATATTTACTTTGAGTACGTGTATCTTAATTTATAAAAGAAATTTGAGGAAATACTGTATGTCGGAATTTAGCACAAAAAGATTTATAAAAAAATTTCAACTAAATTAAAAAAAAGAAACAATTAATCAGAGAGATGAGGAATCGGACGTGTTTCCAACATTTATCACGAATTAGTCGAAAGCATCATCCATCATTCCATCTGACATCCAAATTATTTTTTCTACTTTAATCACGTGTTTTAAACAATTGCTCCAATTTTCCAATTGTCACATTGCGAATCGCATTCTCGAATAAAATTTTAACCTCAAGAAGTTTTATTCTTCGCCGAAACCTCATCTTTGATTTGCACCCAAATTACCTCTGTGGGGTTACACGGCTAGTGTCTAATATTCACTGTCAAATGATAAAAGACGTATCTATTCGAAAAGAAGTACAAAAAAATATCTCTAATGTACAATATAAATTGAGGTGATTTTTCCGTGTCGCCGCTATTTCATATAATGTATTTCGTTTAAGCAATGTATTTGAATCTGTTGGTAAATATTTTTTTAACGAAAAGTAGAAAGGGTAATTTCAATATATATGGAAAGATAATTTACACAATTGCAATGAAAATATCTTTTATAAGGTTTCAAAAGCAAACTTTTAATTATAGCCGCGTGATCGTTAGTGACTTTATAAAAAGGGTACAGTCATTTAAAAGCTATTTAAAAAATACGGAGTAGAAGAAACAGCCTTTTATTAAAATTTGCCTGGATGTACTAAACGTTCTCAGAATTGTTCACGTGGACAATTGCAGCGTCTCGGTGAATACATTATAGTGCCTGGACAACATAAGGAAATTTCTATTAAAACTTTTAAATTTTCATGTGGGAATGTTCTACTCTAAAATGCCGAAAGATTTCTACCCATCTTTTGTCAAGTTCTATTTTCTCATTGTTCCATTTCTTAAATTTTTCTTCATTTAAATATAAATTTCTTCAAATCACTGTCAAAATAAATTTAAATACTTAATTAATAAAATTGAAATAAAATAATTTAAAAAAATGTTTTAGAAATACAAATGAGTATAAAATTATACAAATGAGTACTTTCAGAGTACAGGATTTGAAAGAGTACGGTTTGCGGAAAAAGAGTACAAAACTCAGTAAATGAGTACAGTTGGTCACCTTAATATAGGTTGTCATGAAAGAGCGATTTTTCAAATGACCGCGA
Organism: Athripsodes cinereus; assembly: GCA_947579605.1. Lineage (NCBI taxonomy): Eukaryota > Metazoa > Arthropoda > Insecta > Trichoptera > Leptoceridae > Athripsodes > Athripsodes cinereus. The sequence continues at coordinate 19,641,206 of OX388321.1, read as the reverse complement.
TTATAGTGTCACAATTTACATTTACTTTTTTGTCCTCCTTGAATAAAAGAAGGTGTAATATGAAATTTCATAACATGATTTGATACATAAAACTCTAAATTGTAAAACCCATCTTTGTATGGTAAAATCACCGCAAAATTCAATATTATTTGCAGCTTAACGCCAGATGACGTCACACTTTAGCAGCGTAGGTATACCTTCTATGGTATTTATTTATAATATCTGCGTATGATAATGTGTAGGTATATTAAATTTAAATTAGAGAACTTACAATGGTGAGCTTTTTACATGAAAATGAAATATAATTAAATAATAATTAAAAGAATACACAGAAAGTACTCTTAAATGAAAATGTCGTTTGTATGACAGCTCCGCTGTCACACAAACAAAACAATATGGATAATTATAGAAAATCAACGATGAAGTTTTTTCATAGATTGGCCTATTTATAGAATATTTTTTGTATACATTTTCAAATTAGAATCGCTATCCATACAATTTAACATCTGTGGTTCTGAAATTACAACTTTGAAAAAATCATGGAATGAATTTTTATAAATTTAAAATGAATGAGTAGGTGTCAACCTAAAAAAATAAATTAGTACCTATACATATTATATTACGTGCAGCCATGGACCTAAATAGAGTAATACATACATCATACATCTACCTACATACATCCATGCGTGCAGCAGATAATTTATAAACAAATATGAGTTAAGTAATAATAATTGTTTAACATAAATTAATTACCGTAAATAGGGGTGAATAGAGACATACTTTGCACTTTATGACTCAATATCATTATAACGATTGAGGCTAGTGTAGCTATTTGTTTATTAAAAGATTTCTCTATTATCCCCCTATCCATATTTAATGATACCGTGAGTGAATGATTGAAATATCGCGAGAAAATATTAATTTTGTGCAATGTCTCTATTTACCCGTGAGTGGGGTCAATAGAGTCCTGTTTGGGGTCATTAGAGACACTGAGAAATAAATAGGAAGTAAAACTTACCGTTTCTGATGTTGTATATATTTTTTAATAAAACGCAATATATTAAAGAAGATATGTATATTTATTACCAACCATATTAATAACAAGATTTAAGAATAATTTTTGAAACATAAAAATCTAATCTAAAAAAACTATCTATTCGTCGCCGAAACATAAGCACTGAAGGCATATAATTTATAATCAAAAGCAACATTTCCTTCTGTACACGCAGGACACACCAAACACTTGCAGACCACGCATTTCGCCCAATTTGATTTTCCATGCTTTTTAGTGTTGCACATTTTGCAAGATAATATGGTTAATCTGTATGGAATTCGAAGGATCGTCGATAATCATTTCTTCAACAGGGTCATCATTAATCACCATTTCTTCAGAAGCATTATACGAAGGAATCACCTGTTCTAAGCATTGACCAGTGCCATCAAAATTGCAACTAACTGATTTTCTTCATTGTTTACATTTTCATTGGGTTTAATCTTTGACCTCTTTCCTGGGCCTTTTCCTTTACCTTTAAAATTTCCTCGACATTTTGAGATGTCTTCTCTAATTTCATGAACGACGTCTATGTCATCAATATTAGATGCACTTTTTCCAGGTTCAATCGATATTTTCTTTTTGGTCTTAACAATTTTTTTCGCATTATCAGGATAACGCAGTTCCTTAAGAATATTTACTACGCTTGTGTCTACAGCTTTTCGACTTTCTTCACTATTCGTTGTTGCTTCAAATCCAGGTAATCGAGACAAAACTTCTGTCCTATCGATAGGAGAAATACCAGTTTAAAAAAAACCGGATATAATATTTTGTTTTGCATTGTTCTGAATTCTTGACAACAGTTTCTTCAATAATCGAGGAAAGCACCCTTTTGGAATGCTTGACTCCTTTCTGCCTTCTGCCTTTTTCCACTCCAAAAGTATTTCTCTCCATGCAAGCTTCAGAGGACGAAAGAACGATACGTCTAGTGATTGGGTCAAATGTGTGGTATTAGCTGGTAGAAACACAAAATGTACATCTAATTCCTTGCACAATTTAATTAAATCGAGGGACAAATGAGAAGACAAGTTGTCTCCAATAAGTATCTTTTTCCCAGGTTTATCCTTGAAATATTCAAGCGTTATTTCTTTCACCCACGCTTCAAAGCAAATGCCATCAAACCAGCCACTGGGACTCCTATTGTATTTTGTACCCTTAGGACCATTTGTGGTCCATGTATCGTACAAATGTAGTGATTTGTAGACGACAAAAGGCGGCAAAAGTTGTCCATCTGCTGAAGCAGCAAACATTAGAGATATCGATGACTTGCTATGGTTTATTACGCGTTCCGGATATTTTGTCCCTCGCTTGGCTATAATTTTCTTTTTTGCTGGATCGTCAGCCAAATTAGTTTCTTCCTAATTGATAATATTAGCTTGAGGCACATCTTTCAAACTTTCTGTTAAATTGTTGAAATATCTGTTAATTTCGTCAGCCGTAATTTCGGCTCTTGATCTTTTGATGTTTTGGCTTACCCTCAAGGTTATTTTATCTCTGTGCCTCTTAAGGAAGGATGCCCCAAATTCCTTTCCAGGCAAAGTATTTTTAAATTTTTTCACTACGACCCCCAATTTGTCCAGGTATCCTTTGACAATTATCCTTAAGTCTAGTATATCCATCGGATAGCCCCATTCTGTACACGTATTCAGATTTTCAATGATATACTTTTCAATGGCTGGATTCAGTGCCGTTTGCCCTCCTTGATTTTTCATGTCCCGTGTCGCATGTCTGTTCAACACGGAACGATGAATTTTGTGTTTTGCGGCTACTTCTCTATACGACAGATTATTCTCACTCATATCCTCGAGTGCCGCTTGTATGCTCTCATCGGAATGCTTTATGTAACGTTTGTTGCTCCTTGGATTGGGCTTATAATTGCGAGGCATTTTGTATACGTATCCTGAAAACAAAAAATAATCGCGTTTAATGTAAACCATAAATAAAAATTTATATATTTGCAAATATTGAAGCACGATTATTGATGTCTCTATTTACCCCACTACTGTCTCTTTTTACCCTAATGGCGTCTCTATTAACCTCATATGGTGTCTCTATTCACCCTTTAGGCGTCTCTAATAACCCCAATGTTCTTAAGAAAGGAGCTTGTTGTTTAAACACATTCAAGTACACACACACAGCATTAAAATGGAAGTTAAATTAATATAATAGATAGATAAATATTGTATCTTAATGTTAATGTATAAAAAAGAACAACATACTTACTTATTCTAATATTAAAACCAAAGTTACGTAGCACAAATCTTACACCGTTCCTGCAGCTCACCTTATCAGACGTTTATAGAAAATTTTGACTTTTGACTGATGTTTCAAGAGCTCACTTATTACCATCATGGATGTATGTAGGTAGGGGATGGAACGTTTATAGTAATTTGTATGAATGACAGCGAAGCCAAAAAGTGAGGAAGGGAAATCGACGGTGGCCATTTTGTAGGAAATACTTTATTTAACATTTGTATGGGCAATGTATGGAAATTATTCACACAGTATCAGAAAACATTATATTTACTTCTTAAAATAATTACAATGCCACATAACTTAATGTTTTCATATACTTGATGAAATAGGGAATAGGATGAGTAAATAAAATTGAGTATTTCATTTCAAAATCATTATTTATTTTTAAACTTTGTTTTCATATAACACAATATGGAGAGAATGAATGACAATTGAAGGATATATCTAAATGAATAATATAAAACACACGAACTTGCAAATGAGCGGGAAACTCAGGATATTTCGTAAGAATGACGTTTTTCTCCAACCTCGCAGAAAAACGAGATGTTTTTTTTAACACAAAACACTACGTTTACTTGGTGTCAAATATTGGATAATGTCCAGTTTCTCCTTTCTGGATCCTTTGGAAAACTACAAAAAATGATTTTGTTTATAAACATGCGATAATATCATTAACCTGATCAGATTTGTATGCATGAAACATTTCATTCTAACGGGTAAACAAACCAAACATCAGATTGTAGGTTCTTTGTATTGTCAGATGACAGAATGGAAAACAAGTTACATGTGTAGATATAGGAGAATAAGGACAGATAATTATATAGAACGTTTATAACATTATTATGATCATTTATAAGTATACGAATTATAATATAAACGACTTTAAAATCGCAATATATTAAGATAAAAACTACAATACAAAACAACTTACCGAAAATATGACAATCCTGTTTCCTGCGAAAGTTGGATTGGATTTATAACCACAACCATTTATAGCGCACATCACCATGTTAATCATAAGATGATTCCTATTCTTCTAGATATAAAAACAAAAACCGATATGAAAAATTCAACTGATGTGCAAAAACTTTAAACATTTTTAAAACAACTAAACATACAAATACAAGGGTTGGTTCATGGGAGCATAAATGTCACTCGGCGTCGTTTGACCTGAACGACCATGAAGTTGCAGTGAGTGGTGAATGTAATCCGGATAATCGTGAATAACTTAGAGCGTTTTATGACCCAATGTTATCGTAATGGCGCCATTATTTTTTACGTCTTTTTATTATTTTTTTATTGCTTATTTTTAGTACCTATCGGATATTCGGTAAAAGCACCAGATATTGACATAAACAATATTCGGTACAAATACCCGGTACATTGTATAAAAAGGTACTGTGAGAAAATATTCTTTAAGAAAACCGAGGAGTTCTTGAATAATTTCAAATTCCTATACCATTTTGTAAATTCGGCGACGGGGGTGGTGTAGGGGGGGGGGTAGAAATTTAAACGCGTAATATTTTTAAAGTAAACAATATTCGGTACAAATACCCGTTACATAGTAGAAAAAGGAACTTTGAGAAAATACTCTGCGAGAAAACCGAGGAGTTTTAGGATTATTTCAAATTTTTATACCATTTCAAAAATTTAGCGATGGGGGAGGGTAGAAATACAGGGGGTCCACCGGAACCAGCAAATTTTTGAAAGTAGTCTATGAGAAAAAATGTTTAGGAACTCGGAGTTTGTAAAGAGATTAAATTATAGAGATTAAATATTAATCATTCATTGACTGTTAGGCGGTATGAAGTTCGCTGGGTCAACTAGTATTAAATAGAATTCACGTTGTTTTACTTTGGAATTTGGATAATCATCCAGAGTGAAAAATAGAACAGCCTTATCACATTAAATAGGCTACTGTAAAATTCAGTTATTTTGTTCTGTACCAATTACATTTCTTTTTCAGAAAGTTACATTTCTGGCAAGTTTTCTATTTATTTTTTGTAAATAAATACCACGAAACAAGAGATAAATTTAAAACACTTTATGATTGGTTGAGTAAAAAAGACTTCACAGGATGTAGCTATTTATTTTAACTATTCCGATAAATATGTGTAAAATAAAATCAAGATTTGTGAAGAACCAGTCAGACAATTTTCCAAAAACAGATTGCATTATGTTGACGTAAACGCAAACCGCGTGAATAATTTAATATGTAAATTTAGAAAAAAAGCAATGTCTTTCATATTAAATATATCGATTCTACCGATTATCCATACTTTCGTATGTCGTACATCACTACATATATTACGTTACTGCGTTGAAATGTTGGTACTACTGTGGTTTAGCATAGAATGTGACCTTACGCTCGTTGATTACGCTTTACGGTTTAGGAATAATGTAACTTGGTGATAACGTGAAGTTTTTACGTATTCTTCATTTCCAACAATAAAGATAGAATATACGCCAAAAATTGTTTTAAATTACGTCTATTGGTGATTCATTATCAAGGCAACTAAAATTTCTTTGTATTTGTAGAATAACCGTATAGTGGTTTGCGTGCAACACGATCAGGAATATTTTGACATTTTAACACAAGTGATTGGTTTTAGTCATTTTTAGACATTTTTGTTAGATAAATAACAAAAGTTTCACATTTTACTATGATGAGTGACGACGATCGCGATATTGATATAGAAAGCGATGTGAGTGACATTGTCTAATCGCTATTATTTATTTGAATACTATTCTGTACATGTTTATAATAAAATATTTGTATTTTGTCGTAGGAAGGAGATGATTCGGATTCTAGATCTCACGTGAGACAATCTGCTAACAATGTTGGATATTTTTCACAGGCAAGTAGTTAAAAATCATTAAATAAGCCTACTGGACGTGCTTTAGTTTAGATTAGAAGTAAAGAGTACCAAGTTATTTTGGCGGAATTTCGCGCCTGTATCTGAAGTTAAATTTGGTAACAAAACATTATATCGTGATCACCATTTCTGTATTATCAATAAACAGAATCAACTTCACGTACATATTTTCAAGTATGTTAACAATATTTTACTATTTATTCGTAATCAGCATTAATCTGTAATTTCCTTTGCCATCAATATTACAAAATATAATGTAATAAAATTTTGTTTACATTCTGTAAGTATTTGTAATACAGTGTACAGTGTTTTCTAATGAAAGTTGCCAAGGAAGAGCCTACTTATCTATCTCATTATGACTTATAGCTGTTTTTTTGAAAACTTTCACGTTTTAATAAAGTTTTCAAACATTGTTTTATTGCTATTTGTTTGTTAGGCTGAGAAGCGGGCACACCACAATGCATTGGAAAGGAAAAGAAGAGATCACATAAAAGACAGTTTCACATCATTAAGAGATTCAGTGCCTTCCTTACAAGGAGAGAAAGTAGTGAGTATATCTGTCACTTGTGTCTCTCCCTCTCTCCCCAAAATAGCGTACCTCACCACCAAATCAACAATATTTAAACGTCTTAAACATAATGTTCTAAGAATACTTGTTTTTTACTGGACATTCAAAAACTTAGAGAAAGAAGTGGGAGTCTTCTATTCACGGCCAAGAACTCCATGGAACATTTTTTTAATGTGCGAGTTTATGGTATGAATGTGGTATCTATAAACTTACCTGAACTTGATCCATGATTTTTTTTCAATCCAAATTGTTTTTTAATACTTGATACTACTAAATTTGACAGGATTGAAATATGTGTATTATTTTATTTATTCTTTACTTTTAGCAGTAGTTTTGGAACGAGTTATTGGTACCTACTATTAAAATACATTATTTTACTCATCCATTCTTTACTGTACATTTGTTTCAAACTATTCCATAGAAGATATACATTCAAATTAAATACAATCAATAGACAGAGGGCGAGTTTACCACAAAGGTGAATTATTTTCCAGCTAACCCATTATATAGAAATTCATTTATGTGGAAATATTTATAGATATTTATCTTATGGGGTAATCAGACATGTTTACTTTCAGTGAGCACTCTGGATGATCCTCCAAATTGAAAAGTTATGAATAGACTTTTCATCAATAGTGATCACTAGCTGTGACAGATGAGAAGAGCGATTACCACTCAACATGATTTTGATAGAAAAGCCTTTCACTGAAACGACCATAATTTTATTCTATTATTGGTCTTGAATTATGAATTAGTATTGATTTGAATTTAAGAGCTGTTTTTTTTTTTTTCATTTATTAATTTCTTCAAATTATTATTTTACAAAAATAGGTAATCATCCAAAGTGAAACAATCTGAATGCTACTTAGAACACATTTACATAGAAGCAGCATATTGTTATTGTATTCTGTTTTTATATACTGTTGGTGATTTTATGAATGTGCGTTTATCAACATTATAGGGAGATCAAAAAAACTCATTGCTGGATAACATTTTCTATGTGTCTGATTTGTCATATGGGAGATGTCTTAGAAATTCTGTAGAATATATAATTTCTAGGTATGATTTGAGAAATTACACAGAATCCCTTTTTAAAAAAACTCATTGCTGGATAACATTTTTATGTGTCTGATTTGTCATATGGGAGATGTCTTAGAAATTCTGTAGAATATATAATTTCTAGGTATGATTTGAGAAATTACACAGAATCCCTTTTTAAGTAGGTACGTGTGAGTTACTTACAAATATCCAAGAAGAAGCAACATGATATTCTTGATATAACTTTTTCTGTGGATATCCCACTGCATAGGTTATTTAATTGGTAGTCAAGATGTGGCTAGATGAAATGACTAATTTTGTACAAATATCTCACAAAAAAGTTTGATAAGACTGACTCAGGAGGTTTTATGAAACCACCCATAGACATATGATTCTTGCTAATAGTTCTATAAATAAAATAATACACATTCAAATCAGCTTCAATTGTACTGTCGTATGAGCGACTGTATTTAACATGTGTGTAAGGTGCATGTGGGAATAATAAGTAAGGAAACATTGCAGGCGAGTAGGGCGCAAATACTGAAGAAGGCTGCTGAGTACATTCAGTTCATGAGACGCAAGAACAACTCACATCAACAGGACATTGAGGACCTTAAGAGGCAAAACAGTATGTTAGAAGTACAAAGTAAGTTTTATTATATGGAAAACTACTTACTATATTAACATTTACTATCTTTCTAAATTGTTATGTGTTCAATTTGACGATTCCAAGTGCTAAATATATGGCCTACGGATGATAGGGAAAAAAAAAAAATTGGGATTAAAATCCTCGAGCAGTCATCCTACTTTGTCGTGACAAATAATAATGTTCTCTGTGAAAGGGTGAGGTTCATAAAAAATATATTATCAGAAGCATCCTTAATAAATTGAAACAGAATATTATTACTATAAAAACTGGGTAACAAAATCAGGCCATTAGTAATTTTAATGGACATTCTAAAAAAATGTCAATTTACTCCTTCATTTTTTATACAAGTATACAATCACGATGTATCCCACAAGTGAGATAGTTGCATTTTACAAACATGCAAGCTGTCCTAACAAATTAAAACATTCAGGATGGGTGACAAACCTCATCACTGATTTTATTATTATTATTATTGAACAACATTAAGGTGTCGTTTGCATGCCAAAGTACCTCAAGGACACTGTACAATTCATCAATTACTATGTCCATGGAATATTCAGTAAGTGATGCCCGCAAATGACCAACTACCACTTAACTACTCCCAATGTGCTACTATACCCAGGGCGCATACTCGTTCACTTAAGTGTTTCACTTAGTTTGTTTTATAGCTAATCTTTAGTTATGTATGTCTAAGCGAATGATTAACTTATTGTGTTTTTTTTCTGTTTTGTTAAGTTCGGCAATTGGAAAAAGCCAAAGCGGCAGGTAACTACACAGTAGAATCCAGTGATGTGTCGATGAGTGGGATAAAGTCGGAAGGGAGCTCACATGGAGATTCAGATAGCTCGGATGGTGAGGGTCCCACCAGACGGGTGAAGAAACTTAAAATTAATGGGATCACTGTGAATGCGTAATCATAATCTGTTGTGTTATGTTTGTTATTACTTTATGTTATGTTGGTGGGACACTTTGTTATCTATGACTTGTGGAGAATACACAACACTAACAAATACTACGGTCAAAATGTTAATTGTTTGTCTATATTTAATATTAAATATCCCGAAACAAAGTTATGTCAGTCTTTTCATACAATCAATGCATTTTATGTGTTTCAGTATTATTATAAGATTGTTTGTATGCAGTTGATTGATACCTTCCGTCACAGTATAGATTCAATATCATCTTTATTCCTTTTCCTTTTTTATAAAATAATATCTAAAAATGTTTCTTTTCTCTCATTCATACTATATATTTGGATGTTTAATATTTTGTGTTCAGTGATGTACATAGTAGATTTGATGTGGTTTTGGAAAAATAATGTTATTTAGTGAGACTTCATGACATCAGGTCTTAGTGATCTCCAGATGTATTCTCCGCTCGCAATACAACATTGAATGACATGTGAATATTATGGGTTATATAAATGTGAAATTATTTTTATTGATACTTCTTAAATGTAATAAAAATGAGTCTAGACATTAAGGGATCTTTATTATATACTTATTTGTAACTTTGTATATTGTAATGTTGGTTATAAGTCAAATTTCTTTTTAGAAACAATTTATACGATTTTGATTTTGGATGATCCTACAGTGCTATAAAAATAATTTAATGTAAATACTCACTGTATGTTAGTAGAATTGTCTTAAAATTTCCTCGATGAATAAGTTTGAGATTTGAATCCTGTTATCTCCTCATTTGCTTTCTCATCAAAGACATGTCTTCATTGCATGTTTAAAATGAGGCTGCAAAATGATTTTGTGTGTTTTTTTACATAGCTTTAATGTTTTTGTACATTAACAGCTTTTTACTAAATTGGAACCATTATTTAGACTGACTGTCCGGATGTATTAAATATTAAAATGCAATATTTTCAAATACCATCATTTAGAAATAAAAAAAAATAAGTAATGATTTTAATATCATTATAAATGGTTCTTTTAGAGCATGATAAAATAAAAATACTAGCACTTGGTCATTTTAAGTATGCTGTGAAGGTATACTGTATTTTTTATTAGTATATTTTATAGTAACTAAACATATAACAACAATAACTACAATGACAGCTGTGGGATCAACTATGTCAGCCTCTCTGTAGATAAATAAATCTAGATTTCACTACTATTTGTCGCTGAAGATTTGTTGAAAATCAATTACTTTATATCCTCATCATGTTGATGATAAAATTTATTTTTAAAAATATGAGAAAAACAAGATTTAAATCTAGTTCATGCCTGCATTATTTTAATGCCGGATTGAAATATACAAGAATCAATTTAAAATACCGCAATCAAATTTACTCACTTGTAAACTTATGTAAAATAATTTTAATTATTCTGTATATATATTTCATCCAGGTTAGAAAATTCTGTTTGATAAAAAAACTTCCCTAAGAATGAGCTCTTACATCACCATCATTGAATTCATCTCTAAAACCATTTCTTTTTAGAATTTGGAATGAACATAAATACAAAAAATTATATTGTTTTTACATATTGATACTTAATAATTTTAAATGTTGAATTTACAAACATTATTTTAATATTTAAAATACTTTTAAAACTTAATAAATATAATAACTTCTCATAGAATTAATATAAACAAAGTATTTATTTTCTTAATTGTATGTATTGTGGTATACAATATATACTTCCTTATAATATGTGTATGTGAATATCTGGCAGTGATAGTCTATCAATCTTCTTCTTCTATCAGTTCTGTATTAGGTCCCCCCAACGTTGACGAGCACTGGAAAATGCTTCCCTGTGTCGAGCTGTTCGGAACATTCTATCAATATAATTTTTATTTATTTTTCAATTATTCTTGCTTAGAAAAATTGCATAGAAATATCATTTCGGTCATTATGTTGGGGTCAAATTTATTTTATATCTAGAGAGGCACCATTTTTCTGAATACATAAGATATAAAATTATAGAAAACTAATTTTGTTTATCATTTCTCTAATGATATCAAATGCAAATTTAGTATTTTACTCTGTAAATACTTGATGTATCTTTAATGTATATCCTATAATGGTTTTCCTAATCATGAAAGTTTTTAAACTTATTATAAATAGGTGTTCAGTTTACGCAAATAAATAAAAGTAAACATTCTTTCATAGTGCAAGATTTTATAATAAAGTTTTAGAGAAACAAAAGAAAACTCTATTAGCAAAAAATTTTCTTCTTGGAACAAATTTTGAATTTTCCTGTATTCTTAAAAAAAGAAGGTATAAATTGGTAAAATTATTTAATATACTATTTGTTTAAGTAAATGATGATTGAATTTCATTGTCATATTTACACACATATAGGAAACAAATAACAGTAAATGTAAAAATAAATTGTAATGATTATAAATTATTAGGCTGAAGTCTTGCTGGACAAAACATGCGTTCGTAACATTATTTTATAATCAGTACCATGTATAGATTTTAGTCATTGAGATTGTGTGAATGTTTTTTTTCTGTAAAAAGTTTGCCTATTACTATATAGTGGTCCAGCGTTTGTTGTCCAGTGGGATCATATTGTGTTTGATATAGTAAATAATGTAAGTTTATTGTAATATTATTCATACTGTACCTTGAATTAATAAATAGTTATGTGAGTAAAGTAAAAGGCTTTGCATTTATTTTCTGAATACCTTCAGCCATTTATTTAAATATAAATAAATATTAGACCAAAAACAATTTTGAAAAGATTTTTGTTCCACAGATACAGCTAATAATAGTTAGTCACTTATTATTTGGATGACAATGGCTCGATGTCGAGTAATTTGCATGTATTCTTGTATAACTTTTCCAATTCAGTCTTATCTGCATTCTCATCATCCAGCCATGTCGTTTCTTCGCTACAATTGCTGAAATTTAAAAAAGAAACAAATCTGTTTTATAATGTTGGTACACCTGTATAGTATTTTTTTTTACATACTTTCACATTGTCTATGGTATTTTTGTAAATATATTTTGTTCCATATTTGAAAATTATAAAATAACAATCAATATGCTTCATATTTCAATTGTTGGTTATAAATTGTTTTTTTTTTTTTATATTATAGATAGTGATATTTTTGATAAGTTCATCCACTTGTTTCCTAGTTTTTTTTTTTACAATTGTGTTAATAAGTTTATTGTGAACTTGTTTGATGAACGGGCTGTTTCACCGCCTCTGGATAAAGTTATAGAAAACTATCCTTAGGATAAATTTATCTACAAGATAAACTGAAGCGAGCGTTTCACCACCTTCAGATTTCTTACGGATTGTTCTTTATTTATTTATTTATTTATAATAATACATACGACTTACGCCTTTAATACATAGTTTTTTTTTTATTATTATTTAGGCATTCCACCCAATTCTGAGTGATTTTGCCGGTAATACATAGTTATAAACAACAATTGTACAACACCACCATCGTATCAAATTAAAACAAAAACAAAATATACTGCATCACTTCAAATTATAAAAATAAAAATTAAACACATTGTGTCACATAAACCACATAATAAAATTACAACATATCAACAGCATCATGTCAAATCATAAAAAAAAAAAAACTGTATCATATCTAACCATAAAATAAAGTTACAATACACTGCATCACATCGAATTTCAAAATAAAAATAAAACACACTGTCATGTCAAATTATAGAATAAAATTACAGCACATTCATCATGTCAAATCATAAAATAAAAATAAAACATATTGAATCATATCAAACCATAAAATAAATTTACAGCACACCACATAAAATTATAAAATAAAAAAAAATAAAAATACACCGTATCACATCAAATTATAAAATAAAATAAAATTATAACATACTACATACCAAATCATAAAATAAAAACAAAACACATTGCATCATATAAAATTACAAATTAAAACCAAAACATATCGTATCATGTCAAATTACAACACAAAGACAAGATTAACCAAATGGGAAGGGTAGGTAAAAAAGGACAAAGTATTTATATTACGGCTTTAAAATTCTCCGCCATTCTCTGCCTGAACTCAAACAGGGAATCCGCGAAAACATCCGACAAGTGTCCGTAAATGTTTCCCAATCTATCCACCAGATAGCAGTGGCAACGTTGTAATTTCATGAGTTTGTTGCATGAATGTATGCACGTAGGTAGGAATATATCGTGCGTTGCCTAGGAATATATCTAGGCAACGCACAAGTAAACAAATTTTGACTGTTTAACACTATCTAAGACTTATCCTCTGGATAACTTATCTAGACCTTTATCTATAGGATAGCGCTTCCAGGGAGTCGTGAAACGCATTTTTCGTTTTATCTGTTAGATTTGCGTTGGATTGGCTATCCGGCACTTTTGCCAGAGGTGGTGAAACAACCTGGAAAGGAGTTGTTGAAGAATATCTTGGTTGCTGTAATAACGGTAACTACAAATTACTTGAAATATTTTCCAGTGGTAGTCTTTAGAGTAGATTCAGTAGCAAGATACACAGAAGTTTGAGCTCCTTGTCTTGGTGTCTTCATAAGGAGCCACATCCATGGCATGAGAGCCAAGTATACACCCCAATGGTTGATGTGAACAGAGTGCCTGTTGTGTTCTGTGGCTCGAACCAACCCAGGGTTCAAACAGTTAACAGTTATTTTAGTTCCTTAAACAAAATAATATTATATTAATATCTATTTAATTTGTTAACACTATACATCTAGATGCCAACACTGACATAGTTGTATTAGAATAGAGAGAGTCCAAATATTAAAAAAAAAAAATCTTCACCTAAACGGATAAATAGGAGTTCTTGGACTCCTGAAATATCCGAGAAATAAAGATATTTCAACATAACACTATACATCTTTCACAATATATTATCTTGCACCCTCATGCCGCATCCGAAAGTATTGACAGAGAGGTTGGAACACCATATTGTTCTATCCTTTGATATTTATTTTGCTTCTTCCACATTCATGCAGTTTCCCATACATGCATCACGCCTATTTGGTTTACTCAACACGCTTCTGTCCTTATGAATTTAATGCATGCAGTCAAACCATGTAGTTCTCGGTTGTCCACATTTTCTAATACCCCTTCATAATATCATTTACACCAAATTTAATTTAAAAAATTTGAACATCATTGACAATTTGTTTTTGAAAACGTTTTTTTGTTTTTCAAAAAAAAAAAAGGGGTGTGGAAATACAATACCAAATTATAAGTTAATTTTTTTTAACCTTATTATAGTTTTAATTGTTGGCCAAAAGAGTGCTAAATTTTAACAGTAGGTTTGATTAATGTTGAATTGTAATCATTCTGAATGGAGGAGGTTTGTTCCTATCCTGTGTTTCCAAGAGGAGCCTTGACAAAAAAAGATCTTTATATTAGAATATTACGAGTCATTTTACCAAATAACATCTCCGACATGTATTTAGTAGCCATCACCAGTGCTAATTTACTCTGCAAATAGGCCTCCTTGCATGTGTATACCTCCCTTGTACAAGGCTGCAGTGAGGGAGAGTTGGAAGAAGTTACTCCAGCACACACGTTGATGACCCTACCCTGTTCAGACATTTTGAGGTTCTGTAGTAGCAGATGCGTCAGAAGAAAATGTCCTGTAATCATGATTTAATTATTCTTTACTGTACATTGATTGATTTGATTACAAGCAATTTAACACAAAAATACATTCTGTGAGTAAATCAAATTATACCTAAATAGTTGGAAGCCATATGTAGCTCGTGTCCATCCTGTGTTATCTTATAAGGATGGAAGCATACTCCAGCATTGTTAATCAGTACATCAACTTTCATATTTTCTAAAATGACAAAAAACAGCAATTAACTAAAACGAGCAACTAAGCCATCATGGCCTCTCCCACAAGTAAGGTAACCAATAGACTAACTATATAAATGTAATGAATATGCAAGTTTCCATACAACCATTTCGGTATCAGTTAGGTAACTTTTACTACACTAATTTTCCTACACCGGAAATAAATCAATCACCGTGTGAAAACTTTTTAGCAAAAGGCAACTAAAAATGTGGAAACTAATAACAGATTCCATTTACATTCTGCAATACCATTTAGTTTGTTATGTTCTACAGCTAATCCAATTGGAAGAGATTGAACCATTTAACTTAAATTCCATTGTTAGCCGTTGCATATCGCCAGTAGCTTAAAATTGCGTACAAAGTCACACTTTAACGAAATATAATAATGATAGATTAATATTTTGAAATGTTGGAAATGAAATAGTGAGAGATCATTGCAGATGGATACATGAAACATTGTCAATAGCTGTTAAGTGATCAATTTTCCAAAATCCTCTATATTATATTATATGTTGTGTTTGTTAAATAGTTCATTTACTGCATTGGTATGAAAATAAATTGTAATACATATAAGCTCTTTTACTAAACTCTGTTGTATAGAATGTTTCTTATTATATCGGTGGTCTTATTTGTAATAATCATAGGATTGGCTTGATGGTTCTGCAACATATGCAATCAATAAAAATATATATTATACACACTAACCAAGAGTTTTGACAAAAGCTTTGATTGAGCTCTCTGAAGTTAAGTCCAACTTCCTCAATGTCAGTTTAGCTGTTGGCACCTTCTTCAATATCTCCTCTATAGCAGCTCTTCCCTTAGTTAGGTCTCTTGCACACACTATTACTTCACCACCTTAAATATTTGAATTTTTTATACATTTTATATTTACACACACAATTTTCAAAATACTTTCCATCTTTTTTAAATTAATTTTCACAAGACGGAATCTATCATTTAAAATGTTTTTATTGACAGAAACATTTGCGAAATATTGTCCCTGTACTGTATTTTCACCTTAATTGATTATTATTTGTTTTGTTTACTTAAATATTGATAATGTCTCATTAAGAGACGAAACAATATTGTCTACTATAATAAAAATATAAGTGTGTATTTAAAAAAGTTTTAAGTTTTTTAATTCATTTAATATGGATACACAAAAAGTAACAGATTACATTGAAAATATTACAAACTAGTTGACCCAGCAAACTTCGTACCGCCTAACAATCAATGAGTGACTAATATTATTTTTAATCTCTTTACAAACTTCCGAGGTTCCTAAACATTTTTTCTCATAGACTACTTTCAAAAATTTGCTGGTTCCGGTGGACCCCCTGTATTTCTACCCTCCCCCCGTCGCTAAATTTTCAAAATGGTATAGGAATTTGAAACATTTCTAAAACTCCTCAGTTTTTTTAAATATTATTTTCTCAGGGTACCTTTTTCTACAATGTACCAGGTATTTGTAACGACTATTGTTTATGTCAATATCTGGTGCTTTAACCGAACATCCAATACTTTAACTATGGATTCGTGGACCCCCACTTACGACTCGTGCACCCCCATTTTTTAGTCACGCCATCGTAGACTCCCGTCGAGTCTCCCGTGGATCTCTGGGGATCCACCTGGACCACTTTGGGAATCACTGGTATAGTGTAAAAAAATAAAATTCATTTATGTTGAACAATTATATTTAACTCAGATTTGTTTATTAATTATCTGCTGTAAGTAATACAATACATAGGTACTAATTTATTTTTTTAGGTTGATATCTACTCATTTATTTTAAATTTATAAAAATTCTTTCCATGATTTTTTCAAAATTGAAATTTCAGAACCACAGATGTTAAATTGTATGGATAACTATTTTAATTTGAAAATGTATACAAAAATTATTCTATAAATGGGCCAATCTATGAAAAAACTTCATCGTTGATTTTGTATAATTATCCATATTGTTTGTGTGACAGCGGAACTGTCATACAAACGGCATTTTCATACAAAAATAAAATCCGAATTTCCGACTTTTCCGTTAGATTTTCCAAAAAATTTCTTTCATATAAACAGACTCCTGATAATTACGAACATAACAAAAAAACAATAAGCCAAGTTGGTTCAGCTGTTCTCAAGTTATGGAGTGACATACATGGTCAATCCATTTTTATTTATAAGATACTGATCATTTTTCTCAAAAATTTTACACAACTTATAAAAATAAAATTACAATTCGCAATATAATCTCATGTAGCAATTAACAATGTAATATTAATAAAATTTCAGATTCAAAAAAATCCTAAGGAACATGTCTTATATTTATTTATTTATTTACCAAAATATACCCTTAAACACCTTTTACATATACCTACATCAAAATAAAAAAAAACTACATTTTGCATTTGTTTAACTTAATTGGTATATGACTTTATAAAAATGTGTATAGACTTTATAAAAATGTTTTGACATTTCTAGAATAAACTGTTTATAATGACATCATAACCGTTTTATAAAGTGATCCTTAATATTAAAATTCAATGCTTAAAGAGTAATATCACATGTCAATAAAAAGTCCAAACAATAATTTGAATGCCCTAATGAAGAGTTAAGAGTATGCCTAAATAAAAATGTTCCCACATACCTCTTTTTGAATATGCAACGTCGATATATAAACAACAAGCAATCACAATAATATAGTTTCTATAGTTACAATTATATAAATAATTAAAGATTTATAATTTGTTAAAACTTTATGATCTATGATAGTGATTTATTTTTCTATTCCCGGATTTTTTTCAATAAAGTATGTGACTTTCAATACAAAGCAATAAATATGGATTAAACATCTATTATAATTTGCACGGATATTTATAAAATATCACATTTTATTGTACTATACCTCGTTTAGCCAATTCCTTAGCTGTCTCTAATCCTACTCCGCCTGAAGCTCCTGTTACAACAATTAGTTTTTGATCCATTCTTTCATTGTTTGGACAGTCTGCTCCACTCATGTAACTCCTTCATTAACACAATGATAACAATTTACGATGAATAGTAATTCTGACATAATTTCAGTAAGTTATTAATTTGTAGTTAAATATAAGTTAACCATTTACTTACTTGACTATGGTGATGATCCCTACAACAAGAGACATGATGTAAGGCCACCATGTCTTCATAGGATCTGAGGGCATGCTTGACAAGTCCATTTTATCAGCCTGAGAGTTATTCTGGTTGTATATTACAAAATCTCACACTTCCTACTGATACATCGCAGTGCACACAGTTTTAAGTATGCTGACACTTCCACAACTACAGTGGAATCATCTCACTCAATAAGTGGACAGGAAGTGATAGGGTTGGGAAATAGTGCAAGTGAGTATGTATGTATGTGTACTCTACTGTATTAAATAACGAGATAGGTGTATATAAATATATATACTCAATCAATTAATTTGATTGAGTATACATATTTATATAATATGTACACTCATTGATTATATGGACGCATGTTTCTACCTCTATGTTTTTTTTTTATTTTTTCATACTCTTGGTTTCTCTCAAATAATTTTAATAAGCATACAGTATTAAAGTCATGTTATTTATTCCATACTCAACAAAAAGCTTAAATTGATTGTGATATTAGAAAATAAATAATTACAAGTATTATGATATGTTGCACTAGTGCACTCTTAGAATAATATGTATATCAATAGTATGTCTCCCTCTCCAGCCAACCTCCGGGATAGTGGCGCAGAAAGTAACGCCTTACTTCATCATAAATAAATATGGCCAATGCATACGGCACACTGGGTAGCCACCACACAAACCTGCAAAGTGTCCATAATATATTCTATTTACATGCGTGTCTCCTACATTGTATATCAAAAGCATTACCCAGTTGACAAGTTTTGATTTCAAACTGAGCTATTTACTCAATATACAATTATGTATGTAATGTCAGAATTACGTTCATCATATACTTTTTCAATATACGTATACATCTTTTCATAATCAGTGCATTCTTCTTGGGCTAGATACATAATATGATAAGCACAAATGTGGTATTGTATATGATTCATTGTCAGAAATAAATATTAACTCACTTAACGGGATACATTTTAAGCCCCTTGTCCATGCCTGGAGTGTATGACAGGAAGAGTGCTATGGCTGTCTCAAATACTAGTGCAAAGTTTAAAACCCAATTTCTCATTCCTTGATGTACTATGGAGTTTCTCCTTGTCTTGCAAATAATCAGGTCAACCCACTGTGTCACCACAATAGTCACAAAGAAAGCTGACTGACATGTGTACTCTAAATTTTTTCTTTTTCGATACGACTTGAAAAATAAAATTATATCCTTTATACAATTATATCTTGAAAATTGTATTAGTGTTTACATACAAATGTAATATTCATGGGAATGGTGTTTAATAGTATTCTGTACCAGTACATGAAAAACTCTAACATAAAGCAAATATGATGATGTCTTGAAATTGTTTGGCAGCAGGAGGATTCCAAAGTGGGATCTCATGATGATGAAAGTAACATGAATGTAACATTTTATGATACCCACTAACAGACTTACCCATTCCTGACCATATGAGTCTGTAAGATCATTAATGCTTCGAGAATCCCATTGTTTCCTAATTCCAATCAATCGACATGGCATGAACCCATTCTCGACCATCACCACAAAATATGCAAAAAATCCAGCAGCGCATTGAATCATCCCAATCTGACCATAGGCCATGGAAATTAACCTGAATTACAATAAAACAATATTATAATCCATATTGTCAACACTAGCCTGATGATGAGAACGGAAGCTCCTGAATGCCAACTCCCAAGTAGATAATTATTGATGAATGCTATTCAAATGGTACCTCTCGTTCACTAGTTTATCTGTTTGTGGATTCCTTGGGGGACGTTTCATAATATCAGATTCAGCTTTCTCATAGGCCAGGGAAATGGCTGGAACCTATACAAAACATAATATAATTACATGTTCATGCTTCTACATATAAAAAATATATTTATGGAATATTTATACGGAAAGTCCACCGGAGAAAAATAAAATATTAGATTACAACGTAATGGCAAAAATGATATTTTCAATATTAACCATATCGGTCCCTATGTCGATGCACAGGATCGTAACAGTACCCAGGGGAAGTGGGATATTGAACAAGATGAATGCCAAAAATGGTGTCATTTCAGGGATATTAGAGGTCAATGTATAAGCAATAGATTTCTTCAAATTGTCAAAGATCAGTCTTCCTTCTTCCACTCCAGTAACAATGGAAGCAAAGTTATCGTCAAGTAGGATCATGTCAGCGGCCTGAAAAATCAGACAATATTTGTGATTTCCATCCTGTGTCTGAAATTTGTAAGACTCAAGAGTAAAACAGTGAAATTGCCTGTTTAGACACATCAGAGCCAGCAATACCCATAGCTATTCCAATATCAGCTTTCTTCAGAGCAGGTGAGTCATTAACACCATCACCAGTTACAGCCACAATGGCTCCCATACGCTGAAAACCTTCCACAATAATTAGTTTCTGTTGTGGGGATGTGCGGGCAAATACAATCTCAGTGTGGTGTCTGAAATCAGAGCAAAATAAAATACCCAATATATTAAGTCGGGGAAAAAGTCTTTTCGCAAATAGTATGTATAAACTTGTAACAAAAATCTTTGGCTGTACTATTTGTATCTGGCTGATTTTTATGGCATTAAAAAGGTGACATTTCAAAAAAAGAATTAAATTAAGAACATTTTGTTTCCCGCTTTTTTTCATTTGTTTTTCTTTCTGTTAAAATGAGCGAATCGAATGAAGAAATTAGATACATTTTATAATTTTGTTACAAAAAAGGAAAAAATGCAATGCAAGCCGCAATTTTTTTTTTATGACGTTTATGGACCTAATGCAGTATCAGTAAGAGTAGCACAACGTTGGTTGAAGCGTTTTCAATCCGAAAATTTTGATGTCAAAGATGCATCACGTTCTGGTCGCCCTGTTACGGATAAAATGGACGCTATTTTTGACGAAGTGGAGCAAGATCGGCATACCAGCAGTTAAAACATAGCTGAAGAACTGGGAATTGACCACAAAACAGTTTTGACCCGTTTGAAAAAAGCTGGATACACAAAAAAGCTTGATATTTGGGTGCCACACGAGCTCACTGAAAGAAACCTAATGAACCGTGTACTCATTTGCGATTATTTATTGAGATGTAATGAAACCGAACCATTTTTGAAGAGGCTGATAACTGGTGATGAAAAGTGGATCACGTGTGTCAAGAACCTGTGAAAAAGGTTGTGGTCAAAGGTCAGTCAGGCTTCACAGACCAGGGCAAAACCTGGATTTAATCGCAATAAGAGGTGATGCGGTGTCTATGGTGGGATTGGAAGGACATTTTTTATTATGAGCTTTTACCGCCGGGCAGAACCATCAAATCGGATCTCTACTGCCAACAACTGATGAGATTAAAGCAAGAAGTTGAGAAAAAGCGGCCAGAATTGATTAATAGAAAGGGTGTGGTCTTTCATCACAATAGCGCTGGACCACACACATCTTTAGCAACTCAGCAAAAATTAAGAGACTTTGACTGGGAGGTGTTAATGCATCCGCCATATAGCCCTGACCTTGCACCTTCAGATTTCCACCTGTTTCGGTCTCTTCAGAATTCTTTAGGCAGTGTCAGGTTAACATCAAAAGAGGACTGCCAAAACTACTTGTTGCGGTTTTTTGATCAGAAGTCCCAAAATTTCTACAGCAACGGGATCATGTCTCTACCTACAAGATGGCAGAAAGTCTACGAACAAAATGACATATATATATATATATATATATTGTAATTAAATGTAAATTAACTTTGAAAAAAATTGTCTTGAATTTTCATATAAAATGCGAAGAAACTTTTTCCCCAACCTATTATTACAAATTATTGGTGTAACTTTTTCAAATATGAGATAAACAATGAATATTAATTACTCCAGTATTTCATCCAATTGTTCAGACGTTAATTCTTTTAGTTCAGATCCATGAACCACTGCTGCTGTAGCTTCACGTGGATCTACCTCAGAAACTGGGACTTTTCGACGAATAGCAATGTCTTCAATAGTCTCGTTCCCTTCAGAGATAATACCCACAGACTTGGCAATAGCCTTGGCAGTAATGGGATGATCACCAGTGACCATAATGACTTTGATACCAGCTGATCTGCACTTGGCAACGGCATCTGGCACAGCAGCCCTAGGTGGATCAATCATGGAAATGAGACCCACAAAACGGAGATTTTCAATAGGGAAGTTAGGGTCATCACTGTCGAACTTGAATCCAATGGGGAATTTGTCTGATGGAAGAAGGAGGTCACAGAATCCAAGCACACGTTCTCCAAGTCCTCCTAATTCCAAATATGCATTGTTGAAAGCTTCTTTCAATTTATCATCTAATGGCTGAAAGTATAATTATGTGTCACATAATTTATTATTAAATATCAACATAAACAATATACATAAATTTACATTAAATTGTATAATACTAATCATATATTTTACATAAGTCTTGTGTATGGACATTTTGTGTTAAATATTAATACGACATAGATTATTGTTCCCCATAGCAATTTTAATGATATTTTGGTATTGATTGCGAAGATTTTATTATATTTTTTTGGTGCACTGTGATGTCAAATGATGTTATATTGTTATATTTATCACCATCAGTAGGTAGAAACGATCAAACACCACATACTCCAATCCTTACAGACACTTTTCGTTTTCATCACTGTTCTACAATTCCTCACACATATTATATTTATGTGTTTATTCACTTTGTTGGTGTTTAGGTAGTAGAATTCCATAATGAAATTAAGAAAGCTTTTGTTTTTTCCACTATATAGGTTTTAATTAAGGACATTTTCGTTTTTCATGTGTGTTTGACATATTTTTATTAAAGCAATCCTAACTATCTTTCTGCCATAAAACAGTACATATTGAAAGGACACTCCTTACACCCGGAGTCAAAGACTCCTATTTACCCGCACTAGAAAACAATTTTTTTTGCCTGAATGACAAGCCGGCCAAATCCATCTCATGGGAATCTTTTGAACTATTGAAAACTTTCAATATCTCCTTAAGGAAGAGAAACATCAATATATATAATTTTATTAAAATGATACATGGATCCGAAATGCACACATAGGAAAAATAAATCAAAATTTGGGACAAAAAAGCCAAAATATGATGACCAGAAACTTTGGGAACACAGGATGGAAACCATCATCCTTTATTCAGAGTATCTTTGCCCCAATCATGTCACCTATTCCCAACACATTCCTTTCTCTTTGAAGTTGTTGTCACAGAAATGGTGTATTAAGAAAGTAGGATATCTGGATCCTTTAAGGAAGAAAAATCAATGCTCCTTTTGACCAACTATCATTGGACATTCTCAAAACAGCCAGGAGTATTTATTTTTATATCACCTATAACTAATCACCACTAGGTAAATCTTATTTGCTAGGTACCTTCTCCACTCCTCCAATCAAAATAGATGTACATCTCTCTATAATCCTCTCTGGGGCTCCCTTCATGACCATGAGGTGTCTGGGGTCACTAGCCTCCTCAGTCTCGTGGATGGACACTTGATACTTGTTGGTAGAGTTAAATGGTATCTCGCAGACCTTCTTGTTCCTCTTTCTGATGGACATCACGTCACCCAGAGCAAGTTCCATACATTTGAGCAGAGCTGCCTCGGAAGCATCACCATTGACTTCTTTCTTTAGAATCGGCACACCATCCTGACCACCTTTGAACTCAGCACGATTGCAGAGTGTGGCAATACGGGCCAGGGCCTTGAATCCAGGGCTAGTTCGGTCTGGAAAACATAAGATTAACTTTATATTATTCAGCTACTATTTTATATTAGTAAATTAATAAGGATACAGCTTTTAAGACTCACCGTACTGTACTCCAGATTGGTCCTCAGTTGTGTCGGCTTCGATGATTTGGTTGTCAAACCACATGTGGGCCACTGTCATTCTGTTCTGTGTAAGGGTTCCAGTCTTGTCGGAGCAAATGGTGCTGGTGGATCCTAGAGTCTCCACAGCCTCCAAATTCTTTACTAGGCAATTCTTTGAGGCCATACGTTTGGCTGTCAAAGTAAGACATACAGTTACGGTGGCCAGTAGACCTTCAGGGACGTTGGCTACAATGATACCTGGTAACAAGGAAATTTGTTATATAATAATATAATGCACATGTACGCAAACTGAGTAATATGACGAACATGTTATGTTACTGTATTTACCTATTAGAAAGATTACAGCATCGAGCCAATGATAACCAAGTAAGAAAGCAATAATGAAAAATGTCACTCCAAAAAAGACAGCCACTCCAGTAATAATATGAATAAAATGATGGATCTCCTTAGCAATAGGAGTCTCTCCAGTATCTAGACCAGAAGCCAGACCAGCAATACGTCCCATCACCTGCAAATAAGCTAATGTACTAATAAACATAGTACCTATCTAATAAATTCCTAAAATAAAATGTGTTCAAGCTACACTTACGGTATGGTCACCGCATCCAATTATAACACCCTTAGCAGTTCCCTCCACAGCGTTGGTTGAGAAGAAGGCCAGATTTTTTGTTTCCAATGGATTTTCATTGGTGAATTCAGGGCTACGAGACTGCGGTTCAGATTCACCAGTCAAACTTGAATTGTCTACTTTGAAACTGTGTGATTCAATAATTCTTATATCTGCGGGAACCCTGTCACCAAATTTAACCTAAAATAATTGAATATCCAAATGGAATTTAAAAAATTAATAAACATATTTTGGAATAAAAAATAATAGCAATGATTGTACTGTGGCTGTACCTCGACAATATCACCAACAACTAAATCTTCAGCTTTTATTGTGAGCTTCTCTCCTTCTCGGAGAACAGTAGCATACTGCGGTACCATGTTTTTGAAAGACTCCATAATCCTGGAGCTCTTACTCTCTTGAGTGTATGAGAATACCCCCGTCACAACTACCACGATGGACAACGCCACTCCCAAATACAAGTTGTCCCCTGCGGGATCTTCAAGTGTACTTGCCTGGAATGATATTAATTGAGATGGCGATGTGATGTACCTAATAGTCGGGCGCAGCATACCGCATTTATATGTTATGCAGCTGTTTGGTGAAACCTATGTATGTCCAATACTGAGTATGAATAAGCAGAACGATGCCTCAGAGACCTCCAATGCTGGACTCAATTTACACTGGATAAAATGGAATCTCAAACTTCTAATCTCATCTCACATAGAGATAATAGCAATACAGACTGAAATAAGGTGATCATTTCTTACTTCTTCTTATATGTTACACTATAAAGAATTTCCTATTCCATTCAATGTCCTTCCCTAGGTTCCCCAAAATCGTACACTTCTACTATGTATTTGAGTTTTTCATCATCAATTCATCAAACCGCTCCTCATGCGGGATAGGCTAAAAGGATTGAGCGCCATTTATTCCTGCCTACATTTTTTTGCTTTTGCAACATTTATACATGTTCTCCTATCCATTGAACTCAAGACGTGTCCATTCTTAAATATCAGGTCTACATAATCTAAACATTTAATCTGTGGGCGATCATGTCTCCAAATACCTTTTTTTCAGCTATGTAAATCTTTTTTTTTTGTCATTCTGTCTTTTTCCATCATTTTCACATGTCCAAACCTTTGTAACTTGTTCAACATTTATTTTCATTAACACAACAATTTTCATTCCACATTCTTCTTGTTTTGTGAGTTTACCAACATTTTATCACTATCAAAATTGTTTTTGTTTTTTTTTTATTAAATGTATGTAGGTATACAGAAGGCTTTATGAAACTGGCAACTACAATATGTGTTAATTGCTATGTAC
Organism: Athripsodes cinereus; assembly: GCA_947579605.1. Classification (NCBI taxonomy): domain Eukaryota; kingdom Metazoa; phylum Arthropoda; class Insecta; order Trichoptera; family Leptoceridae; genus Athripsodes; species Athripsodes cinereus. The sequence continues at coordinate 19,615,048 of OX388321.1, read as the reverse complement.
CAATCAAATTAGTGTATATTAACATATGTATGTACCTACCTGGATACCATAAGCTATGAAACATAATATAGCGCCTATCCATAAGAGGAGGGCAAAGCCTCCAAAGAGATTTTTACAGAACTTCACCCATTCAGGTGTCTGTTTAGGGGGTGTGAGTGCGTTGGGACCATCTCTCTCCAAATTTTCTTTTGCCTTTGCGTGTGTTAGTCCCTATGAAAACATTTTTTTTTATTATTTACTGTACAGTGGTCACAGTATTATAAATCAATACAAAGTATCAATCATAAAATTTCAATTATACAATACAAAGTACAGAGGATGAGTATATTCCTAAAATGTGATGTCTTCCAACTAACACTGTTATTAAAATTTAAGGAATATACTTATAAATCAACAGAAATAGTAAAAAGAAAAGAAAAAACGCACATGTAAGAAACAATCCACACAAATATAGGCAGGTATACATTTATCACTATCCAATACTACATATATATGTGTGATATAAATTACTATCATATGGTTTCAATTCTAATATGCATCTCCAGGTAACTTACATATTCTGGATCCGTCATAAATTCTTGATACAATTGTTCAGGTTTAATTATGTGATAATTGATATCAAGTTCTTGTTTCAATTCATCTAATTCTTCATGTGTTGACTTTGTAGATGTCTTTCGCCCGGACTGTACAATATAATAGGAAGTTACAGTATTACCTACATATGGTAGAATATTTGACAGGGAAATCTAATAAAATGTGTTGTTGAATTTAATGTTTCAGTTATCATTATGAAACATTATTTTAAACATAAAATAACACTGTTTTTTGTTTCACTAAAGTGTATAAAATGTATACCACAAACACGCCTAGCACTTCCACCAACAAATTGGTATCAGGGCTGAGTAGAAAACCTTTTCTGTTTGACTGTACAGTGATTTAATATTTTAAAATGTGTAGTCATTAGTTGTATAAACAATTAGGTACATCTACCAATAAAGTGTAGATGTATCTAATTGAAAACTACCTAAATCACCTAAATCTGAATTCTGAGGGAAATCGTCAAAGGGTTAGGACCAAAAAAGGCACCAGGAATTGACAGATTGAATGGAGCGATTGTAAAACATGTTTGGAAGACATGTCCAATGGAAATGTTGGAACTCTTTCAAATGTGTATGAATGAAGGTGTGTTTCCCAAAGTATGGAAGAAAGGTTTGCTTAGGGTGATCCCAAAAGGCAATGATAGACCACTGTCGGATCTCAAGGCGTACAGGCCTATTATGCTGCCTTCCTTCGGCAAGATTTTAGAAATCTTGGTGAGGAATCGGCTTGACATTTCACTGACGCCAGGAGATCCCAAACAATTTGGTTTTAGCCGTGGTGTCTCCACTGAGCACGCCATTGAAGCTTGTTTGAACTGGAAGGATGAGAGATTGGAAAAGAATGTGCTGGATGTCTTTTTAGATATAGCTGGGGCTTTTGACAATGCATGGTGGCCACTTATTCTGGCCAAGCTGAAGATACGGGGGTGCCCCCGTTGGTTGTTTGATGTAGTTAGCAGCTACTTTAGTGATAGGTCAGTGGTGATTACTCATGCAGGACACATGGTTGAAAGGGTTGTTGATATGGGTTGCCCACAGGGGTCGGTCCTTGGACCCTTCCTGTGGAATGTCTTGTTTGACGACCTTTTGAGGATGGAGTTACCGCCTGGTTGCACTGTTTTTGCATATGCAGATGATGCGCTTCTCCTTCTCTCAGGAGATACGAGAAGTGCTATTGAATGTAAGTTTTGTGTCGCGATCGAACGTATCTTGACGTGGGGCAGAGTGAATAGGCTCGTTTTCTCACCGAGCAAGACCTCCGCTATGTGGTTGAAGGATGTGCTTGGAAGAGGTAGAAACCCGGTTCTTCAGATGGACGGACAACCGAGGGTTGTCGAAGAAGTCCGGTACTTGGGTGTTGTCTTGGACAGAGGGCTTACTTTTCTTCCGCATGTGAGAGCGACTGCCGATCGAGCGAGGGTGCTATTTTTCACCCTTCGTAAACTTAGCCGTGGAACCTGGGGCCTTAGAACGAGGACTGTGCGCATCATATATCGGGTGACCTATGTGGCTCAGGTCACCTATGCTGCCCGGGTTTGGTTGCACCGTCTTGCAGTTGGCTCTGTATCTGCGGCAGTTCTGAGGGGACAGAGACTTCCTTTGCTTGCCGTCACAGGTGCGTATCGAACGGCTGCCAGTGATGGCCTTCCAGTCATTGCTGGTGTGCTTCCTTCGGACTTAGAAATTCTTGACAGTGTAGCCAGACGTAAGCTCAAGGCGGATGGTAGGGTCAATCATCTCGGAATGTCCGTTCAAGCGGAGCCCGGGATAAGAGGTTTGAATAGGGCAATCGGCAAAATACGTAAGAGAACGATGGAAGTTTGGCAAGAGAGATGGGATGCGGGGAGGACTGCCAGGTTAATCCACAAGTTCCTCCCGGATGTTAGCGAGAGAATGAAGCGGCGTTTTCTGTCTCTTAACCACCATGCTGTATAATTAGTGACAGGCCACGGTGATCTAAAGGGCAAGCTCTTTGAGCTTGGACTAGTGGAGAATCCGTGGTGTGTTTGTGGGACGGGTGCGCAAAGTGCGGAGCATATCCTCTGGGAGTGCCCCGAGATGATGGATGGTAGGGATAGAATGATATGTAATATGAGCGAGAACACTCCCCGACCTGTTTGGTTCGGGGAGGTGCTGCAATGTCCACGGAATCTCAGGGCATTTTTGGAATTTGTGGAGACATGGGTTTCTCGGTGGGATCTCCTGCGTCAGCCGGGTTTACCCCCGACTGAGGTAGGAGTGCTCTAGGATTGATTGTTGCCCTTTGCGGCGGGATCTGTTGAGCGAACTCGTTATTTGTTGTGTTTCGTCCTGTCTCCCTTGGTGGAGAGTAGATATGGGAGGGATGTTCCTGTTGGGAGGGAAATGTCTTTTCATTGCGCTGGTAACGGCGACTCTCACCTTCTGAAAGCCCAATAACAAATCTCTGGACACCTTATTTCGGCCTCTGGTCCAAATTAGATACTATATTGTTATAATCATTGATAATTATTGTGCTTGCTTGTCATTTTTATTTTTTTTGGGTTTTTGTTGTTGAGCTTTGTTTATTTGTTGTTATTCATTGTGTTTGATTCGGTTATAATTGCCTTTTATCCTCCTGAGAGGGGCATCGAAGACGTAAATGTAGCATAAAAGATTCCCACGAGGCGGTATTGGCCGGCCAGCCCTTCAGGCTGCCCAATGGGGCCCGCCCGTGAGGACTAGTTTTGCTTAGAAGAGCGGATAAATAGAAGTCCCCCGACTTCTGAGATATCCGGGTATGGGAGGGAGTCTTCAATGTTTATTATCTACCAATAAAATAGAAATTAACACACATTGTTATAAAAACATAATAATGTAATTATAAATTACAAGAAACTCAAAATACCATTCTTTTTGGTATACTATCTAAAACTTCCCCAGTGCGCACTATCATGCGGCCTACTCTGCTCCTTAATGTCCTCCAATGCGACCAGCAAGAATTTAATAATTTAGCCATGTTATATTTTCTGAACAAAATTATTCATGGATCTATTAAACTTGAGCACTTACAGAACCATAAAATATTTCTAGACAGATTATTTTTTTTTGTTACATTTTATTTAAATTTCCAAATTTAAATTGTCGTTCACTTTTTATGTTTTTAACTCAAAGCTTGTGGTGTGGGCAGGAACTCTAGAAGTACCATTTTAAAAATCTGATGAGATACTTACTTTTGTAATAACTATTTGTAACAATTGAATATAAATCTTGAATACATGATTCTATGTTATTTGAAAGACATTGAGATCTTTATCTGATAATGCCATAAGCAATATACAGCGAAGAAAAATATCTGCTCGTATGCCACTGAAAATATATACACAGATGCATCATTTGAATTTATTGCCTATGCTACGCATAAATTCATTTTATTATTTTCATTGTAATCATATTTTGTCAATAAAGTTTAATTCATGTATTGCTCAGACACGTTTACTTACTTTAGAATATATACAATTTTTTATTGGTTAACTGGATTTGGGCATAATGTGCAGATGACAAAACCAATCAGACATATCGATTGCAGAACCATTGTACAATATCTAATTGGAATAATGACAACGACATCCCATCGCTCATGCATTCACTCTAGGCTGGTGTCTGTGGACAATGTTCACTAATTTCAGCGTTTTCACTATCACAATATAAGGTTCACCTATCGAGAAACATTTAATGCAAACCATAGAAGCAACCATTTTTCGGGATCTCATATTTCAGATCTCAAATGGATCAAGATTTCCCGTCTAAATAGCGCCTGAACTATGAAGTTCAATACTTTAGCGGCTAGATTAGATTTTGTACAATTGTAGACTGTATAAACATGGTTCTCCAATCGACATGTCCAAGTTTGCTAGCATTTAATCATGAAATGAATTATCAGCGTGTGACATATCTGAGAATAGGAGTCTTCCTGTCGAGCACCATCCCTCGAATAATCCATGCAGCTATAATAATAACTGTGAATCTGGCATTAATATAATAACTCAATGCTCACAATCAATAAATCGCTTGTTAACTTCAACAACCTCGTATCTAAAAAAGTACCATTTTGCAGGAGACATTAAAAACTCCTAACTTTTTCTACACAACAAAAATATATTTTCTGTTAATGCGGACTTAAGGTTCAGTTAAGGTTGCATCTAATTAATCGAATAATTTAATTAGTTAAATTCCTTAAAGCCTTTAAAACATTGTTGATTTAGATACGAGAATGAAAAATTGAAAAAAATTAGATACGAGTTCGTTGAAGTTGACAAGCGAAATGTAACATTCAATAATTATTGATGGAAAGGATTTCAATAAAAGACATGGTATAAGTTTTTAAAATTGTTTTTATATCAACACTTAATTCGTTACAGCTTTCTCTTCCTACAACTAAAAAGAAATATTGAAAATGGCCTATTTTGATTGAAAGGTGAAAGTGACAATTCACACCACAAATCAGTGTTTCACTATTTACATGTGGTGTAGGGAGTGAGCCCAGCCACACATTACATTACACAAAGCCACATATAGCAGAACTAAAGAGAATTGTACGTAACCAGGCAACATCATATATATTATAGGTATATAAAGATCCAACACATGACATTCCAACACATCCCTCAGTGTCATTGTCAACATATTATCATATTTACATTACACAATGGCTGTATCAGCATCTCACTATCTCACCTCCCCATGGCAGGCTACATGTATGTGTGTGTGTGTGTGATTGTGTCAGATTAATAACTGTTTATGGCATTGTGGCGTCATTAATTTAAAATACAGTACAGTCACCCTCCCCTCCCCCTCCCCCCTCCCACATACAATATATTTATTATACAAACAATAAGTTCCAAATACGCGCTCGCCTCATTAACTATAAAACATTTCTCCATATACAATTTATAGAATTTACATTGTCACCAGCCCACCTGCCTGGGGCGGGCCCGGGATAAAACTAGAGGAATAATAATATTATATTGAATATAAATTTTAACACAGCTCCAAACAATGTCACTTAACTATGCACAAGTCGCGTCGCATTGTCTTGTGTTTGTTGTCTTGTGTCTTGTCGCATCATACATATACATATAGATATATAATTACAGAGACATTAAGTTTGCAGTTGCTCATCACACTTGCACGCGTCATCTCTCTCTGCTTTCAAGATTCATATTAATTGTCAACACATACATACATACATACACACACAAATATATATGTATATGTATATACACATACATATATATTTGTGTGTGTATGTAAATTTCCCTAATTAATATTATAAACATATAATATTGTTTGTTTCAATAATAATTACACCTACATTTAGCTACATCCTAATGTGTAAACTACAGAGACTAAAACCTATTATAGTGTTGTGTTAGTTGATGTGAAGCCTAGTACTTATTAACCATACCATAACGGTGGTCAGGAGAAGACAGTAGCACAGTGGCAGTGTTGCGGTATGCGGGTGCGGGCCTGCCTACTTTTTCCCGCACCATATACGCCCGCACTCAAAGCAGACTGTCTCAGGCAGGAAGGTATTTATTAGAAGGCTACTTAATTAACAATATAAATATATATATATTAATTAATGTATATTAATTATTATTAATTAGTATATATATTTAGGTATATTATCCGTACTGGCTGCGCTCTAACAATCTAAAACTTTTATTACTTTACTGAACAATCATCTCAACTGAAACACTATCATAAATACAACAATACAATCCTTTTATTTATTTAGTTTATTTAACCTCTTAAAACGAGGTGGTGGTAAATATCTCAGAAGCTAACAATACAATATACATGTAACATTCAATATATTAAATAATCATAATAAATATGCACGTGCGCGCGTTGTATCACATACACGTGCACGCACCCCGCATAACACCACAATACAGGCAGTATGTGCTCCATTTGCTTCTATAATTACTCGTTAACCGTATTACCATAAATTCATTTATTAGTTACTCAACAAAATTTTGAAAAATGTTTTTACTTATATTATTATTATCATATATTTGTAAATAACTAGAAAAAATAAAGGGCAAATAAAAAACAGGTAAAGTGCTTATGAATTACACAATAAAAATAAACAATGACAAACACAACCCTCACTGGCGGCACAGTGGTCCAGAGGGCACAGTGCTCCCCACCCCTGCTGCAGTGGTGGACCAACCGTACACGAGTCAGAAGAATGAAAGTGGCATTCTACATAATAAAGTACAATATTTGTAATATAATAATACTTATAACGTGACATAACAAATTATAAACAATAAAAACAATTTGCGGAAACATCCTAATGACTATATAACATATACATACAATACACATACGTTTATATATATATCATCAGCTCAGCAAGATTCTAAATCAACATTCACACATTTCCTAATGGGTTTAGATTACATATAGATATATATATACATATATATATATCAGATAAATATATATATATATATATATAAAATGTGTGTATATAATAATTCCTACTATTACACGTTGCAGGCAGCAAGTAACAATACACGTCAAACATGATTGTTAAATGATAAAACATGGAAATTTACATGTCCCTCAAAACAATTATCAAAAAATGTATCTAAAAAATATACTTTTAACATGAGATGCAGATGAAAATAACAATATCAATGTTCACACGCACACCGACATCATCCAAACTAAAACCTTCCACTCCGTATATAAGTTGGTGCGCTCGTTGAAACGAGAAACAAACAAACGGTGTTCTTAATAGTATGTCTCCTGCTCCAACCATCCTCCCGGGTTACGACGCAGGTAAAAGCGCCTCGTCTCATCATAAATGAAGATGGACAACATGAAGGGCAGTGCGGGCAACCACCACACAAACCTGAAAACACAAACAAAACACACATTGTAATGGCACCGCTACACTACAGGTACATACAAGATAATAAAAAAGAAATATTGGGCAAATTATTTTACTTACTTGAGTGGGAACATTCTGAGACCCTTGTCCATACCAGGTGTATATGAAAGGAAGGCAGCCAGGGCAGTCTCAAACACTAATCCAAAGTTGAGAGCCCAGTTCCTCATGCCCTGGTGCAGCAGTGAGTTACGTCGCGTTTTACAGATGATTAGATCAGCCCATTGTACAACTACAATTGATACAAAGAAGGCGGTGTGGCAAGTGAACTCTAAGGTTTTCCTGTCTCGATATGTCTGCAATATTTCATATCACATTAACAATCCGCTATTAATACAGCTGTCATGACATTCTTCATGTCATTTTAAATATGATTGTAGTAAAACTTACCCATTCTTGGCCATAGGAATCAGTAAGGTCATTGATAGCTTTCGAGTCCCATTGTTTCCTGATACCAAACAGTTTCCTTGGTAGAAAACCATTCTCAGCCATGATGACAAAGTACACGAAGAATCCAGCAGCAGCCTGGATCATTCCAATCTGACCATATGCCATAGAAATCAACCTATATTGTTTGAAAACAGTCAAATCAGTAACTCCATTTATTAGTAAATATATCTAGTGGACTAATTAATTGCTTCTAAAAATGATTCAATATTACAATTCAAAGAGAATAGAGATGTGTAGAAGACAAAGTGTGTAAAGGTACATGTAATATCATAAATGACTCTTAATGTTCCAAACAAATGCATATTGATCATTGAATACTTAATGGTTGCCAGTGCATGCTATGGCACACATTATCCTTATGGGATTAATACATAAAGTAAAATTCAGTTTTGCTGCAGTAAATTAAGCTTGCTTGTTTTGCAATATTTTTTTCCATCCATGTATACAAACGTCCCCATAAACTTACACTAATAGTGTAAGCCAAGTTCGATTAATAATAAATGTGATAAAATTTTGCAAAACAATTAAGAATATCATGCAAATGTAACAGAAGCCCTACATTCCACAGATAAAAGAAAGACAAATACATTTATAGAGCAGAGAGCATGCATGCATATTGCAATGGATGTATGTAAGGACTGCATTTATTCTATAGTAAACTGAAGCAGCTATTAGCACTAATACAGTAATGAGAAGGACTGCCGTGCGAGCAAGTGATTTTTCTCACCTACCTTGTGTCCGAGCCTACTACACTGGTCATGTTACTCTATTACCATTATATTATGCCCACGTGGCCCCGAGTCCATATTTGGGATCCAATCGACTGCCCATAACAATATTTCACATGAATACACATATACACACACACCTATTATATATACAGACAACATGTATAACACCACTAAACAGGTCAAAACAGTCATAGAGTGAATGTTTCATATAAATACATACATATAAATATATAATATGATGTACAAAGTACTTCTGCAAGAATAGGACAGGAAAGGAGATAGACGATATAAAGATGTATATATAAATATATATGTAGATCAGAGAGATTGGTCAGGTTCCCACGAATAGTAAGTAAACAAACATATAAAGTAATGATAATAATACCTACAGTACAGTACAGTACAAACTATAATTTCCATGCACTACAAAATAATAATAATAATATAACTATATTTGGGATACAAATACACACACACACACACACACATACACATGGTTACTCGCATCTGTAGAGTCTACACCTATTTGCTATATACACTAAATACTAGATATGCCTCTATATGTTGTATAGTTTATCAACAATAAAACTAGACACTATGTGATGCTATTTCACTGCAAACACTATTCAAGTAAGCTCCACATTTTTGGCACCATCAAGATCACAACAGCAAGTACCAAAGGTGATTGGTTTGCTGACAGTCACCTCAAGCTGTACTCTATCACTGCAGTGGAAGGTGGCTGGTGTGAAGGCACCTGGCACACGCATGCGCACACTCTCACCCACAATAACATGCCAAGCTATTCATCCTACATCTTGGGTCACCAATCATCTCACGACTATACTCTTCTCTAATTTCTATGCTCCTTACTCATTTAGTTGAAAATTTCAACAATTTATTTGCTAAGTAAATTAATTCTATCACCACACAATAGTAAATTTTGAATACCAATATGTAATAAAAAAAGTAAATGGGACAAATAAATTAACACAGAAATATTAAACTAAAATAAAGGAATCATATGCAGTGCAACTTATAAGGAGTATAAGAAGTATATTTCCCGTATTACTGCCACACAATATAAATCTGAATGAAATTATCATCTAGAGCAGTATTTCCCAAATTATGGGTCACAAACCGCCAGTGGGTCACAAGCGAATGTCAAGTGAGCCCTGATGGGATGCTGAAACTGTAATGAAGAAAAACCGGAAACAAATACAACCTTTCCGTTGAAATAACTTTGTAAAAAAAAACTAAAAGGTGGGTCCCAATGGTCCCTTTTGTTATATGGGATGGAGTCCAGTCAACTTTGGGAACCACTGATCTTGAGTATAATAATGTTTACTTACTAGCTATAGTTAGTTAGTTAGTTGTATTGCATATGATAGGAGAATCAAATTAACCACTTAAAGTGATGCACTAAGTAACAACATTTGAAATTTTCAACTATTTATACTAACTGCCACATACATACGTACATACACAGGGGATCAGATCATGCAAGTCTGATATGAGTTGAGTGATCACATCACAGCCCTTATTATGGGAATCTGTCGCATTGCTAGATACTGTCCAGGGTATGTATGTAGTAGGTGGGCGACACACAATATACATGTATATACGATATACGTATAACAACAAACACACTATATATATAAAGAAAAGACAGATTGCGGGATGCTAAGTGGGTGTGTGGTACAACCTTCGGTTGACCAGGTTGTCTCTGTAGGGGTCCCGAGGCTGGCGCTTCATGATATCTGACTCAGGGGCCTCGTATGCCAAGGAAATAGCTGGTACCTTGGGGCACAACACACATCACTGTCTCTAAATTCTATACTCCCCTTACACAACACCCCTCACGCACGAGCGCATCTACAATACAACCTCCCAGAGTTATTTCTATGGAAGGTTATATTGCGACAGTCAACACGGGACTCGTGCAGGTAAAATATCATATACATTTAAATGTAGCTATAAAAATGGTTGTAATCATTTTGTTTGAAGACGCCGTGTTGAGGGATTGATTGATCTAGTTATGATGAATGTTAATATAATTAGTAGATAGTAGCTAGCAGTAATGATAGGTATACCTATACAATAATAGTAATAAAATAGGTAAATAAATCAATCAATATTACAAATACCAAAAACAAACCTAGTGAAAGAAAGAGACAAAGTATATAGATCTATGTAGAGTGACAATATGTTTATAATAATATATAATTAATATAATTGTATAGATAGATTACCTAGTGGCTAGTAAATATTAGTAGTAGTAATACACAACAACTGCATCATTCATCATAACCTATATGTATGTATGCATGTAGTTAGTTGGTTATAGGTTACATGAGGTGTCTAGTCTAATGATACAAAATATATTATATATATACTGCCAGAGTCTCTCAATCACACATCAGTTACACATTCATACTCCATCTGCATGCGCACGCACACACAAACACTTATACACATGTTGTGTGTGTGTGCGTGTTTGAAAAGTTGTATTCGCAGAACATATTGTATTATATGTATGTATAGATTATTTTTCTGGGTACCCTACGTACAGTAATCTTGAATGACATTTCGTTTAAGATTTGACCTGAAATTAGCCAGAGTATCGAGGGGAGGTGACAGGCTTCAACTGTGCGGATATCGTGGAAGCAGCAAACATTGATGCCTGCTGCCTCTAAGACACCCAAATCGTCGAAACCTGTCACCTCCCCTCGACGCCCGAGATAATGTCAGGTCAAATCCTTCACGAAACGTTGGGCAGAAGCGAACGGTCTTCCTCAAGACCAACTAAAATGTCTTTTTCAACACCACTGTACGTAGAGTACACAAGAAAAATGATCTTTATATACAAGAATAAATAAATTCATAATATATCTACATAATATAGATTATATAGATTGTAGTGTACTAGAAAGAGGAATGAAGTGTGTAAATGCTAAATGTTTGTCATCAGAGCATCCTAGTGGTGGTGTGAGTAGTAAGTACATCGGGTAAGTGTATCACAATACAACACGCACAATTGAGAAGGTAATGTAATGAATGGTTGTGGTATCATGATATTGATGTGATGTCTGTGATATTGATTATGAATCATAACTTATACATCAAACATATGTTTTGATTCACCCAAATAAATAATCTTCTACATACAAAACAACTTAAAAATTCGCCAAATAAAATTGAACTGAGTTTTAAAACTAAACTTTGTTTATGAAACCCAAAACACACTTTAAAATTAAAAGTTTTTTTTTATGATACTAGTAGTAAGACTCACTTTCAATAATATAATATTATGATGATGATAACAAGACAGTGACAATGACAGTGAGGGCAGAGATGATATGATATATGTTATACATATTATGTATTAAGGTAGTGTGTGTTGATATGTGTGCGACACACAAGACACAGTGAAGATATGAACAAAACAAAATATAACATGTAAATATATATATATATATATATTATAAGCATGCACAAGGTGAAAGCGACAGGAGGGGGAGGATGACACACTTACCTTGGGGGGGGGGAGAGAGAGGGGGATGAAACACAGATGACAAGTATGTGATGCAGAAGTAGTAATAACCCAATACAATATTATATATTATAATACAACAAATAAAAGTTTACCATGGCACAAGACACACACGCACACACTACATTCACATATAATGACAGGTACATACACTGTAGCACTGCAGCAAACTGACTTATTCAAAACAATATAAAGGTAAATATATAAATACACACGCACACACATACACAGAAGGGAGAGACAGAAAGAGATATATATTTATATATGTGTAGAGACAGAGAGAGAGAGAGAAAGAGAGCAGTCTAAAGACAGCAATAATATTAGTAATAATTAGAATGTATACAAATATATCGTCGTCGGTTCTATGAAACCTCTTATGTGCTCTAAACCAATTTTTACAGGGGACACAAAAAACTGTTTTAAGTCCACAGATCAACAAATGTAATCAAATTTATTATCAATTTCATATGAATTTGATTAAAATTTTGATTACATTTGTTGATCTGTGGACTTTAAAACAATTTTTTTGCGTCCCTTGTAAAATTTGGTTTGGAGCACATAAGAGGTTTCTTAGAACCAAGGACGATATATATATAATAAAGGTAATTAATATACAGGATAAATATATACGTATACAGAACACAGATGATACATAGGATATGTTATATGACATAACAACCGCCTCCCCCATGAAGGCAGGGGAACATAAATTGGCTTGGCACGGGGGTCGTATATATATATATCTATATATACTGTCTGCAGTACACACAGTTGCGCGTACATAGTCCAACAAAATAATATGTGAGAATAAAACAAACAAATAGATAGGTGGATGAGGAAAGTGCTCAGCTCCATCCCAATAGTGCAATAGTGCAAGAAAACATTGTGTCAGGAGCATGACGTGAAAATCTATTATTCCAATAATGAATCACCGTCTATAAGCCTTCTTTTCTCCTCGACACACAACATATTGTACTGGAACATCCCTTCCAACACAAAACTCCTTTTAGGGAGTATAGCACACCCCTGGGAATCATGCCCAATACAAATACGCGATATTAAGTTTTTGAATAAGTGAAAATAATTTGTGATTGTACAAGCCAATTTGTGTAAGCGTAAAAATATTAAAATACAATAATGAAATTACAGACGAAGACGAAATATAGAACTGAATTTAGATTTGATATAAATTATCAGCGGATGCATTAATCTGCCCGGAGGCTCAAAATTACCTCTCATTTACAAGTTTATCTGTGAAAGGATTTCGGGGCTGTCGCTTCATAATGTCGGATTCGGCCTCTTCGTACGCCAAAGATATAGCGGGTACCTACGCACAAACACTGGCACTATGTAAATCTGAATCATTTCCACATCAACAGCAACAGACAGACATACAATACAAGAGTGCTCAGCGTGTAGACAGACAGGTAGACAGATACACTGATACACACACCTAGTTAGTTTAGTTTATACATAGTAGAGAAGTAGCACCACCATACATCAATACCAACACCATGCGCTGCCTGAGAAACACACACAGCGCGGTACGGCACAGCATGGCATGGCATGACACGGAGTGCTTGCTCACTTGACTCTTTATATTTATATAAAAAGTCAAGTTTGCATATGTATTATGTTATCAACAACATACATCAAACAAGATCATAACTTTACTAAATTAACCATACTACCCAACGCAAATAAATATAGTGATGGTGATAAACAAAAGAATAAACAAAATGTGACCAATGAGAGGATAATGAATGGATGGTTACACAAAACAAACATAATACAGTTAACATAGTTAGATGGAACTAGGGAGTGGTCGAATGAATGTTGTATGACACTCGGTAGTCTGTGTTAGGTTAGGTTAGGTTAGAATAGGTTGGGTTTCACATATAGTGGTGTTTTGTGATGGTTTGTTACATACCTAATCCATGTTAACAAAACTCATGTATGTATTTAGTGTATATATATAGTACTGACTGCCTTACACACTCTATGGTTAGATATACAGTACACAGATATATTGTAAGTAAGTTATACAAGTAAACAACAACGCACTGTAGATATTATAATACAATTAATACATATAGCACCCATCCCACCTGGTTAATATAATAATAGATATTACACACAATACAGCTACAGATGGAAGCCACAGTGTGTTCACACTACCCACACTACCCATACTTTCCACACTATCAATGCAATATGCACTTACGTAATTAATTAACAGATAGGGCAGGTAGTGTTGCATCACCACAGTGACTTCCGCGAGACACAAACACGACATTATACATGTTCCGTACAAGCGACACCCATGGTTAATCAATATCATATGATGGTCCCGCAGGTAAAAAGTTTAGTAGGAGCAGATCAACCACCACATGTTAACACGGTTAGTTGCTGTAAAATAAAATAAATTGTTGACCTCTCGTTCACCAGTTTATCATTGAATGGATCTCTCGGAGGACGTTTCATGATGTCTGATTCAGCTTCCTCGTAGGCCAGAGAAATGGCTGGGACCTGTTTAGTTATAAAATCACCTGTTATAGTCAACCTGTAATGTTATTATCTTATCTTATCCTATCCTATCCTGTCCTAACTGTCCTGGAACCTAATATTATTATATATGGTGTGTAGTGTTGCCTTGTGTGGAGTGGAGTGGAGTGGGTGAGTGGGATGGTTACGAGATGTGCTGTGACATCCTACTACTTCATACTGCTGCAGCCTTAGATGGGGTGAGTGAATATAATTATATATGTTGTAGGTAAACAGTTATATAGCATTACAGTATATAATGGATGGATAGTATGAGGTGCTTGGTGATGGTAGAGCACCGGATCATATGCAGTTTACTATAGCCAAGTAGCCAATCCATGTAACGACTGTATGCAACATACTGCAGTACAGTGGGGTACTTTACTAATAAGACACATACAGTGTGTGAGGGCATATATGCAAGTTCAACGCTAATTTCATTGTACTAATATAGTATGTATGTAGATATTAAATGAAATTTTATATTTTACAGTAAACTGCATGCTCTTAAAAGTTTATCATGTAGTAAGAAAATTGCTGCACAGAAATAAAAGACTATATACTACCAGAGGTCTATTTGGATAATATAGTAACTATGAATATAGAAAAGGAAATAATATGACTGAATGTATGATATAAATATATAGTCTTAGAAAGATTGGTGTCTATTCTACGTAAGTTGATATAAGATGTCTGGCAGAACAGAAGGTATCCAAATTAGCCAAAGATAATATAAACATTCAAAACTACAGCATATTATAAATAGGTTGTTGCAAAGGAAACAATTCCCATTTTTCTGGACGCTTAATATAAACAAACCTCTCATTAACAAGCTTGTCGGCGTATGGATTACGTGGTCTGCGTTTCATAATATCGGATTCAGACTCCTCATACGCCAGGGAAATAGCCGGAACCTAACATTGCACAACACAACTCTTCAATAAATTATATACATAACAATATTTCATATCAATCAATCACAATAATATATATCAATACCTTCACTTACCCACTTCCATAAACATTAACCCTTACATGCATCCTGATGGAAATTTCCATCATACCAAATATGTACAAATTATTTATTATTTATGGCAATGGTATATTTTTTATAATCTGGTAATTATTATTTTTATTTTTTTTTTATTTTTGTTTAATAAAGTCATAAAAATAACACATATTTTTATAACTTAAAAACTAGGTTTGAAGAGTTAATATATGGATTTAAGTAAAAATAAAAACTTTTTCAACTTTTTTGTATATGATTTGTGTCAGTAGCAATTGTCATAACGTAGGTTTTATGTTTTTGGTATTTTGCGTTTTACTGTTGAATTTCTCAGCCATCTCTCATCTTTTTCAAGGAGAAAAATTAAAAATTTGTAATTGTTTTTATAATTTCATTTACATTAAATTCCATATTACTTTCTAAAAATTATAGCGACAGACCATACAACATGATGATGGAAATTTCCATCATACTAATTTTCCTTTAAAAAATGTTCTTTTTTTGTGAAATTGATTTTTTAAATTATTTTTACCTAAAACTACACCTCAAATTGTATCATAAAACATTTTTTAAATGTAATAGAAAAAATCATGCATATAAGGGTTAACACGCATACACATGTTTGGTCAGCAGCGCGTTCACATTTGAGTAATGGAAGTATATGGAAGGGAGTAACATTTGTGAAATTATTCAAGTTACAATTAGAGTACAGAGGACATAAAGGTATATTTACCATGTCAGTTCCAAGATCAATACACAAAATAGTGACAGTGCCCAAGGGCAATGGGATATCACAGAGGATGAAAGCCAAGAACGGAGATATCTCAGGAATGTTCGAGGTCAATGTATAAGCAATGGATTTCTTCAAATTGTCAAAGATCAGTCTTCCTTCTTCCACTCCAGTAACAATGGAAGCAAAGTTATCGTCCAGTAGTATCATGTCAGCAGCCTGGAAGAAACAAATAAAACTTGTATTATTTTATCAATTCATCTTTTAAATGTGGTAACATTTGAAAATATAATCTAATTGCATCTTAACCTGTTTAGACACATCAGAGCCAGCAATACCCATAGCAACACCAATATCAGCTTTCTTCAGAGCAGGTGAGTCATTAACACCATCACCAGTTACAGCGACAATGGCTCCCATACGTTGGCAACCTTCTACGATGATCAGTTTCTGTTGTGGAGATGTGCGAGCAAATACAATCTCAGTGTGGTATCTGTAAAATAAATTATATTATGCATCATAATGTTGCAAACAATATAAAACTAGCTGCTAGAAATAATGTACTAAAGAAAAGAAATTGCAGCTTACTTCAAAATCTCATCCAACTGGTCAGAGTTCAACTCTCTGAGTTCAGTTCCATGAACAACAGCTGCCTTGGCCTCACGTGGGTTCACTTCTGATACTGGAATGTTAAGGCGAGCAGCAATGTCTTCAATAGTCTCGTTCCCTTCAGAGATAATACCCACAGACTTGGCGATAGCCTTGGCAGTAATGGGATGATCACCAGTGACCATAATGACTTTGATACCAGCTGATCTGCACTTGGCAACGGCATCAGGCACAGCAGCCCTGGGTGGATCAATCATGGACATGAGACCCACAAAACGAAGATTTTCAATAGGGAAGTTGGGGTCATCACTGTTGAATTTGAATCCAACGGGGAATTTGTCTGATGCAAGAAGGAGGTCACAGAATCCAAGCACACGCTCTCCCAGTCCTCCTAATTCCAAATATGCATTGTTGAAAGCTTCTTTCATCTCTTCATCTAATACCTGGAAATAAAATAAAATAAATATACCGACACATTACTAGTTTATAGTTAAGTTTGTAAATGTATATGATAATAAATTATAGTAACAATTTTGTTACAATACGACTTCTTCTAATGTCTTTTAGAGAATTGAGCTTTTTTTGAATTGAAGTTTTTGACAAAATAAAATATAATTAATAGTGTAATTTGTCTCAAGAAATAAAATGTTTTTTAACCTTTTCCTTTCCTCCAATGAAAATAGTAGAGCACTTCTCTAAAATCCTCTCTGGGGCTCCCTTCATGACCATGAGGTGTCTGGGGTCATTAGCCTCCTCAGTCTCGTGGATGGACACTTGATACTTGTTGGTAGAGTTAAATGGTATCTCGCAGACCTTCTTGTTTCTCTTTCTGATTGACAACACATCACCTAGAGCAAGTTCCATACATTTGAGCAGAGCTGCCTCGGAAGCATCACCATTGACTTCTTTCTTTAGGATCGGCACACCATCCTGACCACCTTTGAACTCAGCACGATTGCAGAGTGTGGCAATACGGGCCAGGGCCTTGAATCCAGGGCTAGTTCGGTCTGGAAAACATAAGATTAACTTTATATTATTCAGCTACTATTTTATATTAGTAAATTAATAAGGATACAGCTTTTAAGACTCACCGTATTGTACTCCAGATTGGTCCTCAGTTGTGTCAGCTTCGATGATTTGGTTGTCAAACCACATGTGGGCCACTGTCATTCTGTTCTGTGTGAGGGTACCAGTCTTGTCGGAGCAAATGGTGCTGGTAGATCCTAGAGTTTCCACAGCCTCCAAATTCTTTACTAGGCAATTCTTTGAGGCCATACGTTTGGCTGTCAAAGTAAGACATACAGTTACGGTGGCCAGTAGACCTTCAGGGACGTTGGCTACAATGATACCTGGTAACAAGGAAATTCGTAATGTAACAATAGATACCAAAAAACTTTTCTGACACTTAAATATATATTTTGTGATTTGAGTACCACATAATAAAATGAGTTTTTTAGAGAACAAAAAATCATCTATTGAACTGTTGTTATATATGTTACAATATGACCAATCACGGAGATGATATTTGTTGTCATGTAATGAAAATTATAGATGGATAAGTAAATATCATGATAAGTCACTGTAGTAAATATAAATTCCAAATACTCAGTAATAAACATGTAAAGCTTGCTAACCAATCAAGAAGATTACAGCATCAAGCCAGTGATATCCAAGAATGAAAGCAATAACGAAGAATGTTACTCCTAAGAATACAGCCACTCCAGTGATGAGGTGGATGAAATGGTGGATCTCCTTAGCAATAGGGGTCTCTCCAGTGTCAAGACCGGAAGCCAAGCCCGCAATACGTCCCATGACCTACAAATAAATGATGCATCATACCGAATGTAAGCAACCAACATCACACATAAAAACTATAAAAATGATTAATGTTTTTAATTCATCTGGTCCATTGGAATATATGTTAACGTAAATACGAAACAAACTTACAGTGTGATCACCACAAGAGATGACAACACCCTTGGCAGTTCCCTCCACAGCGTTGGTTGAGAAGAAAGCCAGATTTTTTGTTTCCAATGGATTTTCATTGGTGAAATCGGGGCTACGAGACTGTGGTTCAGATTCACCAGTCAAACTTGAATTGTCTACTTTGAAACCTCGGGATTCAATAATTCTTATGTCTGCGGGAATTCTGTCACCAAATTTAACCTGGAACAAAAATAATACCAGAAAAATGTACTTGGCAGACTTGGAGTGAAATTACTGAAAAAAATATTTGTCACAAAACTGTAAAATATGTTACCTCTACAACATCACCAAGTACTAAATCCTCAGCCCTAAGTGTTAGTTTCTCTCCCTCTCGGAGGACAGTAGCAAACTGTGGTACCATGTTCTTGAAAGACTCCATAATCTTGGAACTCTTGCTCTCTTGATAGTATGAGAAAATACCCGTGACTATCACCACAGCAGCCAATACAATACCCAAGAATAAGTTATCATCTGCCGGTTCTTCCACCGTACTTGCCTAAAATAAAACATTACATACAATATTGATCATCCAATTATTGGCTTAGTCTTACCAAATACACCACGTAGTTAATCAATTATCAGGAAAATGTGCTTACCTGGATACCATAAGCTATGAAACATAATATAGCGCCTATCCATAAGAGGAGGGCGAAACCTCCAAAGAGATTTTTACAGAACTTCACCCATTCGGGTGTCTGTTTAGGGGGTGTGAGTGCATTGGGACCATCTCTCTCCAAATTCTCTTTTGCCTTCGCGTGGCTGAGTCCCTAAACAAAAAAGTAAACTACAATAAGTGATTATTGACAATACAAAAAAATCTCAATAAAGAAACAAGAGTAATTATGTGAATAATAAACAAGTGGTTATCAATCATTTACTTATTTGGAGGGCAACACATCACATGATGTGGCGGGTCTGCTGTTGTATACATTGCCTAGTTTGTCGCATCAACACCTGGGGTCGTAGACAAACCGTACTTAGCGATCGACTACTGGCGAACTTTCTGACAATCTACCTACATGTACCGTGTAATTATGTGTTATTTTTGCGGTTATAGTCGAAAATTCGTTTGTAGTCGATCGCCAAGTACGGTTTGTCTAGGGCAGGCCTGTCCAACATACGGCTCATCCGGCCCGCGACGACATCAATAGATATTGCGTAAATAGTAAAGAAATCTTCCATCATTTGGTAGCTAATTCAATCATCTATCTATCGACTATGAATAACATGTAGGAGTTAACCATTTTGAAAATTTGGCCGGGGGGATAGAAATATGGAGTATATTGTTGTACGGCCCAGTAAGAAATCTCATTTCTAAACCTGGCCTGCCACAATATTATGTTGAACACCCCTGGTCTAGGGAGTCAGAACTAATTTTTTGACTTACATTTTCTGGATGCGTCTGAAACCTTTGATACAGTTCCTCTGGCGTGATCTTGTGAAAATCAATATCCAATTCTTGTTTCAGGTCATCTAAATCGTCTCCTTTGCGTGGCTTCTTTACAGGCGCCTTCCGTCTGGACTGTTGGAAATAAAAACACAATATTACTTGACAAAGAAATTAGTGTAAAACATTTGGAGGACCACCTTTCCACATAATAATGACAATTGGTGAGCTTATTGCTTGGAGCCAATATCTTCCATATAACCAAAATGGGTACCAACTTGAAAGCCTTACATAGGACTCTTGCAAGTACGTATGTACTATTAATTAAATACCTAACAAGGTGGGAATCTATGAGTGACACCACACCTCTAAATAATAAATTATTACTACTCTTTACTATAAAACACTCACCCATTACAATCATAAAAATAGGGTCAAGATAAAAATAAATAAGCACTCAAGTACCTTTGTGTAGATAAAAATATAAGTAAATCTTTCTTAAATATCTATACCCCAATATGTAGGTTAAAATTCAATAACTGTACCTGGACATAAACAAAATATATATAATATTGAATAACTGTACCTGGACATAAACAAAATATATATAATATTGAATAACTGTACCTGGACATAAACAAAATATATATAATATTGAATAACTGTACCTGGACATAAACAAAATATATATAATATTGAATAACTGTACCTGGACATAAACAAAATATATATAATATTGAATAACTGATCATATGAATGTAAATAATTATATTAATGAATGATTCATGCTGTCACAATCTAAGTATAAAATTATAGCATTAATGATAAGTAAGCAAATTGCACTAGCGTTTACCTGTCCAACAACATTCTAGTAGATTCTCACTTGAACAAAACAATAGATTTTAAGAGAAAACTTAATCTTAAGAAAACAAAGAAAACAGTTTCTGACAAAAAAAAAACTATTTATATGAGAGCTACTGCAAAGATTACGATTTTTTTACATAAAATCAACTCCAAGCTATATAATAATATCTATAGGAATAGCTAGGCTACTTTTTTGTGGGTAATGTACCCACAAAAAAGTGTTTCGACAATTGCCCTTGAATTTTCATCGGCCCATATTCTGCATTTTGTTTTTTGACGTAGTCATTGAGATGGAAGTGGGTTTCATCGGAAAAATAAGAGCGCGAAATTCATTTTGGTTGAATACGTTGTTTAAAACCTAACCTTTCAATGATTCAATTTGGAAACGATAGATGTAAAAACAAAAAAAAACGAACCTTAAAAAACAATTGACGTTCAAGCTCCATACACAGTTAATATCGATTCGTCTTATTGCAACACTTTCTATAAAAACATCGTCACAATGGATGTGTGTAGGTGTAGGTTATCCCGTGAAGATATTCACCACATTCGACAACACCATACACAGGTGAGTGTGTAGCGAAGAGTGATATACAATTATACATTTATGTACTCACATATAATATCCCACACAAACACAACACACACACTCACACACCGACCCATGTATTCAACGACATCAGAGAGACCCATTTAGCCATCGCACACGGGAATGATGAATGATGAACGCGTGGTGAATAGTAACGGGACTTATATACAGGAACATAATATATTACCTACCTAGGTTTATGGTAGACGATGAAATACATAATATAATATATCTGTGGTCTTTGGTCAATACATGATAAGTGCAAAAATGACATTTCTCAGTAGAAGAGTTTGAAGTTTTGAATTGTTACTATAAATCGGGAAGTTATAAAAGGGTTAACGATGTTATCTTATTTAGATACAATTTTCTCGATTTACACCCTCCACTAGATAAATTTCATTTTTTTTCTTTATTTAGTGCTATTATGACACTTATCATATTTGGACCAAACTAAAGTAGCTCAGGACTGAGCATAAAATCTCACTTATCATAATTGTACCAAATTAATTAGTACAAGAATATCCTTTTGAAGCATTATTTACTCACACCTCGCTCTGAACCTTCCACTTAGGAACAGAGGGAGGCTTTTTACAGAATCCATGTAACATTTTGGAGCCATTCACTTGAACATTGTGAGGTTTTTCGTCTGGCTATGCGGCATATACTGTGTATGACTTTCCTGATACCAATTGTTGGATACGATACCATTAATTTAGGGATTCATCAATGGATAGGTTTTAAAAAATAAATAACATTAATAGCATTGTATTTGTAGAGTTTTTATTCCCAACACGAATAATAATTTTTCATAATTACAGTCAAAATATTAATTACTCGGCATCATCATAGTTGTCCTCACTATCAGAGGCGTCATTTTGTATGTTATTCTCATTTTGTAAATTATTATAAAAATCATGGTACACTGGATCTAAAAATTGGAGCAAATCAATTATATCATTAAATTTTTTTCTCTCAATGGGTAGGGGACTTGTGTGTAAAAGGGGTGGTGATGTAATGCTATTAATTTGGGCACTCTGCCTTCCCCGTCTTCTAAGAGAGCATCTCCTGAATGGGACATCTTCTTCCAATCCATATTTGAAGTCAAATTCTCCTAATGAGTCCGAGATCTTTATATGGAAAATAAAAGTCCAATTGAATTGCTTTCTGTCGATATCAATCGTTCTTTTGACAAAATGTGTGCTAAGTAAAGTGGAAAAAGAATAAAAATCATTTTGTGACATTGAATGAACTGTGAAATTCTTGTTTGTCATCCTAACAAGTGTCATCCAGTCCTGGGGAATGGACAAGACAGTTTCGTGCTTTTTCTTGAACCTCTCTATCAGAGCGTGATCACTATCACACTCTAAATGAGTATGTCCAGGAACAAGGAACTTGTGTTCAATGGTTTTTAAATTTATCTTCTTACTAATCACATACATAAACATTACTGGCAATATACTATTTCTATTCTGGCCTGGACATGTGTCTGAATAGAAAATCAAATGTTCAGTCGTGTCTGGAAGATTAATTATAAATTTAAATAAGCATGATGCTATTTCATTGGCACCTCTTTGTGCAACTCCCTCGTGCCACATGTAGCAAGATGTTTCTTTGGTTGCACAATTTTTAACTGTCAAATTATAAGTCCACAGCTTTCGTTTATAAAACGAGATACTAGTATTTAAATAGGGTGTCTCCAAGCACTTTTGTAGGTCAAACACTGCAGTAACGGTTTTCCCGTTGGATTGGACAGACAAATCTTTGTCTTTTCTCTTCGCTTCATAGTGGAAATCGGCCATCGTCTGGTGTTCATTACGAAGAGACTCCAGTTCTTGTTTCTTAATTAGCTCATTCGAAGATTTAATTTTAATGTCATACGAATCACATGTTTTACATGTATCGATTTGGGGATTCTTAAATTTCAAGTTTTCACCCAAAAAAACTTGTCTGTAGACACTCTCACTTACTGGTTTGGTAGGTGGCTTTTCTGCATCATTCCATTTCTCCAAATACAAATTGTACATTTTCTTTAGATTGAGACCTTTCCCTAAATACTTTTTGCTACTGTCTCGTCTACTATAGTGGCTTTCGTACATAGGAAAACTAAGAATATGGTTTTTAACCATTTGTATTTCATCTTCTGTTTTCTTAATGGATGGAGGATGTTTCCCTGTCTTGGATGATGGTATTATGTTGCTTTTGGACTCCTTTTTTTTCTTGACAATTGCGTCAAGAAATCCTCTTGATTCCCCAAATATACAAAGGAAACAAGGTTTACATAAATTTATAACTGTTCCACTTACATCAATATTGTATGCGACAGATACTTGTCGATTCTGAGGTGAATTTATTGTTGATCTGGCCTTCGGTTTTATAATACAAAGGCTCGCTAAATACTGTCTTTGCTCATCGCGCGATGGAAGATTTCTATAATCGTCGTAAAAACATGTTATGTCTTTATCCAATAATTTGGTTCTGCATTTTGAACGACAATTCTCTGATAACGGTCTCTGCAACTTTTCTTCAACGTGTTTTCCTTTCGCGGTAGTAAAAGCTTCACCTTTTCTGCGTTTTTCAACACGCTCCTTCCTTAATTTTCGCTGCATAGGACCCTGTCCTCGTTTTCTTTTCTTTTGATTAGTTTGTCCAATCAAGCTTTCTTGAGACACTGAAGGGTGTTCGTCGCTAGAAGAATCTGACAGGTGAAGTTGATATTCAAGAGGCACCCATTCCTCGGAGCTAGAATCACCCCTATCATTTCCATTATGATAAAATTATGACAGCTACCATTCAGAGACAATATTGAAAGATATTATCTTTGGTCAATATATGACAACTCTTCAGTTATCATAGTTAGATCATAGTGGCTGGGTTGTGACTTTAGTCAATGTATGACAAGTTTAGTTGTCGTGAATTGATCAGAAACGTAGAATATTTTTTGCATTTGTCATGTATGGATCAACCGACTTTAGATATTTATGTATAAGCTACACTTATCAGGGTTTGACCAAATGAAAGAGCTCACAAAATATAGTGGAACTGCATACTTATCTCAAAATGGCCAAATTTGCACTTATCATGTATTGACCAAAGACCACAGATATATTTATTTAAATTTAATATCACTTCAACTCAATTGTTACATCAACGAGCGAACCTTTCAGACTAACCAACCCCCTTCCCCTACGCTACGAAAATTGTAATAATCTCTGAAAACGTTACATTAGTTCGCTACATACCCGTAGCTACACTACAATATCCTTTCCACCTATATATTAAAATGTTTATCAGACTCCTGAAGGAAAATAAGGTGTATAAGGTTGTATTTGGGTTTATAACAACTACTACTACTACTACTATACCATCACGGCATATCCTACAAGTGGGGTAGCCAGCAGATCAGCTGCATGTAAGAAACATGCAAACTGTCCTCTTCGTGCCAATATAAAATCAAGACATTCAGGATGGGTGGCAAACCTCATCGCTGAATTTAAGATGTAAAATGTCTTAATTTTTTCGAACACCTGCCTTTTACAGGACACTCGAAAACTTACGCAGAAGAGTGGGAGACCAATTCTTTACCGGGTGCTCCACGGAATATATCAAACATTATTTATAACAAACCCAGATATATCTTTAAAAAAAAAAATTATTGGTAATGCCAGCTTGCATGAAAAACATCTTATTTGTTGTAGGTATACGTTGCAATTGTTTTATAAACTATTCTTCTGAAACCTCTAAATTAAATATCTACTTAAATGGAGCTGTCATAAACCTTTTTCTACAATACCTAAGTAATAATATATGTATTATTGTGTACCTACTAAGACGACTAATACTATACCATCACGGCATATACCACAAGTGGGGTAGCCAGCAGACCAGCCGCATGCAATAAACATGTAGCTGCGAGAGGAGGTGAATGGAGAGAGTTTTAAAAGAGGGTTGAAGACACACCTTTTTGCTGGGAGTTTCGGGTGATGGATACGATTTACAGCGCCCTTGAGGTCATGTTATGAGTAAACGGCGCTTTACAAATTGTCCATATATATATATATATATATATATATATATATATATATATATATATATATATGTAGCTGTGTCCCCTCAGTGCTAACAAAAGTTGAGACGTTCAGGATGGATGACAAAACTCATCGATGAATTTAAGTTGTAAAATTAAGTTGCAAGCATTAAGTTGCTTAAAAGGAGTGGAGTAAAATTATTCTAAATGGTATATTATGTTAAGTTTTGTTTTTATTTGTAATTGTGAAAAATAGAATAAAATAAAATATATAAAAAAAAATGTCTTTATATCAAAACAGTATCGTCCGCACTCCGTGTACACGCAGTACTTTGCCTCCATTCCACAATATTATGAGAAATTCTCGGCTAAGTCAGTTTAAGTTTCATTTATTAGGAAGCAATCCTAATTCAAAAGTAACGAATCGAAAAATGCCCATCAGAGCACAACTGTTTAGTGTTATACTTTTTTTAATTGATTATTCCTATATACATATCATAATTCAACTCTAAAATTATTATTTTATACAAAAAATATACAAGGAATAAATATTTATCACGTACCTATTAAATAATGCGCTAATAACGGCACATAATTATTGTGCAATATTATGGCATTGGCAAATAATCAGAGTGGAATGGAATAATATTAAAATTACTTTAATGTAGTGTTCACATGAAACGACATAAAGGCCGGACAATTTCGGTTACATAAAAAACAAAAACCGTCAAACGTCCTTAAACATGAGACGTGTTCAGACAGTCCACCGAAATAGATTCAAGATGTAAGGTGCACTTTTGATTTTGACGTAGTTTTCAAAATGGCGAAAGTCGAAATATAGATCGCGGAATGTGTTTTTGGTTGAAAAATTGTAATTAGTTAAAAACGTTAAAATCAAAAGCGCACCTGACTGTCTGAACAAGTCTCATGTTCGTTCAAGGACGTTCGAAGATTTTTTTATGTAAACGAAATCGTCCGGCCTTTATGTCATTTCGTGTGAACACTGTAATTCTTAAATATATCCATGACAACTAAACCGCACAACTGAAATCATATCAGCCAGCTTCAAGGAGAATCGATTTTAATGATCGCCAATGTAACGTCGCGTCGTAGTAAACGGGTAGGTACTTAGGTACCATTGGCCATTAGTAATAGGTAAGTATGTCCATAAATCTTCGAGTGCCCTGTAAAAGGCAGGTGTTCGAAAAAGAAAGGCATTTCACATCTTAAATTCATTGATGAGGTTTGCCGCCCATCCTGAAAGTGTCGATTGTTTGTTAGTACGGAGAGGATGACTTGGATGTTTATTGCATGCAACCGGTCTGCTGGCTACCCCGTGATGGCAAACTAGTAGTAGTAAGTGTGTAGTGCTAGGCATTCACCACAGGGTGTCTGTGTCGAGCACGTACCTACCTACAGTAGGTATATTACATTATCATATTGCGAAGGATTGATTTGTATCAGATATTTTCTGAAAACGCATTATCGTCTTATCGAGCCTTTCAAAACAATGGGTTATCAGTATAAGAGTATTAGGTACCTGCTCCCGTCTCATCTCTTTGTAAGTAGGTACATAATGGTGTAGAGATACGTGTAAAACCCATAATAAAGTACTGCATAAACTTTCAGTACGTAAACACCCGAACAGTGATAGGCAAACGTAATAACTATTCTATTCTAATTGGATACCTATATACAATTACATATTATTATTATTATTATTCAATTATTAAGGTGGTGGTTGGTACCTACCTACTGTGTACAACATACACCTACCTCTTCACTACCAGCCGTTATTACATATTATACTATAACTATAAATTGCGCATACAATCATACAACAACAAACGCTAACATTATAATCCCATCACGACATGTATGTACCTACCTATTCAACAATCCACCCGAGGGATAAGCAAGCATGTTACACAAAGTTTTCAGATTCCCAACTGCAGGCGCTGGTGGTGTATGGCGTACCTAACCTACTTACTACTTACTATGTAGTACTAGAGACTAGCCATCTCGGTCACTGTTGCTTGTTTCTTGGGAAATGTGTATCAGATTGGCCGCAATTGTAACGAATGGTGTTCCACTAAAATTATCCACTTCCTCGCGTCGCTTCAAGATTGTTCATTTCCTTTAGAACAAAATCCTTCACAGAACACGTTGGCGGAGAAAAGTTTTTCAATTATACCTACATACCGTATGACATCACAATGTCACGTTATCACATTTTATACAGAAACGATTCAACGTAAGTAAACACCTACCCATTCAAACATAATATAATTGCGGGAAGTTATAATGAAATATGTCACAGTAATAAATTTAAGTCTTTTCCTCCAAAACTCTAACCGGGATATTATTGTCTTTCTGCTTCCATAATCCAACAAACAAATTTTAAGAGGGTAACTATGTTAATCCTAATTTTACATAAAAACCTCATAATCTTTGAATGTAACTCTTTAGCACATAATAAGTATATTATGCGAAAAAAAAAATATTAGAACAGTAAATAAAATAAAACAAAAATAAAAACCTTGTACAGTCCTTCTGCATTTTTGTTGTCATCTTTTAAAGCTGGGATAGTGGCGACCCGGTACGAATCCGATCGTCCATGCTGCAAACACAACACACATATGCTACTGCTAAAGCATGCTTGTGTCCTAAGGACAGAGGAGAGGTAGTCGGTGGGACACAGAATGAAAGGATCAAGGAAATGTTAATGATATCGTGCACGAGAAGGAAGCGAGAGAATGTCAGTGTCACTGAAATGAATCTTAGGAACAAAGCAACTTTGTCCAATGCGCGAGTAGAAATATATATGTATGATTATGTGCCATGTTCCAGGATGGAACACAACATACAGTCCATAATATTCAGTCAAATCACAACATGGCACATTGGACAAGTTTACAGGACAAACATAATGTTAAAGACAAACAGAATAAACAATATCTGGGACACGAAAATGTTTCCATTTGCAAACAACAGTTCGCATAGTGTTTATCAATCAGCGTACAAACTTGATGTAAAGTAAGTACCTTATAATGTTATGTAGAGACTGCGCTTATTGCAAATCATCATAAAAAAATACGACACAATAAATAGAAACATTTACGTTGATACAATGCGTTTCTGAATTAGCCATCAACTGGAAAGTTGCCTTGAAATATGCTTCCTTTTTTGTTTATATTGTATTGTGTTGAATAACCATTTAACTTATCGATAAAACAATATACTTAAAAATATATTTCTATAATGACCTGATAATCGAGAGATGTCTCTCTCGCGATCAATTATTTATAGTGGAAAGAAACACTTGTTTCAATTTACCTAATATTCCACGAAGTAATCAAAAGTATTGATAATTTACAAGGCTATTTATTTATAATATAAGATATATGCTACATTTAATGTTTGTACTTTTTTAATTCAGAAATGCATTTCATAATTAATATTAAGACAACAGTTTTGAGAAATGCAAAAATGGTAATAAATTTGCCAAATAATGATTCAAAAATATCATAAATTAATTGCGTTACATAGCTTATTAAACTACAAACTAAATTATCGACTCATTCAAACTAGAATAGCAAATTAATTACTTCACGATTAATTTTATCATTACACTCGTATTAATATAATTATAATGTGTACATTATTAATGAAAAAATAACTGGTTAAGAAATTGTAACAGTCTGGCAAAATGTTGACATAGAGATAAAACATTGCGGCAGTATCTATGTACATTGTGGGTGTACAACTATATATAGTAGGTATAATGTACAGTGTACACCACGGAATAACTGAGATAATGTTATTACCGCGTGCTACATAATAATACATACGTATTATATGTATGTAGGATATGTAGATTATTGTATTAATCAATAAATGATATTAAATAATACATAATTAATGGGATAATTTCAATGTGTGGATTTCATTGCCGAGCATATTACTATTAATATCACTTGATGCAGAGCCATAGATTATCATTCCCGATGAACACACAACACAATACTGTGTCTACAATACAGAACAATATAATTTATAAAGTTTCACTGTTGCTAAAATCATAACATCACCTGTAGATACGATTCGTGACTACACTTGTCAAATTAACATCAGGATAAGGGAAACAAGGTAGGTACCGCAATGGACGCAAACACACAGGTGTCGGAAAGTAGCTCAAGATGTAAGTAACGAACCTACATGCATGTAATAAATAAATTTATTTATTTATTTTATTATTTTTGCACACCATCATTATATAACTGTTAACAAAACAATACAAAATGTACTAGGACGATATGCAGTGGCGAGATTATTTTTATGAAGTGATTTCTTCTATCTAACCACGACACATTGACGATGATGATGCTATCTCTAATAGTATAGGCGTAGTGAATGTATTGATGTTGTCTTGCGGCATACTACCATATTATATTATTATTATTATGCTGTTATAGGCGGCATATAGGTGCCCGACTAGTGACTACCCGACTACCCGCCTACCGTATTGTTATGATAACAACACGACTATGATTGTATGTACCTACTGGTACTGTGTAGCGAGTGTTTTGACGCTATCCTGTATGTGGCTGGTATTTGGCCGCGACTTACGATAGTATTTGGCAACGATCGCCACACGAAATAGGTCAAATCCCCCGCAGACCACATCGCAGTGATCCCCTCTATCGAAGTCTGGTCCTAGGATCGGGATTTCTGGTCATAAAATATATTGAAGTCATTCATTAGACACACTAATTACGCGTGTTTTTGCTATTATGTACATATTAAAAAAATGCTAGTATTCTC
Organism: Athripsodes cinereus; assembly: GCA_947579605.1. Lineage (NCBI taxonomy): Eukaryota > Metazoa > Arthropoda > Insecta > Trichoptera > Leptoceridae > Athripsodes > Athripsodes cinereus. The sequence continues at coordinate 19,584,233 of OX388321.1, read as the reverse complement.
GTTTGTGTAATGATGTGAATATTTGTAACGTTTCTTTTTTGGCAGTAAACTGTCAAGCCATTTACTGACATTTTGCCACACAAATAAACAAATAATATAATCATTGTTCTTGAAAGGATTTAGTAAAATGTTAATGTGTTTGTAACTACATTTGTATAATTTAGCGATTCAGCAACGGCATTTCACTTGTGATAGTAAGATTGACATCACGGTATGAGTCCTAAGACATGAATGGGTATAATATAACCAGAATCGATAAGGGAATATGATTTTAATTAATTCGTATGCATATAACTAATATACCTACCTAGCTCACTTTCTCTCCAATCAATTTGAGAAAAAATTGAAAACTTTCAAAACATGGCATAAAATCAGTGAGAATCATTTCCTGGATAATGAATAGCCGCTGTAACGATATTATGCACGATGTATTATGAAATATTTTTGGCATTCCCGCTTGTAACCAGTTTTAGTTTTCAGTGACAGAATCGGTTACTATAAATATAAATACATACGTACTCTGCATAGTGTTGACGTAGATTTTTGGCCAATGTGATGAGGTTTAATAATAAAGAATTTCGTGGATGCGGGTAATATCTGATCATATGTAAGGTAGACTATGTAAAAAATCTAGACGCTACATGGATGGTAGCTTTTAGAGAAAATAATATATTTATATTTTTTTGAATCACAAAACATAGACAATGTATTGCGCGTGACGATACTATTATATATTAAAGCTGGTATAATAAATAACAATCATTACAGCACTGAGTATAGTTAGATACTATCAAGGATGATTTAGGAAACGGTGTCCACGTACTATGTACCCAATATATTTCACATTATGCATTAGCAATATTATGTGGTATTATACTAATACTTTACCATCCTGGCTTATCCTACCAAGTAAACAACAGACCAGTTGCGTGTAATAAACATGCTAACTGTTCTCTCCGCGTCAACAAAAAATAAAAAGAATGGGTGGCAAACCTCATCGCTGAATTTAAGATTTGAAATGTCTTTTAACAGAACACTCAAAACTCGGGGAAAAAAGTGGGAGACCAATAAAGAACCGTGTCTTTATAAATAAGTAAACATTTGAACGCACGAATGGTTTCATTGGTTCAATGTCTAGTTTTCGGCTGAAACGAGGTCAAGATGAAGTATGAAGGCTCCTCGTTACGTCATTATTATATTATTATTATTTTATATTTCATCGTACATTGGTATACAATTTATACTACTCCATAACAATAAAAATACACCGTACTGCTCCAACCATGATAAACTACCAATCATCCTATTTTACCAAAATTTCAAAGATGAAGCCATTTACACCTACATGTCCTCTATTATTTCAATAGTTAGGTTCATTAATACTGTAATACAGCATTATGGGAAATACAATTGTATGGGATATATATATACGGCAAACCGATCTAATCCACCTTCCGCGAAATTAAATAAGTATATTAATAAACTAAAGATGCAAATCAATTACCATCACAAATTTAGCAATACACGTTTTATAATTGAATGTATTTAAATAAAAGTTATATAAAGTATACAACAACCAATCAAGGACGCATCGATATGAGTAGGTATGTGTACATATAATGTTAAGGAGGATGCTAAATATTATGAAATTACTACTACTACTACTATACCATCACGGCATATCCCACAAGTGGGGTAGCCAGCAGACCAGCTGCATGTAAGAAACATGCAAGCTGTCCTCTTCGTGCCAATATAAAATCAAGACATTCAGGATGGGTGGCAAACCTCATCGCTGAATTTAAGATGTACAATGTCTTAATTTTTTCGAACACCTGCCTTTTACAGGACACTCGAAAACTTACAGAGAAGAGTGGGAGACCAATTCTTTACCGGGTGCTCCACGGGAAGGTAAATATCGGTACAGATTTAAATAAAAAATTCCAACACAGATGTCTCTGGGAGCGTCGAAAAATCAAAAACGATATATCATGTTGTGGATGTCTAAGGTAAGGAAATGACAAACGTGGATGTTACGGCTGTGGATTCGAAAGGGTTAATGACTGTGGAGTTAATCGCAAGGATTTCATGCATTTGTATATCTAAAAAATGAAATAAACAATATTATTCGTGAATCCATGGTTTGATATTTAGAAGTTACTAAAGTATTAAAACTATGTACCTACGTGCCTTCAATATTTCACATACCTACTATGTAAGAATACAACCACTATTCTGTAATAAATAATGCGAGATTAGGAAGCTGGACACACCTCGACCTCGTGCAATCACAACCACTACATGTACATATATGGAAGCATTATAATATACTAGTAAGTAGTTGGATATCATTGATAAATAATAATGTTTAACACACAATCGTTCTTTACGATAATAGCACACATCAATAATGTGGATGAAGAGTGAGGACAGAAGGACAGAAGGATTCATTACCATTGTAACTGTGAATCGCTGATCTGGTGCTACAATGCTCAATGTCATTACAGTACAATAAACTACACAGCAACCTGTGTAGCTACATTATTATATACATTATTATTTTATATTACTATACTCGGTAAGTACCTACCTGCTAGTGACGATTTGCATCAATGAAGTCAAGGACGCGTTAATCGCCGATATATTAAATTATATTATGTGATATGTGTATACATAGGCGATGATGCTACATGGTGCTGTACTGTAACATAAATGTCATTGTTGTGAGATGATTTTTGACGAACTCTGATGTAACGGCACGGAGCGGTAATAGAACAATAAATGGTGCGACCAGCAACATACACTACATGCATCTTCTATATATTAGAATATAATCATTCTTTAAAAATGGACGTGAATGTTGATCCTAAATAATGTAAAGCGCCCTTGAAGTGATATTATCACAGTACGGCGCTATAATTATAAGTAGTCATATTATTATTATTCTCAATTCATTGTACCTTGGTAATCAGACACCATAAAAGTTCAATATAATTAATATTTTAGTTAATCTAATGTTACTTATAGGTATAGATGTAATATTGAATTGTTTTATTTATTTATTCATTTCTATTATTTACTCTAGATTGGTTACAACATCAATCATTACCTACCTACTTAATATCATAAAATTATCAGTTATACAACTCAATGCACAAAGGGTGAGTTTATCGCTAGATTGCGATTTCTTCCAACTGACCTTTTTGTGTTGAACTAATATTGGTTTAATTTTGTACATATATTGATGCGATTTGTTTTGTTTTTAAGTGAATCGTATACATTTCGTTTTTAATATTTAAAGAGTGTAATATTGTATATTTTATCATGTTATTGTTGAAGGGAAATGCCCTATATAATCGAAACAAATAAATAAATAATTGTCCATATATTTTATACGCCTTCTACGTCTTCGGATACCCTGGTAATACGTTTTCTAATAAAAAAGACATTTTGTTGTACAAATAAACGTACAAACACGAAAACTAAACCAAATTGTCCAGCAAAAACAACTTAAAAATGTTTTATCACGAGTACTGAAATAAGGAGTTTAAATACATTTTGTTTCATTATTAAGAAACTGCGTAGGAGTAGGTACCAATCCCGTGTGTAGTAAGTAGGTACCTATACTAGGTAATAGGTGCCTACTTAACTAGTGACATTATGTTATCATACCTATCACTGAATGCAGTAAGTGCCTACACATATTAATATTATTTTATAATACGGAGTGATAGGCAGGTAATCACTGTTATCTACATTATAGATAGACAATTAAATTATTAATGCCCCGCTACTAACAGATATATGTATGTATGTAGCACATCATGTGTAAACAACGATACCACATCTTACACTTCAAGTCACAATATTCTAAGAATAATAATAATTAAAACACATATAATATCAAAGGGTACTATTACTAAATAATTTCACTGATATTATCTATTTTTTTACAAATATTTAATTTAATCGATTATTCATCGTGCTTGGTCAATCGTGCTTGGTGTAATACAATAAGTAAGTCATTTGGTGTATTGTTATATCTGCAATCTAATTCTACAAAAAATAATTATTATTTTGATCACGACAATTTACTATTTTAATCAACAGATTACAAATCATATTAACTATCTATGTAATATTTGTAAGTCAGAACAAATTTCAAACTATTGTATGGGAAAGCCGGATAGACCAAAACAGCGGGTAATCCAAGACATTAAAGACTTGTACGTGTGCAGTGTATTACAACTAGAGGATTCGATCCCGGCCCTTTTTTTAATCCCGGGATTTCGGGATAATCTACAGTTAATCCCGGGATTGTTTGGATAATGAAAAGTGGTAAAAAAGTCAGTAAACCAAGTCAAAATCAGAAGTTTCAAATTATTTTTCTTTTATTTTATTGTACAATAAATCACAAGCGGCTAAGTGAATACTGTGTGCAAAACGAACTTGGTGCTCTGCATTAACAAATTTTCCAACCTTCAGCATAACATTTGGATCATCAGTAACTATTGCCACAATACCGGTAACTAGTGAGATATCGAACATAGAAAGGTGCTCTTTTAAGATACGAACACAAATTTCGCCTGTCAGTGATTCATTAATGCAAATGACTTATTTATAAATTGTTTTAATCCCGAAAATTTCAGGACTAAAAGACGATCGGGATAGGATCCACTAATTACAACTCGTACCATATTGTGTTAAATAGGGTGTGTGGGGTTACAACTTCTATTTTTATCCACTAATCGTAATTAACCAAGTTAGTATAGGTACATTGTTCATGATTAATAATAATAATAATAAGCGTTATGCATACCACACCTACTGAAAATCGTGATTGGGTGGTATTTTCTTTTTTTTACTAAAATACAACATTATGCAACGTGTATAGATATAATATAGGTATCTAGTATGAAAGAACTGCCGTAAATTAAACGTCACTCTATTAACACTGTCTTGGTGGCGCTTCACTTCCACATTATCAACATTAATTATTCTACAATACAATGTGATGAAATGAAGAGAAACATTTCCCATACATTATACCTATACCTACATCAACTATGTTTGTTATTTATTTATTACCTCACATTTTCTATTTTAGTGCAAACACCATTACTTTAAATAAACTAAATATACGAGAGATGCAATCATTGGTAGGTACTGATAAAGAGCAATCCTGAGAGTCAGATGAATATAAAACTGATTGATAAGACAAAATTATGAATATTTTCGTATTATGAATATATTCCAACACGTAGGTACCTATTACTCCAAACAAGTGCAACTAGGAACCTAGACACCACTATTACAGTGGAGGAACAACCTTAAACAATAAATTGTTGTCAACTAAATATAATTAGGATCTGATAATATGGGGAGAAAAGAGAAAACCTTCGTTCGGGAGTGGACTGGAGTGGGTCAAGAAGAAGAATCATTGACATACTTACATAATATGTATGTGTTGAGTATTAGTTAAAGATAGGAAATGTCTAGGTCAAGTCAATTTGTAAACATACAGAATCACAAATCACAACACAGACAGACATCTAACCACTGTGGTAAGAAAATTGTACTTGTTTCTTTATGTCTGTGTATCAACGCTGAATACGAGTCAGATACAATAATAAATACAAATGTGAAGTGTGCTGATTACATCTATCAACTAAAGTTGCTAAATTCACCAAATTATATTGCCGATCCATTAAGTAGGTAATGGATCAATGTAATGAGTCTCAACCAACTTTTAAAGACTGATTGTCATATCATGGGTTACATTTGAAGTGTGGACGCTTTTCTACATAGCAAGATAGAGGTGTGGAAAATATTTATAAGGGTGGTGTACCCTCATAATTAACTGTATCTATTAGCAAATTGACTTCTCCTATGATAATAAAGTTTGGTATAAAGTAACGCACCTTCCTAACGAATACACATACAGATATCAGATATAAAGATATAGGTAGTTATACTAGTTATACATAGGTATATGAATTATCATGATATAAATTAATGGATCACGCAATGTCGTTTCACATATCTACACATAATAATTAATAATATTCCTATTAAAATAACTACACATACATACATATATATGTACAACAATACGGCAATAAATTTACTTATTAGAATTCAATAATATCTATTATTAGGCAGTTAGTAGTATGTAGCAAATTATGATCGGTTTGTTCCCTTATATCAATCAATCACTACATACAGCTAGTAGAGAGTAACTAACCAGCGAAGAGTCCGCCTGACTCGCCTCGCCGCAGTCGCTACGCTAGCACGGATAGCTGGTGGCGACTTGGCAACAGTTTTCTTGGCTGTTACATTCACAGTCACGTGTGACAGATAATGATATTATTGTCAAGTATATTGTAATCAACTAATACACCATTCATTTAACTATTGCACACTATATTTATATACATAGATATATATATTGCATGCTGGATCCTCGTAACGATCACAATGAGTAAGTATCCCATCATCCTCAAACGTCTAATGCGCTATTAAACAGGATCATAAATTATAACTACCTGAACACTGCAAGCCAAAATCCATCAAAAAATGTATATTACTATACTCACAAATGCAACTGTACCAAAGTTTGACAATTCTGACTAGGTTTTGAAATGAACGTGTAAGAGCAAGTACTCTAATTTTATAAAAGATTGGATATCGAGTTGACGTCAGCAAGTCATCAAGTTGGTGTTAATTGGATAAGCCGGTTTGGAAACACTTTGTATTGATACAATATTATGTACTTACATTATCTTAATGTTTCAATAAATACCTACCCTAGAATTCGTAGAACACATAATGAGAAATAGACGTATTATTACTCGACTTAAAGAACAAATTACGCAATGGAAACATTCGCCTAAGAACCAACATTCGGATAGGCACGCTATAACGGTATATAAAGAAAAAATATTCGTAATCTATAAGTATTTACATTTCAAATTGATTAGGTATTCCATCCAAGTAAAAAACATAAGTAGATTAATTTTTGATTCTTAATTTTTGCAGACAATCATGTATTGACTTGTTTTATTTCATTTGACTTGGTTTTATCTGGAATTCATTGATTCGTTGTCTTACATATTGATGATTTTTATTTCATTATTTTATTTTATTTTGTTACTTTATTTTATTGTTTTATTATATTGTTTTATTTTCTTTAATTTTTATCTTGTTCATCTGTTTATTCTTGTATTCATTGATTAATCTGTTTGTTTAATATTCCATATATTCATTTTTTCACCTTATTTTGCATGCGTTTAATTATAGAATCATTTGCATATTTTCATTTTTATTTAGGTAGTTAGTCAATTAATTTATTTGATTATTTATTTATTTGTTTATTTATTTATTTATTTGTTCTTTGTTATATTATTTTTTTTTTATTCATTTAATTTTCCATCATTTTCCAAATATTCATTTGTTTACTTTATTGTGTTTGCGTTTAATTATTGACTCATTGACATATTTTCATTTTTAATTAATTTATTTATTATTTGTTCATTGTGATTTTTTTTTGGATATAATGATAGTTTGTTGATTGTATATTGTTTATTATTTTTATTCGCAGCACGCCTCGATACAGGTTAACCTAGTGAGGCTGCTGCAACTTAATTGTAACCATGTTAAGAAAAAATGTATATTGATATTTTGTATTTATGCGCAATAAAAAAAGATATATTTCGTTAGAAATAATCATAAGACACAAAGACGATTCTAAATTTCATTGATTTCAAGATATTAAAGTATAAAAGAGAAACATTGAAATCTTAGAAATACTAGATGCTAACAAAGCGTGTGCAAAAAGCCACAGTTCCTCTCTCATCTCATGCGCTCCCGATCAAAAGCATTTAAATGTGATAATGTCTAAGTAAACATTCTTGTCTTCACAAATAGATAGATAGATGTAATATCTATAATAGAATGCATTAATTAACTAGTAGCAACCTAACACATATGGACATAATAATAACGCTATCATCTGTAAACAACACCTTCGTAAAGCGAATACATTGGTACAGTATTATGATTCAATATCGCAATGCACTCTATTCTCCTTTCCTTCAATGCCAATCAATATTATAATTATATATGCAAAGTGTAACAAATACAACGGTCCAATGGAATTGGACAAAGATTTACAAATTAGTTATTCATGCATCAGGCAGGAATATGAATTGATTACGTTACTTCCAATACAATTAACAATAACAACTACGTACTACAGTATTATAGGTATATTATACACCATAGCAGAGGCCTGAGTCAATAACACATTTTCACGTCACGTTTTCGTTCCGTTAACGTTCGAGTAGGTATAGACGAAGTTGCAAGGAAGTGTCAATTTCGTTGCTAAGATACACAATAGTTACGAAAATTAACACTTTGGCGCAACATCGTCTGCATTTGAACGCTAACGGAACGAAAACGTAACGTGAAAATGTGCTATTGACTCAGGCCTCTGTGCAGCGTGGACAGGTTCGTTTCTACCAATGAACATAATGCACACCCCGTTCACTGTCGACGCAAACATTCATGGAAAAAAATATGATTTTGGTGGGTAGGTACGTAAGAAGAATCATGTGATTCCAATAAATACAATATATATCTATCAATAAGTATGTAAGTAAACCTATAATGAAACACGTATTAAAATTACGAGTAAACAAACGTTAGTAACTGTCTTGACACGAATTGTATGACAACACGTCAATGTCATCGCCGAGATAAAAACAAAACGTTCAGGCTGAAGGCAATGCCATATCATCTCACCAGTATCGCAACATAATGATAATTATATACTGTAGTAGACATATCTAAACACAATGTACATACATATATATATGTTATCGCATACAACAGCAATCCTTTATCTGGAAAGTGTGAAGAATAGTGATTGTACCACTCCAGTTACATTTAAATTAACGATAGATACAGAATTCAATTATTGGTATACAATTAACATCCATCCGGTATACCTACAAAATAATTATATTAGGAAATAGCATTGCACTTAGTAGACTTGTATATACTAAATATGAAAAGTTTTCCCACCCTACCATGAAATAAAACTAAATTATATTTCTGTACCTGAGAGCCATTTAGTCTTAAGTACTAAAATGCCATTTTCAAATTCAATTTTTCAATCGAAAAAATCTCGATATTTTACTAGTAAGAAGATGTATATAGTATATACAGCTTATTACATAGACACTATAGTATAGACCCTAAGCTTTTCTGTACTTAAGACTCACGACTTATGTGATATTTTCGCTTTTTTCGTTACTTTGGCATTTTTGTCAAAAATGCACTTAAGTCTTAATGGCTCTCAGGTACAGATTTATATCAAACATAACATATCAGGAAACCGTGGTTTGTAACGTTTTGATTATCTAAATATAGTTAACAGTGTGTTGAATATGTAGAAAATTTAACAACTTTGCTACGAACAATTATGGTTATGGTGTAATTCTACGGAAGGATTCGAACTACTGAGTGGATAGTAGATATTAATATATAAATAATAATACTTTCTAGTAAATGTATTTATATATACGCACCATCACTTTTGGGTCGGTTGGGTTTTAAGATCCAATGACAAGATCGAAGCACTTTTTAGGTCCTACGCAAAGTACGATTTGTCAATGGTTAATTATGAAAACTCCTATTACCACTGGAGGCGTCTGAAACCCTCTTTAGATAACTTTTAATAAGAAAGAAAATATATCAATAATTATTTTGTAAATATACTCGTATGTATAAACGGCAAATATACTAAATATTAATTTGAAAACTTAAACACATTTATTTCAAAACTGGATTTTTTTAGATGTGTCACTGTTATTGCAAGCGAGCGATATATTGAAACATTCAAAAAAGTCTCTCAAGTTTATACGTTAGGAACTTGAGTGTATAAAGGCGTGGATTCTTTTTTTCTATTTCAATGGTGCATTTCATTACATTTATTATTATTTATTTTATAAGTTTTTCCGAAATTATCATATTTATTACCTATTGATTACGATTAGAAAGTGTAATGGAGGGTGTGTTACTAAAATGTTTCTTCTGGTGTAGGTACTCAAAGATCAACTATTACTTACTCTATGGGTGTACTGATAGCCATGATAATTAATTGAGTTTTCTTTTGTTTTGATTTTGTATTCTGAATCATGCTTGTGCTATTTTCCAATATGTAAACATTGTAAATAAACAGATAGAACTCATAAAAATCACCTTAAGAAATAATAATGAATGCAATACATAAATACTAGCAAAGTAAGGTATATGAATTTCGTCACGGGGATTCCCAAGAGAGAGAGGTGATCGTATCGTGCATAGGAATATACGAAATTTTCATAATACCTGTATGAACTCATTGTATTATTGCTAGTGCGCCCACCGTGTGGGAGATTCCGTCATTATATAGATACAGTCCAACGTCACATTACTTAGTTCCTACTCTATACATTATAATATGTACGCTCATTACCTTTACCTATCTCTCCCACCAAAATAATATATTTTTAAGAAGGAAAAGGAGAATGCACACAGCTTTCGATAATTTGTATCAACAAAGAAGGAATATCTCATATTTCACAATTACACAAGTTGATTGTGTATCTGAAATATTCAATGAATGTATTTTATCTACCTACTATCAAATAACAAACTAAACAAACATACGATGTATTATGTCCAGAATTTGGTTTTATTGTTTTCATTCATTGTATATTATTTATTTATTTGTTTATTTATTTATTTTTTCATTCTTTACTGTACATTGATTAAAAACAATTACATAAAAGGTATATATATTCAAATTAAATACAATCAATATACAGAGGGCGAGTTTATCGCAAAGGCGCGATCTCTTCCAACTAACCCAAATTGTATGATGCTGTCCTTACGTTTAGTAAGTATAGTAAGTAGTTTGTTACGAAATACGTCTTTCAAATGATAAAAATCCCCTACAGTAATGAAGAAGAAAACATTATACAGTAATATACCTAATATGCAAATGCCAGTAACATAACAATTGACAAGAAAGTGACAGTATATAATTATATACCTACTTCGCACAAAACAAAAGGCGTGCCGGAATTCTTTACTAAACAATCATTTTAGCTGCTTTTTATTTTATTAAAAGCAGCTAAATTAATATCTTGTAATTACAGAAGAGAATTTATTATCATAATATATGTATGAATTTATTGGTCCATCAGTCATTTACCAAATATCATTGACATAATATTGGAATTAAAGTAAATCAAGACGCACTTATTCTAGTTAAACCCGTTCTGCGGTCTAGTTAAACCGGTCTTGAGTGTGTAATTATTGATTATCAAACGTGTTTCCTTTGTATACAAATATGTATGTAAGTACAATAACACATATACATCCAGATATTAGTCACGCAGGGATAGACGTTTATAATAAATAGCCTACATGGTGAGGACCCAAGCACAGCATCTACATGATTGCATCTTATTCTTAAGAATCTATGGATGTCGCAGAATATTACAATAAGTACCTACTATATTAATATTGAGATTGTTTTTGTAAATACCCAAACATAAACGAATGGTTCTCGAGCGAAGTTGGCTAAAAATAGTGACTAGTAGTAAATGTTAACGAAAGGAAAAAGGCAGCAGAATTAACCACTCGGCGGCAGTCAAGCAGAGGATATTACACAACACAGCACAACACGACGGGGCGAGGCGGTATGATTATTGATCCAGACTTTCAGGCGGTCCGCACTCCGCACATTATACTGTGAACCGTATACATACTACACATACCTAACACAGTGCACTAGATTGCATGCGGAATATATAACAGTATACAGTTACCTACCATATAGGTATTCAAATATCTGCAAGCCACCCCATACTATTTCTACTCTATATGCATCAAACACTAGGTCTATATATCAACACCATCACAGTATATCCCACATATAAGGTAGCCAGCAGATCAGCTGTATGTACTAAACATGTAAGCTGTACTCTCTGTGCCAATAAAAAAATCAAGACATTCAGGATGAGTAGCAAACCTCATCACTGAATTTAAAATATCTTTATTTTTACACCTACCTTTAAAGGACACTCGAAAACTTACGAGAAAGGGTGGGAGACCAATTTTTCACCGGGTGCTCTTTATTAAATAATTATTGCTAGTACCCGGCGAAAAGGCTATCTAGCTGCCATGCCAATATGTCTTTTATGTTTGAAGTTATAAATTGTTTAATAAATACTCAATTTATTTAACTGTTTAGCCCGGTGCATATTTAAATTGTCAATATAAAGACATAATCGCATAGGTAATATAAACTTATATAAAATATCGATATTACCTTTTAATTTTGTAAGCACCATTATGTGGAACTAAGATCTGTGCAAATGATTCTACAGTAATGTGGAACTAGCGGAATCGTTGGGTAGTTTCCACAATGTTGCAAATAATGGAATCCTATCAACTGCTAACACAGAAGAATTCGACATTTCCAGACAAAATTCATATACCCACTAAATAATAACCAGACAATAGGAAAATATTAATTTCTAGTCGGTAATAAATAAAACTCGATGCATCATTGTAGTGATAATGTCTTAGAGCAAAGATACACCATTACATTGAATGATTGTGAGTGAAATAAATGATAGCATCGAAATAGCTATAGAATATAGGATAATATCAAACATCATTTTGATTAAAATGCCTAATTTGCATTGACATGTTTCGCTCCAAATATGAATGTATTGACCACATCAAGTATAAACGTATTCTATGTCTAATAGAGACCAAGTTAGTAAGAGCTTAATAATCCGATTGATTATATAACGAATAGGTTAAGTACGTTCATTTAATCAATAACAAATGTTACTTTATCAAATTACTTACATTGATATTGATAGCACTAAGTTATTTTTTAAGATTCCGCCAAAACATATCTTCAACCAGTAAAGTATATATTATTTAATAGATACCTAATCATTTATATCCTACCACACTTCCAAATCTATGAGATATATAAAGGAGATGGATCTACTTACTCTCAATACACTATTGTATGTATTTTGCATATAGCATACTCATTTCCAATATGTCTACCTATCTTAATTTACCATTACGGTGTCTTTTCCTAGTAGGATAGCCAAAGAACTAATAAGTAATTACCAATACGTGGACATATTCTAACAATGCGCAGGTATATGCAAACTCTCATATAACCTAAATAGTCATTTCAACTCGCCTTAGGTACTCAATATCTTCACTTTTAACCCACATTTACTTATAGAATTATGTATATTATCACCGCGAATGAATTACATTCAGGCTTTGCACGTATATAACGCAAGGGAGTGCCTAGATCTCTTAAATTAAATAAGTTTACAAAAAAAATTAAAGATGAAATTTTGTAAAAATGCAGAGTTTTTTTGTCAAATAGATTAACAAAAGACAAACACACATTCAAATGCATCTGAATTCAGAATGAAATTGATAAAACTTGAAAATCGCGTTAGCGAACTTGATAAACTAACTAAAGTTGGATAGTTAAATCCACAGAATGGCATAATGGAACATTGAAGAGAACTATTTTTTGATACTCAAAATTATAATATGATACAGATTAGCCTTCTATTTTGAATTACGTTGTTTTAAATGATACCCGTGTCTAATTTTGTGTGGAATGTGTATCGCTTTATGTGTAAAAGTTATATCGAAATGAAAACGACATTGTATGAAAATGGCGTCAGGTAAGTGTTGTACCGGTATGTTACACAACTATCCTCTTGAGATGAGATTTGACAGTTCAATATGTCTGCGATTTAGACATTAAGATTCGTGGGGGAAATTGCTTTCCAATAATTAAAATACTTATCTAATTTTACTATTAACAAAGAACGACATGCATTCTATACTAACAGGATGAAAACTAGGTGTGTAACTATGAGGACTTAATATAAATCTGAATGTAAATGGCAACAAAACTGAAACAGCAGATATATATTGCACCTGCATTATTTACTTGGAATTATTGCAATCTTTATAACATGGTGTGAAATAATACTAATGATGTTTATAGTGGATGAAATGGAAGCCACACAATGGTTCAACAATGTTTACGGGTGGGTACAGTATACGATATGGTAAGATTATGGATTACAGTCATATACCTACTTTACATTACGATGTACATACCTACAGTATATAATGGCAGTTAACTACAATACCGTATTGTACCGTACCGTACATATTACGTAAACCGTCAAACCAGGACGGACTATCCACCTAGCCAGCAGACGACATAAAGCAAAAATCAATCGCTTTATATCACAATCCCCAGTGAATCAGAGATATACAACCAAGCACATCGTTGGCAAACATCATATAAAATGTATCACCAATGTCAAATATATTTTTAGATGGTGTATTATTTTGGGATTTGTCGAAATTTATCAAATTGGCTACAAGATGAGTCCGAACAGTCTACAAAGTGAAATGAATGAGTATAAATGATGAAGCACTAACAACAGTCACACTAAATGATGGGACAAAAAGCCAGAGGGCCGGCGAATACTAACAAGACCTTGAGAGGTTCAATCAATACTTCTTCACAGTTTGACAAGTGCACTATGTTAGCGGATGATAAAAGCGCATAGATGATGGTACTAGAGCCTAGTGGGAGACCATCCTTACCTTATCTCCCATCTTTAGCGGGACGAATCAACAGCGGGCCAACAGTGATAGGGGCCCGCGGGGGTAGTGTAGGTCTAATCAAAGACGAGGGTCTTGTCACAAGTCGTCGATAATCACTGAAATAATAAGTACCACAAACAGTTGAATTCAATATGCCGTAACGTTCTCACCCTTTAACTAACTTATCTACACAGTATCTATTATGTATGTATGTATTGTATAGTATGTGTCTCAGTGACGGCTAAGACATGGTATAGACCCGGTATATGAGACGCGTGCTACGCGGGCTCCCTCCGAGCACTGAAAGGAAGAGACTGCTCGCACGCTTAGTTCACACCGGTATCGAGCCAGTAGAGGAGAGGAGGGGGTAGCGCCGCATACACACGTCACACTGCGTCACGACGCCCGAACCTCCGACGAATACACCCGAAGCGTCCGCCCTCCTCACCACCGCTGGTGTTATGTAACGGTACAGTTACCAACAGAGCGCCATCCACTGAGAAAAGTGTGGCGTGAAAAGCTTTCAGGAGTATATCTAACTTTACCTACGAAACATTTGCTCCGTCAAATATATTGTATGTGTATGTATATATGCGATACGTAGATATTATGCACACATAACGTGCCCTATTAGATGGACATAACAGCTAGATGAAAACAGACGCCACGTCCCTTTAGGAACACACGGCGGAAATCTTAGAGATGCAGCCTTTCCTAAAGGCAATACATATAAATAGCCTCAGGCTAACTAACACCACGACCAATTTCAATATTGCGGTTGGCTGAAATACAATAATAAGTATAACGAGTGTCGTAATATTACATAATAAGCAACCACTATGTTCCAGACATGCTGTCTATAAGACGCTCACCTCTGGCGATAGATTGACTACTTCGCTAACTACATTCATGAATATTATATCCATCCACTACTTTCCACAGCCCCCTGTCTCAAACCCCACACCACACCGGTGCCAAGGCTTCTACCTACATACCCGCAATGGAAATATTTAATTCATAATTATTACATAAGTTTTGCACAACCAGATAACACAAAACTCAATTGTATATTCTATTACTAATACTTAGCAACTTATTATAGTTAATGCTATTTTACATATTTATTTATTTATCTATTTCTACTACCCAATTACGGCACATCCCACAAGTAGAGGAGCCAGCAGACTAGCTGCATAATTATAATAAACATTCAAGCTGTCCTCTCCGTGGCTACATTTTTTTATTCATTCGAGCAATAATCAGCTTTCGCCTTTAACAGTGTTGAAACAATTTTTGTATACATTACACTTATACTAATTTTACATAAAACATTTCAAAATGAAAACAAAATAAAATTGTTACCTAAATTCAAAACCGAATCAAAAAAGGTTTACAAAAATAAAATTTAAAAATATATTTTACTTATTAGTATACAACAAATGCTGCTTTTAAAGTTAGCTGATAAATAAAGGAAGAATACTTCTCATATATGTACCTAACCTAATCCAAAAATATAAGGCACATCCGTTTGGAAAAGAAAAATTTACATGAACTCAAATCAAGTTAGGAATATTGTATGATTACGCAGCCGGGTCGCAGAAGAACGATACAAAACGCTGATTATTGTATGGGGTGTTTACACATTACATTCGCCTATGTAAAAAAAAATTTAAAATTATCTTAGAGGATGATAAAGAGAAACGTCGCGGAAAATAACTAATCTTATACCTACATAGAGAAAATAATAAAAGCGTAACATGAAAAATGTTTACACACTTCACAGAATATGCCAGTGAGGGAAACGTACATTACCTTTGTAGTAAATAATCGTTTGTAATAACCTCGACAGTTCATTTAAAATAAATGAAGACATATTAATTGTGCCCGTTACAATCATGAAAAATATGTCCACAATTCAAAAACATAAAAAAATATATTCAGAAATCGCATCGCGAACATGGAGTCTTGCAGGCATCCCAACACCTCTATATTATGTCTGTTCATTCTACATAACTATAATTATAATATAAAATCAAACCAATTTTACATAATAAGACAACTTCGTACCCCCATAATCCTTATCCTTATATCTTATAAAAATGATTTTTGAATTTCCATACTAAATTTTCACCGGGCTATACTCTCCCATTTCAAGGAATTTGCGTTCCATTGACCTGACCATTACAAGATGAGGTATCTATGTGAAATAAAAACCCACTAAATGCCGTACTTTCTTTTTGAGGAGCGAGAAAAACAGCAAAAAAGAGTGTAAAAAAAAAGTGTGAATGAGATAAAAAATACGTTTTTTACGTCAGTTTGAAAGGGTAAGAAAATATTCTTTACCGCCAAAATTGTGTACCATATTATATTGCCATACTAAAATTAATTAAGAAAATATCGATAATTTATTTCGAGTAAATGTATCATTATAAATGTATGTTACATAAAATAGTTTAATTTGTGTTTTTTTAATACTTTTGCAACATGTTTTACGCGAATTAACCAATATTTAAATAATTTGAACGTGTTACATGAAGATTCAAGAAACGAAAAAACATTATTTTTTGTTAACGGCAACATCGTTTTATAAATATTCTACGTCGGCCAATCACGTCGCTCGATAATTTGACATATTGGAAACGACGCCATTTATATTTTGACAAAATAAAGACGCTATAATATGTCTATTTTGTAAAGTCTGCGTTCCGTACAGAATTATTTGTTTAACTACTACATTTTATAAAATAATAAACTTCATAGTATGACAATAAAATATTGTACATTATATTATATACAAATGTGAGTGGTACCACTCATACACAATATTATGTACAGAGTGAATTAAGTGAAGTGATAGTGAACACTATAACAAATATTTTTGGACTAAATAAAAGGTAATAATGATGTTTATGTACACATTCATATAAAACCAATAGATATAATGAACTAAGTAATATGATACATTAGTTTCTACGAAGAAATGTTTGAGGTTATGCCTTAAAAACACAAGTAAATATAACATTTGTTACAGGAGTCAGTTTTGTTTGACAACTCATTTCATTTAATTCATTATGAACTTATAAACTGACATTATACAATTACATCTGAAGTAATTTACTATTTTAAGAAATACCGTGATATTATTTAATTGATATTGATAATATTAAGTTAGTAGATGCAACATTATGAAGAAATCATATTAATCGTATTTAATCGTGAGTAATTTACAACAAGATATTAAAACTTTGTTTTTTTACCTTTTTACAGAAATAATGGAAAATGCATAACAATAAACATTGATTAAAACGATTCTGATGTTAAAGGATTATTCATTACCATGACAATGACATTTGAGGGCTAGGAAAAGATTACATGATTAATGCAAAGGCACCCTGAATCTTGGAAGCTGGTTCTGCCTTGTGATTCTAAGAGAGCATTAATTATTATAAAGGTAAGAATATATTTGTTAATTTAAACACAACAGCACATAAAGCATAAGGAACTTAAGTCATAGTAACAAAAAAATAAGGCCAATTGCAGTGTTTTATATGAATTTAATTTATAAGACATTTAATACTTACATATATTATATTTTATATATATAATAACAAGAATATATAGCCAAATAATAGGGATAACTAATTATTTATCACTTTGAATTATATTATAATTAATGAAAATGTTACACTGTAAACTGAGACATGAATCATAAATTTTAAATAAAGCGTACCAAGATTGAACTAGGTATCACTAAACGAACCATAATTTTTGTAAAATCTGTGTAAGAGAGTTATCTAAAATGTGTTATATAATATATTATTTTTCTTTACAGATATGACTGGTTATTCATTTCAATAACAAGAATGACAAAATCAAATATTTGGATGTTAGTTAATAAATTGAAGACAGTAAAATATCCAAAAAGTGGAGATTTGAAAGCATTTGCCGAGTGCTTGGCAACGTCATGAAGACCTAGCATGGTACAAGAAGAAGAGAATTAAAAATAATACATAATTTTATTATTTTACTCAAGAAGTGGAGATTGGGAAGCCTTTGCCATGTGGTTGGCAACGTCTAGAGGACCTAGCATAGTATAGGAAGAAAAAAATTAAAAATAAAAAACAAATTTATTATTTTACTCATTCACTGTGTTTAGGTAGTAGAATTAAATAAATCTTATATTATGTATTTTTGGTCCAATATATAAAACTAAATTTAGTTTTCTATTTTTTGTGAGATAATATTATCAGTAGATAAATAAAATATGGCTCCTTTTTTAAGAATGATTTATTTTTTGTTCTGCATTGAGTATGGCATGGTGAGTAGGTAAGTATTGCAATAGTTTTCGTACATATTATTTCATTACATTAGCTTGATTAATCTGTATTAGAGTGTATGAGCCTTTTTAATAAGTAAACTTGTGTGAAGGAGGTGTTAGGTACTGCTTACATACATGAAATTACTTACACTTATTCTAACATGTATATTTATTATTCTCAGCTATATCTAATTATTAGGTATTCAAATATTTAACATTTTAAAATATCTTTTTATTTTCCCAACAATTCCATTACAGCAACCATTTCTTGAATTTGGAAAAAAATAGTTTATTTTCTAACTGTATATCCCATGGAACATCCAGCAAAAAATAGATTTCCAACTTTCTGTAAGTTCTTCAGCATTCTGTAAAAGGTTGATATTTGAACAAATACATTTTACGTAAGTGATGAGGCTATGCCATGCATTATTTATTTATGGTACAAAGTGGGCAACCAGCGTGATTATAACATGCAGCTGGTCTACTGAATCCTTCACTTTTGTGTTGTATCCTATTGATATCACCCATCCTGATTGCCTAACCTTTATATCGGCACGGAAGGGGCAACCTGCATGTTTATTACATGCACATGAATTGCAAATCCACATGCTATGACCAGGCTATATATGCCCATTTTCATTGAGGGGGTTATTTCAAGACTCAATACCCACATAAAATAAAAACCCACCAATTATAATATTTCCTTTTTAAGATGTAATTATAACTGCATTTAAGTAAGGTAAAACAAGAAGCACATTTTTTGTATCTGTTGGAAAGAATAAAAAACAATGTCGTGTCAATGAGTCAACTTTTTTTCTTTTTTTTTGGATGGCTTTTCACCCATTTAGAGTGTTATCGCCAGGAAACAGTCTGAACTCTTCTTTCTCTCAATAGAAGCAGAGTGTATCTATAACACTATTCACAAGATATTCAGGGTGACCCATGGTTGCCAAAATTGTGTGGCCATATATGATTTTCACTCTATCATAATACAAATCTTACTTTTCATTATTCTGTTTCATATTGAAATGTCTACCTTTTCTTAAAGAATATTTACTCACGGTACCTTTTTTACAATGTAACGGGTATTTGTACCGATAACTGCTTATATCAACACCAAATTACCGTACATCTAATATATAAAATTCTCGTGTCACGGTGTTTGTTATCACACTCCTCAGAAACGACTTAACAGATTTTGATGTAATTTTGTGTGCTTATCGAGTAGGTCTGAGAATCGGGCAACATCTATTTCATACCCCTTAAAGTTAAGGGTGGTCCACCCCATTTTTTTTTTTTTAATTTAGGGCAAAATATTTTTTTATGCATACAGCCCTAAGTTTTTACCCTTCCACCATCAACCCCATTTTTTTAATAGCGATATAAGTACATAATTCATCATTTTCAACTCCGGTCGATTACTGCAGTTATCCCCGCCAGGCGTCTTCTATAAGTCTAAATAAAAATTACTTTAATAATTTGTCTACAACGCTTCATTTGTCTTTTAATTATTATAACATCCTCACACCTTTATAGTCTTTAGTTATTTTTTATTGAACTCAAAATAATTTCCAAAAAATAATGTAGGTATAGGATGGCAAAACAACGTTTGCCGGGTCAGCTAGTTATTATATAAGTTTGACGATTGACTTGGTTCTCATGTAGTCAGGACCTGATCTAGTTATTAAGCCGCGCAAGGCAAAATAATATTTGCCCCCCTTTACAATAACACTTTGTAAGTCATTCGAGAGATGGGTTGGTGCCATTTTTGACTGATTTATAAAAAAAATAGGTTATCATCTCGACCATATATGTAAGTATTGTTTGGATCATTATTCATGTATTTTAACTCTACTTGTACTTCTTAGCGAGTATACCAAATTTCATGTGTGTTTTTCTTCTATTTTTCATTCCCTTCTGCTCTTCCCCTCCCCATTTTTTAGACGGTATAAAACCAACTTAAATGTAATATTTACATCAGAGTTCGTCAGCCAAGAGATTTTTTTTTTCAATACAACCATTATAGTTTAGGGATACCTGGTGGTGCAATGTTTTATACTTTTTTATCTTCCTATTATTTATTGTATTTTTTTCATAGTACTGTAACAATTTTGCGTCAATAAAGTATTATTACTATTATTATGAGAATTTGTCCGAGAATTTCTAAGAAACTACTGATTGGTTGAAATAATATTTTTTTACCAATTTATGTCTCTTTCAACTTAGAGAACATTAAAATCGATACAGAAGTATTAAAGATATGGACCAAAATTTAATACGAATTGATTTATATTTATGTAACTTTTGTTAAATCCATCTATTAATCACATACGTTTTCCCTTCAGTTTCGATGAATGATTAAATAAATTAACATTGTCGCAAACTTTATGTTCTATTTGAAATCATGGCTAATCTAAATTATCTTCTTTATGTCATAGTGGATCGCAGATTTTTTTTTTAAATAAAAAAAGATATATCTGGGTCTGTTATAAACCCAAATACAACCTTATACACCTTTCACACTAAGCTAAAAGCTTGTGCTGTGAAAGGGGAATTTGCCAGCACCTGGAATCGAACCACGGCCCCTTGTTCTGGAGGCCGAGACTCTACCTCCAGGCTACCGGCGAACTCGTTTTATATATAAAAAGATATTTTTTAAATATTATCAATTGAGACAACAAGAAGTAGAAAGTGTAAATAATCCCCCCTCCCCTTCTTTTATCTCTTAGATCGGACCCTACTTGAAGTGATTAAGATAGTTTTAAGAATCGTATATAATTTAGTACATAGTAATTTCTTAGTACTTATGCAGAACGTGTCAATAAACGCAACATACACAACATGAACTCTTCCACCTTGACTTTAGTAACATAATTAAGTAAACCCAAATGTAGTTAATTCACGCCCAATCAAATGCGGACGATAACTACACAACCATACTTATACAACATTGAATAATGAAGCAAAGGTAATAGCGAAATTTGACACAAATAAAAATTATTTAAATCACGAGTAGGACAAATAAAAGCATGTTCTGAAAACGTGGCGTTTTAATACAGACGTAATGGTTGTGTATGTTTTATACACATTCCCATTTAACGTAATCATCGCTCGGGTAACAATAAAATTCTCGCTTTATCAGATATATTGCAATTTGCCTAAAAGGCTAAAATGATAATGTATTTTTTCAGATTGGCCACGTGTTGTTTTCTCGTTGTGTGGGAGAGATGTATAGTGTAGCGGCTATAACGGGTAGACACTTCACATTTGGAATGATTCTCTAGAGACAATAAAAACATTTTTTGGATATTATTAAAAAAAAAAACGTTTTCAGGGATACGCTTCCAAGTTGACTAAAACAATATTAAGGGAGGAATGTTTATGTATGTAGGTTTTCCCGATAAATGTTCTTCTTAAGGGATTTGTATGTATGCATATATATTAATTTTCACTTTTACAGAATTTCGTCTGTAATAAGTCGTTAATATGAGGCCACAATTATTTATTTACCACATAGGCATAAGTACTAAGTATACATATTACGATAGAAAAGTGTGAGATTTAAAAAAAACAACTTTAGGATGAAATAAGATGAAACTGGCTGAAGAGAGCTGCGCCTCGAGCTGGGATTACTATTATGTTATTAAAAATAGCCCTATAACAAAAAACATTACAAAAATAAGTTTAAATATTAATACTCTTGTGAAGTTTAGAAGTTTTATCGACTAAAATCATAATAATAATATAATTGTGAGTAGATTATGTGTTCGTTTGTACATAATATTAACAAGCATAACTTTATATTTTCGGTTATTCGGTACATTACAATAAACTGAACTGCTACTTAACACTATTTCAAACTAAACAAAATACACTTGTTATATCAGGGCATTAGGCAAATCATAATTGACCATAATCAATTCTAGTTTGTTTCTAAAACTGACAAAAAATAATACAAAAGGGAATATGCCAGTAATGCCAAAGAAACATCACTGGTTTGAGAAGCAAAATGAAGCCGTAAAAGAATCGTAAAACGGCGCCAAAGCAATAAATCATCCAATATCATCATCAGTGTGAAGACATAGCCAACAGCGAGATGCTATAATAATACCTCATATTCCGATTAAGAATCATGGACACTATCATTGGGACACCAAAAAAATATTTGTTCAG
This sequence comes from Athripsodes cinereus, assembly GCA_947579605.1. NCBI lineage: Eukaryota > Metazoa > Arthropoda > Insecta > Trichoptera > Leptoceridae > Athripsodes > Athripsodes cinereus. The sequence goes on along the minus strand of OX388321.1, from coordinate 19,561,015 downwards.
GCTTTGTAATTCAAATAAAAGTTACCGCAGATATTAATTAACAATGACTACTAAACACACATAATAAAGCAATAGTTATTGCATGGGTACATAATACCTCGAGGCAATGCCTTCCAGTAAACCTTTGCGATAAACAAGCACTCTGAATATTGATTGTATTTAATATGTGCCTATGTACTTCTTTTTAAATTGTCTGTAGTCAATGTACAGCAAAGAATGAATAAATACATGTTTAAAATAAAGTTGGTTTAGATAAAACAGAATAGGAATCTATTTATTGAAACATGGTTTTTCCATAACCAAATACTTGGTATGTAGGTATACACATATATTATATTGTTTTGAGAAAAGTTCCAAAGTTTTCCTCTCCGGGGTTAAATGTCACTAAGCTTTGAATGATGAACATTGAACTATGTTCGACGTTTTCCCATATGAAAGGGTTCGAAGTTATCAATATTGTATATCTACAATAATATATAAAGCCTACATAATCAGTCAATTTTATCTATAACAAATTAACAAAGTTAGGAGAACAAGGGCTTCACCGAAAACATAAAAACAATATGTTTTGGAAACATTAAGATATTGTAAGAGAAGCGCTAGTCAGATTAAAAGTGGGAACGGGTGAAGGGAAGGGAAGTTTAATAAACGAAAATTACAGCAGCAATTCAGAACAGTCAAATATATCTATTTATTAACATATATTTTGGCAAAATAATATGTAACAGTTAGATATTGAAATCAATATGTGTAAGGAATGGGATAATAATTCGATGCACGAGTAGGATATTAAGTAATACGACAAAATAATATGTAACAGTTAGATATTGAAATCAATATGTGTAAGGAATGGGATAATAATTCGATGCACGAGTAGGATATTAAGTAATACGACAAAATAATATGTAACAGTTAGATATTGAAATCAATATGTGTAAGGAATGGGATAATAATTCGATGCACGAGTAGGATATTAAGTAATACGACAAAATAATATGTAACAGTTAGATATTGAAATCAATATGTGTAAGGAATGGGATAATAATTCGATGCACGAGTAGGATATTAAGTAATACGACAAAATAATATGTAACAGTTAGATATTGAAATCAATATGTGTAAGGAATGGGATAATAATTCGATGCACGAGTAGGATATTAAGTAATACGACATTACATACGTAAACATATCAAAATCTAATCGATTTTCCGTCTTTTCAAAACCATTGGAATTCAAATATGAAGGAAAACAAACAAATATTGATTATAACAATTTTTTGTCCTAAAGCAAAAGTTTTAATTAGATGCCCTTCACATCATCAATAACAAAGTGGAGATAATAAAATGTATCTAATTATTTATGGCGTATTAGAAATGGATCAATTTGGGGAAATTATAGAGAGCTTCGGAATTCAAGATTAAATATGTTTAATAGCATTACTTCTTTTATGTATAGGTATATAGAGGGGTAGTACCCATACTAAGCGCACATACCTAAGTATTACAAATCAAGACGTAACAAAGTTTTATTTTAGAATTGGAAAAGTTACACCCACCAAAAACAAAAAAGAACAAAAATCAACCGACAGTAAAAATTATAATCGTTGCGAGGAATTTTCATAGAACAGCAGCTGTATATGTATCTATTGGATTTATATTATTTAGTACCAAAGTACGTATTAAATATATGTAGGTAGATATATGATATTGTGCAATGACTAAAAAAGAAAAGACAGTTGATGATTTGCAATCCTTCCGGATGGGAAGACGGCCCGAGGCTCCGTCGGGAGGAATCGATCCGGGGATGGAGGGTGGCCCGCTTACGTCAGCCCCTGGGGCGGCACTGGGTCGGGAGGATAAAATGTGCGCGCGCCCCGAACTAGGTCACGCCCCGATCAATAGCGGGAGGGCTGGCGCGAGGTGATGGCCGCCCCGGTACCGATACACACTGACATACTACACTACCGTACTTCACTGTACTGTACTATTATACTATACTATAAACCACTTGGTTGCCTACTTTATACTCCACCAAATATCGCTATGCTATGCTGTGCTGTACTGCTGTGCACCCTCAACTCGATACATGTTATCTGGATCTGGAAGAGGCTACCGTTGCACTCACACAATCGAAAATGTTCAAGTATTTACTATATATAATGAAATTAATAATCCTAGCCATTTAAATACGTATATAATAGATTAATAATTCCTAATATACAATATTTGACTATATATAAATCAGTAGGCACCGAACAAATAAAAATAAGATAGCATTAATGATAAAATAATTTAAATATATAGCGCCATTTAGTGGAGCAGCAATGCCTGGAGGATATTACAAAAAACAACCAAAGTTAAAAAGGAACCCGAATATGTTGGGATAGGTTCAACTAGATATAGATGCCTATACAATACACACGAAGTATTTATCATAGGTTTTATTTGTTGAAGGTAACTGATGCATAATTACACAGTTCCTATGGAAAATATAATTCATTACAAAGAAAGATAAATTGAACAGAAAACAGTATTTATTAGTTCACTTTTGACCTTATTCCTCGTTCTATATTCAGATATTAACTTGAAAAATAATGTAACTTACCAAGTATATTCATAAGCTTTTGTGGTGAAAATATTTAATAAAATAATTTAATTTAATTTTAAAAAAATACTTAAATCAACACTTGCAAAAGAAAATCCAGTTATATAATCCAGTCAATACCTGTTTGTGTTTCATTCAATTCGCAAATATTTAATTAAATTTGAGATAATTTAGGATCTATTATTTATATGATATAAGCTACTGAAGTACCTATTGATTTAATTGTTATTGGTTTTTCGGTACACTGTTGGAGGCAACAGAACAACTTTTCTATCCGTGCTTTATCCTGTATATATGAATAATGTTGAGATGTATGTACTAATAATATGAAATGTTTACATATTTCATGTCGAACGAGAGTTGAAATTGTACCTAAACTAATAAAAGAGCCGCCGTACTAGGCATGCAGAAGTATTTATATTTCATATCTTCAACATACTTAAATTATTAATACATTTTACTATGGTAAATTACCCAACGAGATAACCTCGCATACACAATAGGTATTTAGAGTATCTCTACGAATTGGCAAACGAATGCTTGATAAGTATGTACGTATTATATTGCGTGGAAGTGATGTTGGCAAGTGAGTATTCGCCTGTCTCTCCTTCTCGGATCTCAAATTGGGGACCGACTTTACGGGAATAACGCAAGTAATAAATAATATGACAATATCAATTAAAGGTTAACAATATAAGCGTTGCATTCATGTTCTTCCCTTATTTGAAGCAATCGCTTTGAATAAACGTGCGGAAGGTAATGTGGATGAGGCACCCTCCACCAGTTACCTAATAAATATCTATCTATATATCTGCATAATGGCTTCCACGCCTATAATGCTTTTTTATATGTACGATAAGGAAGCTGGGAGCTCTTATAATCCATTGGGTTTATGGATATTTTCTTAACACTAACCGTGAATTTCATTCTCTACAAACTCTGCCTCCACTATAGGTATTCCGTTCCCCCTGTACTAGAGGTTTAGTATATAACTAATATTATATAATATAATACGGTACGCATACATCGCAGCAGATAAACCACCACATCCACAGTAATACAGCTACGGGATTCCGAGATACATGTGGAATTGCCCATAAAATATTATTTCCATCGACATGAGTATTATAATATAATATGTCCAAACATACATTGGCTAGTGGAACGTAGGCACCTATAACAACCTATCATGTATAGGTACATGCGTACCTAATAAGAACAAGAATATTTTAGCAAACAAACATTCTCGTTCATTTTTAATCTAATTTGATAAATTTATGACTACTTCGAACACTTTCAGCAAGTCAATGATAAAAAGGGAGCTATCTCGCAATACTTACAAAATTTCAGTAGCTACCTCATTACGAAATTTTCATCAATATTCATTAATGCGTTGTATGAGTATTTAACTTATAATGCTTATTGTTAATTTATATTAAAAGAAACTTTGTATTTTCCACTAGAATTACTTTAATTAGAGTTAAAACGTTTTCGGAACTACTTTTCATATCAATTCAAATATTTTTATTTAAATAAAATTTACAATTTAATAATATTACATACACACCTTATACAGAAATAATATAAATAATACAACATATTTCGTACTTCTCTGAGGCTATGCAGGCTATTATTGTCGTTATAGAGAGCAGTGTCGCTATTTAATTCATCTAGGAAGCTGAGCTCGTTCACTTCTGCCTGAGAGCAATGTGCGACCAAATATGTAGGAATGAATTATAAACATTTTATGACAGAAAGAGAGCCAAATTGCTGTGTAGTGTTATTTATTATGCTCACCCTCTCCGTAGTTACGTTACATAATGCAGATGGCTGTATAAAGTGACGATATTACTCATCTACAAAATGTTTCCCGTATTGTTATAGTTTAAGACAATAAAAACATATTTAATTATTTATTTATTACTTGTACACGGCGTGAGCCTTTTACATGTTAAACATATAACAAAGTAAAAAAACAAATTGACAGACAAAAATAGTAAAATGTGAATTGGCACAACTTTATAAAAATAAACATAAAGATGTAACAAAATTAGTAGTAAGTTGAACAAAACAAATTATTATTATTTCACTTATCTTAGAGGCGCATGTCTTGAACAACCCGTCAACCCGTTTTAAATTGAAATTACAAAATACAGAATCAATATATTATTATTTATATAACATATTATTTCCAGAACCATTAGGTACAGCTGGAAACCAATGCAATCCCAGAAGATTTAATCTGATATTACTTGCGAATGCTAAAAATGTTTCCTGCAAGCAACCCTCCCTAGCATGGCAATGGCGGAGTATAATATAGTGAGACAAAATATATGTACTGTTATCGTACGTAGCTTTTATGAGTTTCTACAGTTTCAGATTTCAGAAACAGTCTTTTGTATTTACGTAAGTAGGTAGCTATGAGAATACCAAAATATAGACATGAGTAAAAAGAAGATTATTGAAATTAAGCCAGGTTTATAAGAAAATTATGGAAGCATGAATAATAAATGATTAGTCAGATCATAAGTATGCAATGTATACCCACTCTGTAATGACAATAAGAAAACTACGATAGCCCGATTGACTGTATAGTACATTATTATATGTGTGTATTCGTTATGCAAATTAGTAAACATTATTCAGTAATTATATTAGAGACTTCTTTATGTGTCAACAGAGTGTTAGAGCAGTTTCATATTATAAGGAACAAACAAACACATTAGCATGTCCGTGTCATAAATGAAACACATCTCTAACTAACACGTAAAAACATTTATATGGGTGATAAATGACAATCAATACATTCTGTAGTGAGGTGTGCATACAATGCTAAGAATAATTACCTTAATAAATCCTTAAGATAACTACCACATCACAAAACCACCAATAACCATATATTAGTAACATAATATTACGTTTGGCCCTCTACTATAAATCTCTTATTTTTCACGTGTTTTGAGAGACTTCAATATCTTTGTTGATCAATATGAAATTATTCGAATAAGTCAAGTCCATAAGAAGCTATTTTACAGAATTACCTCTAAAATGTCTTCCGAGCGCTTCCAAATGCCGCGAGCCATAACTCTCGTTGCGTAATAGAACACAGAAATAATTAACAAAATACTCTAGTCTAAGATTTTCTATGTGGTCTCGGTTCGACAACAATACAAATAAAAATATACCCATATGTATAGGTATGTATTTAAGTAATACGTACCTATTACAGTTTTATAGACAAATATATGAATATGAATGGAAAAAAGTTAATAACTATTAATTTTTACTTTTACGCTTTACTTTCAGAAAAAAATAAAACATGATTCGACCCTATTTCATACAATCCCAGCTTTATACGTCTTATTATATATTTTCTACAATAGATTACAATCGACAGTCACGGATAGATTGGTTATTGAAAGCGGTCATGAGAAAATCGGATTTTTAAGAGAATATTTTTATTTTTTAACTAAAAATCTCGGGTTGAAGCCTGACATTTCGGCTTGTATGGAAGACACGCCATTGATAGGTAGATATGCATATGTAGTAAAGTATTGCGAGGATCGTTGCACTAATGGGAAAAGCGAGAAAGTAAGCTATAAATATTTCAGACATATCGGGTTCAGTAAGCTCGTAGTTCACCGGAATGATGAGCCCCTGGGGAAGAAAATATTATCTACTACCTACCGTCATTACCATAATACACATTTTGCACATATTTTTTGATAACGTCATGCATAATTCCAAGTTACATCACTACAAAGCGATCCTAAGCTACAAAATCAAAAAAACAGTCGACAAGCAGACAGTGTCCAATAAATGTATCGACATAACAGTTTGATCATGTGTCTTGTAACATTAAATTCATAACACGCTTGGAAAATATTAAATTGGGGGCAAGGGTAGTGGCGCTGTGTAATAATATAATTTCCTGTTTTTTATCGGAATACCCTGTACCTATACAGAGCATACTATACATAGTGCGGTAAAGGGAAAAAATTGCCAATTCCAATAGCAATTTCTCAAAAGGTAAAGTATGTGTCCAAGAATATAAGGGGTTTATTTGTGAGATACCTAAGTCCAATTTTATTCAATCTCCATTTAATTCCAAACTCTTTATAATTTATTATTTTTATTTTATTTGGTTGTTATTGTTGTTTTATAAAATATAACTACTTATTTTATTTTACATCCGATTATTTTTATGGATTTATACCTGCAGCTGTTTTTTATAGGTATTTTGTTTTTCTTTTCCGTCAAAACTGTTTTTCGTTACATATTTAAACATGTAAAAGGCTCACGCTGTGTATGAATGATAAATACATTAAAATAAATAATTGCATAACATGCAGCTGTATGACATAATAATATTGGTCAAAGTATACATATATGTAGGTAGGTGGTTGTACCTAAGTATATAGATAGGATCGATAATACGAGCATAATTATTGCTACTGTGGAAACAACGAGTTCAAATTACTGCAGAGTCAAATGAAACATGCACTATGTAGGTAGGTAGGTAGGTACTTGACATTATAATATATATGACATAACACAACATAACGTTAAAAGAATCGTGACGTGAACTGAAAATAAGTTTTTTTTTTTAATTTTCTTTATAATACTGGAATTATATAAATTAAAATAATTCACGAAAGGAATAGAAAAGAGATGCAAACAAAAGTATGGTGAATAATAGAAACGCCATAAGGTCATTCATAACGAAGAAATTAAAATAGCAAAAAGATGTATACATCAAATATTAATTGTTTCTCTTGGAAGTCTTCACAACCTTTAAAACTTATGATTTTTTATTTATTTATCGGCATTCCACCCAACATACGAGTGATTTAGCTAAAATACTTATGTTAATGTTAATAAATATTTGTCATGTAGCTCAACATTATTTTTGCTAATTTTCCTTATTTCCACAGCTCCTGGAATACGATACAGGGTAAAGGGAAATTATTTTGTGATATAGGTAATGCCGTGATAGTTTTTTCAGTACTTGCCACACCCACACTTACATCAGTCGGATTACATTATAATATTTTCTTGCAAATTCATTTCAGTTGTTCAAAATGCAAAAACTACAACATTTTTTATTTGACTAATACGATACGATACCTATACTATCATGAAATTTCCTGTAAATGTTTTTGTTATCCACGAATCATGTCACTGACAACAGAAATAGAAAAAACAGGTGGCGTTCTGGCCAGGATCATCAACATGCTCTGGTTTTAGCGAACAATCAAAACAAATCATTCTTAAGAAGCCAGTAAAGCAACCGGTGAGACATGGAGTAACAGAGATAAATCATAATCTGTAAAATTATCAAAAACTGGCCCGTTCGTGGCGATAAAACTTTGGAGACCACTGGGTTAGATGGAAGAAATTACTACATAATGATAATCTTGCCATTGCATATCATCTCGATGCTCGCCACGGCATATCTTCTCAATATTTTGTATTTTATAGTGTTTTGTAATTTCTGTGGTAGGTATAACAACAAAGATGTGCAAAAAGAATCAATAAATAAATCTACTTGAAATGCAATATGCAAACAGCTACCTAGGTACTGAACGAAACAACATTCCATTTACCTATTGTTTCTTTTTCTTTCATACAATGTTTGAAATCTTTAGTGCTGCATTGAAGGAGACCCACCGTCCACCCGGATACCGCAAAAGTCTGGGGACTTCCATTTATCCGAAGTGCTGCAATAGTATACATGGCTTTTTTGGCTCTTTATGTTGAATGAAATACAATCCAGGCTTGTGGAAAAAACAACGCTAGAAGTAGTCGTAGCACTTCAAATCAGGTAAGAGCGTCGAATTTCTACTGTACACTCGAGTATATTATAATACCTACTTCAGAATATAACTCTGTAAATAGTATCACAGATTCTCAGACTACTTCCTCGTATGAGTATTGATCGACAAACTCCCGAGGCCATTCACTCAATAATATTCTGTTAAACGGACTTTCAGTGGTTTTGTATTATAGAATCGTGACTGCAAGACGATTATTATAAATTTATTTAAGAAGGATTACTAACCCATATTACTAACGTGTCGCCACATATACTCCCTAATCATCGAATATTATTGAAATTAAAGTAATGATAATGCCAATAATTAACCTAGCACATAAAATCAAAGAACAGAACAAGGATGAATTTGATATAATGAAAACAAAATTGTTTTTAGGTTTTACTATGATTTATTTGTTAAATAAGTTACCAGGTTCCGACCTATGAGGTCATTGTCAAACTTTTGACAATGACCTAAAAACAATTTTGAATAGTAAAACCTAGAAATAATTTTGTTTTCATTATATCATTATTATCTTTTTTGTAACAGATCTTTCCTTTGTTTACATGTTTTGTATGTATACAGAGGTTTAACATGTTAAAGGCTTTGGCCGTGAATATTTGTAAATAAATAAATAAATAAATATCAATATAATGGAGTTTTACAAAATCAACGTCGACTCAATCAATGAGGATGAATTTTCTTAAACAGTACACTTACATATCTGTTTTTGCCAGTGGCCCACTTATGTTGATGTTCTTTTTCTGTTTTTGTAATGTAATGTAAAGTGAATATGATTGACTCATTTCATGTTGTTTTTTTTTTCTTTCTTTTTGTAGATTTGTAAACATGCTGATTCATTAGTAATATCCGCAAACTTCACTGGTTATATATTGATTTAATATATTTATTTGTAATATGTACCAAATGACTGTATGTTTTGCTTGGCTAGTAAATAAAGTTAAAAATATCTACATAATATGTACCTACAATAGGGTTGGCAGTAAGTATCTTCATCATTGGAAGGAAGTACAGACAGACATTGAAGTATGAAGGAACATTTACCGTATTGGCGTGTTCAAGTATTAACACATATACATTCATATTTAACACAAGCCTCGGGTATTGGCAATCAAAACGTTAAAGATCTAATTCTATTAAAGCAAATAAATGAATGTACGAAGTATGTATGATGTGCCCTTGTGTGAATAAAAAATGGCGCTATAAAAACGATAGTACAATATTATTTCACACAACAAAATTAACAAGCGTAGCTAGCACATTACAATAAGCATACACGATGCGCCGTGCTGTAGATAATAATATAGTCCATAGCGATGGTGATGGTGATGGTGATACAACAGGGATGGGCACTGGTGAGTTGAGTATCCTTCTATTCTATCACCGGTGCTCAATACAATACGAGTAATCACTTGCGTAGCGTATAGGTAACATCGTAAATTATTAACTACATATAGTAGAAATTGTTTCAGTTGATTTCTACCACCATATTCATTATAACTATAATGAAAAGAAAATACTATTCAAATATTTGAGATTTATTGTCAACTTTGGTTGACAACAACCACCCAAAGGGTTCTTATTTCGAAGAACCTACCTAATAGCTAGCGACTTGAGGTAAAGTTTCGCGCAATCTAAATCTGGCATTCCACAATATCCGACATTCCTCTCTACGGAGACAGAATGGTGTAAATATGGTTAGTTATTTGTAATGTAAGTGAGTAGGTACTACATGGAACACGCATACATATATGCGGTTAGCTCATCCCAAGCCAACTAAACACCATCTATCCTACGCATATCCGTCCCATTATTTTATTAAAATGTACACAATTATCATAATAAATTATTACACACAATGCTGTCACGGCTCTTACAATACTTTAGAGACATCACTTCTTCTCCACTATCGACCCACTAAGATACGTACACATTTATACATAATATAACTACCATGTATAATAATACTACATACCTATACTTACTTTACACGTGAAGTTTGCGTGATGAAGGATCGTTATTCGTTCACATTACCCCACAAGGACAGTATTTTGTTTTTTTTTTCCCTAAATGAAGTACATTTACATCTGAGATAAATTCAACAAGCCTTCCCTACCCGCGAGTTCCTACATGGCTACGCTAAACTTTTTCAGTTATTTGCGGTGAACAAACATTTATATTTATGCTACAAAATAATACCTACATAAATGATATTCGATAGTTACAATCATTACATATTTTAAGATAACATCACTTGTTACGAAATACATACGATGTTAAAGTTGTAGTTAAAAGTATAACAATGCTCGGTAATTCTGAAATATTTTGAAAACCGGTGAAGTATTAACCGTGAAAACAAAATAAGTATTTCCAGCCGACTACACAAAGCACTATAACATGTATTGATTTTACGTTGCCCTTTTCAAATAGCTACAAATGTACTAATTATACACATTGATTTTATTATTAAACTGCGAAGGTTGCGACATTAATACGAATAAAAACACGTCGCAACGAATCTCAACCAAATACGACGATAAATTTATGGAATTATAATATAAGGCAATGGATGGACAAGAACAAAAGCGAATAAAAAACTTTTTTATCTTGTAAAAGTTGCGCTTCTTATATAACCTACGCATACTCATAGAATATCTTCTCGATTAAATAATGCGAAATAAAAAAGTACGAGACAAAATATTAAGAAAAACTTGAATTTTTCTTTCTTTTCTTGATTTACTAAACTCACGCATTCATAATACACATTTTCAGTAAGTATCTACCTATTTTCAATAGTAAAGATATATTGCTGATTATACTAGTATGAAGTATTTACTCAAGAAATAAATTAAATTAGCGCAATCCGGTCGCAGCTAACGCGCACTGGTGAATCCTGACTCAAATGATATCTACATCAATACCTAACTATCATTCAGAAAGGGTAGATGGACTGCGGGTAAACAACATTCAGTCATAAAGTGGCAGAAATATTTAACTTATGAACAAGTAGTATATACACAGACTTTTCTAAAGCTTTTGACAAGGTGTCTCATGACAGGCTACTGTGCAAGTTACGTGGATATGGAGTCGATGGAATTTTCTTCCAATGGCTGGAAAGTTACCTCAAAGATCGTACTCATAAAGTGAAGGTTGGTAATTGCATTTCTGATACTATTTATGCATATAGTGGAGTCCCGCAGGGGTCGCACTTGGGGCCAATCTTGTTTAACTTATTTGTTAATGACATAGTTGAGATCTTCAGAGACATAGAGGTGTTGCTATTTGCTGATGATTTGAAGCTATATAAATCTGTAAAAAACGAAAGTGACTGCGTCATACTCCAAAATAATTTAAATTTACTAAACAATTGGTGTAAACAAAATAAACTGAGTCTTAACGCGACCAAATGTCAAGTCATACGTTTCCACAGAACTAAATCACAAATTGTTTATGACTATTCAATCGACAATATTATTCTTCAATGTGCTTCAAATCTGAAAGATCTAGGTGTCACCTTCTCTGACGATCTAACTTACAACTTACATATAGAGGAAGTTGTCAGCAGAGCTATGAGATGCCTGGGTTTCGTTTTTAGATTGGTGAATGACTTACAGCAAATTAGGTCTTATGGTCTTCTCTTTGCATCCCTTGTGAGACCATTATTAGAATATAACACCGTTATTTGGTCTCCAAATTACGCTATCCATATTAAAAGTATAGAGAGAGTGCAGAGGAAGTTCTTGAGACTGATCAATTACAAAAAGGGCATCCCAATTGAAAATATAGACTACACTGATCTGATGAATGAACTTGGCCTCCTCAGTCTACAAAACAGAAGAAAAATGTTTGACCTCTGTTTTTTCCATAAATTACTTAACAACGCTATTGATTCCCCAGAAATCATGGAATGTATCCAATTCAGTGTTCCTGCTAGGTTGACTAGACATACTGTGATGTTTCATGAGGCGAATACTCGTAATAACTATGTATATTATTCTCCACTCATTAGGATTCACAGGCTGGCCAATCTGGTAGGGGATAAAGCGGATATTTTTGCTGACAATTTTCAAAAATTCAAAACTGACGTAGTAAATTACTTAAAACTGTGTAGTTGACATTGGGCAGTTGAGTTCTGCGTCCAAGCGGTTGGTTCGTTCTTTGTATACTGTCATGGGACCCTTATAATTTAATATCCAAAAAATGGTACTTGTGTTGCCATCTATCGAAATCCTGTGAAAGCCCTGGCCCCTATCTAGAGAAATCGTAAATACCTTTTGCTATTATCATAAAAACAGATTCCTTCTTCTTGATCCTTTTCCGGGAGTCAGCCATTTTGGCCAGTCTCCTGCTATTCGTTTTACAATAGACATAGCAGGGGCTCGCTCCAAAAATAAAATGTCTCTTCTCTTCTACAAAATACTGTGAGTGTCGCTATAATAATGTAATTCAGTATTAAAAACTGTGAATTGTTTTGTTTGGTGTAATAATAATCTGTGTAACCATATTCTTCGTCAATAAACCGATCATACAACATCATGCTAGTGTTTCCTTAGCACAACCACCACAATAAATTTACCCAACGATAAACCCTGAGAGAGTCACTGAAATCTGCCGACTATGGGAGAAATGTTACAGTTTGAATGTTACAGATTGGCGCTCCAACGTGATGCCTAATTATTGTGGTTTTTGTTGTGTTTGAAGTGAATTTAACAATGCATAAATGATAACATTAAATAGTGCGTAGATAAGTTCGTTACGTATCACGTGACCCACCCATGTTTCCATGCATCACCAACACACACACACTTCTCTAGAATGTTCGATCAAAAAACGGTTAAAATTCCATTACCATCACAACAAGACTGTACAACTTTGCTCTTCAAGAAATTTCACCGCGTGACCAATAAGGACTATGATGGTGCTTCAGTGAATGATTGAATTAAATAAACAGTGCTATAAATAATAAAGAAAAAACATTTTAATAATTAAATAAGTGAGTATTGAATTTTCGCCTCACTACAACAAGTGTACTTCGTAAATTTCATCACATAACCAATAAAGTTATGTTAGTGCTGCAATGAACATCTGAATTGATAAATAGTGTAATAATAAACACATTTTAATTAATAAATAATCAAGTACGAACAGATATTGTTAATGAATGGAGAATTTAAGAAATATATACAACAAGAAATTGACAAGATTGTGAACAGATACTCCAAACTTTCCTAAGACGTCCAGATAATTTCCTTCTGACGAGATGAAGATCTCCAACATTGCAATCTCTTAAGAAGCCTGCTACCACCACTACGAAGGATGTCCATGGCGGAATTTCCTTCCTTGACGGTTCCTGACCTCCAATAGAAGGATGTCCCATGTTTTGTCATCTAGATCTGACGTTTCTTCGAGGCCTTCTTTATCTACACAGAGAACCCTTGATGCTTGATGGTTTTGAGGATGAGGAAATAAATGCTTCCTTCACTAGTAATAGACAACCTTATTCGTCTGACTACTACACAGGTTTTTATGGAAAAATATGGTGTTGTTGTGTTCATTTTGTACTGAAATATTTTGTATACCTACTATAGATACAGTTTTTTTTACATGTTGTTCCATGCTTTGCCTTTTGTGCCAAAGAGATTGTAAAAATTCCAGTTTCAATTTTGCATAAATTCAAGTGATACTAGCTAAGATCATTTTACAATTATTTGCGGAATTATTTGCTTGTTGATGTAAGATTCTACACTGAAGGATCTACAAAGTAAGAGTTGTAAATTTATAAATGTCCAGTTTGTGAAATAGTCCAAGTAAAGTTTTTTCTATATCTGGTTGAATATACTCAAGAGTAAAGAAATCAAATTTAAATTCATTGTACTTGTACCTACCTAGCGTGCGTGTCACGCGGGCTGTGGATGTATTTATGTATGGTTTGAAGTGAAATGATCATAGACCTCAATATTGCTGGAAGAGGCTTAACAAAACAAATTTGAATAATTACCAATAATTCTTTACTCATATGCTGGAATTGTTAATTTTATGATATGTAATGTATGTAATGTTATGTCTACGATATTTCCAGGGAATGTCAAACTTTCCAGCGATTTCCAAACTTTAACAATTTAAAGAAATAATTGTTATTGATTTTTTTTCGAGTCTTATCAAAGGACAAGACTTCCAAACAATTTTTTTTGTATCCAATGGTTCCCAACTGTTGAGATTTGATGTTACAAAGGTTGCCAAACTTTTTTTTGTTAACATTTGTTTTGCTTTGAGGAATTTTTTTTTGGATTCTTGGTAGGAGTCCATATTTCCTAGAGCAATTTTCAAACCAAGGTGTCCACTGTTTCTCAACTTTTTTTTGTTTTGGGAAAAAATTTTTTTTCCTCTTTCAAAGAATTTTTTTTAATTCCTGCAAGTCCATCGCAATCTATCCAGCGCTGAATATTGGTACGTATAATCTTTTGTCTTGTTGATTATTATTTGCCAATTTTCTTTCAGATCGTCAATTCAAAACGTTTTGCATGTGCAATTTTTCTATTTCTCCTGTGTAAGGATCAACTTATATAGAAGAACCGTTTATTATTCTATTATCATTCCACGTTAGAATCTCAAAATGTCTGAATCATCTGTAATTTTTCAAAAAAAATTGGCACCTCGTTTCATCAAGTCTGTGTTTCTCCAAAATTTTGTTGTTATATTTCATTCTGAATGTAAATCCATCAATGGAAACTTGAAATTTTGGTAATGTAAAGAATTTATGTAAAAATGTAATGTTTTCTTGGGCTGCAATTTTAATGAATAAAAAGAACTATGTCTATACATCACCGGTCAATGTTAATAGTGAATTTTGTATGTAATAAAAATATAGGACCCTCATAAGAAATTATATTTACAGTCATAGTAATGTCAAAGGAATTATCTTTCTTTCTTCTTTAAAGCAAAATAAATTATAATACTGTTAATAGTCAAAAATTTGGTATTTCTACTCTTAAAGTACTTGTAACTTTTGCAGCCCATGTTATTGTAAACTTTTAGTTAAGAAAACTCATAGAGGCTCTTCAAGGTTCCGCTTCTGTGAGAATTTTGAATTGTTTGAACCTTGTGGCGCCCTCAAATAATATTTTTTGTATGTTTGATCACCTTTTTTTTGTTTGCGCCCGTGGATGCATGAAGTTGCCTTTATCATCTCATATGCTAGCCGTTTTCATTAGCAACGTGTTCACAATAATCTGAACCCATCCACTGTCGCAGGCAAAAGTCATACAACATGTTAGTTTTAAGGAATTTTGTACTGTACAACTGATGTAATTTTGACCCTCCAGTATACGAAAGTATACGAATTCTTTTGTTGTTTTCCTTAAATTTTGTGTGAACTCTTGAATCACTGAGTTATGTGGTAACTGATGAATGACTTATGACAGATGATGAATGCAAGGTACGGAAGAATGAAGTATACATGAAAAAACGGCCGATAAAAGATGAAGTATGAAAATGCGTGAAAAGCTACCACTAATTCCCGTAGTTTATCAAATCATTAATGCTAAATCTTAAATTGAGGGTCAAGGTCGCATCAGTCAAATTAGAATAAGTTTGTTGTGTTTCAACTTCTAGTGTGCATGGTTTTGTAAATAAATTATATGGCAAGGTTTCTCACATGGTGTGAACCTGCTGGCCATTTTGCGGCAATTTTACTGTATGGAATGCGTACCCTTACAGTAATTTCTATTTGCCTAGTATGAATGTTAAGGAGTCATTGGATGATTCGCCATCTTCCATGTACATCTCCTGGGTTAGACTGATATAGAGGTATGACTAAGCGTCCTACCCTAATACAATCAGTTCTAACTCAAATTTATTTTAGTAATTATCAATTTTTTAATGCCCGACAAGCTTATTGTCCAAGTGAGGTTTGAGGACGCTCAAACAAAGAAAGTTCATACAGGTCGCTTAGAGAAGCTCTGCGCGATAGGTTTGGTACCTGATATTAACCATTAGCCTGTATGAAATTGGTGGGAAGTTTCCACAAAAGAAAAATGCTATAGGGTAAAGGATTACCGCCCTTATAATAGAGGTAGATCAGATATAATTGTAATGGATACCTCCTCTTGGAGTAAGGAAAAGTGTTTGGAAAATTGTTGAAGGTTTTTATTGTATTATGTAAAGGAAATTAGTAATTTTGTTTGTCTTAAGCATGTAAAGGTTTACCTAGAAGTATGGCGAGAACATTGTCTACGATTCCGTATCCGCGACCTGTTCTGTCGGTGCATCTCCCTGGTCCCTTGCTTGCTTGAGACATGTCTATTTGTAAGGATTAGTTAAGAATTTGTTTCTAATGTCTGTTATGATAATTTGTATCCTTGTTTTGACACTCACAGTGTTGTAAAATCTATCTTGTTTTGACACTCACAGTATTGTAAAATCTTTCTTAGCTTTGACACTCTTAGTTCTGTAGAACCCTTCTTGTTACTGACTTTGAAACTTTTCTTTTTTTTTTTATTCATTTTTTTTCTTTAAAAGACAACTTGAGATGGTGTCATGGGACCCTTATAATTTAATATCCAAAAAATGGTACTTGTGTTGCCATCTATCGAAATCCTGTGAAAGTCCTGGCCCCTATCTAGAGAAATCGTAAATACCTTTTGCTATTATCATAAAAACAGATTCCTTCTTCTTGATCCTTTTCCGGGAGTCAGCCATTTTGGCCAGTCTCCTGCTATTCGTTTTACAATAGACATAGCAGGGGCTCGCTCCAAAAATAAAATGTCTCTTCTCTTCTACAAAATACTGTGAGTGTCGCTATAATAATGTAATTCAGTATTAAAAACTGTGAATTGTTTTGTTTGGTGTAATAATAATCTGTGTAACCATATTCTTCGTCAATAAACCGATCATACAACATCATGCTAGTGTTTCCTTAGCACAACCACCACAATAAATTTACCCAACGATAAACCCTGAGAGAGTCACTGAAATCTGCCGACTATGGGAGAAATGTTACAGTTTGAATGTTACAATACCTATATTGTTTATTGAAAAATACATTATTGTTTGTGTATCTGTATAATTTATTGAAAATTATATTTTTTACTCTATATGTTATATATTATTTATTAATTTCTTTTGAACGATTTTACCTAATTTATTATTTTAAATTATTGAATTGCTTATACAAAATTTATTATACCTTTTATATTAATTAATTATCTGTTTACCTAACTTTAACCTATTTACATTGACTACCTGCTAACTATGTTTTATTACATTATTCCTATTTTTTATTAATTTCTTCTTGTTAATATGTCTTAAATTCATTGTTTATTGATCTCTGTCTGTATTGATTATTTGTTTGTGATGTTAAACATTTTATAATTATATATTTTAATAATCTTATGTTGAATTTCCCAATTTTGATGATTTAATGCTAGTTCTGTCTTTTATCAATTAATTTTTAAAAAGTTTTATTGAATGGTTTATACGTATTATATTTAGCATAATGTTTTTTTTTTTTATTGTGTTTTGTCCTTTTTTCATGATTATTCTTTGTTGTCTAATGTACTGTCTGTCATGCAATTTCTACAATTTTATTTTATACATGTAAAAGGCTCACGCCGTATATTGTAATAATAAATAAATAATACATTGAAGACTCCCTCCCATACCCGGATATCTCAGAAGTCGGGGGACTTCTATTTATCCGCTCTTCTAAGCAAAACTTTAGTCCTCACGGGCGGGCCCCATTGGGCAGCCTGAAGGGCTGGCCGGCCAATACCGCCTCGTGGGAATCTTTTATGCTACATTTACGTCTTCGATGCCCCTCTCAGGAGGATAAAATGCAATTATAACCGAATCAAACACAATGAATAACAACAAATAAACAAAACTCAACAACAAAAACCCAAAAATAATAAATAAAAATGACAAGCAAGCACAATAATTATCAATGGTTATAACAATATAGTATCTAATTTGGACCAGAGGCCGAAATAAGGTGTCCAGAGATTTGTTATTGGGCTTTCAGAAGGTGAGACTCGAGAGTCGCCGTTACCAGCGCAATGAAAAGACATTTCCCTCCCAACAGGAACATCCCTCCCATATCTACTCTCCACCAAGGGAGACAGGACGAAACACAACAAATAACGAGTTCGCTCAACAGATCCCGCCGCAAAGGGCAACAATCAATCCTAGAGCATTCCTACCTCAGTCGGGGGTAAACCCGGCTGACGCAGGAGATCCCACCGAGAAACCCATGTCTCCACAAATTCCAAAAATGCCCTGAGATTCCGTGGACATTGCAGCACCTCCCCGAACCAAACAGGTCGGGGAGTGTTCTCGCTCATATTACATATCATTCTATCCCTAGCATCCATCATCTCGGGGCACTCCCAGAGGATATGCTCCGCACTTTGCGCACCCGTCCCACAAACACACCACGGATTCTCCACTAGTCCAAGCTCAAAAAGCTTGCCCTTTAGATCACCGTGGCCCGTCACTAAATAAATAAATAAATAAATAAAGTACGTACGTTCGAATGGATGGAAATGTACTACTACTACTGGACCATAACAGTAAATACCACAAGTGGGGTAGCTAGCAGGCCAGCTGCATGTAATTAACATGGACGATGTCCTCTCCATGCCAACAAAAAATGGATATTCAGTATGTGTGGGAAACCTCATCGCTGAATTCAAGATGTCAAATGTCATTGTTAAACACCTGCCTTAAAAACTTACCCTGGACAGTCGAATACTTACGGAAAAGAGTGGGAGACCAATTCTTTGCCGAGTGCTCCACGACTGAAAACTAGGTTCCTTTCAAGGCAAACCAATCACAGTTATAGAACCAGCAGTTTGCAAACATTGTTGTATAATGAAATCAAAATGTATGGAATATTAAAACATTAATGTATGGAATAAACAATACTGGACCCAAATGTAACCCTTCGGCACGCCAGATGAATATTTCTGAAATAATGAAGTATTACCATTGACCGTTACCGCTTCAAGTCTATCACTGATGAAAGATGACAATCATCGAAGTTTTCCTGAAACATCACCGGTAACAGTCGCTTACGATACAAACACACATTTCACAAATGCGATTTCATAAGTTTTCGAATTTCGATTAATAAGATAGGAAAAATGTGTTTGAAGAAAATGACACATTGTTTTCATTTAATTATAAAACGTTAACTTTTATTATTTACATTGCAATTCTATTGTGCTAGTTTATCAATCTAGATAACATTAAATGGGTGCATGATAAACGATTGAGCAAACGCAATTTAAAAACGTGTTTATATTTGAGTACAGATGAGACACGGTAAATGCTAGAAAACTGTGGCCTTTGATAACAACTCTAAAGCGAGTATATACACATACCTACATAATAATATAATGGCCAAGGGTGATATTTGATAACGTGAAGATCATTGGTGTTCAAACACCAGCATTTCCACGTTGCAATCGATTTTTATAATTTTCAATTATCAAATAAAAAAAATATTTACTATTTTTTTGTTTTGTGTTACTTTTGAGTAAGACTAACGCACGACCGGTTTCGCGGACTCCGAGTTCGCATCATCAGGTGCTGATCTATACTGAATTAAACAATGATGATGATGATGATGCGAACTCGGAGTCCGCGAAACCGGTCGTGCGTTAGTCTTACTCAAAATACAAAACAAAAAATAGTAAATATTTATTTTATTTTATTTGATCCCGTGGAGCTCCCGGTAAAGAATTGGTCTCCCACTCTTTTCCATAAATTTTCGAGTGTCCTGTAAAAGGCAGGTGTTCGAAAAATAAGACATTTTACATCTTTAATTCGGCGATGAGGTTTGCCACCCATCCTGAATGTCTTAATTTTATATTGGCACAGAGAAGACAGCTTGCATGTTTTATATGCAGGTGGTCTGCTGGCTACCCCACTCGTGGGATATGCCGTGATGGTATAGTATTATTTTATTTGATAATAGTATTTTATTTGATAATTAAATAGTAGTATTTTATTTGATAGTGTAGAAATATAATGAAGTGTTACAAAGTTAATGCCGATACAATTAATGAAATTTATAATTTTCGATTAAAAGATCAAGGGCCGATGGTAAACACCATTACATTTTTGTTTTATAAAAATCGCTAGAACTTGTGATATGAGCCAAAAATGTGAGGGGGGGGGGTATTTGAATGCATATTGAGGTCCCTCTATCACCATACTTAGGCTGTTTGATGCAGACATCCAATAGAATGTGATATAAGAGTACTTGTGTATATAGCTGTTAACCTTAATTCCTATTTTTCAGTAATTATTCTGTTTTCAGTCAATACAATACATAATAACCATGTATAAGGATGACATTATGGCATGGGTATTGTATATTAATATACGTAATATTATAAATTGCCTCGTTACATCGTATAATTATTAATATAATCAACTTGCTATATTCCCAGTGGATGTACGCTCCACTATCACTAGTAGGTACCTGGCTCTACCTCTCGCGAGTGTCTCGTTAATTTAAGTGGTTAGCTCGCTAATTAGTGCCCACAGTAATAATATATTATTTCAGGAAGCGGAGGTCTAACAACATTAGTCACGTATGAAATGCAAAAACGCTGGCGCTAAGGTTGGTGTTGATTCTGCTCCTCTAATATCCTTCCTAACATAGTCGCTAGCTTTCTTCCGTAATTAATCACAAATATCCAAAGCGGGAGAAAATTTTATAATACAATAAGGAAAGAGAAGCTGCGAATTGGAGGAGGCGAACGAAGTGAGAAAAGTATAATAAATTGCTAATCCCATTCTTCATCTTTCCAGTTCCAGTAACCAACAACAGTAGCGAAGTATTGAATGCAAGGCGCCGTTATTTTTCATCACACAGATATTTCTAACCAATAGCATTTTCCAGATAAACAAGATGTAAATTATCTTATGAAACTGTCTAATGTCTACACTTAATAATATAGTGATCTTAAATATCCCATCACACCATCTTATCTTGTGTCATGGCAAAGTCTGTCAGTTAAGTCAGCAACTAATGTACTGGTCGCTCAATCTGTGTCATAAAACTTCTAGGGTAGCGGTATTTCTAATCGACGAAATTTTTATGTAACACTCGAAAGCTTTTTTGAGAAAATAATGGAATACGTATTTCGAGTACGTCTCGAGCGTATAGGTATATCTTCATAAAAAAAACTTGCATGCGTTGAACGAATTATTAAAAAAATACATCACTAAGCGACATCTTTCACTGTTGCATATTTCACATAAAACCTAATTTATAATCAGGGATATTGTGTGAAATATTAATACAATATTCCAAGCTCATTTCGTCGAGTTAATTCGCGGATTCACCCCTAAGACCCAATTATTTCAGCAATATGCTACGTTTCTATATTATTATTGCTGAATTGGTTAATGCCAGAGGAATAAATTAAGAAATATTCTATACAAAATATAATTTATGCTTCAGCACATTAATCCTCAAAGTAACAGTTTAGAAATATTTCTAATAATAACGATATGTAGGTATAATATTGTATTATAAATATAATGAAAACAAAATTGTTTTTGGTTTTACTACGATTATCGTAGTAAAACCAAAAACAATTTTGTCTTCATTATATTTATATAATGGAGTTTTACAAAATCAACGTCGACTCGATCAATAATATTGTATTATATCGATAACAAACAATAACTAACGTAATATACCTATGCCATCCTACTTAATAAAAATCTACAATAATCATGATCTTAATTAATACGTACGAACGTTAATCGTAATGACTGATTATGTATTGTTTGTATTGATTATGTAATTATATCAGATGGTATATTATTATATTGCACCACCAAATTAAAGCGTTGTACCTAAAATTTTTAAGTAAGTGACAACAGTTTGGATATTATCTCCTCTGATAAAATTTTAGAAAATGATCTTATCGATTGCGTACATATATATCTTAATAACGTAAAAGTGTATCTAATAGCGTCATTATAATACGTAAACTGTATATAATTATTATTATTAGTGTCGCATTATTCTAGAGACATAAAACATTAATCTTGATCAGTGGGTTTATCATTATCAATTCGTATCGATATTGCCTTTGTCACATTTTTTTATATAAATGGGTGTCGATGAATTTGTAGTGTCCTTGAGGTGCTTCGGCACATAAATTACAATTTAATTTTGCCAATAATAATAATAATGATTCCATTATGAAATTATTGAGTTTAAAAAATAGCTAAGCTGGTTTAAGTTTGTGTATAGGACATTGAGTTAAAAAAATAGCTAGGCTGGTTTAAGTTTGTGTATAGGACATTGAGTTAAAAAAATAGCTAGGCTGGTTTAAGTTTATATATGGGACAATTCGTACAGCACTGTTTTAGCCTCAGGTTACATTAGTCCTGTGTCCTGAAAAATTTCCGATGTTCTGAAAAATTGTAAAACCCATTCAAAAATATATCTACGCTAAAAATACTGTCCTGCTATTATACTCGAACGATTTTGTAGGTACTGACTCAAGCAATAAATTTATGTTAATACACCTCTCTAGTTCTTAAAAAAAAAACTAATAGGATAAAAGTAACATGGAATTAATTAACAAGAATAGTGTAGGTGTCCCTGATATCCTTACTACACAATAAATATTATACATTTTCTGATTGTGAATGTGGAGATGTACAGACGGTGAAACACATAGTACAAGGCTGCCATCTCAAAAAATTCAGCGGGGATCTGCAAGACATCCATGAAGCAGAACCGGAGGCGGTGAACAGGCTGTCAGCACTAGAGCCAAGACTGTAGACTTTTAGAGGATACGACGCAGCCCACATGGGTTAAGGTTTATCAATACACCGAGCCATACGAAAAGTAAGTAAGTAGGTAAGTACTTATATGTTTTCGATGAAACTCATATTTAGAAGAATTCTGTTTTAATTATTTTAGAATGGACTGAAATGGAGATGATAAGCAGTGGTACTAGTATGTAGTGTGTCATAATATGGGACTGAACTGGAGATAATCGATGAAGCACGTACGATGTGTGACAAACGTATTATTGCATTGACATAATTATCATAATATGAATATGTAGATACCGACCATAATGCAAGGTACTCAGTACTCATGGTTGGTTATTAGGTGAGAGATGTATTGGGGACAAAAGCGATGGTATGATAATGTATCTATTATGTGATATTATGTTATGCTATGCTAATGCTACGGATAACATAACCAAGTCGCTCTCCGCTTCTAGGGAACGAAGATAGGTGTCACGGTCACATATTATCATTAGGTATTATGATACAATATGAAATAGGACAACAACGATCATAAATTTCTCCATATGACATATCCACAAAAGAGAAAATATACTCGTTACGATGATATGTAGAAACATTATCAAAAATGTAATCCATCAACGGAATCTCAACAATATCGACTTGAGTGAGATCCGACAACAATTGATCTTTAGCTCTTTTACGTAAGTTATCGAGTGCCCTGTAAAAGGAATTCGAAAAAATAAGGGCATTTTACATCTTAAATTCACCGCTTAGGTTTGCCACCCATCCTGAATATCTTATTTTTTTGTTGGCACGGAGAGGACAGCTTGCATATTTATCACATGCGGCTTAAGATTATTGAGAAATGCCGTGATAGAATAGTAGTTTATGAATTGTTTATGGTTGGAAGATAATTAAGTTGATTGGAGTTGAAACACATCACAAGTTTATATTATAAAGTTTCAAGTGTCTCATCATATTATTATTTGTAGGAAATAACAATATGTAGGTACAATGAAGTTTCTAAACACGGCGAATTTCTGGAGTTTTGAATCTTGTGGAGTTGGACACAAGTACATTCGTTATGAATATAGGTATACAAATTAATAATAATACTGCATATAATTTAACAATAAAAGGCATTTATAATTATGGTAATGTAATGTAGGAATCAACAGGAAAACATATATTGGGCACACGCAATGTAGGGAATAATATACATTTAGATGATAACATAAAACAACGGAACTGATAACCAAATATCGCTAACATCAAAATCTATCGATTAAGGTGTGGTGCGGTGCGTTGTGTCTTGGACAAAATGAAATCGTCACAAAACACGCAAAACTATTTGGATCCAATATTACAATATATTAATTATGTAGGTATAGTCTATTATTACTTGGAGTTTCTAATGTCTTATAAACAACACAGTAAAAACAAGTCGATTTTATTCTCACTAACCAAGAATTTAAATTATCTCAATCAATTCAAGAGAATATTGTCTTAAGATAAGAATACTCAATATAGCTTAATTTATCGACTGACTGTTTTTGGTGGAAGTTCATAGTAATAAGTTATTAATGAAACAAAAATATAGTAATTACATTGTTGACTTAATTAATTTGCAAGCCGGCCTTCAAGAGCTTCCGCTCCCATCGTCAGGCAAAAGAAGCAAATGAAAATACTACGCATATTAACAAAGTCAACAGAGGAATAAATACATCTCGTTTCATTAATAACTTATCAAGAATATTTTCTGGGTCGAGAAAATAAGTCCTCTTCAATAAGATGGAGAATTTTAGTTACTTCGATGAAGAATGTTTTTTGTTTTCAGAATTTATTTCTTTAATGATGTTTCCTGAGTAAGAAATATTTTTTTTGTTTTCAGATTTTTTTTTCCTTCACGAAGATGACAATCTTAGCTTGAGAAAATAATTCTTTCATTTCATACAAAACTTTAATTTCTTTGCTCAAAGCAATTCTCTTGACTGAAGACGTTAGTTTTTCTTTAATTTATTTATTCATTCTTCACTGAACATTGATCACAATGCAAAAATGCATTCAAATAAAATACAATCAATAGATGAAGTTTATCGCAAAATCTATTCTAACTAACCCAAAAAGATTTGATGGGATATTATTCCAGCAACGAGCACTCTGAACTGTAAAGGAGTTCAAGACGAAAGTTGTACTATGATCCAGCATTGTAAGGATGCGCTGGTTGTTAGACCTCAGAGGTAAACTATGAGTCGGCAAGTATTCAAAAGCCTCCTTAATATAATACGGGAATGATGCTGAGTAAAGAGAATTGTGAACAAATGAGAGCGAATGGAATTCAAGTTTCTGTCGAACAGAAAGCTATATCAGGGTTTAACGCTATTCTGAAATGTGGTCAGTTTTATTTAAATTAAAAATATGTTATGCCAACACTTACACTGACTGATTCATGCTGTACTGAGTATTATCTTGTAATATATTGTGATTGTGATACTAATAATTTTAATAAATAATAATAGTTAAACAATCCCAGAACGGACGAAACTGAACAAAACATAGGCAACAATATTATTATGTTGGCACATTATTGATGGGTAATTCAATTTGGCAGTAATGAAACATAAAAATCAGAAAATCAAAAACGCTAGGTAATAAGGTTATGTATTGAGTATGTAACTGCATCAATACATCTAATTGTAAGTAGTATCAAAATCCAACGATATCTTCGAGTACCATATACCACACCATATACCATATCTATACACTGTATTACTTAATAAATACAGCTAAAATCTAATAAGGCTACTCATTATATACTACTAAAAATACCATGAATAACATTAGGTTTTTAGCGCTCCTTATAACAATTTGATATATACAAAAAAAATTGTAAATACCTTCTCATAAATATTAATTAGCAATGTTCTACTGACACACAATGTCAAACAAACAAACATGTGAGTGAGACCCAATGGAAGGACTCATTATTAATATCTATGTAAATATAATTATATACATTATGATGCATAGGGGCGAGCATCAGTATAATGTTGTCAAGGCGAGATAATGTGATAAGAAAGGACATAGTCTCGTATAATCAGACAGGAGATTAGAATAAACAAAAAGGAATATTACACGAAGATATCCCGAACATACACATACACACGATTTTGCATATCGATATCAGCGCATGCGAGTAAGTATAATGTACAAATAATGTTATGATTCTATGAAACACGAAACAAATAACGTTGTTTGTTATCGGTGTTTCTTGGCAAATAGTACGGCAGTGAACAATGCTCCTGCCCGACCATAACACAATGTTATGTTATAAAAATATGTATGTACCTATGTATGAATAATTCGCAGAAAGTAGTCAGATATAGTCCAAACAAGAGTCTACTGCAAACATACTAAATAAATAAGTACGTAATGTAATATAGCTGTACATTGTTATACACACACTAATTACACTAAAGAGATTTGGGTGTGTACTGTGTAGTGTATACCAGCTACACATATCAACATACATAATAACAGCTATCCTGTGACCAATAGGTAGGTTAGGTAGGTAGGTAGTTATATTAGATTCAACGGTAGGTAGACATTTTAACAATGCCAATTAAATAATATGCATATATTACAATATCAATATATCCGCAAATACCATACAGTATAATAAATTGTGCTTATCTACAACTTACTTTAACAGACATTAGTTAATTTGTTTAGCTGTATTTATAACACACAAACATTCGTCCTATGACTGTTACAATTCATTGTAAGTAATGAATTTGACTAACGTCTATACGTCATAGATAACCAATAATTAATTACATATTCATATAACTATACCTAATTAACTAATCTATGATAACAGTAATAGTTTTAATTTTCTATCTAATGACAACATCATTAACACGTTTATAAAGGTTTGAAGAGAGTCTCATGGTTTATTTCCCAACTGGGGAATAACATAATTAATTATGAAAGCTTTCAAAGTTTGAGGAAATTATTCATTAACATTCAGAGAAATTATTCATTAACATACAAAAAAATCACAGGTACGCTACTATATTGAATTTAAGATTACAGTTAATATGTCGTGAAATTAGCTGCACTTAAACTCTCTATCAAGGAAAAGACGCCCCCGCTATAACACGAGAAGCATTTCCACCGATTATTTGTCGTATAAACAAATACTGACAATGCAACTTATTATATCGCAATGACTCACTACAATATTGAGATAAAAGAAATAATACCAAGTGTCTACCAAACAACATTATAATAACAATAATATTATGTAGGTATTAAGTATCAAGAAAACGTGTTCGATTAAACAAAAAAACATGTGCGAAATAATCATAATAAATATATTATGAAATAAAATATACGGATCATGTGTAGTGTAGTAGTAGTAGTCGGGTTGAGCTGGTTTTCCGTCGAGAATGATTCGGTTGTAACCGGTACATCACCTGGTAATCTGGCTGATTGTGAACCATTCATAATATCTACGTAACTGCCTACTTGTTTACTATTACATTAGGTTAAGTTAATGAAACGGAATGGAGATATACGAGGTTTTGTATAAACAATTGAAAACAACGTCATCAAATAAGAAGCTGATCTGAGATGCTTATCAAACAAGAACTATCATTATTCAAATTGGCACGAAACATGTGACGTCACGATGCGTAAAAGTAACATAAATAAACTAAATAAACAATCGCAGACGTAAACTAAATTAAGAATCTATACCAAAATCGCGAGAGATTACTATAATCAATATAGCTTTCAGTGGCTTATAGATATAGGGATTACTAAATACTTATACGCTAATTAATTTGTTAAACTTCATCATTTAACAGTTGTAAACGATAGACAGAGATATTTATAACTCTTTTACGCACGTAATGAACGTCAATTTCCCAGTTCCTATTATTTTGACGTGAGTAAGCCCAGCAGGGTTACTCTTGACAAAATTAAACACGATCTTAATCTAGTCTTGATCTTGATCATACGACGGACGAAGGGACTATGGTCAAAAACATCACGCTACCGCTAACGCGCGATCGGTTTGCGTGTATTTTTGGCCAATAGTCACTTCGTGCGTCGTATGATCAAGATCAAGACTAGATTAAGATCGTGTTTAGTTTTGTCAAGAGTAGCCCTGCTGTTTCGACATTACGACAAAACCCCCAAAAAGGCCCCGAAATGCCAACATATTATATACTAATTATTTTCGGTTTCCAGTCCAAACTAATCTTCAACAAAACCGAGGAGATCCTCAAACATTTCAAATATCTATACCTTTTCTAAGATTCAAAGGGGTTGAGCACAAGTCAGTTTAATAAATCGCGAGGCTGAGAATTAACTGCGCCATCCGGGGTTCTGTGCCGTCACTATCCCCAGAGGCTCCACAGGACACATAAACCTATCTATGATTATGCACACTGTACAATTTATTATATGTAAGTACATATATAATATATGGACATGTGAATGCTTCAAAACCCATGCTAATTATAGTACATATCAAGTGAACTCACGATTTTAAAACAAACTTTAATTATTATGTTTCAATGACGACCTTTTTATAAAAAACATATTCAAGTGATGGCTGCATAACAAAAATTTTGATTGGATATTAATAAAAAACAATCATCAGATACAAAGAGAAGCATATATACCTACCTGATTAACAGAAATCCGAATGTTAGCCTTGGCATGAGATGATGTAGTTCAAAGCAAAACGAATTTTATTATGTATAGTGACGATTCTTAACACGGAGTTATTTTTTATAAAAGACATTAAATCGATAAAAAATACGCCTTAAGACTCTAAAGACTTTAAGAGGTATCTATATAACATGTAATACAATAATATTGGTACATTGGTGTTATTAGTAGGCACCTTACACCTTACACCTCACCTCGACATGATAATACTGTATTATGTATTCGAAATGTAGGTATGCGGTGTGGTGTCTGTGTATGTAATAGCATCGGTGCTTTCAAGAAATGGAGCTTTGCGAGAGAAAATCAATATCGGTTGTTTTTCTCGCTTGAGCCAAAAAGTAATGAATATATTATTTACTGTATGTGCCTTCCGAGTGATACCTTCTCGTTGGTACTTCTATACATAGGTAATCTACATGTACAGCGAGAGCACCTAGCCACCTAGATACATACAGTAGTTACAGACGATTCGGTATTATTGTAAAAATAACAAGTGTGCCATAACTGAAAAATAATTTTGTAATTTGGTCAAGTCAAAATGAACCAACAAAAAACCTCAAAATATTCGCCATTTTGTATTGTTCTCATACGTAAAAATTAAAAGTCGGGTGCGCATTTCGTTAAAAAAAAATATAATTTTCGGATTAAAAGTGATTTCCGAGTTTGTAAAGGGGAAAAATATGTAACTGAAGGTATATCATAATCAAGCGAGAAAAATACTGAGTTCTCCGAATAGATTAAAAAGGGAGAAATTGAAAAAAATAAGATTAGTTTTTTGTATGGAATTGATGGTTCATTTAATATGGTTGCCAAATTTCCATCTTCTGTAATAATTCGTATTAACATAGAAATAAGATATGTTTTGTACTTAATGAACATACCATATTTTTAAAATAACTCGTCGATATTACTACTTTGTTTACGAGTATTCTGCATAGCAGGGGCTACGTACCTAACAATGTATTTAATGAGTTTAAATTTGAATGTGCTGTATAAACTCTTCAAGATAGGGAATTCAGCAATAAATTTTATACCTCACCGTCAAAACTTTCTCATAACGATTTCTTTTTCTAATGTCAAAATAAATTATGATTGTAATAAAATATACTTCACAAACATTTTGGTTGGAAATAACATCTCTTGGAGATATCATTTTATAATATATAAATAAATAGGGAATAATAATTATAATGAATAATTTGTATTTATATTTAAAAAAAAGACTTCTCTTGAGTTTGCGAATCTCGATTTGCAGTTGACAGCCCTATTTATTTTAGTAGCATACAAAAATAATCAAATCCCCAGAGTTGTTATCCAAAAATAGTCAAGTCCATGATAAATATTCAAGTTTAGTCATGTCCAATAAAAACGTACATTTTTGGCTCATTATATTTTACAAATCCTGCAGTTTTTCTTTATAAAATAAGTATTTTATTACAGTAATTTACTAGACACATTAATCCCCACTCTAATACGAAAGCATTTGAATGTTGCTACATTCTAGAAATTGAAGGAGACCCACCGTCCACCCGGATACCGCAGAAGTCTGGGGACTTCCATTTATCCGAATTCTACACTTAACAAATCTTGTCCACACCGAAGGTGCCATTGTGGGCAGCCTGAAGGGCTGGCCGGCCATAAACAACCCCGTGTGTGGAATCTTTTGACTACACTCTTTCGATGTCCCTCTAGCCGAGAGAAGCATACAAAATAATAAAATGTTTATTTATATAAAAGAAAACAATAACAATAAAACAAACAAAAAAATATTTTCCTAACCTAGGTTACAATGAATAAAAAGAAAAAGTACCTACATATAAAATTTACAAATAACATATATTTTGAAGCAAAAAACTGAGTTGAGGTGTCCAGAAACTTCATCTAGGTATTTAGACCGGTGAACCCGAGAGTCACCGTTACCGGAGTTGCTGCAGAGACGCTTCCCTCCCCAAGGGACATCCCACCCAGACCTACTACTCTCCACCAAGGGAGACAGGACAACACAAAGACGAAGAATAGAGTTCGCCAGCGACAAATATCTGAATTTCTCATTTCACTTTTTTGGACTAGCCCATTATTGAAAATTGCCCCTTCATATTATGTCGCCGCTAGATACTTGAACTAGCCAGTCAACTGAAAGGCTAGGACGGTTAGTAAAACGCTCGTATCCAATTATTGAATGGCTAACAGAGATCTAGCCGGATTGTTTAACTCAACGTTTATCAATTTAGCGTCACAGTGCTAAATAAACAATCGAGATGACTTCGATCAGGCAGAATGTTGAACGTTTGGCGTGTCATTGTGATTCAACGAAACGGCTAGCCATTCAATTGCATGCCGGCATTTTACTAACCCGCCTAGTCATTTAGTAACTGGCTAATCTAATTATAACACGTCGTAAAACGAGAGAAAAGCATAGAAAGTTTGTCAGAAACCACGATTGGAGAACCATGTTTACACAATGCAACATTGTGTAAAATCTAATCGGAAGAAGTGAGAAAGGCGTCCCAACGCTTACGAATTGGCTATAGGCTGGCTTAAGTGATCATTTTCGGTGTCCTTGGACAACGTTCACCAATTCCGCCATTCTCACTGTCACGATGTAAGGTCCACCAATCGAGAGACGCTTTATGCAGACCTTAGAAGCAACCATCTTTTTGGGATCTCATTTTTCAGATCTCAAATGGATAACGATCTCCCGTCTAGTAAGCGTTGGGACGCCTTTCTCACTTCTTCCGATTAGATTTTACACAATGTTGCATTGTGTAAACATGGTTCTCCAATCGAGGTTTCTGATTGGTTTTGTCATCTGCACCCAAATCCGATTAAACAATAAAAAAATTAGTAAATATTCTAAACATAGAAAGTTTGATCCATCACTGGTAACGTGTAATGGACAAGAGGAAGAGGACAAGTCCCTGCAAGATGGACAAACCAAATTAAGTCTGCCACTGGTTTAACAATTGTAGAAGCATTGAGGAATGCGACATGTCGGGAGGACTGGAGTAAAAGAAAAAAGACTGACAAAGTGACAATTCACGACCCTCAACATTGAGGAAATAGACAAAGAAGAATCTAGCTATCGAACGACGACAAGTGTATACATAATACAGGTAATTATCTCGAAAGATAGGACACTGCCAGATCAATTGAATGTTTCATATCCTCAGTGGAAATCAATAGTAGGACATTCCTTCAATTTTCAGAACAATATTGAAGAAAGATCCACCACACACCCGGATACCTCAGGAGTCTTTAACTCCTACTTCAGAACAATAGTTGATTAATTTTAAGTCACGTAGAAATGTACGAGATGTGATGTGACATTATTTCTTGTTTCCTCCAGCACACTTGAATGCAGGCGCACATTGTGTGATGTGGATGAAATGTATTATACCATTCGGTATTGAGGCGGTCGACACAATGACCTATTTTATAGTCAAGTAATACACAATACATATGCATGCTCCTACCTATAATAGACCAATAAATAAATGAATTAGGTAGGTACCTACATAGGTACTCGGCATAATACACATTTCATAATATTATGCCCATTTATAATGCAATAATATATAGAAATGTGGTGTTATGCAACGAGGGTTAGTTATCACTTATCTGTGTAGTGAGTGTGTGGTAATTATATTACTTCCTTTCATTACCATAATCATTCAGGGAGTCACAACAACTCGTACAATACGTGATAACGAGTGACAATATGATTAGATGGATCGAGTTAAGACAAAAACGTTTTGTTTTCAAGTAAACGAAAACAATCCCTTGATTATCACAAAGAAGTTTATATTATATATATAAAGCTCGTGACTAGGCTTCCTATTTGTTTGTATAATTGGGAGTGCCCTTGTCTCTCTATTGTCCCACTTTTGTTATGATCCTAAATTTACACCCTATAAATATATTATAGGTAAGTTAAAAATCGTTACAGAAATACATGCGTATACACGTCGATAGGTACCCACAAAACACAATACTTAATGACAGGTGTACCTAAATTCAACTACATGATATATATACATAAATAGGTAGGTAAATTGTACATACATAATATTGTATGTATTATTATAGTTATTAAACTTATTTTATGCATCTGTTCGTGTTACCGAATCATACAGAAACAAATGAACCGTGCATGCTCATAAAATTAGGGGACGGGGTGGGTTTTTGGAACAATAAGAACAAAAATACTCCCGGAAAACAATATTGATTAGGTAAGTACATATTCGAGTTTCTTTTAATTTCTGTAACGGAAATAGCAACATTAGGTCTGCATATTCGAGATTTGTCTCATAATAACCGATATGTATAATGACACACCTAGATTATTACGTGTATGTTATTCTTACCAAGACGTATGTAGGTTGACCTACAATAAAATCCTTTATAATATGCTTCATATTCAGCTAACTGAAGTACATTTATTAAATAGGTACAAGCGAGAAATATGTGTGATGCAATGTGTGTATAATAATATGTAAGAGCTTATGGGGTACCCTGATAACTTCGACACTCCACACTCTACGGCGTAGACATCTACTCTACATTGTGCGTGCGCGTTAAATTGGTAGGTACCTACTTTGTATATCGATACCTTAATTCGCAGATTGGGTAACTCCATTTTTTGACAAAATGACTTAATGATGCCATAATGTTGACTGTATTCCAACACACATGCTAGGTAAATTTGAAGAATCCAACGTTATTACAAATGCCCTAAAAAACACCTCAAGAAAATTGGGTAACTCCAATGTTAGTATTTACAACGCTGCAAATTGGGTAACTCCACCATTCTGTATGGAGACTTGCGAGAGATAGGTTGTGTATTAGGAATATTTTACAAAAAAGTGGTTTTGGATATCTTATCCTGTAAAAAAAATGTTAGATAACTGTAACCATAAGTATCAGCTTTATTTTCTTAAATTTTTTAAAGTTTTTTTTTTATCATTTGCTCCTTTTGTGATGTAGTTAATATGTAAGGTACTCACATTTTAAATAATGCAACTTTTGCAGGAGTTACTACGTGGAATTTAATCATTACTGGATATGTTTGCGCACAAACTTTGAAGCTGATTTACTAATATTGTATTGCTTTTTAACACATATTATGTTATTATTTTTTAGTCAAATAAAAAATCTAGGTTTTAATACTTAAATAAACGACTTTATTTTTTGATATATTAGGATTTGTTGAATCATGATTATTTTTAAATAAGCTCAAAATCCGAAGAACTGAACGTGTATCTACATACATTACCTACTTATCATAAGTTTAATTTCTCGACCGACGGTTCTTGGTGGAAGTTCATATTAATAATTTTTAAAATGAAACACGATATATAGTTTTTCCACTATTGACATTATTTATTTTGCGAGCCGGCTTTCAAGAGCTTCCGCTCTCATCGTCAGGCAAAAGTGAAATGTTTACTCATCATTTTATAGATGAATAGCACACTAAAGACTATGGTTAAATTAGTAACTGAAAATTGAAGGAGTGAAGAAAATCGTACGAGTGAAACAAATCCCAGAAATCATGATTTTCTACAAATTTATCAGACAATTCGAATTTTTATAATGGAATTGGCCCATCATATTACTTGATAGTGGTAATCTTGCAGAAATCCAAAATATAAATACCTACTGATGATAATAATTTAGATAATAATGCGACACAAGGGATATTGTTAGATGCACAGGCTAAAATGCTATTGATCATAATATTGCAACAGAGAAGGGCAGCATAAGAGTCAACATCTCGTTAGTCCCATATTCAGAACATTCAGATTCTGATGAAAACTCTGAGACTTCTCTTGGAAAAAGGATGAATCATGGAGTAATAAAAATTTAAAATTCAAATTTAAAAAATCAAAAAGAGGTGTGATAAACTCGCCCTCTGTATATTATTATTATTATTTATAAGATTACGGCAACCCGTCCCATGTGGGACGATTTGTGCCAAGTACAATATTTTTAGAATATAACACGTAATATTAAGGTATTTACTTATAAAATAATAAAATTTCTTTTGGCGGATTTTAAAATCTTGAGATATACAGAGAGGGCATCAGTGTGCAAGAGGCAAGACACTTTGATTGGATACTGGACTTCAGCTATCTCATAATACAAGTCGTAAGAGTCTCTTATTGGGCAACCGACCTCTGTATATTGATCACACCTAATTTGAATGCATTTTTTTTATAAAATTGTATATATTGTGATCAATGTATAGTAAAGAATGAATGAATAAATAAAATAAATTGCCTCAAAGGAAGAAAAGCCTTGGCCCAAAAAAAATTGTCTGCTTAAATAATCTTAACGAGACTGAAAATATCTTCACGAAAATGGACTCAGGACTACCACGATATCTAAAATAATGCTCCACACGAATTATTATTTTCACATTTTGTCACTCTTCATTATTTTTGTCTAGCTATCAACGAGTATATCTCTAAAGGTGCAACTTTTTTATTCAACTATGTTCAACTCCGTGATACAGGATAGACGATGTTCCAGGCTGGGTAATATCCTGAAAAGGCTAATTGGCCAAAAAGAGCACCGGTCTTCCGTCCGCAAGGATTCGTCAGCCCGTAATTTCCCTCTTTCACAATACTACGTTCTTATAACGACAACAGCAGAGCGCAGGAAATATCGTAGAAAGAGGTGACGCAATTGGCACAGAGTCGCTCTGAATGGAGGAGGCTAGTTTCTGCCCTGTCCTCCCGAGAGGAGCGTTGATGATGATGATGATGATGTGGAAGTATTTATCCTATATATATTACTTCAATTTAATTTGATTTTCATATAAAACACTTTAAAAATAACATTATTATGAGACCAAACAGTATGCAATACTTATAGGCAAATTGGGTAACTCCATCAATTATAGCATTTATTTTACAAAATCTATCACAGAAAATTAGGTAACTCCAAAAAAAGGCTGCAAAACCATTATAAACATAATTATGTCATGGTTTTTGTGTTACGAACATGTATCTACATCATGTAGATATTTTAGAATAAGGAAAATAATAATAATAATATGCATAACAAAAATATTTAGTTTTTTGTCCGCCCTGTAAAGTAGCTATTTTGGAGTTACCCAATCTGCGAATTAAGGTATCGATATGCATTAGACAGTGTGTAGCGTAACTCGATACATGATAATTCCCGTAGAACTATCTAGGGCCGTAATGAAAAAAGGTAATAACGATATGTCATGGACGCACTACATTACACTCGCTAACTATCACTCTTAGTATAATATAAGATACATGGTTCAAATATCTAATATTACTATAATCACAACACAATCAATCTACCATCCCTACACTATCTAGAGCAAAAAAGGAAATCTGGCTTTTTTAGTGTATAAAAAGGCCATTCCCCAGAAAGGCATCTCAAACTATAATAGACGGGTGCGGGGTGTGTCCACGTAGGTAGGTACTTACTACACATATTATATTATGTGTATAATATGAGATATAAGCATCAAACATCCTAGGGTGAGACGTGCAACATAAACCTTTTTGGTTCACCTTCCCTTTTTATCTATGAAATATTCAAACGGTAATGTAAAACTACGCTAAACATGTATCAATGTACCTACATGCTACATGGATGTATATCTCGAAAAGAAAACATTCAGTATGAAAATATATCACGTAATGAGTTTGTTCATGTTTTACTATTGGTTTGCTTACATTTTTATGTTGTGAACTAGATGTATTATAAATATGTACCTAACTTTATCTAGACTACAATTGCTTCTATATTTTTAAGTAATTAGAATCATTTTAGCATAACCTCATAAATAATGGTGCAGAAAAATGCAGATGGCTAGATACAAAACATAGACACAAAACTGAACGGGAATTTATGATAACCTATGGGAGAAAATTCAGCTTTTATCAGATGAGAGAGCAGAGAGACCCATGCCGAAATGAAAAAAACGACGCTAGGGTGATCTCTGGCACAACACAAAAAGATAATGTATTACATAATTACATTGTGTACGTATTATTTTAATTTGACTTGATATACTTAGATAATATTACATGATTCTAGTTAGTAAGTTTAAGTATACACCCGATTATGGTTATTTTAAGGTAAAATAATTGTTACTATTTAGTATTCAATAAAATTGTTATTTTATAAAGATCTAGATTTTTACGTAATAGGTATAGTTTATATATATATTATCTCCCCTGATACCAGCATATTAAGTTGCTGCCTGGGGTAAGCAAATAAATAAGTTAGCTATAAGTTTAATTATGATCATTATAAGATACAAATAAATAAATAACATTAAAAACATCAGTGTCTGGAACTCGATTCGCAATTAGTGAACATATAACATAACCTTGCGACATTCCAGATGTCTTCAGATTAGATTCTGGACAGTCTGGCCGTTTGATTGCTACTGTTTTTTTGTAACTCCTATAATGTTGGATAGTTCACGAGTAGATACATTTAAGTATATTATCAAATTTTAAATAAACATGACTAACGTCGCGGTTTACAATGTGTGCGCGCGTATCCAGAGCTTATGAGAACATAAAATAGCCATAGCGATATGTATCTTTATACTAATACATCTCATCTCATCTCATAATATGTACCTACCTGGACACTATCACACTGGAGACGATAGGTAATAATATGTATGTGTGTGTATTAGAAGTATATAACATATAGTGGAATGATAACGTTAAGTAGGTAGGTATCCACTACTGTCAGTAGATTCTAGAGAAGACGTCTATTCTCCTCAAATGCTAATGCGGATGTTGTCAATTGATAATAATATTGCGGTCGAGGAGTTGTACGAGTGTAATAGGAATAGGTAATACTCACTATCATAAGACTTGTGTTGTGCTAAACTAAACGCATTGCAAGGCTAAACAGAAACATCAACTCGCATATCACTATTCTACTATTCATACTACACATTGAGTTATGATATAATATGTTATTCTATAATACTATATAGGTAATATCATTCTATACAAAGTTGTCAATTGAGTTAGAAGAGATACTTCTAAGCCATTGCCTCCTTTAAGTGAATCCACCATCTATCTACTAAACTGAAAAACTCAAAACATAAGGGTAAGTTTGGTATGGAAATTAGAACAATGTAATCAGACACTATGCTTCTGTTTGTTATTAGTTATTATTCATGGGATAATGTATATTAAAATTACAAGATAAAAATTTCTGGTGTAGAGTTTCAGGTCATACTGATTTAGATTACAAGTTACTGCAAATATTATACGAGTACATAGTATCATTTTATATGTCTAACGTCTAGATAAATAATTATTATAATATCCTCTGTGATTAGATGTCTAGTGGCAAGCCAGTCAGTTCATCCTTGTACGCGATTATACACACACCATAAGTTTATAGTTCCAAACGATCTT
The DNA here is from genome assembly GCA_947579605.1 of Athripsodes cinereus. Lineage (NCBI taxonomy): Eukaryota > Metazoa > Arthropoda > Insecta > Trichoptera > Leptoceridae > Athripsodes > Athripsodes cinereus. The sequence continues at coordinate 19,522,611 of OX388321.1, read as the reverse complement.
ATGTAGTTTAATTGAACAACTTGCAGCCAACATCAACATCACAGACTCAGCCTGGTGGACATGGAATGCTCTCTGTCATTAGAACCTGCTTTGTAATCACATCTTAGAGAAGTATGTACCTAGATGCATAATAAATACGATACAACTTTTAACACCTAACTACAAGCCTACAACAATAATTACGTCACAACCGCAATTAGCTGAAGAATTATTTGTTTAATAAAAACGTACAATTTTAGCTATAACATGTAGTTAATCAGCTGGCTACCCCACTTGTGGGATATGCCGTGATGATGTAGTAGTAGTAGTAGCAATTTAATTTCCAACATGGTGTTAAATATAGGTCCACGATAATAATATTGTTTGAATAGAGTGAGATATTAACAGATTTTTTGTACTCTTGATTACAGATAGGTAACTACGATATCTTAGCGAACACAAATACGATACCAATAAGATGAAAGCATTATACACCTATAAACCAAAATATAAAGCTCGATACAAGTGAGTCATTGCAAATAATAATAATTTATTGAACACATAACAATCAGATACATATAAAACAATGTGCACAGACTATTTAATTAACACTATTATTGAAACATATTCCGCTTAGTCTCCGCGAAACAAGTCTCGTGTAAAGGAGGGTATTTTCCTAAAATTAAGTGATATTGTGCAAATAATATTGCTTTTTTACATTTCCGCCAAAATAATAACTATCCAACAAGGAGGAAATGCGTTTCTCGACATCCTGGCAAGAAAAGTTTTAGAGGAGTAAATAAATACGTTTTTAATCAGAGTTTTTAAGTCTACGTATTTTTACGTAGATCTACGTACTTTTGGTCCCATTTGATAATATAGCTTTTGTTCCGAATCTACAAATTAAAATAAACGTATGAATTTTAAATTTAGTTTTCGAATGTACCTATCACTTTTCTAAAAAAATCCCAACAAATTCGAAGAAATCTTGAAATATTTCCAAATTCCTATACCTTTTTGAAAATTTGCCAACGAGGGTAGAAATTTGGAGAGGAAAAACATTAAGAAACGGTGTGCGATGGGCTTGGCGGCCATCTCGAATCCACCATTTTGAATGAAAGCTCACATAAGATTTTTGGAGACTTTTCAGGATTTGCTTCAGAAGCATTAAGGAACTAACCCTGTAAGTTTCAGCTGGTTATAAATTATTTTCCTGAAAAATCCTATATTTTACGCGTTATGTAATTTTACTGTAATAAAACACTGTCTTTCACTCAAAGTATTATATGTTTTCATAAGGTTTTCGCATCCTCAGTGAAAAATATACTTAAGACAGTGTTTTAATTTAATCAAATTAAATATTTAACTTTGACGAACTTTCACAGTGTTTGCTCTTCAAAAATAAATAAAGAATAATTTTATTGATATAATTTATCGTAGATTATAGATGTGATTTTGCATACGAAAACATTAATGCGGTATACATGAAAATAAATAAGAAATAAAATACTAGTAGGTATGTCGATATGTGACAGTTAGCGACCCCTGGAGTAAAATCAAACTATATTTTTCGTAGATTAGAAATTCAAAGGAAAATTAGTGATGCGACCAAACACATTGGTATTGCAATGCTAGAAGTGCATTTATTGTTATTTGTAGGTGTCTTTATGGTTTTGCCAGGTATATAAGATATGCAATACTGAAGTATAAGCAGGAAAAGGAACCATTAGCATGTTACGGAGTGCAGTAGCATACTAAAAATATTATTATTATTGATTCTGGAATATTATGTTTTCTGAGAAAGTTAGTACTGTTTTACTAGTCTATACCATAAATGTCAATGGTTTCGGCGATATAAACATTTTTGATGTTAACACACTACGTATCTCGATATTATTGACATGCATGTTAACAATATCGAGATCTTCAACAGATTTTAGGAAAAAAAGTATCAAAATTTGTAACTTCTGAGGAACTAACTGCAAATTCTGTCCCTCTTTTAATTACAGGTGCTTTGTAAGCAAATCTGCATACGCTGCGATAAATTGAATTATTAGGGGAACCTGGGGAGGCTTGATACTATGGGAGGCATGATACACTTTAAATTTTCCACCAAGAATAATCGCAATCGCTAATTTAATGGCAACATTGGATAGATTATCTATGGTCATCATTTTGACGTTTGTAGCCGTTTCCCTCCAGTTTGTTGTTTAAGTTTCGTGCCGAGTATTTTGTTTTTGATTAAAATTCGCAACATTTTCGAAAGGTAAGTGTAAGCATTTTGTCAAGTAATGGTTTGTGTGAAATAATTAATTGAATGCACTGAATAAAACGTGTAGTTTTTGTTGTTATTATACGAGGAATACAATACCATAGAATAGGTTTTGTCATGTTTACTTTTATTTTTTTGTCAAAATGACATGTAAGGGACCCTTGATACATTGCTTGTAGGGAGGTTTGATACGTGTATCAATCCTCCCCCAGCAATGTATTTTAACTAGAACTTCTTCTTCTTCTTCACCTTTCTGTAGACTCAAGAGTCTGTTTTTACAGATAACTAAACCCTGTATTATTATTTGTTGTAGAATGCCATTTAAATGGAAAAGGAAGACTACCAGGGTTCCCGTGTCTCCAGAAACTATGAAGCTAGCCGTCAAAGAAATTTTGGATGGATGTAAACTCAGAACAACTGCCACCAAATACAAAATAGATAAAATGACTCTGAAGAGGTATGTTGCAAAATATAAAAAAGGGGGAGAGAAGGTGCAACTGTACCCGAACTTTTCAAGCACACAGATTTTTTCCAAGGAAGAAGAATCTAATCTAGCGGAATATCTCTTAAAGGCAGCTAAAATGAATTACGGTCTTACATCCAAAGATTCGAGGAAATTTGCATATTTATATGCCGTGGAGAATAAAAAGAAAATTCCAGAGAGGTGGCATAATACAGAAGCAGCATCGTATGATTGGCTTCGTGGATTTTTAAACAGAAACAAAAATCTCTCTTTGAGAAAACCTGAACCAACCAGCCTTTCTCGCGGGACTGCGTTTAATAAACACACAGTAGACAATTTTTATAATTTGCTTCGTACGGTGTTGGAACGCGAGAATTTTACACCAGAATCAATATTCAACTGTGATGAAACAGGTGTGCAAACAGTTCACAAACCAGGCAAAATAATTTCTCAAAAGGGTCAAAAACAAGTATCTAAAGTTACTTCTGGTGAAAGGGGACAGACGGTTACAATTCTATGCACAATTAATGCTGTTGGAAACACTGTTCCCCCATTTTTTGTTTTCCCCCGAATTCGCGAGCAGGATTACATGACAAATGGAGCTCCAACAGGATCAAAAGCTGGAACACATGTGAGTGGATGGATGACAGCTGAAAATTTTGAACATTATTTGCTACATTTTATTCGATATGTTAAATGTAGCCAAGAAAATAAAGTTTTGATAATTTTGGATAATCATAGTAGCCATATATTTCCCAAAGGACTCGACATATGCAAAAATAATGGAATTGTCTTACTTACAATACCTCCACATACTAGTCATAGGCTGCAACCGTTGGACGTTGGCGTGTACGGACCATTTAAGTCGTATTACAATCAAGCTTGTGATGATTTTATGGCGTCAAATCCTGGTCAGACCATAACTTTGAAAGATATTGCAAAGTTGGTTGGCACTGCATATCAAAGAGCCTTTACTAAATCAAATATTGCAACAGGGTTCTCAAAAACTGGCATTTTTCCATTTAATTCACAAATTTTTGATGATCACGATTTCCTAACTTCCAAAGTAACTGACCGACCGATTTCTTCTTCCCTTGAATGTACACCGGAACGTAAAAACCAAGACCAACATGTCATGCCAAAACATTCAAATGAACAAAGACCTACGATTGAGCCTATTGCAGGTCCCTCACATTTATACAAATCTCCAGAAGACATAAAAGCTCTTCCTCAAGCTCCCCCTAGAAAACAGAAATCATCAGGTAGAAGACCTATGAAAACAAAAATTCTGACAGACACTCCTAATATGAACGAAATTAAAGATGAATTCATTAAACGACAGGATAAGAAAAACACAATGAATTTCAAAAAAAATATTCTACATGACCTCGCAACACCTAAGAGAACAAGAAATATTAAGAGACAAAAAATTATTCAAGAGGAATCAGAATCCTCGATTTCGATTGATTCATCATCATCTGAGGAAATGACCGATATTGAGGATGAAATAGAAAATGAGACAATAGAGGAAAATTTTGTGAAGGGTGAAATCGATGCCGATGACTATGTTTTAGCCAAATTTACAACAAAAAAGACATTAAAACATTACGTAGGAAGAGTAATTGAACGAGGAGAAACAGATTGTTTGATAAGATTTATGAGAGTTAAGAAGCCCTCATACCATTTTATTTATCCGGATGTCGAAGAAATCTGTATGGTTCCAGAAGAAGATCTAATCAAACTTCCCCCACCATGCCTTGTTGGTGGCACCTCAAGAACCACGACAAAAGTTGCATTTCCGATAGATCTACAAAAAATTGAAAATCTCAATTAATTTTGGTTTTCATGTTTTACCCCCCCCCCCCCCCTGTTATGTAGCTTTATTTTTTCTTCCTTTTTTTAGAATTATTAATGGGAAATAAATAACGATTTAAAGACATATTTGTGTTCTTTGTTTTTCTGTATCAAACCTCCCATAGCATGTATCAAACCTCCCATAGCATGGGAGGTTTGATACTTTTTACCACTTCCGAAATGTTATTGAAAATCTCTAACTGTATTTATTACTGAATGATTTTAACTCTTTGCTTTTAAATATAATACCATAGTCTTTGTAAAACGCCTGGAATGCCCTATTGGAAGTCAATACGAAATCTGATATTTGAGTTCATATGTTAAGTGTATCAACCCTCCCCAGGTTCCCCTACATAATAGTTATCATTGTCAGTAGGTACTCAATACTGTACGCGGGAGGGTACGTAGGCACATAAAAAATGTATATACATAATTATATATATTTATGTGATGTGAATAATTACAGGGTAAATGTTTGCTTAGGTGCTAAATATTTTCAAAGAAATTTCAACATGCACCTGCAATCGTATCGATCTTATTTAAGTACCTACCACTTAATTAGGCGATTAATACTAATAGTGAGTACCCACCACGTTACGTATGATTCATGTTGACTATAAATGTGTACCTACCTAATACATATTATAGGAGGTACCTACTGGAATAATATAGGTATATGAAATTACTATTACTTTAGTATACTACAAGCGTATGTAACCCGGCATCGCTCGGGTTTAATTAAATAGAAAACCTTGCAAATACATGGGTTAAAACAACAAAATCTTATTGAAAAAAAAAGGAGTAAGCACTTACGTGGATAAAAGAAGTAAAAAGCTCTTCCCAATGAGAAAACATAATTTTTGACTCCCTACATGCCTATATCTTAGTAACAATAAATAGGTAGGTACCTACATCATAAAAAGCATTGCAAATCTCTTCTTAATGAAAAATCTTGAAGTTTGGCACCTCAGATGTTCACATTTATGTAAAAAAATAATAAGTAGGAACCTACATGGAAAAAAAAGTACTAAGAACCTCGTCCCGATGAAAAAGCTTGAAGTTAAGAAATCCCACATATTGGTAGGTACCTACATGAAAAAAGTGCTAAAAACCTCTTCCAAATGTGTAAAAACTCGAAGATTGTCATCCCAAATTTCTATAAGAAAAAAGGGTAAACATCCCATTTCGTTAAAAAATTGTAGGCACATAAATGTTAAAATATTATAATTGTCCACATTCGAATTTGTATTTTTGGTTTCCAGTGCATAAATGGGTATTTGCTATGAAATTAAAAAAGTCAAGAATAAATTGTCACCTAAGTATTTACTCTTTATTCCCAAAAAACCTTAAAAATGGATTATCTGCATCCTTCAATATTTCAGAATATTTTACTATCAAATATTTCATAATTTATGTAAAAAATATTAGGTGAAAATAAATAGGTTCCCACTCATTGAAAATCATTTAACATTGTTTATGGATTTTATAGGTAAAACTATTATTATTCTACAGTATAGTTTTCTATGGTTTCATAATGTCTTCCATTATGAAAATAGCCCAATATGTCAAAAATATGCAATTTTTATTCACGTAATTCAAGAGCTTTTCTCATTAGCAAACACGATATTTTATTACGAAAATAAACCCTAAATATTTAGTTTCAGAATTGTTGTATTAATTGTTACATCCATTTTGATATTAATTCAATACAATGAAAAATGTTTGACTGTGAATATTGCTATTTACTAAATCTTGCATTAATTTTACATACATTTTGTTGCTAATTTTGTGACATGGTCGCATTAAAATTAAAATATCTTTATCAATACGTAAGATATTTAAAATGTTTTTAGCCTTAAACCTGCCCAGAAGATGAGACCTTGTATAGAGTGTATTATTTTACTTCGGTCTTTCCTAATTTCCGAGTCCATTAAGGACATACGTACATACATACATACATACATACGAACGGACTCAAATATTTATGTGTGGATTATACTATGATTACAAACACTACTCATCCATTTGACTGTTGGGCATGGCTATTACTCCAAATAAAAAGATAACGAAATGTGTCAATAAGACACCTCGCAAAATAATACAACTAGTAAGCAATTACCCACACAATAACATAGAAAACCGGTATATAGCTATGCAAATATACGAGAACGCGAAACAATGTAAATTGTGGACATAACCTATGAAAATTAATCAATATTTCTCTCGAAGAATGGTCAAACGGTGTTTTCGTTGAAATAATGTAAAATCTAAGGCGGATAAAATTAACTTCACACCTTTAAAAATATACAGGTGTTTTGATAATTTTCCAATACCTAATCGTTAGCAATCAATCCTAAGATAAAATGTCATGTTAAATAAAATCATATTTAACGTTGCTGCAGAATAATACAAGTACATAATGTATTATCGGAATGTATTTGCCAAGAATATTCAATAAAAATATGCATAAAGCAAGAGTAATAACAAACCACACATTGAAATAAAGTGATAAAATGATATAACAGGTGTAAAATGCAATTATATCAAAAAGGGCGTGACCCTGTTCAGTAATAAGCCGTCTATTGCCAAACTGAGGTAGAATATGATGAACGAAAAATAATAAAAAATATTACTTACATTGATACTGCTTACAAATTATCTTATCTCTACACAAAATCAACAAAACATTTAAAATATGGTTAGCTTATCAAAGACCCTACCTCGGACGAACCCTTCGACGCCATTTTTCAACACAATGTCAATGGTGTTGCCAAGTTACGTTTGTTTATAACTTCATTTCAAATCACACGTTTACAAGGAGTTACGTGCACTATCGAAGAAAAAAGAACGATCCAGTTCAAACTCATGCGCACCTTTACGGTTTGTCAATCAATCGTGGATAGTTTTTTTATTGGCATTTTGTTCTATTGCGATTTGAACAAAGCTTTGCAAAGTAAAAATCTTCGATAAAATACCAAGGTTGTACTGTACCCTGAAGGGTTAACTACCCAATTCAAATACGATAAAAAAACTGTGTTCAAAAGTAAGGTATCGAAGTACGGAAAATTAGTAGGTATCAAAAAGAGCAACTGTGAGTCATTGAAGACTCCCTCCCATACCCTCCCATACCCGGATATCTCAGAAGTCGGGGGACTTCTATTTATCCGCTCTTCTAAGCAAAACTTTAGTCCTCACGGGCTACCAGATAAAACGTGTTGTTAATTTTTCACCTCCCTCCTCCGCAGTTTCGAGAAAATTGGAACCAATGTATGCGGCAGACTCGTAAGAGGATCAATATTTCTGTCAGAGCAAATGGCTGTTTGTTCTCTGCCGATAAGAGTCTTTCTTTAGTACGTCCATGGATGATGCTCTCATAAAGAAGTATTCAATTTTTTTTCTCCTATTACACATTTAATTATGTATTCGTATAGGTAGGTACTTACACTAGGCAGGTGAGTAGGTAGGTGTATTTAGTATTTTTCAACCTAACATAATGATAGTAATAATGAAAATGTGAAAATAACAATGAAAATTCAAACACAGGTACTGAGAGAAAACATTCTTTAAGAAAATCGGGGTGTTTTTGAAATATTTCAAATTTCTAAACAGTAGTACTATACCATTTTGAAAATTCGGTGACGGGGGGGGGGGGGTACAAATTTTAATGTGTGTGCATTTCTGGAAATTTGAATTTTTAGTGTTAATTTCCTTATAGCGGCCCGTCCTTAGCTCATAATCTTCATGAGTGGCCCCTGTTCCCTATAAGTCTGTGCATCTCTGGTCTATAATATATATACCTAGATTTGTTTAAAAAAAACGTACAAAATCATGAATATATGGATAATGTTATTATATCTTGATAATTTATTTTAATGAGTGTACAGTAAACATTATTTTATTAACAAATATTACAGTTAGAATAAAATTGAAACATGGTAGATTTCTGAAAATCGTAGTAGGTACCTACTTACAAAAACATGAAAAGATTTTATAGTGTTTACGAGTTTTTCGACAATAGGGTATCTTTTCGTTTATTTTTTGTAGCTGTATTTGTAAAAACCTGTTGAAAATCGTAATTAATAAAAAATGTAATAAAATGACGTTTAATGTCTGTGATGAGGTTTGCCACCCATCCTGAATGCTCTAACTTTTTGTTGGCACGGAGAAAATGGCTTATTAAATTTAATTGGTCTGCTGGATACCCCATTCGTGGCATGTGCCGTGGCCGTGAAGGGGGAGTGTAATAAAATATTTATAATGTAAAAAAGTTGCAGTGTATTAATTTAACATTCAGCTCGTTGGTTGAAATAAAAACTAAATAAGAACTTGTGAATTACGTATTTTTTTAAGCTGGCAACATTATTAATAATTCAATAAAGTTTCTCAAGGGGCCTGACATGACAGATGTGTCAATTTACTTTTAATGTATCATAACGTCATTTGTACAATATTGTTAGAGATAAAATCAATTTAAGGCAGCAAATGGTTGTTATTGTTTATTTTTTTCTATAAAATACAATACGACACATGTTCTACATTTGGTAAGTTGCATACTGGTTTCTGAAAAAATTGCACTATCTCGTCCTTCAACAGTTTTCTACTAATGTGAATATTTTATGACGCTGTATGTTAATTAGTGTTTTTATTTTAGATATATCATAGTCCGTAATGTCTGTCCCGCCCCTGGTGTGCAGCACACCTCCGCCACCGGACCAGGTAGAGGAAGAAGGGTACAATGATGAGTTCACCTTCAACTATGTTGGTAAGTCTAAACAATGCCACACTCAGACCCCATTGGCCACCAAGTGTATGTGAAATACTTATTCTTATTTTGTATGCAATATGGAATGTCGATACGTTTGAGCAGATACTGTCAAATATTGTAACATATTCCAGTGCCTAATATTACACACACTGTACTGTGTAAAATCCGTGTTTGGAAAAGTTGACAGTGGAGTATGCGATAATCACATATTATTTGACCTTTTGTTGGGTTGGGTAAATTACATTGTTTCTTTTTTACAGATTTATCACCGACACATGAATTTGAAGCTAGAGAATATCCTTTGTATGATACACCATCTCCCAGAGATAAAATGGAGCACACCATATATGTATCACCATCCAACATAAGTGTCAAACACCAACAAGATGCTGCAGGGAAACTTTCAACTCAACCCAGTGGACAAATACCTTCCACATCACCACCTGATGTGTCTGTGGAAATCATCCCCAATGAGATTGAGGTGACCTGTTTATCTGAAGACTCTAATGTTGAAGATTTAGATTTAAAACTTGATTCTCTGCACATAGATTTTGAGAATGAACGAGTCACTGTGGAAGAAAGTCTTAATTCAACATTTGATGATTTTGGTACATTCTTATCAAATACCGACTTTATACCAAAATTGGAAAATACATTTAGTGAATCTGATAAAGAGTCCAAATCTCATGGAACATGCTCCGAGGAGAGCACTTCCCTACACAATGAAGATTGGGATAATATCAGCCAAAATTCTTTCAATGCCAATTTGAATGCATTACCGGACCAGGATGATGTAAATTATATTAAGAAGGACAATAACGATAACATTCCCAAAGATGCTTTGATGCTCAATTCCCCTGATGATATTATCACCAGTTACACAGTTAAAGAAACTTCTATTGATTCTGGATTTAAGTCGAGCGTAAATAATTCTAATGATCAGATACACATTATGAAAAGTGATCAGCCTGATTCAAAAAGTGATAACGATATTTCTGTGATGGATGCTAATTCTTTGAGTTTTAGTGAATGCCACGAACCAGATAATGAAAGTCAAATGGCTAAAGATGTAGAAGATGAGGATGATTTGTCAATTGATGTTTCTCAAATAAAAGGAAATGAGATTAATCATATAAGTGACACAGTAAAAGGTGATGAGTTTGGTTCATTTACTGAAGCAGAAATAGATTTTAAAGCAAACTTTCACGATGAAGTTGGTAATGATGCTAGAGAACGCGTAGATAGTAATGAATTGTGTTCATTCACGGAAGTTAATCAAGTATCTGAGCATTCATATTTAGATTCCAAAATTAATTTATTTAATGAGAAGTTAGATTGGAATGTACCTGGTGAGAATGACATTAGTGATTCGTACGATAATGTGTCGTGTAATAACATAGATAATTCTAATATAAAAAATATTACAAGTCATCTAGATATTACATCAGAAGGAGATGACTTTGATGATTTTGCTGAATTTCAAGCAGAACCTTTCCAAGAGACTAAACTAGCTGAATGTAAAGATACAGATGTCCATATACAAAAAGAAAATTGCACTAATATAAACAATATTGAATTGGATTCCAAAACTGAAAATCATGATGATGATGATTTTGGCGATTTTGATACATATGATCCAACTATTACAAAGACAAATAAATCAGATGAAACAAGTGAAAAGGATTTTGTAGATTCAAAGTCTTATACTGTAAACGATTTAGTGTTTTCAAATGATGCAGATGTTATGGAGATATTGAAAACAGCTGTTGCTGCAATATATCACGAGGACTCTGTGAGTGAAGAGACTAATGAGGATTATCAACTGTCTTCATCATTAGGTGGGAGCTGGAAATATCTGAAGGAATATGAAACAAAGCAATCATACCTATTTCCTTGGAACAACTCAACAAGTCAAAAAACACTTCTCAAATCACTTGGAATCGATTCCAGAAATATTGTGAGTACAAAATGGCAACATTGATATATATAATTATATATCTGTTATTTTTCATTTTTAATCTGAAATAAATTTAATATTTTCAAGTTTGCCAGCGATAATGATTTTTCTTGTTTGTAGTTATTTGGTCCGAAGTGGAATAGCAACATGCCAAGATTTGCTGCAAATCTCGGAGCAAGTCCTCTTCAACCGATCAAGCAAACATTTCCTGCATTATCGTCTGATTACCAACGAGAGGAGAAGCCATCCAGTAATGTGGATACAGAGGAGGATGGCACATACATACAGCAGAAAGTTGGAGAATGGCAAGGAGGGGAAAACTTCTCGATGGGAGAAAATCAAGCATGTAAGTTGCCTAACAGATTATTTTATTATTTTTATCATTATCATTCAGTCATGGGAAATATTTAATTCATTTATATCACCTTTATAATATTTGGATGTCCAGTTCTGGTAACAATGATTGAATTATCATTCAGTCATGGGAAATATTTAATTCATTTATATCACCTTTATAATATTTGGATGTCCAGTTCTGGTAACAATGATTGAATTATCATTCAGTCATGGGAAATATTTAATTCATTTATATCACCTTTATAATATTTGGATGTCCAGTTCTGGTAACAATGATTGAATTAGCATTCAGTCAACTCTAAAATGTTCGTACTTGGCGTGAAATAGACTTGATACTTCTTATTAATGTATTATAATTGTAATTTACAAGATGTATTATATGTTCGTATACAAGAAAGTAATATTATCTCTGAAAATGTCTGTACTAAACATTAACATATTTCATTTCATGTCTTGCTTTGGACTCGTGGATATCTGCAATCTGTTCCAATTTTATTTTTGTTCCATTTTTTTGTTATGGTTGGTGCAATTTTGTGTATTTGTTAATTTCTTGTTCCTCTCAATGCCTTGTATGTTTGTCCCTTACAATATGCTCAGCCTCCTATGCTGAATCCCTCCTATTAGATCTAGAACACCTTATGGCAACATTGGATCAAATGACATCTGGCCAGTCGCCACATTTTAAAATTAGCGACCTCTTTACCAATGGTAAGTATTAGTATATCTCCATTATCTTGGATTGATGTTTGTACTTTGTGAATATAAAAAATCCTTGTACCTACATAACAAAGATAAAGTCCCGCCATACAAATATGAAGTTTTTCAATAGTAGATAGCCAACAGACACAACATCTTACAGTTTACAACACTCGCCTTCTTTACTTGTTTTGACATAGTTCTGGTGTATTAATTGAACAATTTATTTAATGTAATAAGTAGTTTTATTTGATAGAGGCCGTAGCTAGGTTGTAAGAAGTGCTCCACAATGAATAATTTTAAAACAAAGTTGTATATATTTATGGTATAGTAATAATTTTTGACGTTAAGAATTTCTATTAAGCAAATTTGTCTTGACTTTGTCTTTATCTTGTTGAAACTAACTTTCTCAGTATTTTAATTGTTTTTATTATTTTTAGCTTGCAATGAAAGGGAGGATGAACATATAGGAAAACATACAAAGTGTCATGAACCAGGAAATAAATTTGAGAAACATCAACCACCGAGTATATTAAATATTGGTAGAAAAATCAACCTTCCTGACACACACATATTTACACCTACAGATTCTGAGACGCCATGGTCACATACTATTCACTATGAAGACACCTCATCTGACTTTGTACCAAATGTACCATGCAGCAGTGAAGATAACTTTCAACTACCAACCATTGAAACAAAATTATCTCATATTCCAGGAAGTGATGACTTTGATGATTTTCAGAGTCACAATGTCCATCAGTATCATCAACAAGAGAGCAGTGTAGATATGGTACCACAATTAAATGAACCGTCCAAAGATAATCTGGAATCCTTCCCAGTAGAGTTGTTAGAAAATAGAGGGAGGAAAGTTGCATTGGAAAAGGCTCCTCTAGATGAATCTGATGATTTTGGAGACTTTCATTCAGCTACAACCATCGAGGCTGTTGTCCACCGTACTGAAATCCTACCACCTGTAAGTGTTTTGCAACCAGTGAGGGTCACTCCTAGTGTATCTGTTCCTGTTGTCAATTGGCCAGAACCTGGTGATGTGGACACGTCTGTATTTCATCTCACTGACACGCCAATTCCGCAACCCACATTACCATCATGGGTTGAAAACCAAGAGACACCTTCATGGAGTGTCGGTGGAAATGCAGAAAAATCTGAACCATTTGAAAACAAAGATCTTCATATACCTCCATATGTACATCCTAAACACTACTCACCAGGTTCCACTTCTTTTATTCTAAAGGAAACTAGAATTGATTCGGTTGATGCAAACGATTTGCCGGTGCAAGACAAGAAACACATATCAAATACAGACATAGATGATTTCACAGATTTCCAGTCTGTGTCTCCAGTGCCAGTATCTCTGCCTGCTTTGACTGCACAGTCTTCATATCATACAAACACCATCTCCACAACACACATTACAAATAACACTGCAGAAAGTGTATTTTCAAACAATGTTTTAGAAAATGACGACTTTGATGATTTCCAAGCTGTGCAATACACTCCTTCACAATCAAATGTGAAACAAATGAATACAACTAGTTTTATATCTACACCTCAGGTGCCAAATTATTTCCTGCCAACTACTCTTGGGGAAAGTTTTCTTAAAGCTGACACGTGTCATAGTTTCTCCTCCATGCCATTCCAACGTCCTAATGAATTGCCTACCAAGAGTAATCCACAACAACAACAAATATTGCAACCGCTGTCCTTAGAAAACTTCTCTCAAATTAACTGGCCCAACCCGGGAATAGACCTACAAGATCTCTCTAGATTTAATCCCATTAACTCTATACATTCCTACAGTGAACCAAAGGAAACTAAAGTAACTAATCATCATACGGCTGATGACGATGGATGGTCTGATTTTGTGTCAATTAAAACAAGTAATCAATCAACCAAACAACAATCAACATTCAACCAAAGCAATTCACTATATTCAACCAACCAACAAAATGAGGAAGATGATTGGTCAGAATTTGTGAGTGGCACGGTATTACCTTCTCGAAGTGTAAACGAAGTGAAAACAATCAGTCAGAATATACATTCACAGACTAACAACACCGCTTCTGCATCGTTTACTAAAAACGCCACTCTAAACTCAATGAATCACAGTGGTGTACTAAGCATCACAGCCCTGCCACATCTGAGTTACGCATCATCAAAAGTTAATAGTAAAAGCAATTTCCAAAACTTATAGCATCACAGCGTTCCCTTGCGGAATGAATACATTGCGTAATGGCATATCATAAATTACATTTTTTCTATGCACATATGTACATACATTATATAATATCTACCTATACAATTTATGAACTGGTGTGTGATAGATTAAGACCACTATAACTATAATATTATTTACATATTAGAGTATTTCTAAATGATAATGACTAGAAAATTTGAAATTTGGACCTCACCATCTCAGACTTTAATAAAAATATGTATATTTGTTTTGTCTATAAGAGAAAATGCATAATATCTGACTGGTAGTTCCATAATTATGGCACTTTAAGGTTTTACGTAAAATGACTTTCCTACAACTTTTTTTGTGAGACATTACCTGGTATCAATTCATTTTTACTTTGTAAATTCATTATTTATTTAAAAATAACATGAAACTTCTCATTTCTGTTCTTAACTTGATATGGAATCAGATAGTAGTGTCAAAAAGTGAATTATATTTTCTCATATTCTCAAAATATTTATTCCGAAGATGCAACGTGTACCTATTAGTAAATTCTTTTTAGCTAAAATCTCTCTCAATATATCATGGGTGTTCATATATTTTTGAAAAGAGGACATAATTACCTATCTAATGGTGAAATAAAATTATTGGGGTTTTGAGTTATAAGAATTTTATTAGCATTTTTTCATATACATTCTATACAAAAAAGTTAATGTCACATAATTATTCATCTACAATTCAGTAGTGAACGGCATTGGATTGAAGGGAAATCACAAGTTAAAAATCTTTGTTCATGCTTAATAAAAAAATTGAGAAGGAGCACATTCATTAGATACCTAATTTGGTAAATCAGAAAATCGAATATTGTTTACATCAAACAAATTTAGTGAAATGAAGTTCTTATAAATCTAAAAGTAAAGATTGAAGATCATGCAAAGAGTTGAGATAGCAATAAAGATTAGTAGAATAATATATTTTTTGTATAAAGTATGGGGTGGGGGGGAGGGGCACTAACATTCCTTAGTTATTAATTTATTTAAAACCCTAATTATTTATAATCTTACATTGCAATTTATTAATATAAAAAAAGTAATTGCATTGAAATATTATCAGTAAGTATGGAAGGACTAACGTTTTAGTTACCCTACATTTAAATGTATCAAATTTGTATAATATATCTCATATTTTGTATTCATCAAACAATTGTTTTAACTTGTTGACATGATAAATTTGATTATAACAATATCTTATACTCTAACATGTAACTTTGTTCAAATATGCCCCCTGGACAAACATGCACTTGGCGATCGACTACAAACGAATTTTCGACTATAACCGTAACAATAACGCATAATTATATGGTACATGTAGGTAGATTGTCGAAAAGTTCGCCAGTAGTCGATCGCTAAGTACGGTTTGTCTACGGCCCATGATTTTCTAAATATTGATTTTATTTTTACAACCGTACTCACAGAGGAGATGCGTATATTTTATACATGTATTAAGCATATATAATTAAATTTAAAATCTTATTTACAAAACTTTTTACAGAATTATTATAGTCAGGTATGCATAAAGTTAGATCAAATCTAATCCTTATTTGTGAGTAATATGTTACCAAGACAGACATGCATTAGCAGTTATTCCGTGATTGTGAATACGTCTTTTTGTTTTCTGTAAATTGTACGTCCCTTATAATGAATGAATTGAAAAGTTTACAAGTTCTCTGTCAATTATTATTACTGCGGTTGAAATAAAATTATCATTTCCAAATTATATATATATATATATATATATATGATAATAATTACTTATATGAATATTGAAGTACTTAATAATGTTATATTAATCTTTAGTTAACATTTAGCCTAATATTATACCTAATTGTATTTACTCTCGTATCAAATTAAGTAATCCTTCAAACAATTGTGTTAAAGAAGAAAAAAATATTTCATTGTGAATCTGTGACATCAATACAAAGAGCAAGCAATATTTAGTTATTTTTTCGTATAAAACAGACAGTGTACTCCTGATGAATTGTACATTATTCTTACTTTGTCACTTTGGCCGTGCCATATTTATTTTATTTATTGATTTGTTTTTTATTGTGCATTGATTACAAACATTTTCATAGAGAAATGCATTCATATTCAATACAATCAATATACAAAGGACGAGTTTATCTCTTCCAAGTAACTCAAGTACACATATAAATATTTCAAATTGCAGTCAAACAATTTGATAACTCAGTGTGTAAAAGTAGTAAGGGAATAATTAATATTTTTGTCACATGGTTCACTTATATGTAAATTTGATTGCTAAAGGCAAACATTAATTAACCTCGCAGTTGATCCAAAAACTCAGCTGTTTACAAAATGTTGGATATTTTCACTGAAATTACTTCAACATTTTAATAATGAGCTATTTGGTAATTAAAAAATAATGTATGTATAATATTGAAATATATTTATATACTGATTATCATATATAAGACAAGATTTGGTTAGTGAAATGAGATATTTATATCCTAAATGGAGCTCAGCATTAACTTGATTATTTCATAATCAGTTTTCTTTTAATATAATTGGAAACCATTCTTATACCCACTGGGTGCTTTGTTATTGAGCATGTGAAACATTGTGACGTGAGACATCAGTCTGTAGTTATTATAATGCTGAATAATTTTAAATTTTCTGATTCCATATTATCTCCTACAATTATTTTATATCAAATGATTTTTACACAATTGTTGAACTTTAGCCTAGTCACAGTCATATATTAATAAATGTGGATCAAATTAAGCAAATGATCAATTGAATCAGTCATTTGAGAAACAACATAAGTCAGTCGATACAAACTTTCCAGAAATCACAACAAACTGTTTGTCATAAAATTTTGAATGAAATGTTGATATCTAACTCAAATCAAAGTATAACTTATAGTATATTTTTTTATTATAAACCTTTATTTTTTGTCAAAATATTTTATTTGTATATTAATTTGTTTATTCAAAACCTTTGACTTATGTTGTTTCTTAAATGAACACCATTTCAGGGAATAAAAATCAACATTTTCATGCCAGATTATTTATTAAACAACCAAAAATCACTAATTTTCATCATTTTCACCCACGTTAGTGGTTGGCGTTAAGTATCAGCTTTTAATCGACACAAATGCATTTAGTCACTGACTTGTGTTGTTTTTCTATTGACTGGCCAAGTTAATCAGTTCAATTTGTATCAAATAGGTAAAAATTACGTGGTTTCTAAATGAAATAATGTGCGTTTCAAGAAAAAGGACCCAAATAAAAAAAAATCATATCCGCTAAAAACCTGACTAATGTTGTTTCTCAAATGACCGATTCAATTACTGATCTGATATTGAAATAGAAGATAAAGTTTATTATAAACCCAAATTTACAATAAAGCAATATACTTATTTATTTGGTGAGATGTCGGTACTTGCCATGCTTGACAGTTTACACCATTGCGCCATTCTCTGGCAATGTCATAAAGGTACAATAGGTAAGCAATGGGAGGTTTTAGAGAACATTGAATCTCTCATGAAAATCTTTATCACTACCATCAACATACTTACCATCTTAAAAATAGAAATGTAATGCCTTGCATAACATCATTCACATTTATTAATAAAATGTTAAATGTTTAATTTTTATTCATTGATATTATTTGAATTATTATATATATATTTGTATTGTTGTTTTTGTCAGTGTAAATGTTGTTCATATTCTGTTTTAGGAATCATTATAAAATGATATGTATTATTTGATTGAAATTACTACTTATAATGCGAATATTATTTGATTGTCCACAACATGAGCACTGTGACCAATGCTCTGTTGTTAAGCTGAAATACACTGCTACTTATACATGTATATATTCCAGGTACATACAAGTATTATATTATACATTTGTATATTCTATTGTTGAAGAAACATGAAAATAAATGAAGTAACACAATGAGAAATGTGACCAACTGACGGGTGTTTGTTTGAAGAATAATTGTGATGTAATATATCTTCACCGTATTGTACCTAATGTATTATTAGCTTATATTTTATTGTGTTTTTATTCTATTATACACTTATCACATTTTTATTTTAATAATGAGTCTTAACTTATGAAGTCTGAATTGTTTCCTTTAAATCATTCAACAAAAATAGTAATATCGACACAATAAGAATGATTCTGATTCTGTTTTTTTCCATTTATTTAGGATGAATAACATTTTATTTGATTTGGAAAATAACATTCACTTATGTTATTATTTTCTTTCTCTGTATATTTCTTATTTCTTCTTATCATTTCATAAACTACTTATTTTTAGTGACATGAACTAAACTACTTTCACCCTTATTGCTCTTCTCAGGAGCGTGAGGTGAATACAAGCCTATTCCGTTCACATTGATTCTGTACTTTTTCCCACATTATTCGTAAGATTCTTATATCATTGTCATTGGAATGTAAAAACCTTTGTGGATGGAAAAACAGTGTTCACTTAGGCCATAAAATTATCATTGAGACATTCTTTAGAAATGATCCTGGCAAAATCAGTTTTTCTTGTATTATATAGACAACAGGTCTTTGCTGAAAATGTCGGTCACTCTCATAATAATAATAATAATGGAGAGTATTTAGAGCGCCATCTTTGTGCCATAGCACCTTGAGGACATTGTACATGATATTGTTTTATCTTCAACAAAGTTGCCTGTGTCAAGAATTTAAATTTAAATCTCTCAATGCAAATTTTTCTCTGTACATACATATACTAATTAGAATAACCCATTTTTTTTACGAAAAAATGTAAAAACTTGAATATATCTTGAGGAGAAGCTATCCCATATCTCTCCTGAACAAATAAATCATTTTAATACAAAATAATTTATTATACCTCTTTATCATTTTGTATCTGTATTTTGATAGAAGTTTACATCATGTTACTAAGCCTCATATATATTTTAATAATTTGTACTGTAAGTGTTTATATAATTTAATGTTGTTTTAATATTTTCAATGATTTTGTACTTAGTGCACTTGCTAGTGATTTGATTCAAGCGGAATTGTTTTAGGGCCCTTTTGTTTACAAAATGTTACGAATTTTACAATGCACCCTCATCTTCTAATAACACGTAGTTGAGCTCTTATTATTGTTATTGAGCCACTGGCCCTCCAATACAAATAATTTTACATTATTCTTCTTAAGGCTATCTATTTGTTTGTGAGTGATTTAGGTTTTATTATATTGGGGTAACCAGCAAACTCTAACTAAAGAATTTTATTAGTGTATTATTACAAATTAAGTTGTTTTACTTTAATTAATTTAGAATTTTCATATTGTAATAGATTTTAACAAAAATTGAATACTCAAATTGCAATGAACTAGATATTATACCATACCTTTTTTTTCGATATTGACTATTTTATTTCTTGACTCCAAAACTATAATTGACAATATTTTCTTTTGACAATTTATTTTTGTCCTAGGTATACATGTTTAAATTTTTATTGGTAAATCACATTCAATTGTTGTATATATATATATTTTTTTGTTTGTCTAGTAATTTTAATCATTTTAAATTCAATTTATCCTTTGTACCTTTATATCTTTTTTTTTTCATTAATTTATTATCATGAAACTGTAACTGTATATTAATGTCTTCGTCTGTCAAATTGTTTTAATTGTTGTTTTTGTTTTATTGTTCAACATGTAAAAGGCTCTGCCGTGTAAAGAAGTTAAATAAATAAATAAAAAATAAATTATATATTGATTGTGTTGAAATATTTACATTTGAATATAATCAGATTTTTTTTTTTATTATCATACATATTTTTTGTTTGTTGTAATTTGTATTTAAGATGTTGGGGCTTTAAAATAGCATCAGTTTTGTACGTTAAAAGGCATATAAATTTTTTTTAATGACAGAAGACAAGCTGTATATGCTCATTTCATGAACTGAGTCTGCTGGATACACCGTAATTGTTAAAGATATCATGTTGGGTTTGAGTAGTTAAAATGGTAGACAATGGAGTGTCCTGTAAGAAGCAGGTATTCCTGTTAGTTAGTCCGCTGGCTAGTCCGTTTGTGGGAAAAGCTGTGATGTTATTGTACAGACATATAAGTGTGATTAACTCACCTTTGTTCTAATTCAGAAGAATTGATAATTGTATTCCTTTGAAACATATGGCCCAAATATTATTATAACTTTTTTATAGACGTGACTGTGTTATTTGAATGGTGCGAAGTATTTGTTGGTATTGTGAATTTGTTATAAAGAAAAGATAATAAGTCAAATAGACATGTACATGTATGTATTATTTATATAATAGTGTATATTCAGACATTCCATTTAGTAAGTAAAATAATATTATTGTAGTGTACACCATGTATATGTATAGTCATGTGATGAGCTTCTATTGTTTTGCTATTACTGTGTGTGTGTGTGTGTGAGTGAGCATATTATAATGTTAGACGTTTTCAAAATCAGTTTTTCTTGTATTATATAGACAACAGGTCTTTGCTGAAAATGTCGGTCACTCTCATAATAATAATAATAATGGAGAGTATTTAGAGCGCCATCTTTGTGCCATAGCACCTTGAGGACATTGTACATGATATTGTTTTATCTTCAACAAAGTTGCCTGTGTCAAGAATTTAAATTTAAATCTCTCAATGCAAATTTTTCTCTGTACATACATATACTAATTAGAATAACCCATTTTTTTTACGAAAAAATGTAAAAACTTGAATATATCTTGAGGAGAAGCTATCCCATATCTCTCCTGAACAAATAAATCATTTTAATACAAAATAATTTATTATACCTCTTTATCATTTTGTATCTGTATTTTGATAGAAGTTTACATCATGTTACTAAGCCTCATATATATTTTAATAATTTGTACTGTAAGTGTTTATATAATTTAATGTTGTTTTAATATTTTCAATGATTTTGTACTTAGTGCACTTGCTAGTGATTTGATTCAAGCGGAATTGTTTTAGGGCCCTTTTGTTTACAAAATGTTACGAATTTTACAATGCACCCTCATCTTCTAATAACACGTAGTTGAGCTCTTATTATTGTTATTGAGCCACTGGCCCTCCAATACAAATAATTTTACATTATTCTTCTTAAGGCTATCTATTTGTTTGTGAGTGATTTAGGTTTTATTATATTGGGGTAACCAGCAAACTCTAACTAAAGAATTTTATTAGTGTATTATTACAAATTAAGTTGTTTTACTTTAATTAATTTAGAATTTTCATATTGTAATAGATTTTAACAAAAATTGAATACTCAAATTGCAATGAACTAGATATTATACCATACCTTTTTTTTCGATATTGACTATTTTATTTCTTGACTCCAAAACTATAATTGACAATATTTTCTTTTGACAATTTATTTTTGTCCTAGGTATACATGTTTAAATTTTTATTGGTAAATCACATTCAATTGTTGTATATATATATATTTTTTTGTTTGTCTAGTAATTTTAATCATTTTAAATTCAATTTATCCTTTGTACCTTTATATCTTTTTTTTTTCATTAATTTATTATCATGAAACTGTAACTGTATATTAATGTCTTCGTCTGTCAAATTGTTTTAATTGTTGTTTTTGTTTTATTGTTCAACATGTAAAAGGCTCTGCCGTGTAAAGAAGTTAAATAAATAAATAAAAAATAAATTATATATTGATTGTGTTGAAATATTTACATTTGAATATAATCAGATTTTTTTTTTTATTATCATACATATTTTTTGTTTGTTGTAATTTGTATTTAAGATGTTGGGGCTTTAAAATAGCATCAGTTTTGTACGTTAAAAGGCATATAAATTTTTTTTAATGACAGAAGACAAGCTGTATATGCTCATTTCATGAACTGAGTCTGCTGGATACACCGTAATTGTTAAAGATATCATGTTGGGTTTGAGTAGTTAAAATGGTAGACAATGGAGTGTCCTGTAAGAAGCAGGTATTCCTGTTAGTTAGTCCGCTGGCTAGTCCGTTTGTGGGAAAAGCTGTGATGTTATTGTACAGACATATAAGTGTGATTAACTCACCTTTGTTCTAATTCAGAAGAATTGATAATTGTATTCCTTTGAAACATATGGCCCAAATATTATTATAACTTTTTTATAGACGTGACTGTGTTATTTGAATGGTGCGAAGTATTTGTTGGTATTGTGAATTTGTTATAAAGAAAAGATAATAAGTCAAATAGACATGTACATGTATGTATTATTTATATAATAGTGTATATTCAGACATTCCATTTAGTAAGTAAAATAATATTATTGTAGTGTACACCATGTATATGTATAGTCATGTGATGAGCTTCTATTGTTTTGCTATTACTGTGTGTGTGTGTGTGTGAGTGAGCATATTATAATGTTAGACGTATCTTAGGACAGTATTTATTATGTTATGTATTATTGTCAGCTGTAAAGGAATGTTTATAGAAAATGTGTTACATACTGGATAGATAATAATTAAATGTTCAGGTTACAATATCACACCAATGTAAAACATTTACAAGTACTATAAAGTGATTGAAATTGTAATCACTCATCACAATTTCATTTCTTAGAGACATTCATTGTTTTCGTTACTACTATTGCTTCTCTGTATTTCTTTGCAAATTTGTAGTTCTGTGTGACTAATGAATATATATATATATATATATATGGACAATTTGTAAAGCGCCGTTTACTCATAACATGACCTCAAGGGCGCTGTATAACGTATCCATCACCCGAAACTCCCAGCAAAAAGGTGTGTCTTCAGCCCTCTTTTAAAAACTCTCTCCATTCACCTCCTCTCGCAGACACAGAGGCAGCTTGTTCCAACATCTGGGACCCGCAACACTAAACATAAGGTTTTTCCGACCATAGTGGATTGAGTTCATGAAACTTAAATCTGAGATATTATTTGGAGATAAAATCAATGGATTATACTGAATTGTTTGACACAATATAGGAGACTAGAGCTACATGTGGCTCAATTTTTTAACTTACGGCTATGTTTGTTATCACAAAAAAAAACAATGCCTATTGAGTGAGATTTAACTAATAACTCATTTTTAAGAAGATATAAACTTGATTCATCATGGTTCTGAACGTCTCGTATGTGCGTCTGTGTAACATTTAAATTAAAAAAGATAATGAAGAGTTTGTTAATAATTTTATAGCAGTTTTAGAGGGAGCAAAGTTTTAGGGTCAGTGAAGACACGCCAAAAACAATAACATTACGGGAAGGACAAATAAAATACAAATTACTCTTCTCTTGTCGACGCATTTACTTTTGTAAAACATTTTCATAAATAACACATTATGATTGAAGTACCTGTATAAACTGCAACATCTATTAACATACTTTATGTTCTGTGTAATAAATTTGTATATAAATAAACAATATTTATTTTATTTCATTGTCTTATTTTAATCACTTATATCTCTCCCTACTCTTCCCTTTCTGTTATGTTTATAATAAAATAATAAATTCAAAGAGGGCAAGTTCTTCGCTGTAGATATTGTCATATCTTCTAACTAGCTTTGATTACATAAGAAAAATTACAATAACTATAAAATTTCTACGAATTTACCCTTCGTAAAATAGAAAAATTACGAGTGAATATTATTAACAGTCTCATAAGAATTCATTCACATGACATAAAATAATCATTCTTCACCCTCCATGTCTTCATGTTCAAACAGTGTATCATATTTCACATTGCTTGAAGTGTTGGACAACATCTTTGTTCTGTAGCTGTACATTTCCTCTGTGAATGGACTATTTTTAAATTCTGGCCATGAGATAAATCTGAAATTGCAAAAAAAAAATCTGTATTATCTAATAATCTGAGATGTAAAGAAATAAATTTTAGCGAAACTAATTTTACGGAACAATTAATGCCTTTCCCTTCCTCAATACAATCCTCTTGAAATATACTATTACTTAAAGAGTATGAAGTTTGCAAAAACCTACCGTAATATTATAAATACCTATTTCATATTAACACTTTCATAGGAGAGAAAATTACAGTCTAAATGAAAAAAAAAAATTATTATAGGAATATATATGTTTGAAAAGGTATCTTCGCAGAGCATATTATATATATAAAAAAACGATATAGCTGAGTTGAAAGGTTGCTTTATTGATTACCTTTTGAATAATGTCAACTTCTGTTCTGCAGTGAGGTCATGAAACCTTGTGAAGATAGTCATGTGAGGCAGGGGGGCGTCACTGTCGTCTGGAGCCAGGGAAGGGTCTGTGTCAGGAGGATCCTGTGATGTGATCAGCCATATGCCACAACCAGGAATCCAATTCCTAATAATTTAATATATATGTATTATATAAAATCTACATCAAACGTTAAAAAATTACAAAGAACTACTGCAGTATTAATAATAACACAGAAACTATGAAATATTGAATTATACAGGCATATTGACATTTTTTTATTTTTAAAATTACCTATATAAAATGAAAATATAATAAGCATCGTTTCCTTATATAATTAGTGTCATTTCCTTTAGAAAACAAAGAAAGTCATTTTATCTTATGAGAATAAAACTTATTTATTTGATGGTGATAGTATTTTTTATTAATAGGTGAATAATTGTAATAAAATATACAAAGAATAATTTTACTGTATTTAACTTTGCCTATTGAGTAATATTCTTAATAACAATTTATTTTTGGAATATATTTTCAACAGCGGGGTAAGTTGACAGCGGAATTAAAACAACCACAGGACTTTACAACCAGGTTACTAACCACTTGATATATTATACATATATTTTATTAAAACAACCACAGGACTTTACAACCAGGTTACTAACCACTTGATATATTATACATATATTTTATTAATAATGACTTACTCTAGACTAGGAATAACTCTTAGTTTTCTATTCCTGCAATGTTGCTTTAGAAAGAACCACAGAAGAGAAAGATTATGACTATCACAGGGCGATTTCTTTTTGAGTTTAATGTTCACCAACAATAAGTGGTCCAGGTCCATTTGTAAAACCTGTAACAGTAATAATAATATATAAATAAATTAAAAAACACTTTACTTTCACTTGATTGATATATTAAAGTAAGAATTTTGTCAAGAGATATTTAACAGTATTTTTCATTTATATGTGTTAAGTGAGAGAAATCGATGTACATGTATGAGAAATTGTATAAAGGTCAAAGAAATGAAAGAAGTATGTATGTAAGGATAGATTTATATGGCCTTCTCTTCTCTCTGCCTATCCCATATGAGACATGGCATGAAGGTAAAGTGTATTATTATTTTATAATCTGATTTAAAATGAACTTTCAGTGTCTTTTCCAAAATCATTATATTTTTTATTAATTCTTTTTAATATCATTCTTTACAAATGCCCCAACCACCATTATTTATTCATATTCATTCTTGTGATTACACCATCTTTCTTTTACAGTAATTTCTCAGACATATTTATACTTACTTTCTTCTTCAGTGTATTTTTCTTCAAATTCGTGCTTAAGTCAACCTGCCATGGTAAAAAATGTTCTCTCGGGAAAGATCCCAGTATTGTGTAATCAAATAAAAGTTGGAATAGTGTGGAAATACTGTTACTGTTGAGTGTTGAATTAATAGAATCATTTGGAACCAATGTCTGTAATAAAATAATACAATACAATACAATACTTTTAAACTATTAACAATATTGTGTTAATTCAATATATATAATTCTATACATTCATCTATACTATCACATAGTAAAATAAATCATTTATCACATTACTATAGAATTTATATTGTAAATATTTAATAAGTAGCTGTATATTCATATTATTTAAAATTAACAATGAGTTACAAGATATGTAGTTTCATATACATATAAATATATGAAATTACATGTTTTGTATGTATACAGAGGTTTAACATGTTAAAGGCTTTGGCCGTAAATATTTGTAAATAAATAATAAAATAAATAAATAAAATAAATAAATATACCAACAAAGCGTTCGTCGGTAGCCTGGAGGTGGAGTCTCAGTCTTGTGAACAAGGAGTCCGGGGTTCGATCCCAGGTGCCGGCTAACTCCTCTTTCACGACACAAGCTTTTAGCTTAAGGTGTATAAGGTTGTATTTGGGTTTATAACAAAACCCAGACATTTACAAAAAAAAGCACTCCTCACAAAAAAGTAGGGTTGCAGTTTCAAGTCCCATCCGGGGCACTACCCAATAAGGTGTCATTGTCTTTTCTGAGCCTTAGGTATATGGTAGTTCCATGTGTTAAATTTACATATAATAACCTCATACAATGGTTAATTGTAAAAATATTATATATATATTATTTATCCCCGTGAAGTCCCCAAAATAAAATAAGTCTTCCACCCTTTTCTGTAATTTTTAAGATGTCAAATAAAATGCGATATTTGTATAACATCATCACCTTCAATTCAGTAATGAGGTTTGCCACCCATTATGAATGTCTTAATTGTTTGTTGGCACAGAGGGGACAGCTTGGATGCAGCTGGTCTGCTGGTTACCCTACTTGTGGGACATATCGTTATGGGATAGTAATAGTAGATACAAAAATTTTAAAATCTTACATAAAATGCAGACGGTTGAACTAAAACAAATAGTTCAGGTCTTCCTAAGGCACCCTCATTGAATATCATTGCATATATTGAAGACCTCAAGAACATAGTGGATGACATGGAGCCTATAATCTGAAGATTTACATCTGAAATCAATATATATATATATATTGGAATATATTAACATTTTTACTTATCATTCTAATGATAGATTGCAAGTAATCATTTGATTTTAATTCACTCCTCAAATATTAACAAGTAATATATAGGATACAAAGTTTTGAAAATAAATGACTTAGGATAATATTGGATGATAGGGAGTAAACACATCACATTTATGATTCGATGAGTTTTCTTCCTTTCCATTTCCTCCCCTGCTGTGTTTGGTTGATAGTAATCTAATTGTTATTTTTTTTTATTGATTTTTATTTATCTTTCTGATGACAATTTTTAATTGATACTATGTAATTTTAAAATGGACGTGGATGTTGATCCTAAATAATGTCAAGCTCCCTTGAAGTGAAATTATGACAGTATGGCGCTGTATAAATTGTCAAAATATTATAATTGTGTTGTTATATTGATTTGTTTTGGTTAACTTTCAATGGTTTTGTTTTCTTATTGATTTGTGTGTTATTCCAGTTTTTAATTAATTTATAATAACCGTTGTTTTGTTATCATAATTAATACTTTTATCTCTAATTATTTTTTATTATGTATGACAACCTTATGGACTGTTGAAATATATCAATTAATTAATATCTATACACTTTAAAATTGGGCATTGCATTGTTCCTTGTGATATGGTTATTTTGTACATGATTCTGACATTCAATACGAATTCATAGTGAATATCACAAATAATAGGATAAAACTTGTTTATAGTCGTTTCAGTGAAAGAACCTTTCATCAAAATTATGTCGGGTTATCACTAGTGATCACAATGATGAAACGCCTGTTCACATCTTTTCATTTTGGAGGATCATCCAGAGTGATCACTGAAAGTGAATAAATGTGGACGCCCCTTTAGGAATGTTATGGAGTCCCAATTTGTGTAAAGATCCTCTGATAATGACAATAATGTCAGGAAGAAAGAGTTTGAACCAAATTGAAATGGCATAGCTTAACTGCACACAATCTATATTTACTTGATCTTCCCTTATTATTCTCAGTAACAAGCTTTACTACAACCTTCCAAGACACAACTGGTAAATTAGAATAACTAGACAATACCTTTTATGATGAGCCATTTTGTGGAAAAACCACTGCAAGGGTCCATTCAAGAATCATAACAACTCCTGAAAAATGGGGTCTTTAACCCTGCCTTGAACACCTCCACACTCTTCAGACGCAAACCATAAGCAATTTTGTTCCACAGCAATGGACCAACCATGCAGAAGCCACACTCAACAGAATTAGTCAGACCCATGTGTAAAAATGATAAGTATAAAATTAACTAACCTTCAGATTCTACATCTAAATTGAGTCCACTCAGCAATGTTTCGAGTCTATTCCCATTATCAAAACTATCTTGAAATATATATTTATATATTGCAAAAAAATCATTCTTCCTATAATCAATCTTGTTGGGATATTGCTTTTGTAATTCCTGGAAATAGAAAAGGGTGAAACATTATCACAACAACTTCTCAATATGAATGTAATACACATGTTATAAATTAATATTTTTATTAAGTACTTACTTCAATTGAATCATCAAAATGTGATGATGTCTCATAAAGTGTTAGTGATTGTACTTTACCACTCTCCAATAAATTCTTTGTTAAACATCCAAAACCTGGATTTATTTCTATAATAGAACATTTTTTATTCAATTTATCGACAATGCACTCCACTACTCGCTTTGCTGTAGAATCTGATACCAAATACAGACTTGGTGGTGATGTTCTAGAGATTTTTAAATAGTTTTTAGGAACAAGTGGAAGCACATCCTTAAACTCGCTAGATGAAGACATATAATTATAAACAATTTGACGTCTTTTCCTATTCTTCTCTTTAGTATCTTCAATGTCTTCTTTAGTTTTTTTCGTTTTCTCTTTTGCAACAGACGCACTACAGTATTGTTTACGACAGCAAACGTTAAGACTGTGTTTTTTTAACTTTTGGGATGCAATATTTATGTCGCCTAGTACTAAATTTAAGACAGTTCTCCCAAATACAAAGTTCATCTTAGAACAATGTTTGTAACAGACTCTTTTCGAGGTTGAATAAAATATGTGTATAAAATTATTTATTATTTGAATAAGATCTTTAACAATTTAGATCTTAAGAATAAAAAAAAAGTTGTAACCTATAAAAACTTTGAACATAAATAACACAATCTGTAACAATATAAATTTCAATAGATGAATAATATTATATCATCTATGACAGATTACAGAGTGTGAATATTTATTTAATCACAATATTTATATTTTCATTAAAGAATTTTCAAAATAAACACTAATCAAAGATCACAATCCAAGCAAAATGTCACTGTCAAATAGAGTTTTTAAAGTAAGGAAACGATGATACTACTCTTCTCCACAGATTGCGTTAATGTCAAAATAAGACTGCGGCGCTGCAGAATGTTACATTTGGAAGCTTAAATTATATTTTCAATATTTTATAATCATGATTTTAATAATTATACTAAGCAACAGTATGTAGTCAGTAATAAAAAATATTATATTATAACAGTCAAACATATTCTATATTTCTCAACTGAGAAGAGTTTTTGTAACCTTAATATTATCCACTGTTGACATTTATTATAAGGTTAGAAAATACAATCAGTAATATTGGAAGAAAACACACATTCAGTAATAATACAAGATGTCGTTGGAGGACGATGATGATGTGCCCAGCCTCTCGTCTGAGACATTTGCAGCTCTCCAAGAGTTCTACGCTGAACAATCCAAGAGAGAGCAAATTATCCAGAGTCTTCAGGAGGATGAGGACTATAAAGAGAATATTTTGTTTGATGAAGATTGGGTATATTTTTTGTATAGTGATAACTCTCTGTGGCAAGGCTGCACAATATATTCTGTAAATACTATTACTAATATCTTTTCTTTTTTACAGCAACTAAGTCAATTTTGGTATGACGATGAGACAATACAGAGCATTGTAAAAGTGGTACAAGAAATCACACCACAGAATGGAAGTGTTTGTCTCATGTGCTGTCCCACATTGTATAGGCCTGTTAAGAGGATTCTGAGGAATACAGCCACTGGTAAGATATTTGTATTATATGTATGTATATATAACTTCCAAAATATTTATTACGTGTGAAAGCTTTGTATAATGTTTCCTTTGCAGAGATATAAGTATATTTTCAATAAATAGAAGTCAGTACTTACATGTGGTTCTTTGGAGATTTAGCCGGAAAAGTTATATTTGACCATCATTCAGAATTAGATTTTCATTTGCATTTTTGAGCAAGTGCATACTTACCCTTAAATTCAAATTTGTGTTTTAAACTTTGAAAGAATATTTAAAATGTTGAATAATGATATCTTAACTACTTTTTTTTGTCTACTTTTGCAGTTAAGTTACTAGAGTTTGATAGAAGATTTGAAGTATACGGATCCAATTTCATACACTACGATTTCAACTATCCATTAAAGCTACCACCGGAATGTGAACAGTTTGATGTGATCGTAGCCGATCCTCCATTCTTATCTTCAGAATGTTTGACTAAAACATCAGAAACAATAGAAAAGCTATCTAAAGACAAAATAATACTCTGCACGGGAGCTATCATGGGAGATCTTGCCAAAGAATTGTTGAATGTTAAAGTTTGCAATTTCAAACCCGGACATAAAAATAATTTGGCTAATGAATTTTCTTGTTATGCAAATTTCGACTTGGATAGTATATTACAATCCTAATAATAAATCAATATTTTTATACAAGTGTTTTTTTTTAGTAAAATAAAACTTCCATGGGACCTATACATAAGTGTTTTATTTTTATTAATTAGAAATAAAGATCCAAGTATTGTCTGTCAACGATATACATAAACATACATCCTAAATAAAATTTCTTGAGTTCGTCCGTAGCCTGGAGGTAGAGTCTCGGCCTCAAGAACAAGGGGTCCGCGGTTCGATCCCAGGTGCTGGCAAACTCCCCTTTCACGACACAAGCTTTTAGCTTAGTGTGAAAGGTGTATAAGGTTGTAATTGTGTTTATAACAAAACCTTGATATATCTTTTTAAAAAAATGGATTAGCTAGGACTTGAAAAAGAAGTATAATCTATTTATCTACACATTTAAAAGACAGTAATTTTTGTTTTGATAGTTTATTGTACATTGTCCTTTTTTTTAAAAACACCACATAATATGAGATATATAAAATTACTAGCTTAAATACCCTGCGTTGCATGGGAATCATATATAAAATTGAAAAAACAGTAAGTATGTGTAATTAAAAATTATTTTATTTAGGCAGCAATATTTTTTTGTATCAACTATATACACAGAGTAACATTAAAGTAGGAAACAGATAATAGAATATGTAAGAATGACTAAACAGTATATATATAATTATTAATTGACAATGTCCCTAAATTACATACAAACCATCACGCCGCTTCCTTCGCGGGGTAGGCAGAAAGGATCGATAGCCACTTCCTTCTGTCCTTGCATACATCTTTCGCTTCCGTCACTGTCATACAATTTCTAATGCATGCTCTCCTGTTCAACACGTGACCGTCCTGTAGGATTTGATTTAAATGATCTTGCCATTTGATCTTCAGCCGTCCACGTCTCCGAGCACCATTCCTCTCAGCCAAATATATCTTCTTGGTCGTTCCGTCCTCATTCATTCCTTCTACATCAAAACTCTACAGCCCAAACCATCATTACTTATTTAAATTCATCCTTGTAACTATACCAACTTTCATTCCACATTCCTTTTATTTGTCATCTCAGCACACAATCTCTCAGAATTTTACCACATATCCTTCTCAAAAATCTTATTTCTACTGCATTTATGCCACTTTCATCCTTCATAAATGGTTAAAGAAGGATGAGAATGGCATAAATGCAGTAGAAATGAGATTGTTGACATGGGTCCACGTCTCACTTGCATACACGAGTGTTGGCACTAAGATAGCAGAGTGCACCACCCTTTTAGCTATAGTAGATATGTTTCTATTTGCAATTGGTCGGATTGCACCATTTACCTCATTGCCAGCAATTTTTCTCATTTCAATATCGCTTTTACACTTCCCATCTCTCGTGAACAAACTACTGAAGTACACACATTCGTCAACTTGCTCTAACACTTCCTTGTCAATGTACATATTTAGATATAAAAAAAAACATGTTTGTACAATAATAAGGAAATAACTGCAAAACAAATAAACTAAATTTCTCAATAAGGGATATGATAATAACACAAAATGTTAAAAACTAATTTATTTATTATATTTAAAAAATATAAACATTAGTTTACTACATAATGGTTTTCTAATATTTCTATTTATTTGCAATTATAAACTTACCACATATCATATTTTAAGTACAACTTATACCATAGCAATAAGAACTTATGATTAATTAATTGATAAAAATTATACAAATGTTAAACTAACAGAAAATGCCAATAAATTGACTAAATATACACATAATCATGCGAAGATGATGTTCTTCATTTAAAATATCCATACCTTTTTATTACCATTTACGTTTGTTCTTTCAAAACAAAAATCATATTTAGATCTATAAGTAACAAATAAAAATATAATTTAAAGTTTTACGTGTTACTTTATCTCTGTGAACCACCCGACAAAGAATTGGTCTTCCACTCTTTTCAGTAAGTTCCACTCTTTTGAGTGTTTTGTTAAAGGCAGGAGTTCAAAAAAATTAAGACTTTTACATCTTAAGCTAAACGATGAGGTTCGCCATCCATCCAGAATGTCTTACTTTTTTGTTGGCACGGAGAAGACGGTTGCATGTTTATTACATGCAGCTGATTTGCTAGCTACCCTACGTGTGGGATATGCCGTGATTGTATAACAGTAGTAGTAGAAGTACTTATTAACAAATAATAATTAATAAACAGAACTGTTCTATCATATTCAAATAACTTTTACTCTAGAGACTGAGAGAATAAATTTTTATTTATTTATTTTTGAAACCTTTAAATTTCATGTCATGAAATAAAATTAAAATATCAAAATATACCTCATTTTTATACACAACAAATATAGTAAAAAACAAAACATTTACAATAAAACAAAAAAATATGCCAAAGAAAATATATAACTCATGAGTACATACATTATCAATGATTCAAATATCAGCTTGAAACAACTTTTTCTCAAAAATAATGTTATCATATTCTGTTCATATTATGATGTCAATACAAAATATAAAAAAAACAATGTGTAAAAAAGCAAATCAACTGAATCAATGTAGAAATAACATAACATAACATAACACGTGTAGACAATTCACACAGACCGAGCTAGTCCCAAACTAAGATATGAATCTTGTATTATGGGTACTAACACGGCGATACACATATACAATGCACTAAACACATATACATGTAACACCCAGACCCAGGACAATCTGAAAAAGGTCATTCTTCATTTTGACCTGGCCGGGAATCGAACCCGAGACCTCGTGACTTAAAGGCAAGTGCGTTAGCCTCCGCGCCACACCGGTCGCCTATAAATAATATAAGTCATTGTCAAACTCTTGACTTAGTTAGTCGAAACCAGGTTGCTGCATATATTATTAAATACAGTAAACCTCCAATTGGTTTGTTTATTTACTTAAATCAATAGGGAGTTTTACAAAATAAACTCAATCAATAAATAATTATAATCAAAACAAAAAGACTGAATGAGTTAGTTTAGTCCAGTCAAATATAAATTCATGTCATCGTTTCAACAGATATAGTAATACCTGAAGAATGATGAAGATTGTCCACATACATGACATGTGCATAGTAATGAAACTATTACTATAAATATCTACCATAAAATTATAAAAATAATCAAGGTTATGCTAGCATTCTAAAAATTCTGACTAAGATACACCATAGGAGATACATATAAAGTAGGTAACATGTACAAATAAAAAAAGTATAATATTAAAAATTATTGAAGAATTTATTATACTACTACACCATCACAGCACATACCACAAGTGGGGTAACCAGCAGAATATGTGCATGTATTATAAAATACATTTTAGATAACTCTCTAATACAGATTTTATGAAAATAATTGTTTATTTAGTGATAGTTCACTTATAACAATCTTGGAACATTTTATTAGAAATGTACGCTTCATATCTTTTGTTTGCAGTGTTATATTTTTATAGATTAGAATAAGTGTAAGTAATTACCACCCCCTTCACACAAGTTTACTTATTAAGAAGGCTCGTACAGTCTAATACAGATTAATCTGTGTATGTATAAATATGTATGTATACCATTGCAATACTTACCTACTCACCATGCTATACTCAACTTAGAAGAAAAAATAAATAATTTTTAAAAAAGAAGTCATATTATTTATTAACATTATAATCTCATAAAAAAAGAAAACTTTATTTAATATTATTTATTAGACCAAAAATACATATATGATTTATTGAATTCTACTACCTAGACACAGTGAATGAGTAAAATAATAAAATTATGTATTATTTTTAATTCTCTTCTTCCTAAAACATGCTAGGTCCTCAAGACGTTGGCCAAGCACTTGGAAAATGCTTCTAAATCTCTTCTTGGATATTTGTCACGCCTTAGATGTTTAGTCTTATTTCCTCTACCGTTTGCTTCTTCTGTACCGGCTACAGCATGTTGTCTACTGATTTCAATTTACTAACTAACATCCAAATATTTGATTTGGTCATTTTTGTTATTGAAATATGTATATAACCGGACACATCTGTAAAAGAATATAATAATATATATTATATCACACATTTTAGATAATTCTCTGACACAGGTTTTACAAAAATTATGATTCATTTAGTTCAGTTCAATCTTGGTACATTTTATGTACGAAACATTGAAATGTACGTTTCATGTCTTAAGTTTACAGTGTTATATTTTCATTAATTATAATATAATCCAAAGGGATTAATAATTAGTTATTCCTTGTAACTGGTTTTATTTTCTTGTTATTATATATATAAGATGTAATATATGTGCGTTGTAAGTATTAAATGTTTTATAAATTAAGTTTGTATAAAACACTGTAATTAGCCTTATTTTTTCGTCACTATCACTTAAGTTCTTTATGTTTTATGTGCTAATGTGTTTGAATTAACAAATAAATTCTTACATTTATAATAATGAATGCTCTCTTAGAATCACAAGGCAGAAACCAGCTTCCACATTCAGAATGTCTTTGCGCTAATCACGTAACCTTTTGCTAGACCTCAAATGTCGTTGTCTTGGTAATGAAAATTCAGAAACGTTCTTATCAAAGTTTATTGTTGTGCGCTTTGTATTATTTCTGTAAAAAGGTAAAAACAAACATAGTTTTAATATTTAGTTAGTTGTAAATTACTCACTATTAAATACAATACATAATGATTTTCCATAATTTCCCATCTACAAACTTAATATTATTATTATCATCAATAGCTAGCTTCAACATAAATAATACATCACTTCAGAATGTATGTAATTGTATAATGTCAGTTTATAATTTCATATTTTGAGTAATGTTTTAAAATAAAACTGACTCATAGTTATACCAAATATTATTATATTTGTTTTTAAAACATAACCTCAAATATTTCTTCGTGTCCCTAGTAATGTTTTAAAATAAAACTGACTCATAGTTATACCAAATATTATTATATTTGTTTTTAAAACATAACCTCAAATATTTCTTTGTGTCCCTAGAAACTTTAGTATCATAATATATTATATCTATTGATTATAGAATTTGTACACATTATTATTTACTTACTTATGCAGCTATTCCTGTCCACTGCTGAACATGAGCCTCCCCCATATGTCTCCAGGCATCCGTCTTGAGCTTTCTGCAACCAGTCACCAGCGATTTTTCTAATGTCGTCTGACGGTCTTCCTCTATTCCTTTTATCGTCACGAAATCTCCACTACACTACCCTTTTTGTCCATCTTTGATCTTTAAGTCTAGCAACATGCCCTGCCAATGACCGCTTCAACTTTGCTACACTTTACACAACATCCGTAACACACTGATCTTCTACAAATCCCCGTGTTGTAGCATCGCTCTTTCATGCTTCCTTTGAGCTACACGGAGTTTCTTGATAGTCGACTTGGTTAGAGTCAAGGTTTCTACCACATAGGTCAATAAATATTTGTTAATTTTGATATGGAATACAAACTTTTACAAAATCATTCGTCAAAATATTACTTCGCGTCGCCCGTTTGCTCGTTTCTAATGTCATATTATGGTGTATTGTGATTGGCTGTATTTAAACAGCCGATGTTGCCGTTAACAAAAAATAATGTTTTTTCGTTTATGTAATCTTCATTTAACACGTTCAAATTATTTAAATATTGGTTAATTCGCGTAAAACATGTTGCAAAAGTATTAAAAAAAAACACAAATTAAACTATTTTATGTAACATACATTTATAATGATACATTTACTCGAAATAAATTATCGATATTTTCTTAATTAATTTTAATATGGCAATATAATGATACACAATTTTGGCGGTAAAAATATTTTCTTACCCTTTCAAACTGACGTAAAAAACGTATTTTTTATCTCATTCACACTTTTTTTTTACAATCTTTTTTGCTGTTTTTCACGCTTCTCAAAAAGAAAGTGCGGCATTTAGTGGGTTTTTATTTCAAATAGATACCTCATCTTGTAATGGTCAGGTCAATGGAACGCAAATTCCTTGAAATGGGAGAGTATAGCCCGGTGAAAGTTTAGTATGTAAATTTGAAAATCAGATTTATATTAATAGATAATATAAGAATAACATAAATTAATGGATATATCTTTATCATCTTCAAGTCTGAATAATAAAAGAAATATTCTTGGAATAAATAATAGAAATATATTATGTACATATATAAGTATTAGGTATCAACATGCAAATCTCCAAAATTTAAAATTTCTTGTGTGATTAATACCTACTGCAAAAGAAAAAAAAACTATTTTTTACATACACTTGTGTAGATTTTGGGGCATTTACTTTCGAAATAACTTCAATACAATTTTTTTTATGAGTGATTTGTAGTTTTATTGTTGATGTAAAAGAAATATAATTACCTGAAAATTCCAAGTGCTGAATTAGCCTACGGATGAAAATGAAGAATTTGTGATTTATTTCAGACTATGACAATAGTCTTGTACATTACCCCCTTTCAATATTTCAACAGACGCTGAACATTACATTTCTTACATTCCAAATGATACTAATGACACTTAATGTGAGATAGTGTTGGAAGTTCAGAACACAATATGGAGAGATTGCATGATGATTCAAAATAAATTATTGCATTTCCCTATTCTGAATAGAACATTATTATATTCTGGATATCACAAGAAAATAAATAACAATACAACACAATATTATAAGGCATATATTGGTGACATATTATTGCAATTAAATTTAGGAGTGGAAGAAAGAGCGGGAAGCAAACAAATTTATTTTAAGTAAACATTTACACTGTGTACTAATTATTTCATTCCGTACTCAATACGAGCATCTTCCTCAATCATAATGAAGTTAATGTAACAAAGGAAAAATGTTTTAAAAGTAACCATGTCCTTTGTTAATTTTGCAACAGGTAATTAAGATAAACATCACATTGATGAGTGTACAAAAACTTATTTGTCCCGCTAATCTTCCATTTTAAATAGATTACATCTTATAAATATTATTTACATTTGTTTATACTATATATTCATAGCGAAGCATTACACTTGCATCAACACTTGGGAAATCTTACAAACATATAAATGAATACATTGATAGTAGCAAAAATCACAAACTGAACAAAAGGAATTTGTAGAATACAAAAATATTTGGGGAAAAGAACCTTTGTAAGAGGATAAAATTTTAAAACAAATATTTTACACTTAAAACTTAATCAAAAAATTATTAAAAGTAATAACAAATAATAAAGGATAAACATTTAATGGTATATTGTTCACACATAGTTTTTAATAAGCGCTAATGTAAAATTATACTAGACCTACACAGTAGGTTTATATGAGTGGAGTACTTTGTACCTCAGACCTCCTAACACAATGGATGGAGAGGCTTACAACATTTTTTATAATCCTCTATGTCAATAAAACTTATCTAAAGTGAAGGATTATTGCTAAACATTAATAATAATAATTTATTGCCACTGTCATTTTCTTTCTTATACATATCATTCGTAATTTCCATATCAAAGTAAGTCATTTGAAGTTGTGAAAATTTTGACAGGCTGCTTATTACGATACTAAAAATGTTATTTTAACAATTATTTATATCTAATAATAATATTTAGTTTGTTAAAATGAACATTTGTTTTAGAGCCTCTCAATATTTATGAGTTTCTCATAATCCATATTGATTGATAAGACTATGATAATATCCACTTGTTTTTCTATCAAGTTTATTGTA
Source organism: Athripsodes cinereus (assembly GCA_947579605.1). Taxonomy (NCBI): domain Eukaryota; kingdom Metazoa; phylum Arthropoda; class Insecta; order Trichoptera; family Leptoceridae; genus Athripsodes; species Athripsodes cinereus. The sequence goes on along the minus strand of OX388321.1, from coordinate 19,483,861 downwards.
AGTTGTAAGAGCAAACTTACATCACTAATTTGTTACACATTGCCACTTAGAGATATTTAATGTAAGAAAGCAAACACAAGCAAAACATACTTTCAAAAATCACAATTACAATAAATGCCAACACAAATACTTTCCACACTGTTACATAGCAAGATCACGCAATGCTTGTACTTGTTTATATATTAAAGATAATAATATGCACAAAACCTAGAACAGAATTTTTATTTCTCAGCTAAATATCCATCACCATAACAATAAATCAATTGTGAGCAAGATGATATAGCTAAAGTGATATTGTGAATAGAAAAACTAGTTTTAATTTGTAACTCATTCATAAAATAGAATATACTATACTGAATTTTATTTATATCAGAAAATATCTTAATTGTCTGATTATTTCAAGTGCCAAATCAATGGCCTACAAATTATTAGAAAAAATAGAGGATATTTATTCTCCATATGTAGAGTAGACAATCTAAAGAATCATTTATTTTATCTAAATAAATCAACACACTTTGTGTATGAAATATTGCATTAATATATTATTATAATCAACATAATAATATTATATGTTGACAAACAAAATAGATATTAATAAATAAATATTCCGCACATTACAAACAAACAATTACAGTGAAACCTCTATCTATCGTTCCTCGAATAATTGTTTTCCCGTATTTATCGTTATTTTTTACAGTACCAAATCAGTTTCATACAAAATACGTAAAAATATATCGCATCCATCGTTTCTCTATATGATTTTATCGCATTGACCGTTTAAATTACACAAAAAAATCGTAAATATGTATAAAAACATTGGAGAGCGAGCGAGAAAGAAAGAACGATTTGTTAATTCTGTCGGCTGTCTTTTATGCTGGTACGTCAGTAGGTACAATAAAAAAGCAAATATGACGATGAAAGATTACAATATACAGTATTAAGTATAATTTTGGTCTCCATGGAGCTTTCTTTTTTATCTTGTTACTATATTTTTAATTTCAACAAATTGATATATAACGTTTGAAACATGTATCATTTTTATAAAACCTATAAACCTACTTGTATCTACATATTAAACATTAAAATACATATAAATGTGATTTTTTCTATACTCCCGCATTCATTGTTTTCCCGCATCCATAGTTTATTTCAATAGGTCCCTTCAAAAACGATAGATAGAGGTTTCACTGTATATCATATTTAGTTGACGTAAATTCAAAATGATTCACAAATGGCTTTGACGACTATCGATTTTGAAATTTTCATGATAGATTCAACTGTTCAACTGATAAATTTTTAATTCCAATTTCAACAAAGAGGCTGCATTAAAAATGTGTTTATTTATTTTTAATATACTCCAAAAACTGATGAACTTGTATTAGAAATCAACCAACATTCCACATACAACATACATACATGCAATACATTTGTAGAGATTAAATAATAAACATCACAATATTAACAAATAACTTAAATTAACTAATTGGTAAAAAAATAATTTGGTTTGTACAATACAAGTAGTAACATTCATAAGAATCATTATAAGTTTAATAAATATAACTTAAAAGAATAGCTAAATGAGGAAAATTATACAATGTTACATAAATTTAATAAAAAACTAAATAAATAACTTGAAGTAGAAAGTTGATGTCTATCATTTTTCTTAACACAGTCTCTTCATCTTAACTTTGGGTATAATGTTTTGTTAATATATATATTTATTTATTTATTCATATATGATAAAAATATTCATCAACCTCTTTCTAAATATTACTCAGATATGGAATATAAATGTCAGCTCATTTAAATATTATTAATATTAATTCATACTCATTATTTTTTTTATATAAATAAATTCAATAAAGATATTTACATTTTATAACATATAATTCAAACATTTTTTTTACTTGCTTTTATCAAAGTCTTGCAAAAATATACATCATGGAATAGATACGAGGACAAACTCTATTTTTCTGAAAATTTGAATGTCACTTGTAGAAGAAGTAAGATGTTTGAAGCGTTAAGAGATTTGTGTAGAGCAGATGGAAGAACTTGTTGTCAGGAGTAAAACAGTAATTCAGTTCAACTTTTGTAAAATATTTCCATTATCAAATATATTTGATTATTACATTGTATACCATTAATATATCCTTAGAGATTAAATTAATCTGAGTTTGCGACAAGATCAGTGTGTATTTTCATTTTACAATGCGGGGGCTTAGGATCACAAAGGCGTAACTACAAAATTCACGTTTTTGAGTTATGAACGCCATTTTGTTCCCGGTATCGACATCTATAAGTGACACAAAGATGAATCTCATCAAAATAGTAATAACTGAGATAGCATGTAACTTTTTTATAAATTGAGACATAAATTTAGTGACACATCGACGTATCTCCCTTACGTTCTTTTGACACTAAACAATGTGTAATGAATTAGGGTTACAAAGATGAAAGTGTAGTTTCATCTATGTGTCTCAAAGAAAGTTGATATCTATGGTTAGCAATTTGACAGTTTGGCTACTGGTTGAAAAATACGCGTGTTTTTTGTGTGATAATATTTGCATTTAAAAATGAGTTCAAGAGGAAAACGGATGATTGAGATGGTAAATCTTAATGTAATGAAGAAAAAAGCAGGTAAGTGTTGAATAAAATAATGGTTACATCGTTAGTTGAATAGTAATTTCCCTTAAATATTTATGTCAACCTGTAGAGGTTAGAAAATGGCATGTGTCTATTTACTTATCATTTAGCTTCATGTTCAAGTATTTTGTAGTAGAAATTAGTAAATTTATTTACATTATTATATAAAATATGTACACATTTAATAATCAGGGCATGGTTTATCTAAATGTTTTACAGAAATGGTATCTGTGAGAAACACTTCACAATGTGATGTGTATGAATGTATAACGGCAGAGAAAAGATGTGGGATTGATGCAACAAGTGGACGAGATAAAGCTGATGTTTCAACAGAGTGTCCAATTAATGAAACACACATGGTCGAAATGGTTGATCTCAATACAGCCGAGAACAAAGATACAAGTAAGTGTATAATATTCATATACTTTGTAGTAGAAATAAGTAAATTTTTTTATATTATTAAGTATATAAAATATGTACACATTTGATAATCAGGGCATGGTTTATCTAAATGTTTTACAGAAATGGTATCTGTGAGAAACACTTCACAATGTGATGTGTATGAATGTACAACGGCAGAGAAAAGAGGTGAGATTGATGCAACAAGTGGACAAGATAAAGCTGATGTTTCAACAGAGTGTCCAATTAATGAAACACACATGGTCGAAATGGTTGATCTCAATACAGCCGAGAACAAAGATACAAGTAAGTGTATAATATTCATATACTTTGTAGTAGAAATAAGTAAATTTTTTTATATTATTAAGTATATAAAATATGTACACATTTGATAATCAGGGCATGGTTTATCTAAATGTTTTACAGAAATGGTATCTGTGAGAAACACTTCACAATGTGATGTGTATGAATGTACAACGGCAGAGAAAAGAGGTGAGATTGATGCAACAAGTGGACAAGATAAAGCTGATGTTTCAACAGAGTGTCCAATTAATGAAACACACATGGTCGAAATGGTTGATCTCAATTCAGCCGAGAACGGAGATACAAGTAAGTGTATCATATTTTAATTACCAACCCATATTTCATATTAACCCGAGGCCGGCCACGCTTCCTAAGTTTTCCAAAATTTCCCCACAGGCAACATGCTTAGATCACACCGACCAAATCATGAAAAATGGTGATGTCAGAAGTAGGAGAAATAAAAGGGCATATATGAGGAACTGTATGAATGTGATATAAGCGAGAGAAATATTTCAAGACCGGCTAATTTGGCGATCTATCCCTTCTGCCTACCCTGCAGGAGACATGACGTGATGGGATAGAAAGATAGATAGATATTTCATTGTATAAATTCATTTAATGTGTTGTAGTTAATTATAAAAAATGTTTTATTTTAATAACTTCAATGTAATTACTTTAATGGTTTGTTGAAATGCTTACAGATTCAACTTTGGACGTAGAAATTACAATATTGGAAGAAGACGATGAGAATAATGTTATTGATTCTGATAATGATCCTGAATATGTACCACCTTCAGAAAGATCAGTCTCTCCAATTAATGACAATGACACTCAATCACAGCATGACACTTCAGGGCTTTTTGAATCTTCCCACAAACGCAGACGCATTGCTGTTCCCGGAGAGTGGATTAAAAACAAACGCAAGCATTTGAAACAATCAGGACAGGCGTACACCTCGATTCGAGGTAAACGTGTTGAGCATAAATCAATTAAGCCAAAAGACTGTTCAAAGTGTCCTAGGAAATGCAACATCAATTTCACGGAAAACGATAGGCAAACAATATTCGATGCTTATTGGAACATGGCTAACATTGATAAACAGCGAATATATTTACTTTCTCTAGTTGAATATGGTAAAAAAGAATGTCGGAGAACAAACAACACTGCTTCTAGACGGGTGAATACTAATAAGTATTATTTATTCAACAAAGGAATAAAATTGCAAGTATGCTTTGGGTTTTTCTTAGCAACATTAAATATATCAGATAAGTTTGTTCGGTCAATAATAGAGGCAAAAAAAAATGATAAATTACCCCATGATAATCGTGGTCATCATCCACCTGCTTTAAAGATTCCGGATGAGGCAAAAAAAATCATTTTTGATCACATTGACTCATTTCCGAAGATGCCATCCCACTACGCAAGAAAAGATTCAACCAAAGATTATTTGGCCAGTGATTTGAATGTAAATATTATGTATAATTTATATGTAGACATGTGCAAGGAAAGGGGGATCAAATTTGAAAAACTGTGGCTGTATAGGGATGTTTTTAACAAGCAGTTCAATTTATCTTTCCATGTACCAAAGAATGATATGTGTGATACCTGTTACAAGTTTTCACATCTTAGTGATGAGGAAAAGGTGGAACAAAAACAAGTACAAGATGCACACATACGGAGAAAAGAGATGGCAAGGAACAAAAAAAATGCAATCAAAGCCGAAGCTGCAGAACAGAAATGTCATCTCGCCGAGTTTGATTTGCAAGCTGTATGTTATTGCCCGAAAACAAATGCCAAAGCGCTGTTTTACAAAAGACGGCTCGCAGTATATGACTTTACTGTCTATGATACCACTACAAAAGCAGCATCGTGCTATATGTGGCATGAAGGAACTGCGAAAAGAGGATCCATCGAAGTTGCCTCTTGCATTTTTAATTATATTAAAAGTCGTGCAGATGGCAAGGAATGGAACTTTTTTAGTGACACTTGCGGCGGTCAGAACCGTAATTTGAATGTCGCTACAATGTTCTTATACGCTGTGCGTTCCTTGGAAATTCCGACAATAAATCAAATGTTTTTCGAGTCCGGCCATTCACAGATGGAATGTGATTCTGTCCATGCGACAATAGAAAAAAAGACTAAACATTTGGACATTTACCATCCATCTGGGTGGTATTCTGCTGTGCAGATGGCAAGTTCCAAATACAAAGTAATTGAAATGGAACAACAAGAATTCCTTGATTTTGGAGAAGTCCAAAAAAAAATAATTAAAAATCGAAAAATTGATTCGGAAGGCCAACAAGTATGTTGGCTCAAAATAAAATGGCTACAATATCGCAAGGAGTTTCCCAACGAAATTCTCTTTAAGTATGAATTTGATGAGGACTTTAGAAAGTTTAATGTCATCAGAAGACCAGCCCGAAATCAGCAACATGGTGACAATAACATGGAGTTGAATCCGAAATACCATGTCTCCCTTCCTATTACAGAAGAAAAGCTTAATGACCTGAAGGATTTGTGCAAGACGGGCATAATTAGGCAGCAATACCACTCCTTTTACAATCAACTGCTGTCTGGTTCTACAGCTGATTTGCCCATTAATGAAGAGGAATTTTAATTGTTAAATAAGTTTTATGTTCTATATAATTTTATTTTTTTATTAAACTAGATAGTGTACAATTGTTGAGTTATTATTTCATTCATTCCAATTCCCTCTTGTAGGATAATTTTACAAATAAACATTAATGCTAATGACGTGGTGAAAGAATGAAAGAACAATGTGCAAAGTTAAAGTCAATGATGAATGCCTTGAACAGGTAGACGAGTATACATTTGCCGAGGAAAGTTTTTTTATGAGCGATGGTGAGTGAAGAAGTGCTCAAGCCCATCATTGTTAGTAAGAATATCTCAACGGCAGCAAAGGGGATGGTGTATGGCAGCGGGAAACGGGTGGTTGAAGAAGGATGAACGTGAAATTAATGCAGTTGAAATTCGTTCTCTGTGAAGAATGTGTGAAAGAAACTAATTAGGAGTTAGGAATGAAAAGATAAGAGATGAATGTAACTTTAAAGTGGACGCTGTGAGAAGAATGAAAGAGAATAAGTTGAGATGGTTTGGGCACATTGAAAGAATTAATGAGGAACGAATGATGAAAAAATTTACATGGCTAAAAGGAAGGGTGATAGAAAGCGTGTCCGTCCTTGGGCTACATGGCTGGATCGCACTGACCAGATCCTGAAGGATAGTGACGTCACAAGTAGGAGAAACGGAAGGGAATGTATGAAGAAGTGTATGAATGTGATGGAAGCGAGACAAGTATGTCAAGACCGGCTTGCTTGTTGGTCTATTCTCCCTGCCTATCCCTCAGGGGACATGGCGTGATGGGACAGACAGATAATAATCATTGCAAATTTCTATTTTGCTTAAAGAAACAAAATCCTATCTCCATTACCTATAGCAGAAGTATGGATTTTCAGTGCAATTTTTTACATTTGCTTAGAGACACAAAGATGTATCTCCATCACTATAACAAAAGTATGGAAGTTTATAGCAAATTTTTACATTTGCTTAGAGATACAAAGATGAATCTCCTGCACTATGACAAAAATATGGCATTTTGATGTGCAAGTTATTCTAAAAATGTCTTGAAAAATATTTAATGATCATCTTAAACACTCCTAGCTAAGTAACTGCATCGTTATTTTTGTAAAAAAATAATATTTATATGTTGTTACAGTCCTAGATAATAAACATTTGCCATTTTCTCAAAACGTCAATTTTGTAGTTACATCTTTGTGATCCTAAGCCCCCGAATGTATACTTACAATAAAAATACGTTGTGAGACATGAATGAGGAGAAGAGAGAGACAAATATAAGCTACCACCCATTGGGTGTATTGATATTTTGTCATTTAGTATAATTTGTGGCCATATAAAGTGATTGATATTGGGGTGTTGCAGTGTTGGGTAAAATTGAGGTAATATGAATTATGTTTACATTAAAATTTGAGAAGATGAAACAACACAAGTCACAAAGTAAAGATAGAACTTAAAAATAAGAATGAAGCTATGAGATATAAAAATGATAACATTTCTGTGGTAATTTTAATGAAATCAGATTTTTCACTCAATAATATGTCTCTTGAAACCTAAAAAGTGTTTCTGGAAAGTTTTTTTTGACATATCTATTTTTGCCAAATTACCACAGATTTATGTAGTCAAGAATTGAAATTTCATATGTGAAATATCAAACTGACTAAAATGTTAACTTTATGAAGAAACACAAAGTACATATTCAACAATATGTTACTTGCTACTTATTAAAATATTTTAAACAATCACAATGCACATTACAAATCTTTCCTAAATTATTTGGACAAATTTAGGTACATACATACAATACAACATTCAATAATAATTTATATTTAAACACATCATTCGATCACAGATTTATATAATATTATTATTATATTAACTATTTATAACACAAATTACTGGCAATTATATTTCACAATTACATTAAAATTAAATTTTATGAAACCGCAACACACAGTGTTCGAAAATAAAGGAAAACAATGATCTCGCTATTTGATACACAAATATTCGGAGCTAAAATTCATAATTTTTTGTGCTACATTAAGCAAATTTTTCATTTAAGTTTTATATTATTTTTTAGTCATTATTGAGACATTTACAATTTGAATAAAGCTAAATAAATCACAAACGATACAACACAAACCTACAGCTATTCTTGATGATACTTTCATAATTATAAGAAACTGCTTGAATTGGTAATTTTTCCAATCAAACATTCCAATAACCTTGGTCCCTATTCATATAATACATATCCTTAACACATATTGTTCCACACTAATGAAAAGAGCAGTAAGTTCAAAGGAGTCTGTTCTGGAAAAAAAAAACTTGTAAAGCATTGAAATTGCTTTGGGTCAAAAAAGCAGTACACTTTTCATTACTGACATTTTGACAGTGTTTTGTAAGGAGAACAAATCAAGACATTTTTGTAAAATTGATTTGATAATCAATAAAGATAAAATACACTAGACATTTATAATATAATTGGTGTTTTATCATAAGGATGACATAATCATTCAATAGCATAACTGAAATAATAATGTTGTGTTAAAATAACAAATTATAAATATTTTTATGATTGCAGTTCATCTTCCAGTGGATATATATTTACCGTTTATACACAATATTCTTAAAGATGTCAGTTTACTTTTTCTAGTAAAATTATATTCTATAAATGGATAACACAGATGGGAGAGCTGGTCCAAACAGCACGGGACAGAGAAGCATTCTCCAGAGTGATCCCCAATGTCGGGGGACCTGATACGGGACTGCGACCAAGAATAGTTTTAATTTTTCTTCTTACAAAACACTGGAAATTTCAGTGTTTTTCAAAATAAGCGAAATGATTGATAAAAAAAAAACATCATTTCATAGATGTCAGACTTTGTATATATGTAGGAAAATGTATCTTTACTGCATTCTTTGGTGGATTGTCATTAATTCCCAGTATGTCTACAATTATTCTGGATAGCCATATATCATTTTGTATACCTACTCTTACTTTCATACGAGTGCATCTTATTACTATAAAGTGAACCATGAACACCTTCACCAATGTGACAACTTTAACATATAGACTACAACTTATTCAATTTAATTACTCATTACTTACTCTTCATGTAACCGGGAATTATTATAAAAAATACATAAGAATTTATTTCTGTACGTGGGAGCGAAACTACACCATGTCAAAGTTCCACCGAAGTGACTTACATAGTATTGTAGTCCTTGTTATGCTCTTTAAAATGACATATTCATGTGTCTTGAAAGAGTTATTTTAAAATAACCATAAATGAAAAAAATGCGTAATTTTTTTGTTAATTAATTAATTAATGCCATTTTATTTTTATTCTATTTTTTATTTAAGCACATTCACGGCTTTCGCCTTTTACATGTTAACAGCACAAAATAAATATAACAACAACAAGCAAATTCAAAGTCATAAAAAATAATAATCAAAATAAAAGTAAAAATAATAATTAAAATGACAAAATATGATATTGAGATGTCAGTTCGTAAAAGTAATAGGCAAAGGCTATTTGTCCGTAATTACATAGAAAAAAGAAAAAAATTATAAAATGTATCTATGGTGAACTTTTCCATAGAGAAATTGCAAAATATGTTTATGGTTAACTATTACACACTTTTTTTAATAAAAGTCGGTAGAAGTACCCGATACTTTTTAGAAAGAGGTATGTATTTTGAGAAAATACTCTAAAAGAAAACCGAGGAGTTTTGAAACATTTCAAATTCCTATATCGTTTTGAAAATTTAGCGACGAGGGGGGGGGGGGTAGAAGTTTTAAGGTGAAGTTAAGTTATCAAATGTTCCATATTTGGAGTATATTTTTGTGCGGCCCGGTAGGAAATCTCATTCTGAAATTTGGCCCGGCTGCTGAAAAGGTTGGCCACCCATGCTCTAATCGATTTATTACACTTTATCCGGTTATGGAAATTACTTTGTTCTCAGACAAAATATACGAGCATAATGCTCTTTATACGGGAACATACCTATAAAACATTAAATATACAAGATGACAAATGTTTAAATGATATTGCACTATTCAAGCATTGAAAGTTTGCTTTCTCATAAAGCAAACTAACCGAAAACGTAATAAGAAATGTCATCGGACATTACGACTGCCAATCAGTGTGACCAGATTTTATTTTCCAAAACTACTAAATGGGGGAGTCAAAAACTACTAAATTCTTAAAATGGTATAGGAATTTCAAGTATTTCAAGAACTCCTCGGTTTTGTTAAACAATATTTTATCACAGTACCTTTTTACCGGGTATTTGTACCGACTATTGATAAAAGTTACTCGATTAAATTTCTACCCCCCCGTCGCCGAATTTTCAAAATGGTATAGGAATTTGAAGTATTTAAAAAACTCCTCGGTTTTCTTCAACAATATTTTCTCGCAGTACCTTTTTCTACAATGTACTCGGTACGACAATTATTTTCGATCAGTAAGTATCGGGTACTTTTCCCAAGAACCCGATAATTTGCCGACTAAATACAAAAACTACTAAACATTCTTGCAAATGCCTCAAAAACTACCAAAAAAGTAGGAAACTACCAAATCTGGTCACACTGCTGCCAATATTGACAGACGTCAAAACAGCGTGGCTTTGTTTATCTTTACATAAAATTCCTTACGAATAGCCATTGAATTACCATGCCGTTTTGTTTACATAATTTACTGTAAAATACTTCAAGGTCAAAACTGTCATTATTTGACAGTGACAGTAATTTCTGTTACTGACGAATAGCCGATGCGAAAGTAACAATTTAATTTATATGTAATGTCAAAATATGCACAAACACACACAAATAGATACAATATCAATGTCTTTAAATAACAAGTAATAAAAATAGAATTTTGAATTAAAAAAATCAATTAGATCAGGAATAAAAAAAAAAAATTCTGTAATTTTAATGCAATATTGTGAAATTTTTCAAAAAATGTAAAATATGATAAAAAGCAATCAATCACAATAATTTTTAAGAGTAATTTCGTGTTAACTAACGTGTGAGAAGCAAATATAATTTTGTTGAAAAAACTTTGAACGGCCATACTGAAAAATGGCGTCCATTGAGATAGTGTAGTTTCGCTCGGGCGTACAGTTTTGTACTGATAAAAAGATCCAAATAAATGTACTGTGCGTCATGTACCGTAACACATAAAACATTTTTCAAATTGTTATTACTTGACTTATATAATAAAATAAAAATAAATAAATAAGATTAATAATTTGGATAGCAGCTGGTTAGCCCACAAGTGGGAAATACCATTTTGGTATAAAAAATGAATGAATAATTCAGATAGACGACAGTTACAAGTTAATTTGTTAATGATTACATAGTTTACTTTCTGCCTACCCTAGCAAGGAGAGCAGTGTGTCAATACGTATAGTATAAGCACATTATTAATGACCTGAAATATTGTGACACTGTTTACATTTCTGGATGAAACTTAATTATTATAATAGAGGATTACTAATCAACAGTATTTTTAGGGTTGTCACATCATTTATAAGACAAGTATTCAACAACATTGATCTAGTTAAAAGAAAATATTTGAGCTACACGGCAAGATTGCACAGAATATTTAGCTAATAAATACATAATTTTAATCTAAAATTTCTTTTTTGAGATCTGTCAAGACAATGGGTTACCGTTCACTATATAATTATAATATATAGATAGGTACATATAAATATTTTTATTATATACTTACTTAGTATTTACAATAACATATAAAATATTTTTCTATATAAATTTATTATAAGATTGAGTAGTTACAATTTACAACATAACATAAAATCTTATATGATAAATACCTTTACAATCTTAAAATAAAATTAACACTTGAATCCGTTTAGCTGTACCACATACCAGATAGATATCTATTGACAATATACTTCTCCTATAATATTAAATTCAATATAAATTTACATATCTTAAAGGCACAGAAAACTATGAGAATTATATATGGTCTTTGTATTAAAATCATGATTGTAAATTGTAACCACAAAATTTCTAATTTCCATGACAATCATCCAGTCCCACACTTGCCACTTTCAAACACTCCCTTGCGGAAGAAGGGTGAGAACTGAATAAGGGTCTCTTTGGTGAGAGGCTGGGCATAGAACGGACATCTCTTGTCACTTGAGCATACTTTCAGTAGAGTCCTGAGAAATGCCTCCAGTTGGGGACGTCTGTTCCTAGCTACGGATTCCCCGCCAAATATATTACGGGAAGGAAAGGGTATTGCTTCAACCTAAAAATCAAATAAAAATGTCTATTACAACAGCAACTCACAAAGTGATCAATCAAAAATCCTAGTGTGAACATTTTATTATATTTATTTAAAGACTAGCGGTCCTCTCCGGCTTTGCACGGGTAGATTGGAGTTTAAGTAAGGATCCCTTACTTTTTTGAAAATATAATATAGCCTATGTCACCCAGGGATAGTGTAGCTTCCCAACAATGAAAGAATTTTTCAAATCAGTTCACTAGTTTCGGAGCCTATTTGATGCAAACAATCAAATTTTTCCTCTTTATAATATGTATTATAATATGTAGTATAGATAAATTAATCAAACAAGTAAATCATTGCTCTCTATTCAGAAATATATAAATGAAGTGTATTTAGTTTGGGTTTACAAATTATCAATATTCCTCACAATGTAAGCATGTTGAAAAATATAGTACACTACTCAAAATCTAATAAATTAACAATACAAATAATGTAAAAGCATCCCTTAAAAATGTGATAATTTTCCTTCAATATCCAGTTAGTCTATTGTACTTTGGGACATTAAATTTAGAAGCTTTGCCTTATCAGTTATCTAATGTAACAAAAATATATATTTTGAGCACTAAGGTGTCTTTCTTATTGATTACAAAATAGTCAAATGAGGTTTTCGGTATACATTTGATAAAACGAATAAATAAATAAAATAATACCTTTCGACCATAAGTTCTTTTCATATTGATGTAGAGTTCCCTGAACCTTCTGTATCTGCGCAGTAGGGCCCATCTCTCATCGTTCAGTTCTATTCTAACTTCATACTCAAAGTGTGTGGAGGAGCCCGCACCTCTGATCACAAAGCATGGAATAGATATGCACTCATCTATAAAAACACAACAACACGTACAATGAGCAATACGCAAAAAAAATATTTTGTCAAGTTGCTTCCCAAAAACATAATTTATGTTAAGTTGCATAAGGAATGAACAACTTCCCAAATTTACATTTCGAACCAGGAATTGGTCATATTGGTGGGTAAAGTTCACTTGAATTGAAATGTTAAACCAATTTGTAAGCATGAGAACAAAATTTCTGTTGTTTTGTTCACATAACGAATTTCGTATTTATTTAAGTAAAAATGGAAATGAATTTCCAACGAATATAGTGATTTGTAAATAACTTACTTAAGACGGCTGTCTGGGCAAGCCATGTTGATTGGTCAAAGGATGTTTGCTGAAACAAAAATAAGAAAATGATAAATTCAAATATGTTTATTAAGGAATAAATATACATTTTTTTACGATAATAATAATAATTTTCTTTATAAATACACAGTAAAATATAATTAATTCTCTCAAATTTGAGCAGAGGGATAAATAAAATATTAATATATGTAAAAAGACTACAAAAGCATTTCAAATATTAGCAATAGCAACTACATATTTTACATTGAATTTAACTGTGCCAGTAGAGACAACTATTATATTATCAATAACTTAAATCTAGCTATCACCAGTCTCTACAACACCAATAAATTACAAATATCCATAAAATATTTTGTTTATTAAATCTTACCATATTTACATGAGCCAGATGATCTGCAGAGGGTCTAGACTCTAATGAGCTCTTTCTAGACCCGAATATACTTTCAGTGTTAACATTGGACAGGCTGCCTTGTGCTCGTAAACTTCTCAGCAATGGATCTTGACTAGCAGCCCAAAGGTTATGATCGTATATATCCGACTCACTTATATTCAATTCATCATTTGAAGTTGAAACATTATCTGAGGCTTCCGTTTCCCCTTTCAGACAATTTCTAAGCGGATCAGTCTTTGCAATTCTCAAAGCAGTATTTCTCCCGCTGGAATGTCCACCTTCGTTGTATGGATCATCTGTCATGCACTCATCGGAGAGGATGTGGTCTGTGAGGGAGTTTATTTCATTATCACTTCCCCCGTGAGCTTCGTGAATGGGAGTCTCCATTATGGAACGGGTCTTTGTGGAAGAGCGATTGTCAAAGTTTGAATATTGCAGAGCCATCTCTAAGCGGATATATTTCCTTTGCAGCTCTTGCAATACCTGTCAATAATACATATTGATTGAATACAACTACATTACTTAATTTTGAAAAAACCTGAGCACAAAAACAATTTCATATCAAATTGAAGTTGAGAATAAAATAAGAAATCTTTCTTAAATCCAACAAAAGATTTTTTAAGTCCATATTTCTTCTTCTTGCTTTAAGGCAAAGCACCCGACTTCGAGTGATTTATGAAGTCCATATTTCAATTCACAAAATGTAAGTATCATAACAGAATAATTATACAAATATAACAAATGTGAATCTTACAGCAATTTGATGGTTCAGCTCTTCCTTAGAGCAATCATTCTCCAAACTGGATATGACAAGCATCTTCTGTGTGGCTATCTTCTGACACAGTCTCTGCATAGCTCGGTATGCTTCAGCCTCGGTTATACGTCCTCCTTTGCCTCCAAGACTTCCACGTCCCATCTCACCTATAAATAAATATTACATTTCAATTAAATTTTTAAATTAACCATGGCCCCACCAGAATATATGAGACTATCCACTCTTTTTGGTAAGTTTTCCAATATCCTGAGGTATGCTGCCATCCATCATGGAAGTCTTATTTTTTATGTTAAGGAGAACACAATCTGTATGCAGTAAGTCCACTGATAACCTCACTTGTGAGAGATAGCATAATGGGATACGTATATAAAAATAATACCAACAATTAAATTAATATGAAGTTACCTGTGAGCTTTCTCCTTATTCTTGCTCTATTGTGTCTATCTTCAGGAGATACTTTCTCTATTGAACTTGGTGTCTGTACTGAGATGTAGCCCTTTCTCACCTACAATAATAAAACAAGTTTTCACAGGTTACTGAAAAAAGGTATTAAATACTTTGAGTTGAAGATGTAGTACATATTACCCTAGTTTATAATAATTAAATCAAATAAATCTTAATGCTTCTCTAAAAAATTAAATAAGTATATAAATTTAATTTAATAAATGAATAACTCTAACCTTTGAATAATCCTCTGTGCTGGACATCTCATCACTATCATCCAATCTCGGCACATGCTTATTCTTCACAACAATCTCTGTGGAGCTCACCATATTCCCATTGTTCTCGATAATACCACTGTCTGTCATAACACTGGAGCCTTTGTCAAACTCACTTGATGTCTGCATCTTATCGTAAGGAGTAGAACACACTGCCGTTGATAAAGTATTCTGCACATTGCTGTCCGACATGAAGGACTTTGGATCATGGCTGGTATCAAAAGAACATGAAGAATTAGCCGTGTGGAATGTGTCACAAGTTGTCATGGCAGAGTTGGGAGATAAGACGTTATTCAAATCCAAACTCATTCTGTAATCAGAATAGAATAAATGTTTTAATATTCTACATTACTTGATGGCTCTGGATCCAAAATAACTCAAATATATCTCAGAAACCCATACATTAAGTAATATACTTATGTCATGAAGGTTAAGTAGGTTAACGGTAGAATTCAAACTCAGGATTTTATGATTAAATGTCCTGAACACCATTAGGCTAGCAACCATCTCAAAAATATTATGGGGCTAAATTTGACTCAAATCAAGTTCAACTATTTAAAAATCTACTTGCACAGTAAAACAAAACAACTGGCACATAATAAGACTAGTTAGGAAGTAATACCAAAACATTATATTACTATCAATATTACAGGAATATGTAATACTGTATATTCTTTGTGGATGGACGTAACAGTATAATTGCAAATATGCAACTTTTCAAGAGAGACAAAAAGAAAAAGTACATTAGTTTGAAATCAATTATTTTCTTACATACATAGCTTTTGTTCTATATAATGAAACATTATTAACATATTATTATTATCTTTTCGTCTGTGTAATATATTTTTTTAATAAGATAAATATTGGACGAATATAAGTTACACTGCATATCAAATAGTATTAGTATGTATTATACTGTTTTTGAATGTTTTTTAATGCACATCCGTTACTTGATTATTTAAATCGTAATCGCATTGAGAAACCTATACAGGTGCAGCAATTGTTTTCAATTATTTTGTTTTTGTAGATGTTTTAACAAAAATATTAGTCAGTATTATATCGCTCGTCAATGGTATAGGTTTACCGAAATTGATCGCGATTTAAATAATCAAGTAACGGATGTGCATTGTGGAATACTTAAAAAATATTGAAAATGTCTCGTAACTATTACATAGTTAATCCTTCTAAAATAATTGATATTGTATTATACTGTCTTGACCAAGCCTTTTGTGAGCTTTTGTGGGGAAAATGTGATAGTGATTTTGAGTGAAAATGACACAAATTCATTTTTTGTGTATTTGGAATCATCCTACAGTTATACAATTAATACCAGTGATGGGGACATTATGCAAGGGACATTTTCTCATATTAAATTTAAAAAGACTACAAACATCCACCCATGAAAGATATATTAATATAATTCATAATGTTAACATAACTCACTGTTTTCTCTTCTCCTTCATATCACTTAATTCCTGGGGATCTCTTTCCAGAACTGTAATCTGCCTAATAAACTTATCCCCTCCTTCTGTGTGTAACAGTTCATCTTCTGAAGCCTCCTTCTCTGTTGGAAAGTCTCCAGCCCCCTTCTGGTTCCCATTGATGTTATCCTCTCCAGTTTCAAGGTTTTCCTTATCCTGCAAGAGTGTCTGTTGTATACCCGCCTCTTGTACCGCTAGAAGATTGAGTTCAGCCTCCAGTTGCTGTACTTTGTTTCTGTGTGATGCCAAACTGGCTACACGAGTGTGAAGCTCTTGCTCCAAGGAAGACAGTTCTTTTTTCTGAAAAAAATGATGATAAATAAACTTAGAGTTGATTGTACTTGCCAGCTGTAATTAATTTTGAGAAGAAAAAATGATTATTTAGAAAATATAAATACTTCATACTCACATGATGATTGACCAAATCTCTTATAGCATGTGCTGCTTCAGAATCACATTGTTGTAACAATTGTATGAGGCTCTCTGTTGAGTTCTCAGATATGGTTGAATCATCTGGACTTGGAGTCTGAAAATAGCACATAAATATCATATTTGTATCTTATGTTGTGATGAAGATGTGATCAGAATACAAACAAAATGATTATATTATTATAATGATATTTGACACATTGAGATATATCATAGTTAGTAAAATAGATGAATGTGGTTGCTCCTACAATACTGTCAGGCCCATTCTTCAACTTATTTTTGTATTTCACAGTGACAGATAGATTGGTAATTATTCAAATATAAACATTAATCTGGGTTTAAAATAAATCCAAACACATTCTAATACTTCCCAAACATAGAAGCAATAAGCTTGTGTTACGAAGGTGGGTAAGTGTTTTTGAGTTTGGTAATACATTCATCATAAATATGTGTAAATGAAAAGAGAGAAGAGATGCTATGTTGAGAATGTAAAAGAAAGTTAAATAATTAAAAGAGCGAATTAAGCAAATTATAAAAGAACTTTTAAGATTGCACAATTGTTAATAGAATGCTACAAGTACGTACAAAGCAGGCAACAAAAAAGCGACACATACCTCTGGCACCTGTATGCCTAGTTCTCGGAGTTGGGCTAATTTCTCAGAGACAAGCAGATCCAAATCTTTTCTCTTGGACTCAATCTCACAGCGTAGAGTTGAGGCGTGATCAAACTCGCAATCAACCTTTGCGACAAATTATAATAAATAATAAAGAAAAGTGAAGCATAAAAAAAAATGCACGATTTACAGTGATATATAATATAATACATAGTGCAGGATACAATAAAATAATAATTTTCTTCTATTTGTGGCTTTCGCTAAAAAGCAAACATACTGAATAATAATCATATGCATCAGAAAAACTTACTGTTGTGAGCTAAATAAACTATTTAACTGTGCGTATTTGTAATATTTGCAACACAGAATACCAAACTAATAAGAAAACTGATTAAAATAACACAACAATCTTTTTTACTTTCACATTGAAAACGTGTTCCAATTACAAATTTAAAATTAATATCTATATAATAACAAGTGAAAATATATAAATTCCATGGACCTAAATAGAGTAATGGACAGACACTTTAGTAAACATTTTGTAGCTGCGCGGGGAGGGGAATGACGACCATTTTGTAAGAAATAAATTTTGTTCGGTGCGTCGCATTTGGGCTGCGTTCAGACAGTCACCGAGTGATCACTCGACGACGCGTATTTTGAAAGTACCTATACAATGCCAGTACGTATTCATAGTGTTCTTGTACTGTATGTTACTATGTTTTCAAAATGTGTAACAAAATAATTATAGTCTCAGAAAATATACTCGATTTCTGCGTAATTGTCATTTATACTTTCTGACGCTGATTCAGTGAATTTGTTTGGATAAATTTAGGATATAAACTTGTAACAAGTATTTGGGAAGTATACAAGCTCAGAAAGTTAGATAATGGCATAATTTAAAAAAAGTATAAAGCAATTAGTTATAAACTAATCAAGTAGTTATTACTTTAACTGTTAATTTTAAAGATACCTATTAAAATAATATATTCCTTCGTTAGAGACAAAAATATTTTTATCATTTAAAAGAAACACAAAAGTACTGGAATGCTACTATAAAAAGGCGCCAGTCTAATAATAATAAAAATATTTATTTATTTAAATATATTTATAATTTACGTCTTTTACACGTTGGCAAATTTAAGAAATTATAACAAAAAGTAAATCCAAAAAAAAAAAAATTTAAAAGTTTTAAAAGCAATAAAAAAAATAATAAAAAGACGTAAAAAATAATGCCGCCATTACGATAACATTGGGTCATAAAACGCTCTAAGTTATTCACGATTATCCGGATTACATTCACCACTCACTGCAACTTCATGGTCGTTCAGGTCAAACGACGCCGAGTGACATTTATGCTCCCGTGAACCAACCCTTGTATGTTTAGTTGTTTTAAAAATGTTTCAAGTTTTTGCACATCAGTTGAATTTTTCATATCGGTTTTTGTTTTTATATCTAGAAGAATAGGAATCATCTTATGATTAACATGGTGATGTGCGCTATAAATGGTTGTGGTTATAAATCCAATCCAACTTTCGCAGGAAACAGGATTGTCATATTTTCGGTAAGTTGTTTTGTATTGTAGTTTTTATCTTAATATATTGCGATTTTAAAGTCGTTTATATTATAATTCGTATACTTATAAATGATCATAATAATGTTATAAACGTTCTATATAATTATCTGTCCTTATTCTCCTATATCTACACATGTAACTTGTTTTCCGTTCTGTCATCTGACAATACAAAGAACCTACAATCTGATGTTTGGTTTGTTTACCCGTTAGAATGAAATGTTTCATGCATACAAATCTGATCAGGTTAATGATATTATCGCATGTTTATAAACAAAATCATTTTTTGTAGTTTTCCAAAGGATCCAGAAAGGAGAAACTGGACATTATCCAATATTTGACACCAAGTAAACGTAGTGTTTTGTGTTCAAAAACATCTCGTTTTTCTGCGAGGTTGGAGAAAAACGTCATTCTTACGAAATATCCTGAGTTTCCCGCTCATTTGCAAGTTCGTGTGTTTTATATTATTCATTTAGATATATCCTTCAATTGTCATTCATTCTCTCCATATTGTGTGTATATGAAAACAAAGTTTAAAAATAAATACTGAATGATTTAGAAATGACTCAGTTTTATTTACTCATCCTATTCCCTATTTCATCAAATATATGAAAACATTAAGTTATGTGGCATTGTATTTATTTTAAGAAGTAAATATAATGTTTTCTGATACTGTGTGAATAATTTCCATACATTGCCCATACAAATGTTAAATAAAGTATTTCCTACAAAATGGCCACCGTCGATTTCCCTTCCTCACTTTTTGGCTTCGCTGTCATTCATACAAATTACTATAAACGTTCCATCCCCTACCTACATACATCCATGATAAATTCTTTAATTTTTATTGTTACGAGGAAAACTACCACATGTTTATTATATGCAGTTAATCTACTGGTTACTGCCCTAGTGAGATATGTCATATAATTATATAATACATATATGTATGTAGATAGATAATTACATATATGCAAAAATCTTCAGTGTGCTAGAGAATCATATCAATATTGTGGAAAACTAATTCAATTCAGCAAATCATAAGTTAACACTTTATGCAGCAAAAGTTCTCACCATTTGTTGATGATTGTCCTTGAGGGACAGCAGTCTTTGCTGGCGTCCTCTGAGCTCTCTTTGTCTCTCTTTCAGAGCCTTTTTGCTCGCACCCCATCCCTTTTCCAGAGCTCTCCAGTCGGAAGACAATTGTCTGCACTGCAGGGCATACTCCTCCTCCATTTGCTGCCTTTCCTAAATAGATGAATTAACACAATTTTTAAATATAAATAATTTAGGATTGTTATTTACTTCTACTATGTTACTTTTAACAGTTATTTATTTTATTTCAAAAGATGTTGACCATGTAAAGTCTACATTGATCTCCTTATACTACAAAAATGTTTGTCTTGAAAAAAAGGAGTTTAATGAAGCTGGCTATGGGAATAGACAGAGGAGAATAGAAATATAAAAAAAGAACATCTGTTGTCCTTACCTCGTCTAATTTTTTCTGAGCCTCCATGAGCTGCTCCTTCTCCTGGTGCCATCGTCTTTCTCTCTCTTGTTGCTCCTGTTGGAATACTTCTTTTTCTCTCATCAACTCCAAACGCTGTGCTTCCAAATCATCAGCTCTTATATCAGCTTCTATGTCCCTGAGATGTAATACAATGCATTTGTGAAAATTCAATTTCTTATTCTTTTAGCCCTAATATTTTGGTTGATAACTAAACTTTTTTTTATTAAATAATTTTGATACAGTTGTATGATCTTGTAGAAATAATGTACGTAAAATAAATATTATTGACCATATTCAGTAGTGCACTGTAGTTATGATAACAAAACCATAGCGTCAGGAATGTAGTGAAGAGGTGAGTTGTTCTGAATGGGAAGGGAATGATTCCGCCCAGTGCTCCCAATAGGAATGTTAGAGGAGGAAAGAAGAAAATAAAAATATGTAAATTCCAATAAGATTGAATAAAAAAGGATTTTCAATTTGTGAATGAACAATTTAGATAAATTTCTGCATTTTTTTTATATAATATTAAGTGTAGGTGTTTTTAAACTTACCCGACAACATTTGCCAAGTTCTCTGTGCTAGCTGCCAAATCCGTAGTTGACCAAGAGAGGAGGGAGAGGCGTGAGAGATTCATACAGGATGTGCTGCCTTCCTTACGGAGTTTAGCTGCTTCAGCTGGATCATTGTAGCGGAACATGTTGGTACGACCCAACAAAAGAATGCAACCTGATCCCAAAACACAACACCACATGTAATTATTATATTATTTAAATCATTATCAATCAATTTATGTTCTCCTTTCATTATACTCTACTTGTAATAATAAATAGGTAAAATATAGAAATTTGCAATTGTTACATTAATAAGAAGATAAATATCTGTATATATGTACTAAGAATGCAACCTGATCCCAAAACACAACACCACATGTAATTATTTTATTATTTAAATCATTATCAATCAATTTATGTTCTCCTTTCATTATACTCTACTTGTAATAATAAATAGGTAAAATATAGAAATTTGCAATTGTTACATTAAAAAGAAGATAAATATCTGTATATATGTACTAAGAATGCAACCTGATCCCAAAACACAACACCACATGTAATTATTTTATTATTTAAATCATTATCAATCAATTTATGTTCTCCTTTCATTATACTCTACTTGTAATAATAAATAGGTAAAATATAGAAATTTGCAATTGTTACATTAATAAGAAGATAAATATCTGTATATATGTACTAAGAATGCAACCTGATCCCAAAACACAACACCACATGTAATTATTATA
This sequence comes from Athripsodes cinereus, assembly GCA_947579605.1. Classification (NCBI taxonomy): domain Eukaryota; kingdom Metazoa; phylum Arthropoda; class Insecta; order Trichoptera; family Leptoceridae; genus Athripsodes; species Athripsodes cinereus. Next base: position 19,461,679 of record OX388321.1, on the reverse strand, counting down.
TTATTTAAATCATTATCAATCAATTTATGTTCTCCTTTCATTATACTCTACTTGTAATAATAAATAGGTAAAATATAGAAATTTGCAATTGTTACATTAATAAGAAGATAAATATCTGTATATACATATGTACTAAGAATGCAACCTGATCCCAAAACACAACACCACATGTAATTATTATATTATTTAAATCATTATCAATCAATTTATGTTCTCCTTTCATTATACTCTACTTGTAATAATAAATAGGTAAAATATAGAAATTTGCAATTGTTACATTAATAAGAAGATAAATATCTGTATATATGTACTAAGAATGCAACCTGATCCCAAAACACAACACCACATGTAATTATTATATTATTTAAATCATTATCAATCAATTTATGTTCTCCTTTCATTATACTCTACTTGTAATAATAAATAGGTAAAATATAGAAATTTGCAATTGTTACATTAATAGGAAGATAAATATCTGTATATATGTACAACTCATCCCGTGGAGTACCCGGTAAAGAATTGGTCTCCCACTCTTCTGCGTAAGTTTTTGAGTGTCCTGTAAAAGGCAGGTGTTCGAAAAATTGAGACATTTTACATCTTAAATTCAGCGATGAGGTTTGCCACCCATCCTGAATGTCTTGATCTTATATTGGCACGCAGAGGACGGTTTGCATGTTTCTTACATGCAGCTGATCTGCTGGCTACCCCACTTGTGGGATGTGCCGTGATGGTATAATAAATAAATAAAATAATACAACTCATACAGATCGAGCTAATTCTAAAGTAAAATACACTGGCCGTCGATAATGTAATGTAGCAATAAACATGTCCTCTATACATTAAATTGTAAATGTAACCAATGCACAGCCAATATTAAAATAAATAAATAAAATACAAATAACTTGTTGTGTGATGTGCATTAACAGTATAAGACAATATGTATGTATTGCTTTTAAATATGAATTAAGCGAACCTTTCCTACCCCAAGAACACCTTGCTGCAGGAGGCGATCTAGACTATGGGACATGGAAAACCCTAAATCGACTGAGATCTGGTGTAGGAAACTGCCGCGACAATAGAGAACGATGGGGCTTCCTACATGACGAATCCGGAGCATGTGACTGTGGTGCAGCACAGACTATGCCACACTTGTTGGAATGTCCATTGTGCCCTGTCACTTGCACTATGGAGGATATTTTTGACGCATCTCCACCTGCTGTGCGTTTTGCGCAGTACTGGAGATCAGTTTGATGGGTTTTTTCTCTGGGTTTCGACACGATAAATAAATAAATATGAATTCTGTTAAATAATCAATTTTAATTACTTAACTGTCTTGTTATTGGTCATAAATAATTTATCTTGTTTTTTCTACATAAGATGTTTAATAGGTTTATTTCCAATGACAAATAAATATATTATTTAATTAGTTTTCCAAAAAGACATTTGAATAAATAATACCTTATCAACTGATTTCATCAGTATAAATAATATCATATTTTCGTATGAGCCCAAATAAGTATACATTTACATAAAAAAATATAGGGTTTTAAGCATTTTACTTAATCAATTCATCGATACAACGAGTGCATACTTTGTGTGAACTTTCTACTTCTCAGAAAAATACACAAGAACAACACCAATCAAGACAAGAATGATGATTAACATAAAGGAGAAATGAAATTAAAAATGTTAATTTTAACCCAACATTCCAATGAAACGACATACTGTGATCTAATTAAAATGATTGAATTCAACAATTGGGTGGAATATATGCCATTGTTAAATAGATAATAAAAAAAAAACTGAATAACTAACCTTGACTTAACTTAGCGGGTTTATCTATGAGGACCGTATTGAGCCAACACTGAGCATTAGGGTTTGGATATATTACGGCAACACCATCTTGTAAACTGATCCTACAGTGTTCTGGCAGCACTCCGCCACCTGTCAGGACTATATCAGGCTGCATCTCACATTCTTCACTACCAATTAGAGTCTCTCCTTCCTAAATCATAAAATCAGAATTATTTATTTGAAAGATGTCTAATTTATTATCACTGTAATTATCAGAACTTCAGTTTCAGCAATAAAGATATTGATGCAAGTTCATGAAATAATTTTTGGTTACCCGAGGCATGAAATAAATTAACATTTTAAAATTTGTTTTAGAGTAGTCAATAGCTCCTTATTTACAGTACTAAATTATCTTTGAAAACAACTTTTAATCATATTACATTTGTTTGACAATGACATTGGAAGCTTTCCAAAGCCAAATAAAATGAAAATTAATTAGTAATAGGTAATTATTATAAAAAAACTGTTTTATTTTCGTGTTATACTAATTTATTTCCCCTAAGAACAATAGATTCATAAATTGAACTGTATGACCACAATATATACCTTTGATTTTAATAACTTTGTTGATTTAGTTAACAAAATGTCAAATATGAGTTTTTATTAGTTTTCGTTCCAATTTTTTTCATGAGGCGTGATGTCACATTACTTCAATTATCTTTTGCAAGGTGTGCTTGACCATTTTCACATAAAAGTTATATTTTACATATACATACTACTCATTTCTTTAATGGGTATAGAATACAAAGAAAATATAATAACCTTAAGATGGTAAAGAGTGACTCCAGTTGAAAGCAGATTGTCATCAATGCCAACAAGATGTGGCATGTCTGAGTCCAGTACAACCCCCAGACCACTCTTACGTAGACCCAGAGCCTTCTGTTCCTGAAGGATCTGTTGAGTCTCTCTCCACTTCTCCGTCCACTTTTCAGTTAACACCTTCTCCTGAGCCTCCTTACGTTGTAGTGTTGCCAGCACACCAGACTCGTTGTGAATAGAATCCTACAATTAAAAAAATAATTCAAAACTGCTCAGCAAAAGAAAACATAAGATTTATATTCTGTAAAAACATATTTATTTATTCATGCCAACAGAACACTACAAAATACACATATATTTCAGTTTTCAATGGAATGTCTAATTCATAAGTATCCACATATTATTCCATTTATTTATATCAAAGCTCATTCGGTTGTCATACATAATAAAAATAAAAATAATAATAAAAATGAATTTAAGAGTGAAACATATGTATGATTAAAAAAATACTTACAAATCATGAATAAATACAAAACAATTTTTTTTATATTATACCATCACGGCACATCCCACAAGTGGGATAGCCAGCAGATCAGCTGCATGTAAGAAACATGAAAACTGTCCTCTCCATGCCAATATAAAATCAAGACATTCAGGATGGGTGGCAACAACAACACAAAACAAAAGCTATCTCTACAAATAAGAGTTTATAATATAAAGATACAAATGGTAAACAAAAAAAACATAGTGACAAACAAAAAATCTTTAGTGTTTGAGAATACTTAGATTCTTAAAAAGAAATTATCAATGATGAACAAAATATTCATTGTAAAATTTAAAATGTCATTATTTTGGATTATAAAACATCCCATTCCATATTAAAACAAATATTAGAGGAATGAAGTATAAATAACACAATTAATCTCGCAATTATTGAGTTTTCTTTCATTATTTAAAATAAATATACAGGAATATTTAAATAAATATCTAATTTATGATCATGAAATTCATAGACAAAATATTTAAGATAAAACTCAAACTATAAACACTATGGACAATCCTCTATTCCAATATGTAAAAAAATTTAAGTAGCGGTATAAAGTTAATAAAAAAAAAACATCCTTACAACATGTACACCAATCTGTGATCGTAGTTTCTCAATCTCCTCACGCAGTTCTCTGATAAGTTTGACATTGGGATCCTCGTTGATAGTTGGTTTGTTGATGATGTTCTTAGCTCTGTTGGCATACCTCAGTGTTGATAGAGTCTCACCATAATTACAGTCTGCCGGAGATACCTGACAAGAGAACAAAAAGTATGTTTACACATTATACACACAAATTAAACCAATACTCAATAAATTTAAATTATGATAATACACAAGATGATCGATAAATAGCAAAACAAAAATATTTTCACATACATGAATTACAGTTTCTGATTAGTGCATATAAACCAGTCACAAAGGATGCTGCCCTCCTGCTGGCTGGACTAGTGCCCATGAAACTTTTGGTAAAGGAGAGATTGAGAATGTTCCGAGGTAATACAAGAGTCAAAAGTGAAGGGAGACGGACCATACTAGGATGGCGGAATGGCAGTAGAAGTGGAATCAGGAATCCGGTGGAAGATGGACCTATAAGCTGATAAAGGAGATGAGCACTGTCTAGAAAGCATGGACAATTAAGCTTCAGATTAACCCAATGCATGACAGGACAGGTGGTTTTCGATAAATATCTCCGAAGAATATAGAAGGCCCCTATAGAAATCAGTATATATATAATCAATATAATTAAGTCAGTATGCCTTGGTTTCTATTAGTCAATGTTTCAATTTATTTATTTCAATTAAAAAAAAATCTAACCTAAGCTTAAAATAAAAATTGTTAAGTATATAACTTACAGCAGCTATCATAATGGTCTTAGAGTTCCCTCCCAAGGAGTCCTTTAGCAGCCATGTTAATACAGAATCTCTGTACGGTATAAAGACACTTTTGGCAGATTTGTTTTTCTGATTATTGTTGGTGTTACTCCCACTAGTACTGTTCTGTGACATGGAAGACTCAGCCAGAGCTGATATTACAGAGCCGAGGGTCACCAGTGACTTGTTGATGTGAGCTCCTTCCACTAATCTTTGACCTGTAGCTCCTGTTGCATCAGCTCTTTCACTATAAAGATTTTCATTAAACCAATCAAAATTGAGAAGATTGTAATTTTGACTTTGAAAGCAATTGATGACATATTTTTTTCAATGTTTTTGGCATTCACAATGAGAAAATTATAAAAAGATTTTTCCACTATGCATTAAATTATCACTTTGAATAATTGTAAGTTGTCTGTGACCGATTATGTATGACTTAATGGTGGTATGGCGAGGGTGGATACATTAAAATGATAGGTTGAAATTAATTGGGTAGTGGATACCACCCTTTAGTCATACATAACTGTCAAGTTTTTTATACTTATGTTCTGCACTCAGTTTTCAATCTGCTCATAAATGACACTAACGTGTCAAAAGCAGTCAAAATGTTACTTTAAGACTTGACATTTCTTTACAGATCTGTCTGCGTAGTATAGACGCTCACTTTCACATACAAGATTTCGGGTTTCAAGATCTATGTGGATCATAGATGAAGAATTTCATGTTCAGGAATAGTATAATTCATAGAAAATAGATTCAGTTAAACCAGGATGGACGCTCCAAATCAGAAATTGTGAGCAGAATAAACCAGGCAAGGATTGCCTTCAACAAAAAATCTAAAATATTGAAATCCCCAAATATTGATTTAAGCGTAAGGAAGAGCCTAACTAAAGCCTTTGTATGGAGCATTCTGCTTTATGGTTGTTAGACATGGACCATCAGCAAGAGTGAGAGCGGACGGTTGGCGGCCTTTGAGATGTGGTGCTACAGACGCATGCTGAAAATCCATTGGTCGGAACAGGTCGAAAACGAAGAAGTATTAACCAGGGCAGGCGAAAAAAGGCAACTTCTTAAGAGAATCAGCCAACAACGAGCTAACTGGATTGGCCACAACATCAGGCACCCAGGACTACTCATCGCCATCGCGAGGGTAAGACCGAGGACACAAATGGCAGAGGCCGACCAAGAGATGCATATATTGACCAACTGAAGAGGGACATGAACTGTGGCTCATACGTAGAGCTGAAAAGACTGGCTGAGAATAGGGAGGAATGGAGAAGAAAATCCAAACTCGTTGCAGACCAATTATTATTATATATAGATTCAGTGACGTGAAAGAAATTTCTCAATACCAAAATGTCATCCAGCTATATAAATTTTGAATTAGTTGAAAGATATCCCAGCATAGTGATAACTCACCCACTGCACTGTAAATATGTATTAGGTACTATTGTTATGTAAGATTATATAACTTATAACCCATGTACAGTGGAGTATAAAATAAATAAATAATAAAACATTTTCATGTTTCTGTATGCTCAAATAGGTCTAGAAAACTGATATATACACTTTAGTTAATCAATTATTATAAACATATTGATCAGGTGATAGTAATCTACATATGTAAACACCTTGTACAATATAACAACACCTGACTTCACATGGTTAGACAAGATACAAGAATACAACAGGTAGTAGTTATATAAAGGTATTATGTCATGTTTTGAGAATGTCCAATGTTAGAACATCACATTGTTTCAGACATCCTGGATGATCCTCTATCACAATATATCATTCTAATGACAATATTATCAGAGTGTTGGGAGAGTTATGACAAGAGGTGACTTGACTGGTACCGAATCGTTTTAAAAGGCAGTTGATTCTTGCTTTTTGCCCCCGAGAGCAGAGTTAAAGTGTAAAAAAAGTTGAAGTTCAGTTTAATTGGAAAAAGTCATATTTTGCAACGAATTCACCCTCTGTATATTGATTTTATTAATCCAAATGTATTTTTGTGTATAATTGTTTGTAACCAGTGAAGAATAAATAAATAAAGAAGAATTATGCGTTACATACCTTCCAGCCAAATCCACCAGATGCACTTTGGAGACTGTTTCGCTGGGCATGTTATTGTGCTGTAGGAAGACTGCTTGGACGAAAGTAATGGTGAAAATGGCATGAGATCTGCTGGAAACATCGTTCATCTGTGTAGATGCTGTGGTGCGGTGGAGGTTACCCCTGTGCATACATTCCTATAACAATCATATCACAGTTAGAATTCCTAACAATGTAAAAATTTAATAAGGACACATGAAATTATAGATGGGAAGATAGACAGAGATAATCAGTTCTAACCTGGATGTCGTCATAATCAGAAACAAGATGTTTAGATAGATCCTGTACATATGGTCCCAGTCGGGGATGTTCTCGAACTTTCAGAGAATGTCCAGCATCTCCTCCGAGCAAATCTTTGACTCTTTCGTTGTAAATCTCTAAATAGCTAACTTCTGTGCGATAAGAAGCTCCATTCTCTTTCCCAGCAGCAACGCGTGCAAACAGACTCCTGCATATTCTGGGAATCAAACCTTGGCATTCCTGTAATTGAATAAAAAAACTATATAAAATGAAAGTGAATTAATAACATTCTTATTTATCATAAAGATAAATGTTTATTAAATTTGTATTGTAAAAATATGATTCATATTGAATTAATGAATTTAATTGAATGAATAAATTAATAAATATTTCTATCTCAATACTCTTTGAAAACATCAACAAATAATTGAATGAATAAATTAATTTTGACATAGATTTTTTTATTTTATTTGTCAAAATAAGGATACAGACAGTTTACACAAAAAATATCACAAGTGTACACAATGAGCAACAAATAAACTAGTAAAGTATCCACTCTTAACCATTAATGAATGAAGCAGTTATAAAAAGTACAAAAAGAAGGAAGGATGGATACTGTATTGTAGTAAAAAAAAAAAATTTAAATGTTCACAATGATTGAGAAACAACATTTAATATTAAGATATACTTACTGGTGATCCCATCATGGTGAAAGTCTTTCCACTGCCAGTTTGTCCATAGGCAAAGACGCACGCATTGTAACCTTCAAAAGCACTATCAATCACATCCACACCCAAATCCGAAAACACCTGAAATAATATGACATGAACAAATTTGCATTTTCTAAAAATGCTGTTAGTATATTTCTAGTGTCACATAGAAGAATTTTGACCAATTATTATTGAATGTCCCTTCTGTATGCCAGACTGTTGTTGTGAAATAAAATAATATAACATAACATGCATAGACAATTCACATAGATTGAGCTAGTCCCAAACTAAGATTGAATTTTGTATTATGGGTACTAACGCAACGATACACATATATACAATGCACTAAACACATACATGTAACACCCAGACCCAGGACAATTTGAAAAATGTCATTCTTCAATCTGACCAGGCCGAGAATCGAACCCGGGACGTTGTGACTCAAAGGCAAGGGCGTTACCTGTTAAATGGAATTTCATATGATTTTTAGAGTCTTGGGAAGTAAGGAGGTTATCAAGATGAAATTATTTCTATGACACGTTATGACTTCTATATAAAAAAACCACTGTAAAAGTTTCTCCCAAGAGATTGCAATTTTGAATAAATTAGGTCTAGGTTATTATTTATGAAAAAAAAATACATAAATCTATCACGATAATACATTGTCATAGCGAGAAATGTATTTTATTTAGTAAAAATTTGAATGGCAAATATGTATATACCTGTTCTTGTGTAGCAAAATGAGCATCCCGGCTGTCAAACGACCAGTAGGAATGATCAAATGTAAAATCTTTGTGTTTGTCTCTGGTTACCTCTCCCTGTGGATCTTTGATGTTCTGTAAACATCAATATTATTTATTGATTTGGCAGTGCAGTAACACTGTGGTAATTTCTAAATATTATATTTAGTACTTCCACATTGACTTTATTAATCAGGATTTAGCATAATATAATGCTAACACAAAAACAGTTTGTATTTTAGATACATCAAATTCAAATTCAATCAAATACAACTCAAACATCCACATCCACTACAACTAATTCCATTTTGCCACCTCACTAGGCTAAAGCCTGTATCGAGGCAGACAGTACCTACATCACTACAGTGAATTCATTTGTTAAATGGTCCAATGTGATCTATAAAATGTATTTACTCCTTCTAATTTTTTGTCTGATGCTGTTCAGTTAAATAAACCCGATAGTCCTCAGGATGGACATCTTATGAAGAGTAGGATTTTGAGGGAATCTAGAGTGAGGAATGATTGAACTTCTACCTGATCTGATTGCATTCTGCTAAGAGGTGCAGAGTATCAGATTCTTCTTCACAAAGTTACAGGTAATTTGGTTACCCAGAGACTAAGATAGAAAAGGAAAGCATAGGGAGTCAGTTTTACAATTACTAAAAATATTGATTACCTTCAGTGTGTGCAGTCTTGTCTTCTTTCCATCCATTTGTACTATTAACTTTGCTTGCATATCTAACTCCCTGAAAAAAAAACATAAAACATTAATAAGTGACTAAATAAAGGAGGCCATATAGAGCTCACTGCATGGGGTCCTGCACATGGCGGAGAATTACTCAAGGTGGAGATAGATGGTCTATAGAACGAGACATGTGATGGTCACGATCCTCAGAATTGAGGGATCAATGGAGATGATAATAATAATTTGGTATAAAGCAATCTTAAACAAGCATTGGTTCATATCACCCTCTAATCTCTCGTTGTAGATGCATTTGCCAAAATATGTAACTGTTGATATAAAATATATTGATGATTCATATAGTCCATATGGTGCATTAACAACAATGGCCATATCTTTTAGAATATTTACTAATTTTTTTATTATTTAACCGGATTTGGATCCAATCGAGGTTTTTGATTGGCCATATCTTGTTTATAATTACTTGCTTAACTCGAAGAAAGTGTTTTTTTATTATTGTAGGGTCCTTTTACGATTTTTCAGGTATATAGGAACTAAGAGGAAATAAAATAATTATGTATTAGAATAAGGGAAACTTTTACCATCTTAATGTTATGGAGTGAAAATTATTATTATTAATTTTGGAATATGTTTTCTACGAAAATTAGTATTGCATTACTAGTCTATTACGTCAGTGCCTATAGGTGATTCATGATAACTTACAAAGTCATAGACTACAACTATGCACAGTTGTCACATGACAATAATAATATTAATTTATTGAACACAAAAATATTATTTATAGGGACTATTTAATTCAAACTATTAACGAAACATATCCCCTTTATATAGACAAGTCTTGTGTAAAGGAGGGTTATATCTATTATTATCCACATTGTATATTATACCTAAAAATAAACAAATAAATCTGTAATAAATATTCGAAACATTATTTTATTTGTTTTGTCACTCATAATAAAAATATTCCAGTTAGCATGAGTCATAATTCTAGGAAAAGGAGGGATTCTCCGTGGTTATTAACATTTTTTCTAGAATTAGAAGTATTTTTTTAAACATGTGCATCTACAATAATGCACCATATAATCAATCAGCTGTGTTAAAGATTTCAACTTGGTATGACTCATTTCAATTAAAGATAACTGCCAAAACATCACAAACAAATGTAACAAACAGTAAACAAAATCATATTTCATAGCAAAATATATTAACTAACAGGTTGATTAAACATTCAAAATCATTGAACTTGAATTTATTATGCATTTAATTTCCTAATTCGTCAAGCATGAAAATGTGATAAACATTAAATCTCAACATACAATACATTGTAAGTTAATAGAAAAGTAAGTAAAACAATCACGCACTTGTTAAAAAAGAAAGTGTTTTATCATCAAGATTTTAAATGATAGGCTGTGTGTAATTTATAAAATCTGCAACTTGTCATCTTTAATTACCGAAGCGTAACCAAAATACTTGGAACTTATCTAGTTTTAATGAACGCATAAATACTTGATATTATTGAACTATTTTTATGTAGATATGTAGTATTCAACCTGGAGAACAAGAATCCGTCGCACAATTGTGGATTTTTTAAGCACAACAATAAATATTTGCATTTTTCGTATGCCCTTGACGTATCACAAGTATCCTATAAATATCGGGGGCCATGTTGAAATTTGCACAGAGAAATGGTTCATTGTTACCAACATAACAAAAACAATGTTTACTGGACAAAATACAACGGAAGTCAAAATTAGACAATGGGGAAAAAAGTCAAAATAATGAAATGGGAAAATTATTACAATTTATTAAATTGAAAATAGACATACCTCATATTATTATTATAAATCCTTTTTCTTATATACTGTATTTGTGTTGTTAGGTAGTCTGGTGCTAATATATGCAAAAACACATTTAATAAGTTGACTGATTGCGGGTTAGGTTTGTTAGGTAGTACGGTGCTAATATATGCAAAAACACATTTATTACGTTGACTGATTGCGGGTTAGGTTTGTTAGGTAGTACGGTGCTAATATATGCAAAAACACATTTATTACGTTGACTGATTGCGGGTTAGGTTTGTTAGGTAGTACGGTGCTAATATATGCAAAACACATTTATTACGTTGACTGATTGCTGGTTAGGTTTGTTAGGTAGTACGGTGCTAATATATGCAAAAACACATTTATTACGTTGACTGATTGCGGGTTAGGTTTGTTAGGTAGTACGGTGCTAATATATGCAAAAACACATTTATTACGTTGACTGATTGCGGGTTAGGTTTGTTAGGTAGTACGGTGCTAATATATGCAAAACACATTTATTACGTTGACTGATTGCTGGTTAGGTTTGTTAGGTAGTACGGTGCTAATATATGCAAAAACACATTTATTACGTTGACTGATTGCTGGTTAGGTTTGTTAGGTAGTACGGTGCTAATATATGCAAAAACACATTTATTACGTTGACTGATTGCGGGTTAGGTTTGTTAGGTAGTACGGTGCTAATATATGCAAAAACACATTTATTACGTTGACTGATTGCGGGTTAGGTTTGTTAGGTAGTACGGTGCTAATATATGCAAAAACACATTTATTACTTTAATTTTATAAAATTAGTGATATATATGGTATTTATGGATTTAATTAATTTTTTTATTGAAAATTTATCATTTTTCTCTATGGTATGCATTGTTTTTGTCATATTGGTAATCCTGCAATTCATTTCCTATATTTTTGTGTCAACATGGCGTCAGATACTTGTTTTGATTGTGATGTGTAAATCGTGTGCAAAATATGCAAATAATTAATTTTGTGTGCGTTAAATCATCTTATTTTGGATGGATTATCATTTCTCAGGTAGAAAACTACATATTCACATAAATATAACTTGAAAATTCATAATAATTTTTTTGAATAGTTCATCTAGTCTAGATATTTACCAAATACTTAAATATGACTTAAAACAAGTGTCCTAATTAGTATTGTTAGGAATTAAATTATTTACCTTTGGTTGAAAGGGCGCACCCTCACAGCTACTTTTACTGAAGCCATCCTTTTTCATAATATTTACAAATAAATTGAAAATCGTTTAATATTGATATCCAAGAATTAAACAACACGAAAAAACAGCACAAAGCTGTGGCCTTCACTGCGAGCTCTCCAACTTCCCTGACAGATGTTTTGTGTTGACTCGCTGATCAAAGTGATAGAACATCGTATGTTATCTATGGAGCAACATGATGCAAATGACTACACAAATTAAGAAATTATTATAAATTTTAATAGCGGACGCAATACTTTACTGCGCTCATTAAGAAATAAACTTAAATCGCGTAAATAGATTTGTAACGAATCAAAATACTCGCCCTGTTTTATTACAAAACAAAGAAAAACAAAGAACCTCCATTCTATGAAAACGTCAATGTCAAGTATCTTTGCATTATAGAGAAGACCATAATCATTACTATTCTGACTCGTAGATGGTGCACCAAAGAACAGTAACAAAAGTTTTGGATGACTCGGTTCTTTTAAGATTTCTCTCAACACATTTCCTAATAGACCATTAAAGGATGACGTCACAGAAAAATCATTGAGGGGCATCAGGCATCTCAACACAACAGACGATTACGGTGTACTATTAGGTGGAACGCCTAAAGAATACCTAATAATAAAAAAAACTCGTCACGTCAGTGTCGATTTTGTTATTATTTTGTCGTCTAACTATCTTTTTTTTCTCTTATGGCATAACATTCTACAAGGATGATTTGCGCAATCTGACTGTTTGCCCCCCAAGCAAAAGCAAATCCATAGACAAGACCACGTGACCTTTAATGGTCTATAACGTAACAAACGTAGTGTATTGCTCTTGTTTTCTCCTTTTTCAGGATGTAGAAAAGAAAAGAGAATGATATAATAAATATTTTCTTTCTTATTTCTTCGATAGCTCGAAAGTTCGCTGAGCAGTGTGGACGCAGCTAATGTTCATAATAATAATTATTAAGTAGGTATAATGCATGTCAAACTTCACGAGATAAATTGAGCCTAGTCAGTGGACTCTTGTCCTACCAAGTATCAATGAGCCGGATCATGAAAAATGGCAGAGAGCAGCCCTAAAATATATCATAGACATCACATTCGTATTATTCTATGGTGTAAATCGTCAATTTCTTCCATTTCGAGACGAGAAGTTAGATCACCGAAATGCATTCTATAATCTAACTCACTAATACTACTAAAGAAATTTGACACCACTTGTCAAATTTCAAATATAAGGTGATAGGTATTTTTTTCAACATATATACAGCATAATATAGTATTATAAATTGTACAAACTGAATCTAACCTAATCTGAAAATTAATAGCAGTTTATTTATTTCCAAACCTAACCTTATTTTTATCTCCTTTCGATCTATTTATTCAGAATATAAAATAAAATGTACAGATTTTCTCAGCAATTCCAATTTTCTCTAAATCTACATTGCTGAAAGATAAAGTGATGTGGCCATACTTGGGCGACTTGATGAGATCCCACTGACCAAATCCTGAAAGATGGTTATGTCAGAAGCAAGAGAAATAGAGGGCATGTATGTGGAATTGTGTAAATGTGGCGTTCTATCCCCTCTGCCTACTTGGGATTTGATAGACAATAAACTTCAATATGTTTAACAAAATCATTATTTATTAAAATCACATAGGTCAGAAGGCATTTACAAACATAAAAAGTAAAAATATCTTATTATAAATAATTTATTGACAAAATTATTAAGCAAACGAAGCAATAAAACACTCACAAGCGGCGCCAACGTTCCAAACTTAGCGAGAATGACGTTTGTTGCACAGGCGCGCCACGCGGCGGATATGGCGCTAGTCATTGCTTCTACTTGTCATTATCTTTAGTAGTATTAGTCATAGAATAATAAATATACTAAAGTATAGAAGCCAAGCTGCATACAAATAAATCATTCTATGGAAGTTCACAGGGAAAGCCCCATCTCTGTGTGGGGTACGCACAGCTGAGTTTCGCTTTCGCTGTAGGCGGGAAATTTCAAATTTTGTAGATATTGAAGCTCTTTGGATGTGTCGTGTTGTTGTAATCTTGTTTCCTGACATGTCACCACACCATAATGGCGTCGTGAAATTTCAAGAAACAAGAAAACAACAACATGGCACACTCAAAAACACTTCAATAACTGTAAATTATAAAGCACATGAAAGTCTGCGACATATTCTCCTTATTTTTACTGAACGTGAATAAAACTATAAGACATACCATATAGGTATTACTAAAACAATATTTATACCAAAGTTAACTATGTATTTGTATAAATATGGCTAAGAACATGACAAAATTGAATCATCTTCATTAATAAATCTAAATATTATTGGATATTTTATGTTTCTTATTCACATTCAACATGTTATATCAAGGAAATGAACTATAGAATAGGAAACTATTGAAAAAAATATTATGTTGAGAATATTGTTTATTAAACATCTTTTCATCATTATTTGTGAAAGGAAAAATCATTTGTGTTATATATCGAACAAATTTAGATAATATGAATGAAAGAAAATATAGAAATTTACTTTTAATTGATGCAGAATCACAAAATCTTGTAACGACGCACGTGGACTTTTTCTAAGTACTTCCATGTCCGCAACAATATAAGTTTTAGCTGCCTTGTCAACAATTCGACATAATAAATATTCTGTCTATATTCCATAGATCTGAAACAATAATAACATCATATTATTTTCCAATTTAAAACTAATATAAACTAACAAAAAACTCACAGAAATCTATTTCAACTTAATATGGAAAGTCATGTATGTATATTATTATGTTAATATGTTTTACACACCTGTGTTCTGTATCGCCTCATTGTTTTAATTATGTGTATTTTCTTCAAGAACAATATTACTATTTAATACGAAAAAAACGGCATTTTCATCAAAAAAATGTTATTAAATGCAAATGCGTGATATCTTGACACTTGTGAAAAATAACAAAATGGTAGTCATAAAACCATGGAAACTGAAAAACCTAACCATAGTTGAATTCGTTCTTTGAAAATTTTCGCAATAGACAATAATAATTCTAGGAAAAAAGTACTTATCTAGAAAAATTAATAAGTATACTAACGCCATCTAACAGAACCCCTCACTCCCTCAGTAAGTATTGCATTCTCCATAGATTTTAATTTTGTATGGCAGCTTGAAGGGCCTGGTATTAGTAATGCATTTCGGTGATCTAACTTCTCGTCATTTCGAGGAGAGCGAGGTATTTTGTGAAATATTTGTATTTTCTCGTTAAAATACAATTTTAGCAGCTTGTTATAAAAATTGGTAGACACCTATATCTTATTTGATTCAAATATTTTCCGATTAAATAATAATATTTAAGGCGTACATGATGAAATTACTGGGTAGGTTATCCCATATCTGTCAACATTATGTAATGAAAAGGCTGATATTTTATTTTGTAGATAATCCGCAAACATGTCTGGAGAAGAGATTTCACGCCCAATGAAGTACCCATACACCTTTTCTGCAAAGATCGCACAGTTCCCTTACAGGTTCCATTTTGAGAACAATTGGATGTATAAATATGGCCTCATTGGAATCATCTGTGCAATGCCTCTGTTTTACAAGATCCAGAGAATGGGTAAGTTGTTTCTATGATTGTAAGAAGATGCATATACATTTTTTTGTTACAAAGTGAATGCACCCTCACAATAAGTGTTTTAAAGCCATCAAACAGTCAGTAATTTTGCAACAATAGTCATGTGTAACACAGATCCGACCCGAGTCAAATGTTCGGGTCCTTCCAAATTGACCCGCGGGTCTACAGATCACCTACGGGTCACCGGGTCCTAATGATCTGTTTGAGCGGAGACCCGTTGGATCTGTGAGGACCCGATGACCCGAAAGATCTGTTTGAGACGATGACATGTAGGATCCGTTTAAGCGGATGACACGTAAGTTCTGTATGTTTTGTTCACAAATTGAATAGAATGACCGTTTGTACTTACCCATACATACATACCATCACGCCGCTTCCCATACATACAAATCCGTATTCTAATAATATATTGTGTTTTATTGCTGGAAAGTATCGCAAAGTTTTGCAAGTCTCTAAAAACATTTTTCACAAAATAATACTACAATACACAAACACAAAATATTTCACAAAAAAATATCATGGCAAAACATTTTATGAAACCAATACTTTTTCATATAAAATGTTTACCTTTAATCAATAGCTTATCCACTATTTATTTCAACTAAACCTTTGCACAGTTCACAATAAAAAGTATTTTCCTATTTGAAATTAATTGGTAATATGTTGTTTTTTTTTCCTTTATGTATATTGTTTTTCTTTGTTTATGCATTATTTCTCTTGACTGTTTTTTTTTAATTTGTATTATTTGTAAAGGCTGATACAGCTGTTTGTTATGTAAATAAATAAATATTTTGTGGCCAATAAATGTCATTATTATTATTCTTATAATTATTGAGTACTCCGTTCAGATATTAAGTGTAAAAATCTCCATACCGTATGAAAGACATAGTGGATCATAGACAATAAGCTATCAACACCGGAAACAGCTCCGACCCGTAGACACAGGTATATGCTGCAACCGGAAAGACCCGTGACCCGTGTATGTACCTACAGCGGAAACGGGTCTGAGCTAAAGACAAAGATCTGGGTTGTAACCGGAAAGACCCGTGACCCGAATCATATGTTCGGCTCAATGCTATCAGTGGACCCGAACGGGTCGGGTCGCCTCAAAGTGATCTGTTACCCATGACTATGCAACAATGAATTAAATATGCCATTTTTTGGTATTACCAATTTACGCCATCTTAGCATATTCATTTTGACTGGTAAACATGTTAAACTATTTTATATATAAGGTCAGAAACTGTTAACAGTCTCAAAGTTTGATACAATTTGAAACATTTTTTGATAAACATTATATTTGTTTTAGCAAACTCTCCTGGAAATATCCGCATGTGGCAAGAAAAGAAGAGATTAGAAAGAGAAGCTCGCCACCACTAATGTTTCCATATATCTCTAGATCATTTTATTTTAAATTATGCAAGCCACCTCTCCTTATATTTTGGCACATATGGGTTACATTATTCTGTTTATAGCTTAATTAAATAAGTAACTGTTTAACACCCTGTTTTTTACTGCCTTCACTCAAATTAGTTTAGTTATACTAACAGTCTGGACAATAGACTTATTATTGTTTATGAAAAACTATCGCAGGGGCACATACAAATCACTACTTATTTAGGAATTGAGGATATTAAAATTTGAAAGTTTTAAAATAATTTATTGCAAACAATTTAATTCATTCACAACATTTCCCACTTGTGGGGTAGCCAGTGGATCAACTGTATATAATTAGTTTGCTTGTCATCTTTGTGCCTGTAAATTCATGACTACAGCAGCGAGAACCAAACAACATAAGATATACATTAATGAAAATTACAATAAGATTACAGTTCCTACTATGAATGTAATATTAATATAACACATCCCAGTACAACAAGCAGGTCAAACTCGAATCCTAACACGGGCCAAATAAAAAATTAAAAGTTTATGTGGGCCACAAAAAAAATGTTTATACTGTAAACTAGGTTTATTTTGAAAAGTATAAAAAAGGTAAAATTAATAAAGAGTATTTTTTTTGTACTGCTGGTGAGCCGCATGCGGCCCGCGGGCCTCAAGTTTGACATGCTTGCAGTACAATGTTTGATCATTAAAGTTACATTCATACATGTAACTTTAGTGTTAGCAAAAGCTAGTTTCCACATTTATGACTGTCACAAGTGGGTCATGATTGCAGTAATGGAATGAGCATCATAGAATTACACATATTTATACCAATACAGTATATCTCTCGTGCATGGCATTAACAGTATAAGTAAAAAAAAAAACGATTTTTACTTTTTGATGGAATTTTGTAGTATATCTCAAACTACACATGTGTAATCGATAACAAAAATCAAATTGTAATTATAAGACCTTAAAAACAATATTTGTATTTAATAGTATATCTTATTTATTTTCAAACTCGTATAGCATTAAAAGTATATGTCGACCTATACTCTTAGTGACCAATCATTATGGTTAGTTTTCAACATTGTGAGTGGCATCAACAGTATAAGTCAACATGTACTATGAGCCGCGTGAATGTTTTTTTTTTCTTACTAATTCACTTATACTGTTGGTATCACGTGTTGTCTCTCTTATTCTTTTGTTGGCTTTCTTCCTAGCCAGAAACTGCCAAGAAAAATTATTAGTTCAGGACAATAAACACAAAATTCAAAGCTTTATCAAATGGGGCTTAAGGAATAGGACAAGGAGTTTGAAAATACTTTTTTTTTCTTGAACCCAGGAGCAAGGAAGTATTTGTAGGTAACGGAACCCTATAATGTACCAGGTTGTTAATCCAAGTTGGGTAGAAGTTATTGATCGGGCATTCGAAAAAAAAATGATCAAGGTCCTCCTCCTTCAGGCGGTCGCATTGAGGAGAACCAATAACGTGGATTCGGTAGAGATGCGATCTGACAAAGCAATGAGCTAACTTCATTATACAGATCGTGGAGGTGTCAGCCTTACTCATTGAAATTTCCAAAAAACAAAAGTTTCGTGGACACATTGGGTTGGATTGAGGTATACTTTCTTCCTTTGAGTTGGCTGGTCTCTGACCACTCTGCCTGCCAGCACTGGATGAGATTTCGGCCGAATATCAAAGTGTAATCGGAGGCTAAGACAGTTTCCGATGGGTTAGGGAGGTTCGTTCCCAATTTGGCCAATAGATATACTGCCTCATTGCCCAGGATCCCACAGTTCGGGATCCAACCCAGTACCACCTCTCCACCCAAAATCTGAAGTTTATATAGGAGGTATCTAATATCTAAAGATAAAAGATCATCTGGTTGGGATAATGCTGGAGAGAGAACGGCCTGGAGGGAGAACGGACTGCAGAGCGTTTTGAGAGTCGCTGAGGATAGTTTTAACCCTGTAATGGCGTATGGTCAGAGCCCTTATAGCCTCTCTAATAACAAGACATTCCGCTGAGAAGACTGACGACTCGTCTCTGTGCCTGAACATTTTATTAGTGTTATATTAAAAAAAGAAGCCAGCCCCTGTACGCTCTTTGTCACTTTTCGAACTGTCTGTATAGATAGGTGCCAGTAGTGCCAATCGGAATCAAAAATCGATTTGAAAATATGAGGTGCGAATATGCCATTACTGACACCCAGGTTGAGAGCAACTTTCGGTTTAAAACTTAGTGTGGGAAATGACAAAGAGTATACAGTAAGAACTGTGTAGCTCTCCAACAAGGGAGTTTTAATTTTTCTATAGCTGGTAACAAGAGGTGGTGGATCTTTACCCCTCCATACCGGTAAATGAGTTACCAAGTATGAGAGGAAATGAAGTTTGAGAGACAGAGGGTAATCAATAAAGGGTTATCAATAAAACGCAGGATTTTGACTAAAAACCTGTAACACATAAGATGTCTGCGCAGTCCAAGTGGTGGATCTGCAGCCTCCACCTGTAATGCGTTGATAGGGGAGGATTACCCATAATTAACGGAAGAGACTGAGACCTGATCCGGTCTCAACAAGTTTTCTTGGAGATTGGGGTTATTAAAAAGGATCCAAAGTCCAAATGGCTGCAGATAAATGCTGTATAAAAGAGTCGCGGGGTGGCAACCTTACCAGACCCTGGAGACGGCTCTCATGATGTTGAGGCCGGTCTGACATTTGTGGTGTATGAGTTCAATGAATAAGGTCCATCAAAGACCAGTGACCAATGTGACCTCCAGGAATCTTATTTCTTCACTGTGTCGGTGTTTAGGTAGTAGAATTCCATATCGAAACAATAAAACAGGTGTTTTATTCTACTAAAGATTTTATTTTGTGAGAGAGACGTCTTTCGTCTTATGAGGACATTGTCAATCTGACAATCAACCGATTGACAATGTCCTCATAAGACGAAAGACGTCTCTCTCACAAAATAAAATCTTTAGTAGAATAAAACACCTGTTTTATTGTTTCGAATCTTATTTCGTTAAAAGAATTAATCAACCGTTGGTCAAATCAAAATTTCAGGTAGACTAGATGGAGTTTTCTGGAGAATACTATGCTTTTGCACTTCTGGAAGGAAGCATTAAGGCCATGTTCCGACAACAACTCTGATTGCAAGGAAACCTGGAAGTTGTCCATGGATTTATCGGAGCAATATACGAACAAATCATCCGCAGATTTCAAATTTGGACATCCGTAGATAGTGACTGATAGACATCATGCGTGTACAAGTTGAATAGAATGGGTGAGAACACTGAGCCTTGCGGCAATCACCTGTGAATGGTCTTTCTAATAGGAGGGTGATTGCGGGTTTGGTTCACGTCCGGATAGGGTAGAAGGAATGTCCAATTGATCAAGCTTTGCACATAGTATAAAAATAATAACATTATCGAAAGCATTATTGATGTTCAAGCAAATACCTTCCAAGAGCTTTCTCCTCGATAACGAAACGTGAACATCTGTGACCAAAATAGCTACGCTGTCCAGGACTCCCATTCTCTTCCTGAAATTGGATAACCAAGATGGCTGCTTCCTGTTACCTTATATGAATCAATCTAGTCGATTTTTCACCATGTGTTCTGTATTTTTGGCTATTGCTGAGGAGAGTGCAATTGGTCGATATGATTGGCCCTGGTTTGGGTCAGTCTCTGCTTTCAAGATTGGAATAATGATCTGAGTTTTCCTCGAGCAAGGTATATTGCCTATGATGAAAATATTTTTAATAATGTTAAGTAAATATTCTAGAGAAACTCTTTGTATAAGGCTATACGTTATTCCATCGATTCCTGGGGATGTATCTGTAACGCAGTTCAGGAACAGCTTTAGTTCCTTGCCATTAAAATTTTTGTCAATTTCTCCAAGAGGAAAGTGGGAATAGGATTGAGAAATTTCATTATGTTTTGGCACTGAAGGGGGGCAAGTCTGTCTGCGAATTTAAGGATCCATTTGTCTGAGGATGGATGAAGTTTAGGAGAGCTGCAACCCTGGAAGATGGTACCATCAGTTGGGAGACAAAATATGAAAATAGTTTCCTAAACACTCACAGTGGATAATGAGAAACCACCATGGAAACTTGCAATCTATACCATTACAAAGCGAAGTACCTATGTTTTTTAGTCTTCCAAGGAAGAGTCTGTTTTTATGAAATTGGATGATTTTTAATATTATTTTTAGAGCTAGCCTATGAAAAAGTTGCATTTAGTAGTATACGTCACAAACAAAATACCAACACAACTGACATCAACAGTATATGTAAGAATCTAACAGTATATGTCACTGAAACCAGATACCAACACAACTGACATCAACAGTATATCGCACATTGAAAACAAAAGTGGCAGTATACAAAAAATGACAATTTTGAGTTTGAACGATCTCTAAAATGCTCAAATTAAAACGCACCCAATGCAAAAACACCTATTCAAATAGCTTGTTTAGTTTTCCCTAGAGATCACTAGTGTCGGTTTGTACTTTTTGTATAAGCGTCAAGTTGCTAATTAATAAAGTGACACTATCCAGTTCGAGTCAAACGGCCGCATTGGTTGCACATCGTGGTGAGTAGAAAAGTGACATTTTTGTTTTAGTAGCGTTTTAAGATTTATTTAACATTATTAATTTGAAGAAAGACGAAATGCATAAATGGCATTTTAAGTATAGTGTCATTTTTATATATTACTTTGTATAAATAATGTATTATGAATGAATCAAAGAATGTCAATATTTGTTTAGTGCCAGTTTTGTAATAAAGATGTTAGAATCACGATGTTTTATTTTATTTAAAAAGTGGCATGTTGTGTTTAGTGTCAATTTTATAATAATTATATTTGAATCGCCGTTTCCTTATTTCATCAGATAAATGTTATATTTTGTTTAGTGTCGCTATTTTAAATGCAAAATATTACCAATTTTTTTTAATGCCATTTTTGTGCTAGGTTGTTTTGTGGTTTTGTGCTACCTTATCTATTGTTTTTGCATAGTGTTTATTTACCTATATTTTAATTTAATTATTTACTTTCGGAATTTAGTATTACACTAATAATTATTGGTACTGTCAGTGTGATAAAACTAATATTTAGTGCAACTTTTTTTAAGGATATCATCATGGATCCATTAAGGAGTAGAACTAAAATGATATTAGAACTGGCACTCCTTAAGCACCAAAACAATCAAAATACAAATTCAGAAACCAAAGAAAGTTCAGAAAACAAAGAAGATTCAGAAAACATAAAGATCTCAGAAAACAAAGAAAATTCAGAAAACAACAGGAGCTCAGAAAACAAAGAAAACGTCTTCGATAGTGATGATGGAGACTTTTCTCCAGTATCAGACGATGACAAACCATACACACCTTTGAAGAAATACCGTCGATCTATCTCGAGTTTATCTCGTTCTTCGTCTTCGAGTCCATCTTCAAGTTCGTCTTCTTTCCAATCTGGACCCATATACCTATCATCGCAATACGTTTCAGCAATCCGAAGAGCCAAAAAACGTGGAACACCATTTACTGTGAATGAAATGGGATGCAGCGATTGTATAGACATTAAACAACTGCCGGTTCCCAGACTAAATAAAAGTATTAACGGAGAAGTTGTAAAAATGTCGGATATAAAAGTTATTAAAATTTCGACAAATGAAGAGAATGAGGTGAAA
This sequence comes from Athripsodes cinereus, assembly GCA_947579605.1. Lineage (NCBI taxonomy): Eukaryota > Metazoa > Arthropoda > Insecta > Trichoptera > Leptoceridae > Athripsodes > Athripsodes cinereus. Next base: position 19,438,887 of record OX388321.1, on the reverse strand, counting down.
ATAGAATATAAAATATCATACCTCGATGATTTCAAAGAACTGGATCTGAATGCTCAAAATACGAGAAACAACCGTACCCAAGAACTCAAACAGTTGTACCAGCGGAAATTGGATCTATCCGAAAGGAAGAAAAACGATGTCAGGAGCCTCCTTGATGCTGGGTTGATACCTAGTTACTATAACTCTTATTTTCAAAGTATTTTTTAATGTTTATGGTTAATTTAAGGTATTTATGTAATTACTTAGTTTAGATGTTAAGATATCTAAGATTCCCCGTGGAGCACCCGGGTTGTAGTATATCTCCCACTCTTTTTTTATATTTTTTTACAAGTATCCTGTAAAAAGCCAGGTGTTCGCTGAACTCCCACAAGACATTTTATATCTTACACAGCAATGAGACTCGCCACCCATTCTGAAATTTTATTTCGTACATTCTAGCGCAAAGAATTTCTTGTGTGTATTTTTATGCACACAAAATTTGCTGGTAACCCCTTTATTAGTGGTGATGGTATAGTAGTATTAGTTAAGATGGTATTTTTTTTTATCTTAAACAGTTATCAGTTTAGTTTTTATAAAAAAAGCACTTCTTGTTTTAGAGTTTCTGATAAATAAAAATAATATTCTTTGTTATGAAATAAGCATGTTTTATTTCTCTTTCTTTTTTACCTTCTCTCACCTAATATCATTACCTGATATTAATGTTAATTTTAGGGACATTATTCAAAAAACGAGTAGATGTGTGAAAAACAAAAATGGCATTATATTGAACTTTTTTTTAAATTAGTTTTTTTAAATAAATAAATAACTTTGTTTGTCTTCATTTCATCAGTAGTAAAAGTACGATAATCATATTTTGAAGTGAAACTAACTTCAGTGATTTAATTTATTTTTTTCATTGAGATATCAACTATAGAACTATACCAAAAACTTTAAACGCCCATACTGAAAAATCATGTTTTTTGTATAATGACACTTTTGTTTTCAATGTGCGATATGTAAGAATCTAACAGTATATGTCACTGAAACCAGATACCAACACAACTGACATCAACAGTATATGTAAGAATCTAATAGTATATGTCATTTTTATATCAGAATCTATGAGTACAAGTCAATTTAATCCTTTATTTAAGTTATTTTTAAACTTTTGTATATACAGTAACAAAATAATACACATTTTACATTGAAATTGTAAATTTCACGTCTTTATATCAATATTTGACTTCAGAAGCTTATTTTAAAAACTTTAAAATGCTCTCCTGTAAAATGTTGAAATTTGACTTATACTGTTAATGCCATGCACGAGAGATATATCCCACAAGTGGGCTAGTCAGTGGACTAACCATATGTAATAGTTTGAGTTCATCGGTAGCTTGGAGGCAGAGTCTCGGCCTTCAGAACAAGGGGTCTGTGGTTCGATCCCAGGTGCCGGCAAACTCCGCTTTCACGGCACAAGCTTTTAGCTTAGTGTATAAGGTTGTATTTGGGTTTATAACAAAACCCAGATATATCTTTTTAAAAATAAAATAATTAACATACACGTTGTCCTCCATATGTAAATGGAAAATATAACATTCAGGATGGGTGGCATACCGCATCGCTGAAGATGTTCGAATGTTTTATGAACACCTTGTATTACAGAAAATTCTAAGTCATACAGAAAAAAGATCTATTCATTGTCGAGGATTACACGCAAACATTGCTAAACAGTTAATCATTTAGGAGACACATACAAATAGTTATAGATGTGGAAGGCTGGTCTAAAAACGAATAATAAATCTTAATAATTACTTGTAACAAAAGACCTCAAACTCTATTTTTCAACAATTTTGTCAGAAAAAGTAGAAACGAGCTTCATCGATTTTAAGGAATTTTATAGCAGTTGGTTACCTCTTCAGTCGGTCTGCTGGCTACCCCACTTGTGGGATATGCCGTGATGGTGTAGTTGTAGTTACCTCTTCTTGTGATATTTCTGATATTCTAATAAAGTGGTAGGAATGGTGTATTGCAAAAGAAGGTGCTTATCTGTAGGGTTCTTGATAGGATATTTAAACAATAATATACAAAATGGAAAATTATTTATTATCACAAGAAAGATGTGCAATATTCCAATAAAACAAAGTAGTTATAATAATATAAATACAACAAGACATATTCTTCAATCATACAAGATATCTGCAATACAATAGCTCCGGTGGGACACACGATACTAAATGTATTTGGGACAACATTATCACTGTGGCAACACACATCTTCAATTACACGTCATGTCACCCAACAATGCAGTGTGTACTTTTTTTTTATTTCTGCAAAAATCAGTGGAAATTGTGAACTGAATTATTTTAGGTTAAAAATATTTCTTTTATCAACATGTGTTAAATAGAACATGCATACCTCAAAAGTTGAATTAGATTTATACAAACTAAAATATTTTGAATGAACGAAACCATGTTCACAAAAGAATAGATTTACATTTAAAATATATTCACAGATTGAGTGCATACATTCAAAATGTTCTTGTAACAAACAATCTAAAATGCCATCATCATTTTTGTTCATGTGATCAAACTTGAATGTTCTATTTAGATATTGCGCATTATCTTAAAAATAAATTAAAACATTACACTTGAACTCTTTACATGAATTAATGTTACTTAATTTAAAAATACTATTACATAATACCTACTGATTATCAAAAAATTATAGACAAGTAAGCTTGCCCCAACAAATCTGTAGATACACAATGGTCAGTGGCGGTCCTAGGTTCTGTGGGGACCTGGGCAAAGTAATTCGGGCCCCTAAAATAATTTGGTATAGGAATTTAAAAAAAACTCATCTCTAAGAATTTTTGTGCAGGACTTTAATAAAAAAAAACTGATTTAAAAAAATGATTTCTTCGGTGCATTTGGAAGCTCGGGGTCCTAGGTGCTTGCCTAGTTTGCCCACTGTTAATGACAAAGGTATAATAATAATTCCAACATTCTTAGTTATCATATATTAGAAGTAAGCTTTCGTTACAAGTCACAAATCTTGCAATTACTCTCATATTAATTAATTCAACCTGCTATTAAACTAAAACCTTTTATTAGGAAACAGAGTATTGCAGACACATGTGGAAGGCTATAAAACTTTTCACAGATTTGTTGCTTGACTCAAAGGTAACCAGACCTCTTCACACCGGGTGATTTTGTGCATTATCTTAATCTCTTTCAAGGTTTTCTAAAAACTTAAATTTAAACAAAAAAAACATAATTTACTAGATCTTAGATACTTATACAAGTAGGTGTTGTTATAAAATAATGTATGATAAACCCCTATAACGGGAATGATTTACAGTCAAGATTGTAAGACCAATATAATTTAATATTAAGATAATTATAGTTTATTCAACATTTAGAATAAGTTTACAGAGAAAACCTCATCCATTTCACACTTAACCAAAGAACACATTCAAATAATTAACTTTTTAAAAATTATGTATCTAGGTTTAAGAGTTAAAACAATATGTTTGTATTATAAAGGTGGAGGAAGTTAGCAAAGAGTTTGATTGAATATTTAATTATAGTTCATTTTGAATTGCAATTCCCGAGTCCGCATTAAAACAAACTATATTTTTTATTTATTTTTCCCATTGTAAGCATGTAGTACTCAAAGTAAGAGATTAAACAATAATTTTCTACTTTCTTTATTAAATTTACAGAAGAAGAAAAACACATAAAAAACATGTTTGTTAGTTTGTAGTTGTAATACAATTATTGCAGCTTATGTCGTGTTTTAATAAAAATGTTAAATGTGATTGTCCCAATATGAAACTATGGAATTTTCAAATGATCAGTATAACATTCTTTTCACTTTTATGAAATGGTGATATGACTAATCCAATATTGTCCTTATTTGATGTGTAATTTATTCCCAAACTTTTATTTTTTTGGCCACAATTTCCACATTTACGACCTTTGATTAGAAAATTGAAATAGGTTCTATCATTTCATGCGTCCATATTTTATTGCTGTATATTTTTGTAATGATGTTTGTGAATAAAATAATATTAGTAACAACTTCATAGAGTTTGTAACGTGTCCTTTAACTGCCGATATCCTTGTACAAACAAATGCGCCTCTCTTAAAAACGATAAAATTATTTCACCAAAAAATCACCTTTTTTTTGCTTATTCATTGTACATATAAAGAATTATTCCAGGGCTCTTCAATTTAATTTGGTAGCGAGAGGGTTAAATTAAAATGTCAGTGCTAAAACAAAAATTAACCACACCACAAAACAAAACATATTTGATCAGAATTGCAATGTTATTGTTGTTGATTCAACTTCCTATTCTATATGGCTTTCAAATTTTGCATAGACTTCAATTATCACATTGATTATTTTAAGAATTTAGTGCATAATAGTGCAGTGTTCCGCAAAGCGTGTGCCGCGGCACACTAGTGTACCGTGGTCATCACTTGGTGTGCCGCGGAAAAAAGGCAAGGTTTTGTGCAGATAATACATCTAAAAACAGTTGAGAGCAAAACAGTTTAAAAAAAACATTTGTTTTTTCTTTGGTGTGCCTCATAAATTTCTTGATTTGATAGGTGTACCTTGAACACAAAAAGTTTGCGGAACACTGTAATAGTGCACAACTGAGGTACAAATTGTATTCTAACTGTACTTAACAATTAACAACTGAAGATGCAGTTGTCACATAGAAATTAGGTCATCAACATCTAGTAAAAAGTAAAGAAATCAATTTACAATCATTATTTATGTAGACTATTGAAAATATTACTCATCAGATTGTGATCGAAAAAAAATCTTTGTAACTTTGCTCTGATGAAATAACAGGTTATTCACAATTATCTAATGCAGTGGTTCCCAAATTTGACTAGGCTCCAACCCATGTAACAAAAATTTAACTTTGGGACCCACCTTTTAGCTGTATTAGAGAAAAGAGGTCATAAATATTGGTAATGCTCAGATTCTCCAGTAGCGAGTCATGGAACTACTTAATGCTCAGGGCCCACTCAATATTCGCTCGCGACCCACCAGTGGGTTGCGACCATTAGTTTGGGAACCACTGATCTAATGTACTCGTTATCAAATGAAAATCATTATTTTTGTAATGAAAAATTACCATAATCAAAAAAAATAATTACAACCTATTAAGAAATAATTTTAATCAATGGAATTAATAATTTATCAAATTAAACTACTAATTATCATCGATAGAAAAATAGTTACTAATTGGATGAAATTTCTTTTATATCATCACAAACAGGGTAAGCGGCAGATTAAATGCGTGTAAAAAACACGCAAGTTGTTGTCTCCATTCCTATGGATGAAAAATTATAAATCAGATGAACAGTTATCACTGACTAAAAAATATCTATTTTACTAACATTATTATTGATTGGATGAAATTTATCATCATGAAACACAAACCTTAAATTTAGTCATAAAAACTAGGTACTTACTTTAGTTGAAAATAGAATTGTGTTCTAATGAATAGAGTAGATATATGTAGTTGAGATGAATTAGAAAGTGGAGTACTAACATTACATATATATATATATATATATATGAACTAAATAATATTCTAAAGATTATAATAATCAACTACAAATTAGAGATACCTATATCACACAATTTTCAACTGGGCATTAATTATATCAGAGAATACATTTATCACATTATTGTTGAATTATTATCAAATTAAATATTACTAATTATTATTGTACCTTATTAAATTAAGTATTATAGAAGTTAGCGTAAAAAAGTAAATCAGTTCTGTACACCTTCGTACGAGTTTTTAAGTTATAATGAAATGTGAAAATTTGACATTACACGTGTCATTGATATGAAAATGAAAAAGTGCCTGTGATGAGAAATTTGTAAAATTAATCATGTTCCATACAAAGTATTAATTATATTAACTATAAACTCGTACCAGGCCTAATGACGTGACAAATTGTAACATAAAAGTACAAAGCAAAGTAAATGACATCAGATTAAAAAGGGTTAGAGGCATAAAATTCAATATAATGTAAGAACACAGGTAAGACGGTTCCATTTGGAGGGATATTTTGCTAATTAAATGGCAGAGTGACTTTTTCACCAACATCATAACCGCTAATATTTGTAGTCACAGGAAATGTTTTATGAAAGAAGATACATTTATTATGACTATCTCGAATCTTGCCAGTAATAAAAAAGCAGGCTATTTCATCAACGTTTATTTCTAGATTTAAAGACTGATTGAATAATTGATTTGCGGCGTACGGACAGCTGGATGCAAACGTCAAGCATCAAGCAAAAATATTAAATGTTTTGGCGACAATTCGGAGCATTCTCCGAAGAAATATTCGGATGAATGCCTTTGTTACCCATCCATGAGACGTAAAGAAAGCATTTATCCAAATATTTCTTTGGAGAATGGTCCGAATTATCGCCAAAAGATTTTTGCTTGATGCTTGACGTTCGCATCCAGCTGTCTGTACGTCGCCATTGATGAACTGACACCAAAATTCCATAGACTGATTGAATGAGGACTGAACATCTATTGTATTAAATATAATTTTTTTGTCTTAAATGAACCAGTGAAGAGTGAAAGATTCATATAAGCTTTGTTTAACCTGAAATCAGTAAGTAGTATTGTTGAAAAACAAAAATGAATAATTATAAAATTTCACGAGGAGTAGCTAGGATTTATAATTAATATAAAAAAGATATCCAATTACAAGCACTATAATAATATGAGAAGAAACATTCAACTTAGTTGCATATGTAATTAGCCAATGAATTTTAGAAAGCAAACTCTTTATTATAAACCTACTAAGACAAAAGCATCACAAAATACATATAAAATAAATACAATTGTCAGAATGCAAACTAAAAATACATAATAACGTTACTACAATAATATTTCTAAAAAACAAATACAAAAGATATATAATACAATAACACGCTGATATAGAAAACAATAGTCTTTATGATGACTGATTTAGTTTTATTGCATGACATTGTCATACAACAAACAATGGCAATTATGAAAACATTTCTAAATTGAATAAAACAAAGTTCATCATTTCTGTTGTAACCAACAAAATGGGTATTATTTGTGTACAACAAATAGAAAAAAAAAGCATTACGCAACATCATCTACGCATTCTGCTTTATTGAAATGCGGGCATCAATTTAGTAACCGATCAACTCTCGACCAGATAAAGAACTGTATATGAATTTGATTGTTTAGTTTGAGCCCCATTTAATAAGAAAAAAACTTACATGTCAAAAAATTTATTTATCGTGACACTAAAAACATTATTATTTGAACCATTTAGATTTGATATCAAAATTGATAAAAAGAAAAGAAATTAAAACACAAACAACAGAGGCCTTTTGGAATGAGTTCATCCTTTTCAGGTCTGTCTTTTTGTTTAGTTTCTAAGAGTCTGGCACTGACAATTAATGAGTTCCGTAAGGCCAAGTCAAAGTCAAAATGTCAAAAATAAAATTTTATTTGTGTAAGTGAATAGTATTTGTGTATCAATATTTTATCAGTTTATAAAATGAACATTAATAGCACCAACACTTGTATACTGTACCTTGAAAAATTCCAATGAGACGTTTTCATATTTTTTAAAAATTAATTATCAAATTAATGTGACCCATTTTATCATATTATTTAAAAATGTTTTTTCCATAGTAAAATATGATATAGAAAATTAAATAAGCATGGATAATACAAAACGCAATATAATTTGCATGTGACATTTTAAATACAAAGATATTTATGAAATTTATAATATTATGCATGACATTGACTAAAGGTACAAAGTGAATCCGTAACAGATCCTTGATGAATACAATAAAAGAAGCATTAATAATTAATACTAATAAGATATACATATAATAATAACATAATATAATATTTACACAGTTACGTCTAAGAAACGATTAGTAGGTATATCCGCCTTAATATAAAACATCACACATGCATTGTTGTTGTGTTTCACTATACTGCTCCCAATAATCATCAAAGCTGGACACGGTTAGTTAAAAATTAACTTTATTATTCATCATTGAAAAAATTAACTTAGTTACTCACAAGTTACAGTTAATCAAGTAGAGTTAAATTCATAAAATGAGTCCCTTTAACACAACTTGTAAAAGACTCAACAGAAGTTTTTTATCAGATTCAAAATTAAAAAAATTTTGTAGCTATTTTAAAAGTTGAAAAGTTAATCAATTTTTTTAATGTTTTCTCTCTGTAGCCGGTGGAATAAATGCATGTAATTAGCACGCAGGTCATCCTCTTTGTGCCATCCAAAAACTTTTTTAACATGTCCAGTTTTGACCATTACAACAGTAATAATATGAATAGTAAGAATTATTTGATTAATAACAACAAACGTCCATTATATATACTAACACAATAAATAAATTAATTTAAAGTTTTGTTCCTTTTGCTACTAGTTGACGGTTCACTTGTGACATCTTCTTGTTCTGGCAAGCCACTGAGGTTAAGTTCTGTACACCGTTTTGAGAAGAATTTCTTTAACCTTATTCCAGCCCTGAAATAAACACAAGAACAAATTTAAATTGACTTCAGAAGTGACTACTTAAGCATGTGATTTTTATTTGATTCTTTTTTGTATTGAGACATCAATCTAAAACCCTAGAATTAATTAGTTATACAGTCTCTTTGAAATAGTTTGGCTCATAATCGTCACTTTATTGTAGAATTTTTGACTGAAAAGAAACCTCTTATCTTTCTATACCCTCACAAAGTTTCCCAGGTGGAGTAGGCAAAGAGAACAGAATACCATATTGACCATGCTTACATGCTTCTTCAACAATCATTATGTCCGATACATGCACACCAATTTATTTTACTTAATACATGCCCGTCCTTGAGGATTTGATCCACATGGTCAAGCCACGTAGTTCTCGGATGTGTGTGCTTTCTCACACCCTCTTTTTCAAATATATACACCCTATTCCCATTCAACATCAACATCTCTTCGTTGCATGTTTAAAATGACACATGTAAATGTTTTGACATTTCTATAATAAACTACTTATGATATCAAAACCATTTCTTAAAGTGATTCTTAGTATCAAATATTAAATTTTTAACTGGTTATAGTATAGACAACAATATTTGACTAAAATAATTGGCATAATACGCTTAAAGCGCCATCTATTCGCGGCATATTGTCTTAAATGAACAATGTTGAGTATAAAGATGGAGGCTTCAAATATTGTGTGTTTAAACAGAACTTCGATAGAGGGACATAGTATAGGAAACCATGTTACATGTGAAGTATTTGAAAAATATAGTATATATACAACTTTCAAAAAATCTGATACATGTGACAAACATGATATAGAGGGATTGGGAATGTTACCCGGGTTTAAAGAGTACTCTTAACCAGCCTGTGTCGATTCGTAAGCATCGAGACTCTGTATCATGCTATCCTTAAGGAAGTTCACATTGATGTATCACCACGTACACACGGTATATATAATATACCTAACTAGTATGTAACCTAATTCATTAGGTTGGACTAGTGGTTAACACACTCGCCTTGCAAGCGAGGGGTCGTGGGTTCGATCCTCAGTCTGGGCAAAAATATTAATGTCCATTTTTCTGAGCAATTCAATGTGTGCGAGTCATCTATAGTAGTTCAAAACTTAATTTGATTCAAATATTAAAATTTCTTATTTGAAGAATAATATCACGTGCCAATAAAAAGTTCAAACAATAATTTTAATGCTCTAATGAAGTTTTTTGAGAGCATGCCCAAATAAAAATGTTATTCACAAAATACACATTTCCAGAAAAGTTAAGAATGGTAATTAAAGCCATTTTATGACTCACTTGGCCACAATATCTTCATCACGATTGTACGCCTCACAGTTTGAGAACACTAGACCACAGTCTGCCATGAATGTGGTGTCATTGGAGTACTTGTTGCCTTGCAGCTTCTTTTTGATAGTATCAAAGTCCATTGGCTCTGTGATGACTTCAAAGTAATCCGGTACCTATAAAAAATAAACAATCAAATACTTGCTTCACTATTTCGTTACAGCTATGTCTAGTGCGATTTGTACCACTGAAAGAACATATTTTGTAATCTATATATTTTACACTGCATATACATCACGGGTACTGATGTCAATGGGTTAATAAAACACAAGGAATACTGCTTACTTTCACTATTTAGAAACACCTACAAAACCAAATCAATAAAACATTTTTAGGTACATAGATATTTTGTACAAGTAACTGACATACACTGAATAAAATAAATAAAAATTAACAAATAGCTAACTTTCACATAAAAATCAATCAAAGATTGGATAATTTTTCCTAGGATTAAATTGTAATTAGTTTTTGACTATGTACTTAAAATTATCACTTATTATTTTTTAATAGGTCTGCGACCGGTTTTGATGCGTTAGTATCATTGACGAGCAGATTTAAAACTCGTTAGTATCATTGACGAACAGATTTCAAACTCTTTAGTATCATTGACAAGCAGATTTCAAACTCATTAGTATCATTGACGACCAGATTTTAAACTCGTTAGTATCATTGACGAGCAGATTTAAAACGAGTTTTAATTCCGGTCGCAGACCTATTAAAAAATAATATGTGATAATTTTAAATACATAGCCAAAAACTAATTACATACTTGATCATGTCACGTAATTATCACATAGTGAATGCCAGTATCGAAAAAAAAAATAAACTCATCTGATAATAAGCTAATCCCTTGTCTGATTTGAAACACACTTATTAATAAGTCTTTTTTTGTAATAAGGCTAAGTACCCAAATGCTGAGAAATTATAATAAGCTTTTATAAAACTTACCTCATCTAGAGTTACAGGAGAATTGAACGGCCAACTGTCTTTGTGTTTCATAACATCTGTGAGGAGTTCTTCTAAAGCATCACGATGGAGGGCTTCCGACCTGCGAGACCTCCTGGACGCCGAACCTTTGAATAGACTGTTGGAGATGGGAGCAGAGGAACGTTTTGGAGCAGCATATTCTTCAAACATATTCAAAGATCCATTTCTTCTAGAGCTACCATTGGTCATTCCATTGCTGGGTTCTTTGGATGCTCGTTTTCTTTGTGGCTTTATAGGCTCATCACTACTATCTGAATCTGGAAACCAATTAATAAATATTACAAAATGGTTCTGGTGACTAAATATCATTGAAGTTATAAACCAATCTATTACAGATAGACAAAATCTGCAAAGGTATAACATTAATCATCACAAAGTATGATAAAATTACAACCTATATAATTAAATTTTAATGCACATAGGGTAATCCCTAAATTGCGATATCTAATAAAAAAACTTGTTACTTTGTAATTCAGTACTTTAATTATACATTTAACCTAGTACGTTACGTGAATCTAGTACTTTGATATTAATATTTCTTCTCACACAACTGGCCATTACATTGAATACTTGACTCAAAATCATGATGTAATTGAAATGACTCAACAATAATTACAAAATAAATTATTTTGATTACTAAAATTAAATATTTTACTTCCTAGACATATAACAACACAGACATATAGAGCAATACATGCAATAACATAACAATTCAATAGAAATAAAATGACGTAACATATTTATTTGGAACTAATAACCAATATATCTAAAACACAATGAAAAAATTAAAACTTAGGACATTTCTATAATCAGGTTCCAAAATAAATACATACATAGAATCATGCTTGTAAGAATCACAATAATTGCAGAAATAATATAATAATCTTCTAGTCTCAAGGCACTATGTTTATGTATTTTATAGCGAGCATTCCAGTAGGTCTAATACCAATATTTACACCTCCATAAAGTAACACCTGAATGATGTTATAAGTCCACCAGGTTGGCAACACCGTTCCACATTCATTTAGTGGTGTCATAGTGACATCAGCTCGCTTACATTATGGACGTGTAAAAACTCGTACCAGCACACAGTAAAAAGGACAGGGTTCTTTTGTAATGCGACATCAACTTGTGATATTGTAATGCAACAAACCACTCTGATGATAATGTCTCTGCTTGAGCATCTTGGAATATTGGTAAATGTTATTCCTCGCCTCCGCAGCAGACTTTCTCACAAGGAACTCCGATTGGACTGCCGAGGCGACAAATCACAGGGACCATCATTAAATAATTTTGTTAACCCCATATTTACAAATAAAGAAAGCAAATTATCCTCTCAAATTCTACAGGAATTTTTGGCAAGTATTATTAATCAAACAAATACACAGTTGAATAATTAAAAAAAAAATATCCCATCTTTTTGCTTCTCATTATAAACATTTAAAAGAAGCAAAGAAGACAGAAGTTTATATTTAAATAAGAGCTATTCTCATTTTTGCAAAGAACTTAAAAGACAGTTGTTATTGGTGATGTTAGCAATTCTCCTCTTTCTGTCAATTACAATTTAAAATCATTTCATTTCGTAGTTTTTTTTTTCAGATATAAAATGGTGAATGGAAAGAAGGAAAGAATGAATGAGGACAGAATGACTAAGAAGATATATTTGTCTGAGAGGAATGGTGCTCGGAGACGTGGACGTCCGAGGATTAAATGGCAAGATCATTTAAATCAAATCCTACAGGACGGTCACGTGTTGAGCACATTGAACAGGAGAGCATGCATGAGGAATTGTATGACAGTGACGGAAGCGAAAGATGTATGCAAAGATAGAAGGAAGTGGCGCTCGATCCTTTCTGCCTACCCCGCGAGGGAAGCGGCGTGATGGTATGTATGTATGTATATAAAATGGTTCAAGTTACTGGTAAAGGAATTTCCCATCTTTTAGACTATAAACTGTGGGGATAGTTGTTGTTTAAATAAGATCCTTCATTCAAAAAATATTCCATAAATTCCTTCAATGTTGTCTATGGTAGTTTTTACTTTATTATAAATAGTAAGATATTTAGGTATCACTGAAAGTTTCCCCCCATATTGGAGTAAATACAAATGGATACTAATGTGTATTGTACAACTTACTTTGTATTGGAGCAGATCTTCTAACTTTCTTTGTAGCCCCGTTCACAATAGGAGAGGACTCCTTGGATTGTCGTTTTCTTTTCAATTTAGCCTTGGTTTGTGCAATTTCATCCATACTGTCGGAATCTGAGAAAAAATAATTCATGTTAATTTTCCAATAATCAATCACTTATAACTGGTTCCCTAAAAAAGAAAATTTTCTTAACTAATAAAATTTTGACATCTCTGACTTTATCTGTAAGGGACTTTCTGTCGGTTCCATAGAGATAAAATCCTTTTTCTTCAAAGTCCGTGATGCCAGAATTCTATTAGATACTATAGTTAATACCAGAAGTTATTATGTGAAAACTTAGAAGGACTTTTTCATTCTTATGGAACCAGTTATTTATCTTTACGGCAGCAGTTAGGGGTATAAAAATATTTCAACCGCCAATGTTAACAAAAAGGTTACATAGTGAATTAATAAACCCAAATATGTATCACCAACTTAAATATTGATTTTGTTAAGTATAAACTTAAAAATATTGTTTAAAATTGTATTGGAAATAAAATTCAAAAGATCTCTTTGTATTTTGCAGAAATTTTTGATAAAATTGCAGAATGAAAATAATGTCTAAATTTAGTATGTAAGCACACCAACACCACGAAAGAAGCAAAATTAGATGAAAAGTAACAAAGGAAAAATTATGAAAAAATAATATGTTAAAAATTTATAAATTGATAACAATAATAATTATACTGGGATGGTTTTACCTGTGAAAAATAAATTAGCAAAATGAAAGGCATAATAAAGAAACCACTTTCTGCAATGCATGAATACTCCAGACAAAACAAGAACATATTCAGGCAATTGAATATGTATTAAGGAAAATTATCTGTCAAATTGCATTCCATCCAAATTTGTATCGAATTCATACTTCTAGCTAGACGTCGGACTGTATGTAATGGACATATAAATTGTCATCTCTATAAAATGGTAGGACATTCAGCTTGAGTGCAGTGGCATAGCTCACCTCTGCTTAATTGTTAAATTTTAAATGTCATATTTATTTATTTATTGATCATTAACATAGATAAAACGAATAAGTACCTACATCTAAGACAATAGAAAAATAAATAAATGAATAACAGCTGTGTGCTCTTACAAAAGGGAAATATACTATAGTACACCCTCTAGCCGAGTCCCAAGTGGGGTAGGCAGAGAAAATGGAATGCCATATAGATCTATCCTCACATACTTCACGCCTCTTCTACATTCATAGTAAAATAATTTGTCAAATAAATATATACAACATGTTATTCAAATATCTGTCTTTAACAGGACATTTCAAAACTACACAGAATGGAAGACCTATGACTATTCGGATGACTACAAAGCTAACTGTTTATTCTGGATATTATTTACAGACAAGATGAAATATTGATGCGAGAAGGATGAGTATTCATAAAAAGGAGAGAAAGTCTTTATTAGTAAACCAAGGAAATTAAAAAAAAACTAAACAATATAATGCAAATAGCTGCGTCCACACTTAATAATGAATTAATGGTGTGAACAAATTATACTACTTTCTTTTCATCTCTTTGTCTATATAGAGAATTAAAACAATTAGTTTGATCTTATTAAAAAAAAAAAATAAGATCTTATTCTTTGTCTATATTTACAAAAGGAAGCGAAGAAAGGTACAGAACATTTGTTGGCACTATTCAGGAATAGTCTGAAAGCAGCTATTGTAAAAGAATAATAAATAATGTAGTGGTAGTGAGCAGTATTTAGTGTGATGCTTGAAATATTCAAGTATTGTTTTAACACAAACCACTGGGATCACGCCTCGGTGATTTCTTTAACATCTTAGCGTAATGGTTGACATTGTTGAGGGCGTCTGCCGCGCATCTCCTCACTTTTCTGTGGGAATCTGGCGGGTAATTTGGAATAAATTCATTAAAATAATTATTAGACTAGCTCTTACAACCGAAGTACACTTTATAAAACTAATATTGTTTGTATATTTTATCACATATAGGTAAAAATTAACTGCCAATTAGTTTAATGTGCGCCAGTAAGATGTAAGATTTGCAAAAATTATACATTTTATTATATATTTGAAATAATATACTGTTCCAATTTACCTAACATAATCATTGTTTATGTTGAGGGCTAATGTAGGGTCAAGACCAACCCAAAAAAACATTCTGTTTCTTTTTATCTCAATACCTTTTAAGTAAATCAGAGATAAAGAATATTTAAACAAAGACACATATTATGTATTACAAAAATGATTGATAAAAATATTATGAAGAGTGAAATTGATCATATTTATATGCAGAAAACGGTTACACAAAAACACTTTGAAATGAATGCTGAATGTGGAGTGCCTTATAGACTATAATTCTGTAATATTCTTGGTGAATCCGAATATTTATTCAATACTTATCAATGGTACAAAACAATTCCATATTGATGCGAATGACACAACACAAACAAAATTCACATTGAGATGTAATGTTATTTGAAACACTGTTTATAATATGTATTTAACAATGGTATATTGTGAAAGAGGATATTCTAAGCTTTTAGAAAGATAAATTAGAATATTCCTAATTATGTAAAAAAAAGTGTATGTGTGTATAAGGAGTGGCCACCTTTATTGTGTTTGGGGTTGGTGCAAGGTGGACATACGAAGGCGGCCCTTCTCTGGGGAGGTTTGGCAAGGCATTCGGCGTGGTAACCATCCGAGCACAGAGTGCACTGCAGGAGCACTCCTCCAGATCCACACTTTGTGCACAGAGCCATGCTGACACTGCCGTCCCAACTGCAAAAAATAACGTCAAGTCATCTCATAAGAATGTGTTGAAATTCCAATAATTTGAAATTATCAAAATGAAGTTATTTCCTGATCTTTGAAAATGCAAAAAAAAATAGTAAAAAAATCAATATTTTTAAAATTAGAAGCACATATTTGTTTCCGGTTTCGATAAGACCCTTATATGAGTGCCCCAAAACATAACTTATGGAGTTGAACTAACAATTCTAGACAGGAGTGAAACAAAAAATGTTATGCTCCACCTCCTTACCTTTCATTATCATCTGAGTCTGCATCAGATTCTGCTTCCTCTTCCTCCTCCTCCTCTTCTTCTTCTTCCTCCTCCACCTCCTCCTTGAACACTCTCCTGGTCCTCTTCTGTGGAGTCTTCTCTTTAGGCTTGCACTGGTCACAGAACCAATCACCCTCTGGTACTTTCTACAAAACATTATTACAACTGCCAGGTTAGACAAATTATTTCACCTGTACGTATTCTGTGATTTAGTAAACATTGAGGTCTTTATATACCATCACTGTAGTGTCTGGAAAACTGGAGAGCTGTGATCAATCATATAGCAAAAAGAATAAGAGGTTAGGATTCTCAGAATTGAGAACAATGCCTCGAAGAATATATCGTTACAACAATTCCAAATGGAGTAGCCAGCCATCTAAACGCATGTAATAAATGTACAGATAGTACTCTGTGCAATAAAAAACTGCGGCAGTCCTAGCTTTTGCGTGATTCCGAGGGAATCAAATTATTTGTTTATTTTTTGCACATCATCACTATTATGCGGGGTACCGGACAAGCAATTTTGCAAGGGTCCTTAGCAAAGCAATTTTGCAGGGCCTCCGAGTTAATTTGGTATTCGAATTTTAGAAAATATTCAGCTCATCAAATCTCTACCTCCCCTGTTGCCAATCTTTCAATTAGGTATTTAGCAATTTGTGAAAATTCAGTCTCTCCATTTTAGTACACAAAAATTGGTAAAAAAAGTATTTAAAATTTAATTTCCTACTTGGATTATGAATGTTCCCAAGTATTTAAGCTTATTGACCTGGAATATTTGGATATTCTCAATCATTAGTGGGTGTCTGCATCTTTACATATGTAAAGACGCAGACATTAACTTTGTTGAAGATAAAACATTATCATGTACAGCGTCCTCGAGGTGCTATGGCACAAAGATGGCGCTTTAAATACTCTCCGTTTATTATTATTACTACACCATCTTACCAATACAAAGTATGTATATTCAGTTAAGGTCTTAAAGTAACAACATACTGTTAGTTTTGGTTTGAGGCAGTACATGTGATGTCCCTTGTTGCAGGAGTCACAGAGCAGCATGTTCTCAGCGTCTGTCTTCCTCCTGCATATTCTGCAGTTGGCATTCAGGATTGATTTGGACCACAGGATGCTGTTGTCCAAAATGATGAGGTGCAGCATGACTTGGGCAAAGCTGGTGCATTCCATAAGGGATGTCTCCCAACGATGTTGAGCTTTGAAGTCCAATGTGGCTTTAGGATCTTTGGCACGCTCTTTTTCATCGTAACCTAAAAATATACAAAGAGAAAAACATTATTTAGTACAAATTGTAAATAAAATAGTGACACCAGGTAAATAAGGAAGATTTTAATTAAATTTTAATTTTTAGCCAGTACATCAGTCATATGTGTCGCTGAGTTACGAAATCCGCTATAACACATTTTTGTAATACAGAGAAAATCGATAAAAACTATTATTTAAGTATTAAGCAAACTTTTTTGAAATAAAATAACTTTATTGATTGTAAGATTGGTGTAACAATTTATTTTTAAAATAAATATTGTGATTAAATAAAAAAAGACGGTTCATTTTGTATAAATAAAATTTCACGTGTCGGCTTTTGATAGGCACATGATGTTAAAGCGGGTTTCGTAAGACACACAGGATGATATAGTGGATTTTGTTAGAACTACATTTAAGTGCAACATGATAATTTATTCCAGTGGCGTCAATAAATTAAAATGCTGATATTTTATTTTAACAATTATTTTTTTATATAAATAAAGCATGAGTATTTATATTTTGTAAACTACTTTGGGTATTTGAGTTTACACTTAACACATATATAGGTATACTGGAACTTTGTTAAAGAGAAAAAAACAATGTCACTATTTAACTTATATTTTCATTAATAAATTGTACACCAAAGTCACAAACATTTAATTATGGGCAATACATAAGTTCTTCCTATGTTAACTTATTACACGCCGATATCCCAGCGCCCTGGAAGTATCAATAGAGTCGTACGACCGTTTTCTCTAGATCGTATCGGTATCCCAGCGCCCTGGAAGTACGGATAGGCAGGAAAGTACACTCGTAGCTCAAGCTTGTTTCAATATCCTAGCGCCCTAGAAGTATTGTTACTTGATGGAGTACACACGTAATCTGCCTGTCCAGTGACCGGTAGAGTCATTATATAGTCTACCGGGATGAGACGGGAACAGGGTGCGACGAGAACCGCCATACAATAGGGTGTGGTCTTGTGTGCGAAAGAGTACATGCGGCGTACGGTGGGAAGAGATACGCACTAGGCATTAGCATCCGTGCGTTACAACCTCCCCCTCTAGATCGAAGAACGTCCTCGCTGAAGATCTAGCAACATATGTTCTTCTTCCTGGGTCGTCCACGCTTCCGTAGTGGAACCAGAGGCGTCGGTAGAGCCTCAGTAAGCCCAACAAATGGCTTTAAAGAAGATGCATGGTAAATTCCTAGGGATATTGTGGGAGTATCAACACTGGCTACTTCGTAACTGGTGGGGCCATGTTTTCTCAATATCACATAGGGCCCATCTCTTCTTGGGGCAAGCTTGCTACTTCTTGCCTTTTCACTGCTACTTAGTACGTGAGAAGCCACAAGGACGTAATCACCGGGCTGAAACTGGAGGGCTGGAGATCTCTTCTTGTCCTTGACTTCCTTTTGCTTGTCTTGTCTCTGATCGACAACTTCCTTAGCGTGTCGTAAGGTATCAGCCATCCTCACTAGGTGTGGAGTAATCTCGGGGATAAAATTTTCATTACTGAGAATCCCTTTCAAATCAGAGTGGACATCGTCAGGAGTGCGTAACTCTCGACCAAAGGTAAGGTAGGCTGCAGAATAGCCTAAACTTTGGCAATAGGCTGTGTTCATCGCAAAACGAATAGCTGGCAGTTTGTCTGGCCAACTTTTGTGATCATCCCCTACGCAAATGGATAACTGCACTTTCAGGTCTCGATTCTTACGTTCTACTGGATTAGCTTCTGGGTGATAGAATGGGGTGAAAGAGTGCTTGATTCCTAAGCAGTAGGTAACTTGCTGCATTACTGCACTAACAAACTGAGTACCATTATCACTCGTGAATCTTCGTGGTGTTCCATATCGCAAGCATACCTCGTCGATGAGTATTCGAGCACAGCTCTCAGCGGTGGCTTTCTCTAAAGCGAATAGCTCCAGCCAACGACTTGCAATATCCTCAACCACAAAGATCCACTTCTTATTGTCCGCGGAGGCTGGTAGGGGCCCAAAAAGGTCAAAGGCTACGACTTCGAATCTTTGTTGCATGGGGGTCGTAAGCATTAATCCTGCAGGTTTTAGGTTACTGACTTTATACTTTTGACAATCTGTGCAAGTTTTAACGTAATTGGAGATGTATGCTCGCATACCAGTCCAAAAATAACGACTCGCTATTCTTCTGTAGGTCCTGTCTGCTCCATAGTGTCCAGCCGTTGGGTCATCATGGTAGATCTTTAAGATAAGCGGCCTCTCATGTTCTGGAACGACGAATTGAGCACCATCTTCTTCGATATCCGGATTATATCGATACAATACACCATCTAACATAACATAACCCTTGTTAGACCAGTATACTGTGTCCTCGTTGGGTTGACTTCCTTCAAAACTTTCGATGATCTTTTTTAAAGATTCATCACTGAGTTGTTCCGACCGCAACTTGGCTGCTCCTCGAGTTGGGAAGTCCACTGATAACGGACAAAGGCTACAACTCGGACTTGGATCTTCTATTGGGGGTCTTGACAACATGTCTGCTACTAAATTCGTACGTCCTGGAGCGTATCTTATCTCCAACGTATAGGGTTGTAGTTGAAGTGCCCATCTGGCTAATCGACCGGATGGCGATTTCAAACTAAGTAACCATTTGAGTGCTTGATGATCCGTCACGACGGTTATTTTACTGTTCTCTATATAGCCCCTAAACTTGCCAAGGGCCCATATTACTGCAAGGGCCTCCCGTTCTGTGGTTGAGTAATTTCTCTCAGCTGCAGTAAGCAATCGGCTGGCATATTCCACCGGGTGCTCTCCTTCTCCCTCCCCCTGGACCAAAACTGCCCCTAGAGCGTAAGCGCTGGCATCCGTCTTCAGAATGAATGGCAACTGATCATCTGCTTGCTTCAGAATTGGTGCACTCGTAAGACGTGCTTTTAAAGTCTCGAAGGCATCTTGCTGTTTCGAGGTCCATTCCCAAACAGCTTTGTTCTTGGTCAGATCGCTTAGGGGTTTGGCAATTTGTGCAAACTGAGGTATGAAACGTCTATACCACGAAGCTGTCTGCAAAAACTTTGTATTTGTTTCACGTTCTTTGGACTCGACATATGAGTGATAGCCATCACTTTATCAGGACAGGTGCTCAAACCACTCGGAGTAATAATGTGTCCCAAATATCTAATCTCTTTGCAAAGAAACTTGCACTTATCTCGATTGACACATAGTTTGATATTGCAGAGAGCTTGGAATACCTGTTTCATTTGCTGACAATGCTCTTCAAATGTTTTAGACAATACAATGATGTCATCCAAATATGCTAATATGTTGATTTCACTCAGTTTTACCTTGAAACGGTCAATAGTTCTCTGGAACGTAGCGGGTGCATTCCTTAATCCAAAAGCCATTCGTTTGAATTGATATAAGCCAAAAGGCGTGATAAAAGCCATCTTTTCTTCATCTGGAGGGTACATCTTAATTTGCCAATATCCTGCTTGTAAATCAATGGCGGACATGAACGCAGTTGACTTTGCATCATGTGGTAAATCATCAATTCGCGGCAGTGGATATACATCAGGCTTCGTTATGGCATTTAGTTTCCTGTAGTCTACACATAGACGAATTCCTCCATCCTTTTTTGGTACCATGACGACTGGAGCTGCCCATGGTGACTCACTTGGCTCAATTATGCCATCCTGGATCATCATACCCAATTCCTGCTTCAATTCTGCCTGACGACTTGCAGACAGGCGGTAGGGAGGCACTGATATGGGAGCATGGTCTCCTGTGTCGATTCGGTGTTCGACGCCAATTGCCGGTTCTTCACTCCTTTTGAAGACTTCCTGATTATCCTTCAGGACTTCGTTGAATTCAACTCGGTGTTCGGATGCCAAACATTCTCCCTCGTCTTCCCGCAGAGCATAATTAATGCATATCGAGCACAGATCCACCTTCACAGGGGAAGAGAATAATTTTAACGATATTCTATGAGTCTTGATTAGGTCATCCTCAGCCAGTCTCTGCTGATCGAACATCTCGTTCAGATCTACTGCTGCCTTCCATCGTTTGGCTGTGGGTGTTGCACCGATTGGGCTTAACAGCGGTGGAGGTCCGTAGTATTCGTATTCTGGAACTGGGTCTAATCTCGTTACTGCAATACGTGGTGGAGTGATTGGAAGAGGACTAAGCAGGCCAAAATCGGAGGTCATTTCTTTGATAAGGTTGCTGAGTTCCGAGGCTTGCTTCTCGGCTTCCACGTTCTCATCCTCCATCTTCAATTTAAACGACCCTGGAGAGTCCAAAAATGACCAAGTTCTGATGGGTATAGACAATTGGATCCTGGCATCCTCGATAAAGTCGATTCCGAGTAGTGTCTTACTATCTTTGCTCTCTGGCAGGATGACAAAAGTGGTTGGAATGATCCTACCTTCGAGTGACACCTCTACTTTTGTGGTCAACACTTCCTGCACTCGGCTCACACCATCAGCTAGGGCAATCTCCATCCTAACTTTGCAAAACTCCTTGTTCTGAGCCTTGAGATGGGCGAAAAACTTGGAAGATGCTAGGCTCATCCGGGCTCCCGTATCAACGTAGGCTAGTCCTTGATGGCCTTCTGCCGATATGTTGAGGACCGGTCTCGCACGTGGGTATGCCAGATATCTTCCCTGCACTGCGAAGAACTCTCCTGGCGCTGATGTCATGCTATTCGTTCCCTTGGATTGGCACGTCGGACACTGACTTCTGATAAATCCAGGTTGTCCACATCCATAACACACTATTTTAGATTTTCTTGTCGTTTCAGCTTCGGGCGCTGTCTTCGTAACAGTCTTCTTCTGGGCCTTTCTGCATTGTTCCAGGGTGTGACCTTTGTTACCACAATGTGTGCACCTTGGGCGATTGGTAGTTGGTCTCCTATACCGCTGATAGTTTTCTTCGACCTGCCTACCCTTTTCCAGGAGTTCCGTGAACGTTTTGACAGAGTCACGCGGAATTCTTTCTAGCATCCTCGGACTCAATTGCGCATATATGAGGTCTAGTTCCGCTGTTTCATCATGTCTGTTTGGAGGCAGTTCCGCCAGTAATAAGCGTTTACGACTGACAAACACATCAATCGTCATGCCTTCTTCTTGTTTCTGTTGTGCCAGCTCTTCGTACACCAAATAAGCGGGTTTCTTAGGTGCGAAAGCGTGATGCAGCTGGGCGATGGCATCGTCCCATGTCATAATGGTGGATTGTACTCCCATCCACCAATCTCTAGCTTCCCCTTCCAAAAGTAGTGGAAAGCTGGCAAGGGCTTCGCTGTCGGCTGTACTCTGCGACGTCTTGAAAATGTTTACAGCTGCGATGAACCCTTCCAATTTGGTTCTGTTCCGTTCTCCATTATAACGGGCCGTGCAATTCACAAAAGGCTCTCTCCTTGTAGCATTCAGAGCTTCAATGAACTCCTTCCACTGCCCTGGTGAGACGGAAACATTTTTAGCCATTTTGGATTTAGATGTTCACTTTTACACTGTTAAAACACTATAAGTTCACTATAAAAGTTTCTAACACAATTTGAGAGTCACAAATAATTAAACAAGTTTGAGTAGTCCCACGATGGGCCGCCAGATTGTAAACTACTTTGGGTATTTGAGTTTACACTTAACACATATATAGGTATACTGGAACTTTGTTAAAGAGAAAAAAACAATGTCACTATTTAACTTATATTTTCATTAATAAATTGTACACCAAAGTCACAAACATTTAATTATGGGCAATACATAAGTTCTTCCTATGTTAACTTATTACACGCCGATATCCCAGCGCCCTGGAAGTATCAATAGAGTCGTACAACCGTTTTCTCTAGATCGTATCGGTATCCCAGCGCCCTGGAAGTACGGATAGGCAGGAAAGTACACTCGTAGCTCAAGCTTGTTTCAATATCCTAGCGCCCTAGAAGTATTGTTACTTGATGGAGTACACACGTAATCTGCCTGTCCAGTGACCGGTAGAGTCATTATATAGTCTACCGGGATGAGACGGGAACAGGGTGCGACGAGAACCGCCATACAATAGGGTGTGGTCTTGTGTGCGAAAGAGTACATGCGGCGTACGGTGGGAAGAGATACGCACTAGGCATTAGCATCCGTGCGTTACAACTTCAATAAAAACGTAAATTTAAATGAATTAACAAAATACGTTTTATTACTTGCTTTTTTCTACAGAAAATGTAATATTTTCGAAACTTGAGGAAATTGTTGCCGTATGTAGAATTATTTTTTGGTCACCAAATTTTTCAAAAACTTTTTTTATAGGAAAAAAATGCAACTATCAAACTTAAGCGGCCCCACCCGTTGTTGAGTAATATGTACGAAACTTTAGGAAATTTATATTCGAAGTAAATTTTATTTTTGGCGGCAAAAAATAAAACCATCAAAAACAAAATCTTATTCAAATGTAAATTGACCCCACCCGTTTTCGAGTATTTTTTCCCTTAGAAAAGTTTTGTATTCGAATTAGATTTTATTTTTGCCGGTTTTATTTTATTTTTGTCGGCAAAATAAATACGTCTTATTAAGTACCGAAAGGCATACAATTTTAGTTTTGATTATAACTTACAAAAAAAAGTGATTTTAAACATCAAGTAAGAATTCGCATTACGTGAAAGAAATGATAATCTATATTGTACATAAAAAAATTGATGACTTTGGCTGAGGCACAAAAATGTTTCGGAGACATTTTATTTATTATGCATATATTTTTTTATGCAGATTTATTTTCAATAAATGATAATATACCTGAATTATTTCATCATAATAATATTTATTTTTATTTCATAAATAGCATGATAAAAAAAAAGTGTTCACCTATGTCACATCAGAACTGCGCGCCACTGAATAAATACAGCAAAACGCACGAAATTCACTCAAAATATGTCAATATTTACTTACCGTTTTTGGCGTTGTAAGTAAAATTTTTAACTTCCTGTACGACTTATCTTTTTCCTTTCTCTATTTTCTTTACATTTTTTAACATTAAAATCTTGATCACTCATTATGAATCAGTTTAAATTGCAATTATTTAAGAGAACCCAGAACGCCAAACTCACCAGATAAGAACAATTTTGTACCGGCGGCCATATTGATTTTTTGAAAATACTGGACTCTTATTGGTTGGTTGTGTTATAGGGGATATTGAAAGGGACATTAAGTGATATAGTGGGATTCGTTTCTCAACCTCGTTTTATTTATTTTTTTCTGAAAAAATGGTGAATGTTTTCAAGTAAACAATTTTCTAAAGTTATAGACAATTCAATTACGAATCCAACGACATATATAACTCAATTTTTGTTAAAATGTGTTATAGCGGATTTCGTAACTCAGCGACACATATGTAAATTAGTAAGAATTATAATATTATTTTACTTAGCAATTACAAAAATCACAATCTAATCAGATTTCACAAAAGTATATACAAGTGAGGACAAACCTAAGGGCCTCTTGAGGTATTTGGTGGCAACAGCCTGCCCAATCTGAAGGAGAGCGGAAGCCAGATCCTTGACAACCTTAATGTTATCTTTACTCTCCTCATCGTCTTTCTTATCTCCTTCAGCTTCATCATCTGAGAGACTGTCTTTAGTGCTGGTTGTGCCACCAAGGAAGAAACCAGGATCTTTGTACACTGAAATTGTTTCATAATAAAAATATGAATGCATTTATACACAAATATGTCGAATATATTCCTGTAATTATACTTAACATATACTGTCATACATTTTAACTTCCAACTGATTATTTATCTATATGATTACGACATCTTCCATAAGCTGGGTTGCCAATCAACTAAATGCATATAAGAAAATATAGTTTGTACACACACCTGTGTCCATTTTGCTTTTCCCATTGATTATCTGAAGGTCCTCTGTGAGTGATCTGGCCGCCCCCCAGGTAAGAGTATGGCACTGTTTGTCATAGTTTCTCTTTAGTATTGTATCTCTCCACGTATGGCGATCCTGTAATGAAAGGAAATTAATTCTTATATACATCTAGATAGGATTCAAATTTCATCAATATATTTGCCCTTTTCTTGACATCAGTATGTGCAATACAATTTGAGAGAAATCAGAATTATTTTTGACTAAATTAATAAGTGTACGGAAATTTTAACTCATATCAAACACCATAACAATATTTTTGGTAGAACATAATTGTTTTCATTCTAACCTTAATCTGAAGTTCTCCCAAACATCCGAGGAAAAGTTTTTCTTCCAGATCGACAACAGAGTCTCTGAGTGACATCTCGAGCACTTCTGATATGTCTGATCCTGGAGGGAATCTTAAGTTGGCATCAACGTATCTCCTCGTGAGACGAGTTTGCATCTCAGACTTGATTGCTGGGGGTTCCTAAAAGTAGCAACAAAACAATTACTTCCTTATTCATTTATGTATTTAGTCTCTCAAGAATTTGCAACTAGTCCTAGATCACTTCACTACATTTGCATGAGAATCAAGTAATACAAATTATACTAACTCACTGACTTCCAAAAATGGATATCAATTAAAATCACTGTGCTACGAAAAAATGAGATTCAGAATGCGTACAATAAAAGCCGACATATATAAAGACTTCACTTTTTGGTACAGGGATATGACAGAAAATATAGCATGCATTCTGATTTTTTTAAGGCGCATGATAGGATATTCTTAATGTTTTACAGATGCAATGTAATGACATTATTATCATAAACTCATTGAAGAAAAGTCTGTTAGTTAGATTAAAGAATAAAAAAGAAACTAACATGTATTGGATTAAGCTGGCTGACGGGGCACTGTGTGATGTAGTTGAGAATGAATTCCTTATCTTGCTCCAAATTCTGTCTCAAGTCACTCTCCCTTATGCCTCTTTTGTTCAGGGCTCCAATGAGAGAATCCAGATGCTCCGTGAGATGAAGGAAGGACCACTGTGCCCTGGAGACGTTCTTAGAATGTACTGGACATGTTGCATTATTGGCCGTGCACATGAGAAGGTCTTGCACCAGATTGATATTATTGCTATCTGCACTGGGTTTTTTGGGAGATTTGGAAGCATCTGGAATATGTTTTGTATTGTCGGAATCATTTTCTTTATCACTCCCTGAAAATAGCACAAAATCATTATTTACAAAGTGTATGACAAATAAAAAAATGAATATCACTCTACTGAATAATTTCTATAGAGATTTTATAGAATCTAAACTTTTTTCAATTGCACAATCAGGAAGTTTCACTATTTTTACTAGCTAAATTGAAATTGTATTATGCATTCCAACAATGCTTACTTTGAACATTCAATAAGCGCATTCACACTTACCGATGAATGAATACTTTGACTTTCTTTTTCTTTTTGTCGATAAAGACAAGAAAACAACATGCTTGTTAAGTGTGAGGTCGTCTGATGTTTTGACATTCCAACTGTCAATTTTCTCACTTTTAGCACCAGCTTTTGTGTGTAAGGGAGATTTTTTTACATTTGGAGCACAAAAACATCAGATGTCGACACACTTTACAAGGATATTAGTTCAATATCTTTTTTTACCTACAATTATAACAGAAAAAAGAGAAAACTCATTTGGGCATAATTTAGACACAGCTATTGAAATATTTTTGAGTGCTATATTTGAGATAAATAAAATATTTTCTCTAATGCAAAAGAGAACATTGTGGAATTATATATTTTACATGTCATAGTCACGTGATGTTACTGTCTATAGATTATAGTAATGCACTATATATTTTTTATTTCGTAAATTAAAATTGTAAAATACCTCCAAGTTCAGATTCAAACATTTTCTGGACATAGGAGAGAGCATCTTCGGCAGGTGCTGATGCTAGAGTAGGGTTGGGCACCACAACCTTCTCTCTACAGATATTGTTGAAACGGATGTCATGCTCTACAAACAGGCCAGGGACTGTCTCATACAGCCAATAGCGGCGGTGGGCTCTGTCCATACCTGAATATATATAAACATAAGTACATTAAAAATAATTGCAATATTTAAAAAATATAAACTGGTACTAAAGCTGGAGTTTTTTTGAGGTCCTTAAATCTATGCCAGTGGTTTCAAGCCTATTGACAGTCTATTGACCGCAGACTGAAGGCTTGAAATTTGAAATGTAAGGGAAATGATCAAATCA
Source organism: Athripsodes cinereus (assembly GCA_947579605.1). Lineage (NCBI taxonomy): Eukaryota > Metazoa > Arthropoda > Insecta > Trichoptera > Leptoceridae > Athripsodes > Athripsodes cinereus. The sequence continues at coordinate 19,411,365 of OX388321.1, read as the reverse complement.
AAGACCTAAGAAGACAGTCCTCACTCTCGAAGTCTACTGATTAAAATTGGGAAGGGGGGCATAAAAGGTAAAGTGCGCAAGAAATTAAACAATTTTTCCTTCAGTGGGCTGTGGTAAAATTATTAAACATCGACTAGTTCGTGGCAATAAAAAATTGGAGACCACTGATCTATACCATCATGGTATATCTCAAGTGGGCTAGCCAGCAGATTATAAAGATGCAAGTGCCAATATTCCAATAAAAAAGTAATATTATCAGTATGGGTGATGAACCTCATTGCTGAATTGAAGATGTTAAATGTCTTATACATCCTTCTACAAGACACTCGAAAACCTACAGAAAAGGTGATGAACATATTTATGCCAATCACTTCATGGATTAGTGTTTTATATGTAATTGTAATATGTGAATTACTAACCCAAGTAACTTTGGAATGTGAAACACTTGAGTTGCATATTCTTTAGTTTCTTCTCATACTCTGCCTTCTTCACCTCTGATTCTCTAGCCAACACCTCCAACTTCTCCTTTACTTCAGTATCCAGAGCTGCTGCAGCTTCTCCTGTTAGTTTCTCCTCTTCTTTCTTTGTTGCAGCATCTTTCTTTATCTTCTGTCTATTAACAATTAGCTCAGCTTCACGCTTTCTCTCTGCAATCTGGAAATAATAAAATAATTAAGTAAAGCCATTATCATAAATGAATAATATTGACAGTGAAAAATCATCCTAAACGAAGTATGGACGCTCATGAATACAATCACATCATGTTTGAGTTTTTCTTTTATTAATACGAGTACATATTATAAAGTCCACAATTATGAGTTCATATTTTTGTTTCATGAAGTCAACAGATTTATTTGAAAATAATATACCTATATACAAATGTATGTCAAAACACATTTCTGGTTAAACATTTGTATCCAACTTTAAATCATTACTAGAGGTAAAATAACAAAAGACAAAATTTGTCAATAACTTAAACTAATAATTCTATTTTTTACTGTGTCATGTGACTATTATACAAACGTATCATATTTTTAGCTGATTGATTATTCCACAGGAGAAAAAAATATATATTAAATTGCATACCTGCAAAGCTCTGACGTCGTTCTTAAGATTTCTAGATTTCTCTAACTTTTCTTCGACAAGATCTCTTACAGTGGCATAGCTCAGAATCTGATTGATGAGACAGTTAATGATCTGTATTTTATAAGCTGAAAACAAAATTATAAACAATCAGACAACATTTATCAATCTGCCGCCTTCAAACCTCCTCTCTAGTGCATAGGGAGTTGGAAAACATATTTTTCTTCTATAAACACAAAGGTAACAATGAATTACACAATGCTCTTATCTTAACTGAAATATTAGATTATTTGAAAATATTTTTTTATAATGTTTAACTAAAACTCTTCTTAACTTAAACTAATATTTTTAATAGTACGATAATGTTTTTAGCTATGCACTTACAGATTGGCAGTTGTGTGAGATGCTTTTTGGAGAGTGCTCTGATAATGTGAGGTTTTTTGATCCTCAACCATAGACCAGGATCATCCTGAGATGAGTATCCACCTCTCTGCTGATATCTCCATTTGGCTGCCTGATCACCACCACTGCTGCCCGATGACAGCAAGTGAAGTCTGGAAATTTAAATATATATATAGTTCGACTATCCATAGGCTAACATCTACAAATATTCCAAAATCTAGATATTTGGCTTATTACAGTAACGGGCTGTTTCACCACCTCTGGATAAAGTTCTAGATAACTATTCTTAGGATAAATTTATCTACAAGATAAACTGAAGCGAGCGTTTCACCACCTACAGATTTCTTACGGATTGTTATCCGCCAGATAGCAGTGGCAACGTTGTAATTTCATGCGTTTGTTGCATGAATGTATGCACGTAGGTAGGAATATATCGTGTAAACAAATTTTGACAGTTTAACACTATCTAAGACTTATCCGCTGGATAACTTATCCAGAACTTTATCTATAGGATAGCGCTTGTCAGGGAGTCGTGAAACGCATTTTTCGTTTCATCCGTTAGATTTGTGTTGGATTGGCTATCCGGCACTTTATCCAGAGGTGGTGAAACAGCCCGTTAGTGATATTTTTTCAATTCCACAAACAAAAAATTATAAAATTTTAATAATTTCTATTACATGCACATATTAATTTAGAGTTTTCGGTATTTGGTATATATGTATATTTATATATCTTTGCCGGGCTTTTCAATTGCATGAAAGACATGCCACTGATTTATATACGTAAAAATATAGTGAGAGTATTCAATAAGAATCGAACAATATTTTATATTCACCTCAATACTTCACTAAATGTCTGTGAGTCCAATGGAAGTTGGCTAAGAGGTGTCGCCAAGTATGTTTGTGGCCACTTGGAGGCATTTGTTGCCAGCTGGATGCCACGCATAGCAGTTACTCCTATATCTTCTGAATGCTCTTTTTCATCTAAAACAGAAATATGATTACAATGATATCAAACATTCTGCACTACAATGTATAATTATCATATTAAACCATTTATTGATTGAAAATGTATCACAAACATGCATGCACTCTTGCTCTCTATTTTAATTTCATTTTCTCCAATATAAATTAAAATATTCTTATAGTCTTTATAACTTACCAATATTCTGAAGAGATCTGTCTTCATTATATTCTTCAGCTTCGTCCTCCTGTAATGTGAATATAGCTCCTAGAAGAACTTGTATGATATCACTCAGTGGACCAGCTACTTCCTTGGTTGTTAAGGCTCTTCGGAGCACCTCCATATCCACACCGTTGTGGAATGTTTCTTTCACTTTCAAAGGTTTAGCAAATTCATGGAAGAACTCTAATATAGACACAAAATCTCCAAAGTATTTGTTCGGGAGGTCTGGTATTTCTACAGGGATTGTGGCAGGCAATTGCTGAAAAAAAATTTCAAATCAATTTAATTTGAGACACTATTTAAAACAAATTTTGTTTAATAGTAAGTATTTCAAAGTAATATTTTAATTCAATTACGAATTCATTAGAAGTTGGGCAGAATACTAAACATTGAGTACAAAAAATGATAATTAGCTGGTAATAGAGCACATGTTTACACAATCGTGACTGACTTTATAAAATATATATTTGCTATGTTCATACTTTGTGATCTTCTAATTCCAGATCGTCCTTCTGTTTGTTCCACTCCTTGAGAAGTGCGGCCAACTTCAAAGATTTTTCCTTTTTCTTCATCTTCTCTTCCAGTTTTTTTTGTTTCATCTCCTCTCCCAGTCTCTTCATCTCTTCCTTGAGATTCTTGGCTTCCATCACACCATTCTTGGCCTTGTTTATTTTACCAGACTTGCCGTCTAATTTGTTCAATTTCTCTTTACTTATCTCCATTGATTTAGACTGTTTTGTACCTAAAAATTAAACATAAAAAATGCACACTAAATATTTTACTTTGTTTGTACATATCTTGTTTATATGTACTTTCTAGACATCATAATAAGAATGACAGAGATAAAATAATACAATCTATATGAGGTCTCATCCTTTGGGCAGGTTTTAGGCTGAAAACATACATATCTTGTTTATATGTACTTTCTAGACATCATAATAAGAATGACAGAGATAAAATAATACAATCTATATGAGGTCTCATCCTTTGGGCAGGTTTTAGGCTGAAAACATACATATCTTGTTTATATGTACTTTCTAGACATCATAATAAGAATGACAGAGATAAAATAATACAATCTATATGAGGTCTCATCCTTTGGGCAGGTTTTAGGCTGAAAACATACATATCTTGTTTATATGTACTTTCTAGACATCATAATAAGAATGACAGAGATAAAATAATACAATCTATATGAGGTCTCATCCTTTGGGCAGGTTTTAGGCTGAAAACATACATATCTTGTTTACTGAAAAATATACTATACTATACCTTCACATTGTGTCCCAAGTGGAGTAGGCAAGAGAGAATGGTACACCATATTTACATACTTTTTTCACTTCTTCTATGTCATAATAATTTAAAAAATAAATAAAACAACACTTTATTTTTCAAGCTGATGATTATATAACTTGAACTTTCAGCATCAAGTTAGCTTGACCTTGTCAAGCTATAAGTCAAGCTATAACTCAAGTTCTCTTGATAATGTCAAGCTATCTTGAATAAAGTGCATTAGTTATATAATTGTCAGTATGAAAAATAAAGTGACGTTGTTTTATTCTATAAAATTCTTAAATATGTTTTTACACTATGTAAACGCACACACCCTTGAACAATGAAACATATTACGGTTTTAATGAAACCATGAGACATGTAATGAATAATTGTATAAATTGTGTAATGTAAAAAAGGGTGGTTTATTGCCAATGTGTTAATGAAGAGATAGAGAAAACATTTATTTACCTTCAAATTTATCAACTTTTGTGATATATTTAGCCATAGATTCCTGTTTAGTTTTCTTGTCTTGTTTCTTCTGTCCATTAGTTAGACTCTTATTGGCAGCGCTGTTATTTAATTTCTCAAACTTCTTAGACGAAGGGAACTCTGGTGGTTCTCCTGTGAAAATCTTACTGAATTTAACTTTGGATACGTTATATTTCTCCATAGTGCTCTCCTATAATAAAAAAATATATATTAAACACTGATTTATTGTATTACATGCGGAGTAATCAGCAGACTAACAATACGCAATCTATAAATGTATTGGTCTTGATATTAGTATTATCTAAAGGTATTGAAAACTATTATTGAAATGTTTAAATTGGCTGATTTATTGTATTACATGTGGAGTAATCAGCAGACTAACAATACGCAATCTATAAATATATTGGTCTTGATATTAGTATTATCTAAAGGTATTGAAAACTATTATTGAAATGTTTTAATTGGCTGAATTTTGGTTTTTTCGAAAAAATTATCTGAAAATTTTATAACCTTGATTCTGATAACTCCTCCAGGCCCCTGTTCTACAAACTGTTTCAAGTACAGCTTGTTCTTATCTCTAGTGAAGACTCCTCTACTTCTCCTGACTTTATCGTGGGGCACCACAGCTATCTTTCCTAGTCCAGTGTCATCTAATTCTTCTTCATCAAACTGTTCTACTTCATAGCTGTACATGGAAGATGCCTTGCCAGGTGAACTGAGAACATTATAGTAAATATGTGTATTACAAACAAATAAAAAAACAAGAAATGTACACAATACAGGAATTATATAAACATATTTCTACATATACATTATAAAACATTTGCTTTCTACAAAATAAAAATATTTTATTGGGTTATTTAATTAAGGGTAAGTCCAAATCACCTGGTCCAGCACTGGTTGCTCGACCATCTCAGAAAAAATTGATTTTTTTTGTGCTATCACCCCAACATGTTGGTAGTTCAAAATGATAATTATTTTAATTTTATTGGTTTTAGTTTTTGTGTGGCGGCCATATTTGTTTTACAAGGCGGAGACATTTTCGCAGTTTAAAGGTTTGCGAAAACTTGAATATCTCAGGTTCTATTTATTTTATCAACATAAAAATAAAAGTAATTTGTTAATAAGAATATAAGCTTAAGGGTTGTAATAAAACATTTTCACCTAAATATAATTCTAAGGGATGAAATTTCAGTCTACATTCTTAACTCTTTTTTGCAAAAACTCCCATTTTCACGGAAAGATTTTGGACGAAGGGAAAGAGTCCACTCATCAAAACTTTTTTGACAAACAACTAGGTACTAGTTGTGTTGACAAACAAAATTTCAAGTCTCAGACTTGACCCCCCTTTTGACAAAAAAATTTCAAAATTTGGAAATTCTCAAAATTTTCCATTTTCCAAGCTCAATATCTCTGGTGGGGGACTAGGTAAAAATTTGAAATGTCACCCCATAATAGACCTGTACCATAGTATTATGTGGCAAAAATTTGGAGTTTGAGATTTTACTACGAGCAGAGATATGGCAATCACAAAATGTCCAAAAATTAGTACTTCAACGGGCATACCGCATCGGCATATATAGAATATAAAATTGTTTACTAATAGTAAATCGATGTATATTAGATAATATTTACAAAATACAATTCCAAATAGTAAAATACCATGTTATATAATTAAATATCTTGATTGTTTGTGGGGGTGGGGGGGTTAAAATTCTGGGAGAACTGGCAGCCTGAATCAAAATAATGCACAATTCAGTGGGTGAATATAACGTATTTAAGTCGATTAATATGTGACATGGTTCTTGGCAAAAAAGACATTTTACACAAAATAACTTGAAGTCTCAAGGCTTACTATTATACACACATTAATTTAAAAGCAAACTTCTTTCTGCTAGCTAATACAATTTTGGTGTACAACAAAGAGCTTAGAGATCGCCTCGCACAATTGAGGGGTGATAGTGTGAAAGCGGCCAGTCACAGTTGTAAATTCCATTGGTGCGAGCTTTCTCAGAATGTTATTCATAGGTACCCAGGTCTTGTCACCTCTTGAAACTTTGAACGAGGTTCGTGGCCTAGCTAGCTCATAAAAGTAAACTTTCAGGTCATTGTTTTCGATGCTTATTTCCTCAATAACTCCAAGGTACCATTGCTCTTCATATATGCATGCAACTATGTCTTCTTTCTGGAGGTATAATGAGGCAGTTTTTGACACAAGTATGTCATCACAGTCGTCAGAGGAATAAAATCACATATGTACTTGCCTCAAGTCATTATTGATGACATTATCTCTTATTACAAAAAGTCGATTATAGCAGGTAGCACATAAAGATTTTCGAGGAATAAGATTAATTAAGTGATTTTTTTCCTTAGGTAAATGTTAAATTTTGATTTCTCTGAGACCTTTAATTATAGTTTTTTATGGATCTTTAGTGGGTCACAACAAGAATTTTCAAACAGATGGTTGTACTTAACAAAATACTTGACTTCATGGTACTTGCAGATGATAACAATAGCACTGTTTATAACTCAAAAGATTTCTGCCTTCTTCACATTCCATGTTTCAAAACTATGACACAAAGAGTACAAAGACAACCTTCGTCTTTGGCTGCTAACAGAAAACTAACCTAGGCTGGGAGAGTACACAGCGTTCATGCTAATAAATGACTGTGCCTGCTCAAACAAGATCCAACAGGTTAAAATATGATTCAGACTGCTAGTTCTCCCTGAGTTTTAGTACCCCGCCCCCACACAAAATAAAGATATTTAATTATATACTATACTATACTATACTATACCATCACGGCATATCCCACAAGTGGGGTAGCCAGCAGATCAGCTGCGCGTAAGATTCATGCAAACTGTCCTCTTCGTGCCAATATAAAATCAAGACATTCAGGATGGGTGGCAAGCCTCATCGCTGAATTTAAGATGTAAAATGTCTTATTTTTTTCGAACACCTGCCTTTTACAGGACACTCGAAAACTTACGCAGAAGAGTGGGAGACCAATTCTTTACCGGGTGCTCCACGTAATTATATAACATGGTATTATACTACTTAGATTTCCATATAATGAGTTACAATCCATTGGATTGGTCTGCAACGAGTTTGGATTTTCTTCTCTATTCCTCCCTATTCTCAGCCAGTTTTTTCAGCTCTACGTACGAGCAACAGTTCATGCCCCTCTTCAGTTGGCCTATATACGCGTCTCTCGGTCGGCCTCTGCCATTTGTGCCTTCGGTCCTACCTTCCACGATAGCGATGAGCAGTCCTGGGTGCCTGATGTTGTGGCCAGTTAGCTCGTTGTTGGCTGATTCTTAAGGAGTTGCCTTTTTTCACCTACCCTGGTTAACAAATCTACGTTTTCGACGTGTTCCGACCAATGAATCTTCAGCATGCGTCTGTAGCACTCATTAGATTTCTATTTTGTAAATATTATCTAATATACATTGATTTACTATTAGTAAACAATTTTATATTCTATATATGCCGATGCGGTATGCCCGTTGAAGTACTAATTTTTGGACATTTTGTGATTGCCATATCTCTGCTCGTAGTAAAATCTCAAACTCCAAATTTTTGCCACATAATACTATGGTACAGGTCTATTATGGGGTGACATTTCAAATTTTTACCTAGTCCCCCACCAGAGATATTGAGCTCGGAAAATGGAAAATTTTGAGAATTTCCAAATTTTGAAATTTTTTTGTGAAAAGGGGGGTCAAGTCTGAGACTTGAAATTTAGTTTATCAACACAACTAGTAACTAGTTGTTTGTCAAAAAAGTTTTGATGAGTGGACTCTTTCCCTTCGTCCAAAATCTTTCCGTGAAAATGGGAATTTTTGCAAAAAAGAGTTAAGAATGTAGACTGAAATTTCATCCCTTAGAATTATATTTAGGTGAAAATGTTTTATTTCAACCTTAAAGCTTATATTCTTATAAACAAATTACTTTTATTTTTATGTTGATAAAATAAATAGGACCTGAGATATTCAAGTTTTCGCAAACCCTTTAAACTGCGAAAATGTCTCCGCCTTGTAAAACAAATATGGCCACCACACAAAAACCAAAACCAATAAAATTAAAATAATTATCATTTTGAACTACCAACATGTTGGGGTGATAGCACAAAAAAAATCATTTTTTTCTGAGATGGTCGAGCAACCATTTTATTTATTTCTGGACCGGTAGGTATGGAATTACCCTTAAGAGTTTTTTATCTGATTCACTCCCAATTTCTATGTGTGTAAAATATGAGTTAAAATAATATTTTTTTTGTAGTTTTGTGTAATATTATTTGAATTTTGGTTTACATTTCTATAAATAACTAAATAAAACATTAAATAGCTGGGCTGCTAAGGTATGTCTCGGCATGAAATAAGTTAGTTACTCATCCGCATATATTTAGTCGAAAATTCTAAAAACGCTCACAACTGAAATACATTCAATATACAGAGGGTGAGTTAATTGAAGGCGCCATATCTTCCAACTAACCCAATGCCTTTTTCTACTCAACATAATGGACAAAATTTTATAAATATTTACTAACAATACGCAATCTATAAATGTATTGGTCTTGATATTAGTATTATCTAAAGGTATTGAAAACTATTATTGAAATGTTTAAATTGGCTGATTTATTGTATTACATTATTACATTTTATTGCAGGGGTTCCGTCGGCCCGGGCGTCCCTCTTTCACAATACACCGTTCCTATGACAACGATATCAGAGCGCAAGGAATGTCGTGGAAAGAGGTGACGCAATTGGCACAGAGACGCTCTGAATGGAGGAGGCTGGTTTCTGCTCTGTGCTCCCGAGAGGAGCGTTGAGGGCGATGATGATGATGATGATGATGTATTAATTAAAGAGACATATAATATATTAGAAATATTTAACTTCTTGGAGCTAAATTTAATAATCATTATTGTTTTTAATTTGTTCTATCTATCTATCTATCTATACCCTCACGCCGTGTCCCAAGTGGGGTAGGCAGAGAGAACGGAACGCCAAACAGATCTATCTTTACACACTTCCTTCGCTTCCTCCACATTCATACAGTTCCTCATACACGCACGTCGGTTCCTCTTACTCAACACACGGCCGTCCTTGAGAATTTGATCCACGTGGTTCTCGGACGCCCGCGTTTCCTCACACCCTTTCTTTCAGATAAGTATATCCTCTTTGTCATTCTTACCTCGTTCATTCGTTCAACATGCCCAAACCACCGTAGTTTATTCACGCGCATTCTGTCCACAACACTCTTCTTGCATCCGCTCATTCTTCTAATATCCTCATTCTTCACTCTATCACGCATCGTTTTACCAACCATTCTTCTCAACGATTGCATCTCTACTGCATTTATTCCACTTTCGTCCTTCTTCAACCACGTCCATGTCTCGCTTGCATACGTAAGTGACGGTACCAGAATGGTATTGTGCACCAGCATTTTAGCCATGTTCGACACATTGTCATTGCTGACAATGGGTCGAAGCGCACCATTTACTCTAGCACCGGCCACTTTCCTTCTTTCAATGTCCCTATCGCATCTTCCATCCCTCGTAAACATACTTCCCAAATATACATACTCACTTACTTGCTCCAGACATTCGTCACCAACTTTAATCTCGCAAATCGTTTTTTCATTCTCTCTTTCAAAAACAAGAACTTTTGTCTTCATAACATTCATTTTCAAACCATTCAAATTGCAACTATCATACACACACGTAACAATCTCTTGTAAGTCCCTTTCACTCTCAGCCATTAACACCAAATCATCTGCGTACATCAATGCATTCACCCGAAACCCATTCAGCTCGACACCAACATCCATCTCTTTCACAGGTCGCATACAGTAGTCAAAGAATAGGTTGAACAGCCACGGAGACATGACACAACCTTGCTTCACTCCCTTGGTGAGGACAAACCACTCCGAAAGAGTGTTATTTATCCTCACGCAAGCGGAGCTTCCCACGTAAAGTGAAGAGATTGCGCGGATCAACCGGCTGCTCACCCCATACTCCGACAACACGCGCCACAACCTTTCACGGTCCACTCGATCATATGCTTTCTCCAGATCCACGAACGCACAAAAAAGCCTCTGGTGTTTACCCAGAAACTTCTCTATAACCATTCGCAGGGAGAAGATCTGAGCCCGTAGACAATTTGTACTTGGCGATCGCCTACAAACGAATTTTCGTCAATAACTGCAACAATAACGCATAATTATACGGTACGTGTAGGTAGATTGTCGAAAAGTTCGCCAGTAGACGATCGCTAAGTACAAATTGTCTACGGGCTCTGATCGGTGCACCCTCTGCCATTCAAAAAAGCTCCTTGCGCATCCCATATCTTACACTCAGTTATCTTTCGTACTTTCTCAATCAAAATAGGGAAACTGTATGGTAGAATTTTAATTTGTTTAAATTACCCATCTGCGTTGGTCTGTGGCTCATGTGCTGTTACAGACAGAATTTGCCCTTCACACCAAGTCTCTCCATCCAAACAAGCTTCTACTGTCTCTCCAACAAAATATTTGTCTCTGACAAAGTTGAACACATCGTCTAGCATTTCTGCAAAGGTGCATCTCTTTGTCCTAGAGGCCAAATAAAGTATTGGAACCCGCAGTTCCATGGGAAAGTCCCTAAGCGATTTCCTGGCATTTTTCTCACTTTCCAGTGCTTCTGCATATGTGAGGTTGGGTTTTCCGGTCATCTCACAGGACCAAACCAGCGAGTTGACCAATATGATGCGTTCACAATATTCTCTGTAATAATTTAAACAATCATTATCACATTACAACATTTATTTTAAATTATATATTATTGTTTCTATTTTAAAGTATATATACCATCTCGGTATATACCACGAGTGCATGTGATAAACATGGAAGTTGTTCTCTCCATCCTAACAAAAAATAAAACTTTCAGGATGGGTAGCATACCTCATCGCCGAATTAGATTTTTGTTTTATTTGTAGTAGTTTATGAATGCTTGCATTTTCTTGACACTCGAAAATTTATGAAAAAGAGTTTGAGACCTGTCCTTTACTTGGAACCTTTCCACGGGACTTTTCCATTGAAAATCTAACACTACCATCATAGTGACCGTCTCAATTGTGTCAAAATACTTTTTTTACTTAATTTACAATTGATTCTTTAAACGAACTTTGGTAATTAAAGAGTTTTTGACTGAAAAGACTGAAAAGAATAGGTCTCCCATGTTTTCGAGTGTCCCGTAAAGGGTAGGTGATAAAAATATACATATTATATCTTGAATTCAGCGATTAGGTTTGCCAACCATCCCGAATGTGTTAATTTTTTGTTAGGATGGAGAGGACAGTGTGCATGTTTATTACACGTGGTTGGTCTGCTGGCTATCTCACTTATAGGATATGTTGAGATGATGATGTAGTAGTAGTAGTGGTAATTGAACACCATACTGATCAATTATTTAATATTAATTGTACCTATGTCAACAAGGAAATTTTTTGTTAGTACTTAGATTTTACTATGAAAAATAGATATTAGAGATGACTAATGATAATTAGTTCTGACAGAAACATGGTGAAAAAAAATTGAAGTGAACAAAATTTTGTTCAATACAAATAATAAGGTGATAACGATTTTATTAATGATTAAATATGATTGCAAAGTACATAGAATATAGTTCAGTTCATAATATATGAGTTTCTCTCCATAGGCTATCTTGTAAGGACGGCAGTTCAGATCAAACCTTATTATTAGTCAAGCGAATGTAATTTTTATTTCACAGCATTGGAGTTCAATGTTATAAATTATGTAAATAAACCATTTGACATAACAATTTATTGTTTCTTTTAGATACCATGTTACCTGGTGATACAAATAATTAAAATGCAAGGGTTCCAGTCACCTAGCTTAGTTATGGGATTCAAAAAGTTTTTATACAATGATTGAATATGCAGTATGAAACCCATTGTTTACAAATAGTGCATTTTATATTCATAAAACATGAAGATATTGTCGAAAAAAGTGAAAAATTAGAATAACATGCACCAAACGAGGTTACGCATGGGTAGTTGCGTAAATGACAAAAGTGTATAGGGGTTATTACAGCATAGTTTGGATAATTCATTATGCTGAGATGTTAGTATAGTTATAATTCATGTTTAATAACATTACTCACTCATAATCTTTAAATATCTCGTCTGTAATTTCACAGTGAAATACTTCGTCGTCGTCTCTTAAGAATTCAGACGCCGAGGATTTCTCAAAGGCTTTCCTTTTTAACAGAGGCATGTTGAATTGTCTTAGATAGCGAAGAAGCACAACAGAAATAACACGATACTTGTGAATATATTTTTGAATAAATGTTGTTGCGGCGAGGAATATTATCTTAACAACACGGTGTAAGTCATTTTGATAACAATTAACAGCACTTCACAACGTATTTCACAAATTTTGCGCGGCTTCCAACTGACAAGCCAAAAACGGCGCGCTCCTGAGAAATACAAGACACAAAAAACAACGAAAAACCGGAACAGATGGTTTGTCATAGACAATCAGTGTGGCCAACTCGGAAAAAAAGATCATCCAAAGTGAAGCAATGTGAATGCTACTGTAGATAGTAGAATAATTCAGTCTGTTTCACTTTGGATGATCATCTTAAGTCAGGGGTCTCCAAACTACGGTCCGCGGGCCAAGTGCCATCAATCCGGCCCGTGACAGCTTAAGTAGCATTCACATTACTTCACTTTGGATGATCATCCAGAGTGTCAGGGTCAAACCTGTTCATCGAAAGTGAACACGTCTGTTCACATTTGTTCATCCTATGCTTTCACTGCCATGTCTACTTTCTCACTCATGTTTTATGTAGTATGACGTATTTTAGCATAAAAATAATTAAATAAATTCAAAAATGAAAAATAACACTTAAAATAAATTAATATAGCTCTCGACTGCAAAATAATTTTGTTAATGATTCTGACATTCTATACAAATTCATAGAGAATTAAACAAATAATAAGATAAAACTTGTTTATGGTCGTTTCAGTGAAAGGACCTTTCATCAAAATTATGACGAGTGGTAATCTCTTTCCTCCGTCATCGCTAGTGATCACTAGCGATGAAACGCCTGTTCACACTTGTTCATCTTGGAGGATCATCCGGAGTGATCACTGAAAGTGAACGTATGTGAACGACCCTTTAGACTAATGACATCAATCCGGCTTGCGACAGCCAATGTCTTAAGTAGCATTCACATTGCTTCACTTTGGATGATCATCTAGAGCAGTGTTTCCCAAAGTGGGCATCATGCCTCAGAGGTGGGGCACCGTGCTTCCACATTATAATATATGTTTTGGAAATCAACCAACTGTTTAACTAAAAAAGAAGCCGGTAAGGCATATGACTTTTGAAAAAATCACGATGGGGCATATGACTTTTGAAAAGACCACGGTGGAACAAGGTATTTAAAGAAGGTTGGGAAACACTGATCTAGAGTTTCAGGGTCCAACCTGTTCATCGAAATTTAATACTTCTATTCACGCTTGTTCATCCTATGCTTTTATTGCTATATCAATACTCACATGGTCATGTTGTCTGTAGTTTGACATATTTTCAAATAAAAATAAATAAAAATAACACTTAGTTCTCAACAGCATAATAATTTTGTATAATACAATCCTGACTTTTATCCTATTATTTGTCCTATTCTCAATGAATTAGTATTGAAAGCTAGAATCATATATTATAATACAAGTGGTCTCCGCTCAAACAGATCATTAGGACCCGTTGACCCGTAAGATCCGTAAGTGATCTGTGGACCCACGGGTCAATTTGGAAAGACCCGAACATTTGACTCGGGTCGGATCTGTGTTACACATGACTATTATTTAGTGAAGTTGAAACATGGTTGAAACGTCAAATTTTTAGAAGTTGCGTTTATTTATTTGTTACATGATATCATTTTAATTATTTGTTTATCATGCCCAAAGAACAGTTTAGAGAAACCGACGTCGCGCGAAAGATGTAAGATCTTGCATAACTGTCTTCAATGTCTTTTATTTAAATATATTATTTTATAGGTTATGTACATTTGTGCTAGTAGTAAATACTTATATTTTAATTTAAATTCTATACAATTGAAACATATGTTTCCGTACATTGAAGAAGTTATTAATTTTCATTAAAAATACATTATTAAAGTTTTAATTTATTTTTGTTTTTGTCAAAGCAACGATGAAATTAAAATCAACATGAAGTGTATATCAGTACCTATAAGTCTCTGTGTATGTTAAATGGTAAAATCAGTAAGGAATGACTGAAATGAAAATACAACTCAATTGTATGTGTTTATTTCAGTTCACATGTGACATTTGGTGTGGACAGTGCGGCCAATATACAACAACAGGCACATCTTCATGTTGTCACAAAGAATCTCTATGCTCAAGATGGACAGAGGACTCCGGCAATGCATGGAGTTCTGGACAGAAGAATGGTAAATAACAAATCCATTTTATGTAGCATTTAGCACGAGACAACTATATTCATATTAACACAGTATAATTATTGACAAGTGCGGGATTATGGACGTACCTCAACGTCCAAACTACCACATAAGGCTTAGAAAAGACAATGACACCTTAATTGGTAGTGCCCTACCCGTGTGTGAAATTTTCACAATACAGTTATAAATATTTGAGTTATTCTTAGTAAACTGTCTTACATGTTTTAGGGTACAAATCAAAAAGACGCCAATTGTCAGACATGTGGTAAAGGTCTAAGGGAATGTGTTGGTCACTATGGGTACCTAGAATTGGCTCTTCCCGTCTTTCATGTTGGATATTTCAGATCCATTATTAATATTCTTCAAACTATCTGCAAAGTAAGTTATGGTTTTTATTTTTTCAGAATTGTGTTTTTCATGAGACCAAATAAATACTCCCACATTAGCTTATATTGGTAGCAAGATTTATACCTCTGATTTTACAATAAGAAGTCAAAAAATCTACCATGACATTATCATTTTTTTATTGAATAGAGTAAACTGTTAATTATTTTAGAATTTTGAGTCTCGAAGAATATAAGTAAAGTTTTTAAATCATAGTTGTAATTAAAATACATTAAAAATGGCATTGGTGATGTTACTTAATCCAAAATTTGTATATTTCCAGGAATGTGCGGCATTAATGTTACCTGAACATGAAAAAAATAAGTTTAGAAAGCGTTTATTAAATCCATCTTTATCATATTTAACGAAAAAATCAATTAGAGCGCAGATATTGAAAAATGCCAAGAAGTTTTCCAAATGTCCAAATTGTGGGGAGCTAAATGGTATGGTGAAGAAAAGTCCAGCGGGTATTTTGAAAATCATTCATGATAAATATAGAAGCAAGAAGTTGAGTGATCCCCTGGTGATCAATGTTTTGGGAGAGTTGCATGAGGCTAAGGAGTCTAACCGAGAGTTAGGGACAATGCTAAACAGCTCATTACAGATTGATATGAATCCTTTGGTGGTATGTACATAATTGTTTTATTTAATTTGTAAATGCTTTGTTATTATTTTGTTATAATATGGATAAATAAATATATAAAATTAAACAATGACGATGAATGAGTTATTCGTGTTGACACGGTTTTATTAAATTGCAAAAAGGATCTGAACCATAAAAAATACTACATTTTTTTTGAAAAATGAATCTGTCGGAAGGCACCCGTGGGCTGAGTCTCACAATGAATCACATTTTTAAGTCAACATAGTCTTCAGATGGAGTAGTCAATGAACTGTATAAAATCAGATTTGTTGCAAAACATTATTATTGATATTAAATTTTCCAGGTTCTGAAACTTCTTAGCCGTATTCCTGAGAATGACATCCCATTGCTTGGTATGAATAGTCAGCGTTCCAGACCTGAGGATCTCGTCTTGACAAGGATCCCAGTACCTCCTGTTTGTATACGTCCCAGTGTAGTCTCAGACCTTAAGCCTGGAACGTAAGTATCTTATTATAATATTTTGCAGATTAAAATTACGCTTGTTACCTATTTATGAACTTTTTGGAACTGTGGAAGTATTTTAGACATGGTTATAGGCCCTACCTTTCTATGAAATATCCATCTTCTTGCTTGTATTTGTCTTTTTACTGCACAAATATGATCTTATGTATGTTTTTTTATGTTTCAATAATATTATGTTAGATTATTCCTAAATAATCTTTTATTGCAGGAATGAAGATGACTTGACCATGAAACAGTCTGAGATATTATTGATCAATGACGTAATACAAAAACATATGTCTAGTGGAGGTAAAATAGAATTGATACAAGAAGATTGGGACTACTTACAGTTGCACTGTGCTCTGTATATCAACAGTGAAATGTCTGGTATTCCTCTAGCTATGCAGGTAATTTTTGTAGAATTTTTATTTAAAAACTGACAACACGGTAAACAACTGTTAATAGTTAATTTTTCGGTAGCCTGGAGTTAGAGTCTCGGCCTTCAGAACAAGAGGTCCGTGGTTCGACACCAGGTGCCGGTAAACTCCCTTTTACGGCCCAAGCTTTTAGCTTAGGTTTATAACAAAACCCAGATATATCTTTTTAAAAAAAAATTTTTTTAATAACAATATTATAATTTTTTTTTATTCAACATAATAATACAAGACAACAAATTAAATATAAATCATCAAAAATACATTGGAAATTCTAAAAAAAAAATTGTCCCCAGACAGCATCTTAGAGCTGGTATTAGAGGCCTGAAAATCTTCAATTAGATTTGTATTCAAAAACACATAATTTAACTCTTGTTAAAATCATCATTATTATCATTTACTGCCAAATTAGATTTGTATTTCCTTATGATGTTATTCAATATTCTTTGGAATATGGCTGGAGCAGTCTTTAATCCAAATATATTAAATTTTTTAATGTGTTTATTTAAATATTTTTGATTAGCTGAAAGATATTGCTTCCAGGTAATAAGATTGCCAATTGTTCATGATTTTAATTTGGATCAATAAAGTATTTTATTATTATTGTGTTTTAAAGGTAAACTGAATTGAATAACCAATCAGAAACCTCGATTGGAGAACCATGTCTACACAATGCAACATTGTGTAGAATCTAATCGGAAGAAGTAAGAAAGGTGTCCCAACGCTTACGAATTGGCTCTAGGCTGGCTTAAATGATCACTTTCGGTGTCCACGGACAACGTTCACCAATTCCACCAAAATTCTAGGAATAAATTTATTCCTAATGATGGTCTCAATATCGAGGTTTTAATTTAAAAAAAAAAAATAAAAAAAAAAATATTCTTTGAACACATGACTGTGTTAAACCTGTAAAAATATATATTTTTTTTCATTGTTTTCAGCCCAAGAAACCTGGAAGAGGTCTGGTACAGAGGTTAAAAGGAAAACAAGGAAGATTCAGAGGAAATTTATCTGGAAAGAGAGTTGACTTTTCCAGTAGAACTGTCATATCACCTGATCCTAATTTGCAAATTCAACAAGTAAGTTAAAAAAATACAGTTAAACCATTTGCATCAAATTCAAATATTTATTTAACATTTAACACTTTTTGTACATTCACACATTAAATATAATTACACGGTGATTTATCTGAAAATACAGCAAGGCTTTTACTACTTTTTTACTTTTATTTGTCTATTATAAGAGTTTTAAAAGAGGACTGAAGACACACCTTTTTGCTGGGAGTTTCGGGTGATGGATACGATATACGGCGCCCTTGAGGTCATGTTATGAGTAAACGGCACTTTACAAATTGTCCATGTGATGGTGAAGGTTTTACTCCATTTCACTGCGTACAGTCGGGCAGAGACTTGGCTCATGCCTTTGCATACGGAACGAGGCTCGGCCCGTCACCGGAATATGCAGTTTGGATTTGTCGAAGAGATGTTATGTTTCGACATTGGCGCATGTGTCTCGTCAGGACCATCTTACAAAATGGCCGACACAACATCAAATCCAGTATGCGAGGAGCATCGCATATAATGAAAGACTGTATGATCTAATTTTCATCCGAAATGCATGTACAACATGCACCTCATGAATGAAAGATCATTTGATTTTACGCAGGAGATAGTTTGAGGTGAAGGTTTTACTCCATTTCACTGCGTGCAGTCGGGCAGAGACTTGGCTCATGCCTTTGCATACGGAACGTAATATATATATAATATATATATAATGTATTGATTGTCTTTGCGGGCACATCGCGTATTTTTGTTTGGTGGTGAGCTTTCGAATGCGCTCGGGCATCCATTGTCAAACCGACTGACTACTTTTTCTTCCTGAGTCTTTCGCTTCGCCTTAGAACCTGTGAAGATGTAGGGATGGGGGTAGCAGTAGGGGGGAGTAAGATTGGACGGTGTCTCGTTGTTTTGTATCGTCGTAAATTTGTCGTCGTAAATAATATGTATATAATATATATAATATATATTTTTTCACGCAGCACGCCTCGATACGGGGCAACCTAGTGAGGCTGCTGTAACTTGATTGTAGCCAATTGGTGATATATTGTCTCAACGTTTGTACATTGATATTGATTGAACAAAGTATTTATTATTTAAATCAAATTTCTAGGTTGGTGTTCCAGTGCATGTTGCCAAGATATTGACATACCCAGAGAGAGTATTTCCGGCTAACATTCAGTGGCTACGTTCACTAGTCTGCAATGGTCCTGACAAACATCCTGGAGCTAATTATGTGCAGCAACGAGGATCAGCATTCAAAAAGTTTCTTAAGTATGGCAATCGGGATAAAATTGCCCAAGAATTGAAGGTGACTAATAAGTTAACTTAATTTATAAAAAATTAAATTCGTCAAATAGTATGGAAGAATTTGAAAACTAATGTGACATATTGTTATTGTTAATTTATCTCTTTGTGTTCCAGTGTGGTGATGTAGTGGAGAGACATCTAGTGGATGACGATGTGGTATTATTCAATAGGCAACCATCTCTACATAAATTATCCATTATGTGTCATCGTGCTAAAGTCCAGCCTCAAAGAACGTTCAGGTATTTGTATAGATGTTTTTTTAATGTTTTGAATAAAGTTTCACGGAGCCTCCATCAAAGAATTGTTTTTTCTGAGAATTATAAAGTGCTCTGTAAAAGGCAGGTGTTCGAAAAATAAAGGCATTTTACACCTTTAATTAAGTGAGGAGGTTTGCCATCAATTTTGAATGTCTTAATATTTTTCTGACACGGAGAGGACATCTTGCATGTTTACTACATGCATCTTGTCTGCTGGTTACGCCATTTAAAAGATATGCTGTGATGGTGTAGTAGTAGTTAAGTGAAGCCTAATCCACTTTCGTGAGACCACACCTATTTTTCCAAATACTCTTTCATATTATGCCACTCCCTTTTTTAAAAGATTACACCTATTTTTTCAAATACTCCTTATATTATGCTACTCCTCCTTTTAAGAGGCCCCACCTATTTTTGAAAATACTCCTTTTTTATAATATGCCACTCCTCCATTTAAAAGGCCACACCTTTTTATCTAAATTATCTCATATTATGCCACTCTCCTTTAAAGGCCACACCTCTTTTTATATTTTTATTATTATGTCACTCCCCTTTGTAATAGGCCACACCTTTTTTCTAAATTATATCATTATGCCACTCTCCCTTTTTTTAAAGGCTCCACCTATTTTTGAAATTACTTCCTTTTTTATACTTTGCCACTCCCCTTTTTAAAAGACCACTTCTCTTTATAATTTTTATGAAATGCCACTACCCCTTGTAATAGGCCACACCTTTTTATCCAAATGATATCACATGCCACTCCCTTTTTTTTAAAGGCTCCACCTATTTTTGAAATTACTTCCTTTTTTATACTATGCCACTCCCCTTTTTAAAAGACCACACCTCTTTATAATTTTTATAATATGCCACTCCTTTTAAAAGGCTACACCTTTTTATCTAAATTATCTGAAATTATGCCACTCCCCTTTTGTTAAAGGCCACACCTTTTTATCCAAATTATATCATATGCCACTCCCTTTAAAAAAAAAAGAGTTGAATTACTTCCTTTTTTATACTATGCCACTCCCCTTTTTAAAAGGCCATACCTCTAATTTTTATTTTGCCACTCCCCTTTTTAATAGGCCACACCTTTTTTCTAAATTATATCATATTATGCCACTCTCCCTTTTTTTAAAGGCTCCACCTACTCTTGAAATTACTTCCTTTTTTTATACTGTCACTCCCTTTTTTAAAAGGCTACTCATTTTTTTTCAAAGATTTTTATTATGCCACTCCCTTTTTTAAAAGCCCTCACCTATTTTTGTAAATATTCCTATTTTATATTATTCCATCATCGTTTTTTAAAAGGTCACACACTTCTACCACTTTGACATTAAACACTCTTCCCTTTCAAGATGTTGAATAATATTTTTACCCTATTTGATTTCACATTCAGCCATTACTGTTTAAAGTTTTTTTTTTGTTGTTTTGTTTTGGTACTTTATATTTATTTTAATGTATTATTTGTTTCAGATTCAATGAGTGTGTTTGTACTCCATACAATGCTGACTTTGATGGTGATGAAATGAATTTACATTTACCACAAACTGAAGAAGCGAGAGCGGAAGCATTGATACTCATGGGGGTAATTTTTTTTATCTTTCTTTCACTTTTTCACTTTGATAACATTAGTAAAGCGCTATTTTCATTTGTAATTATTTTGACCAACCTAAGTAAATCATACAAAGTGAAACAATGTAATTAATTGGCACTTCAAAACTTTTCATTAATGATCAATTCATTGAATCTGATGTTCAATATTGCATTCTAGCGTTTAATTATTGCAAAAATTAAATAATAACTTTGATAATATTTTTTCTGGCACAGAGAGGACAGCTTGCATGTTTATTACATACAGCCGGTCTGCTGGCTACTCCACTTGTAGGATGTGCCATGCTAGTATAGTATAATATTATTATCCATTCCATGGAATTCCTTTCTGTAAGTTTTTGAGTGTCCTGTTAAAAACGGGTATTTGTAAAACAACAAAAATAAGTCATGATGGTGTGGTGAATGAATGATTTTTTTTTATTATTTTTTAGAATAAATCAAATTTGGTAACACCACGTAATGGAGAATTACTGATTGCGGCAACCCAAGATTTTATAACAGGAGGATATTTACTTACACAACGAGACACATTCCTCACCAAGGAACAGGCCTTCCAACTGGCAGCTTGTCTCTTGGCTGGAGAGGATTCTAGCATGAAAATAGATCTACCTAAACCAGCCATACTGAAACCTAGGATTTTATGGACTGGGAAACAAATATTTAGGTAAGAATAACATTTCACTTATGCTACCAATTATGCATATTGTAATTTTTATGGCACAGAGATAACCTCTCATGCTTGTTACATGTATGTAGTTAGTAAATTGACTACTTCACTTGTTTGAGATGCCATAGATAGATAATATTTAATTTTAAATTAATGTTATGGGTGATTTTGTATTCTCGGCACCATTTCTCTTGTGTAAAACATTAAACTTATTTTATTTTATCATTCTTTTATTTGAACTCCATTTGACACGTGAAATGCCAGTTAGTACACTATGCTATTCCATAAATTACCATTACGGCAGTTTCGATAGTAGATAACTTTAAGTGTGTAGGCATAAATTTAGTTTAATGTTTTTTATAGTGTATTTATATACTTCATGTCTTATAGTCATATAAAATTTTATATGTTACTAGAACATTGATACGTCTATCACTAAATTTTATATAGAAAATCATAGATGTGTAGAATCTTAAAAATGTATCATTTCTTTTTTCAGCTTAATTTTGAAACCAAACAAAATTTGTGAGGTTAAAGCCAACTTGCAAACAAAAGGAAAGAATTACACAACAAATCTAGATCTCTGTGTTCAAGATTCATGTGAGTATATCCTGATGAATTTCATAGATATTGTATTAGATAAATATATAGAAAATATATTTTATAATTCATCATGGTCTTAATAGTATCCGGACAATTTTTAAAGAATGTTTAGTGAATAAGATTACTGCAAGGAGGCTGTTAATGCAATGTTTGTTGACAATATCACACAATTTAAATTAAGCAGTCATAATATCGTTTTACATTGTTGAAAAAAATTATCCCTTTGTGTCATTCAAGTCTCCCCTTGGGAGTACTTTACTTATTTACTTACTTTTACTTCCGATAGCCGAACAGCCCTTGTAGGACCTTTGCCTCCGAAACAATAGTTCTCCAAGCCTTTCTATCCTGAGCAATGGACTGCCAGTCGTTTATAGCATTAAGCTCCTCTAGATCTCGGTTGATGTTATCCAACAATCTTTGTCTTGGTCTGCCTAACGGTCTTCTGCCCTCGGGTATACCCTGCAGAATACCAATCAATTAATCTCATCTCATTGTTAATGAAATACACATGAATACTATTTTTCTATCTGCGATCTAGATCAGACATATTTTTTATGATAATAATAATAGATTACATTGAAAATTGAAAAATAGGATCTATTTGTTTATAAGATTAAAGTTGAACATGAACTCAAATACAAATTGAAACATGTGCATTTACAGATGTAATCATTAGGAATTCCGAGTTGCTGTGTGGGTCCATGGACAAAAGTACTCTAGGCTCTGGTACCAAAAGTAGTATCTTCTACATTCTCCTAAGGGATTGGGGTGAGGAGTATGCTGTGAAAGGGATGTGGAGGTGAATTAACTTTTATTATTAATTGTATCGGCATTTACTTTGTAACACTTCATTTTAAATTATCAAATAAAATAAAATAAATATTTATTATTTTTGTTTCGTGTTACTGTTGAGTAAGACTAATGCACGACCGGTTTCGCGGACTCCGAGTTCGCATCATCAGGTGCTGATCTATACTGAATTAAAACAAAACAAATACAAAAGTTCGTTAGGGTTTACAGTGAGGGTGTAGGGGTAGGCGGGGTCGTGTTGGTTTCAGGCGTGGAGTTCTTGGAATATGAGATGGGGAATAGTTGTAGTAAGGGAGATGAATTCGGAAGATTATTCTTCCGAATTCATCTCCCTTACTACAATTCGGAAGATTATTCTTCCGAATTCATCTCCCTTACTACAACTATTCCCCATCTCATATTCCAAGAACTCCACGCCTGAAACCAACACGACCCCGCCTACCCCTACACCCTCACTGTAAACCCTAACGAACTTTTGTATTTGTTTTGATTCAGTATAGATCAGCACCTGTTGATGCGAACTCGGAGTCCGCGAAACCGTCGTGCATTAGTCTTACTCAACAGTAACACGAAACAAAAATAATAAATATTTATTTTATTTTATAATTTAACTTTTATTATTTTATTCATTGTGATTTTTCAGTTTCTCGGTAATCAAAATGATTAAATAATATAAAACAGCACAACTTGTAATATGGGAGAGACGGTAGTTCAAGCTGGGTCAATTTTTGAGACAATAATTTCAATTGAATGTTTATTAGATTAATAATCATAGTAATAAATTTATGTAAATTTATTCTATTATGTGGTATACACACAGTAGAATAAAACATTTGTTTTATTAATTTTGTTATGGAATTCTACTACCTAAACAGCGACACAGTGAATTAATTTATGTAAAAAATTTCAGGTTAGCTCGGATGGCCTCATATTACATGATGAACAGGGGGTTCAGCTTTGGAATTATAGATGTCACTCCAGGCAAGCAACTCATAGAAGCTAAAAACAATTTGTTGACTGCTGGGTAAGTAAAACATTAATTTTATTCATCACTAGATAAAATACATCTATCTCCTCATGCTGTATTCTTTGTGGAGTATGCACATATAATGTAACATCATCCGACCCGTCCTTACGAACTTCTTCCGCAATCCTTAAAACAACTCTTCATGCACGCTGTACACTCTAACTCTACAGTACCCTGTTTCCTCTTTATTTATTTACTTAGGAATATATGACAATTTGCCTTTGAATTACACATATTTTTAGTGGACACAAAATATTAAAATATTGTAAACTGAAATAAAACAAAATAATAATCTTCTTGTAAGCGAGCGGTGGGAGGAGAATTTCATTCTTTCTAGTAGGGTGTCCATAAGTTTAGGAACAAAATGAGTTATGTGTAATATTTTTAATGATTTCTCTATCACTAAAAAATAAGCCATTCAAAATGGATGACATGCCTTATCAATAGATTGTAGATTCAAGTGTCCTGTGAAAGGCAAAATATCATTTAGTATCTTATTTTAAAAGATTCATTAGTAACTTCTTCAATTCAACATGAGGTGTGTTACCCATCCTGCTACTCTATTACATATATTTTGATAGTAGTAATAATGAATCTGTCAAAAGTCTGTCATATTTATAAAAGGGTACGGTGCTGTAGTATTGACTATCGGTATATTAAGTACATATTAATAGAAATAAACTTTTTATGAAAATGACGAGTCAAATATGATTTATGATAGATATCTGTTCCTAACAGGATGTTTTGTTATAGGTACATAATACTAATTATATTTATTTGGTTGCTAGATATAAGAAATGTGACGAATACATTGTGGAGATGCAACAAGGTACACTGCAGTGCCAGCCAGGATGCACCATGGAGGAAACCCTGGAAGCTGTCATGTTGAGTGAACTGTCCAGCATCAGAGAGTTGGCTGCCAAAGCTTGCTTTAAAGAATTACATCCGACAAATGCACCTTTGATTATGGCCCAGAGTGGATCTAAAGGTATTCAACATACATATATATGTCATCTCCCATGTGTAGGGTAGCCAGCGGACCAAATGCATGTAATAAACATGATAGCTATCCACTCCGTGCCAATAAAAGTTAAGACAATCAAGATGGGTGGCAGACCTCATTGCTGACTTGAAGATGTTAAATGTCCTTTTGTGATGTTTTATGAACATCTATCTGCCTATTACAAGACACTCATATTCTTTGCCAGGGATTCTGTGGAAGATGAATATGAATTCAATACACTCATACCACAAAACTGATAACTTCACTTTAAATTGCAGATACTTTATATTATTTAATATAATATGATACTATGTAATATAGTCAGAGCTTTTATTTATTTATTTATTTTATTCTTCTTGCACATAACAAAGTAACAAAGCAGTTTACATAAAAAATAATGTGATGATATGCAGTGGCGAGATTATCACTTTATAGTAATTTTTTCCATCTAACCACGTCATATTAACACTAAACAGAAACAAAATAATAATAATAATGAAACACAAATAAGAAAAATCTCTACATAAATCAAAATGAAAGAGAAAAAAATTATAATCCACACACCTAACACTCCAAAGGGACATTTACAAAAACATTTATCATAAAATTTATATTTAATATGGGTTTTTATATTTAATATGGGCTTCATATTTAATATGGGTTTGTTGTAAGAGATTACAATACTGCAATAAAGTATTTTACTATTGTATGTACAGATATTGTGGTATTTCATTGTATACAAAATAATAAAATCAACAAGTATGTAGTCGTTAAGTTATTTTAAAATGATTTTGAAAAATAAACTGTCTATTTACATATCGTTGGTGGTTTCCTGAAACATCAGGCAAATATATAATTAGGTTTCGTGAAAATATTAACGGTTGTACAAATTTTTCAATACATTTTTTCACTCCATAAATATTCAAATTCTCGAACAAGTATTAATTTACTTTGGTTACAACTTGGTTCCAGGATCAAACATAAACATATCTCAGATGATAGCATGTGTAGGGCAGCAGGCTCTCAATGGTAAACGTGTTCCTAATGGGTTCGAGGATAGATCTCTGCCACATTTCGAAAGACACTGTAAGTATTTTAAGAAACCGTCAATGTTTCATTTATACTTATGAATCTCTTTAGAAAATAAATTTATACTTCTTTTGAAACAAAATAAATAAAACAAATGCTAAATGTCTATGACAATGTCCTAAGACGAAAGACATCTCTGCCGTGAATAAATCATTTGTTTTATTTATTTCGCTATGGAATTCTACTACCTAAACACTACTAACACAGTGAATAAATTTCTTTTGAATAGTATCATATATTAATATGTGTTCTTCAATTGCAGCTAAGAACCCAGCTTCTAGAGGATTTGTCCAGAACAGTTTCTACTCTGGTCTTACTCCTACGGAATTCTTCTTCCACACAATGGGCGGGCGTGAGGGTCTTGTCGATACGGCTGTTAAAACTGCAGAGACTGGATATTTGCAGCGTAGATTAGTTAAGGTGTGTATCAGAATCAAGTAATTTGAGAGAAGTTAGACAAACAAAAAAATTTCTGTGTTATAAAAAAAGTCTTTCTTTGTTACCAAAAATGTTGGTTTCAAGAAATGAGATACAGAGGAGAATCAAATCTAAGTAAAAAATCTAAAATCTTATTTTCTGATTCTTGTATCTTATTTTCATTCAATAACTTTTTCACGTTTTTTCTATTTATCTATACCACCATGGCATTTCCCACAAGTAGATTAGTCAGTCAAGCTCTTTTTGTGGTATAAAAAGTAAGATATGGGCAGCATTGACATCATTGCGGAATTCAAAATGTTGAATATTTGGCACAAGATATTTTACCAACACCTGTCATTTACACTCGAAAACTTACAAAAAAGACTGGTAGATCTATTCTCATGTGAGAACTCCACATCTTCCAACTCAGATTCTAGGGTGCTAGAAATTTGTGCAAGGGCAGGAGTAGAAAGCAAACAAAAAATGTTATCTAAATAATTTTGATTGTTTTCAGTCATTGGAAGATCTGGTGGTCCACTATGACATGACTGTGAGGAATGCAGTCGGAGAGGTAGTGGACTTCAAGTATGGTAGTGATGGGCTGGATCCCTCCTACATGGAGGCTAAAGATAGACCAGTGGATCTCAATAGAGTTCTCAATGATATCAGGGCAAAGTGCCCCTCCAGGTAAATATTCTATCCATCTTTTGTGATTTTTTTCTATTTTGCTTTGTTTTTTTTTCCTGCTGAGATCGCCTTGGCCAAAAACTATTATGGCCTTAGTGCAGGGTGACATTTTTAAGATAATAATAATATTGCCTTGTGTTTGAGGTGTATTTGAGTTTTATGCAACACATCTACTTTAAAAAAAGTAGTAGCAATTAATAAAGGGAACTAATTATTTGTACGGCTATTAATCCATTTGTTCGGCAAGAAAAAATCAGCATATAACTCATTTGCACAGCAAACAATGTTTTCATCGGCAATAAATAAAAAATAAGCGCAACACTTGTTTTACAAACAAACTTGGTTATATAGGCAAATTAAAAAAATATAACAGCTTAATAAATACTTGCAAAACAAAATAATTAATTGACCAGCAGAATTGTTATTTGAGCAGCAGAATTATTATTTGAGCAACAGAATTATTATTTGACCGGCAGAAAATATTAGATAAATAATATTTTTCACACACCGATTTACCTTCGGATCCACATGAAGTTTTTGTGATTTCTCACCAAATTAATGATGACTACGAAAATAATGCCAGTTTCCGCTTTGCTATATTAACAAAATATCTAACTGAAATGTCGAAAAACGCTAGTGTCGTTCATTCAGATGCTACATATAAAATCACATAAAAAGATGCTACATACAAAGATTTATTATTTGAACAAGAATAAAAATTTAGCTTTCACAAGTTTAATTAAAATTAGCTCACAGTTTGCTGCTCATTTATTTATTTTGCTGGACAAATAATCATTATGTCGGTCAAATAATAATTTTGCTGTTCGATTAAATTTAGAATTTTACAATATCATATTATTTGCAATAGAAATATAATATTCTCGCTGGGCATAAGTAGCATATCAACATGATATATTTGTCGGCAGAATACATTTTTCTGCTAAACAAAACATCAATATTATGCTGATCGTTTAAATGATAGCCATTAATAAATATACAAGCTTTCCTCTCTGTGCCAACAAAAATTAAGACATTCAGGATGGATGGCAAACCTCATCGCTAGGTGATCTACCAATCATTGTTATAGGGGGATTATAGTTCTATTGTGATGATTTTAAGTTGAATGCTTATTACAAGATGTAGTTGTACTAATATGTAAATGTATTGTAACTTATCCTTTGCAGAGAAGAAGAGTCGTTGGGTGGAGATGCTATCATAGCAGCTGCAGAGGAGACTTTGGAAGTGGAAGATTTCAAATTGTGTTCTCCTGAGTTTAAGGCTGAATTATTGTAAGTACATACATTGCTTGCATTATTTTATCTTATTTACAAATAAAAAAATAATCAAGTAAAAGATGTGCATTGTAGAATACTGAAAAAACATTCAAAATGTCTCGTAACTGTTACATACATATTTAATCCTTCTAAAATAACTGATATTACAAATAACTACATAATTTATTTCCTTATGTGCCAGAGAAAGAACCTTATTAATTGGAATTCCATAATTAACCAGTTTGGGCGTATGGTGGTAAGTCTACCATCATAAAATGGATGAAAAAAAATGTTTGTTTTTAAATAAGCAACTTTTACATTTTTCTTTTATTTATTTATTCATTTATTCTCAATTCATGGCCTGGGCCTTTTAACAAGACCTGAGCAACAAGCATACATAGTCTAACAATGAAAATTTTTGAAGGTTTTGTATGTCGATTTGTTAAAAATTATTAGTCAGTATGAAATAAGTGGGATGTCGGATAATATAAGTTCTTTTAATTGGAAGTCAAAAAGTTTAAAATGTTTGATGTCAGTGGAACACCTGAGGAATGTCAATTGATATAAAAAAAGTCAAGAAAAAACCAGATGTAAAAAATTTGATGTGGTCAATATGTTGAAATGTAAAAAGGTAACAATAGAATTAGCAACATAGTGTCAATTCACAAGGGGAAAAACAAAAAAACTAAATGAAAATTAAAAATACTTGGTGTAGAATAAATATTATTTATGTCTTCCAGAATCTTTCTGAAAGGTGTAGCTGCTAAAGTGAATGCTCTGAGATCTAAGTATCGCTCCTGCGGTCCTATAGCCATGGAATTGGAGCGTCTCACAGTGTCTCAGGTTGTGGTGTTCCTTACAACGTGTAAAAATAAGTATATGAGGAGTATCATAGAGCCGGGGACAGCTGTAGGAGCCCTAGCAGCACAAGTGAGTCTGGCAATCTCTTAAATTCTTCATCAAATAATGTAACTCGATATCATTTATTCACCCTTTGACACTGTTTTAAATATATCCGTCCTTCTTGTTGGATTATGGTTCTATGTACCATGGAAATGAAAGTGGTTGATAGTCTGATAGTAGAGCTTTGGTTTTTCATTCAAAAGATCTCGTGTCAGACTCCTCTCGCTACCAATTTGCTCCATCTTCACAACACTAGCATATTGCTTTCTGTGAGGATGTTTAGGATGTATTTAGGTTTACTTTGAAACAAAAAATAGTAAATCAGATTCAAACTGTGGAACTCTGAATTGGAAGTCTAAGAGCCTACCACCAGGAAATTAATACATTTGTTTTTTTTTTGCAGAGTATTGGAGAACCCGGCACTCAGATGACTCTCAAAACTTTCCACTTTGCTGGAGTAGCCTCCATGAACATCACTCAGGGTGTACCCCGTATTAAAGAAATTATTAACGCTAGCAAAAACATATCCACCCCTATCATAACTGCAGAACTCGTGGATCCGTATGATCAGGAGTTTGCCAGGAAAGTGAAGGGAAGAATCGAAAAGACTACACTTGGAGAGGTCAGTGTTTTTGTTGCCAGAATTTTAAATTATGTTTTTAATTACAATGGAAACTCAAAAGTGTGGTACATGTTTAGGTTTGACTTCCCTCGCACGTTGTGCAACCATCAAAAATCTGACTAATTTGTTAGTGTTTTGTTTATCTTTATATGTTTTCTCATACCGTCTTTTTTGGGTAGTCAAAGAAGGCAGAACACAAGGCATTATTATTCTTGCCTACAGATTTCCCTAAATATTGTAATTTGAAACCATCAAATGTGGATAAATTTATTTGGATAGTATTACAAAGTATATGTCAAGTTTTTCTGTTGTATCTGTTATAGATCACAACATATATTGAAGAAGTTTACATAAAAGATGATTGTTTCCTGTTGATTCGGTTAGATGTGGAGAGAATTAAGTTGCTGAGTCTGGAGGTGAATGCTGAGACTATTAGATATTCGTAAGTTTTACTTGTCAAAATATATTTATTTTCTATCATTGTTTGTATGTATTGAAATTTTTAATATAATAACTGTATAAACAAAAAGATTAAAAACCATTCCCTTGTTCCGAATAATTTAAGATTCTTGGATTTAATTCATTATTAGGTTATGCACGTCCAAGTTGAAGTTGAAGCCTGGCAATGTGACAGTGGTAGGAGAGTCTATAATAACCATCATACCAGACATCAACAAGCATGGACATGCTCTCAACTTTGCTCTGCAGCAACTGGCTCAGCAGGTGCCCAAGGTGGTCATCAAGGGACTCACCCAAGTTTCCAGAGCTGTCATAGCGTGTGACGATACCAAGACACCAGTGAGGTTAGTCTGTAGAACCTATCTATATACAGTAGAAGTCCATTAGTCCGGCATCCAACAGTCCGGAATGCCCGATAGTCCGGCATCGCTCCGGAAAATTGTAAACCCTCAGCCTACTCAAAATCTTGAAGAAAGTGACTCAGATGCCGAAACTAGCTACAGTACTTCAGAAATTATTGATTTCCATATCATTAGAAATAAATTTTATACTAAACGCCAAAAGTCAAGAAAACAAAAAGCCATTCCTGACATTTTTAAAATCTAAGTGAAATATGTTTTACAGTACGTGTACATACATTATACGAAATGTAAAATAAACTTTGTTGTATGTATTTGCACACTGTATTTGTAGTTTAATTATTAACCCAATGCCCGCGAGCGTATCAACTGTTGATACAGCAACTGTACAACTTTAGTGCGCGTTCGTATCAAATGTTGACACAAGGAATTTACATCTAAATATTATCTATACTATAGGGACTAAGGACACATACTTATAATGAAATTAAAATCAAAACCATACTCTCACTGATATTTGTGGATAAACTCAAATATTATAACGATTAATTAACAAAAACATCGATATTATGAGAGGCCGCAAACTTCAAATTTTCGTTGATATTTCAAATAATGGCGGGCACCACACGTGACAGTTCTGCGCATGCGCGGAACGAAATTCGGTACATAGCCGTGCACTCAAAGAGGACGTATGCGTCGGTACCTTCAGTATTTGAAACTAAAATTGTAAATTTGTAAATCGATGTTTATCTATATGTATTTTTTTTCGTTAAAAAAAACAGATACATATTTTCAAATCTGTTCAGGCATTTGGAACATCAGATTATAACGGGTTAATATTATTTAAGTATATGTAGGTATCTACATAGGTACCTCTTTGTAACATCCGATATTTATTACGTCTCAAATAAAATATGTACTTTCCCAATCAACAGTGAGGTTGTATAATTTGTTAGAAACAGTTTTTTTTGTTGTTTTATAATGTTTTATAAAGGGTTTCCGCAGAAAGTATTTCGCGGCACAACACTGATTTGTTCTATAATGTAGATGTAAAACTGTTCTTGTAACAAAATGAAAATTCTTATTCACTGTGTCGGTGTTCCGGTAGTATAATTCCATAGCGAAATAAATAAAACAAATAAATAAATAAAACTCTTCTGCGTAAGTTTTCGAGTGTCCTGTAAAAGGCAGGTGTTCGAAAAAAATAAGACATTTTACATCTTAAATTCAGCGTTGAGGTTTGTCACCCATCCTGAATGTCTTGATTTTATACTGGCACAAAGAGGACAGTTTGTATGTTTCTTACATACAGCTGATCTGCTGGCTACCCCACTTGTGGGATATGCCGTGATGGTATAGTAGTAGTAGTAGTAATAAATAAAACAAAAATGTTTTATTCTACTATGAAAATACTGTTTTATTCACCACCTATCTGTGTTGTATAACCATCGTCTCAAATATAATGTTTTATAAAACCCGTAGTGTAATTACTCACGCGTCTCTTGTAAAACCATAAATTGTTATTTGGGTATATAATATTGTATTGTACCACTTCAAAGATATCCGATTATATAAATAAAAAAACTATATACATGGGTGTCTTATAAACTAGAGATGATACTGATATCCGGCAACTATTTGGTATAACTATTCGATAGGTACTTATCATGAAGAAATAGCAAAAAATCTTGAAATCAAAATTACTAAGGCTATTTTTTATGGTGAAAATAAAACTACCTATACCTATGTACCTAGTAGGTACGTAAAATCTTTTTATGTCTTATTTCAAATTATCAAGAAGTTGATGTTTACTTTTGTTCTAAAAAAATCTAGGTAGGTATAATAGTGTTTAATTTTACATAATATGTCTACATAAATAAAATTTTGAATTTTAATAATAAAACTGGGTATAGTTTTTACGGCCATTTATGTTATAAAGAACATTCTGCAATTCACCTAAACTTAACAAATTATGGGAATGGCCGAATATTTAGTATCCGGCCAATCTATTTCATTTCTAGTATAAATAATAATAAAGTACTTAAGTACTATGGTTATTAAATACACAAACAATAATAAGGTACCTAAGTATTATGTTTACTAAATATGCCCGCGATGTTTATAGGTAATTGAATCAATGCAGGGTCCTGTGACACAATTACTGAGCCATGTCTAGACGCATGGCGGCTGAGGAAGCAGGTACCTTTGTATGGGATATCATTATTTACTGATTTAAGACGTTATTATAAGCTTTAACTATTATATTTGGTACAAAAACAAATAGGAGAACGATGTGAATGATGTTTACATTAAAATTATAATTCTAAACCCAAGTAATTACTATGATTTTATTGTTTTAATTGAACCATCAAAAAGGAACGCGGACGTTTGTGACAGTATTTCTCATTAATTCGCGCCTCCCGGGTTAACCTAATTGTTCTTATAATTACCGCCCGGTAGACCGGAATTTTCGATAATCCGGCACCGAGCCGGTCCCGAACGTGCCAGATTATCAGACTTCTACTGTACTAACGTAAATGCTTACCTTCTAATTCCTTATCATATTTTTTATTGTGCCCTCAATTTTCCTTCAGAGATAACCAAGTAGAAACAGACCTCCTGTATTTAGATCTATTTTATGCCTGCAATAGATTTCTCTTATTTGATTTCATATTAAAATATAAATTTATATATTTTTCATTTCATCCTTTAACAAACTTTTTGAATGAAAAATGGAACTCTTTTTGGCTATCTCAATATCAATAGACTTTCTCAGAAGATGACCCAGCCATGACAATTATCTTTCTCATTTTACAATGTCATTACACATTGATTTTACAACTATTATATTTTTTTGTTGGAATAATTTTTTCAAAAATAATTGTGTTAATTTCAGATATAAATTGTGTGTGGAAGGTGATGGCCTGAGGGAAGTTATGGCAACATATGGAGTCAATGGAAATAAGACTACTTCTAACAATATCTGGGAGGTTAGTGCAAGATTCTATTGTTAATAATAAATTAAAGTTGGAGTAGGGTATTGGGTTAGTTGGAAAATGTCCCTTTAGTGGTGGCCAGTAGCTTGATGGTAGTGTCGCAGAGTTTCAATTGAGAGATCCTCCTGCTCCCTGCTACTCTACCTTTACAACATATAAGGATATTGCTACTCACTCACTTTGAAGGTGCTTGAGGGTGTATTAGACTTATCACAAACCCAGATTCATCATTCTCACTATTCAATTCGATTATAAAACATGTGTTATTTTATGACATCATCCCTTAGTTCTGGATTGAATCTATACTCAAACTGTGAATTTAGTGCAATTGAAATATGGCTGGTTGACTGTAAGATCAGCATTTAACCAGGTAAAAGATTTCTATATATTTTCTCTTGATAGTATTCTTTCTTATTTTCATTTTAATGTTCTTTCTTTTGATTGTAAATAAATGAGAGTATTCATTATTTTTGTTAGGTTTATCAGACACTGGGTGTAGAGGCAGCGAAAACAACTATTATGTACGAGATTAAGGAGGTGATGGAAGGGCATGGTATGTCAGTGGATTACAGACACATGATGTTACTGGCCGGGCAGATGACAGCACGGGGGGAGGTGCTGGGTATCACTCGTTACGGTTTGGCCAGGATGAAGGAATCTGTCCTCAATCTTGCTTCTGTAAGTTTTCATTTAACTTAAAATTATTATTTTACCCTTAACGAACCTATATGAGACTAGAAAGAAATGACACAGCAAATGGACACAGGTTAAAAAAGAATTGAATCGTGTATTTCAGAAAGCCCAAAACTCCTTAGAATCAATTTATTGGGAAATCGAAAAAAAGTGAATACTGTAATTTTTTTGTGGAAAACGTATTTTTGTGTATGAGAGAGAAATATAGTTTTAATGCTAACGGATACGATAAGAGTAAAAAATGAAACACATTTGAGTTTCTTTATTTATTTTTTATGTTTCAAAATTGTTGGATTATTGGTGTTTCTGCAATACACGTATTTATGGGTGAACATAAAAGTAAAAAAAATCTGTTTTTATATAAAAAAAAAATTTTTCAAATTAAAATAACAATAATAAAAATTGATCTTCATCTGGGCTAGCATCTTTATTGGGGTCACATGTCGGCCAATCAAAAATTTCTGTGTAAAATGCTGAAATTCCCTCCTCATCGGGAATATACTTTTCAAGTTTTTTTTATGTCCTGTATTTTCAACGTATTTATTGGTATACAACCTTGTGTGTATGCTGTTTTTGTGGGAAAACGAATAATATCTCTATTACTATTGCGTAGCCTAAAAGAGTGATCTTGGAAACCATCAATAAAGTCTTTTGTTATGACAGCACCTTCATGTTCCCAAGAATGGATAAAGTGGCGAAACTGAGATATTTTAAAGCTAAACTTTTGATCTCTTGAAATATTTTTTTTCCCATTGATTCAACTGAAAGCATTGTCTTCTTATAATAAAGAGACCACCAATTTTTCCAATCGAGTATTTGACTCGAATTGGGCAAAACTACTGTGAATCGCTTCAATGACTTTTCAGAGTGTATTGTAGAAACACCACAACTCCCGGATTTTTGGTGTTTCTGCAATACATGAAATTTTTGGCGGTTTATTTGTTCTATTGAATTGATAGATTTTTGGTGTTTCTCTTCACTATAACATGTGTCTACCCATTAACAATTAAATTCTGCGAAAAAGTGAAATTCGAAAAAAAGGGAGTTTTGGGGTTTCTGAAATACACGATTCAATTAGAACACCTATTTCCATAATATTAGTAATAGTCACGGGCAACATTTTCGTAAGCAGTGTGTACTGTGAAATGGAGGAATGTCCATATATTTATCAAATAACTTAGTTATTCAAATTTAATGTTATTTTCACAGTTTAGGTAAATATCCACCATTGACAAGCTATTCAATTTTGAACTCGTATATTTCCTTACACTAAACTTTCATTTAAACAATTTTCTTTGTTTTAACTACTACTACTACTACTATACTCACGGCATATCCCACAAGTGGGGTAGCCAGCAGATCAGCTGTATGTAAGAAACATACAAACTGTCCTCTTCGTGCCAGTATAAAATCAAGACATTCAGGATGGGTGGCAAACCTCAACGCTGAATTTAAGATGTAAAATGTCTTATTTTTTTCGAACACCTGCCTTTTACAGTTTTAAATGTACAAAATAAAAATAAATACATTTCATATATTACTTATTTTGTTTTCAGTTTGAGAAAACAGCTGACCATCTGTTTGACGCAGCATATTATGGACAAGCTGATGCTATAGAAGGTGTGTCAGAGTCTATTATAATGGGGATACCAGCTGCAATAGGCACAGGAGTCTTCAAACTTCTCCACAATCATGAAATACTGGAACAACCACAACCTAGGAAACTAATATTTGATCAGCCATGCTTCCATCAATCTATTTGGGATTGAGAGCAATCAATCAATTTGTTTACAATTATAACTGACACTCAGAATACAGCTATGGAATGGATTGATGCATATATTTGTATGGATGAGAGTATATTCCAATATTTATCTGTCAGAATTGATATGAAACTCAGCAAGTTGGTACACTTTACAAATGGGTTGTTTTTATTATCATCTAATTCAATGAAATTAAAAATAATCGCATATCACAAATGCAAGTTTTTTTTTTAACAGCTCTGTCCAGTTGAAGGTGCAAAGTTAACAATTAAAACAAATATTTTACAATATGTGACTTATCCCAACAATATGGACAGTATCTAATACTGTAATGAAAAGAATACTGTATGTCGATTAGGTTTATTTTCTGAACTCTCTGACGTTGTTTGGAGTTATATCTTTTGATGTGTTTTACACCGTACAACTATTTATTGTAAATATTATTTTTGCAGAAATAAAAGTCTGATATTTTTTCCTTTCTGTTTACTTCATCCTAAATAATATCACCTTATAATAATAATTTATATAATAATAAATAACAAGTGGTCCAACTGACACCTTCAGGATCACCACTGGAGTCCGGCAGGGCTGTGTATTGCCACCTTTTATCTTTGCCATAATTATGGACTACCTGCTCAGAAAATCTATTCTGGGCCCTGGCGGTGTGCCTTTATCACAGCGTGAAAACAGTGAGACGTCTGTGGGAGTGCTGCACGATCTTGAATATGCGGATGATCTAGCCCTTTTTGATACATCTGTGGACAGATTACAGTGCAACGCTAATGCTCTTTATGAAAATTCTTTGCGCCTTGGCCTTCGTATCAACGCTGGTAAAACGGAGTACATATGTAATAGTACATGCTCGAGTACTCACACCCCACTAATGGTTGGCAATTCCCAAATATCTCAGGTTAGTAAATTCAGGTACCTGGGAGCAACCATAACGCCAGAGGGTGATCTCCGGTCGGAATTACCAATCCGCATAGGAGCAGCTAGCGGGGCTTTCAACAACATGAACAAAGTTTGGAAGGCATCTGGACTCAGCATCAGGACAAAATGTCGCTTGTTCAATGCGTGCATCATCCCAATCCTTCTATATGGCTGCGAGTCTTGGCACTTAACCAAGGCTCAAGAGCGGAAGATACTAAGCTTTGAAAACAAGTGTCTTAGAAGGATTTTGGATGTTAGATGGTATGAACATGTTACAAATGATGCTGTGCGCCGGCGCACCCAGCAGAGACCTGTAATCTCCGTAATACAAGAGAGACGATGGTCCTGGCTGGGACATGTTTTGAGAATGCCCAATGATAGTTGGCCAAAAAGAGCACTGTTCTTCCGTCCGCAGGGGTTCCGTAGGCCCGGGCGTCCCTCTTTCACAATACACCGTTCCTATGACAACAATATCAGAGCGCAAGGAATGTCGTGGGAAGAGGTGACGCAATTGGCACGGAGACGCTCTGAATGGAGGAGGCTGGTTTCTGCCCTGTGCTCCCGAGAGGAGCGTTGAGGGCGATGATGATGATGATAATAATAATATGTCATTATCGATTGAGTTAACATTTATTTAGTAAAATTCCTTGTTTATTTATGTAAAAAAAAAACAAATAGATTATGAAAGTGAATTCATTCATTTTTAACATAAATATCTAAATAACTACTTATAATATAAAATAGTATTTTTTTAAAAATAAATGCAACAAAAGATTACACAATATGGAGAAATGCAGATAAGCACATTCTATGTTGAAATTGATATTCTATGCCCACAATACTCGAGAAAAATGTCCCAACAACACATATCTATGTATTTGCATTTTTACTCTTTAATTGTCTGGTTTCTTTACTCAATGAACTGAATGTTGCTTGTACTAAATGATAAATCAATTCTATGCATCAAAATTAATCTAAATCTATACTTACATGCCATGGTATTTATTCAATTTCACAACAATAAAAAACCTTAAAACAAAATACTGTTACTGAGCATGAATGGAGTGGTATAGAGATGATCACCTGTACATTGCTACATGTAGTTAGTCTTCTGATTACCTCACTTGTGTCAGATGCCATGATGGTATAAATAGACAGACACACAAAAACAAATTTGTAAAAGGAAAAATCTGACACAAAAATGAATACTACGACAATAGAGTTTCTTGGGCACAAATTCATCTCTTTCAATTCATTTGTCAGTACTGAGAATGAAGTTCAGTTCGCTGACTTTAATACAAATATAAACCTTAATTGTAAAGTTTATGATGTGACAGCTACTTTCTTATTGGCTAAACTTTTGGTAAAGAAATTCTCCTGTTCTGATATCCTTGTCCACTTCTCACTCACCGCCCAAAGCCATTTGCTGGTTTCAAAGTCTACTGCGTTATCACCCACTTCAGATTTCTCGCAGTCTCTGTAATATTAACAAATATTCATGAAAACATTAATTGCAGAATCATGTCTATTTAAGGTAACCACTGAGATATGTAATGACTATTACACAGAGGTCCTATTAGAGCTCATATCAGCGAATAACTTCTGATGACTAAAATAGTCTGGAAAGTAGAGCATTCGGGTCATATTTTGTAAGGCAAAATACTGTCTTAATTTCATACAATAGATAAGTTTAATTTATAATAATAATATGACTTTTTATATAGCGCTGTACTGTGATAATATCACTTCAAGGGCGCTTTACATTATTTAGGATCAACATCAATTTATATTAATGTTTATATTGTAACTTTTTATCCTTTCGTAAAAGGCGCATGATAGTGGAATGATTTTTGAGATTTCCCAATTCCACTTTTGGAATGCCAAAGTCGGCTTCAACTTTCAAGATAGTGACAGTATGCTGAAAAATAAAGCAACAAGGAGCTACAATATGGAGATCTTGAAAATTATTCTACATGTAAAAAATAGTGAAAACCTTAAGAAATCAGATGAAAACTATTTATTAAATGATAAATAGATCAAGATTCTCACGTGAAATATTCCCCTGTAACTTTCTCTAATAGAGGATCCAAAGCAGCATAGAGGACTGTTTGTGATCCGAAGAAAGGAGATTTGATGAAAGGCCATGCCAGTGGATAGTACCAGTAGTAGGATAAACTCTTCCTCACAGGTAGGTGACGGTTGATCTCCGTATCTGTGATTCCAGGGTTCACTGCATTCACCGTTATTTTTGTATCTAAAAATATCAAACACAAAGTTATAGTTCACAATTATGTTATAAATTCTGTGGAATCTTTGGCAATGAATTGGTCTCACATACTTTAGGTTTTAGTCCTTAACTTTTCTAGTGACTTGTAAAAGGCAGGTATTTGTAAAACATCCTGTATAAGTCATTTAACATTTTCAATGTAGCAATGAGACATGCTATTCTTCATGAATGCCGAATTTCTTTATCAAAGCAGAGTTGCTCAGAATGGAGGAGGGTAGTTTAAGCTCTGTATGCCTTAGGAGTGTTGAAAAGTGAAACTAGAAGACATGTATTAAAATCTTTTCAAGGGACATTATGTTGCGATTGTGAAATATAATATTTGCTGCTCACCTTGCAGTCTCATAGCCAATTCTGTTGTAAAGAACATGTTCGCCAGTTTACTTTGATTATATGCCTCCATGGGATCATAACTTTGATCCATATTTAAATCTTCTTTATGAATCTTTCCTTTAGCATGTGAAATACTTGAGACATTTACAATTCTACTTGGTTCTGATTTCTGGAATGAAAATTCAATTATAAAATACAAAACAAGTACAGCGGAAGTGAGCTTGCTACATTCATTGGTTTAAGAAAATATGATTGTTGTAAAAAATGTGGATCAATTGAACTGAAATAAAAAAAAACAAGTTTTATCAGCTGTTTGATAAAACATTCGATGTGTATTTATTTATTAAAACTGGATAAAAAATACATGATGTAATTGGCTAATCCACACATAAATATTTGAGTCGGTTCGTATGTGCGTATGTCCTCAATGGACTCTGAAATAAGGAAAGACAGAAGTAAAATAATACACTCTATACGAGGTCTCATCTCCTGGGCAGGTTTAAGGCTAAAAACATTTTAAATATCTTATGTATTGATAAAGATATTACAATTTTAATGAGATTCCCATACATTCGCTTGACAAAATTGCCAAGCGAATGTATGAAAATCCAATATTTATAGTCAAACATTTTTCATTGTATTGAATTAATTTCAAAATGGATGTAACAATAAATAAAACAATACTGAAACTAAATAATTAGGGACTGTTTACATAATGAAACATTGTGATTGCTAATGACAAAAAATCCTGAATTATGAGAATAAAAATTGCATATTTTTGACATTTTGAGCTATTTTCATAATGGAGGATATTATGAGACCATAGAAATCCATACTGTACAATAAGAATAGTATTATGTAAAAAATCCATAAACAATGTTAATTGATTTTTTGTATAAATAAATACAAAAGTACCTACCTCGGTACTAGCCATAAGAACCTATTTATTTTTGCCTAATATTTTTCTTTACTTTTCATGGCAAATCACTTGAAGATTTATGTAGGTACTACAAACTAAAAATACCAATTTTAACCCATGTATTTGCACGGTTTCTGTTTATTTAAACCCGAGCAATGCCGGGTTACAAAAGCTTGTATAATATAAATTGAAGTATTCTATTATTTCTTTGCAGAAGAGTTGTATTGAATTTCAACTGAAAGATCCTATGATTAGAATATTTCTGCAGTTGACATGTTTCATCTTCACCACACAACAATAATATTGTTTAAGTATTGTGAGGGCTTTTAGTGTGCATTTGTATTAATTCCAAACTATTTGTAATTGTTTATTTTATTTATTTATTTATTCATTCTTTACTGTACATTGACAAAAAACAATTACATAAAAGGTATTCATTCAAATCAAATTCATTGTCAGGGAAATATAAATATTTAAAACGAGGATTATTACCTTTAGCATATCCAGGAGAAGCATTGTCAACAGGAAGTGTCCCATATGGTTTACTCCAAATTGCATCTCAATCCCTTCTTTGGTTTGTGACTTGGGACAAGCCATCACACCTGCATTGTTGATCAGTACATCCAATCTGTCTTGTTCCTCTTTGAATATCTTTACGAAATTCCTAATAGACTCAAATGAGGACAGATCACATGGTCTGCAATACACATATCTGTTGCCTGTCTTGACAACTAGTTCTTCCCTAACTTTTTCACATTTCTTCATATCCCTGCATGCCAGGTAAACCTACAATTTCAATAAATTTGTTAG
Organism: Athripsodes cinereus; assembly: GCA_947579605.1. NCBI lineage: Eukaryota > Metazoa > Arthropoda > Insecta > Trichoptera > Leptoceridae > Athripsodes > Athripsodes cinereus. The sequence continues at coordinate 19,369,639 of OX388321.1, read as the reverse complement.
AGTAATATTATTATACAAAATCAAAACCCATGAGATATTATCATTAGAGAACCACATTTACACAATGGAAAATCTAATCGGAAGAAATAAGAAAGGAGTCCCAACACTTGCAAATTGATTCTAGGCTGGCTTTAGTGATCACTTTCGGTGTCTATGGACAATATTCACCTATTCTGTCATTCTCACTGTCATAATATGAGGTCCATCGATTGAGAAAAATTTAATTCAAACTAATAAAATAAATAATTGTCAAAGTTTAATTTATCGACCGACGGTTCTTGGTGGAAGTTCATATTAATAATTTTTAAAATGAAACACGATATTTAGTTATTCCACTATTGACTTTATTTATTTTTGCGAGCCGGCTTTCAAGAGCTACCGCTCTCATCGTCAGGCAAAAGTAAAGTGAAGCTTTATTACATGTTAAGTATGTGACAAACAGAAAACAATAGGTAAAAATTAAAAATATAGTTCAACTAGAGGAGGCAACCTCTATAATAATGCAAATCTCTGATAAGGGTTTTCTGTGGTTTCCCCGTTATCGTACAAAGGCAAATGCTGGAGATGTTTGATATAAGACCGTCCACAGCGGGTCATAATTATTATAATATGGTTGACGATACATGATAAAAACACATCTTTTTAATTTTAATTTTTACCTATTGTTTTCTGTTTTAAAGCTTCACTTTACTTTTGCCTGACGATGAGAGCGGTAGCTCTTGAAAGCCGGCTCGCAAAAATAAATAAAGTCAATAGTGGAATAACTAAATATTGTGTTTCATTTTAAAAATAATTGTCATCTGGCATTTTCTATTTCAGATCTGAAATGTAACAAGAATCCCTTGATAAATTGTGCCGGAAAGTTAAGTTCAACACTTTTTCAGCTGCTAGTTGAATATTTACAAAATTTTATTGTTTAACATTAAATAAAATGAAAGCATGTAAATTGGAATACCTGTTTTAGGAAGAGACAATTATCAATTATTAGATGTTTGAGTCAATTGTGATTGAGTGAATAGGTAAAATATTTTGTGTTTTTAAGTTATTACAAATTTTATTTTTCATTCCTCTGAAGTGTGGATGGAATATTATAGTTTATTTATTTATTTTAATTATATACGGCGTGAGCCTTTTACATGTTGAAATTATGAGACAGAGTACAAAAGCATACTATTACACAATATCAATTCACATACACACAAGTCAAAGTTTATAAAATCACACATCAAGGTCAGAGTTAAAAAGAATTTCTACTACTATTACTACTATACCGTCACGGCATATCCCACAAGTGGGGTAGCCAGCAGATCAGCTGCATATAAAACATGCAAGCTGTCTTCTCCGTGCCAAAAAGAATTTACATTAACAAAACAAGTAGGTACAACAGAAAAATAAAAACAATATTTAAGGTAACATAATCGATAATGTTCTCTAAATAACAAACTACAAATAAATTATTAAATATTAATTATCTACTTATTAAATCATTAAATTATCAAATTATTAAATTATAAATCTGAGTGATAGGTCTAAATAAAATAATCATAAATTCGGCACTAGCAATAAAATATTATGACATAAAAGAAATCATCAAAATAATTTTAAAAGGATTATAAATATAAATTACTAAAAAGTTAGGCCAATTTAACTGGTTATATTTATAAAAACAAAATTAAATATTTGAACAGCGTTAAGTAAGTAAATTCAGCAGTCCAAAAATATAATTATTGTATTGACCAAATAAAGTCAAATATATTTATAAAGGAAATATGAGGTAAAAAGAGTACCTATAATTTTGCTCTTTAGATAGATTTAGATTCATTTTAGAAACATAAGGAAAAAACAAGAATCTTTCACATTTATTTGATTTTGTGTTAATCATACAAAACTTAATTCTAATTTTATCTTGGTAATGGTGTATGTTAAAATAAGATCTTAGGCATTTAGTAAAGATTCAATCAGACACATACCTTGGCCCCTTTCTTAATCAAGAACGTTGCAGTTGCCTGTCCAATTCCCGAGGTGGCTCCAGTAATTATAAACGTCTTTCCTTCAACATTGACATCTTTGGAGAAGTTCTTTCCACCATTTTTATCTCTAGCAAAAGAAATTCCTCTATTTAGTTTAAAGATAATCTATACCATCACGCCAAAAGGGGGGTAGTCAGTAAACTAACTGCATGTAATAAAAATGCAGATTATTTTTCAAACACTAACAAACATTAAGATATTCAGGATGGGTGGAACACCTTATTGCTGAATTGTTTAGACAATTATAATTGTCAAAAAAACAAAAAGTTTCAATGCTTTAGTGATTTTAAATTCAAGATAAATAAATGAAATCAATTATATCCCTGTGAAGGCCTTGAAATAGAGTATGTCTCCCGAGTTTTCAAGACATTCTTTACAAGAAAAAAAATTGTAACAAACCATCATGATATTTAATATTTTCGTCTCGATGACAAGGTTTATCACTCATCCCTAATGTTTTTAATTTTATTGTACTGGGGGAATAACTATTGTGTTGATTATAAGCAGTGAACCTATTGGCTACCCCACTTATGACAGATACTGGAATGGTATAGATAGAATAAATTACTATTAACAACCGTTACCATAAGAAATGTACAAAAAATATTGTAAACGGTGAAATGGTTTTCTTTTAATTAAAACTTAATTCAAAGCCCTCACTTTATATATGCCAGTCCTGCAAACATTCCGGCTATTAATGTTGGATACACCACACGCTTTTGTGCCCACCAAGCCATGTCCACCTGTAAAAAAATATAATAATTTTGAATATCATAAGCATTGTGCCAAAAACTGTAAATTTTTATAATATTTTGTCGCACAATGAGTGTATACAGTTGTGGTTCATTCATTCATTCATTTATACCATAACGGCATTTACCACACGTAAGGTAATCAGCAGATAGACTACTTGTAATAAACATGCATGTCTTCCTCTCTGTACCAATAAAAATTGAAGTATTCAGGATGGAAAGCATACCTCATCGCTGAATAGAAGATGTTAATTGTGTAGTGTTCTGTAAAAGGCAGGTATTTTTAAAGCATTTAAAATATTTTACATCTTCATACAGTTGTGGTACATTGTCATATTTTTTTTAAAAGGAGCATCAATGTAGCATGTATGCCCATACATTTTTTTTTTAAATAGATGTATCTGGGTTTTTATTATAAACTCAAATAACCCATACACCTTTCAAAGCAAGCTAAAAGCTTGTGTCGTGAAAGCGGAGTTTGCCGGCACCTGGGGTTGAACTACGCACCTCTTGTGTATAAGGTCGAGACTCTACTAAATCCACTTTGTATTAAAACATGTTTATCACACATTGTATTAGGTTTACTGAAAGATATTGACTTAAGGCAATATGTACACCTTTTGCCAAAATTTATCTGAACAAAAGGTATACATATTTTCTAGAGGCAATGTCTTCTAGTAAAGGTATTAAAACTAAATAATAACATATGTGACGTCCCATTGGTTCTAAATTTAATAACTGCAACTTAAGAAGAGAGCAATTTGAATGTTTCAAATGTTAATATTTCCGGTGTTGCTAGTGACTTGAATTTAATTTTTCACACATGAATAATAACTTGTTTCATATTATATTTCTACACAAGATGTAATGTAACATAATTATTGTGTTTACATTTGCATGATGTCTCCAAAACTATAAATTTGAAGTAAAGTTCTGATTTAATGGGACAATAAATAAAAAACTTTGTTTCTTTTTTGTTGTCATTTTATTATCAAAATTAAAATAATATAAGTTTAATACTTTATATTGGAAATATAATAATCATATTTTATTACAATATTGTTATTGCACAATCAAAACGAGCCATCGCGTGATCTTCACAAAAATTGATATACTTGAGAAGCACTTCTCATTATGTCATTTAAATTATTATACATAACAACTAGCCGCAAATATTATTGACGGATTTCAAGGTAACACTGTGGTAGTTTCTATATATTATGATGAATGTTTACAGCAAAAAAAAAACAGTCATAATTAACATCTGCTGTACATTACAAATAAATGTGATTTGCTTTTAAATTGAAATGACAGGATTTCTGTAGATGGCATACTTATTTAATTTTATTTATTTAAGTATTAAATTTCATTATTCAATATACATAGACAGATTAAATAGTCGAGTGTTTCTCAGGCTAACTTAACAATAAATTCTGAGAGAACTTCACCTTAAATATTATTAAAATTGAGAGGTTGGTAGTCTGATAATATAACCCTCGACTCTCGATCAAAATATTTCAAGTTCTCCTTCCACTGCTAAACTATTTCACCTTTTCTTTATATGTTTAGTTATTTATCTTACATAATTGAGCCGTTTACAGGTTATAAATAATTCGTTTAAAGTTAAAAGCCGCAGGTAAAAAAATATTACTTACAGAGAAGACGCTAATATTTATTTTAAACCCAGATTCATCTTTTTTGTCTAATTTGAGTTTTTCTTTCTTTATTATAATTTAGTTTTTCACTTTGAGTTAGTTGGAAGAAATCGCAACTTTGCGATAAACTCGCCCTCTGTATATCAACAGTATTTAATTTGAATGTACTTCTCAATAAAATTGTTTATAATCAATGTACAGTAAAAAGTGAATAAATAAATAAATAAAATGACTCATTTTGAATGTGCTACAACCATAATGATTATATTATATGAAGTTACAATATATTATGATATATAATAATAGAATTATGTAAAGCAAGGTAAGACGTATAATCATATACGTATATAACAAACCTAATGACAAGAGTGTGACTAGAAAGTAATATACATATACATAATTAGTATCATTGTCATGTTTAAGGGGCCCCTTTAGCAAAAACGATAAAACATTCAATTTTTAACAAGTTTGGTACACAAACTCTTACGAACATTTTGATTTGGTAAAATATGAAAACAAATGTTAATTACCAATATCAAACTTTAACTTAAAAAAAAAACTCTATTTTGGCTTCATAGTATTCGATTATAAAAAAGCATATTTCTAAAAATTGAATTTGGGGGTGTGTTTGGTACATAAATGCACGAGAACCCTACAAATTTTCATATATTTATTTTAATATTGAGAATATTTAGATAGTTATTACAATTATAGAACAAAAAAATCTATTTTTTTTTGTTTTTTTCATGGATATTGACCGACAAAATATTTTTTTGATAAAATTTCTCATATTTTGAAACCAAAAATCACCACATGAACTCAATTTTTTGTATACTAAAAAAAGTTTGCTAAAATCTATAGTATTTACATGCTTGATTGGATGAATAAAATATATATATATCTATCTATCTATCTATACCCTCACGCCGTGTCCCAGGTGGGGTAGGCAGAGAGAACGGAACGCCATGTCGCTCTATCCTTACATACTTCTTTCGCTTCCTCTACATTCATCCAGTTTCTCATACATGCACGCTGATTCCTCTTACTTAACACGCGACCGTCCTTGAGAATTTGATCCACGTGGTTAAGCCACGTAGTTCTTGGACGTCCGCACTTTCTCACACCCTCTCTTTCAGATAAATACACCCTCTTCGTCAATCTTACACCATCCATTCGCTCCACATGGCCAAACCATCTCAATTTATTCACACGCATTCTATCAATAACACTCTTCTTGCATCCACTCATTCTTCTAATATCCTCATTTCTTACTCTATCACGCAATGTTTTACCTACCATTCTTCTCAGTGATCGCATCTCCACTGCATTTATTCCACTCTCGTCCTTCTTCAGCCATGTCCAAGTCTCGCTTGCATACATCAGTGTCGGTACGAGGATGGCGTTGTGCACCAGCATTTTAGCCATGTTCGAGACATTGCTATTGCTAACAATAGATCGAAGTGCTCCGTTCACTCTCGCACCAGCCACTTTTCTTTTTTCAATATCCCTTTCGTACCTACCATCCCTCACAAACATACTTCCTAAATAAACATATTCGTCCACTTGCTCCAAACATTCATTTCCAACCTTTATTTTACACATTGTCCTTTCAATCTCTCTTTCAAACACAAGCACTTTCGTCTTTGTCACATTCATTTTCATCCCATTCATACTGCAACTTTCATATACAACTGACACAATCTTTTGTAAATCACTTTCACTCTCAGCCATTAATACCAAATCGTCTGCATACATCAACGCATTCAAACGGTTTCCATTCAATTCAATGCCAACATCCATCTCTTTCAAAGGGCGCATACAGTAGTCGAAAAAAAGGTTGAACAGCCATGGAGACATGACACAACCTTGCTTCACTCCTTTGGTGAGGACAAACCACTCGGAGAAGGCGTTATTTACCCTCACGCAGGCGGAGCTCCCAACGTATAGCGAAGAAATTGCGTGGATCAACTGGCTGTTCACCCCATACTCCGACAACACGCGCCACAATCTCTCCCGATCCACACAATCATATGCTTTCTCCAAATCCACGAACGCACAGAAAAGCTTCTGGTGTTTACCCAGAAGCTTCTCTACGACCATTCGTAGGGAGAAGATCTGATCCGTGCACCCTCTACCATTCAAAAAAGCTCCTTGTGCATCCCATATCTTACACTCTGTTGCCTTTCGTACTCTCTCAATCAGAATTCTTCCATACAGTTTTCCTATTGAACTCAGCAAGCTAATAGCCCGATAACTCCCACATTCAAGCCTAGAACCTTTTCCCTTATATAATGGACAGATGATAGCCTTCCGCCAGTCCTCTGGAGTAACGCCTTCTTTCCAACAAGTGTTGAATAGTTCTAGGCACCATGCGAGAGTCCTCTGCCCACCAGCCTTGATGAGCTCAATTGAAACACAATCATATCCTACAGCCTTACCGCACTTAGCTTTCTTCAACGCATTCGTAATTTCCGTCAAACAAATTTCATCATTTACACTCATGTTATCATTTCTGCTATTGCACTCATTTGCATTCAAACCACCACATTCAAATAATTCTTCAAAATACTCTTTCCATCTTCTTAACACGCAATCACCACTCACTACAACATTACCATTATTATCTTTTATCCCTTTCACTGAGTTTACTTCCACACCCGTCCTCTTCCGCTTCACCTCCTTCCAAAATATTTTCAAATTTTCTTTCGCACACGCTGACAACTTCTGGCATTCCTTGTCTTCTAGCAATATATATATATATTTTACAAATAATTTGTATTTTGATATAACAAAGAGTTCCTAAATAAATCTCGTAAGTCTGCGATTTATTTATTTTTTAGTAAAAAACTAATATTCGTAATAAATATTTGATTTTTTGTTTTATCAAATCAATATGTTCGCAAGGGTCAACAAGTTTTGGCAGTTTTTCTATCAAATTTGTTGAAAATAGAATATTTTATCATTTTTGCTAAACGGGGCCCTTAAGTTTAAACATCCCTATAATTATATCTGTTGGTTAGAAAAAATCTTCACTATATTGAGTTTTGGCCAAATTGACACATGAAAATATTGTTGTAGTTTTCGATGTACCCTTTCTGATGACATATTCACTTAGGTTGTAAACACAGAGTTTTGTGGTATACACAATAAAAAAGATGTCGGAGTAAATAACACGCTAATTCAACTTGATATCATGTGCATTTTAAAGAAGGTTACAGAAATAGTCAATAGCCAGCCACATCCAGACTGCTCGGTGAATTCAGCCAACCAAGGGTTCTGTGTCTCTTTACTTTTCTCCGTTGATATAGGAAGGGAAATGAGTATTTTCTTCCACATTTCTTTCATAAATTGACAATGCCGTGAAGAAAAGAGAAATGGTCACCGAGCAGTGTGAACACAGCTTTTAGCAACGACACACATTATTCCTATGCAGTAATTTGTCATCGACACATCAACAATCAAAAGAATATACTCCACAAAGCCCAGTGGCAGAAGAAGCGTCGGGAGGCCAAAGTTGAGATGGATGGATGGGGTGGAAAAGGACCTGCGAGCTTTGGGCGTGACCAATTGGCGACGAGAGGTGATGGATAGGAGGGAGTGGAGGCGACTTCTTGAGGAGGCCAAGACCCACACAGGGTTGTAGCGCCATTGATGATGATGATGATGAGTAATTTGTCATCAACAAATGTGTGAGAAGTAAATGTTAATATTGTTGAAAAAACTCCGTGAATAGCCATACTGAGTACAGACTCCCTAAACAAACACGATTGTCGAAAAGTTCACCAGTAGTCAATCGTTAAGTACGGTTTGTCTACGGCCCCTGATATATCTTAACATTGTAAAGCTTGTTTTTCACCAACCGATATTATTATTTTTATTTCATTGATAATATACATAAAAAGAGAAAAAGTAAAATGAAATGTACTATGTACCTAAATACTATTCTACTTTAGGAAGCGCTTGTGTACTTGTGGTCGCAGATGTGCATTTATTTGAGATTTATCGTATAATTTTTTTTTATTAAAAGACTGTAAATAAAAGACAATAATATAAGAAACAAATGAATTCAAACGAAGATAAATAAAATTTTGTTACAAATGATTTAAATAGTAAAAAAAAAACATGATTTTTGTATAAAAATCGATACAGATAGGTTTACATAGTGCTTCAAATAATTATAATAAAACATACCTAAGTATAATAAGCAAATTGAATATAATATAGTTTTTATGACAAAAGAGCGCCGATTTCAATTGTTTTCCTACAAACAAATGACAACTGATTCTTCAAACAAAAGGAATATATTGTTATTGATATAGGCGCTTTTACAGCAGCCGCTTGGAGAGTTCTTGAACTTAACTCTTCACTGGCGCCTTTGAGACGGTCTAGGGACTGTTAAACGGGGTCAAAAATAAAATCATCCAAAATCATCATCATCATTATTGTTGTTGCTGCACAATGTGACACTTTGTTGCAAAAATTTGACTGTCCGAAATGAACTGTTTCCTAATTAACACGAATTTGGGTACTTTGCCACAAAAGGATTGAACTGCTTATTACGATATTAAAAAATATTAGTTAAACAATTTTGTTGTATCAATTAATAAAGTTCAATGTTTAAATAATTATACCAAACAGGCCTGAGTCAACAACACACTATCGCGTCACGTTCCCGCTCCTCTAGCGTTCGGGTGCAGACGATGGTGCGCCAAAGTGTTAATTTTCGTAACTATTGTGTATCTTAGCAACGAAATTGACACTTGCTTGCAACATCGTCTGCACCCGAACGCTAACGGAGCGGGAACGTGAGACGAAAGTGTGTTGTTGACTTAGGCCTCAGTTACAATGTTACACAACCCATATTGAAAATGTAGCAATTACTTTAGACAAACTAACACTAATTTCAATTATTTTTCAGTAACAAGCGACAACTGATTCTTCTGTCAAAATAAATATACTTGTTCTACCAATAATAATACTATGTAAGTAGATTATATTATTATCAATAGGAAACATTTGACATGGCAGGAATGTGTTGTTAGTAATCAATAATGTAAATTATTTCTATGTATATACACAACTAGGAGCTGGAAATTGACTAGAACAACAGTAACATAATATTATTCAGATAATTAACAATAATGTAAATTACTACAAATAAATCACTTTAATTCAATTTATACAGTATATGAGAGACATAGAAGTAATGTCAGATCAATCCTAGAACATTGAAAATGACAAAACACCACAATTCAATTTCTACTTGAAATATCTTTGCTTTTAAATTAGTTTTTTAAAACTGATATTTACTCGAGGATAGAGGTGGATTTTGATTGTATTAATTAGACACAGTGTGGTCAGTAAATTATGAATATTTCTCCACTCATAGTTAAATGTTTGAGAAAAATGGATTAATGTCAAATTGTTTCTACATCCCTCATATATTTATACACATCTATTCTGATTCCAATGGCAGTAACAATTCCTATGTAACAAATTACAAACCCACAACATTTTTTTTAATGTTGTTTTGACTTTTTCATCATGTATTTCAAAAATTATCACAATTATATCTTCTCAATGACAGGCTTTCGATTCATTCAACTTCATTTTATTAAAATATCACAGATGAACAATAAAACTTGATACATAATTGTTTTATCTTACACCGTAATCACCATAATTCTTGTTCAATTGTTTTTAAAATTGTTTTTTATTGTTGAGACAATATATTGTTAAGATTATTATATTAATTACTTTTTATTTGATTTCTCAACGGAATAATAAACATAAACATAATATTTATTTAACATTACAAACCAGCTAGGAATCACTCTTTTTTATTAAGATCATTTTATTATTATTGAGATTAATATGTCCATTATGGGACTATTTGTGTACATCGTTATCAATCCTTTATGCAGCAAACATGACATATTCAGTGATCATTGGATTTCAGATATTTATAGATACGAGTTGTATGCATCCCTTATTGGACACCCAAGGAACACATGGTTCAAGGTCTCCACATCAAGTTTGCACTCGCAATATGGGTACGACACAAAATTTATTTTAAAAGGAGGCCATCAGGGCCCGAAGTCAAAACACATTTTAACGTTACGTTTTCGTTCCGTTAGCGTTCGAATATAAACGACGTTTCGAGCAAGTGTCAATTTCGTAGCTAAAATACACAATAGTTACGAAAATTGACACTTTGGCGCAACGTCGTCTATATTCGAACGATTGCGACATGAAAACGTAACGTTAAAATGTGTTTTGACTCAGGCATCAGGTCTGTGGTGATTAAACTTGTCATGGAACCATAGATTTTTTGAAAAATCATTTTAATAATATGTGAACTTTACTAAATGCAGTAATAGAGGCTAATGAACTAAAATTTGTTAAATTGTCATGTTGATTCAAAACTCAAACCAAATGCTCCTATAGTTGATCTATTAAACTTTCAAAATACAAATTAATTAACTTTTATATGAATGTGGATTAAGATATGTATTATGTATGTGTATACGAAACCTACATCCTTTTATAAATCAAATAATATGGTAAATCTTGTAAGAATCTGATGTTTCACTGTAAACATGTGAAACAACATTTTAATTTATTAAAAAAAACCAAAATTTTTATTTCACTATTAAATATTGATGCATACACCATTAAAATTTAAAAACTTTAATATTCATCTCTTAAAATGTGGATTCATTGGTGAAAGCACTAGGTGTTGCCTGTTAAATGCATACATCCGGTTTCATAAAAGATAAAGTTCCTTTATTTTAAAAGTATAATTTGTGTTTTACAAACTAACTTTAAATTTAGAGACTTAAACTGAGGAACACCAGATGTCATTATAAACAACATTTACAATAACGCATGGCAACCTTTTTGTCTACAGTAGATAATAACAATACAAGACAATGAAACAAAAACAAGTCACAAAACTAAATTAAAGTAGTAAATATTATATAATAAAAACAAGATCAATTTTATCACAATACAATAATTTCAATTCTACTATGGAAACAATATTGGTCGTCAAACTTGGAATCCGAAAATTGTTGGATATAAATATATATTATTTTGATAGATACAAGATGCCATGGACTTGATATTAATCAATATTAATGGAATTACTAAATATGATGTTACAACATTGAACGCAAAATAATTTAGAAATTGAATTATTTGGTAGAGCCAGACTGGTCTTATGGAAACACTTACCAGCGCAACTGAGGAAACCAAGCTGTCACCAGCAAATCAAATTAAAGACCGTACTAATTATTCATTGGCGTTATCGAGATGGTCTAAATACCGTTAAATAGCACAAAAATCAAAGTCATCCATATTGATCAATATTATTTAAAAAATAATTTTAAATGTTCAGTTGCAATTTAATGAGTAATCTGAATATATGTCTTTTTGGCTTGTAAATAAATGTAACAGACATTAATCTTGGAACATTGTGATACCATATATAAAATGAGATGTCATTTTATTTAATCCCAAGTGATGTTTGCTCTACATCTATAGATGTTAATGTCACATAACTAAAATACATACCTAGGTAGACACATCATACTTGAGAGCATGAAAAAATAATTAAACTTAAATATCTCACTCAAAAATAGTTCATTTGGTCAAGAATTCCAAATGTGACTTTATTAAAAAGGAATAAACAGTTGCAATTTTTCAATAAATAGAAGATTTTTCCATTACTTTTAAAAAGAAATGAGATACCTAAGTCTCACAAAAAAGGAACAACTGTGTTTTAATGAAGATGCATTTGTGAAGAAAAATGAATACTATATCTAATGAGTTTAATATAATTAGTGTCCTGGTTCATTCAAGGAAGAGAAGTGTTGTATTAAACATGATTTTAATACTCAAATTTATGGTTAAAACTTCAAAGCGCTTTTCTTCTACGTCTTATGATAATATATTGAAGAAATGATTTGCATCCATAGACATTACTTTTGTTCTTTATGCATTTGAAATACTAACACTTAGGGCCGATCTTATAAACATTTTAACAAATATCCGTTAGCATTTTGGTAAGTTACTGACGGATGGCAGTTTGTAAGCCAAACAAACCGATGGGTGTCTTATAAAAGGTATTGCTATGATTTATTGTTTTTCTATGCATAGCAACGGTCAAATACACACGCATTATTGAAGTTTAACTTCGCAGCATTGCGTAATCATGTTTGAAATTTTTTTTTGTTTAAATTCAAGAACAATATTTCTTATGACGGAAATTCGTATCGGACCTAATATCTCGCATGGGAAATGCCGAACTAACACTAGTGTCTTTCCTCGATATGAGTGCAGCTTTTGACACGGTTGATCATAGTATACTTCTCTCAAAGCTAGAGAATGAGTTCGGCATTAGGGACAAGGTTTTAACGTGGATGTCTTCATACCTATCCAACCGAGAATATGAAGTCAAATTTAATAACACAACATCCAGAAAACACTCAACGTTATATGGAGTTCCACAGGGTTCTGTTCTTGGACCAATCTTGTTCAACTTATACACCAATCAATTAGAGTATGTTATTCAAAACTTAGGCTTTACAACATATTGTTATGCAGACGATCGCATTTTCTTTAAATCATGCACCCCGGAATCCAAATCTGCTCTTGAGCAAGAAGTCGTTTCGTGCATAACGGACATTTCATCCTGGATGTCTAACAATATGCTTAAAATCAACCCCACCAAAACTGAATTTCTCTGGATAGCGTCTCCACGAAGACAACATCTCATAAACGCTGACCCTATTCGTGTACAAAACGAGGACATAGTCCCATCTAACCACGTTAAGTTCCTCGGAGCGCATCTTGATAACGCCCTTACGATGGAGAAACACATATCATCCACTGTTAGTAGTGGTTTCTATACTTTAAGGCAGCTCAAGAACATAAGGAAAAATATATCAACCGACGGAGCTAAAACCATAATTAACTCATTCGTCGTATCACGATTGGATTACTGCAATGGCATCCTCGCAAATCTTCCGCAATATCAACTCCAGAGGATTCAGTCCGTTTTTAACGCGGCTGCACGTTTCATTTACCAACTAAATCGCTCTGCACACATATCTGCCACCCTTCAATCTCTTCACTGGCTCAGATGTCCGGAGAGAGTTGAATTTAAAGTGTGTTTGACAGTATTTAAGGCACTTCATGCTATGGCCCCAGAATATATCATGGAACTCTGTGGTAGACAGGCGTTAAGTCATAGACAGACAACACTTAGGTCTTGTCAAGATATTACAACTAAATTGGAGGTGACCAGTACTGTATCGAAACCAGTGTACGTGGAGCGTGCTTTTGCAATATCGGCACCTGTAGTCTGGAACAGGCTTCCACAAATGATCAGAGAAACGCAGGACATATCTCGTTTCAAGAACCAACTGAAGACTTATCTATTCAAGAAATCTCACGGAATAATCCAAGCACAACCTTAGTTAGTAAAGAGCGCCCTTGAGGTGGATTTTTTTTTTCACAAAACGGCGCTTTACAAATCATCCAAATAATAATAATAATAATATGAGAAGTGAGGCATCACAAATACACTGTATATTTTAAGAGAAATAACCTTTTTTTAGCGAACAAAAAAAATGACTTATAAACCGACGGTTTAAGTGTCAAAACCGTTCCCAAAACAGTCGGTATACTAACCTACAGATTTTTACCGAAATATGGCTAACGGACGTTTATAAGATGCAAAAGTTACCGATTGTTTCTTTTTTCGGTATATTTCGTCAGTTATGTAACTAACGGATGTTTATAAGATCGGCCCTAAGAGAAGTGAGATAGTCTCTATGAGTACACATTATTTATCATGTATCAAAAGTATGAAAAGCCTTTAATTCTTTTACAGAGATCTATACTGAAAAATTAATTGGTCTTATTATAATTTCTCGGATAAAAGATTTGTAAAAAGTGTATATTTTCAGTATACTTTATAATATGTATTCAACAGTATCACAATATCAGTAATTTTATTTTTAAATTTTAATATCTTTTATATAATTTCTATTACATTGTCTTTTATATGTTTTTATATCATTGAGATTTGAGTGTGTTTGTGTTGTGTTTTCAATTTTATTGTTGTGGAAATTGTTTATGTATATGTATCATGTAATAAGGGCTTTTTGCCGTAGAATGAATAAATAAATAAATAAATAAATCACAATATTTTGATTCTTTCGTAAACAATAAAAAATAAATTAAATTTATAACATAACAATCAATTACTCTCAATATAACAAAATGTAAAGTACGTATGCGTAGAGGTGATGAAATATTAAGGCAAAATATTGATAAGGATTTGACAGAAAATAATGATCAAAAACTGTTATGGATTTGGAAAAAAATTGATAAAATCACCATTGAGATTATTATAAACTAGTGTTGTGACATCACAATAAAAGATATTATTCATTTTTTCTTTTAGAATAAAATAAATAAATAATGAAAACTTCCGGTGATTGGAAGACAACAAAAACACAACTCCTAAGTATTATTTTATATGCATACATCTACCTATGTTTAGCTGATATTATATTATCTTGTAATGACAAACAATTAAGTATTTGAGTGATGTAAAAATAAACCCGTAGGTATTTATAGTTTTAACGATCTGAAGAAATCCAATTTTTATAGAAGAGCTGACACCCTGCACTCCAGAGAGGAGTAATAAAGAAGAAAAGAAAATCATGAATAATAATATAACAAAGAAATTCAGCCTTCTAATCACTTTAAAATTGATTTTTAGACACTATACTGGGTGATTATATTTGATAGGAGTGAGCAAAAGCATCTACAAGCATGGCTACTACTTAAATAGAAATAAAGTTAGTACAAATTACATTTTACAATGATAATTAATTAAGTGTATAAATGTACATACAATTCACAAGAAGTAAAGCTTTATATTTCATAACAATATTATTACAGAGCGCATCACTAACTCAATCAACATTTACAATAATATAATAGATCATTCTCTATTCCTACATTTATACACGTCTTCGCGTGATTTTATATCATAGTTATTAAAAACAAATTTAAATTAAATTATAATAATATTTATAAGAATGGAATGTTGATTAAAAAATTACTTTTAAATTAATATAACAAAGCAAATTTAAATTTGCCAGCAAAATTTAATAATACAAATCAGGCAGATCACGGAATCACAGATGTTTGTTTAAGATGACTAGTTGAATATCCAATCCATCTTATTTTCACAATCAAGTAATATGAACAACCTTTTCATGGTTAAAAAGTTAGACATAGAGGAGGGATTAGGTTGGTGGGAGACTCTATAATATTTAAATAGTTTTTGTGCAATAAACGAACTCTAAAAGTAAAGACAAATTTATTGAAATTATATGTTTATCCTCATTGCACAACGAAAGTGGAACACGTAATGTTTTACAATTTTATTTTAATTGAATTTTAGAGCTCAAAACATTCCTTAAAATATTTCTTGTTGAAATAAATAGTATAAACAATGTTTTAAATGTCATAATAAACTTTTTTATTCAAGTTTGTCTAATTTTTGCGAACATTATATGGTCCACTCTGAATAGCTAGGTCTACACTCGCTAAAGGAATGTTATCTCTCTTTTCCTCCCATGGTCAAGAAAGAGACTGGACTAATTGTTTTCATTCGCTTTTCAATTCTATATTGACAAAGAGAAGAAAAAAGGTAAAAAATAGTTAGTCCAATAAGTGTGGACTTAACAATGTTACAGCAAATTGCAAAAGTAATTCCGGCACAATGTGAATTCAACAATTATAATTTACTAATCAATTGAATGGATATAAGACAATAATTTCCACTTAATTTTATTAATATTTTAAACCTACGATAAGAAGTGACCTTCGTTTTGTTCCCGAGTTTGAAATACAATTTGTTACAATACAACAGCATTTCATCTTTACATGTTTTTATCCATATGTTTGTCTACTTATTGTACATATAATTAATATTATTATCATATAGAAACATGTCTACCTAGTGCACCTAGAGTTTTATTATCTATTTATGAACAATAAATTGTTTTTATTATTATTATTGTTGTATTTCACTAGAGTAATAAAATTGGTATTATTTGTGCAGTTATATGAATACAATTTTTTTATGTTGTAACTATTCATTATTGATTTAGTTTTGCACATTAGGTGATTATTAATTATTATTATTACGAAAATAACACAATAAGATATGGGAGTGAAAGTGAGAGGGGTGGACATGTGTGTGTGGGTTGTGGTGGATAATGGATATACATATCTATAATGTAAATACAGCTATTATATCTATGAGTATTGAGTGAAAATGAAGTAAATATTATTCCTATTATGATAAAATCTCTTAGAGAGAACATGGTCAAATATGCTATTTGTTATATTTATATTATAATAATACTTGGATTCTTTTAATATTAACTAGATGACTTCTTAGGTAATTTCTCACTAGTGCTGTTATGTGATTTGCTACAATTCTCTGTGGAAGGAAGAGGCTTTGCCACTCCCAGCTTCACTGTTCCTAATGCAGCAGTCTTGAGTGCGTGCACAGCTTGGTCCAATGTCACGTTCCTGATACTGATTCCATTCACAGAAAGTAATCTGTCTCCAGGAGCTATGTATCCTTGTTTCTCCGCGGCACCTCCCGGCACAAGGCTTCTTACGACTATCACCGTCCCTTCAGGATCTATTGGATCTTGGTAGTCCAATATGGAGAATCCAAGACCTTGTTCCCCTTTTATTACTTCAAATATTATTTCCTCGTCACTCCACATGGCGAGATTGGACACACATTCTAAAGAATGCGATTTCTTGGAAGCAGAATGATCTGTAAGCGTTGCCGTACTGGAAGTATTGATGGAACTGTCTGAATGAGCTTTTATTAGGTTGTGTATGCTTCCCGATATAATTTTCCTGGCTTCAAATCCTTCCTTATCTTGAGACGTGTTTATCACAGGTCTAGGTCCCATGTCAATAGAACTACGAGCACAGACGAGTCTAACATTAGCGGGTAATTCCTTTAATATGGAGACAACCTCGGTATGTTTGAGGCCATGTAAGCAATGATCATTAACTTGAAGCAGTTCATCTCCAGCTTGTAATACTCCCTGCATTCCCACTGGCCCCTGTGGTAGGATGGATCTGATATAGTGATGAGGCCTCAATTCCTGTCCACCTTCCACATCTACAGTACCCTCCAAACTGATCCCCAGACCTGATAATTTTTTGATATCTGCAATGATAATTTCTTTATCATCTCCTAATTCTTCTGCCCATTTTACTTTATAAGAGCCAACGTCTAATTGTGCATCAAGTTCTTTTTCAATAATATCAGGTGTTGGCTCCTCTACATCCATGTCAGGCTCAAGGAACGTAGAATCTATAGTAGTGTGAGACTCTGGCTCTATCTCTATGGTGGTGGTCTCCCCTTCTGTCTGTACATGTACCCAAGATAAGGTGGTGGGAGAGGCAGAGGGTGGAGAGGGCTGGGTGTCCTCCCTCCACAATGCCAGCTGCAAATGTTCATATTTGGGCCCACGCAGATATCTCTCTAACACAAGCACTACTGATATCCCTGTATTCCTCAATATCTCTACAGCCTGAGGGTTTGTTTTCCCAATGAGACTCTCCCCGTCCACCTGAATGATCCTGTCATTGATTTTAATCTTCCCACTTAATTCAGCAGCACTCCCTTCTATAATACTCTTAACAAATATACCTGATAACTCTTCCTTCTCACACACATATCCCGCCACTGTCACTCCTAACCCGTACACATTCTTGTTGAGCACCACTGTGATGGTTTCCATCTCAGGAGGTGTGGGTAGCTGTGGCAGCATCTCTGAAGTGATGTTATTCAGAGTTATAACAGGGGACATTTGATTCATCAGCAGAGGATGTTGTGCAATCACTACAGGATTCTTCCCCACTACATCTACAAATGCAGCAATGGGGAAAGGCATGAGGGATTCTGGAGTTTGTCCCTCCTCGTGTGGTTGTTCTTCGTAACATTGAGGTATTGCGTTATATATTTCATTATAACCATTTTCAAGGAAGTGTCTATCTAGCTGTTCAGGATCTGCTAATGCTTTGGTTGGTACAATAGGGGCGTGTGTTCCTAACACTCTGAAGTCAGATGATGTAGGGTCCACTGCGCGGGCCACCAGCAACCTAACTTGGTTGCCAGATTGTCTGAGCACTGATGCAACTTGTTCAGATGTAAATCCTCTCAGATTGACAGCTCCCACCTGTAATACATGGTCCCCACTTTGCAGTCTGCCGTCTTTGTCCGCCACACTCCCAGGCAGGATGTACTTGATGACAACTCCCGTGCTCCTTCCTCCGACTATATTAAAACCGAGACCGTTCCCGTCATTACTGAGATCTATCACCTCCACTTGCGCCCATTCAGTTGTGAGCACCATCTCTGTATTTCTACTCAACTTTACCATTTACATTAGTTTATAAAACGAGAATATGACATGTTAAAAAATGTTTCGTGAGAAACCAATCAAGGTTAGGTCGGGCGAAAGAGAACATAATCGAAGTAAACTTATTATCACGACGTCATAAAAGTATTAAAAGGCAAATCAATCGGTAAAATGTCTATATTAATAAGAAAATCGCTAATGAAATTGTACAAAAAGCTTAATAATAAATGACATTTACATACGTGTGATATTAGCGACAAACTGCTGGACCTGCTGGTGCTGCCACCCTGACACTGGGGAAAATGAAGGAACTGATATTGAACCGAAAGCGGCCTGAAACCATAGACGCATGTCGAGCTTTATAAAATTTGACACAGGCTTATTTATCACGGATCAGAACCATTAATATAGTAACACTACCTCAACAGATGGCATTGCTTGTCTGAATAAAAAAAAATAATGAGGATAGAAACCAAGTTATGAAAAAACAATAAGCAAATATGCAGAATATTTTTTCTACTTTTAATAATGATTTGCTTAATTATTTCTTAAACTTATAACTTAAAGGAAAGCAACACTAATAATTGTTTTTTTTTTCAGTAGGTAACATTTTATTCCATTATCTTCTTACCTATCTATCCATGCTCTACCTACTGATTCTGCAAAAGGAAAGGTCAATAACCAAATTTTTATAGTAGTTTTCACATTCGGCATTTCACTGGATTTTATACGCCTGCGTGAGTGATAGGTATGTCCGATGGGTGCTGTTAGTTGTCATGTATACTCAACGGACTTCGAACTAATGGTTTAAAACGGGAATTGGTGGGATTGGTGAACGTAACATGGGTAAAGTGCACTTAAACCAACCTAAGCCGATTCGTAAGCATCGGAACACCTTTCTGTTTCCTATTAAAGGAAGATTTTGCAGTTGAGGTCATGAGGTGTCTGTTGAGTATTATTATAGTAGTAGGTAGGTATAATAACCAGTAGGTAAGTCTCTGACTTTTGTTCGAGAG
This sequence comes from Athripsodes cinereus, assembly GCA_947579605.1. Lineage (NCBI taxonomy): Eukaryota > Metazoa > Arthropoda > Insecta > Trichoptera > Leptoceridae > Athripsodes > Athripsodes cinereus. Next base: position 19,349,703 of record OX388321.1, on the reverse strand, counting down.
GTTCCAGGATCGAATCCTCAATTTACGTCACCTTAACGATACGAGCAAATTGGATGTTGTAATGTGTGGAATGCCAAAAAGTGGACTTATGACATGCGATTTTCCACTTTGTCGAACATAATGACTAGTACCTATCTAAGTAATTAGGTACACTGAGAAAAATACTAACGAAATTTCACAACGAATCATTGGTACGTATGTACTATCAGATTAGGATCAGAGATAGTACAAACGATTCATTAGTACGAATCTATAATATTAACTCTACGCAAACAAATTGTTGGCAAATTTACCAACGAGTTGTTTGCGAAATGTTAATATTATAGATTCGTACTAACGGATCGTTTGTACTTTCTCTGGTTCTAATCTGATAATAGGTACGTACTAGTGATGTAACGAATTTGTGATTTTGGACTGTGAATGCGAATATTGACTTGCTTAGATTTCTACAATATTGCTCAATCATTAAAATTTCTATCCCCCCCGTCACCGAATTTTCAAAATGGTATAGGAATTTAAAATATTTCAAAACACCTCGGTTTTCTTAAAGAACATTTTCTTGCAGTACCTTTTTCTACATTGTACCGGCTAGGTATCCGGTACTTTTACCGAATATCCGATACTTTATTACCGAAATAATATTCGCTAATTTTTTTGCGAATACGAATGCGAATGTGATACTTTAAAATATGCGAATATTCGCGAATGCGAATGCGAATATTCGTCACGTCACTAGTACGTACCAATGGTTCGTTGCGAGTATTTTTCTCAGTGTAGATGTAGGTAGGTATATCTACATAAGTAGTAGCGGCGTGCTTTCCATACATGCAAAAAAGTACCGTAGGTATGCCTTAATAATTACATCCATGACAGCGAAAATCGCTCTGTAGACGTATGTACATAATATCTAATTTGCACTGGAATGATGGGGTTTGGTTTTTAATAAAACTATTCAAAAATGAAAATACACGGAATATTCTTCGAATAATTCCCACCAACTCTTTTCTGTAAGCTTAAGAGCGTTCTATAAAAGGCAGCTGGCGTGTGTAAAATATCACATATCAATCTTTAATTCAGCAAAGAGATTCATTCTGAATCAGTTTCTGCAGCCCTAGACTAATCACATTAAGCATCACGTTTTCGTATGTTTTTTCGTTCGAATATAGACGAAACTTTCTCGCAACGTCATCTATATTTGAACGAAAACGAAACGAAAACGTGACGCTAAATGTAATTTGTCTAGGGCTGATGATTGTACAACTGTTTGTTTTAAGGGCAGTCCCTACCGCATAGCTCGTGCAGTACCCAAAGATATTTATTTATTTTATTTCAATTTTACAGGATACATACAGTTGATACAAAAAATACAATGGTCTATTACATATTCAGCAATAAACAAACCAGTGAAGATCCCTATATTACCCTCATGTGCTTTACAAAACATACATAACTAAACATAACAGATAAAATCAACAAACAACAATTACAATAGAATAGAGTAAATTATGTTAAGAAAATCAACAGAATAATGCTCACCAAGCAACAATCGCAGGATTAAACAATACATATGGCTGTGTCTCCGTCGCATTGAAGTGCGAAACGCTGCACTAAATTTAAAAAGACTGGAGTCATAAAAAAAGTCTCGATATCTTGAAGTAACGGATATCTTGCGACTCAAAGCCACTACCCCCTTCCCTCCTTTGTACAAAATCACGATGGTGTACCTATGCTCTATGATAGATTAAATAGTTTTTGATTTTAGAGCGGAAAATGCGTGGTTCAAATCCTGCTAGCGATCAATACCTACGTAGTGCGTAGAGCCTGTATGACACAAGAAGCTTCTATTATAATCGGTTGGATGCTTGGGATCACTATGTAGTACTCTTTGAGTTTCTATTCCGGATGCACCGTGGTGTTAGGTTTGCCTGGACCTGCGGCTGACTCAGGAGCAATAATGCCTGTAATAGGGCACATCTTTGTATTAAACTTTGTTTCTGTTGTATTCTTTGTGTTTATATGTATATGATGTGCCTGTTGGTGTTTGATTGTTTTCAATAAATAAAATAAAAATAAATAAAAATTATTGCGTATAGGTAGAAATTATATCTATCTAATCTATCTATACCATATTACCATCACTGCATATCCTACGTGTAGGGTAGCTAACAGATCAACTGCAAGTAATAAACATGCAAGCTGTCCTCTCCAACAAAACAAAAAAATAAAACACTCAGGATGAGTGGCAAACCTCATTACGGAATTTAAGATTTACTACTACTACCTACTACTATACCATCACGGCATATCCCACAAGTGGGGTAGCCAGTAGACCAACTGCATGTAAGAAACATGCAAACTGTCCTCTTCGTGCCAATATAAAATCAAGACATTCAGGATGGGTGGCAATCCTCATCGCTGAATTTAAGATGTACAATGTCTTAGTTTTTTAATAATAATAATACGTCGTGATAATTCCCAATTCTGTATGATCTGAAAGAAGAAATGTAGAAGGTACAAACAGGCGATGTCATTACATTATAATGTGTATCGGGTACTATTTAGGTACTATTATGGCGAAAGTTGGGTGTTTTGGGTTGCCCGTATCCTCACGGTATCAGAGGCGTACAAAGCGGGACATCTCTCAACAGCACCAGTACACAATATTATGTAATGTGGAGTAGTGCCAGAGATAGGACAGATTAAAATGATTGAAGATTCATGTAAAATTCTAAAACATACATTATAGGATTGGATATACCTACATACCTACATTGGATATACATAGTTAAAATATGTTTCATACAAAAGTATGATACTATAACAGCTAGAATATCACGGAATAGAATTATGTACATATATTACGTCTTGTGTACTTTTCTGTAAAATGATTCGGAAAAGTGTACCCACTGCTATATTATTTTCGAATTTTAATGGCACGTAGGTATGACTTTTAGCCATAATCCCGACTCAAAATTATTGCTAAATATGCCCACTCTTGTAAATTGAATTCATGAATATCGAATATTTCTGAACACTTTGGAATTTTTGTAAAATACTTTTGAATTTTCTCGCCACTTAGCAATCAATAAGAATGACAAATAATTTGTCTGATTTCTGACATCTATCATATTGAAATAATTTAAAAATTTGCATTATAGGTATGTACAGAAGCATTAGTCGTAGATCCCATCCGGTTCTGGTTTAAAATGTCTATATTTTTTCAGATACCTGCACCTTTTGCGGGACACTCGAAAACTTAGAGAAAAGAGTGGGAGAACAATTCTTAGCCTGGTGTTCCACGGCAATTAGGTATATTACCTACAAATTGAGGGTGTATTTCAGATTTTTAGAAATTCGAATTTATGTTCTTAAAATTTTATTATGTTCGCGCGCATTTAGCGCGCACGACTCAAAATTATTGCTAAATATGCCCACTCTTGTAAATTGAATTCATGAATATCGAATATTTCTGAACACTTTGGAATTTTTGAAAAATACTTTTGAATTTTCTCGCCACTTAGCAATCAATAAGAATGACAAATAATTTGTCTGATTTCTGACATCTATCATATTGAAATAATTTAAAAATTTGCATTATAGGTATGTACAGAAGCATTAGTCGTAGATCCCATCCGGTTCTGGTTTAAAATGTCTATATTTTTTCAGACACCTGCACCTTTTGCGGGACACTCGAAAACTTAGAGAAAAGAGTGGGAGAACAATTCTTAGCCTGGTGTTCCACGGCAATTAGGTAGGTATATTACCCACAAATTGAGGGTGTATTTCAGATTTTTAGAAATTCGAATTTATGTTCTTAAAATTTTATTATGTTCGCGCGCATTTAGATACAGTTATGTTGCAAAAATTGCAAAGCCTCCACGCCCTCTCTCCCTCGTAGAAAGAAAGCACTGTTCCAAGCTTTATATTTTCCTCTCTACATAAATCACGGCACTTCCGACAAGTGGGGTACCCAGTTTATTTACAGCGGGTAGGTAAATATAAGATAAATATAGAATTGAAGATGCCGAATGTCTTATTCATGTCGATATTTTACGAAAAGGTACCAAACTGACTTTTACATGACACTCGAAAACTTACGGAAAAGAATGGGAGAGCTATTCTTTCCCGGAAACTCCACCTATCTAGGTAATCAGGCATCTCCCACAAGTGGATTAACTGCATGTAGTAAACATGCGAGTCGTTCTACAAATGCCAATAAAAAAATCATTTTATTTTATAAAAAATATTTAATACGAAGGTACGCAACTTGGAAAAAATAATGAACCACCGTATAACGTCCCGTGAGTAGACAATGAAAACAAAATTATATTTATGAAATGTTTAGTTGTTGACTGTGAGGACACTCGGGCAATCGTCTTTTCTCCGGTCTTCTAATAAAATACATTCACAATATGGCCAATAAAATATTATTATTGAAAAATCAAATAACAATCGTAATAATAATAAAAAAAAAACAGATTTCTCCCCCCACTGCGCACGCGTACCCCCTACAACTGTCAAAAAATAAAAAGCATGGGGTTGAATAGAGCGATTCTATTGGTTGAATGCGTACAAACCTTATTGGTTAGTTTTGTTTAAAGGCGTTTCTGTTGTTACGATTGGTTGTCTCGTTCCCGCCCTGTCCGCCGATGTTCTCGAGTCGAGAGCTCTAGAATGATACAGAGGCCGTGAGGTGTCTTAAAGCCCTAAAGTGTTCTTGTGAAACGGTTCGAGTGTGCTCTTTATACCAATGGCACTCTTCTCAGAGTGGCTAGGTTTTGATTTCATTTGATTTTACAACTGATAACGGTTTCCGACTACTACTACTACCACTACGTATATTTTTTTCTCTCTTTCTTCTTTCGTATTTGATAATCAATCGCTTTCGTTTTTTTTTCGGCCTTTTGACAGTGTCTGCGTACCTGATAGAGATTTTTGCTTCATTTTTCATGTCAGTCTTTTGAGTACTATTTTATTATATTGTAAGTGTGGACATTTTCTCAACATGTGTCGTCGCGGAGATCCTATAATCAAGTGACATTAAATGTAGAACTTATTATATCGTACCTATAATAATATATTATATTATAGTGCTCGGGATATTGTGGACAATAATTGTGGGAGACTTTAACGCTTGTGCAGTGTTTTGTTATTGACTTGACTATTCGACACTTGAAGTACCTAGTAGGTAATTTCCCCTTATCACTTATCGATTGTTGGGATTTGTGTTAATTTGTTTCTCGAGTGTGACGACAGTACCTATCTACATAGAAGTGTTGTTATTGTTTTGTTATAATTATTATATAGTGAATTAAACAACTATTAGGTATTTATTACCAATAACTGAGTAGGTAGGTCCTAATAACTATAAATATTTTTCTATATTTAACTGTGGTTATCTATAGCTTTATTCAATAATATTCACAACTTTTTTTTTTTTTCTATTATTGTTTACTTTAAGGAATAATGTAATATCTATCAACATATACCTATTATGTAAGTAGGTACCTACTTATTTTGACATTAGTTAATTAAGGTTAAATTGTTAGATTTAACTTATTTACAATTTAGTGTTAAATTAGACAGGGACTAGGTAAATAAAGAGTAATTGGTATAATTTTAGATAAGATGAAAATAAAATTTATGAATTTTTACTCAAAGTCATGTAATAATATAGTTTTTCACCTGAGAAATGATAATTAAAATTGTTAATAAATATGCTGTAGCATAAAATAATACCAGACTAACCCTAACCTAACTTACAAATCAGTCAAATGTATTTTTTTAGTAGTTAGGTATATGACATTTCAAACGCGTAGGGAAAATGCAAATAATTATAATATTTGTGCTTAAAAAATCAACAAAATTCCACAGTATTCTTATTCTCCAGATGAAATAATATAGGTATATCCGTATAAAAATAATCGACGTTTAGATACGTTCATATTATCTGAAAAAAGTCCGACTTATCAAAGATATCTAGTGTTATAGTACCTACTACCTATGATGTGTTAGCTAAAATAGGAGTTAGTTTCTGAAAGTGATAAATTTTCATATACCTACATTTAACTTGATAGGTACAAATCATAATTTACTTATGACAGTTTATTAGGTTGGTGTCAGTTAACACATTGTTGCACACCCCAGTTTATTAGGTTGGTGTCAGTTAACACATTGTTGCACACCCCATAAACCATCACGGTATTTCCCACTAGTGGAGTAACCAGCTGAACAAACAAGTTCAGCTGTCAATAGAAGTTAAGACACTCAGGATGGTTGGCATAGATTTTCGCGCGATGTGCAACACATGTATTGTTTTTACAGACCACGCGAAAATCACGTATTTATTGATAATGTAAGGAACAGCTGTGGTCGATGTGTGGTTTTTACGTTTTGGCCACCCCCGAATAGATAATTGCAGTAAATACAAAGAATTTGGCTATAAAATTAAATCACCTGTACTGAATGAAAATGCTAAAAATACCATTTAATGTAACCATTTGCATTCCTTTATTTTCAATAATAAACTTGTTAGTCCAAAATATTGTTGGATTTTTCATTGAAATAGGTGATGGTCAGCAAAAACCACACATGTGCATTTTTTAAAAAAACCGAATAAAAACTATTGATAGTAATTCATTGATAGTTAAGACTCGACTGTACCTTTAACAATATAATTAACGAGATAGATGTAGGTGTAGGTACTAACTAACTATGAATAAATATTTAATGTAAAGTGATTAAAAAAAAACTATTGATGTGTATACCTGCAACAATTTTGTACACACACGAGCACATTTTCGAGGTAGTAAAAACAAAGCTTGTTTTAAAAATGTTGAAGTCAAATTAAAGCAAACTGTAATTCTAAACCTTTTTTTAGAATTTTTCCTATACGAGTACTATCCAGTAGGTAATCAGGATTTGATAAAACGAAAACTTATTCTGACATTTATAAAAAAAAACTTATCTAAATTGCAGATATCAAGTTTTGACCTGATACCATCGATATGCTTGTAAAGATTATTATTTTCAAGATAATAATGTGAGTTATTCTAATGAATGCACTGCAGGTCCAATGGTAGCAATATTATTACCTCAATGATAATTGTAAATTCTATTAGTTTGTTTTAGTTTTGATATTATGGGTCTTAATACTAATTTGGCGATTTATTTTTTACAGGTATCTTTTTGGGTCCAAGACGATTATACGATTTAAAATTAACGTTAACTGAAAATAATGTATTTTTTAAATAAATAATTTGTAAATAATTTTCAAAAATAAAATTACACACGTACAAAAAATGTGAAAAAGTTTTCGACAAAATAACTTAACCTTATTAAAAAATATAAATAAATTTGAAAAACAAATAACAATAGATATAATATAGTGGATACAAAAAATAGTTAATGATTTTAAACGTGATAAAGTTTTTGTAAACAATACCTATTCTAAAATAATTTTTTAAACCATTTTCACTGTGATAATAATTAATCGTAGCATTGTTGAGTTTGGTGAATAAAAAAATTGTTATTTGTTTTAAATAATGTGGTGCAGTAGTTTATAGTTTGTGAAGTGCAGTCAATAAGCTGTTAGCGCTGTGGGGTTATGCGATAGAGGGCGCTCGGCGCATGTCAGGGGGCGCGGAATCCGGGGCAGGGGCCACGGGCCCCTTTTTGGGGGCACCGACTGGGGGCGGGGAGCAACTGCTGCCCGAATTAAGCGGGGCCGAACTGGCCATGAGCTTGAGCCCCTGCCCAAAGGGGGGATTGCTGCCCCATCAGTTAGGATTACCTCATCACCTTCAGCACTTGGGACACGCTCACACCACACCATTTAGTGTCTCAGATATTCTTAGCCCAATAGAAGAAAGTTATAGGAAATTGGAATTAGCTGCTAATCCCCCTTCGCCTTACAGGTAAGCTTTCTTCTCTAATATGCTCAGTGGGCCTAGTATAAACACATTTTAGCGTTACGTTTTGGTTTCGTTTGCGTACGAATATAGACAACGTTGCTAGAAAGTGTCAATTTTCGTAGCTAATTGTGTATGCAACGTCGTCTACCTTCGAAAGAAAACGAAACGAAAACGTAACGCTAAAATGTGCTTTGACTAGGCCTACAGTTTATCTCCAATATAATATTCGTCCTATAGGTAGATTTTATTTTAAATATATCTTAGAGTGTCAGTGTACCTACGTAAAAGACAATGGTGGGTTCTGAATTTTAAAAACCATCACTGAAAAATAATTTTTCACTCATAAGGTACCTGACAAAAAATAGGTCTCTCCCCCTTTTCCATAAATTTTCGGGTGTCCTGCAAAAGGAAGATATTTAAAAAAAACAGACATTCAATATATACAATTAAGCGATGAGTATGCCACCCATCCTGAATGTCTTAATTGTTAGTTGGCACAGAGCGGAGAGCTCGGATAATGACTACATGCGGCAAGTCTGCTTGCGGCTACCTCACTTGTAGGATATGCCATCATGATATAAAACACTCATATTTATATTGGGTGGAACATAAAAAATAACAGTATGTAAGTAATATGGAAGGAAATGAAGTAAGCACTGTAAAACAATAGTTAGGTTAATTGAAACAAGTTTTTCTTTCTACGATAAATTATTGGTCATGAGAAACGTCTTTTGACTTATCAGGTCATTATCAATCGAAAGACGTCTCTCTCGTGATCAATCATCTATAGTATGTAGAAAGAAAAACTTTTTTCAATTTACTTAATTATGGAATTCTACTACGTGTGCATCGATGCAATAATATTAATAAAACAATGGTGTTACAAAGGTTGCATATTAGAGTGTAAGGCGCAATAGCCCGAGTTTTTAATTAACACAAATTTGATGGATATGTCTGTGCGTTGAGTAAGAGAAATCTATGTGCGTGTATGAGAAATTGTATGAATGTAGAAAAAGTGAAAGAAGTATGCAATGATAGATCTATATGACTTTCTGTTTTCTCTGCTTACCCTACTTGGGATACGTAAGTGTACAGTGCATAGTAGAGTATACTAAATGATTAGTGAAATTACTTAGAAAATCATGGTGTTGAGAAAGTGGTTACTTTTTGATGTATGTATTTAAGATTGTTAATCTATCTTATTTTTAGTGTAGTAATTAATAATAATAATAAAAATCTTTATTGCACAAAAAAAAACATTATTAAAATATAAACATTGTAGAACCAGACAATTAAATTTGTGCAATGGGCGAGTTTATCGCAGAAGCGCGATATCTTCCAACTAACCCATAATAATATACGTAAGAATCATATAAATTTTTTTGATAATGGCATTCATTACTTAACTTATATATATTTTTGTTATGAAAATTCAAGATATTTAGTGAAAGATCTTTAATATATAATATTAATTTTACTATATTCCAAAGCAGTAAATTTATCAATATTTTGATTTCTGTGATGTGTGCAATTAATTTATGTCATTGAGCGCTTTCACATGTAAAAATATGCACAAGCATTTGCAAATAATATTTGAACACACTTATCAGTATAAATTGGAATACTTGTATGTGCAAGTTATCTGATTTCTATTTTTATCTAACGAATTCACATAAGTATGTAGGTATTTCTATTTATTATTTATTTATTCATTGATATTGTTGACTGTGCATGTAATTAGCTGCATTATATGACCAAAACAATTCGATGGTATGTAGGTATTAGTGATGTAACGTAATAAGTGATGATTGGATTTTCTTCTCCATTCCTGCTTATTTTCTGTTAGTCTTTTTAATTCTACGTATGTGTCAAAACTCATCTTCTTCATCATTTAATCCATATGGGTGTCTCTTAGTTGACCTCTACAACTCTTGGCATGAGTCATCCCCTTTACGATGTAATAATTGTCTGAGACTCTACTATTAGTTATTGATAAATTTAAAACCACAATTATTAATAATTTGATAGGAGACCATGAGAATTGAGAACTATTTTGAAATTGTCAAATTTCAAAAGATAGCCGATTTTTTTATGATGTTTTGATTCATATACATTTGTTTTATTTAGATAATTACCAATGTTTGTTGACACGGCTTGACACAAATAATTCAACAGCAATTATATCCATTTTTAACATTTCTTTTAAACATGCAGGTTTCATTAAATCTCCAATGAGATGTATGAGAAATTTAAAATTGTTAACAAAATGTTTATTACTATTTGATTAATAAAAAATATTTTTTGAATAAAATAAATAAGATGCGAATATTTTTTGTGTATGTGAGGTGGACTCTCTTTCTTCAGTAAAAAATTATCAAACATCATACACTGACCGTCAACCACTACTACTACTACTACCATACTATGATGGCATATCCATCAAGTAGGGTAGCCACCAGACTGACTGGATGTAATAACCATGCAGATTGTCCTCTCCGTGTCAATAATAAAAATTAAACATTCAGGATGGGCTGCATGCCTCATTAGTGAATCGTCGATGTTAATTGTTTAATACGCTTTGTTTTACAAACACTTGTCTTTTACGGGATATTCGAAAACTTTCATAAAAGAGTATGAAATTTTATTCTTTACTGGGGACTACACGCGATGATAATAATACATTGTTGTAAAAATAAATTTTGTACAAAAGGCGCACATATTAACATGAAGCAATTTCTTTTAGAAAACTTAATACAATGTTTGATATACTTACATGTTTTAATATAAAATGAGTTTAAATAGTATGTATAAATTTAAAAAATATAAAGTTGAGTAGGTAGGTTCAGCAGGGCTACTCTTGACAAAACTAAACACGATCTTAATCTAGTCTTGATCTTGATCATACGACGCACGAAGTGACTATTGGCCAAAAATAAATGCAAACCGATCGCGCGTTAGCGGTAGCGCGGTGTTTTTGACCATAGTCCCTTCGTGCGTCGTATGATCAAGATCAAGACTAGATTAAGATCGTGTTTAGTTTTGTCAAGAGTACCCCTGCTGGTTACACCCATTATTTTGCGTTTCTAAACATTGTTCGAACTATGTGATGTTTTCTAAAAAAATACAATGTGTATATGTTTAATAAGTGTTTGCTCAATATTGTAACGTGAAAACATTTAATAGGTGTTTGCTCAAAATCGCAACGTGAATAAATTTAACGAGTGTTTGCTCGATATTACAACGTGACTATATTTAGTAGGTGTTAGCTCAATATTGCAACGTGAATATATTTAATATGTGTTTGCTCAAATAACAATGTGAATATCTTCAATAGGTATTTGCTCAATATTGCAAAATGAATATATTTAATAGGTTTCTGCTCGATATTACAACGTGAATATATTTAAAAGGTGTTTGCTCAAAATTGCAACGTGAATTTATTTAGTGGATATTTGCTCAATATTACAATATGAATATATTTAATAGGTGTATGCTCAGTATTGCAACGTGAATATATTAAATAAGTGTTTGCTCAATATTGCAATGTGAACATATTCAATATGTGTTAGCTCAAATAACAATGTGAATATCTTTAATAGGTATTTGCTCAATATTGCAAAATTAATATATTTAATAGGTTTCTGCTCAATATTAAATTATGAATATATTTAATAGGTTTCTGATCAATATTACATTATGAATATATTTAATAGGTGTTTGCACAATATTGCAATGTGAATATAATTTTCACATGATATTAAATAACCAATTAGAACAAAACCCAGATATATCTTTTTAAAAAAAAAAAAAGGTATTTGATTAGGCAATAAAATGATAATTTATTATTTGTTTAATTTCATGAATACACTGAAAGTTCGACTATCTTGTTGGTATGACACTTACAATATAAATTAATACTAGAATTAATTACCCAGTGATAATGGAGATTGCCCCGAAAAACTTCTGAGAATTATTAAACTCACTCTACTAAAATATTGATATTGTTGACCGATATTGATATTATTAATACTTGTTGGAAGTCCATTTCAAGATAAAATTGAAAAAAAAACACAATTATGTAGTTAACTTCCAAATTACTTTTATAAACTTCGCGTACTAGTATTCTTTACTTTACTAATAACTTTTTACTAGTCGCTTGATGATGGAGTCGAGAGTCTCCGAATACTAGTACGCGAAGTTAATGAAAGTCATTTGGAAGTTTGGAAGTCTCGACCTTCAGAACAAGGGGTCCGTGGTTCGATTCCAGGTGCCGGCAAACTCCCCTTTCACGGCACAAGCTTTTAGCTTAGTGTGAAAGGTGTATAATGTTGTATTTGGGTTTATAACAAACCCAGATATATCTTTCAATTAAAAAAAAAGTTAACTAGATATTGTGTTTTTTCAATTTTATCACTCTACTAAAGGTTAACAGTGTTTTTCAATTATTAATTTTATTTAATCTTAAAATGACTAAAATAATCACCTTAAGCCAACCAAAAACACCTCTCTTTGTTAACTGACAAGACAACCCTTATTGACTGTTAGTGTTGGTTAAAGCTATATCGATTAGTTATATCAGTTTAAGGTTTGTGTGGTTTGAAACATTGTTGTATAATACTATCCAATTTGTACCATTATAAATTTTAAGATGAAATTTTACTTATTGTCTAGAAATTATTATATACTTATATAGTTAATGCCGAAAATATAAACAAAGAAATTTTACTTACCTATGTAATATCCGATGTCATTGCTTATATTGCCTATGGAGGGAGCATTTTACTGTGTCTAATATTTTTTGTTGTTGTGATATTATTGTATACTGTGTTTATTTAAAATAAAATAAAAATGTTATAGTATAATTATATAAACTGTACATTGTTTTCTTCACAGATCTACCTCATCTGGTAGTAGTGTTAATTCTCCCGTCGGAGGCAGTACGGGGGGCGGAGGTCAGATGTCTAACCCGTACGCAATGGGGGGCCTGTACGCGCACAGTGGAGCGGGCCCCGGGCAGGGGGGATACTGTGCGCCCCCTACAGACCTGGCGGCGCACTATGACGTCAGAGGAGCAGCTCCTTGGTACACTGGAGCGACAGCCAATGATCCCAGGTTTGCCAGTGAGTCACAATTATTATAAGATTATTTCCATACGATATTTTTTTTATAACGTTCTCCGTCTCCATTTTCCAACAAATTTATAAAATAATACAGATAGATATACTTGAATTTATTAAGGCATTCATTCAGTTGATTCGTTCTCGATTTGATAGGAAATAGCAAATAGATTAATAATCTATGTTTGTGATATAAATTATTTGAGACATTTTACAATAAATAAAGTAGAAGTTTCTTGAATGATGCGGGTCATTAAATGAAAGACAGACAAAAATTATAGATTTTACGAATTCATAATTCACTCTATTTTGTGATCCATTTTATTTATTCGAGATAATTGGAAATGATTTAATAAAAAATATTCTAATAATAATTATAATATAACAGTCTATTGCACAAAACAGTTTTTTGTATAAAGGGCGTGCAAAAAGAGAAATAATTAATAAGTAATAATCATTGCCATTAGGTAATGTCCTCCAAGGGATTTAATGATATTATGTTAATAAACATGTTATGACACAAAAGTGAGTTTAGATAAGATACGTGTAACTTATGGAAAATTCGTCTCAATCATGTAGACTTGAATTTTTTAAAAGTGCCCTAGCACCGCTACGCACACAGTCACATGTAATGTGTATTACAGAATACATGATTGTATTAGTAACCGAGTAGCATCACTGTGATTGGCTGGTGCATTGTGTGGTGTGTGTAGCCTACTCATTACTGAAGGATGTGTTAGTTTACATTTACCTATGAGCGGGGCACTCTTACATGAATTCTTCTATACCTACTTACTGGAAAAAAATGTCTTAAATCAGTTTCACAACACGAGCTCAAGGGTGGTGTTATTTATATTATAAATATTTTATTGATATTATAAATAAAGGTATTTGTAGAAATCTTATTCCGAGAGGTTGTTTGTCGATAAATTTAATATTCTGTTAATAGGTTCACGTTTGTCGAACATTACGATAATACCATTTGTAAAGTTAATTCAGAACACCAATAATAATAATAATATCATTTTTCTTTTATTCAAATTAATGATAGACTCCTTGCCTCATGTCGAATGATGATTATATTCGAGAGATTCGTGTGAGGAACTATTACGAAATGATAAATAGTCAATGGAATAAAAATATTATTCGAATATTCGATTTACTATCACGCTAACGATGAAACTAAAACTAAAAAGAATAAAATATCGATCATCTTCGACATGAATATGAAACACGAGTCTTCGAACTTTATAAGTATTCGATGGGCCTTGAATTAAAAATGGAATTATTCATCAATCCGTAATTGATCTTTTTCTGGGTACATTACCGTCATTTTTACACTGAGAAAAATACTAACGAAATTTCACAACGAATCATTGGTACGTACTATCAGATTAGGACCAGAGATCGTACAAACGATTCATTAGTACGAATCTATAATATTAACTCTTCGCAAACAAGTTGTTGGTAAATTTACCAATGATTTGTTTGCGAAGAGTTAATATTATAGATTTATACCAATGAATTGTTTGTACGATCTCTGGTCCTAATCTGATAGTACCGTACCAATGATTCGTTTTGAGTATTTTTCTCAGTGTATATACTTTTCAATAATTATTTATAAATATTATCAAATTCTCGGTTTTAATAAGATCGATTTTTAAGGTATGATTTTATCGCAAATAAAAGTTTTCATCACTCATCAGTATACCCCCAATTATTTAGGATAAGATAACTTATGTATAACAAGAGGTGAACAAACTATAAAGAATGTTGGAGGAAATACGATACTGACGACACCCATCTATACTTAAACATTGAAATGTCGCTATACTACCTATACCACGTACATGTAGGTACTAGATATTAGTATAAGGGCCTAGGCATTGGTACATAATTATGTACTAAACTAAATAATAAAGTTCCTTTATTTAAAAGGTTAGTACATATGCTGTTTCACTAGGTTGGTAGTCTATTATTGCTACTAGGAAGGGATGCAAAGTGTCATGTTACTGTAGGTCATATTTTGTAAGTTTACGGTATAGATATTTGAAATTAGTTTTGTACGCAACCTGTACAAAAAAGAACAGTAGCAAATTATTAATTTATCGATAACTGTATTAATTTGTCTGAATGGGAAATACCTATAACGTCTCCGTTCCAATGTTATTTAATAATATCGAATATAATCTTAAGAAATATTTGGGAACCTTGTTTAGGAGGTATTGAAGATGCGATAGGGACGTTGAGAAAAGAAAAGTGGCCGATACTAGAGTACTAGAGCGAACGGTGCACGTCAATCCATAATTTTTTTTATTCATTCTTTACTGTACATTGATTATAATCAGTGTACAGTAAAGTACAGTGTTTGCCTTTTATGTAATTGTTTATAAACAATTACATAAAAGGTAAACATTCAAGTTAGATACAATCAATATACAAAGGGCGAGTTTATCGCAAAGGAGCGTTCTCTTCCAACGAACCCAAATTTTTCGAATAACAATGTGCTGAAAATAGTTAAAATGTTTGTGCACAATATTATTCTGATGCCGACACTTATGTATGCAAGCAAAACTCGTTAGATGCGATCGCTGAGATGAGTGGAGGCGGTCGTGTGTTGAGTGAAAAAAGCGGTGTGCATGTATGAGAAATTGAACCAATGAAACGTAAGAAGTATATATAATGAGTTACAATCCATTGGATTGGTCTGCAACGAGTTTGGTTTTTCTTCTCCATTCGTCTCTATTCTCCGCCAGTCTTTTCAGCTCCACGTACGAGCCACGAAGTATGTGAGGATAAATGGCGATCGGTTTTTTCTGCCTACCCTACTTGGGACACGGCGTGAGGGTATAGATAGATACTCTTAAAAAATAATTATCGGTTTAATTATTAGTTTTCAAATATTACCCCGCCGTTTACTCCACATTCCACAAAAAAACCCTATGACTTATTATGAAAGTAGGTATATTATTTTATGTAAAAAAATTATGTATGCATTAAAGATACCTATAGCGAAAAAAAATGGCTGCGTTGAAATGATTCGTACAATTAAAACAACGAATCTATACAAAAATAAATTTTATCTTATTTTGTGTTATTATAATTTACTTTCAGGATCTGTTTTTTCTATATACGAGATATCAGTCTATACAAATGTAAAGTATCTGTTATTGACCTGTTGTTTGTGATTAATACTCGTTACAGTATCCGTTACTATTGTTGTACACCACGAAGGTATATTGTGTCGATGTAGTGGAAGGTGTAATTGATACTGGTATTATTCGCTATGTATTTGTTATGCAATGAATAGGTCGTGCTTATAGAATCACAGCTTAGATCAATAGCAGCTCACACCGATACTAATTTGTGATATAATGGGTGTCTATACCGATATCGTATTTCACTGTTACAAAATACTAAGATAAACAGGTAGCCGTATTCGTTGTGGAAACTTCCCTGTTCATTTATTTTCTTTTTAGATTAAAAGTCTGAGGTTCTACCATCAGGTTACAGGACACCTTATTTGGTGGGTTACCAATGATGATTACTTTTTGAAAATAAGAATATAATTAGTAGGTACATTCGTGACATTCAAAACATGTAAATTTTATATTTTGTCACACAATTATTCTATTCTATTGTATTTTCAAAATCCAAAAGCCATCTACTTGTTAACGAGTGATCAAGATAGCAGAATTAGAGATGTTAAATTTTTCTATGATTACGAACACAGATTCATTATAAAAAAAACTTTTTAGTGTAAGCTGGCACAACGCGATAGCAATCGGCTATACGGACAGCTATATAAGTATTTAAGCATTTTAAAGGCATAAAAATAGTTAACATTTTAAATTCAGCAATGAGGTTCGTCACCCGTCTTATTTTTTTGTTGGCACAGAAAGGACATCTTATTTGTTTATTGCATGCAGTTAGTCTGCTGACTACCCCACTTGTAGGATAAGCCGTGATGGTATAGTACACTGAGAAAAATACTAACGAAATTTCACAACGAATCATTGGTACGTACTATCAGATTAGGACCAGAGATCGTACAAACGATTCATTAGTACGAATCTATAATATTAACTCTTCGCAAACAAGTTGTTGGTAAATTTACCAATGATTTGTTTGCGAAGAGTTAATATTATAGATTTATACCAATGAATCGTTTGTACGATCTCTGGTCCTAATCTGATAGTACCGTACCAATGATTCGTTTTGAGTATTTTTCTCAGTGTAGTATTCAATCATTCATTGATTATTAGTGATTAAATACTACTGCTACTATAAAAAATTACAATGTTTTTAACACCAATCACAAATCTCGATCGGAGAACCATATCTACACAATGCAACATTGTGCAAAATGTAATCGGAAGAAGTGAGAAAGGCGTTCCAACGCTTACGAATCGGCTCTAGGCTGGCTTAAGTTATCATTTTCGGTGTCCATTTGAGATTTGAAATCCATCTGAGATTTCTGATTGGTTTTGTCATCTGCACCCAAATCCGGTTAATCAATAAAAAAATTAGTACCTAAATATTCTAAACATTATTTTAATGAATTTTCACAATATTGTTGCACCAACATAAAAATTAGGTAATTAAAACTTTATGCATTTTAAAAATATCATCTTGCTAATATTCTGTACTACCGAACCCTTCGGATATTCTGGGAGTGTTCACTACCTTATTGATTGATGTTAGTTATTTTATAAACTAGTAGGTATAGTATCTGGCTACTCCATAATGAGATTTCACGCAAATCTAGACGCTTATTAACCTTAACTACGCCCCCTCAGGGTTACCAAGTGACCCCAAGCAAATTGTTCATCATTAGAGATGGATATCGATACTACAACATTTGTTTTTTATATTACACATCGATTTTTTTTCACTTTAACTTACTTATGTATGGGTATGCACATTGTATCTATGTTGATTCATACAACAAGTTAGTTGGCTTAGTTTAAGGTTTTGAGACTGAATAATATAGGTCAAAATAAATGTAAGAATATTTACTTACTACTATACTATACCATCACGGCATATCCCAGAACTGGGGTAGCCAGCAGATCAGCTGATGTAAGAAACATGCAAACTGTCCTCTTCGTGCCAATATAAAATCAAGACATTCAGGATGGGTGGCAAACCTCATCGCTTAATTTAAGATGTAAAATGTCTTAATTTTTTCGAACACCTGCCTTTTACAGGACACTCGAAAACTTACGCAGTAGAGTGGGAGACCAATTCTTTACCGGGTGCTCCACGGGATATTTACTTACCTACTCTTGTGATACTTGCTTAAATTTGATTTGAAACGTTCTAATTAATTCCAATTATTTGGCTGGGACATGTTCTGAGAATGCCCAATGATAGTGGGCCAAAAAAAGCACTGTTCTTCCGTCGACAAAGGTTCCGTCGGCTCGGGCGTTTCTCTCTTACAATACACCGTTCCTATGACAACGGCAACATCTGAGCGCAGGGAATGTCGGGGGATGAGGTGACGCGATTGGCGCAGAGACGCTCTGAATGGAGGAGGCTGGTTTCTGCCCTGTGCTCCCAAGAGGAGCGTTGAGATGATGAATTATTTCAAAACTTTAAAATATGAAATTATTTTAATAATTTTGAAAGATATATTATGTATTAGAATATTTGAAAGAAATCTGGCGAAATCTTATTTTTCTTTAGAATTACAAAAATATTTTATATTTTAATCTTTAGTTATCCATAAAATCTTGCAAAAATTATAACAACTCCTTCATAATTTTATCTCAAGTTTCATTATATACTTCATCCAATTCCGATTAACTATCAAAACCACTATGTGTATTTTTACTGTAAAAGCATCGAATATTTTACAATGGACATTTCAATCACTGCTTCTCAGGGCTTCACGCTTAGGGGAATTTGTGATTGCGCCACTTTAGTTAGCTTAGCTTTCTTCTATCCTGCAGCCAGTGTCCGCACTCAATGTCAGTTGCAGGTGTCCGTAGCTAAATCGATCTATCCATATTCCCATTTCTACATCAATGATTAAAGAACAAAGGCGAATTTGTACTTTACAGGTAGTCGAACTAAGCTTTAACAATCGGAGAAACAAAAAATACCTATTCACTGTGACGGTGTTTAGGTAGTAGAATTTCAAAATGATATTTAAAGAATATCTGTATTAAAATTAGTGATGTAACGAATATTCGTATTCGCATATTTCAAAGTATTCGCATTCGCATGCGTATTCGCAAAAAAATATGCGAATGTTTTGCGAATATTATTTTGGTAATAAAGTATCGGTAATTCGGTAAAAGTACTGGATAATAATTACCCGGCACATTGTAGAAAAAGGTACTACAAGAAAATATTCTTTGAGAAAACCGAGGAGTTTTGAAATATTTTAAATTCCTATACCATTTTGAAAATTCGGCGACGGGGTTTAAATAATAAATAGGGTATAAATTTTATTGTTTGACCAATTGTAGAAATTTAAGCAAGTCAATATTCGCTATTCGCATTCGGATTCGCGAATGTCGGCAACAAATATTCGCATTCGCATTCGCGAATATCCAAAATCACACATTCGTTACATCACTAATTAAAATACATTCAGAGAGCAGTTTTTTGAAAGCAAAGCATCATGTTTGTCAAAAACTTATTCATACGAGACTTTACATAACCGTTGCGTGGAAAACCTGCTAAAAAATAGATTTCCCATTCTATTCTGTAAGTTTTGGAGAAACCTGTAAAAGGATGTTGTCATGGAACATCACAAGCAAGTCATCTAACACCTTCAGTTAAAGAATGAAGTGTTATAGCCAACTTTTACTGGCACGGAAAAGACGCTTGCATGTTTTATACATTCAGTTAATAGTTTCCCCGTTTGGGAAGTGTCGTGATAGTATTTATAAATAAATATGAATTTATAATTTTAAAATATTTTTTATGAATTTTATTGTTATTTTTACTTTTTCCATTTTAAATATAATGGTAGTTTGTAATATCAGCAATTTTTATTACTTTATTTTTTTTAAATACCTTCCTATCTTATTTTGTAAAATTTGTCTACATGTTTGCTAGGTGAGTAAGAAAATAACTAAATAAAATACTATTCGAAATAATATATATCTGCCTGTCAGTTTATCAAAGTTAAATAAATATTTAAATTGATTTTTTCGGATTTTCTATAAACGTAATTTATAAGTTACGATGATTGAATTATAGAAAAAAAGAAAATCTAACCTTCACAGAGCCAGCAGAGTTCTAGATGGCTATAATATTTAATAGGGGTGTTCTGTTACCCCTGTCTGTTACAAAGGAAGGGGAGTACTACATACAGTAGATAAATGCAGTCATGTATAATCGTTGTGGAATTCTACTGGCATGTTTTGGCGGCAAATCAATTGCCAATGTAATTTGTTCTTCTAGTGTTGTCAGCTTATTACTGGAAGCCCGGAGCGAAATTGTATCAAAATAATAATTTGTTTGGGGTCGTTTAATGCCTTTTATGTCTGCTTAGGGTTTAAAATTGGTTAATAGTCAATAATGATAAATCACTTTTTTTTTAATTTTATTTGATTTTTGTGTATTCCCCGTGAAGTCTCTGGTAAAGAATATATCAACACTTTTTCTTGTAAGTTTTCGAGTGGCCTGTATTCCTGAAACGACACGAATTAAACTTTTCTTGTTATTTTTCTGCATGTAGTAGATCAGCGGTCTGTTAGCTCGGAATTAGGTCTATCTATACCCTATACGTCTATCAAGTGGGGAAGAGATGAGAGACAACGGAATACCATATAGATTTGTCCTTAAATACTTTCATTTATTTACATTTTACAAGGCAGAGCCTTTTGTATGTTAAATAAAAAAAATAAAAAAACTCATGTCGCTTTTTCTCCATTTATGCAATTTCTAATTCACGCACGTCGATTTCTCTTGCTCAACCCACGGTTTTCCTTTAGGATTTGATCCACGTGATCAAGCCACGTAGTTATCAAAAGCCCGTGCTTTGGAATTAGGTTCCTCATGCAAATCTGAAAACCAATAGTTCTTAACCGTTGGCCTTATGATATCTTGTTCGTTGCGATGTGTGCAATCCTGTCATTGTTCATGCGATCCTGGATCCATGTACGTTTCCTACAAGACAATTTCCTCTATCGCTCCAGCATACAGTATCCTCAGTTTCAGTAAGACATTTAACGTCTTCAATAAAATTTACGAATGAAGTGTGTCACCCTAGTTACCCATCCTAAACACCTTATTTCTTTATTGAAAATGAGAGGACAACTAAAACATTAAATCGACTGCTTGGCTAAACCTAACCATGGCTAAATCCACTGCATGGTTAAACCTAACCATGGCTATGGAAGATGTCCTTATAGTATAGATAAATATAATTATATAAAAAGACATATGATAAATTAATAATAAAATAAGTAAAAAACAAAAACGACCTTATGAAAGCGTTCTAGTAGGTTTCTCAGTAGGCATTATCTATATGTACCTATCTATAGATAATACTCCTACCTACCTAAGTGTATATTTATATTGGACGATGAGGGTTCGACAGTTGTAATATTTTCATAGGACGTCCATCCAGACAGTTTGTAATGTAATTCTCTAATGTAAACACACTTTCAATGGAATGCCCTTCCTCACAATATTATATTATGCGTCCTAGTACCTAGCTATATGTATCAGACAACATAATATATCTTCCTGTAGGTATACATAATATATGCGTTGTATTATGATTATCTGAAGTTTTATGTATATATATTTTATGTATAAACACTCTAACTATAAAGCGAAGTTGTCATTAAAAAAAATACCTAGTAATGTGAATTAATTTTATTACTAATGGAATTGCTTTTCTTATAGTATTTGAATTATGTTAAAATATAAAATAATATTATGTATAGACAATCAATTCCATAATTCGAGCAAATTCTAATCTAATAAGTATATGAATCTTGAATTATGGGTATACTAACGCGACGATACATACATTATAATTATATAGGTACACTAAATACAAATACTCAGACATCCAGTTTTAGAATAAATTGAAAAGGGTTATTCTTCATTTTGCCCTGTCCGGGAATTGAACCGAGACCTTGTTACTCAAAGGTAAGATTGATATTTCGGAGCCATTTATAACGTTTAACAGATTTATATTGGCACTAAGAAGATGACTTGTATGTTAATTACATGCAGTTTGCTGGCTCCCTCACTTATGGGATTTACAGTAGGAGAGAGTCGGGATGTATGGGACAAATTTATTCAAAATTGAATTTTAGAAATATAAAAAGCAATTTATTTGAAGAAAGTACTATGTTGATGAAGATACACAATTAGCTATGACATTTAATAATTGAAATTATAAGGTTTAGCATATAAAATGAGTTATGCGAAATATTATAAGACCATGACCTTTGTCCCATTCCTCTCCACAGTGTGGAGGATTGGGACACATATATTGGAGGAATGGGACATGCATATAATATAGAGTTTATTTAATTTATTTCAACGAAACGATTAAATTTTATTTCGAATACATAAATGTCTTGAATTGTTTTTGTACCGCCATGTTTTTGAGGTGTAGACAATACCATTACTACATCCTTTGGTGATACTAATGAAAGATATTCCTGAATTGGGAACACAAAATCATTGGAGCCCTCTCTCTTTCTTAAAAAGGTCAGCAAAAGATTTTCGCTGTCGCCTATTATTTCTTCAATCCGACCAACATAATAAATTATCTTCTTTTACCCTTCAAGTTTTACTAATATGAAATCCCCTTGTTTATACGTGTATGGGAAACGTCCCATACCTCCCTCACTGAAGTGTCCCAAATCTCCACCATTAGCAATTAAATGGTAAATGACATAATTTTATACGATAAGTTTTGGAGTTTGTTAAAACAATGCGTTAATATAACGAACAATTATCACAGGTTTAAGAACAAAATATAAAAATTATCTTATCTTTGCTCTGCTGTCTCCCAAAAGGATGGAATTTATTAGGTATAATTTTACTTTTTATGTCGAAAAATGATAAACAACTTTTTTTTCGTCACACGCACAAAACACCAACCGGCACTGATTTCGCTCTATTGACATCTTTTGACATGCATAAGAAGCTATGAAATGTGTTAAATATTAATAATATGAGTACTGTCCCATACCTCCTGCGTCCCATACCTCCACACTCTCCCCTACTTAAAATTGTAAAGATTAAGAAAATTTGTTGGTTAAATTTAATTAAACAACGGTTTTAAATATATTGAGTGATACTTAAGGACAAAATCCATCTAAGTATTCTATTCAATATAAGAATAGGTCATACACTAGTTTACTTGTGATCAGTTGTTTTCATTAGAAAGTGTGATTCTCACATTGGTTTATGAAAAATGCTAAACAAATTCACTTTTCTAATAAAAAAAGTTCCAATAAAAGACACTCAACTTCTTTACAATATTATATTATTGTGAATATTTACCTATGTATTTAGTCGTATGTAAGTACTAGATAAGTGTGTATGTGAATATAATAAAAATATAATATCTGATACTGACTATATAGAACTATGATATTATAAGCTGTAAGAAATGTAAGAATGCTGATGCATTTCGTTATACAAATATTGACACAATGTCCAGCACTTTCCATCTACTTGTGACACGCACCATATAATATCTTATAATATATAGCCTTATACATACACCTACATATGCACATAAGATAGGAGCTTATAAATTCTATACGTATATACATATCTATAATGTATGACCTAATACTACCTCCGTTGTTTGCTTATTGTGAAGACTTTAAAAAAATAGGAATGTGTTTTTGGCCTAACTGAAAATCTTGTTTTGATATCGAATTATTTCGGGCACCTCAGACGGGCCGTAGACAAACCGAACTTAGCGATCGACTACTGGCGAACTTTTCGACAATCTACCTACATATATATATATTTAGTTACAATCCATTGGATTGGTCTGCAACGAGTTTGGTTTTTCTTCTCCATTCCTCCCTATTCTCAGCCAGTCTTTTAAGCTCTACGTATGAGCCACAGTTCATGTCCCTCTTCAGTTGGTCCATATATGCGTCTCTTGGTCGGCCTCTGCCATTTGTTCCCTCGGTCATACCTTCCGCGATGGCGATGAGTAGTCCTGGGTGCCTGATGTTGTGGCCAATCCAGTTAGCTCGTTGTTGGCTGATTCTCTTAAGGAGTTGCCTTTTTTCGCCTACCCTGGTTAATACTTCTTCGTTTTCGACGTGCTCCGACCAATGGATCTTAAGCATGCGTCTGTAGCACCACATTTCAAAGGCCGCCAACCGTCCGCTTTCACTCTTGCTGATGGTCCATGTCTCACAACCATAAAGCAGAATGCTCCATACAAAGGCTTTAGTAAGGTTCTTCCTTACGCTTAAGTCGATATTTGGGGATTCCAATATCTTCGATTTTTTGTTGAAGGCAATCCTTGCCTGGTTTATTCTGCTTACAATTTCTGCTTTGGAGCGTTCATCCTGGTTTATTCTGCTGCCCAGGTACACGAATTCACTTACTTGTTTGATGCTCACTCCATTTATGGCAATGTTCGCAGTCGCTTCTTCTCTTCCAACGACCATACATTTTGTTTTTTCTTTATTTATTTTCATGTTGTACTTTGACAACAGAATACTTTCCATTTTTCCTAAGGCTTCGTTCAGCTCCATCTCGGAGTCTGCGAGCAGTGCTATGTCGTCAGCATATCTGATCATGTCGACCTTTTTCCCATTTATTTTTACTCCTGTCCAGTTCTTCATTTCTTCTCTCAGTTCATCAATGGCTCGCTGTATATAGCAGTTAAAGAGAGCTGGCGACATTGAGCATCCTTGTCTTACGCCTTGTTCGACCCTTGCTTCTGCACAGCTCTCTCCGCTTTTAATCACAGCCATTTCGTTCTTGTATAAGCTCCAGATTGCTCTTCTATCCTTATAACTCATTCCTATCTGGTTGAGGGTGTTAAAAAGTTGTTCCCATTCTACTTTATCGAATGCTTTTTCAAGGTCGATGAATGCTATATATGTGTTTTTATTAATTGTTATTCTCTTTTCTAGAGTAAGTCTGAGACTCAGGATTGCATCTCTTGTACCTGTCTCTTTGCGGAATCCAAATTGATCTTCTGAAAGTGTTTCTACCTACATGTGCCGTGTAATTATGCGTTATTGTTGCGGTTATTGTCGAAATTTCGTTTGTAGTCGATCGCCAAGTGCATGTTTGTCTAGGGGGTCTGGGGCAACTCGTGAAATGATTCAGATAACGAAAAATTTTCGTCATACTGTCATTTTTTGGAGTTCATATAATTGTTAACACACTCGTATTATTTACATTTACAGTGTTAACATATGTATTATGACCTATGCTTTTATTTCTATATCTGAATTGATTTTAAATCTATACAATCATTTATATTATTCTTAATTTAATTTATTTCTTGATTCCACTTTATTAATTACTTACTTCTTAATTATTTATTTATTAATTCTACGTTGTGTTAATGTGAATTTGTATTGCATAATACATAATACAGAATTTATAATTGTAATTATAATTATAATTAATTATTATTAATTTTACGTAAATATACAGAACTAGCAGGAGAAATAAAAAATATTTGGCATTCTAGGTCCGTTTATATAATACCTTTAGTCATGTCAGCTACAGGGGTAACTCCGAAATCTTTAATAAATAATTTACAAAAATTAGATTTACCGGTTAATTTGTACATTAAAATTCAAAAATCTATTCTAATAAACACTTGTAATATTGTAAAAAAGTTTTTGAACACAGATATTTCAGGCACAATGCTGGTATTTTGAACCCGCGTTCTGAGCCTAATCCTTTGATATCCTGTATATCTGGATAGGAGAATTTTTCCCGGCATTAGACTGTTAAGTTTTCGTGTGACCATGACTGATCATATGGAGACTTATCTGGTTGTATAATGCTGAGAAGTGTGGATGGCAATTCTGCCGCCGCGTATTTAAAAATTATAATTGTAACCAATGTACAGTGAAGAATAAAATAAATAAATAAATATTTTCTGAAATCTGTCTTATATTTAAACATGTAAAGGGCTTGCGCCGTATACAACTGTAAAATTAAAAATATTATGATGTTCCACAAGAAGAATAGGTATATGTGTATCATCGCTTTAGTACCCATAATACAAGATTTTTATTTTAGTTTTGGACTAGCTATATCTGTCTAAATTTTCTAAATAATCTTGACTGGATCAACATTGTTGGTTTGTACTTATTCTAACAGAGTTCCATCTATTTTCTATTTTCAGTTTCACGGCTCATGGGGTCTTCAGCCACTGCCAGTATGAATCACGCCATGAACAATATGTCAGGTCTGGCAGCCTGTTCTGTGGCTGATAGTAAACCCATGCAGTTCCCCTTGGCACAGAGACGAAAGCGAAGAGTGCTCTTCACACAAGCACAGGTAATTATACTTAGTTTATTTTGTTTTATTCTTCACTTTGAACATCACTTTAATACATTATTATTTTGTCATAGTATTAATTTGGGTCTAAATCTCCACAATATAGGCTATGTAGATTTATTTATTCCTCTTTATACAACTGTTTTATATATTTCAGTTATAAGAAATAAGGAAAACTTCGTAAACTGTTTTTTTATTTATTTATTATTCATTATATTGCATACATTATTTTTCAACGATAATAAAAGACGGACAACTTATACAACGCTCAGCGCAGACCCGAGCTCACGTGACAAGGAGCAAAATAATAATTATTGTATTATGTAATAAATACAATAAAAAATATCAATGAGATACCTACCTACGTAATAAAACTCTTAAAGTTTCTACCAGGTTAATAAAGGATAATTAAAAAAATATGTACCTATGGGTCTGTTTTTTTTTTAATTTAAACTATAGAACATGATAATCAAACAATTCGAAATATTTTTCAAATAAACGTTCTTTTCTAAACCATAGATTAAATACATAGCTACTAGCAACCTAGCTAGGTAAGTGAATACTTATTTGTAGAGTACGAGTAAAATACCTGTCGTTATGTTTACCATAGATGAAACTCCCACTCCCTAAGCAA
This sequence comes from Athripsodes cinereus, assembly GCA_947579605.1. Classification (NCBI taxonomy): domain Eukaryota; kingdom Metazoa; phylum Arthropoda; class Insecta; order Trichoptera; family Leptoceridae; genus Athripsodes; species Athripsodes cinereus. Next base: position 19,322,551 of record OX388321.1, on the reverse strand, counting down.
ACATTGTCATAATAATGAAATGAGATATTATTCGATTGATAGTCATAGCTGTGTGACGACAAATAATAAGAATGTGATTCTATGTTGTATAGATAATATAATATAATATGGAAGCTATAGTCAGTCAGTGGATTGCGAGATGAATCTAAATAATTAAACGTCCACAGAGCAAATAAGTAAACACACTCGAGAGCTCACCATATTATATATATATATATATATATATATATTACACTACACTACATTTCAAATAGAAAGAGATAAACCATTTGTGTATTTCATTATGAAGAAAGAGATGAAAGTATAGTCTGTTGGTAGTTGTTGACAGATGAGTGTATACTTTCGCCATCTTGAAATTTTCAAATGTCAATGTTTCTTTAATAAAGAATACATAATTTTGTATAATCTGATTAAACGGTTGTTTATTGATTATTTATTGAATTAAAATGTTAAAAATTCTGAAGCATTTCTTATTTCGTTGCCTTGTCAACGGTGCATTGTGAAAAAGGGTCGTTCAAGTTGTCGGGAATCTTATGAATGAGTGCACCCATTTACCTATTTATGCGAATGAGGAAGACGCTGTGAAGATTCATAGATTGCTTGTTCCGGAGATATTAGGTACATAGGTAGAAGTGATATATTCATCTTCAGGTACTACCGAATAAACAAAAAAAATGTTTTTTTTTTATTTCTTTACTTCTCTTTAAAAGTAAAGAGAAAAAACAATTAATTTGGTCCCTCTTTTACAAACGAATTTACAATGGAAGGTAAAGAGAGAGAGAACATTCGTTTGTTCGTTCGGAACTTGTGGATGGAATGGGTGTGTAGATCGCGGTATATCAGATCAGAACTTTAGATATTTCTTCTTCCTCTGTAATTGCCGTCAAGTCCTCCCGACGTTGACGATCACTCAGGAATAGGCTTGTCGGTCCTGCGCTGTTTGGAACAATTCCTCCACATCTCTCATTTCAGTCCAATCTTGTATATTGCGCAGCCACGATGTCTGCCTTCTGCCAGTCCCTCAGCGTCCCTCTATTTTGCCTGTCATAATCAACCGCAAAATGTGATATTATTAGCTACCGGCAGATCAAAATTATTATTGAATAAAATGGGAACAAAGTTATGAAGCATCATAATGTTTGCCATTTAAATAGTTGGTGACATATCTATAGGTAGGTAATATTAGTTTAGTCATCGGAGGCATAGTGTCCTTATCGTGTGTAGATATAGGTACTATATATATAAGTAAGTAAGTTATGGAAGCTTCTGTCTGTTGACATTGCGAAATAAAATATTAATCTAAAATTCATTTGAGACTGTTTACATGACTGTAAGTCTTTATGTTGGTCTTTTCACTATAAACATATTTACTGGACATGTAATAGGGAAACAAATCTCCTTATGGAAAAATGCATTTATTTAGCAGAGGTACTAACTTGTAAAAGTAGGTACGTTGAAATTACATAAAAATAATGTAGAAAACGTCAATGTCTTTTCGTGATTCTCATCCATGATAATGAAAAAAGATTAACTGCTTTGTTAAAACAAAAGTGTATATAGATTTAAGAATTATATATTGGAATAAAACAAGATAAGTATAATTTATTTGAATTGAATTTACAAAGCTCCTAAAGAGGAAATGCCGCTGCTGTTGAGCGTGTATTTCAACCCCCAAATCTCTAACGTACAAAATAAATTTATTTTAAAAGCTTTTCGATAAATAACGATGATTAATAACTACTGTAGCGAAAGCGGGCTTAAAGCTAGTCATGAATATTTATGAAATATCAATAAGGTCAGCGTTTGCCCATATTATTGGTAAAGTTTTACCGATAGATTTGAATTTTTAATGTTTATATTTGATAAAAATGACGTAGTTATTTGAATATATCACTGGATTTTTCGTGTATTTTTTTTATTTAAATATTTATTTAACTTCTTTAAAGATCGATTCAGTCGTCATTATTCTTTTGCCAAATTCATAAATTTATTAAAAGCAGCAGGAATATAATATATTAATTGTAATTCGTTGTAATGGTGGCGTGATTATTGATGTAGGTATTCAAGCGATAGCGATGGCTTGTGAAAGTGTTGCATCAAATAATTCTGATCTATTTTGCACTTGGTATACCTATAGCAGTATCATAAATTTCTATCACTTCCACAACTTTGTAAAGATTTTTAGGATCCAGCTTACACTGGGTAAGACGAAAAAGATAAATACCAATTGAAGAAAGGAGTGCTTTCTCTAAAAAAACTGATTGCGCGTTTGACAGCTTTAACGATATTGTATTCTTATTAAACCAAAAACCCAATAAATAAAATAAATAGGTTAGAATAATTTTCCTATAGCAAATGTTTGAAATAGCTTTCATGAACAACAATGAGATATTTTTTCTTTTCTTTGTCAATACTGAGGCAAAAGGAAAAAGAAACAATTGGGTAGTTCAGTTCATTATATTTATTTATACCTATTTGCCTGCTACGGAAGAAAATGATAAAAAAATTAAATTAATTTTACAAGCAAAAAACATACCATAACTACCTACATATTATATAAAAACAGATAAAAAATAAATTTTATACATTTGTTAGACCAACGATCACATACCATGTTGAATCCCTCGGTTCTCGTCCGATCATCGAGTTAAAGTAACATTAGGCATTGTTATGTGGTGTTCTCACTTTGGTGAATATCGCCAGGCACCAAAATATCGCCAGCCATTTGAACCGTGTGAACAAAATGACAGCTAGTCTGAAACGATATCGTCTCGAGTTGACCACCTTCCAACTTTTTCGGCCGATTGAACGATTCGCGCATGCGCAGATGTGCGCGGCGTTCGTATCTATGGTAAAAACTTTATAACCTATACATTTAATAATGTTTCCCGCTTCGTGACAGCTGTTATCTTTGTTGTTGGTTTGTGGCGTTTGTTTCCTTAATTAAAATGCGCCTTATAACCTCTACTATAACATTTTCGACTAAAAATAAACACTTCGCGATCTCCACCTCGACGTCCGCCATTTTGAAAACAGTGTCAAAATCAAAGCGCATCTGACAGATCGTTTCTATATCGGTGGACTGTGTGAACAGGTGTGACGATCAATGGATGTCCGGCGAATTTTGTTTTTTCGCCTGGCGATATATTTTGAAATTCGCCTGGCGATATTCGCCAAATGTGAACACCCCATCAGTATATTTTTGATGGGCGATAGTTTTTCTGTAACAGATTGACAATTTCATTGAAAGACGAAAGATGTCTTTCTCAATAAAAATCAATATACTTAGTAGAAAAAACCATTTGTGTTTAATTTTTACTTTTCTGTAACAGTCAAACGAGCCTACACATTTTTGATATATTATATAGGAAAGCAAAACATTATTCACAGTAGTAAATTAATCAAATTCTAAGTTTTTTTTATGACAAGTATTTTTTATTAATTTGTTAAAATATTATTTTTCTTATGTAATGTTATAATATGCTTGATAAGTTAAGTGACTTGTAAGTGGATACTAAAGTACAACTTAGCTCAGGTGTCTGTCACCTTTATATAAGGTAACTACTGTAATATACCTACCACTACTTCTATCCCTACTTGGTTACGCGACATCACCTCTTGAGCACTATCGCATATTTTGAGTTTTTATTATTCTTATTGTTGTTGAGAATCATATAATAATTTATTATTTAGTATTATTATTATTAGCAACGTATTAATCATTTTAGAAATCAAGGTAAGTAAATAGTAAAATTTAAATATTGTTTATTTAAATTCGTTTCCTATTACTGGGTATTTTGTTAATTATACTACGTACAGTTTGATATATTGGTTATGCATCCATTGTGCCTTGTAAGGCAAATTTCGGGATTTAATATTTGTTTATTTAATCATTATTTTTTTTATATATATTGTTTGAAAAATATTTTCTGATTGTGATTTTATTTGTAGTTTTTTGTTTTATTATTGCCCGAATTAAAGTTGAAAGTTTCATTGCCTATGTAACATTCCTTTGTTCACGGCACATTCACGCAGCTCATTTTTTCTACCTGAATGAAACCTAAATTTCTAAATATTTAACGTAAAATATTCTGTGAGATATATGAAAGTTTACAGCTACTCACAATATTATGTTATTTTTTCTTTTTATATTGATTAAAAAGCTCTTTTCATAGTCTAAACTTGGTGCCCATTTCAATTCTTACATTTTTATAGAGATATCGTCTTTCAATTCAAATCCAAAATACCCACTTACAAAAATTTATTTAAAATTCACGGGCTACTATTAATATGAACGCACTATGGTTAGACCACTTACGCTATGAAAATATAAAATATTTACAAACTTCTGTTTATTTTGAGATTATTTCAATTGGTATTCTCGTTTATTGTTCAATATTATTTGCTGTGGTGAATTCATTCTATTGAAATAATAAGAAAAAATCAAGGATTCGAAAAATATATAATTATTCCTAAAGCACTAAAAATTCTTATATTTGTTTGAATGTGCTTTCCTTCTTTTAATTATTGTTCTTAGATATCGTATGTATAAACAATAATATCTTTTATTGGTAGGAAAAGTTAACTAACACCTACAATAACTTACCCTCTATGATTTGACTTAATATGTATGGAAAATAAAAAACATGTTTTGTCAACATTATTTACCAATACTGAAAGAATATTTCAAGATAACCTTCTATGATGTATACTAATTTTGTGCAATAAAGATTATTATTATTATTATTATTATTATGCATTTATATGAAAGAGGAGGTGTGAGGAAGCGCGGACGTCCAAGAACCACGTGGATCTAATTCTTAAGGACGGCCGCGTGTTGAGTAAGAGAAATCGGCGTACATGTATGAAAAACTGGATGAATGTAGGGGAAGCGAAAGAAGTATGTAAGGATAGATCGATATGGTTTTCCGTTCTCTCTGCCTACCCCACCTGGGACACGGCGTGAGGGTATAGTATAGTATAGTACCTTCTTAACGAATGTTTAGTTATTATATAATGATGTATAAAGAGAAACATATTTTTTTGTAACAGTAGATTAGCTGTGATCAATTGTTTTAAAAGTAACTTCAATTCAATAATAATTAATTCAGTTATTTAACAATTATTTTAGACAATAAAAATCACTGTTCAATACATTGGTACACTTTTTACAAATAAAATAACCATGATTGACAATATCCTCCGAAGTTTTTTTCAGTGAATGCTTTTCAATGTATGGAAAACTTGAAGTATAAAAAGAAATCTACTATCTACTTATTTGTAGTTAGTGTAAAATAAGTCTAGTAAAAAATGACATAATTATTGTTTTTGTTAATAAAACATTTAGCCGTATTTAACTAGATATTTTTTGTTTATTTTCCTATTAAAATAAATTTTCTACAGTGATATATTTTATTATTAGTTTCCTACATTGAATTGTATTATATTGTACTGTATGAAGTTATTTAAGTTGTATCTGCGTATATTGATAATGAGAGAGTACAATAAGTAAACATAAGATTGTATGTATGTTTGTTAGTCTGTTTGTGTGTTTATTTTCCAGCTCTGTTTATTGCTGATGATTGCCACTGCAAGAGAGTGCAGAAGCATGTCAGCCGGCTTGTTGTCTTTGCATAGTAAAATACACACAGACAACATAATAGAGAGAGCGTGTGTGAGAGAGAGACATCTCTACATTATCTACTTACACATTTTACAATTTATAATATTACATGACAATCTCTATCTACTGTACCTAGTACCTACCTAAGATATCTTAACCATATTGTCACATTACCATACCTATGGAACCGACTAAAGACGCCGACGTTAATTAATAAATATACACATTTAAATTCATCTACCTTATTAAAACGTGGGATTTGTGGAATTCTAGGTCTCAATTTTTTAAATATTTTTTTTGTAATTTTATGTGAGTTTTGTAAACTACCGGTTGATTTTTTTTTCAAGAGTCAAAAACTAAGGAAAAATATTTTTAAATTACCACATATTTTTAATATCATAATTAACTAATTTATTTATGTAGAACGCTATTATTTATTAAATTTACTTTTCTTCATAGGAAAATTTCTAGTGATTTGTGAAATGTTAATGTTTGTTACCCATTTAATATAATTATTTATATCATCATCATCATCATCATCGCCCTCAACGCTCCTCTCGGGAGCACAGGGCAGAAACCAGCCTCCTCCATTCAGAGCGTCTCTGCGCCAATTGTGTCACCTCTTTCCACGATATTCCCTGCGCTCTGATATCGTTGTCATAGGAACGGTGTATTATGACAGAGGGACGCCCGGGCCGACGGAACCCCTGCGGACGGAAGAACAGTGCTCTTTTTGGCCAACTATCATTGGGCATTCTCGAAACATGTCACATTTATACATAAATTATAAAATTATTTATATAAATGTAAACATCTACCCTTCTTACTATCAACTGTAATGGTATCTCTCAGTAACGAAACATTAATTAGATTTTAATTGGATATTCAAAAAAAATTGTATTCGGAAAAAAATACTATAGGGTTACAAGCTTAAAAAAGCTGGAAAGATTTTTCATCTCATACAATGGAAGTTGCTTTAGATTGGTATTTCAAGGTTGCTTGAAAAGTTGTATTTGAATTATTTGTAAATGCATAGAGTGTATCTACTAAATATATCTAAATATAGTCCTCCTAAAATGAAAAACAATAGCGTAATAGATTGTAGTAGGTGAATATAATAATAATATGTACAGAGGGTGCGCTCACTACGATGTCAGTTCAAACAATGTATAGACTTGCTGAAATGAATTAAATTTGCATTAATCTTATGCCAGTTGAAATTTTAAATTATTAAGTTGACTTTATATAACATCATCCACTAACCCCATTATCAGGGGTGTCTAAGGAAATTAACTAAGTTAATACATACATTTTTAATTGTGTCGATGCACACGTAGTATTGATAATCAGATTGATAATGACCTGATAAGTTGAAAGACATCTCTCTCGGAATCAATAATCTATAGTAGAAAGAAACACTTGTTTCAAATTACATAATTAATAATACATATTATGTACATCATGGAGTAAATGTCGAAATGTAAAATATATCCTATTACATTTTTATTTGGAAAAGCTAATGTAGGTAGGTATGGTTGTAAAAAATTTTGAATTGCAAATAAATAAAGCTTCTTCTTTTTATCCAAGTTGTGTTGGGGACTCATTGTGACCTTCTGTAGAGATTTCTGTTCATATTGATAAGATTTTAGATTACTATGTATAAATTGTTATTTTGTGAGCTTTTTTCGCTACCGCGGTTTCGGTGGAGCGTCCACCATTAATGAGCGTTAATCTAAAACAGGTGTTTTAGATTAATGCTCAACAAAGTTTTAGATTAACGCTCGTTAATGGTGGACGCTCCACCGAAACAGCGGTAGCGAAAAAAGTTCACAAAATAACAATTTATACATAGTAATCTAAAATCTTATCAATATGTCTAGAAATTGTTATATAGTACCTAAATGCCGAAAATATAAACAAAGTGATCTCTGTTCATTGCTGCTTCCAAGACTTCTGACCACTTGTAATCAAGTATTTTAACACGGAGAGAGGTATTTAGTGCGGGATGATTGGAAAGTTTTTTTTCCGTTTAACCATAGCTATCTTTATTTTTAAAGTTCAAAGTATCGTTAATATTGTGAAGTATTAACTAGTAAAATTTACAAACTTTTAATTTCGTCAATTACAAATTGATAGGCTAGTTGGAAGCTATCGCACTTCGGCGATAAACTCGCGCATTGCACAAAATTACTTGTTACAAAAATAACGTTTTTATTTTTTGTTTTATTGTATATTTTGTTGTACACATTAAAACAAAATTATTATTTTTATAAATATGGATAATTAGGTACTCATTATGAGATAAAAAAAATGAAGACAATTGAACTAGATAGTAGGTACTAAAAATAGTATATTAGAGCTTTAATATTAATCATATATTTTATCCATATTATTTAAGTCAACTTTATTCGTCCCGTGGAGTCTCCAGTAAAGATTGAGTTTCCCACTCTTTTTCGTTTTTTTTTTGTGTCCTTTAAAAGGCAGGTAATCATAAAACATTAAATATTTGCTGTTTAGCGATGAGATATGCCACCCATCCTGAATGTCTTAACTTTTATTGGCACAGGGAAGACATCTTGCTTGTTATATGCATTTAATCTGCTGGTTACTTTACTCGTGGAAAATGCCGTTATTGTATGAATGAACGAATAAATTTAAAACAGATTTATTCGACTGTTAATCCGGGAATATTTTAAATTGGCACACCCCTGGTGATGTACCGTTTACTGCATGGGTTTACCGGAACGTGGAGGATAAACGGGAGAGTTGAGCCGGCGTTTTGTGAAGAGCATTGCAAACAGACAAATGCTATGTAGATAGGTAGACTACAATATTATAGGTGGGTTAGATTATATACGATATATAGTTATATCTATATTATTATTATACCGGTACAATTTACCCCGCTTCGCTTTCCTTATTTTGTTTACATTGCAACCCTATTTGAGTTCAGTAGATACACATTCAGTGGGTACCTACCTACTTTCATACATACTTTATATTATTGGTATTTATTTACTTCGTATACATTTTGCCACTGTACTGAAATTTAGTGTCTAATTTTAGTTATTGCCAATTTATTTACAAAAACAGGTGTGTTACTCCCAAGTAATTTCGTATTATCGGGAAATTTATAATACCTAGTTTTCGAGTGTCCTGTAAAAGGTGAAAAATAAGCCATTTTACGTCTTAAATTCAGCAGTGATAAGATTTGCCACCCATCCTGAATGTCTTAATTTTTTGTTGACAGAGAGGACAGCTTGTATGTTTATTACATGCAGCTGGTCTGCTGGCTACCCCACTGGTGAGATATTCTGTGATGGCAGTAGCAATACTAACGTGTTTTGATAGATTTTTAAATTAATTAAGATGGCAAAAAAAAATCATTAAAGAAAAGGTATAATTTGTACCCTGGAGTCATGTGGGATTACTACTGGAATAGAATAAGCACTGGTATCATATACGTTTTTCAATTCGAAAGAAAGGAATTAAACCTCCATCTTTTGGTATCCAGCTGAAAGCCCTAAATATATGGAGACTATCGTGGGTGACTAGTGTTGGTCTAATTAATGGTGACTATCAATTTGCTTTTTACAGGACACTAGAAAATTATTATAGAAAAGAGTGGGATACCAATTTTGTTCCGATGATTTCAAACGTAACTAATTGTAGGTATACAAAAACAAATTGAGGTGGTCGGTTGCCTGATGGTCTATGGAGCGCTCAGCGAGGACTATGAGAGATAAACCACCTTCATGACACAACCATAAAAAATAGAATAAAAACTATACCAATTAATACGGCACAAATGGCGTTAATCTGAGGCAATTCCTTTCATAATATCTTTAAAGAGTATCGGCAGGGAGCTATGTTGGTTAGAGTTCTCTGTATAATCTCTGCCAACAGAACGAGTCAGTTTACATAATTATAAATAGTAATTCTGGCATACGAACTCCACTGAAATTATTTTCGGTGTTTTGATGATGATTCACAATTGTTTATTGATATTTTTCAATGATTATGAAACTGCCTTTTACAGGAAACTTAAAGCACACGGATAAAGAGTGAGAGACCATTTCTTTGCCGAGTACTCCCACTGAACATTACTATATTCCTCATGACATGAAACACCTTATATTCCTCATGACATGAAACACCTTATATTCCTCATGACATGAAACACCTTATATTCCTCATGACATGAAACACCTTATATTCCTCATGACATGAAACACCTTATATTCCTCATGACATGAAACACCTTATATTCCTCATGACATGAAACACCTTATATTCCTCGTGATCTGAAATTCATCAATAAACAACATTTCATATTTTTAAATCTCATTTCTTTGCCTAATGCACGTCGATTGTCCCACCGAGGGGATGTGAGGGTAAGATGTTTGAGAGAGGCAAATAAGAAAGTGAATAATAAACGACATTGGGGTACAAAATAAAAATTCAGCGATTTTCAAGTGTATAGATAGATATAAAGGTAAGAAGGAAGGATACGGGGATTTTCCTATGCAGGGAAATAATATACTTTCCCGTAATTACATACCTATATATAACGAAAATACTATATATTATGAAGGTACCTACTGTACTTTTTCAATAAAATCCACCTACAAAACCTTCATTTTTGTTCGTGAGTAAAAAAATAATAGGGTAGCCGCAGTAAGTTCGTTATGGGAAGGTTTAAAGGTAAAGCTTGTTAGTAAACTTACAGCAGGGATGTTATATTGTATGGTGGCTATGATGCGTTAGTTAACATTGCTTTTCAAATATAGTTTGTCATGTATACCTTGACATGGATCGGAAGAATGAGATGGCTGAGAAATAAAACATGAGTACAGGTTTAACAAAAAAAATGAATATATTCTAAAGACAAAACAAAAAAGAGCATAAGCATGGATTTATATGGTTTCAAAATTAATCGGAAATCTATTACGGAATCTGTTGGTGGTTGCTTCAGACCCTGCCTCGGCTGAGGATGGTATGGCAGAGAGTGTCTATATTGGGTATTTCCAGAAGTCGCCTCTCGTTGTGATTGTTGGGGACAGTATTGCTTAGTGGTCCACCAGAGTCGATGTTGTTCCGATGAAGTTCAGATGATGAATAATAACAGTACTGACTTGGTAGATGGTAGTAAGGGGCGCTCGTTCAGGGGTCGCTACTGCGCATGTCCTCCCCGCTCTGTAAACACCCCTCCACAAGGTTTTGGTAGCACAGAAGCTGCCCCAGAGAATGCCCACGTGATCCACGTTCTCTTTTTGATTTCACCATACGTCGAAAGGGGTACATGTATAATAGGTACTATATTATAAATAGGTACGATGTTTAATTACTACACTGAGAAAAATACTAACGAAATTTCACAACGAATCATTGGTACGTACTATCAGATTAGGACCAGAGATCGTACAAACGATTCATTAGTACGAATCTATAATATTCACTCTTCGCAAACAAGTTGTTGGTAAATTTACCAATGATTTGTTTGCGAAGAGTTAATATTATAGATTTATACCAATGAATCGTTTGTACGATCTCTTGTCCTAATCTGATAGTACTGTACCAATGATTCGTTTTGAGTATTTTTCTCAGTGTAAAGGCGGGAAGACAGACACGATTTCGCCACACTGATGAAATAGGAATTTACTTAGGTATAGTTAGTGAGTTAGTTGGATAGCGAAAAAAAATAGGTATTAATTTATTAGTAGGTAAGGAGATTTATATTTTTGAATCATCAGCACAGCAAACACACGTCAATCTCGCCCACCCCCAGTTGATCCAAAAATATGAAATTGTGTTACATTATTACAAATATATGGAATTGGGTTACATTATTACTGAAAATATGAAATTGTGTTACATTATTATATATATATATATAAAGAAGGGCGCCAGAGAATTTTTGTGTTTTTTTAATTGGGTAAATCCTCAAACCAATAGAAGTAATGAATGAAAATAAGCATGAAGATTAATCTTAAGTTTCTGAATTCTAAAGACACGTAATTTTTCACAAATAAGCATACTAAGAAACCAGAACATTCTGTAAACAACACACCCACATCTCGAGAAATCAATAGGCATATCTAGATAGCTCAAAATATCACATAATATTATTACTAATTTTTACCCAAACAATCAAAAGAGAATCAACATTCCTCGTCGTTATACAATATTACATATTTTTATAACATATATATTTTTTTTATATAATATAACGGGCAACAGAACAGTATTATTTTTCATTTCACAATTTTACATCATTTTATCTTTAATGTCAATAACTAACATATCATATTTTTTTAATATAGGCATCAGAACCTTTCACAATTTTACATCATTTTATCTTTAATATCAATAAATAACATTACATATTTTTATAATATAGGCATCAGAACCTTTCGCAATTTTACATCATTTTATTTTTAATATCAATAATTAACATTACATATTTTTATAATATAGGCATCAGAACCTTTCACAATTTTACATCATTTTATCTAATATCAATAATTAACATTACATTTTTTTTTTAATAATATAGGCATCGCCCAATAATCACAAATTAATATACATATGAGTTATGCGAATGTATTATTTTCTAAACTACTGCGAAAAATTCAGACAATATTTACAATGTCAGACCTCTCCCCAGTGTCCAGGATAATATACTCTCAATTTTGATATTTTATCATTTTCATATTATTTACACACATTATCTACATCAATGTTAATAGCTACTTACTACGTACTACATACTAATATATACAACTATTTAATATGTTCTAAGAGTTACTTTTAACTGTTTACATTGCACCAGAATCCTCAGGTTCTTCAGGAACTAGCCTGAGATCGTCAGAATGGATTTTGATGGGTTTCCCATTCTTCTCCACCCAGTACACGTGACCCCGGCCCACTGGGAAAAGAATCTTATGGGGACCACTCCATTTCGGTGCAAATCCCGCGTGGAACCCAGCAGCTTTATTCGACAATGGGTGTTCCCTAGTCATCACTTCTTGCCCCGTTTGAAAACGGGACACGGCATGTGACTCAGGGGCGTACGTCCGACTATATTTCTCCTGATTCTTCCGCATAACCTCGTCTATGACCCCACGATCCCGCTGATCAGGGGTAACCGAGTCAGATACAGTGCCCAATTTCCATTCCCCTGGACGTTTGGTTTCTAGGCCAAATAGGGCGTGGCTTGGAGTGCACCCTATGGCCTCATTCTGTCGAGTTCGAAGGGAACCGAGAATCTCATTAAGGTAGTCTTCCCAATAGCGATGTGGGTTATTCTGCAAGCGTATTCTTAATGCTTTTTTAATCTCCTGGTTTCGTCTTTCCGTTACATTGCTGCGTGGATGATATATGGACGTAGTCCAATGTATACATTGCCACCGACGAAGAGCCACCTTCCAGGCTCTATGCCCGAACTGCGCACCATTATCCGTCAACAACACGCGTGGGTAGCCAAAACGAGGGAAAATTTCCGTTTCGAGTTTTCTAATTAATATGTGGGCTTTTGTGGAACGTAACGCAAATGCTTCGACCCACCGTGTATACATATCAGTGACTACTAATATTGCCTTATTACCTCTCGTGGACGTGGGATAGTTACCCATCAAGTCAAGGGCAATTATCTCGAAGGGATATTTTGCTTGACAGGCTCCCTGAGGTGCCAACGGCCTTGTTGGGCGACCTCGAGCTCTGAGACAAATCAGACACCTTCTGACGTATTGTCTTACGTCCTGATTCATGCCCGCCCAATAATAGTTTCTTTGAATAGCCCTTAATGTCTCTTTTATTCCCGGGTGATTTGCCACATTACTGTCGTGATAATATTTTATTACTTCTGTCTGATTCGCTTGGGGAACAACTACACGTGCCGTATCCTGTTCTTTATACCACAAATAATGATTTTTCAACATAAATTTTGAAAGGTACTTCTCCTGCGCCGGGGTGGTGGGTTTATAAGAACGCAATGACCTACGCCTAAGCTTATGAAGTATTTCCGTGACTTTTTTATCAGTCGTTTGGTTCTGACGTATTGAATCGACAAGATTCCTCTCGGGCCCTTCCGGGAGGTTTACGTCAGGCACAACCGTTGACTCGTCCGCATCAATTTGTAAGTACACGGCTGGCTCCACCACGTTAACTCCTACCTCTTCTTCCTGTGGATTTCTAGATAAACAGTCAGGTAATTCGTTAGCGCTACCTGGACAATGTTCAATTTCGAAATCAAACTCCTGAAGCAATAGAGCCCATCTCGTAAATTTCGCTTTTTCGTTTTTAACCTTCATCATCCAGGTAACGGCCCGGTTATCGGTGCGCAACAGAAAACGTCCGGATTCAAGATATGGGCGATATCTCTTTATCGCCCATACAACGGCCATGGCTTCTTGTTCATTTGAATGCCATTTTCTTTCCGCATCATTAAATCGGGAACTAGCGTATGAAATTATATCTTTACTCCCATCTTCCCTGAGTTGGTATAGTACGGCTCCCACTCCTAATTGACTCGCATCGGTTTGTAAAATAAAACGTCGTGAAAAATCCGGTCGAGAGAGTTTAAGTGGTAATGAAATAGCACGTTTTATATTGGTCATAGCCGTTTCCGCATCATCTGTCCATTTGAAACTTTTCTTGGTGCTCAGTAAGTCAGTCAGCGGAGCGGCGATTTCGGAAAATTTTGGCACGTACTCTCGCACCCAATTACATAAACCAAGGAATTTTCTTAATTCTTTTCGAGTTCGTGGAGGTTGAGAGCCCGCAATCGAAGTTCCATACGACTCTTTGGGACGATTACCATCCGCTGAAACAATATGTCCTAAATACTCAATTTCGGTCTTACCAATCTGACACTTATCAGGAGCGCAACGTAGGTTGAATTGTTGTAAACGTTCTAGAACTAATTTTAAATGCCGCAAGTGACTTTCCCAATCGGGAGAAAAAATAACAATATCGTCCAAGTAGACTATACAAAACTCCCTATGTATCCTGCCAATACTTCCTGAGTCATAAGACGCTGGAAACACGCTGGGGCCCCCTTTAGACCGAAGGGCAAAACCTTAAAGTGATAGGTAGCACCATCAGGAGTAGTAAAACCTGTGAGATTCCTAGATGTCACGCTTAAAGGGACCTGCCAATACCCGGATTTCAGATCAATGCACGAAAAATACTTTGCCCCTCCCAAATCTTTAAGGGTCTCTTGGATGACGGGAAGTACGGAAGGTTCATTTTCAGAAACTTCATTCAATTTACGGAAATCTATACATAGTCGGTAATCACCCGTATCCTTTTTCGGTACTAAAATTATAGGGAAATTATATAGCGACTTACTCGGTTCTATGACACCATCTGCTAACATTTCTTCTATTTTTTTATACAAAACTCTTTTTTTGTTGTCTGACATACGATAAGGGGGAACTCTAATAGGTGTATTATGCTTGACCCTAATATTATGCGGTGTGAGTGGGGCCGGACCTGCATAAGGAGTAAAAAGGTCTTTGAATTCTTTCAGAACACAAAGAACGTCCTCCCTTTCACTCTTGTTTAATTTACTTATATCCGGAAACTTTACTTCCCCAATACTTTCCCGACATTTCATAGGAACCAAATGTACTGTTGATCTAGATTCGAGGCCAAAATGTAAAGTATTTCTCATAAAATCTATAACCGCACCCTGCGACTTCAACCACTTATATCCCAAGATTAATTTTTCTCTAATTGAGTAAACTACTAAAAACTTTACCTGCATCGTGACTCCCGCTATACAAATATTTAATATGATTTCACCATCCACATGTAATCTACCAGTTGCAGCCCCTGTATATAAATTGTCTACATCACATCGTATTGGAGAATCTTTTATTAATGATTTATGAATTATATTATGAGAAGCCGCAGAATCTATAAGTGTAATTATATCTCTGTGATATGTGCGTGAGTCTGTACTAGATAATATATCTGTTCGCACTCTAGTTACTATTGATCTTTCCGTGGTTGTATTGTTAAAAACGCCGTTTTGATTACTTCTTAAGCCCGAGCAAGATGGCCGGCTACCCCTCTCGGGCGGGACACGTTTAAAGACCGCAAATACCTATTCCTTTCCTCACAATCTTTGTTAAAATGTCGTCCTGGACAATATTGGCATCGGGGAAGTCGCTCGGTTCGAGGCGTAGACTCTCTATTCGGAGTAGTAAATACTATACCCGAGGGAAAGTCCATTCTCCTGACCATATCTTCGACATCTTTAAACTCATACTTTCCCGACGCCACTACTAAGTCTCTGTAACGGGGTGACATCATATTTACAATATTTCTACTTATATCCGGTGTTACTTCGATTGCGTATAATCTGTTATATAAAGCACGTTTTCGTTCTAAGAACAACGAGCCGCTCTCGTTTGTATGCTGGTGATCACCATAAAAGTTGGACACCAAGGAGCCGTACGCATCTTTCACTCCATAACGACTTAACAAAATGTTTTTAAAAAACTCCCATTCGCAACCGTTGCATCCCAGACGATTCCACCAAGATTTCGCTTCCCCTCCCAGCCGACTAAGAGCCTCCTTAACACGTTGTTCCCCGTATATGCCTCTGGTCAAGAAATAACTTTCTCCCCTACGTAAAAACTCTTCTAGATTCTGTTCAGGCCGACCTGAAAAGGTATCATCCCATCCCATATGTATGCCGGAGCATGTTCGTTCGATAGGATATGTATTGTAAGGGTTTTCTTCCTTTTCACGTTTCGGTACCTTTGGGACTGTGGGTGTAAGTGAAGGAGCCGATGGTGGAATAAGTGGGGGGTTCGGCGTTGAACCCTGAGATAAGTTAGGTATTGAACTCGATGTTGGTAAAGGTACGGAATTCACAGATGCCGTTTTGGGTTTAAATACATCCACTAATTTAGCAATCACAAACAACACAATAAAGAAAAATCCAGTTCCTAGTATATGTATATTATCCATAGCCATACTAAAAATTTTGCATTGTATGTAATCAAAAAAATAATATGCTAGTGCCATTCCTACTATAAGTATAGTTATAAATATATCTTTAGGATGACGAATTAAATGATATAACAACCAAATAGTCGCAAGAATAACCTGAACGCCCAACCAAAGCTCCACGACTGACACAACCGTTTCAGCTGTCCAACTCATTTGTAATTACATATGTACGATAAAAATATAATAAATTTCAAATACTAGAAACAATAAAAAAAAAACAAAATCTCCTACAAAACAAAACAATCATGTTGTTTTCCGATTCTTTTCTTTATTTTTCGCAAACGTATTTTTCCAATAATAATTAAAATAGGTGTGCTTCCAGTGGCATCAAATATTACAATTTATAACAGAAATAATTTCAATGTGAGTGATCTACATAACAAAATTGCACAACCATTGTGAAATTCCGATTCTTGTATCAAAAAGTTTCAACAGCACCAAAATAATACATCATAATTGTCAATAAAATTCAACATAGAAACAATATATCAACACAGGTACATAATAATGGGGAAAAAAATATAGTTGAAAAACTCCATTCGTAGTAAAACCTAAATTTTATAAATATGGTTACGTAAATTATTTTATTCCATCGTTGCAATGACCTTGAAATCAATTTCGTTATACAAACGTTTACGCTAATACGATTCATTCACTACTTAAAACAAGTATTGCGCAATAATATCGAAATATATCAATACGAATAAGGGGCGTCATACTATTATACCTAGTAATTTCGTAGTTAATGTTAGCATTTGGGTTGTTTTTATGTACACAAATGTAATTATTTTTCATTTATAACAAAAGGAATATGCAATTATACCATATAAATTAACCAAGCATAAGAAAAATTTCAATTGAATATGTTTAAATCAGTAAATACACATAACATAATGTACTTTTAAAAATATAATGTAAACTAAAACTACTCTGAAAAGAAAATAATATTAGTGTAACGGGTCGTGGATTCTCCAACTCGCTTGCTGGAACGGCCCCACGTTGGGCGCCAATTGACATGGATCGGAAGAATGAGATGGCTGAGAAATAAAACATGAGTACAGGTTTAACAAAAAAAATGAATATATTCTAAAGACAAAACAAAAAAGAGCATAAGCATGGATTTATATGGTTTCAAAATTAATCGGAAATCTATTACGGAATCTGTTGGTGGTTGCTTCAGACCCTGCCTCGGCTGAGGATGGTATGGCAGAGAGTGTCTATATTGGGTATTTCCAGAAGTCGCCTCTCGTTGTGATTGTTGGGGACAGTATTGCTTAGTGGTCCACCAGAGTCGATGTTGTTCCGATGAAGTTCAGATGATGAATAATAACAGTACTGACTTGGTAGATGGTAGTAAGGGGCGCTCGTTCAGGGGTCGCTACTGCGCATGTCCTCCCCGCTCTGTAAACACCCCTCCACAAGGTTTTGGTAGCACAGAAGCTGCCCCAGAGAATGCCCACGTGATCCACGTTCTCTTTTTGATTTCACCATACGTCGAAAGGGGTACATGTATAATAGGTACTATATTATAAATAGGTACGATGTTTAATTACTAAAGGCGGGAAGACAGACACGATTTCGCCACACTGATGAAATAGGAATTTACTTAGGTATAGTTAGTGAGTTAGTTGGATAGCGAAAAAAAATAGGTATTAATTTATTAGTAGGTAAGGAGATTTATATTTTTGAATCATCAGCACAGCAAACACACGTCAACCTATTATAAATAAATTATTATTTTGTAAAAAAGTCCGTCAGTAAACTTACAATTGAAGCATTCAACGCAAAAGTTGACTAACCCACATGATGACCAATATTGAGATAACTATGGGTATTTATGCAAAGGCTATGTTTTTCAAAAGTGAATTAAGCTTGATTTAACATTGTTATCTGAAGTTTAGTCCACTTTTGAATCGAAGAATCAAAAGTTTCCCATAAATTTCAATAGTTTTCTCGATATTGGTCATCATGTGGCTTGGTCCACTTTTGCTCTAAATGCCTGAATTTATAAACAGGGATTTAAAAAATTCTAAATTACTCGCAAATTAGCGGATGACTTTCAGAAGAATATGATAGAATTATCTAAATCTAATTGCACTCTAAGAAAATAATAATTGATTCAATTCTTTAGAATAAACTATCTTGTTTTTAAGCTTAGCATACAGACATGATACTTGTGTAGTTAGGACCTATAAATACGCTAGGTACTACGTTAAAAAATAGTTGAAATTTTTAATAAGTTATTGTTGAAAAATAGTTGATATTACATCAGTTATTTACCATAAGCACATTGTGTGAGAGGGAGGTGAATGGACTAGGTGTTTTTAAAAAAAAAAAAACAGTTGATAGATTTACCATTTAAATTAGCGTGAAATTGTAACTACCTATATATATTTTAATTTTTTATTTATTTATTTATTTAAAAAAGTTATAAATGTTCAATTAAATTTACAACTTTACAACCGTAAAACTAGGTAATTACAATTTATAATATTATTTTCATTTTAACTCAAATAGTTTTCTATAATCACAATACACTATGCAATTGCACTCCAACAAGACAACAAACACATATATCGTATACTATAAACGATATTTTGTTTCAGTAGATGGTATTAATTTATGATATTTTCTTTATTTTCAGGTCTATGAGTTGGAGAGGAGGTTCAAACAACAGAAATATTTATCAGCACCCGAGAGAGAACATCTAGCTTCACTTATTCATTTAACACCAACTCAGGTGAGTGCTAACAACCACCTTATATTATCTACTTACGTATACTATAAATAAAGAACCACCTTATATTATCTACTTACGTATACTATAAATAAACAACCACCTTATATTATCTACTTACGTATACTATAAATATACAACCACCTTATATTATCTACTTACGTATACTATAAATAAACAACCACCTTATATTATCTACTTACGTATACTATAAATATACAACCACCTTATATTATCTACTTACGTATACTAAATAAATAAAATAACTTAATTTCACTAATTTTTGTTATTCAAATGATGGGATAGTAAAAATCTAACAATCGACCGAAGAATAATACAAAATTTCGAATATGGTGCACTGTGAGTACTACAGTAAAACTATAAAATAATAATAAATTAGTATAATATGGATATCTGGATCGTTATTTTTTCCCAGCATTAGGCTGTTAACTTTTTGTGTGATCATGATTGATCATAATAATATGTAGACTTATCTGGTTGTATATAATGCTAAGATGTGTGGATGACAATTCTGCGCCGTAGGTAAAAAAAAGTTTAATTTAAATATATACTTATAAATATACAGAAATAAATAAATATAGCTAAAATAAAAAAATATACATTAGTCCATATATACCTACATATATATAGGGCAGAGGGAGGGGTGTAATGAACTTGAGAGAGAGGTTGTGATGTTTCAGTTTACTTTTGAAAGTGGAAACTGCAGGTTGGAAACAGCTGGAGCCTGAGTCGGAATACTCGTACCGTCAGTAACGTTACATTATAACCATGGTTCTCTGTACCCCAAAAAATTAAATAAAATAAAATACGTATTTACAAGTAGAACAAATATACGCAGGTAATAATGACGTACTTAACTAAATTTTATGATAAAAAAAGATCGAGTATCTTTTAGACTTTCAGTTAAAGCTCTTTACAGGATATTCTAATATTGTAACTGTGTATTGTAAAAGAGGATATTATTCGATTATTTAAATTATATTATTATCTTAACAATAGTTGTTTACTCGAAAATTTTCTGATGGTATTACAAAATAATAAACATGTATACATATATCATACAAGTATACTAATTAACTTCGCCCTCCTACTCTCCTCTCGGGAGCACAGGGCTAAAACGTATATTTATAGGAGGTTGTACCTATACAATACCTTTCTCTAAATAGTTCGTATATGTATGAAGTTATGTATTTACATTATTGTGTTTGTGTATATGTATAGCTGGGTATTTAAAATGTATAGGTAGATATATTATTTAGCCTGCAAGTCAATGTCGTTCAGTTTCTGAAGTGGCTAGCAAACATTGACTACTGTCTAGTAATAATGAAGGGAAACTGCGCTATATCTATCTATCTACCTCTCTCTACATGTAAACATAATATACTTACTAGAAGAGGACATACCTACCTATAAGCTACCATTTGTTATGTCAGGTTCCTGGTAAATAATAGGTTTCCCACTCTATTTATATCATTTTTTCGTAACTTTGAATTTATGTGCTATCGCCTCATAAATTTCCTTACCACCCCCAAATTCTCTATGGGTTACCAATCATCTTTATGGAAAGCTTCAGCGCTAGTATCCAGGTCAATACCTCTCCCCAGAGGGAAATCTCTGGTCTAGGTTAAGAGAGACTGTTATATGTGTTTTAACGATATTGTCAATCGATTGACAAAAGACGTCTCTATCGTATCTCAACTTATATTATCATAATATGAATTATATGTTGGAACTCATGCTTATTCGTGAGTAATGTAGTAATATAGTGAAAATATAGTAGGTGGATAATATGGAAGATTTGTTTTAGTAATTCACTAGCAACGTGTACTATATTTACTTACTTGGTGGGTAGGCAAAATTGTTTACTAAGCACTTCCATCTCGAATAATATTATGTACACACGATATATAATATCTACCAGTACCTACGATACAGTAAATGCCATATTAACTAACATTTAATCGAAATAAAATGTTTTGTTTAAAGTAGCATACTTTTTATCAGAAATGTCTAATATCTCACTAATAATCGCTTTATACTATACTATACTATTCCCTCACGCCGTATCCCAAGTGAGGTAGGCAGAGAGAACAGAACGCCAAATAGATCTGTCCTTACATACTTCTTTCGCTTCTTTTACATTCATACAATTTCTGATGCACGCACGTCGATTTCTCTTACTCAATACACGGCCGTCCTTGAGAATTTGATCTACATGGTCAAGTCATGTAGTTCTCGGACCCCCGCGCTTCCTCACACTCCTCCTTTTAGACAAATGTATCCTCTTTTTCATTCTTTCCTCTTCCATTCGTTCCACATTACCAAACCATCTCAATTTATTTATTATATGGGTAGGTACGTTATATAATGTAAGATAAATTTATTAAATATCATCGGTTCATAATTTTATATTGTTATTTTTTCATAAAAATATCAATAAGTTTACTCGACTCGCATTTTCATGCGTCTGTTTAACGAATATGTTTGAAAATCGAACAATAGACAATTTTGAATTTGAAAGCTGTCTCTCAGTAAGTACGTGTCATCTGTCTGTGCTAGACTATTTCCAATTATGATTAAAAACAACAATGAAAAAACATCACTAAAAATTCATTAAAATTCTGTAGACAATGATTCATATAAATTTAATTGGTAGACAAACGTCAAACCCTCGTGTTCTAATTTTAAAAATTCAAAACTTGCGTCGAACGCGTGCCGTGGAAAATTGACAATAGAAGGAACAATGAATTGAAAACAATGACAAACAATCACATTTTTAGTGTCGTGAACTTATAAATGAATTATTAATCTTAACTTTTTGATGAATAAGTAAAAATAAAACATTTGTCTGTCTGGAACAGTCCGGATTTCCATATCCTATGGGATAAAAATATTTGGAGTAGATAGGTGCATGCTTTATACGGCTGGAATGAAAATATTCAAGTAGAGAAAAAAAACATACAGCTCTGGAAGTTGTTATTTTCTTTTCAGTAACTATAGTTGCCGGATTTATTTTTATAAAAACAAAATTTGTCATATTATTGAAACTATAGAAACATCATCTAAAAACCTACTTATTTAGTAATCTTAAGCTATTTTTTGAAAAAGTATATATTTTCTTTAATTTGTTACATGATGAATAACTAAACTTGGATACTATCGGTTCTAGGGCGGTGCTGAAAAAAGGTCCCAGGTTTTCAAAACTTTGGGTATTTTATTATATTCCCTCACTTATTCTACAACGTCAAAAGCTAAAAAAAGTCCCAAAATTTAAACATCTCGTATATACTATATTATTAAATTTCTTTACTAACATTAAATAACTGAATCGGATGATCACATTATTACGAAAGCATGATCCCTATAAAAATGTTCGGCCCTACCACTAGATTGCTAGTATTAAATTTCGCTTTAAAGAACCTACCTAAAGTTCCGTCCTTGGTTTTAATTTGATAAGTCTTATTTAATGAATTAATTTAACTCAAAACGCGAGTTTTGCTCAACTAAGAGAATACATTGTATATTATGTTGTTGAAAAAAGAACCGTTGAAATTGTATAAAAATGTGTATACTCCTTAATAACAACATAGGTATTTGATTTTAGAATAATTGAAAGAATTATGCTCATCTTCTACTAAATGCGACACCGCAATGGCATATTATTATTCCGGCGGGATACGGCTATGCTTCAAGTGTCCGTTCCATATTGTAACAATGTTGATATTAGCCACACATACATTCCGGAATGATGACATGTAGGTGAATAATAAAATGTAAGTAATGGTGGGCGGAAAATGTGCGACATGTCAGACACATTCTATCTTCCTGATGAAATATTAGACTTCTAGGGGAATTTTTCATGTGTTTTTTCACACATTAAATACATACCATGTTCATATTTCTCTCTACCTTTATTATTTTCATATTTATTTAACAGTTTTTTTTATACTAGAAGATAGTTAGGTGCATATTTTAATGAGAAAAATGAACGTGTTTGCGCATTCCACTTGATTGATTGAAATTATTCATAAAAATATGCAGCATCTCAGTTAATTTTTTATTTTTTTTTATTGTTATTTTGATGTTTTGAGTTAAATTCCTGACCACGATCCTAGTTCCTTCATCATAGATGTGAAATGTGTATTTTTTGTTTGGTTTTGTAATATGTTATTGTAAAATGCATTAGCCGTTTATTTAATAAATTAATAAATATCAAAGATTATAGTGTATTTTAGTTTTCATCGTTTTTAAAATCTTGCTGAAAAATATTTGACATTGTAGCCTTTTATTCTTTTGGCCAGGCGAGTTACTTGACAAAATAATATATTTATGATGAATCCTATTAAATTCTGCGTGAATTTTCTTTGAAACAGGTTATTGACATTAGTGATATAAAAAAATCATACAACTGAGAATCTCCGTGGAGCACCCAGCAAAGAACTGGTCTCCCACTATTTTCCATAAGTTTTCGAGTGGCCTGTAAAAGGCAGGTGTTCGAAAAAATAAAGCCATTTTACATCTTAAATTCAACGATGAGGTTTGCCATCTATCCTGAATGTCTTATTTTTTGTGGCACAGAGAGGACAGCTTGAATATTTATGAATGTCTGCTGGTGGGATATGCCGTGATGAGATAGTAGTAGTAGTAGAATTGAGGCTGAATGAATTTGATTTATTTACTGAATTTTCTTAACTGTTTATTATTAGTCACAGGCTTAGTGATTCTGAAACTTAACTTTATACTTGATACTGGATAAATATCTATAAGAGCCGATTTTATATCACTGAAAAGAACCACGATTAATCTTACTTTAAAATAATCTTACAGGATGTGGGTATTGTTTTATGTATAGATTACCAGTTATGCTTATACCTATTTCATTCGTTGAATACCTACATCTCAAACGGGTAGGTATACTACTTGCTTAGTTTACAATAAAATTTATTAGAGGGGTGACTCATTATTTGATTTTATTCCGGATCATGTGTGCTGTGAAGCAGTTACAGTGGCGTCACTAGACTTTTTACAATGGTAATGATTTTGGTAGATATAAATATAATTAGGCACTATAATTAGGCACTTAATTATATAATTAGGCACTTAACAGGTATATCTCATAATATTATCCAAACTAAGTTGAATCAAAGTAATTTTGTGACGAGAAGGTAGAAATTCTAGATATTGTTTTTTTTTGTTGTTATAAGGCTGTCTTCCCAAAACCTGAGTAATTTGAGCCAAATTAGAAGATATAATATAAAAATTATAGATCAGCACCTGATGATGCGAACTCGGAGTCCGCGAAACTGGTAGTGTGTTAGTTACATATACTCGATAGTAACACTAAACAACAATAATAAATATTATTCTTTGTATTAATATAAAAATATTCCATAAAATGCATAAAAATAACAAATAATTATAAAATAATTATAAAATAAATAAGAGAGGACAGCTAGCATGTTTATTACATGTAGTTGATCTGTTGGCTAACTTTCTTGTGGGATATGCCGTGAAGGGATAAAAGTAGTAGTAGTAGGTTCTTAATAATAACATTATAATAAAATTTTGTTCGATCTTAAAAAAGAAGACATTGTTTTATCCGATGTACCTATATTGGTCTAATATGTATATTTTTCAACGCGGCGGCAGAATTGCCATCCACACTTCTCAGCATTATACAACCAGATAAGTCTCCATATGATCAGTCATGAGGCCTGAGTCAACAACACACTTTCGTCTCACGTTCCCGCTCCGTTAGCGTTCGGGTGCAGACGATGTTGCAAGCAAGTGTCAATTTCGTTGCTAAGATACACAATAGTTACGAAAATTAACACTTTGGCGCACCATCGTCTGCACCCGAACGCTAGCGGAGCGGGAACGTGACGCGATAGTGTGTTGTTGACTCAGGCCTATGGTCACACAAAAACTTAACAGTCTAATGGCGGGAAAAAATCACCTATCCAGATATACAGGATATCAAAGGATTAGGCTCAAAACGCGGGATCAAAATATCAGCATTGTGCCTGAAATATCTGTGTTCAAAAACTTTTTAACAATAGGTATTACAAGTGTTTATTATAATAGATTTTTGAATTTTAATGTACAAATTAACCAGTAAATCTAATTTTTGTAAATTATTTATTTAGGATTTCGGAGTTACCCCTGTAGCTGACATGACTAAAGGTATTATATAAACGGATTAAAGGTATTATTATTCAGTTTAGGATTGGTTCAAACTTTTGCAGTAGGTATCTAAATCTTGCAATTTTTAAAATTTCCGATTTTCTTGTTTGGAAAGTAGGTTCATCACAATAACATCATCATCATATAAAATCACGTCACTGCGTGCAGTAGGTGCCTACTTGTACTGCAGTTCCCGGTCCCTAAATAATACGAGTAGGTATGTTCCTATAATACCTTAGTACCTACATATGTACCAAACTACTTTTGTATTGTATTATCGTATGGTATGTGTATGGTACCTACCCACCTATAGCTACTCGCGTTGTTATTGGGGGAGTCCCATCAGTCAATCATAATAATTATAATAATGTACCTAGACAGTTAACTTAACAAATTAACTGGTTAATGAGGTTTTAAACAAATAAACATACGTAATTATATTATTTACGTACGTTATACCTAATATGTAAGTATACAGTGAGAGAAATAAAAAAGTTGTATAATCTTGGATTAAAATTTATGTGCATTTATTCAACTTAATTAAAATATTTTTTAAGTTTTTATTTATTTATTTAATTGTGCTACATATATTATAATTATATTATATGTATTTACACCACAATCGATTAGTTCACTCCAGTTTCACGACCCAAGTGTGAATTTGGTTAAGCCTAGGCTGGACCGATTTTGATGAAATTTTGTGTGCTTATCGAGTTAGGTATGAGAATCGGCCAGCATCTATTTTTCATACCCCTCAAAGTTAAGGGTGGTCCACTCCGATTTTTAATTTTTTTTGGACATTTTTATTTTATAGTAAGGCATTAAAAAATACATACAGCCCTAAATTTTCACATTTCTACCATCAACCCCTATTTTAAATAGCGATATTAGTAATTCAATAATTTTATTGAACTAAAAAAATATTTCCTAGAAATAATGTATACCTATGGCAAAACAACGCTTGCCGGGTCAGCTAGTTATTCCATAAATTTATTACAAATGTTTTTTTTAATTTAATTATAGAATTCTACTACCTGAACACCGACACAGTGAATTTTCAAAATAGTTTATTAGGTTGGTGTTTAGGTACCCAAAATTTATTGTATTATTGAGTCTTTGTAATGTCTATAACCGGATGTGTAAAATTATGAGGTTAATGTGGATATGCATCGGATAGAATTATACATGAGGAGAACGAAAAAATAAATATTAGGACTAAAATATTAGAATTAGGATGTAACATACAATAAATTCATATCGGCATAAATAATTCGTGTGTGAATAAAATAATATTACTTACTTAAAAATAAATAACCATTGCGGTCTTCATGTAACAAAGAGGATAATGTCTAATGAGGCGGTCTAATCCAATAATAATTATTATTTACTCGTACTTTCTTTAATATATTATTTATGGTGAATGAATAGCATGTAGGTATATCGGACGTTTGCGGCCTATGGTTTTGCAAAAGGAGCGGTATAATCTTTATTATCTGAGCCACCTGTTAACCTGTCAAAATTAAATGTCATTTTCGGTAGGTACCTAAGTACCTACCCACTTACATTTATATAGTTTTTAAATGAGGTTTTTCTATGGAATAGTATTCTCGATATATTTTATGAAATTGCGTAGGTTGTACTTACACCGAGTCCGGTAAAAGGCAAGTGTTGGAAAAAATAAAGACATTTTACATCTTAAATTCAGCGATTAGATTCATCACCCATCCTGAATGTCTTAATTATTTGTTGGCACGGAGAAGATGGTTTGAATGTTTATTATGTTCAAGTGGTCCGCTGGCTACCCCACTTGTGGGATATGTCGTGATATCCCAACAGTAGTAATAGTAGTACTTACACATGGTGTGTTTATTGTCAGACAGGAGAGGGCAAAACTATAATTAGATAAATATTAAATTTGGATAATTATTTTTAAATATAAAACACCTATAGGTAAAACCAATCATACATTTCAGTTAGAGAACCATGTTCACACTATTTATAACACTGTGTAAAATCTAATGGGGTGTTCACATTTGGCGAATTTCTCGTGGTTAGATGGAAGAAATCACTATATAGTGATAATCTCGCCACTGCACATCATCACATTTTTTCTTGTGTATATTGCTTTATTTTATTTGTTATATGAATGATGATGTGCAAGAAGAATAAAATAAATAAAATATATCGCCAGGCGAAAAAACAAAATTCGCCGGACATCCATTGATCGTCGATATAGAAACGATCTGTCAGATGCGCTTTGATTTTGACACTGTTTTTAAAATGGCGAACGTCGAGATGGAGATCGCGAAGTGTTTATTTTTAGTCGAAAATGTTATAGTAGAGGTTATAAGGCGCCTTTTAATTAAGGAAACAAACGCCACAAACCAACAACAAAGATAACAGCCGTCACGAAGCGGGAAACATTATTAAATTTATAGGTTATAAAGTTTTTACCATAGATACGAACGCCGCGCACATCTGCGCATACGCAAATCGTTCAATCGGCCGAAAAAGTTGGAAGGTGGTCAACTCAAGACGATATCGTTTCTACTGGTTTTTATCGTTTCAGACTAGCTGTCATTTTGTTCACACGGTTCAAATGGCTGGCGATATTTTGGTGCCCTGGCGATATTCGCCAAAGTGAGAACACCACATAACAGGAAGAAGTGGGAAATAGTAAGGTATATTACTTTCTATGTGAGGGTATTAATAAAGATTATAATATTTAATCTCGACTATGCGTAGAATTGAATTAAAATTATCCAAAGCAGGAAAGTGCACAATGAAATGTAAGAAAACAAGATCATTCAAAAATCAATTAAACTGACACATTCGAAATGCAAAAATGAAATTCGCTCAGGTAAAAATAACACGAGACAAAAGAATATAGGTGACAAATCCGATCAAAAAAATCAACATTATTATGGATATGGACCATTGTTGTAAATAGGTCTAGCTGTCGCATTAAGAAACAATATTTTGTTGCATTATCATTATACATAGTATTGTGGTGTGTGTGTTCTATGTCCATTGTTATCGCCCTTAATACTTTGTTTATTCTACATTCTGGTACCTACCTGTTCATTGTTAAATGCCATCTATTAGGGTGGTCGTTCTGTGACGTAGCTACGTAGGTATACCTACTGCCATAATAATAATATGAAATATTTACATTATTATTAATTTTTAATCAATTTATATATTTTATAGCCCCCAGATAGGAAAAGGTCTACAACTCTTTCCTGCAAGTCTTCGAATGTTCTTTTAAGGGTGTATTCGTAAAATATCATATAGGTACCTACAAGTCGTTTAACTTCAATTCAGTGATGAGAAATGCAACCTTTCCCGAATATCTTCTTTCTTTATGGCACGGAGAGGATGATTTGTATAATTAATACATATCGTTGATATATTGGCTGCCCCACCGTGACGGAATAAATAATTATAATGTATAGATAGATTATCGTTATATGTATATTTTTTCTTAGCAATACAATTTCAGCTGTCTATGTATTTACATAATTATTGTTAACATATCGGGAAAAAGGGTGAAGAAAATATACGAACAAAATATTGTTGGTGAGTGAAATTGGATGATTTGCAATATTCTTATACTAAGTGGTACATAATTTTGGGTAAAATTTTATAAGCTACAAATTAAAAATAGTAGAAGATCTGATCAGGTGAATAGTACAAAATATGAATTATCTCCATACGTGGGTACCTATATACACCTAATTATATTTATAACAAAACTTATTCGGTAACAGGAAGACATTGCCTCAAGGTAATAATATGTACCTAGACCTTTTGCACAAATTTATTTTGACAAAAAAGTGTTTATTATTATTATAAGGAAAATAAACTCTTAGAGTGAGATATGTCTTGTATGAAAGTAAGAAATGAAACATCATTGGAAACCATGATATAGCTTCGCCACATATTTGTATTAAAATATGGGTTTATTGTATGAATAAATTGCAATTATAATAATATGTGAATGAACCAGAAATGGCCGCGCTGTTATTTGTCCGGTCTTTATAAAAACAAAATTATTAAATCAAATCGTTATTAAAAATAATAATAAATAGTTATTTTTCCGGCCCTATAATCGCAGGAGTGTGTCTAAAACAGTGGGACGCACGCCCCTACACGCGTCTCTAAGTATTAGAGCCGCTTACCTCTGCATACTGCATGCAATAATTTCATAATAATCCCGATGAATTGTATCCCCCTGCTTGCTCCACATACATACTCGTTCATACTGGGAGTAGAAGAAATGAAAAGGTGGTGATTACAACGAGAGTATTGGTTTAATTATTCTAGAATGATGTATTTGACAGGGTGAAATGATTTATTTTAAATCTATGGAAAAATGTTGGGATGTGATTTTAATCATCGAGTTTTTTTTAATAAAAGATGAACATCACATTTACAAGGAATGGAACTGATTTATCTGTATTATGTTTTGCTGGTGAATATAATAACACAACATAACATAACATACATAAACAATTCACACAGATCGAGCTAGTCCCAAAGTAAGATGAATCTTGTATTCTGGGTACTAACGCGACGATACTTACATTTATACAATGCACTACACACATATAAATGTAACACCCAGACCCAGGACAATTTGAAAAAGGTCATTCTTCACTTTGCCCTGGCCGGGAATCGAACCCGGGTCTTCGTGACTCAAAGACAAGAGCATTACCTCCGCGCCACACCGGCCGACTGTAAGCAGGCATAATATATTTTCTTATCCAGAAACGCGGTCCATTGATCCAAGTTTTCAGAGAACATCGAGTACCCTGTCATCTTTTTAAAGATAAATCTGGGTTTATAATAAACCCAGATACTGTATACTCAAAACATCCTCATAGTGTCATGAAGGTTAAGTAGGTCAGCAGCAGGAAGGCTCTTGATTGAAAATTCAAAACTACTATTAGGCTACTGCCTACGTTTAAGAGGTACTTGAAAGATTTATCAACTGTTTTTGACAATATGTACTTAATGATCATACATTTTTTATTGGCAGATATGTTTCACTCACAACACAATTTTAATGAGTACAAACAATTGTAAATGCGTTTTTTTCAAAGGTTTGATTTAAACTTATCATATTTAAATGAATCGGCTGGTTCATAATATTATTCTTCTACCAATGATATAAATGTATATATGTATTATACGTTGAACCTACTGCGTGAATTTGAATTGATGTTTAAAACACTACAGATATATATTTTGACTGCGTAGATACGTACCTTAAAAAAATATAAGTTTATCAATATAAATGACTTCAAAAAGTCAAGTGATAAAATATATTTACATTTATAGTGTACAATGTTAGAACTAATTGAATAATGAAGCACCAAATTGATATGAAAGAAACCCTTGATGTTAAACAAACAATACACAACTACCAATCACATATCTATTGATAAAAAGTTAATTTATGAAATATTTATAATCACGAGTGAATCGACATTCTCATGCACGGTAATAAAAAATAATAAATAACATTAACTGTTAATGAAAATAAAAATGATTTAATCGTGACAGAAGTACAATGTGAATATTTTAAATATCATTTATTCATCTCAATGGACGCTGTCAAAAATCATTTCCCATAAAAAAATCTTTAGATATTTTGATTATATTATAGAGGTTAGTTATTCCTATTCCCAAATTAAGACACGTCACACACCCATACATCACTGGATTACAAGTATTTTGACAAGGAGCCAGAAATACATGCTGAACAATGCGCAATGACTTGTAGATTGTACGGGTCCAAACGTGAAGCCCTGCGGGACGCCATTCATTACCACCATTAAACACGCATCGATGTTAGCGCATCCAAGTGTGTCGAAGACTGAAGGCTCCTGTTGATGTGACTGGGGAATTTATTGTTATTGATTGTTAGCACCTTGTTATTGCAACTGGATGAATGTCGTGTGAAATCAATAAACTCATTTGAATGTCATGAGAATTACGATATTAGTAATTTTCGTTTACAGCAGAAATAGTTCTTTTTTTAAACGAAAACACATCGAAGCAAAGATCTTTTTCTTAAAAATATCCTTCAATTTTTTAAAATTTATTTTAAGATTAATTTGGGTTTGAAAGGGACTAATATTTTTTTTCTATTTAGTTACATAATCTGGCAATGCAAATGATTTATTTCAAATAACTCAAAAGTAGTAGGTATAATACTCATTGTAAAGCATGATCGATTAGATAGAGCGATGGTATTATAAATTCGTAGTGTTGTATTTCTAAGAATATCTGCATTGTGTGTCAATTTTATCTAATTGCGTTAAATCGTTTTTAATAAAGACTCATATTATTAATATATGATTAGTTAGCTAAATATATAAACTATTTATCTCTAGTACAACATGCATTGTAAAAAGAAAAAAATGGAATATTATTACTTTTAAAATGGTCTGAAGTTCATGGACCTTAGATTTTTATATGATGAAGATGAATCTAGATTTGAAATAATCACAAATATTCAAAATCAGATAAATAATCCACATTATTTCGTTTTGAGCTCATTTTCATTTCGTAGAATGAGATCTATATTGCCCTGCTAAGTAAAAACACAGTAATTACCAAAACACATAGGTGTCAGAATCGCAGACCAAGTTTGAAACCTTTTGTGTGTATTTTTTACATTAAGTATTAAAAAACAAAACATAATCATCACAAATATCTCAGATATTCAATATTTAACTTTTAGTAAACTAATTTAGATATTTGCAACGACTGTGGAAGGTTTGTTTTTTAGTATTTGAAAAAATAAACACAAAAAGTAGTTTCAAACTTGGTCTGCGATTCTGACACCTATGTGTTTTGGTAATTACTGTGTTTTTACTTAGTAGGGCAGTATAAAGTCCCTATCACTCGTAAACGAGTAGATGGCTTTCAAATATAGAATATCATCATCATCATCATCGCCCTAAACGCTCCTCTCGAGAGTACAGGGCAGAAACCATGTTAACTCACTTTTCCATACGATATTCCAAGCGCTCTAATGTTGTTATCATAGAAACAGCAGAACTTGAAAGAAGGACACCCTGACCATTGAAACCCTTGAGGACGAAAGAACAGTGCTGTTTTTGGTCAACTATGACTGAGCATTCTCAAAACATGACCCAGCCAGGACTAGTGTTGTTTACACCGCCATATATATTGTACTAAAAATTAACTAAAAAATGTATATGCCATCAAATAAATTATCAAAGTAAGTCGATATTAATCAGTTTTAATCAAGCATTGGTTCAAAAAGGCACGTTCATATATCCATTTATTCTCTAGTTGTATATGCATTTAGGTATATTCTGTTACTGTTGTTAAAAAAATATATTAGAAATTTTACGACGAACGACGATTACTATTTTATTACGTTCAGAATAAAGGTTCATAATAAATTCTGTGTTTCATACTTGTAGGGAATTATTTTTTTATTGTGGGGATCCTTTTATGCCATTGTCAGGTGTACTGGATATGCAATACCTACTAAAATATGAGTAGAAAAGAGGCATTAGCATCTTAATGTCATGGAGTGAAACAGTATAATATTCTCGTATTAGTATCATTACTTTCGGAACATGTCATTTGAGAAACTTTATACTACGCTACCCATGTAAGTTGTGGAAGATGTTTTAACGGTATGCGTACAGATTGTAGATAGCTACCTAAATGAATTGTATTGATTTGACCAAATCTTTAATAGACAATCACAATACGTACCTACCTATATTTTTATTTAGACATCTTACTTTAACATTTTGCGTGGGTAACTTTACTATAATAATAATAAAACGAATAATTCACAGTAAACATAGGTAGGTACCTATCTCTACTCTCATACAAAGAGTAGTATGTAAGCACAATGTTGCCAGTTGTCAGTAAGTTGAAATGTATTATTATTATTGTTAGTTATAGTAGTGGTAATATTGAAATAATATTTATTCAAGACACCTTTAATCCAACTCACATTCAAAACACTCCCCCTGTGTTATTTCAAGTAAAGCTATGTAAATATTGGCCAACTACCCAACTATTATTATTATTATTATCATCATCACGTATAGTACGAGTAGGTACCTACCCAAGTATATTATCTACCTATTATTGTTATTACTTTTTGTCTGTGGCAACCCCAGCGTATTGTGTATGGAGAAGGTGAATGTTATACTTTTTTAAAAATTCATATTTGAAAATATTCGATGTAAACATAGATAAAAGATTTTTACGTTGTTTTTCAATGTAGGC
This sequence comes from Athripsodes cinereus, assembly GCA_947579605.1. Lineage (NCBI taxonomy): Eukaryota > Metazoa > Arthropoda > Insecta > Trichoptera > Leptoceridae > Athripsodes > Athripsodes cinereus. Next base: position 19,288,673 of record OX388321.1, on the reverse strand, counting down.
AAATACAAAGTGCTGCAATTTTTTGGAAAAAATAACAATACGATACATTTAGTATATTACATAATAATATGTCAACGAATAGAATAGAAAAATGACAATCTACAAATTTTATGGTGAAATTCAAGGATAACTGAACATATGGATTTTTTTCCTATGTAGTTGAATTTATCATACATTAAATTTTGATGTAAATGTATAATTTACTGTGTCGGTGTTTAGGTAGTAGAATTCCATAGCGAAGTAAAAAAAAGTGTTTTATTCTACTATTGATTGAAAATATTTGTTTTATTTATTTCGTTAATGTACAACATTGTACACACGGAATCGTGGTCCATTAGATTTTGTATAATTTTTTAACTAGATTTTTTTTTTCTAAAAATCGCACAAATTTTTCTTTGAAAAAGTGGCCATGACAGGTGAATAGCGAGGTTATATTTTACGATTTATCGAGTGTTTTAATTATTTGGGGGTAACCGCCCCCCACACGTTCTAAAAACATTCCTTTTGCGGTAAGAAACTGTGATAAACATTAAATAATGCTAACATAAAATGATCAGGTAACGTAAAAACTACTTTACTGAGGAAATAATAGATTTGAATTGAATAATTTAGTTTATGTTTGCTAAAGATGCATAAAATAATTCATAATTCTACACTTCTAAGTAATAAGTGTACGAGTACCTATATGGATTACACTCTCTGCTCAGACATGGTACTCCATCTCGCTTCATACACAAGAGAGTGTAATAGAGAGTCCTTGTCACTCTTTATGACCAGAGTGGTCTTACCGACCTCATTACTCCATTGATTCACCGGCCACTCCGACTTGTAATGTGTTAGCCCACTATTCCATACACAATGCAGGTACTACATGGATAGGTATCTGAACTATAACCACTCACCACTAGTGCCCTCTGCTCTCTACTTGTCTATGACGACTTGTCCATAGAAAATAAAATAGAACCAAATGAATGAGCGCGCAAAGTGTCTGAATTTCGAATGATTTGGTAAACAGAAATGCGTTTTCTTCAGTGTTTTTTTTATAGTTTTATAGTACAGAAAAGATGTACACATTTGTGTTACAACATTATGATTGATGAAAATCTAGTGTTTCAAAAATCTGTTGTTTTGATGTATTGATGTGGTCGCTAATAATAATGATGATAAAGTTTCAGTATTTAAATTGAAGATTTCGGTGTTCGAATCTTACTTCCAACCGACTTCCCCATCACGGCATGGGTAGTGTTAGGGTATTTGGGATGTATTTGTGTTTGATAAATTTTTTTTTTTTGTTACGATTCTAGATAATGAATTTCTTCGTTACGATTCTAGATAATGAATTTCTTCGTTAAACTTCGTTTTTTAATATTTTCTTTAGATGTGTAGGTACCTAGTAATTTACCTGAGGAATAATGTTCCTCAAGAAAGTTTTTTTGATTTTCAATCAGACAATTCATTATTTGCATTTCCACTACAAACCAGTCTAGGTTTGGTCAGCAGAGTTAATCTTGACACAATGCAAATACGATGTAATACCTGTGTAAAAATTAATTCCAAAAAATATAAATTAAAGTGTATTTTGTTATTTAGAATTTTACCATTTTTTTAAAATTAAATATGCTTTGGTAGATTTTATTTAAATTAATGTGTGTCAATTTAGCATAATTTTGTTTGTTTATAGGTGTGTTTCGATACTTGTGGTAGGTACTAGAGTATCACATTCTTTTCTATGTAGGCAGGTTCCACTTGAGAATCATCAGGTATTTGGTATTACTACTATGTCAAACATTTTAAAGAGTGGACTATGAGAGACAAGAGAGATTTTACAAACACTCTCATGGCTACTGAAATCTTCTGGTAAATTGAACAATGTAGTGTTTGTGTCGTCTTGTTGTCTAATAATAATAATATGAAATATTAATTTTAAACAAGTGTACCTATTAGGTATATACAACACCGTCTGTCGAACAGCTTTAAAAGTAGGTATTTTATTTTAATACCTAACTACCTACAAATAAATTTACCATGGACCTAGATAGATAGACCTACATACATCCATGAAATTTACACATATAAGTATTTATGTTGTCTATGGTAGATACGGTTGTGTTATGGAATTAATCATTAATTCAAATCAAATTTAATAAAAAAGAACAAGTTGTTATGGAATATTGTTTCCCTTTGCTAAGCTCATGAAAAAGTTATTTTTAATTAGTTTTGGTAAAATGCCATGCCGTTAAAAATATACTCATGAATCAAGCTATCAACCTAGATATATTTTTTTAGATTTTATCGACATGATGATCTGTATGTTAGTTACCTACGCAGTATAAATCCCTGATGTCAGTTTTTATTTTATTTTACACAATGTGACATTAGAACAAACTGTAAAAGAATAAAATAAATAAATAAAATAAATAATTCATTCATTCATACCATTACGGCATTCCTCATAAGTGGGGTAGCTAGCGAACTAGCTGCATATTTATTACATAGCTAGTGACGCATATCGATAAGACGCAAAGCCCACATTCTGTAAGCGATTTCACGTTTGTTTTAAAAACAGTTAAAAGGTTATTCAAGAAGATATACATAAATATAAATTAAAGTACCTACTCTACTTATATCCACGTTAATAACTATACCTATCCACTGGCAAACACGTGAATTCTTAAACAGCCAGTTTATGTTGAGAGTTTTATCTATGATACTTTTCACCCTGAATTTGGTTTCACGAGCTTGTTCCTATGTATGTTTGAATAGCGACTTATAAATTACTTTCTTTTCAGATGCTTTCATACTAAGTATAGTACGAGCTCAACCACCATAGACACAAACACATTTTATTGAGAGCGGGATTTTAATTTTACTGTTGACATTCACGGCGAAATTATTTTTTGCTCCTACTTTTATATTCCGAATTTAAATATCTGCAGTGTTAAGATTGTCTTGAAATAATTATTAAAATTGTGCTACTAGATTATTTTTCAAATTTGGAATTGAAAGTCTTATGCGTTATCCGGAAAGGTTCTACTTTTTGAAATTTGAGAATAAACTTGTATCAATCTAAAAATAAAAGCAATAATCGATTACGACTCATTAATCTTGTTAACAATTATTTTTAAATCAACTAATATCATTAAATTTATTTCAGATTGATCGCTAATTTAGCATACATACCTAACAATCATAAAAAACATTATGATTATATTATTACTTCATGCAGTATTGTGCATTGTTGATTGAATATAATTGATTTGGGTATATAATTTATGAATGTATTTTTTTATGAATTTATTGCTATGTTTTGTTTGTTTTTATATTTTTGTACATGTGTTAAATGATTGTGTGATATTATAGAGTTTACCTGTACACTTATAAAGGCAATTGCCGTATATTGTTTTTAAATAAATCAATATGGGATTTCGTTGGACTTATTAATAAAAAAATATACTAAAAACATTTATAAATGGTGATGATCGTGTTTATTTGATTATTACTTAAATGCTGTAGTGTTTTGATTTTCTTATATATCTTTCTGTAAAATTTATAACTTATCGTGTACTTTTTGTTGTTTCAGGTTAAAATATGGTTTCAAAATCATCGGTATAAATGTAAAAGACAAGCTAAAGAAAAGGCTATGGCAGAACAGAATCAACACAACCAAGTAAGTTCAACTTCTTATAAAAATAATATAACTGATAACAATCTTTGTAGGTATGTGTTCAAAAATAAGTATTCATTATCCAAACCAGCAATTATTTCTCTCATTTAGGAATAAAATATGTACATACATTGATAATTTTCGAGTAGGTGTTATTCTATTGGTTATATAAGCCATAAAGTATAGTAAAATGTTACTTAAAAATAAAGAATATCACAAATATTAAATAGGTGCACCAATAGTTTTGGTAAATTTAGTAAAAAAACGTTGTGGTAAATTATATATTTATTTTTTATTTATTTTTTATTTCATTAACGCATGAATATGTTTCATACGAATATTATATATAAACAATATAGAGTCACATTACCCATCTCATTTATAGATTGTGCATGCGTTTTCAAATATACATTCAAATGTAATAAAACAAAAATTTCAAATTCATGAAAAGAAAATAATTAAAAGAAGTAGGTACCTATTTTTATAAATAATCGAACATATGAAGATAATAGATGCATGGAAATGTCATATATTATGCTATGATACTAATACGTTCAATAAACAACGAATAAAATAATATCACCCCATTCTTAATTCAAACTTACCTTACCATAAAGATTATTATCTCATCTCAACACAAATATACCCTTTATTCATTTATTATTGTTCCCTAGTCCCACATTGTACCATAGAATATACTGGCTGGTTATACTATAGTGATAACTGATAACCATCATACCTCATGTTTGCGATTGTGAATAAACACAATTTAAAAACAATTTGTCGATACGAAAAATAAAATACGGGAATAGCTAAAATTATTTACCCCGTAATTGCTTATTTTAAATAAATGTATAGTCACATGTGATTTTAAGGAGATGCAGGTCTATCGAATTATCTGTTTTAGCTATAGTCAGGATTTCGAAAGGTTCAATTTTTTTAGCTTATTTTAGCTACGTCGTTTTTGAAATCCTGATTCTCAAGATTAAATCACGTGAAGCTAATACTCGTGTAATTAAATTTTCGAGGGATTAGAAAAAGAGGCAGAGAAAGATAAGAAATTGTAAATTTACCAGTCAGAAAGTCGTGGGTAAAGTATGAGATAAAAATCCTTTTTAAGTAACTACGTACTATATCATGATAATTTGAATTTATTAATTCTTTACTTATAATCTCTGATTACAAGCAATTTTACATAGAAATACATTCATTTTAAATACAAGAATAACATACCTACAGACTTTAGCGCAAAGGAACAATTTCTTCCAACTATTCCAAATATTACTAACCGTACAATAGTTATTACGACTACACGAACATACGGCTGGTTTTTGTTACTTGGGTCGCCACATGGAAACACGCATTTATAATTATCATCAAACTACAAATAATTTCTAAATTCATATTCTTCCTTTTTTGTTGGCACGGAGAGGACAGCTTGTATGTTTGTTACGTGCGGCTGGTCTGCTGGCTACCCCACTTGTGGGATATGCCGTGATGGTACAGAGAGAGAGAGAGATATTCTTCCAACGGTGTGATATCAATAAAGAAATAATATAGGTACTTAGGTATGTTCTAATCCAAGTAAGATACATGTTTATTGGATTATATTTCCCTCCCCTTAAAATCACTTTAAAACGAGGCGTTAACGTAAATATAATAATATTATGTACATCCCTATTTGCGCCATAATACTTTAATCCTAATTCACAACATATTTACACAACCATCAGACAATATTCCTGATAAAATAAATTGTTTATGCATTATCTATCTCCAGCCGCACATTACTCGGGATCATCCCTTTTTTAAATATTTGCAGTACAGTGAATCCTGTGTGCTATGCGCCAAGTTGATAACTTTGGTGAATATCGCGTAAGTGGGATTATATCTACATGTATAATTAACATTGTTTTACAAGGATCAAGGACTAATGACAATTAACAATAGATTTTCCTTTGATTATATAGATAGATAGATAGATAGCTTGATGTTTCATAGTTTTAGGTTAATAACATTCGCTAAAATTGCTTCAGATATTGATAACCGAGTGAAAACTCTTTGATCAACCATCCATTACATACGTGTGCTTATTATTAACAGGTAAAAAAGTTTTTTTTTTGCTTAGTTGTGGAATAAATAATAGAATTTAATAAAATTAAAGATTAAGATTCTTGTAATTCGAATTTTTGAGGCAATGCAAATCGGAATATGACTGTATTACTATACACGCTTCCCTGAACACATCCCCAATTGATCTCTACTCTATACTGATGTAATGATGTGATCACAACAAATTTGCCTCCGAGCTATCAACGCTCCCCAATTCAAAATATATTTCAATTCGATCATCGTTAATTTTGTTATTCTCTTTTTGAATTCATGTCAAGATTATTTCACAGAGATGTAAACACGAAAGTGAAAACTATAGCTAGAAAAAAAATTGTTTAATATTTGAAGAAAATGCAGATAATTAATTGAATAGAGTAAAAAACGACATAAACAACTTTACTTTGTCAACTGTAATTAAATTTTGTAAGTTTAAGTGATTTATATATTTTATTTCATTTGTTTTAGTCTTCGAGTTCACCCCGTCGCGTAGCTGTTCCCGTTCTGGTAAAGGACGGAAAACCTTGTTCGGGAGGAGGACAAGGGAACGGTGGGGGTGGAGGAGGTGGCGGAGGAGGTCAGGGAGGTCCGGGGGGAGATAGAGGAGGTCCCCCGTCTCCAATCCCTCCCTGCCCGCCCTCATACCCTCCCAGCCAGCACCCTCAGCTGATGCAGCAGTGTAATAACACCCTCATGGCCAATAGTTCCATAGCAATGGCAGCGTACAGGAACCAAGGTAACTTCATCAACAACTCACATCAGCAGCAGTGTTCCACCTACTTACCGCTCCAAGGCAGGGCCTGGTAGAAATTCGGCCAGCTATGTCCAGAGACAGTGTTTAAAGAAGAATTATTCTTTGATTGAAAAACGAACCATTTAGAAAAATTGAATTCGCGTCTTATTCATTATTACAAATTATTTCATTTCTGCTATTTAATTTTGTCGTCCATTTCATGAAAGTAAATAATTAACACAATTCATTAAAGAAAGTAATGATCGATTATTTCAGCAGTAAAGAGTTTAATTCTATTCCTGCCGTCAACTTATTCGCCACTCTTGCCTGGTTTGCATACTTGAAATAAATATTATAGAAAGTTACGGGATTTTATTGTTTTTGAGGTATATTCACGTGATAGAATATTTTGTAGACTATGCAACTGCATTCAAATGTTTTCATGCGTTATAGGCTCTTTATTAAAATTTTCGAACGAAAAATTAGATTCTAAATTCAAATATTTGTACGTATTCCATATTTATTATGATTCTGGCGAATACTTTTTTGTTCAAATTCTGTGAAATATTCATGCTAATATCATAGTGCGTATTATAGTAGGTATAGAGTATAATAACTGATGTGTACACTTAATAATATGACGTGGAATTCACGGTATTTAGTTTGTAGTTTGTTTTGTCATGAATTATTATCTAGGTAGGTACTATTTACATTACTCAGTGCTTCGTTTTATAATTTAACATAATCAAATTAAATTTACATACATACACACATATCTAAATCTTTACATACCCAATAATGTATTGGTCCTGGGCGCATCAGGGTAACTTTTAGATTATTTTTATATTTTAATCTTAGATGTGTACAAATTTTCATTTAAATTAGTGTTTATAAAACGACAAAAGCTCGTGAAATTGGTTGGTACCTATTAGAAATGTTAATATTCGGGCCGTCGGAAAGTGGAAGCTAATTTAAATCTAGAAAGTAAACTGTCCTATCACTTTTTTTCATTACCAGTAATTTACCATAGCATCAATGTTCAAACACACAGTGAATGTATAATTTATTTATATTTATTAGAAATTCTGTAGTCAATCTTTCAAATCAGATGGTATAGAAAATTATCTAAGAATTGCGAGTCTCGTGTCGCTTGATTCTCTCTTATTTTCCCATAAGGAACGTGGTAATAATAATAATCTTGATTTTGCCAGGTATTCATCTTAGAAGACATTTTTTTTCTTTAAAAAATATATATCTGGGTTTTTATTGTTAAAAACCCAAATACAACCGTTTACATCTTTCACAGTAAGCTACTTAAAGCTTGTGTCGTGAAAGGGGAGTCTGCCGGCACCTGGTATCGAAACACGGACCCCTTGGTCACGAGGCCGAGACTCTACCTCCAGCCTACCGACGAACTCTAATTTAATTAATCTAAACTTTAATTCTACGAAATCTAATCTACTACAAATTTAATGTATATTTCTGACAAGAAAATATGCGTTAGACAAGCCGACGCCGACGGGAAATACAATATTTTGATTTTGATTCTGTTTGTACTGAAAGAGATTTGAAGTTATTTCTCCACGGAATAGATATTTCTTACAATTATGAGAGTAGCCGTCGGAAAAAATATCGATATTAGATAACATTATGTATGTGATTCTAAATATTAGATGGAAAATATCGATATTAGATAACATTATGTATGTGATTCTAAATATTAGATGGAAAATATCGATATTAGATAACATTATGTATGTGATTCTAAATATTAGATGGAAAATATCGATATTAGATAACATTATGTGATTCTAAATATTAGATTGAAAATGTTTGGTGCTGGAACTTAAAGATGAATAATAAAACATAACTTGTTGCAAGTCATGTGCGTTAAGTGATGTGTCTTTATTATAATATTTATACCTAATATAAGATAGATATTGTGACTTATCAAATTGAGATGTTGGATTATTAATATAATAAATACATAGATACATACCAACAATGATTATTATAATATCACAATAATTCATTCACCACAGCCAGTATCGCGGCTATAAATATAATGTTTTCATAATAATATCCATAGGTTTGAGGTATGCGTGTTATATCTCATAATGTTATTATTGTTAAAATGTTAGAGTATGCTTATAACATTCTTACATATTATTATCTACTGTGAAATATATCGATATTATTGGTGAAGTATCTGTAATTTTCAACATATTTTGTTTTAATTTGTCTTAAAGAGTAATAAGTACCTACCTACATATTCTTTTTAATTAAATTTCAAAATTCGCTTCCACGGAATTTGAATGTTCACCTAATCCATTTAAATATCGAATATACTTGATAGATGAGAAAAATTAATGTTTGCGAGAAGAGTATTGTGATAAAAAACTAGTACCTACCTATTACAAAAGTCGTTTAAAGGAATTATAAAGTATATGAACGAAGAAAGTATAATATTTTGTACAAGATTTAGTAGAAGAGAATGCATACGCCCGAGAATCACATTGATTATTTTCTAATACATAATATGTATATAACTATAATATTTTGGGTTTTGCGCCATGCCTTTGTGGTAAATAATACTTTAATTGCTATTGTTGGTAAGTACTACAAATTTTCAATGTTTTAAAAGGCATATTTTGCCCATAAAAGTAAAATAAATATTTTTTCCACACATAATACACTCACTCATTTGGTAAATTGTTTATCATATCTATGAATATTATATTAAAATATTATTTTTATGTCATTGAAAATATATTTGTAGTGCCCTACTTTGCACAAAGTCAAGTGTTATTTTTATTTAACACTTTCACGCCCGTTTCTTTCTAGTCTTGTTCTTTATAATGTTATTAAGATTAATAACCTCTAAAAGCTTAACAGTTTAACATATTTTAATATAAATAGGTATATTATTGACTTAACGTTCTCTAACAGGTAAACATCAGTGGCGGGACTAAACTTTTTATATCGGTCATAGGAATTTGATAATTGGTCAAAAAGAGCACCGTTACTCCGTCCGTAAGGGTTCCGACGGCCCGGGCGTCCCTCTTTCACAATAGACCGTTCCTATAATAACGACATTAGAACGCTTGAAATGTCTTGGAAAGAGGTGATGCAATAATTGGCGCAGAGTAGCTTTTAATGGAGGAGGCTGTTTTCTGCACTGTGTTCGATAGGAATTCGAGATAATTCATTGCATGTGTGCGATTATTTTTTACATGCATGGTAAGCATGCCACTGCTAGACATCAGATATACAGAAGATAATAAATAGATAAATATATTTGTCTTTGAAAGAATGCCATTGGAACGTTGTTTATTTTTCAATATTTCAATTTGAATAAATTAATTCTCAAGTGATTATATTATTGTAGAGAGATTTATTGATTTTTTTACAATAATATAAATTGCATAAAATAATATAATACTAATATAAAAGTTTCTTTTGATATTTGCATTGTCATTTCAATAAAATTTAAATTATTTGGGACACATAAGGCATGTAATGAATAACGTTGACTGCAGGAAAACTTGAATCTTAAATCGAAGATGAAGCCCAATGAATACGCCGACGGCTGTTCAGGCACTGTAGAAAATTCACAAATGCTTATTTTTTTATCTTAAATATACATTTTTTATACCATAAGTAGCATATAATATTATTGTTTATGTTTTTTCTTTGGTCCAATATGTCTTAGCATATTTAGGTACCTACCTTCGATAGCGTGTAATTCATGTATGGTTCGTTTGAAATATTGTCTTTGGTCATAGTATGATGGTCGACCAGTAAGTATACGGACTAAAACATTATGTAATTATTACATCTAATATGTTATAGGTACTAGTAAGTTTTATATCGATAAGTTAATCAATTAATTGATATATTATCATGATATGTAAATATTGCAACTCAATAAAATAAAATATAGACAAGTTTTTTTTTAATAATGTCACGATTTGGTTTCGTACATTTTATTTTTGATCTCATTTTTTTCTACATAACTTGCATTCATATCAATGAAACCTTTGAATGTTAAGTATATAATTCATTTTCTTTTTTTAAACAATTATACTGCAATGGAAAATATTTACTATAACAATATTTAAGACTATTTAATTTATCTCCCAAAATTCAAATGTAGAACATATTCATTATTCATATTCAAAATAAAATTTATTTTTCTCATTTCTCCAAACAATTTATAATTATAGTAATTGAAATTCATTGCATATGTCAAACATCATAAATATTTATTTTATATCTACTCAATTTTTTAAAAAGGTATAGTAGGAAATACATATGTATAATAATTAATAAAAAAAATAAATAAATAAAATTATTGGGTTATCAAAGTGTTTCAAAAATTTATTATATCATTTGTTTATAATAACCAAAGACTCAAATACCTATATACGTACTTAGTTAAAAAAAATTTAATAAACTGCCTCATATTAAAATATCCTTCATCTCTACTTGTACAATACGAATTTAGCGATAAAGTTTTTATTATTAATTTATTTTATGTAGGTACTTAATTGGATAAATAGTCATAAAGAATTTATTATTGGTGTAAATATTATATTAGAATGTAAGATTATAATTTGTTTGTAAATAGGTACATATTATGTTTTTCAATATATCAATTTATAAATAAATAAAACTAATTTAATTAGAAAAATAATTTGATGTAATATAATTTTAGTAATTACAATAATTGTAAAATGTATCTATTAATTACAGTATACTTAATTAGAAATCCAACGATGTAAATGCAATAATTAATATAGAAAATATTATGTAATATTATTGTCTTTTAATGTAAAAATATATTGAATGGAATACTGTTCTATATTATTTGTGAAATTTTGATTTTTATTCAAACTGGAGATTCATTCGATAGTTTATTAAAAAAATACTAACTACAGTACCAATTATATACGCCATAAAGACTAATTAACAATTGTGAAAAGAAAATAATTTTTCTATTCATCAATATTTATTAATTTTGTAAAAATGGTAGATTATTGTATCGGCACCAATATGTCAAAAGAAATATTACTAGAGCTAAACCATCAATATTATCTCTTGGGATAGAATTAGATAGTTAAGATTTTGTAGAAAATGTAGATATGTCAAAATAAACTTACATAATTATTATAAAAACCTATAAAAGTTTAATACATTGACAAACTTGAAGCAATAACATAAATGATAAATTGTAAACTATGTAGTACATAATTTTTATTTAATATATTTTATTGTATTCTATTACGCAGTCCGTGTGTTTTATAAACAAACATTAAATTAAAAATAATGTCCGTTATTGTTCTCTTTTTAAATTTGATCTTGTCCAAAGATTAAATAGTTATGATGATGTACAGGTACCTATTCAATTTGAAACAATGACATATTACAAGTGCTAAATTGTGCATTTTTGACCAAAATACAAGCAAAAACATGCTTTCCGCCATGCCAATAAGGTAACCATGTGTTAGAAAGAAATAGAATTTCATCAAAGTGCGCAGTCTTTATTATTTATTTTGTCTATTATTTCAATTGAGAATGCTTTCCAGTGTTGCCATATACCTGTTGAAATTTATTTAATTTTAATTAAAATACCACTGCCAGTAGTTTAACGAAGTTGCTGGACAGAGGGAAAAACATATTACAAAGTTAGTTTAAAATAACCAAAACTGGAAAAGTAAAACAATAAAAATAAAATAAAATCACAGTATTTGGTAAAACACCACAAAATAAATGTATGTACCTATATACACATCCATATTAAAATAAAAATTGTTTATTAAATTCCAGTGTTTAAGAAGTTGTCAAATGTCACAAGATTTAATTTTCTTAAGATGTATAGAGTAACAGGGCTTACAAAATTAATAAACTTCATACATATTTAGTATCCACGTATTAACTGTACAAAAGTATTCATAACCGTGTATTTTTTGCATAACACTCGGATAAAAGATAAAACCATTTGTATATAATCATTGTATCATACATACATAATTAATTTTTGTATTTGGAGTCCATTACGAGAAGTTGAAAAAACATAGGTAGTATGTATTATGATAAATATTCAAAAAGTTAATTTGTTGTTTTAACAAAGTTCTGTATGAATCATTAGTTCAACATAATTGAGTTTTAATTTGTTTTTTAATGCCAATGCGAAAACTTTAAATCATAGACATAGAACTCTTCAATCAATGGTTTAAATATTACACATATTGGCGCCTTTTTAGTTGTCAAAATAAAGAATAGACAATAACTTTCTGAATATGATATCAAATATACCTACATAATGATAACCATATAAATTTGTTGGAGCTTCAATACTTGATGAAAACTCACAAAAATATTTCAAAATATCGTGAAACATTGACATATGTTGTACCTATAATTACTATTTACATAACTAAAGATACGATTATGGGGTACCTATTGTATACATAAATATTATTATTTATAGAATTTAAATACATATAATTAAAATGATACAATTAAATATAAATACTTAGACAAACCCTGGTCCGAAAAAATTAACATGATGTGAAATAAAAAAAAATGTGTTGTTTACAAAAATTAATGTTTTTTTTTTAATTACTTGGAATTCATTATACCTATTGTTTTTACGAGGTAAGAGTGACAAAGAGGATATACTTGTCTAAAAGAAAGGGTGTGAGGAAACGCGGGCGTCCGAGAACCACGTGGCTTGATCACGTGGATCAAATTCTGGACGGCCGCGTGTTGAGTAAGAGGAACCGACGTGCGTGTTTGAGAAACTGTATGAATGTGGAAGAAGCGAAAGAAGTGTGTTAAGATAGATCTGTTTGGCATTCCGTTCTCTCTGCCTACCCCACTTGGGACACGGCGTGAGGGTATAGTATAGTATAGTAGTCTTTTTTATTGAAATTAAGAACTTGCTACTATTAATACTATTGATACACCCACTACGAGAGTTACCACAAGTAGGGCAGCCAGCGCATTCATTGCTTCTAATAATATGCAGGTCTCTCTCTGTTCCACAAAAAGAAGACCTCAGAATGACCGGCAAGTCTCATCCCTGAATTGGAAATAGGTTTGTATATAATAATACACTGGAATGCCTGTTGTTTGTGGTTGTAATTGATTTTAATAATTTTATATAGGTGATTTTATTTAACATGGATAAGTCATAAGGCGTGAATATGTAATGGCTACATAAAAAATAACATTGTTCAAATCCGCCACTACATTCAAATTCTAGCTTTACTCAGAGCCCTACAACAATGAGGACCATTGGCCGCCACTGGTAGCAGATATTATTATAATGAGTAAGCAAAGGTAAACTGCAAACTACAGGGATCACCAAGCAACGCCCCGCAACCAGGTTAATCCTCCTCCACTTGAAAATAAACTGCCGGCGATTATATTATATTATAATGCAATATTATATTGTGATGCGCCACTAATCGCATGTTATTGAATCGCACCCCTCCACAGTTTGACATATCATACAGTGTGATCGTGAAAAAACTTATCAATGAATGTATTTTTTTATATCAATTTTAAGTGGTAGTTGATAATTTTATTACTTGCAGTTAGTTCGCTGGCTACCTCACTTGTGGGATGGTTTAGTAGCAGCATTTAAGTGTTGTATTTTCAATTTAACTATTTAGTTATAGGGTGGGGGGTATCCAGCATATTGAATCAAAAATAAAATCTAATGATCTTTTTATCCAGTTCATTAAAGTTTTTAATTTATAAATACTTACTTATTTATTGATTTTTAAAATGTCAAATTTAAAAAAAAAAACAAATCATTCCATAAAAAAATAAAGATGTCAAATTATTCGGATAAGTTTTTGATATCTAGTTTATATGTTTTTAACAGAAGGGTTATTCCGTGTCAAATCATCACACTGATTCAGACTTGATGTCTCAGATTTTCATGATTTTTTTTATACAGCAATATATCATAGACTTATGAAAAAATACCAAATTTCAGTTATGTAGCACAATTATTTTTGAAGTTATTAATTTTTAAAAATCACAATTTTTATGAAAATATCTCATGTCTTGGCATCTTTGGATGCCTATAGACTGGCAACCAGTTATGATATAAACCTGGGAAAGGTCTCGTTTTAAAGCTGTTGAATGGGGCTTTAATCTGGTGTGCCACAGGATAGGGGTCACGGTTTAAAAAAAAAAATAAAATTTAAAATTAAATTTTAAAAATTTAATTTTTCAAAAAGTAACAATTTTAAAAATTCCAAAAAATTGACAAAAATAGTTTGTAATGTATTTATACATATACCAAAATTCTATTATGGGATTTCATTGGGATCAGGAGATACATGGCTTCAGAAATACACGCATCGTAAAATACACGCAATTTCACGATGCATGCATTTCTGAAGCCCTGTATCTCCTGATCCCATGAAGAAATTTTACTATATGTATTAAGACATTACAAACTATTTTTGAGATTTTTTTGAAATTTTAAAATTGCCATTTTTTGAAAAATTTAATTTTTTTTTTTTTTTTTAATTTTAACCCCCATCTTGTGGCATATCATAGTAAAGCCCTATGCAACCGCTTTAAAATAAGACCACTCCCAGGTTTATATCGTCATTAGTTGCCAGTCTATAGGCATCCAAAGGTGTCAAAACACGCAATATCACGATGCATGCATTTCTGAAGCCCTGTATTTCCTGATCCCATTGAGATCCCATAATAGAACTTTGGTATATGTATTAATACATTACAAACTATTTTTGTCAATTTTTTGGAATTTTTAAAATGGTCACTTTTTGAAAAATTTTACTTTTAAAATTTAAATTTTTTTCAAACCGTGACCCCTATCCTGTGGCACATCAGATTAAAGCCCAATTCAACAGCTTTAAAACGAGACCTCTCCCAGGTTTATATCATCACTGGTTGCCAGTCTATAGGCTTCCAAAGGTGCCAAGACATGAGATTTTTTCATAAAAAATGTGATTTTCAAAAATTAATAACTTCAAAAATAATTGTGCTACATAACTGAAATTTGGTATTTTTTCATAAGTCTATGATATATTGCTGTATAAAAAAAATCATGAAAATCTGAGACATCAATTCTGAAAATCTCCCAAAATTGTGTTGAATTGACACGGAATGACCCAGAAGGATATTTTGTAGTATGTACAATTCTATGTGGTAGTTATCTATTTTATACCCTAGTTAATTGAAATATTTATTCAGACTTCTTCTTTTTCTTTTCGGCAAGGCACCCGACATCGAGTGAATTATGATATTCAGACTTCATTCACGCGATATTTTAATAATGATCCATATAATATAAATATTCTCTTACGTATATTATTACTATGACTTATAAAAATAATGAGATGAGTGAAAAAAAGGTGAATAATACTACAAACATCCTATATCATCACTTAATTCTCATGTCATCACGGTATTGCCAGTTTAGCCAAACAAACTGTCTATTGTTTGTCGATAATCTCCGTATTATTAAAATATTTTTACTGTTGGTAATACAACAACGATCTGAACTGTTCATGTATGTGATGGGATTATGTAATTGTCGATGACAGGGATTTACGCATCAAATACCTATCTAGTATGTTCTCAACATTCTCTCTACAAACGGGATATTTTTCTATTTGGGAACTGTTAGTTCTAAACATCAATTGATAAAACTTTTACTTATTTTATTTCTTTATTTTTTTTTACATCTTCATTATATAACAGTGTTAACAAAACAATATAAAATGCAAAATATAATACTAGGATAATATGCAGTGGCGAGATTATCGTTATGTAGATATTTATACCGACAAATGTTATTCTATTTTAATAAATGATTGATAATAATTTTTCCATCCACGCTGACTATTATTGCAAAGATAAGTTATAAAATAAAACTGAAAAACACATATTCATACATTTTAGAAAATTTCAGTTGCTCCTGTTTTTATGCAAGCACTATAACGAAGAAAAGTTACCTTAACGATATTATAATACCTATGTAAAAAAAACAAAATTTTACATATTGTAATATTTAAAAAAAAAAACAAAACAACGAGACACCGTCCAACATTACATCCCCTACCGCTACTCCCACCCCTACATCTTCACAGGTTCTAAGGCGAAGCGAGAGGCTCAGGAAGAAAAAGTAGTCAGTCGGTTTGACAATGGATGCCCGAGCGCATTCGAAAGCTCACCACCAAACAAAAATACGCGATGTGTCCGCAAAGACAATCAATACATACATACCTCGTCGCGAAAAACTTATCAACAATATAATATGTAAGTATCCATGTACAAGAGCGTAGGTACTGTAGAGCCATATTTCGTAATATAATACAGAAGAGACAGTGCTCCTTGGCCTCCTTGTTGGGTCATATTTAAGAATATCTAACGCTAGTTTACGGAAAAGAGAGAGGTTCTTTTCGCTTACAATATTTCCGACGCCACACCAGTACGAAAATCTATTCAGATATTGCCTCAGCTGCGATACTATTATAGTTTAAAGGTGCGTCATAGATATGTTAGTAAGTTGTAATATTAAATCGTCAGAACAAAACAGAAACTACCAAAGTCCAAAAACCCAATTTGAGATAATCTACATTATATTTTTAGCACCTGTGGAGAAAAATGAATATCAAAATTGTAATAAGTCATCACATAGAAATATCTATAATAAATCAAAATTAAAAAAAATGCACTTAGTTGGTTTCATCTGTGGAGCAAATAATTGTTATTTGTGTACACTGTATATGGGTGATAGAGGCAAGGCAGATATGTAGCAGAGGCGGCTGGTGGTTTGGATTAGTGTTGGTGTTGTGATATTATCAAAAATATGTATCACATTTCTATGTGCTAACATTGATTTATTTTAATTAATTCTGGTTCATGATAACTAATAAAAGTACAAAATTAATCAAAGAATATAACATATACATGAGGCGTTCAGAATCATAATGAAGCAAGTAATTTTTTTTAATGAGTTGTTGGTGTATTCTCGCTTTATATATAGGCATTGGTTTACTAGGTGCCAAAACAAACGTTAGCTTATTTTTAGAATATGGGCCATGACTGTAATGTTTTATATTTTTTTCTTATAAAGGTAGTATAACCCATTGATATAATCTTCAAATACCCCGGATTTAAGATTAATTCTGGTTCTGAACTCCTCTTGTAAACACTTGACAGATCGAGCTAATATATATTTTAGGGAATTGCTAACTGGAATGAGATAAAAAAATAATATAATTATTGAATTAGTAAAAAGGAGTGCACCGACACTCCTAAGGAGGAACCGTGCCGCTGGTATGGAAGCATACTTATCCAATATTCCGGTTCTGACATCCATGGAAAATCTTGAGTTATATCTGAACCGTGTAAATTTGGGGCGTTGCCTGGTAGCACCCTACGTCAGAGATAAAATATTATATGGAAGTGAATATACCTACTATAGAATCTACCTAATTCACGGCAAGGTAGAAATACTACATACATATTTACTAACTATTCTACAATATCCATGTGGGTTAAAGTATGTAATATTATTTTATTAGTATAGAAATCTCAAAGAATTAGGCAGATTAAATAAAATGCTACAGAGTATGAAGTTTTATAGATGTTTATATGGTAGACATATTATAATATTAGAGATTTTATAGAATATAAAAATTGTTAAAAATGTTACAATATTTTTACTGATTATACAGATGATCTTATCCTAGCTATAAAACATAAGACATCTATGGATTTGTGATAGGTGATATACAACGTTGCCAAATTCAGTATTGAAAATGTTGTTGATTTTTACTTGCCTTTACAACATTATTCTTACTTACAGATACATTAGGACTTTCAGTTGAGAGAAGTAAAGTTTGAATCTCGTAATAGACGTACTTTATTTTCATCACACAAGCATAATATTATTGCTTACTCTGAAAGTAAATTAGGGTTAAACTATTTGAAATCCAGATTCATATTTAAAAGAAAATATACTTATTTCTTGTGCATTCTTCTTACTGCTCATAACAAAAAACAGTCGGGGCATAGATAAGTGTATACAATATTATTATCTACGGCTGATTAAAATATACACCGTTTTGAATAAATAAATAAAGTAATCAGTGTAACACTCTAAACATTCTAAAATAGAGCTGCAAATTTTGATATTGGTGTATTTTGAAATATGCATTTATAATGTTGCACTCTTCCTAAGATTGTTCCTTTGCATTCATATTCTCCTTATTCAATAATCTCCCCCGCGGTATCATGTTGATAGCATCTAATATTATTTAAATATATTATAACGAGACAGGGACAATAAATAAATAAATAAATAGATTTCCCTTTACTTACATTACGTATTCATAATAATAAGATCACAACCTGACGACTCCAAGAAATATTATGTAGCTATGTACGAGCAGTAGAGAATGGAAAGTTTATAACAATCACTGTTACTAATCACAACGTGGAATAGATATATAATAAATCATTACAATCAAATTTTAGTTGCTTTTCGATTTAGTGAGAGAAACATGGGTAGAGGCATCATAGGATATTCCCGGACTCCTAGGCACAGTAGGAGCTTTGGCGGGCCCCCTGAAACAATTTAGCATGGAATATAAGAAAATACTTTTTCTACTCTCTCCCGAAAAAGTTGTTTTATCATTAATATTTGTTTATTCAAAAATATTGTGTTAATTATCCAGAAAAAAGGAAATATGACGGCAATTTTAATAGGTATATATACTTAAAACCAAAAAATATACAGAATTGGGGGGCCCTTTTGAGGTCTGAGGCTTTAGGAATGGGCCCCATGTGCTCACGTGGGACGCTCACAATACATACAAGAAGATCAATCGGTGGTGCCGGTGGCAGATAAATCGTACCAATGTACCCTTTACTAAAGACAACAAGTAGTTGACGACCGGTGTGGCGCGGAGGCTAACGCACTTGCCTTTGAGTCACGAGGTCCCGGGTTCGATTCCCGGCCAGGGCAAAAATGAAGAATGACCTTTTTCAGATTGTCCTGGGTCTGGGTGTTACATGTATAATAATATGTGTATCGCCGTGTTAGTACCCATAATACAAGATTCATATCTTAGTTTGGGACTAGCTCGGTCTGTGTGAATTGTCTACACGTGTTATGTGTTATGTTAGTTAAAAGTATTTTCATTCATGCGTAAGTAGTTCTTAAAATCATCAGGATCATCTTCTTGTATCACTTTCAAAAACTGCATGTGATGCAGATGTTTCCTCCATAACCACGTTTTAACCAACTTTGTTCGGCTTTTACTTCTTCTGAGCCATTTTAGGGTGGTATAACCCATCATTCCAAGGAAAAGCAGGATTCTAAGATTATGGTTACGTACGTCTACGTTCATTGACGTAATAAGTCCAGGTGTAAAAACAACGGGAACCCTGACGATGTTTATACCTAACTGATATTATCGGTCTAATTTTATGGAAATCCAAAAGATCAGCGATCGTAAAAATATCTTTTAAATTTTAAAGATAAATCGTTTGTTCAGCATACATGTACCAAATTAATTGACCGACAAATTGGTGACACAAAATCGCTTAGATAAATTTGCTTGTAAGTGTCAAAAGACCGATTTATCTAAACGATATTTTAAACCAATTTATCTGCCGATTTATTGGTACGATTTATCGGTGAGATTTACCTTTACGTGTGTATCCAGCTATTAGAATTGTAATTGGATTGAATTAGACCAGTCTTAAAATGAAAAAGGATATTGTATATTATTTTCTGTATTTTGTTTGTAATAGGTACGTATTGATTCATCAGTGATTTTAGAAATAACAGTGACTATTTTTTGCAGTGACATCTAATGTTGTGAACAAGTAGGTGGTGTATTTGGTATAACCCTTATTGTGTTGATATAGAAATTTTGCATATTATTTTTTATTCTCTCCTTTTCCCCTCCAAGATCTTACTCACTCCTGCTCCTTAATCTGAAGAATGATAAACAAATTTATTCAAAATCCTTTCAGACCATGCAATATATCATCTCCTTACCTAACATTAAATTTATATTATTGTGTTTTACCTAAACACCGACACAGTGAATTATTGTGTTTGTTTACCATTTGTTGGTTTGGGAATATTGAATGAGCCTCTGAGAAATGCTTTTTTTTGCTTTCTTATTGTATTTTGTGTATGTTTCTTTCGGTTACAATGATATTGAAGGAGTGCACAGATGGGGAATCAGGCTGACCAACCTTTCAGGTTGCCCATCATGGAACATCTCATGTGAATAAATTTGTAAGTGTACATAGATAATTCATGAGATAAATGGAAGTCCTCAAACTTCTGAACTCTCCGAGCGGTCAGTGGGTCTCCTTCAGTATCCTTGCATAAACTTATTGCTAACCATGCAATTTTGTAAATTGCTATGAATGCACTTCTTTATTAAAGTGTTTGTAATCAATGTACAGAAGTAATGAATACATACCAAAATAAACAATATGTCCTAATAGTGACAAAACTCAAATAAAATTTGCTACATAGAAATGCTAGTATTGATTTGAAATTTATAATTTTGATAGATACCATAGTAAAGATACATTCATACATACAATAGATTGTATCTGCAATGTTACAACAAATGTGCCACACAGGTTGTCAAGTGGAATAAAAATAATGTGTTGAAATAAAAGCAACTATTATATTAATGTGAATATCATGTGTTATTATACATACATTATTATAGTTTCTATAAGAACAGTTTTAATATTTCTGCAAGTCATCCAGTTCCACCTTCCACCAGTCAAGGGCCCATCACACGAATGTAATAATATACATACCTATATACATAGTTCTGTCGCTTGGGTGGGCAGGGAAAGAAATGAAGACTTTTTTAAAGAAGAGGCCTAGGTTTTTGAAATATGGTTACGAATATCTATTTATCTATACTCTCACGTCTTATCTCGAGTGGGGCAGGCAGAGAAAACGGAACGCAATATAGACCTATAAATTCTTTAGCATTTTTTACATTCATGCAATTTCCCATACACGTACGTCGATTCTCTCACTTTAAGAAAAGAATTTCCTGAGAATTTCTGTTCAGTAATATTATTGTAAAAAAAAATCACGGGAAAAATTCAGATAAGACGAACGAATCAGAATTTAATAAATGAATTTTCTACATACATTCATCTAATTATATAGTTTTTCACTTAAGAAATGATATTATAATGAAATTATTGCCAATAAATGTGTTGTAGCATAAAATATCACCAGACTAACTCTAACCTCCCTTCAAATCAGTCAAACGTAAAAATGTGTATACGTGTAACATGTCAAACGCATGAAAAAATGTAAATAGTTAATTTTGTACTTAAAAATCCATGAAATTCCATCGGATTCTAATTTTCCAGGTAAAATACAACATATCTACATAAAAATAATTCAAAATAATCGACGTTTAGATACGTTCATGTCGTCTGAAAAAAAAACCAAATCACGTGATCAAAACAAATAATCCTATGTCTACTTAGCCTTATGATTATAAGACCTCAGCTAGTCGAATCAATAATTTATATAATAATTTACGCTATGCTTCAATTCAAACAATCTTCAACAATATGTCATGCATTGTACCTACATTATTGACTAATCACTCTGTAAGTATTATATATAGATATAATCACCTTGTGGAATATTATTATGAATCTATTATTTTACAAGTGAGGTAATTTGTCTAAAGCTTTGTATGTCCATTACTGTGAACATAGACCAATACAATGATATGGCTCAATATATCAATGCTTTTTTTTAATGGAATTCATATATTTTAATTAAAATGAATTTAAAAACACTGTATAATTTCCAAATTAAATTTATTCACCTCAAACGTTTTCGCCAAGGCTTCTACTTGGCATCATCAGGAGGACTCCTGATGATGCCAAGTAGAAGCCTTGGCGAAAACGTTTGAGGTGAATAAATTTAATTTGGAAATTATACAGTGTTTTTAGATTCATTTTAATTATAATGAATTTACAAAGTGTTAACACAAAAACATTTGAAGATAATATTTAAATTAAAACACTGTTTAATTCCACTATGAGATTGCTTTAATTAAAACGTTTTCGACTACAATGTAGTCATCATCAGTAATAACATCAGTAATAACACAATACTATTGTGTTATTACTGATGATGACTACATTGTAGTCGAAAACGTTTTTATTAAAGCAATCTCATAGTGGAATTAAACAGTGTTTTAATTTAAATATTATCTTTTATAATGTATTTCCACAAAGTTACACTTGAAAATATAGAATATTTATTTAAAAACATTTGATTTATTTATCATATATTTTATTTTACAAAAATTCATGAAGAAGGTAATTCGCATGTTTATAACATGCAGTTAATCCGCTGGCAACCCCACCCGTGGTATATGTCATGATGGTTAGAATGAACGTTGTTAAATGGATTTTGTTAATAAGTAAATACGGTCTGAACTCATAAAGACGATGAATGATAGTGAAATAACGTTCATCATGAGTTCGTCGGTAGCCTGGGGGTAGAGTCTTGGCCTCATGAACAAGGGGTCCGCGGTTCGATCCTAGGTGCCGGCAAACTCCCCTTTTACGACACAAGCTTTTAGCTTACTGTGAAAGGTGTATAAGGCTGTATTTGAGTTTATAGTAAAACCCAGAAAAAAAGATCATTTTCAAAGAATTAAGTTAATTATATAAGAAAAATTTGAACGTGATAAGATGACCTGTATTTTTAAAATGTACAGTTGATCTACTGATTACCTTTCTTGTGAGATATGCCGTGATGGAATAGATTGATAAATAGAAAATAATAAAGATATGCAATAAGGAATAATGGTAGCACGAATTTTAAAGATATGCAAAAGGAACTAGAATTTTCTATATTTAAGTTTGATGTTAGAATATCACTGACAATTTATGTAACTCTAACAATAAAACATAAGTTTTTAAACATATTAAGTTGGAAATAATATAATAATGTAGGTATTCACAATTATTACAAATTGGTTAAACACCTACATGAATATATGATTATCAAATATATCATTAATATGTATAGTAAAATTAAATTAAATTATAGTTTTCATTTGGTACATGGATTTTTTGCATTATGGACCTATTGATCTCTGCGTGTGGGCTACTCATTAATTTATAAAACATTATAAGAATCACCTCTAAATCAATATAATGACTCGTGGTTTCTTAAGTTTAATTAAATTAATTATCCACACGATCTTGTTAGGGTTGCTAACATTAACTTCAAAGTGAGAACTATTTTGAAAATGTTATTCATCCTCATTCTATTCTTATCGTTCTTATCTCGATTTCAAAAGAAAAACATACATTTTAAAAATTTAAATATTACATAATATTGATGTGCATAATTTACATAAATCTGGTGTAATGTTTATTTGTTTATTCATGCTTTTTGCACATCATCATTGCACAACAGAAGTTACGTAATAATATAAAATATTGAAATGTTGTACAATGGCGAGATAAACATTTTTCAATAATTTGTCTCAAATGAAAAAGACCAATACAAATAATATGTAACAGGTAATTGATTCATAATTTTAGTGCAGTACATATAAAGGTTTTGTTAACATAATGTTAGTGACACAGAAAAAATACAGAAGTATAGAAACAAAGTTATTGGTATCTGAAACACTGAATGACTATTTTGTCACAATAGTATAGTTTTATTTTCATCTATTTCAATATACTTGTATATATTTATTTAGAAGATGAATCTGAGTTTTTGCTCCAAGCCCAAATACAACTTTGTATACCTTTCACAGTAAACCAAAAGCTTGTGTCGTGAAAAGTAAATTTGGCGGCACCTGTAGGCCTAGTCAAAACACATTTAAGCGTTACGTTTTCGTTCGAATGTTGACGACGTTGCGAGAATGCGTCAATTTTCGTAGCTACTTGTGTATTTTAGCTACGAAAATTGATGCGTTCTCGCAACCTCGTCTTGTTAGAACGAAAACGTAACGCTTAAATGTGTTTTGACTAGGCCCACTGGGATAGTTATTCAAAATATTTAATTTGTTTTATGGTAAGTAAACGTAGAGATCATTATCGTACAAATAGATTAAACAATGAACTAAATGGATGGGGCAGCTAGTGGGGCTTTCAATAACATGGACAAAGTTTGGAAGGCGTCTGGACTCAGCATCAGGACAAAATGTCGCTTGTTCAATGCATGCATCATCCCAATCCTTCTATATAGCTGTGAGTCTTGGTACTTAACCAAGGCTCAAGAGCGGAAGATACTAAGCTTTGAAACAAGTCTCTTAGAAGGATTTTGGATGTCAGATGGTATGAACATGTTACAAATGATCCTGTGCGCCGGCGCACCCAGCAGAGACCTATAATATCCGTAATACTGGAGAGACGATGGTCCTGGCTGGGACATGTTCTGAGAATGCCCAATGATAGTTGGTCAAAAAGAGCGCTGTTCTTTCGTCCACAAGGAATCCGTCGGCCCGGGAGTCCATCTTTCATAATATACCGTTCCTATGACAACGACATCAGAGCGCAAGGAATGTCGTGGAAAGAGGTGACGCAATTGGCGCAAAGACGCTCTGAATGGAGGAGGCTGGTTTCTGCCCTATGCTCCCGAGAGGAGCGTTGAGGTGATGATGATAATCTGTATGCTCATTAAATGGTGATATAGTCAACAGGCTATCCCAGCTGTGAGAGATGGTGTGATGATATTAAGATGTAGATAAATTCGAGTACAATCAACACAAATTAAATAAATGAAAAAGTCTTATTGAAGTCTTATTTGTTTTGCTCGCGCCACCTTACAGATACCTATTATGTCTGTGTATAATGTACATATAGTGGTGTCGTAATAAATTAATAGAAATGTTTGTACCTATGTGTGTGTGTGTGAGGGTGTGTGTGTGTGTGTGTGTGTGTGTGAGAGTGATGATGGGTGATGATTACTGTAGCGATGTGATGGGTATATTAGCACAAGTAGGAGGTACCCAGCGAGCTCAACCTTGGGAACAACATGACTGGCAACATTTACCTCGTTTAGAGAACGATACTATGAATTATTTCAATATTGTTCAGAGGTTAAAAACATTTTTTCATGCATGTGTGAATCAATATATTGACCATTTTTTTATTTTTGGTAGTACAAAATATTATAATAAAACCCAACTTATTGTTGAAAGCGCTAGGCGTAACTGTGGTATATTTTGAATACATTACATATATTAAAACAGTGTTATATTTTATATTATTCAAATGTTGTTGCACAATGTCAACACTAAAACATTAATTCAATTTTATTTTTGATTTAGAAAATAGTATGAATTTTCACAGTCAAAATTATTTATTTTTCATACCCCTAAAAGTTAAGGGTGGTTCACCCCGAATTTTTTATTTTATTTTTTGGACAAAATTTTTTGTTTTTATTTTTTTTGTGGCGAGGCATTAAAAATACATACAGCCCTAAATTTTCACATTTCTACCATCAACCGCTATTTTACTTTATCTAGAAATAATGTATATGGCAAAACTACGTGTGCCGGGTCAGCTAGTATTCTAAAAAAAATATTAAAAAATCAACTTTTATCATGCTATCACATACATGTATATTGATGTTTAATACATAGTAGATAATATCGTAGTGCTAGTAACCATACGCAAGATTCTTATACTATGTTGGGATTAGCTAGATCTGTATGAGTTGCCCACAAGTTACATTATATTTTTAATCCCAATGGTTTCGTACACCTGTAACATGTAGTTATATTACGTTGCATAGTTTATTTGACTGGTCCTGTCTCAACTGTCAATCACTGCCTTGTGTTTATTTACACTTCACTTCAATATTAATCATATTTTATTATTGTTTTGTATTACTTTTTTATTTGACCAATTTTATGGGTATTTCCACACACATATTTAACAAGCTGACAGCGATTTGCATTCCACACTAGAATAAAAATAAAAATGGTAGATAGGTATAAATACAGCAATTATAAATAAATAAATTTAATTGGTATAATCGAAAATTACACCTTATAGCTCATATAGCATTGAGATTGAGATCATAGCATTTTTTGGTAAAGTCAAACTCGGTAGGAAAATGGTATGAAACAGAAGGAGAAATAAAAAGATAATAGATAAATTATTTCATCCGTGTATTATTTATTTATTTACATAATAAACGGCTGTATCAGCCTTTACAAATAATACAAATAAAAAGGAGCAGTCAAGAGAAATAATGCATAAAGAGAAAAACAATAGGTATACAAAAAGAAAAAAAAAAATAACATATGTATTACCAATTAGGTAAGTACTGGTATAAACAATTAGATAAAAAGATATAAACAATTAATTTATAATTTATCCGAGGCTTTATTCCGTTTCTGTTAGTAGTTGGTCATTTTAAGTATGTTGGGGGACAAGCCCGACGATACCGAGGCTCGGGGAAGGGACGGCTCCATCCTACCCTCTTCCCTCGTTCACAATACACCGTTCCTATGACAACGACATCAGAGCGCAGGGAATGTCGTGGAAAGAGGTGATGCAATTGGCGCAGAGACGCCCTGAATGGAGGAGGCTGGTTCCTGCCCTGTGCTTCCGAGAGGAGCGTTGAGGGCGATGAATGAATGAATGAATGTATATTATCCAGAATTTTCGAGCTTTTGCAAATTACAGATATTCTTAAAATATCCATTCTGAATGTCACATTATTTTCTATGGTACAATGTGTCCATTTTTTATTGCATGTATGTCCATGTACATAGCTATAACCAATTTATCTTGAAATCTTGATAGTAATTCGTATACTTTTCTAGTACCTACATAGATAATGCGATAGTTTCTACAATATCTTGATTGGTAGTTTCGGGCTTACATCGCGAGATTCCGATTTCGAACTCGGGTGAGAATGAGGGTGGGGATGTATTGTGTTTATAACAAACTCAGATTAATTTAAAAAATACTGATAAGTGTGTTGATCTGACGATAAATCGCTACTTAAAAATAATAGGGACACGAGCACGTTGCGGTTTAAGCAAAGTATATTTTTTATGATGTGTTATAATATGTATGTGCTTACTAAGTGGAGGAGTGTGAAAGAGATTAAGTTAATCAAATTTAGATCTGTTGGTGAATGATTTCCGGCATAATCTCAGTTCATAATAATAACACAGTGGTATATGATTTTATCTGATATTGTATAATGTGTGAATATTATTATTACGGTTGGGTTTTAGGTGTGTATGTATGTTGGGGTCAGTCATCACTTCTGCCACCCTCCCAGAACTGTCACCAGCAGGTTACAGAGGAGCGTACGTTTCCATTTAGTTCCGGTCAGTTTGAGGGAGGAAACCAACTAATTCATACTAGAATGTGAATGTTGTCGCCCGATAGTTAGATTAGCCATTTAACTAGATGACTAGTAGAATACCGGCATTCAATTGAATGGTTAGCCCTTTTGTTGAATCATAATGATGCGCCAAACGTTCAACATTCTATCTGATTATCCAGATTGTTGAAATTTAGTTTCTTTTCTTAGGGTCAGCATTTCTCGCTTCAATGCGACATTTAATCCTAATTGTGCATGTGTGTGTCATTAAGGAGATACATATCTTCAGGAACGGTACGAGGTATGTGATGGGTAGTACCCTTAAAAATAATATTATTAACTTTATTTGTCATTTTGACGCTAAGATTGATAAACTGGCTAGACCTTTGTCAGCCATTTAATTGAATATCTGCGTTTAACTAGCCGCCTAGCCATTTGGTTAACTGGATATTTAAGCTATCTGGCAGCGACATAAACCCCCAACATAAAAGACATGTACATTTTATAGAATCTAGGTACTTATACAAGCAACGAATGCTGTAAGAGAAAATCAACAAATAAAACAATTTCATACTATCTCATTCAACTTAAGGAACAAACTTTAAAATTTAAATTATCTTACTGTTTTTCACCTACAGTTCCACAGCCTTCTGTTCTCACCAATTTGTGTATATATTTTTTTATACGCGGCGGCAGAATTGCCATCCACACTTCTCAGCATTACACAACCAGATAAGTCTCCATATGATCAGTCATGATCACACAAAAACTTAACAGTCTAATGCCGGGAAAAATTCACCTATCCATATATACAGGATATCAAAGGATTAGGCTCAAAACGCGGGATCAAAATACCAGCATTGTGCCTGAAATATCTGTGTTCAGAAACCTTTTTACAATATTACAAGTGTTTATTATAATAGATTTTTGAATTTTAATGTACAAATTAACCGGTAAATCTAATTTTTGTAAATTATTTATTAAAGATTTCGGAGTTACCCCTGTAGCTGACATGACTAAAGGTATTTTATAAACGGACCTAGAATGCCAAATATTTTTTATTTCTCCTGCTAGTTCTGTATATTTACGTATTTTTTCAGCGACGGTTGTTTGTATATTATGTGTATTTGGGACAGCGATGTCGATTAGGTACGTTATTTTATTACGTTTATCATGTAATACTAAATCGGGTCTATTATGATGTATTTGTCTATCTGTTATTATGGTTTTATCATTTTTTAGTTTATTTATTTTATTCTTTATTATTATTATGCTTTTTTGTTTTACTGTTTTAATTATTTTGTCTCACTATGTATGTTTTTTTTATTTTTTTTACATGTACACGTAATATTATTCTCAATAAATATTATTACCACCTAAAAGGGACATATAAGCGAGAAGTAGTATAAAAGATTCCCACGATGGCGGTTTTGATTTTTCCTTCAGACCTGTCCCGTGAGGACAATTTTGGTTTGAATGTGCAGAAAAATAGGGGTCTATAACTCCTGAGATATCCGGGTGTGAGGTGGGTCTTTCTTCAATGTTTTTAAAATTGGGTTAGTTAAAATATTTCTATTTTACATATATAGCAATAGAACGATATAACTGGCTCTCTGTGCGTCAAATTCTATTAAATGTGTTTATAAAAAATCTTATTAGGTACTTTTTTATTTTATATTATTATTATTATTTTATTTAAGATATATTTTGTAATTAAGTAGGTACTTACCTATATCATTGTATATAGACAGATTTTTATTTACTATTATAAAGTTAAAAATGAATCCCTAGATCAGGGATGCACAGACTTATAGGGAACAGGGGCCACTCGGGAAGATTATGAGGCAAGGACGGGCCGCTATAAGAAAATTAACACTAAAAATTCAAATTTCTAGAAATGCACACACATTAAAATTTCTACCCCCCCCCCCGTCACCGAATTTTCAAAATGGTATAGTACTACTGTATAGGAATTTGAAATATTTCAAAAATACCTCGGTTATCTTAAAGAATATTTTCTCGCAGTACCTACATGTGTTTAAATTTTCAAAATGGTATAGGAATTTGAAATATTTCAAAATCTCCTCAGTTTTGTTAAAGAATATTTACTCGAATTATTAAGTATCCGGTACTTTTACCGAATATCCGATTATTACTGGTATTGACAATTTTTTTATATTGTATAATTCGCTGGCGGGCCGCAGATATACCGACCGAGAGCCGCATGCGGCCCGCGGGCCGCGGTTTGTGCATCGCTGCCCTAGATAGATCAATAAAGTGTTTCGTTCTCTCTGCCTACCGCGCTTAGAATACGGCGTGAGGGTATGGTGTAGAATTATTATCAATATTTTAATGACTTTAAGCATAATGAATGATAATAGACATACAATTCTTTCATTCATTCATACCATCACGACATTTCCCACTACTGGGGTAGCCAGTTAACAAACTGCTCTATAAGTTTGCGAATTAGACAACATATTTCAAAAAGAGATCACATTTTCAATCGGTACACGATAATTCAAGCGATCACTTAAGCCAGCCTAAAGCCAATTCGCAAACGTCGGTACGACTTCCTCAAAATTATATAATGCGCTTATCTATGTCTTGGTGCCTTCGTATATTGTATGTACATATATTATAAATAATTATTTGTCCATCTCACAGTTCGTAATATTGGTAAATCCTTACTCCCGATTCAGGGAATCAAGTTTGCTCTCCAAACTTATTTAATATAAATTATCTATTTATAGGTACTTATACCTTCCTAAATATCTGTCTTTACATTGACACGAACAAATACGTATTCTCTCTCTTTTCATCCAGTTGAAAATATAGAATTATAGAGAAAAGAAATATACCGAATTATTTATTTCATTTCTCTTTTCGTTTCCATATCATCAAAGAGATAGAACATTTCTTCGCATCCTAATATAAATCTAGCTGATTCCCAAATACAGCCATAGGGCTATTAGTTATATTGTGGGTGGGTATGTTAAAAAGACGATATACCATTGGGGAAAAACAGGATGAAATGCCTATTGAAATTTTTAATAGCTTTGTTAGTTCCGGTGTACATAACATAATTTATTTTACAACTAATAAATAGACTAGATTTTTGTAGATAGGTTTATTTCTATCTAGGTATTTGTTTATTCACTGTGTCGGTGTTTAGGTAGTAGAATTCCATAGCGAAATAAATATAACAAATGTTTTATTCTACTATTTATTTATTTGACGAGAGAGACGTCTTTCGTCTTGTAAGGTCATTGTTAATATCATTATCGTACAAATAGATTAAACAATGAACTAAATGGATGGAATAAACAGCTGAACAGAAGATACCTTTAAAGAAACACTCGAAACTTTAAAGAAAAGAGTGGTGGACGTATTTTAGCCATGGACTCCACGGAATAAGTTTTTTTATATATTTCATATTCCTACATATATCAATCCTGACAGTTAAATCACCGATTTCATTTAAGTGTTATGACAACATATAAATACGGGAAATATAAATATATTCATAATGTTCGATTATCATAATGCGTCTCTTCAGAATGTAGCAACATGGAATATAACAAAGAAACTGTCACATTTAAAAAGAGAACTTTTCAAAACTGGCCGCATGGAAAATGAACGGGTGGCAGCCATTGTTGTTGTATTGATATTATTATTTTTTACGTTGGCAACTGGCGTATTTTTTATTATTTCTATGGAATAAAAATATTCAGCAGTAAGGCTGCTGGTAAAAAAAACTTATTATTATTATTTTATTTATTTATGTACGAAATATATTTTAAGAGGGTTACTGACATACAATGGAGAGCACTTATTGCATTTTCAAGTGTCTGGGGCAAAGATTTTTACGATATAGAAACTGGGCACACCCGGCCGATTGTAGGTTGGGGCTGCCTGCAATAAAAATTATTTTTCCATTGTGATACTAACTACTAAATACTTACCATATTCCCATTATGTGCTCATTTATGTAATCATAATGTATAAAAAATACATGAAAACACAGGTAAAGAACATTTTAATCAGCAAATCAACTACATATTCATTTTGCATTTCGGTAAAATTGAAATGTTGAGCAATTCCACAGAATTCCATACAAAACCTAGAACCCTGACTCATTTACAAAAGTGAGGCAAAAAATCTATGAATTTTTGACAGAACGGTTGGCGAAAGCGTGTGGTGTTTCCTACATTTTATGAAGTATTTCTCGCATTTTTTATAAAAATATATAATTTTTTCATTTATAAAAACGTAATTGGACATTTTTTAAGTTCTTGTCGACGTTTTAAGCGATTTACCACACTTCTTTTCGCCAACCGATCTGTCAAAAGTGCCGAAAAATGGTGCCTCACTTTATTACAATGAAATACATACGAGTACTCCATCTAGGTATTATATATAAAAATCTATGAGCAATTCATGTCTTTCTCTCTTTCTTTTATTTTTTATTGGCTCTCACTCTTGTTGGTGTTCCTAGCCAGAACCTACAAAGCAAAGAGTTATCAACCTATGTAGAACAAAAAGAAAAACATATTTACAGTTGTATTAACCGAATTGTATTAACACTGTCTTAAAACCGAAATGTTTCTGGACACTTTATCTCTGTTATCTGTACCAACTGTATATGTATATATGTGTGTATGAATGTGTGTATGTATGTATGTGTATGTGTGTGTGTGTGTGTATGTATATATGTATATATATATGTATATTATTGTATTGTACTTAATTTTTGCATATAATATTGGTTTAATTTATTATGGTTAATTATGTCACACATGTATTGTGTGATATCACTTTATTTTAATTTTTCCCAATATGGGCTATTTTTGTTTCTTTTTGTTTATTGTTCCAACGAGGCGACTTACGTTGATCTGTTCTTCGGGTCGCCCCTGAGGAAATGAAAGTGATGTGTGCAAATTCGGATAAATAGGAGTCTCCGACTCCTGAGATATCCGAGTGTGTAGAGGTTCTTTCAATGTAGTTGTATTAAATGGGTTATTAGGTAGAGCATAAGGAGTTGGAATATGTTTTTGTCTCTTGCACCCAGTAGCAAGGAAATGTTTGTTGGTAATGGAACCTTGTTGTGTACTAAGTTGTTAATGATGCAATTCATGTCATACTTACTGTCGATTATTTTAGAAGACTGGTCATATGAATAATGAAAGACATTTTCGATGCTTCTTCAGTTGATATACAAATGACTTAATGTTGAAAAGATAATAACATCTATCGACTAATTAATATACGAACAAATCATATTATTTGCTAAAAAAAATCGTGTGCTTTCATGCTTTAAGTATAGCTAGAAAAAATAACCTGATAACTTATAAGACTCGTGTAAATAATAGATATACCGAAACAATATGTAATTAGTTGAAAATTCAATTGGTTTATGTATGTTTTTAAATATTTTATTGAAATAATATTATCTTATTCTGTAGGTGCCCTGTCGGTCCCCCCGACGTTGGCGATCACTCTGCCATAGGCTTCTCGGTCTTGCGCTGTCTGGAACAACTCCTCCACACCTCTCATTTCAGTCCAATCTCTTGTATTGCGCACATTATATAATTATTGTACACATTAAATATATACACAAGCAATACACTCAACTATTTTATATTATCTATTTTATCCTACGTTATTTAAAAAGGTGTGCTGCTATCGATAATATTATATAGATAGTCGATACGATTTTGACATTCCTTTTTATAACAATCCCCTTGTTCAGGTGTAACAACATCTTGGAGAGTGAATGTTTATCGTTAATACATAATATTTAAAATGACGTATGTGCAAATTTTTTATTTTGCCATACTCTAAAAGAACTGAGGGCCTTAAATGGCCACATTGAGCAATTCATCTACAGATGATTCATTTTCCGAATTGCCAGCAGATTCGTAGCAATTCCTCTAATTTTCGTAAAATGGTCACGATTGTACGCGATTCACCCGCAATTCATTTCATCAAATGATTCATATTTGGTGAAATGTCGCCGTTAAATAGTTTTACAATTCCTAATATGAGTTCGTCGGTAGCCTGGAGGTAGAGTCTCGGCCTCTTGAACAAGGGGTCGGCGGTTCGATCCCAGGTGCCGGCAAACTCCCCTTTCACGACACAAGCTTTTAGCTTACTGTGGAAGGTGTATAAGGTTGTATTTGGGTTTATAACAAAACCCAGATATATCTTTTTAAAAAAAAAAAAAAAAATATGATCCTATTATGATTCATATAAAGTGGCCTATTTAGCCCCCCTGTTCATTAGGGTGTTATATAAAAATAACCTTTTGGCAAAAAAAAATGTTTATCATCTCTGGTGCGTATAAAATAAAATATATATGGTAAATGCATAGGTAGGAAATATACCTCCAAATAATTATATATCTATATATACCTACAACATTTGCACACAATAATGCAATACATAATAATATTAACATACCATCATCTATAAAATAATTATAATATCTGAGTATATACTTTCCATTATTACTGTGTGGAATTTTCATAGAAAAACACATTAACATTACCTACAAGTATGTAAGAGCACAATAAAATCTGACATGTTAAGCGATTCCACACCTACCTTATATAAAATCAACCCAACTCTCCCCTTGTACTGTGTTTGGGTTATTTAAGCTTTCGTGGTAAGAATTTTATATGGAATGTAGTGGGTTGGTGGTCGAAATATTTTAGTTTTCATTGTTTATTATCGAAGGAGTGTTATTACCGATATATTAATAAAATTTTAGAATTATGCTTGTTAGTTAATGGATCTCATATTTTTAAATCGCCATTCCATTTTTGAAATTCAAAATATATTTAAAAGCCCGTGATACAGAAACTTCGAAAAAAAGTCTTAAAAAACACAAAATCTATTGGACACATCTAGATTGAAGAACCATGTTTACACAATAGTTGGCTCTAGGCTGGCTGATGTGATCACTTTCGGTGTCCAAAGACAACGTTCACCAATTCCGTGTCACAATATAATGTGTCTTCTATTTCAGAACTAGAATGGTTGAAGATTTCTCTTCATGAAAGAAGAATTTTTCATGAAAGCATTCCGAAGACGATTTGTTTAAATAGGAAATATAATACAAATATTTTATAGTACATTTTAGATATTTTCAAATAAATAAGAAAACTCAGTCAGATCATTATCCACAGATTACGTTCGCATGTTTGAATTTCAAAACTCGAACAGAAAAACGTAGAAATTGTAAAAATCATTTCTTCGATTTCTCTCTTCCCGCGCTTTGATTTCAAACAAGTTTCCTAATTAATCGTTATCCCGCAGTGGAATCCCCTATCTCTCTCTCATGAAATAAATTCAGAATGATGGTAATCAATGAAGTAGGTATGTCTGAGTTAAATGAACCCACCACCCAGTCCCAGATATAATATATATTCAAGTGCCGCTGTGCCGGAATATTTGACTTGTCCACTGAAGCGGATATATTTTATAGGGAATTTCCTTTGATATCTTTGATAATATGCACACGTCAAAAGAATGAGATGGAAACCTTTTTCGTGATATGAAGAAATCACAAAATCATTAATATTTGTAGTAAGTAATAAATTACGCATGGAAGATTCTCGTCATTATATTATTATTGTGAATATATGTATTACAAGTACCATCATGTATTTATTATTGTAGAACATGACCCCTTAACAAGATGTCGCCTGCCCGTCAAGCCCGCGGCACCCCGCCATCATTTGACATTCTACATTTGAATTTCACAGCATGAATTTGCCGCCGTATTTAGTGTTGTCAGCATGTGGGCATTCATGAAGAAATGTGGCCATCAACACCCATTATTATAACTATTATAATATCTTTATCATAAATATTATATCTTTCTAATAATATTTCATATGAGTTCAGAAATACTTACTTTTGTGTTTGTACAAATCTCTTGTGTTTGCTCATTTCGTCTTATGGGAAATGATTTTCACATATCTACTTGTTAAACTTTACTCAGTCTAATGTCCATAATTTTTGTGAGAAATTAGTTTAGACTCTAGGTACTCTACAACTTTAAATTAAACTCAAAAGAATCAAATTGAGACTATTTACACCAAGCATGTCAAACTCAAATCCTAACACGGGCCAAATAAAAAATTAAAAGTTTATGTGGGCCACAAAAAAATGTTTATACTGTAAACAAGGTTTATTTTGAAAAGTATAAAAAAGGTAAAATTAATAAAGAGTACTTTTTTTGTACCGTTATGTTTTGTACTGCTAGTGGACCGCAAAGTTATACGTTGTGGGCCGCATGCGGCCCGCGGGCCGCAAGTTTGACATGCTTGATTTACACATTAGAATGGAAAAAAAATCTTGCCACTTAAGTATTACCAAGCTCATTATTGCATAAGTCAATGTTTTTTGTGTTATTTTCGTTTCTACAGTTTTCTTGATTTCATTTGATTCGTTGTTTCAGGATCTGATATCGATAATGTGGTTTTATTTCAATTGGAATGACTCATGAGTATTCACATTCAATTCTTTTCATAACTTTGCTTAAGGTTAATTTGGTAACCGTGCATGCCAATTTTATTTTACCCTAATATTATTTTTTTATTAAAATACTTCACGATATATTTTTAAACATGTTAAAATGATACAAACATATATGTATTTATATTCTACAAGCAGTTATCTTTCTACTCTAGAATTATTTTATGTTCAATTTAACGTCTCTATCAATAGGAAGGTTATTTAATGAAACGATCTATAAATTAAAAATAAATATATGAAATGGTTAATTATGTATCCATGATTGATTGAAAGGGTGTAGCAATAAATAATTAGACCAACGATAAGTAATATAAAACACGGATGTATTGTTTTGTCATGTCTGCAGGGAGACTCATGGTACCCACTTGAGGTCCTTGAGGTATCCCGCTGCGTAAGCTTCTATTTTATATATGTAGCCTGAAGCTATATACTTCTGGAGGGAAGCACCAATAGGGTAAATATTATTGCAGATGATAAATAAATAGATAAATATAATATGTACAGCTTGTTATTTTAACTCATTCAATGTAAGTATGTAATAACATCCAAATCTAAGTACGTACCTACCTATAAGTATTCCACTGTTTTTGTGGGGGATATTGAATAAAGTGCATAAAAAAATTAATGGGTTAGTTGGAAGATATCGCGCTTCAGCGATAAACTCGCCCATTGCACAAATTGTTTGTTCACTAATAATGTTGTCATGTTTTTTCTATTGTTTTTTTTGTACAATAAGGATTTTTATTTTTATTATAACTCTTAGGTGAATAATTATAGTGATTGAAAACAAATTAAGATGGTACGGAGTACGGACACATTTTGAGACAACCACAGAATTATGTGATACTTAAAGAGGACAATGGACCTAGAAAAGGACCCAGAAAACCAGTGACCACCTAGATGTCCACAATGACCAGGGACCTGAGGGAGGCAGAACTGCGTTCGGAGGATGCAGGGGATCAGAAGATTTGACGACGTGAGGATTATGAGAGCGACCCCAAATAAATGGGATAAAAGCGAGTGCGAAGAAGAAGGTAAATAATTATAATAAAAAATATAAATTATTACACAACCTATGAAATTTTTGCTGAATAATCATTATTGTGTCGTCTTTTCAGCACACAAGTTTTAATTATTTATAGTTACCTATTTGTAAATGACGCAAGTAGGCTATTTTATAATTTGTACGCTTGCGGGCTGATCCATTGACAGGAATATTTTGATATTAAATTTATCAACAATATGGCAATACCGTTAAACAAATTATATCAATTTAATAAAAAAAATTTATTCCCCTTAAATTTTTCTCTAGAATGTCCTGATTACTATATTACTAACGGTACAAAAATATAGATCTAGTAAATTGCACCTCGACATTTCCTTTCAATAATTATCACAAATGAATCGACAACAAAACGCAGCTATAAAAAAAAAATCGTGTTCATTCACGAGCTATTTAATTGTCAAGTGTTAACGGACACGTTTTTGTTTAAATTTTCCGCTATTTTTCATTGTTTCCTGTGTTGCCAGCATCTCTACAATATCCGCTCCCAGTGTTGCCTGATGTTGTCGAGTAACTGCCGCTACTGGCTCTATACGTATAGCAGACTGCCAGGAAGCCACTTGAGATGAAAACAATGGATTTCTAGAGTCATTATGCGCGAATATTCAAGTGGCTAACATCTAACGATTGGTGAAACTTAATTTATACTCGCCTGTGCCTACATATATTTGTATTCATCGCGTCATGTGTTGAAAGGTGGCTTATTATTTGTTCCATTAGAAATAATATACTTCGATATTTTGCTTTTTGTCGATGGTGGGAACAAGTTCATAATAATTGTGATAATATGCATGTGTGCTTGTTTTTTTTATGTATATAATAATTTGACTGTCTCAAAGGCGCAATATTTAATTTGCCCTGAAACATATTTAGTGCTTACTTCTCAATGTCACTGGTTGGTTATTTCAGTATATCTTATTCCTTACAAATAATTTAGATAATTACATACATAAATTTAGGATCCACAGTTCATAGACCCAAGTGAAATAATTAGAAGATGATCTAATGTGTTAAAAATATTTAAAAAATATTGCGGAGACAAATTTTTATTAAAAAGAATTTATTTTACAAATATAGTCACATGTATATTATTGAGATATAATTTACCTACCTGCATTTATTTTGTATCGTTATAAATGAATTTGATAATATAAAATAATATGCAAGGATATTATGTATATAATTTTAAAACAATGTAATACATATGTATATAAGTAAAATAACAATAAAAAAATTAAAGACAATCAATATCTACAATTCAGCGATGAGGCATCCCACTCATCGTGGGTGTCTACGTTTTTATTGGCACGAAGAGGACAATCTGCATGTTTGGTAAACGCGATTAATCCGCTGACTACCCTACTTTTGGGATGTGCACTGATGGTACAGTGGCAGAAGCAACAATAAAAACTTAGCCTAACGATATAAGTTAAAGGTTTTTTTAGTCAGTTAATTTGTTTCTTTCCATCTCCATGCAACACAATAGTAAAATAAAAAAATATATAAAAGATAGGTCCTTAAAATAAATCAAAAATACTGTCAATATTTATAAATTGCATACCTACACCTTAATATAATTTATGACATGTATTTTTGTCTAAAAACAGATGTAGACAAAACATAATACATTATATTATTTACACATGTTGAAAAGTCGAAAACTTTATTTAGAAAAAGGAATTGCACATTAGTACCTACATGACATAAAAATATTTAAGAAGTAAATTAATGTATCTATAAATCATACATTATATCATCAAGACATTGTTCGAATTAAAACAAAAATAAAAAATGCACTCATCACTAAAATAGATACTTCATAGTCTTTACATTAGTTATAAAATCAATAAAATATAAAAACTATAAGACTGTCTTTACATCTTTACCAGCTGATAAAAACTAAAAAAAAATTGTTGGGCCAATAAATTATTTAAGACCAGAACCATATACATACACTTATTTGGATGGGATGAAAATTATTCTCGCATTTTATTAGTAATAAGGTTAACATTATTTACTTAAACCTTTTGGGAATAATAATATGGTTTAAAGTATTCCCGAATCTAAAATGTGGTGGAAATGAGACCACAAGTCTGAAAGTACTAAATACTATAAAACATAAAATGCCTGACTATTCAACGTCTCTGGTATCCATATCCCCATTGATTTTGATTATCTCTCCCAGAATCCCGATAGCGTCCTCCTCTGTTGGACTGATTAAAGTTACCTCTGTTTGATTGATTGTATCCACCACTACCACTAGTCCGATTTGAATTTGATCCATACCCTCCACCTCCCCCGCCTCCTCCTCTACTCCCTCCTTGTTGATAACCTCCGCGATTTGATTGGTAACTACCAGAACTGGAGCTATTATAGCCCCCATACCCCGAAGAGCTGTTATAGTTTCCTCGACTGTTTGAGTTATATCCTCCTCTGTTTTTAGAATCGTACTCTGATCTGCCCGAAGAATATCCACCAGATCCCTGTTGCTGATCGTACCTGGGACGTTTGTTATCGGGACCTGAAGATGTGTACGATGCTTGGCCTCCAGTACTGAATGTAGTTCGTCCTCCGTAACCTGAAGAAGAACAAAAAAAATCAATAAATTAATTTTACAATTAGGTACATGATTATTGAGGAAATAAATAGGTAATTTAATTGTTAGTAATGTAAGCAATATATGACGCCATGAATATATTTGATAATAACATAAACTAAAACATGTGTTTACATTAAAATTGTCTTTCACCATAATTATCAATAATCAAATTTATGAAGTATAAATCTCTCTACACACGTCATACTAACTGATGAAAAAGGGCAGATAAAGTTCAAAATCAAATTCTCATACATCAGCATAGCGCCACAATGTAAAATTTAGCAACATAAGTTGCATAGTCAAGGATAGATTTGCATTTTTCCTGTAGCATCTATGTATGTAAAGTTGAAATAAATCAGGAATATAATAGGTTGGGGAAAAAGTTTCTTCGCATTTTATATGAAAATTTAAAACTTTTTTTTTGAAAGTTAATTTACATTTAATTACAATATATATGTGCCATTTTGTTCGTAGACTTTTTGCCATCTTGTAGGTAGAGACATGATCCCGTTGCTGTAGAAATTTTGGGACTTCTGATCAAAAAACCGCAACAAGTAGTTTTTACAGTCCTCTTTTGATGTTAACCTGACACTGCCTAAAGAATTCTGAAGAGACCGAAACAGGTGGAAATCTGAAGGTGCAAGGTCAGGGCTATATGGCGGATGCATTAACACCTCCCAGTCAAACTCTCTTAATTTTTGCTGAGTGGCTAAAGATGTGTGTGGTCCAGCGTTATCGTGATCCAGACCACACCCTTTCTTTTATGCAATTCTGGCCGCTTTCTCTCAACTTCTTGCTTTAATCTCATCAGTTGTTGGCAGTAGAGATCCGATTCGATGGTTCTGCCCAGCGGTAAAAGCTCATAATAAACAATGCCCTTCCAATCCCACCATAGACACCGCATTACCTCTTATTGCGAGTAAATCCATGTTTTGCCCCAGTCTGTGAAGCCTGACTGACCTTTGACCAAAATTTTATTCACACGTTCTTGACATACGTGATCCATTTTTCATCACCAGTTATCAGTCTCTTAAAAAACGGTTCGGTTTCATTACGTCTCAATAAATAATCGCAAATGAGTACACAGTTCATTAGGTTTCTTTCAGTGAGCTCGTGTGGCACCCAAATATCGAGCTTTTTATTGTACCCAGCTTTTTTCAAACGGGTCAAAACTGTTTTGTGGTCAATTCCCAGTTCTACAGCTATGTCTTAACTGCTGGTATGCCGATCTTGCTCCACTTTTTCAAAAATAGCGTCCATTTTATCCGTAACAGGGCGACCAGAGCGAGGTGCATATTTGACATCAAAATTCTCAGATTGAAAACGCTTCAACCAACTTTGTGCTACTCTTACTGATACTGCATTAGGTCCATAAACGTCATAAAAAAAATTGCGGCTTGCATTGCATTTTTTCCTTTTTTGTAACAAAATTTTAAAATGTAGGTATCTAATTTCTCCAGTCGATTCGCTCATTTTGACAGAAAGAAAAACAAATGAAAAAAAGCGGGAAACAAGTAATTCTTTTTTTGAAATGTCACCTTTTTAATGCCATAAAAATCAGCCAGATACAAATAGTACAGCCAAAGATATTTTGTTACAAGTTTATACATACTACAGTATATACGAAAAGACTTTTCCCCGACCTAATATTTTAAAAGTTGAATGCGTGATGCATAAGAATTTGAACCTCAGGGTGTATTATCTGCACAATACAATACATTATATTATATCTCTCTAATATATACGTGAAGTAAGTAAATATAGTATTTAGTGTTGAATTGAAAGAGAAACAATGAATAGAGCGACTAATGCAAATCCGTGATTACACACTCCAAAGGCGTCTTTATGGAGTGTGTATGAAGTAATATGTACCTGGTACATAGTAACACATTATATTACATATTATATCCATATTACACTGTACAGGCAAACAGAATATTGTGTAAGACAAAAGCAACTAACTTCGCCATAGAAACTCAGACGGCTAATCCATATAGGTATACACTTTAAAATAGGTACATACATATATTGAAATTATAACTCACGTTCTTATACCTATATTATGTAAACAGTTAATAAAAGATGTATATACGCCAAATAAAAAATTATGCCCTATACGCTGGCATGTTATTTTTCAATTTGGAGAAGGATGATTTTTTTTTTAAATATCCGCATAATACTTATAGTAGGTACACCAGCATTTTTGCCGATTGTTATTCCTTATTAATTTAATTCTTTTACAAGCCATATATGTTAGTTACTCTCCCCTGAAATGGGATATCAGGAAACAACATTACACATTGAACATGCAGAGAAAATAAAAGACGAAACAACGACCAAAATATATATGGTTTAAAAAATAATGAGTTTTAGCAGAATTTTAATGAATGTTACATAAAAAATAAAACACCGCATAATTTAATTATGAATATTACATAAAAAAATAAAACAGCGTATAATTTAACTATGAATATTACAAGACTCAGAGGCCTTTCGGGAAGACACCCGTCATCAGTGAGTTTTTATTTCTGATATAAATAACTCTTATTTATAATAACTCTTCTAGAAAATTACTGACGAATGGCCTCTGAGCCTAGTAATTAATATTCTAAGTGAAAGTAAACAGAGTTTTATTTTTTTAACTGAAATTCATTGCAACGATTTTTTAACAACGTTACTCCAAATAAAACACAACCATCATAATTTTAATAGAAGATTTTTCATTTATTTTTATAGTTTAGATACATACATAAACTATAAAAATAAATGAATAATATCAGTGAATGTACCTAGTTGAGTTACTTTGTCTAGCTCGTGAGGGACGGAAAACATAAAACATTTATAGAGTTCAAGGGACCACATAACAAACAAGGATTATACAAATGGTATACAAGGAGTTGTACTAAGCCTTCAAAAAGATTTGTAGGCAGAAGTGAGAAGCCTAAATAAAATGATAATCTTTAAGTGCATTTTAATCTGTGTACCTAATAGGTACCGTGTAAGCTATCGCGGTAATGAAATAACGGAGATCGAATATTATGTTCAGGTAAATGATAGCAGTGAAATAACTATACCGCGTATTAAACAGAAGATAAATGAATCCGTATATGCTTAGAATTTATATTTTGTTGAAATAGCTTTATTTCTCTCGGATATTTCAGAAGTCCAAGGACTCCTATTTATTAGAATTTATATATGTGAAATAACTATACCGCGTATTAAACAGAAGATAAATGAATCCGTATATGCTTAGAATTTATATTTTGTTGAAATAGCTTTATTTCTCTCGGATATTTCAGAAGTCCAAGGACTCCTATTTATTAGAATTTATATATGTGAAATAACTATACCGCGTATTAAACAGAAGATAAATGAATCCGTATATGCTTAGAATTTATGTATGGAAAATAACTATACCGCGTATTAAACAGAAGATAAATGAATCCGTATATGCGTAGAATTTATATATATTATGTGAAATAACTATACCGCGTATTAGACAGAAGATAAACGAATCCGTATATGCTTAGAATTTATACCTATAAGCGCCACATTGTGGTATTTAGTCCATAAAAAATTAACATATCCATAAGTGCAAAATATTATAATAAAAAAAAATTGAAAAACGATTTTACTAAAATTTTGATGAAAACATCGGTAACCATTGTTTTTTCTATATCTCTGAAATGTTTCTTAAAAAAAATAACTCTCAATTACGATTAGATACAACATGTTAATGTTCTTTTTCCGTATTTTCTAACAATTCACATTCCGTACATGAAGGAGTTACATAGATATGGAGAAAGAGCAAATTATCAACGACGAGAGTTGCGCATGTAATGTAACTATTGTAGGGAGCTATGATCCAAGAGTATTCAAGAAGATTATGGGATTATCATTGTGGTGTTATGTGTAATATGCTCATACACACACATAAAAACTATATTAAGTATATTTACTTATGTACGTAGTCAGGCATTTATATCAATCGCGGAAGAATGGACGAGTTTTTTGTATATACATATTATATCCGATTTTATATGGATCGAGTACATTGGTTAATTAACTCATTATTGCCCAACTTTTTTTTTTTTTTAATTTTTTGAAACCGTCTTAAAGAATTATAGATTATTGATAGTTTATTAGGTTTCTAGTGAAAAAAATGCAAAAAAAAAAATTTTTACCCAAAAATTGGAGTGTTCCCAAATGGGAACTCTGGGATAATAAGCAACAAAATAAGTGCAGTATAAGAAGCATACAAATAATAAAATGTAACATTCATAACATGTGAAAAAATGTATTTGATGAACATCATATAATATTTATAAGTTTTTTTATTGAAATTATCAACAAAAAAAAACAAACATAGACAATAATCAAA
Organism: Athripsodes cinereus; assembly: GCA_947579605.1. Taxonomy (NCBI): domain Eukaryota; kingdom Metazoa; phylum Arthropoda; class Insecta; order Trichoptera; family Leptoceridae; genus Athripsodes; species Athripsodes cinereus. The sequence goes on along the minus strand of OX388321.1, from coordinate 19,244,183 downwards.
AAATAAAAATAATTATGAAAATAAAAAAAGCGTCATTTACTTAGCATGAAATGCTCTAGAACAATTCATGTGAATGTGCACTTGACATTTTTGACAAATCTTTCTTGATTTTGCTTTGGGACAGTAACAATCCAATGTTTTATTCCATCAAACCGGTCGTTAGAATGAACTTTGGAAGACATAGGTTTAGTACTCTTAGTCCGACCAAAGGCTGTAATTAGTGTTCCATATATTTTTTAAATATACCATCGCAATATTTCGTCGAAAAGCAAGGTAGTCAAGCACAGGAGGCTTTTCAATTTTTTTGTGCAATTGCCAGATGTTGTGGACAACAGTGTCAATATAATAGGCGAACAAACACCACCACCATTTTTTTGATCTGATGCCGACTCTGTAATTTCTTATAGTTTGGTCCATTCGATCCACGCCACACATAAGCTTCTTATACTGTGCAATAACATTTGGCTGAGGTATTGACATTCTCTTTTTCTCCTTCTTGACCCATCTTGGTGCCAGCCTCCTGCCCATCTTGAACAATTGTATAATCTGCTTCTGTTTGCATCTGACGACCACTCTGGACAGACATCGTTTTCACATCTGGACAGACATCATTTTCATCGCCACTATCTTCTTCAGATTCATTTCCTTCTATTGGTGGTTGTAAATATATGTACTCCTATGTTTGCTGCATTTAAATCCTTTTCATTTTCCAATATATCTATAATATTTGCAGTTGTTAAGCTGTATTAAAAATAAATAAAAATGTTAAGAAATGTTGTCATACAAAACTATTACTACTATAATATTATCCCATAGTTCCCATTTGGGAACATTAAAAATAAAACTATAATAATTGGAAAAATATATAACAATAATATTTTTTTTGTGTTGTAGATAACAATTATACTTTATTTTTAGTAAGTATTCGTATTTTTTGAAAACAAAAATTATTTTTTTTAAAAAATATTCATACATGTTTTTCGCCACGTCGTCAACACTAAAAAACGCAAAATTCAAATTGACACAACAGGACACTAACGCAGTCTAGCATAAACTGAACTGCATTAAAAAAATGTCCACTATAACTACTATTTTATAACAATTAAATACCGTCGTTAAATCTATCCTGTTTTGAAATATATTTGTTTTAACTTTTGTTCCCATTTGGGAACTCTGGTCAATAATGAGTTAAGAAAGATAACAATGTTTGGAAAAAAATATTAGAATAAATAAGAAGTTTTCCACACTGAATATGATATTATTAAACTAACGTAAAAAAACTATTTACATTTCACCACTGTGCTACCGAGACATGACACATTACACTAGGTACCTACTGTTCATAACATCTATAAAACAATTTGCGAGCATTTCACTTGGTGGGGAAAACTGGCAAAAGGAAAAAATAATAACGTAAAAACTTCAAAGGAAAATTACAAAATTACTTCGAAACCGTGCTGATGGAAAATACAAAGACCTCAAATACGTACTACACACGTACATACATTATGTGGATGGGTGGGTGTGTAAGTAGTAGGATGGTGACTATCAAAGGAGATGCTTCAAAAATGTCTACACAATCTTTGAAATAAACAAAAATTAAATTACGTCTTGATCGGGATGACATCCTTAAAAGAATATAAGATTTCACCTAGTAACTAAGTAAAATATAAATTATTTATTATATATATATGGGTATACTTATTTGATGTATATTTGCTAACTACTTAGAAAAAATGGTGATAGGTTGCTGCATATTTAGAAAGTTTATGTATGGTAAAACAATGACTATACATTGTGTTGATTGTTTGGTAAAAACAACTGAACTATTCTAGTGAATTTTCTCATCCGATCCCATTAATTAAATCTTATCTATCTATACATACCATCACGATTTTTCCCACAAATGAGGAAAGTGCATGAATTGTGCTTAGCATTCAATTTTGTTACTAAGTCATATTTGTAAATTTACATATTAAATTGCTGATACGATTTTTTTAAAGTTTTAAAATTTATGCGGGGCCACTTCGGCTGGTACATCTACTCGTGCGTGCTCCCGAGGCTAAAAGCTACAACAAAAAACAGATGGGGACGAGGAGAGAAGATGAAAGGGAAAGAAGAATGTTGAAAGAAGCCGCTTGGAACTCAAAACAGCGCGAGTATAGTGCACTTGTGATATCAATACGGAGAGGCGCAAAATAACTTCTGTTGACGAACATAATAATTATGTGAAACAATATGCATTTGCATTAGGTGAGTATGTTATTCGAATAAGTATGTGAAGTGCTATTAAATACATATTATATATAATACTTAATGTTATGGTCTGCCACAAGAAGAAAGAATCACTTACATACAAACCATATTATTATTCTATTTTTTCTCTCATTTATGTAATTGAAAAACAATAATTTTTAAATATCTATCGATATAATAAGCAAATACCTGTAAGTAGAAGTAAGTTTTAGTGTATAGATGATAATATAATAGTGAAAATATTAAACCTACGTAAAATGTAATCTTGTATTATTTAATTGTAAATGGTCTAGTGTAGTACATTGTTGAGTATACATTTGTTTGCAGATGAAAATTTATGAAATAGATGTAGTAAGATGTAAGTAATTTTTGGATTAAATGGAAGAAATCGCACATTTGCGATAAACTAGGCCTCTATATATCGATTGTATTTCATTTGAACGTATTTCTCTATGGAATTGTTTGCAGTCAATGCACAGTAAAGAATAAATAAATAAATAATTACATCTAGAAACATGTATCAATAAAATGTTTCGGAAACAATAAAAAAATATCTAATGGAGGAACGAATAGGTACAACATAAAATGATGTTTCAACAATATATTTTGTAAGCGAATTATGTCGTATGGAAGTAAAAACTAATTAGTAAAATAATAATAAAATTTACAGAATATGAAAGTTAGAGGGAAATATTACTGTCGGGAAGAGTAAGTTACCTACCTTACAGTATAGCCACGTTTTGGAATAGAATTAGGTGAACTGTGGGTCATACGTAGAGCTGAAAAGACTGGCTGAGAATAGAGACGAATGGAGAAGAAAAAACAAACTCGTTGCAGACCAATCCAATGGATTGTAACTCATTATATATAGGTGCAAGTAATTACTATATTATGTTGTGATAATGGCTTGTGATTTTTGTAAATAATAGAGATGAAATATACCAACTTAAAGACAAAAATTAAATTTCAATTCAAATTGAACGGTATATTCATCTAGATCAAAAAAAAAAAACAAACAAATAACTTGGCTATATACTTAAGAATTTATTTATTTATAGAAATATATACGGGAAGAAGCCTTTTACATGTTTACATAAATTTAAAAAAAAATACAAAGACAACAATGACATAACAATGGATATAAAAATACTTAGTGTCGAAAAATCAAACAGTAACTAGAGAAATGTATTAAGAATAAGAATTCAACCCATGACCATAAATTTATCTAGATTTCAGACATCAGTCCAGCTTATTTTAATAGACATACGAGGCGACTCAAGATAATATTATATTTATACTACTACTACTTATACCATCAAGACACGACATAATTCACATGTTGGGTAGCCAGCGGAATAACTGCATGTACTTTTTTTGAATTTGTATTTGAAAAATATATTACTTGCGAAAGGGTTTGATTGTAAGTAGCAAGGGTTGCTTCTACTTATCTACACGTGTAGCAGGTGTAGCTGTATATTATAATATGTATGTAGATGTAGATGCCCTCCATAGCATGCTACGGAGAATAAGGGAAATCACGAAGACAACAATAATTATAAACTGTCGCAACGAGATAAATAATATACAACACTGTAAAACAACACGACAATATACATGCACAAACACAGAATGATGTGTGCATGGTGTGGTATGCAACGAAAAGCCCAAGTCCTAGACTTCTCAATAATTTTTCTTATATCTGTTGACACGTATTTTATCCAAGTCACGTTAATTATAGATAGGTAAGTGGTAGGTAAGTCAGAAAAGATAAAATTTCGCTAATATTTTCGGTCACATCTGATTCATATTTCGTTTTGGATAAATTCATCATACATAATAATATATTATTTTCGTTTGAAACGCACATGCCTTCTTAATTATTCGAGTCAAATCCAAAAGGTTTTAATATAAACATAAAAATAATAATTTTAAAGTCGCTCTTTTCACTTACATTCTCCTAATGGTAAAGTAATCGTAAAATGGTGTTAAAAGTAACAAATCCTTGTTACAATCATAATCAATCGACAACATCTAGGTGAATTGTAGTGGATGAGTTATGTTATGATATGATATGAATATTATAATGTATGATTGTGAATGTGATTGTGAAAAATATTATTGCCGTCACTGCATGGTATAAAATATGTGCATGGGTGTGCGGAGGTAGCCTAATGGTTGGTGAGCTAGTGGAACGTGCTCTAGTGGATGTTGGAAATAGAAGAGAGCGCAGGGAGAATGTCATGTCAAATAATGATAATAATTATACAATACAACCGTACGTTGATTTTATATTATAATATTATAAGGTATGTATGACAACCGAATGGGCAACGATATAAATAAATGAAATAATATATTATATGGACACTTATAAATTAGACATTACATTGTTGTATACTTATTGTTTGTGATTGCATAATTGCATGTATATGTGTTCAGTGCATTGTATATATGTGTATCGTCGTGTTAGTACCCGTAATACAAGACTCATATCGATATATCACGTCACACTATTATCCTGTGATTTCTAACTACGACCCGCTACATCGTTCCGAACGACGTGAATTATCACAGATATCAAATTTTCTATAGAAAATCATTTAGGTATTACTAATACTGTTACTTATCACACCGCCATACATTTTACTATGGACGACCATTATAACTATTTATATTATTATTAGAAAGGTTGACAGACAAAAAAATAAGACAGTCAGGATGGGGGACAAATTTCATCGCCGAGTTTTAGATCTAAAATGTCTTTATTTTTTCGAACTTGCCTTTTTTATTTGCGCGTTCAATCTTGCGAATCTTATTATTGTTCGTCGCCTTTTTTTTTTTTTTTGGGGGGGGGGTGAGATTTTCCACCCATAATAACGGAGAGTATTTATAGCGCCATCTTCGTGCCATAGCACCTCGTGGACGCTGTACATGATAATGTTCTATCTTCAACAATGTTGTCTGTGTCAAGAGTTCAAATTTAAATACAAAAACCTTATAACACATAATCTCAGATACATAATAATATGTATCCGCGTCAGAAAAATAAAATAAAAATAAAATAATGCAATATACACAACAGTCACAGTTCATAAAAAAGTTTGAAAAAGTAGGTCTTGAGGTCCCTCTTAAAAGCCTGGAAGTCGGCAGCACACCTGAGCCCCAGAGGCAGTCTGTTCCACAGATTAGGGGCAGAACCAGAAAAAGCGCGGTCACCGTAACCTGTTAAACGTGCCCTCTGTGCACTGAGAAAAATACTAACGAAATTTCACAACGAATCATTGGTACGTACTATCAAATTAGGACCAGAGTTCGTACTAACGATTCACTAGTACAGATCTATTGACTTCGCAACTAATTCATTGGTACGCTTACCAACAACTTCTTCACAGTGACGTCATCAACTTGAAGTTTGCCGCAGAACGAATCGTTGGTAAGAATCAATCGATTTACTTGTCATACTTACGTATATAGGTACCTATACATGACCTTACTCGTAGCTGTCAAAAGTCCAATAATATTAATCGCGTTTAGTTGTAAAATGTGATCTATTTTTCTAATAACTCTATAATTATTATTTGAAAAAATCTAGCATAAATAATAATATTATTAGAATAATTATTCACATTTTACAAATAAACATTGTGATCAATATATAAGTAAAAAAAGTAGCAAGGAAATTAAAATGATTTTTTTCTATTAAGTTCTTATGTAATATAATAATTTATTAAAAAATTCAATTAAAAAATATAAAAATAAGGACAATTTATAAAGACATAATAAATATATTGTACGAGTATTATAGGATTCTTCCAACTCTTTCTTCAGGGATGTTGAATTTTACTTTTCATCATTGCCAAAATTCAAAGATGCTATTTCTAGATCTCTTCAGGGTTCTGGTTGATGATTGTCTTGAATGTGGTGAGGCTCCCCTCCCCCAGTTTTTATTCAGAGAGGATTGATCCCCCCCCCTGAGCATCAGTCATTGCTTGTGTTTTTTTTTGTAATAGCGTATTCATTTCACGACTGAATGTTTTTCTTTTTGTCTTCATTGTTATTGCCTCGGTCGGTGCAATCGAGTGCATTTTGTTTTTATTTCTTTTTGTTGTTGGAACATAGCTGGAACATAGTGTTGATAATATGGTGTAAAATAATTTAACAAACTTCACTGGCTTGCAAACCATACAATATTCAAGTTATACTATATAATCTGTAATAAGTGTATTAACAAAATAAATAAATTGATTGAGTCGACGTTGATTTTGTAAAACTCCATTATATTGATATAATGAAAACAAAATTGTTCTTGGTTTTACTACGATTTATTTGTTTAATAAGTTTCCAGGTTTCGACCTATGAGGTCATTGTCAAACTAAATTTACTATAGGCCGTGTTGTTACTTAAATACTATGTCTTATTAGGTAGGTATAACAATATATTCTTTAGAGCTAAGGTTTTATATAATGCAAAAATTATTGAGGGAAATTCAGAAAGAACAGTTGGTTGTGTTGTATATGGTTTTGATTATATGGATTCTATATAATGTGACATTTTATTGGTAAAGATTTAGGAAGACAGTTGGTTAGTATTGTGTAATTAAATGAAATAGTATTGGGTGTTTTGACTTCAACTAATAGATGTACCTAATATCATTAACAACAGAGGAATATTGACAAAAAGCATCCATTTAGGAATAATAACATGTACAACATAAACTCACCTTATCACAAATATACCCAACAGTCAACCTCAATAATAACGAATTTAGATGTATCACATATTATGGACATTTATCCTCAAAAATAGCCAATACAATAAACAAGAAAACCACATTTAATATACAGATGTTATGCCACAAGTGAAAAAAAAAACAAAACAAATAACATAGGCTTCCAGTTAAGAAATTCTAAAGACCCACAACCACCACTAAAAGACAACGGTATATACAGTCTGAATTGTGATGATTGTGATAACATCTATATAGGGCAAAGCGGATGTAATATTGAATGTAGGTTCCTGGAACATAAGAAAGCATGGCTTAATAACAAACCAGAAAGTTCTCAATGCGCCAAACACCTTCTTACTAATAACCACTCAATCCGAGATACCACCCTTCCAAAAAAATTACACTCGCAGAAGAAAGGTATGCGTCTTAACGTATAAGAACAACTTGAAATCACAAAAGCCAACAAATTAGATTGCACACTAATAAATGAACAAACAAATATAATTAATTCACCCATACTAGAAATTTTTAAACCATTTAGTAAGTAACATAAAACGTTGGACATTTAATAAAATAAACCTTATAATCTTGATACCCAAGTTCACAATTAGACTAAATCAAATCATGGGTATTACTTGAAAAAGACAATCAACAACTAAATAACACACTGCTTATATAATCATACGTTATCTATATGCAACATTACAATAAACTAACATGTAATACTTTTAAAGATATATTTTTTCACATATAATATTATAGATATGTATACGTCTTATAGATATGTAATACTTCTTTAGATATCCTTACAACTTATGTAACTGTACGTCTTCTATATACAACATTATAATAAACTAATATATAATAATTTTATAGATATATTTGTTCAGAAGGCTATATTTATATCATTTACAAAAAACTTAAAATCACAATTTATTCAAATCAACACCTCATTGTAATCATATATTATTTGCTAATGTTAAATGACCCTTTAGTTAATTTTGTTTTATCCCACATTATCCCAAGACGGATATTGCATTGTATAGAATCTATACTTACAAAACCTATAGATATACCCATTAAGAACACAGTGTAAAAGATCAACTCCATAAACTAGAATACATTAAGACATCTAGCAATACCACATAAAGTTCTTTATAAACCAAAAAAATTATATTTTAATAAAATAATATTGTATTATGTTATACTTTGCATTGTTACATCATTATCTGGTGTATGACAACATGTAATTAATTTATACTATTACCTGGCCCAGGATAACAAAGTGTAATTTTGTTCTGGAATTATTCAATAGATAATACAAACCTTTATTGACTAGTTGTAAATCTAGATGTTGTACATGTTATTATTCCTAAATGGATGCTTTTTGTCAATATTCCTCTGTTGTTAATAATATTAGGTACATCTGTTAGGTACATCTATTAGTTGAAGTCAAAATACTATTTCATTTATTTACACAATACTAACCAACTGTCTTCCTTAATCTTTACCAATAAAATGTCACATTATATGGAATCAATATAATTTAAATCATATACAACACAAACAACTGTTCTTTCTGAATTCCCCTCAATAATTTTTGCATTATATAAAACCTTAGCTCTAAGAATATATTGTTATACCTACCTACTAAGACATAGTATTTAAGTAACAACACGGCCTATAGTAAATTTAGTTTGACAATGACCTCATAGGTCGAAACCTGGTAACTTATTAAACAAATAAATCGTAGTAAAACCAAAAACAATTTTGTTTTCATTATATGAAAATAAATAAAAAAAATAAAAATTCTAATCATACCACGTTGTTGCTCTACGGGAGTTATTTTATTTTGGCATTCTTCTCTGCAACTTTTTTCTATGGGAACAAAAATTTTTCATGCTGACAATTGACCCTTTCTGTTTGAGTATGAATGCCCCAATTCTACTAATTTGTTTTCTACTAGCCTTTTGATAATTACATTTGACATTTTTTCTGTAAAATTAAAAATAATATATATAACTAAAAGTTATTTTTGTAAACAAAAGAATTGAAATTAAAATAACAGGATTTGAAGTATACAAACTTTTGATGTTGATGTAGGTGACACCAAATCCAAAGCAACATTTTCACCAATTTGTTGATGTTCTGCAACATTCTGTAAAGTACAAATTTTAGTTAATCGTCAATAAAAACTCAAATTTGGCTTGTTGATAAAACAATTATTGCAAATTAAACATCTCATACCAACTCATCATGGACTGGACTTTATAAAGATTCATTATTTGTTGAGCTGTAAATGCTTTTGATCTTAACATATATTATGGCACCACTTGTGTGGACAAATTTGTTAGTGTAGAAATTTAGTCGGATAAATGTAAGTCCCCAGATTTCTGAACTATCCAGGTGGACGGTGAGTCTCCTTCAATGTATATACTCAATCACAACCTCATTTGTTTCCTCCACAGTCTAAAAGTACAAAAATGATTTATTAAACCAAATGATAACTAATAAAGTTAGTTCGTTCACAAACAAAATCAATGTTAGTCCAATATTACATACCAAATTGATGGTTGAAGTTTCACTTTCATTTCATCACATGGTTTTTAACATTAAATTCTGTAATCTGTAAAGCAAAAAATATTCATTAAATTAAATAACCTAATTAGTCCATCCACAAGCACTCAAGGTTAGAACAATGTTACTCACCAAATGGTTATTTGATGGTACACTTTCATTCTGTAATTCCACGTTATTTTCCTCATTGCGTTTCATCTATAAAGTAAAAACATATATCAAAATATTAATGCTTTAAATCATATAAAAATAATAGTAAATAAGAAGAAATTACAAAGGTTTACCTTGCATTTCGATGACAGGTTATTTTTTCATCCCATCATGCAATATTATGAGGGATCTTGTTTTAAATGTGAGTAAATGCACGGTCATATTTTAACAATTATCCTCAATCCACTAAAAAAAAACACCGAAATACGAAAACGGACAGAAATTAACAAACAACAAAACACAACGGAAAACCGACGAATGTCATCGAATACTAGTGTTGCCATTAGAATAATTAATAATGACCAAAGTATTGTTTTTTTTATCAAAATATAACACATTTTACAACCATTCCAGTGTATTCATTATATTGAATAATAATAAATAAGTATTTAGTTATTTGTATAATAACGAAAATACTACAAATAAATAAAACAGTATTGTACTATTGAAATACATTTCGTCAATCATAATGTATTTTTATGCGTGTGGCAATTTCACAAGCTATAATGTACTTACCTGACAATGATTTTAAACCAACTAGCGCCATACACGGATGTTTGGGTAACTAAAAGATTGGTAAGCGCCGAACGAAGTATAGTTTATGGTAAAAGCGAATTGGTTTGATGTTACGTTATGTTGAATTTGATCTTTATGTCATATTATATCAATGGTAAGGCGAGCAAAACAATTTATTGTGAAATATCAATTGAATTTGGAGATGTACCTTTTCTCAGTGTGGAAGCTCCAGCTCATGCGCCGCACTCTGCGCTGACCTCAGGGCACGCCGCCTCTCTCCCAAACTTCTCAAAGTGCACAAATCACTAATGTATGTGGGGGCCATGTCATTTAGAGCCTTATATACAAAAGCACACACTTTATACTGAATTCTGGCTTCTATAGGCAGCCAGTGCAGTTCTTTTAAAAGAGGTGTGATGCTATCATACCTATCTGCTCCATATACAACACGGGCTGAGGATTTTAAAACTGAATGTAGCCTATTTGTCTGCACCTTTGGTAAACCACTAAACACAACATTGCAATAGTCAAGTCTGGATAACACCAACGCAGATATTAGTGTCTTAATGGCATCACCCATCCTGAATGCCTTACTTTTTGTTGACACGGAGAGCACAACAAGAATGTTTGTTACATGCAGCTGGTCTGCTGGTTACCCAACTTGTGAGATATGCCGTGATGGTATAGTTTAATTTAATCCGCGTAATCCAACAACCGTTTGACCAATGTGTTCCACAAAAAGAAGAATCTTAATTACAGTGTGCACAAAAAACCGCAACCCATGTCAAAGCTCACCTATATCAAATTGTTCAATAATATAGCAATAAAATTACAATTAAAACACAGAATATATATTACAGTATTAATATATAAACACAATAAAAAGGAAAGCATTGCATCAAATTGATTTTACTATGAACATGATAAAACAATAACATCCCAAAGATTTTCTGGTACCTAGGATAACAAAATACCCAATTAACACTGCCTATCACGTTCTTCATAAGATGCCCGCTGAAATATTCTTTCTAATCTAGTCCGGGACATTGTGTTCGTAAAATATTACTTTGATACTATATAGAAATATAAAATTTATCTAGGTAGGTACTAATAATTTATGGTACAAAGGAAGTTATATAATTTAATTGCAATATCTTTCAAGCAATATATACAATAGAAATAAAACAAGTCACAAGAATTTGTAACAGGATATCAGAAAATTGAAGAGGGTACAAAAATCTGTTGCTTTCCATGGAAAATATGTAGATATCTTTGTTTCACGAAGTATAAAAATATTTCAATGAATAAAATAATATAATCATAATAATATAACAATATTGTAGAAGAGCACATCGTACCTACATGCGGCGTTTGTGCGTGCTCAGAACAAAGGAAATACTCGAGGAATAACAAAAAAACGAGAGCAAGGTATCAGGATCCCATGAATCATAAAAGAAAAATACCTTCTTAAACAGAATAGAGCAAAAATTTGACGACGAAATAATAATATAGATATTGTTATTATTATTATTATACTTACCTATTATGTAATACGGAAAATGAAATAGAAAATTGTACAAGAGGGAATGAGATAGAGAGGTAAAAGGCAAAAATATGTTGATCCTTCTTACGCCAAATCATATACGCCGGCGAGAGCAGCAATACGGCAGTAAATTTTATAATAATGATTAGCGGTAATTTTATTCTCTTGCTACTTTAAGTTCGACCCTATTAACCACAGTAATAACTTAAGATAGGATTTTGCATCATATTCGTATGAATGTTGCTTAATACTTAGACTTGATATCTGATTAAGTTAACAATGATTATCGGTTTTAGAATAATTGCATTTTTATATAATGATCTACCAGTAGGAAAATGTTGGATGAGTATGAATTGAAAGACTAGAAGAACGCCCTTTAAGAAGAGTTGTGTCAAAAATGTATAATGAAAGACTTAAATAGAGGGGTCAGAGGCCCTGAAAAAGACTACTGACATCGTTCTTTTCGCGTATATTCTTGGGTACTTCCTGGCGATTCATTGTAGTTTTTAAAATTCTCCTAATTTCACTGGACGCTGGCGTAAATACTCTTGGCGATCATGAGACGTTTTAGGTTGAGTGTCAAAGAGGAGAGAGAGGGCAGGACAATATAAAGGCGGAGCGTGTGGGTGGATGGTGAAAAGTATCAGGAGATGATGAGGTGCGAGGGGTGAAACTGAAAATCAAGTCGAGTGGTTACCGCCGCTGATGCCTCCCTATGACTGCCGGGGAGAAGCAAGCAAAGGTTGTGGTGATAGAGAGCCAGAGGGAAGGGGATGGGGGGACTTTCACATTTCAGGGGCGAAATGTTACAGGCGCTCTTTAGTCGGGTATTACTATTATATTGTTTTCAGATTGGTGAATTAACTTTTCCCGTCCATGATAATACCCCGCGGTGTACACAGATTCCTGATGGTTGTTTGATTTTCAGAAGCGATCGAGCGACTGCGGGGGAGGTATTCCATTGTTTACTGTTTTACAGTAAGATGGGATTAATTTTCATGGTTGCAGAGTATCTACCTACAAAACACACAATGTACATATTTTACTTAGCTACAGTGTGGGGCGTATGGGCGAGCGATAAATACATGTTTTTTTATGTATATATCTTTTCCTTAAATGAGATAACCAGTGTTGCGATATACTTTTGAACTTTGAGATCACACAATTGATTTTTATTAGGATTACTGCAGAACATTTTCCAGATCAGGACAAAAAAGTAGCTTTCTAATACAGATATTTATAATTCCCAATTATAATCTTAATAATATAATGACAATTTATTCAGCGCCGTATTGTGATAATATCACTTCAAGGGCGCTTTACAGTTATGATAGAAATTAAAATGTTTTACTTTTATGCCGAGAGATATTGCACGTGAGTATTTTTGGGTAAATAATAAATTGAATAAGATCTATGTTGACGTATTAACAAAAATAGATCTAGTCATTAAAATGACTTTCTCGTTGTCAGCCGTCGGATTGAGAGGTATACCTGATGAGTATATAGGTCGGTATGAGTTTGTGTATGTTACCTATATCTAAACGGATGATATCATATATCCCAGGTGAGTAGACTGTAGTGATCATTATAATGGGGAGGATAACTGTTTGGGAGGTAACTAACATTAACCCTCAACCCTAATAGATATTTACAATATTTTCGTTGTTTACGACCATTGCATTATTATTATTTATAAACCAAAATCCTCGATATAAGTATTTTGAAGGTAGCTGATGTAAATATTATACGAATCAGATTTTTTTAAATGAATTTTATGCTTTAGAGCAGTGGTCTCCAGTATTTTTATCTTCTTTACACTCAAAGTTTAAACTTCCTACCTCTAACGTCGCTTGATTTTTGTAAAAATGTAGCAATTTGACATATTTCATGATCGGTTTTGTTAGGGCATATTTTACAAATTCACTAAATCGAAGACACAACAACAAAGGACAGACCTTCATGTTCCTTCCGTGGCTTGGTACAACTTGCTCCGTGGGCCAGGGGTTGGAGACCATTGTATTAATTATACGTTTGTGAAGTATAAATCTCAAAAATGAATGAATAATAATAATAATTGTGACATAATATGCGTTGGTTACTCACCGCAATAAAATAAAGCAAACGTCAAAGGCTTCAATAAGAAAGTGGTTTGCTGAAACATATTACGTTGGTAGCTGTTGTCTGTCTTTTGGTCCACATTTTTGATTTCATCATATTATAAATATAATCGCAGTTTAAATATGGTAATAAAGTTTATATACTTGATTAGGTAAGCTATTCAAAGTCATCTTACAGGAGTTGATATTCTTGTCTTGTTTCACTATACTATTGAATTCACATCCAATTACATTTACGATATATTTCGAGTTTGATTCCGATCCAGATCATAAAGTTTTGATTTCTCGGGATTCGTATTTCAGATTGTGAGATGACGGACTTAGATCCATCAGATTTATTATTATTATTAGATATAGAAATATACAATACTAATCAGTCGGCAAACCATATTTACGACTTTTTTATTTATTCTTTAAGATATTCACAAGTAGGAAATATCTATTCAAAAATGGATTAAAAACCTTCAATAGGTTTAATGAATAAAGGAAATAATAGGTAGGTACTTGTAAAGGAAGAAACGAACAAATGTAACAATATTTCTTAAAAAAATATAAGAAACTCGTGTTAAAAATAAGTTGAAGGTAATATATTATTATGTACCATTATTACAAGTGTATTAATACCTTAAATCTTATTTCATAAAAAAATAGATTCTAAAAAATGTGGGTATGTGAATTATGCATTTCAAAATGTCTGTTTACTCACCGCAGCGGGTAGCCGTCAAAATCCTGAATTAAATATCGTCAAGATGTTTGGTTAAAAAATAATATTATTGAATAGAAATACTCAGGTATGTATAAAATGTGCGCATAAGCGGTCAAGTAGAAGAAGGGTTTGTTATTGTTACTTACAAGTAATTGAATGATCAATATTTTAAGGAACACGGAGAAATATGTGAGATTTTATTGAATATTATTTTACCAATATTGGCTAGTATGAGTAAATATGAAAGATTGGATAGGGATCCAAAAGGTGGTACAAATATTTTATCTAGCACACTGAACGAGACCCACCATCCGATCGAAGAACAGGATAAAGAAATTCACATGATAGTAAGCTGACGAAGGATCTCACATGGCACAAGAAAAAAATCTTTTCAACACTTGTTGAGCAAATTTTTCTAAGATTTTTAAATTAAGTGGCATAGATATAAGTGTTCGATTTCAACATTCCTCTCAGAACCACAGAGAAAACAAACCTTTTCCATTAATAACGATTTTACACCAACTGAATCTCCTCTTTTGAAGACATTTGAAACGCAGCTTCGATAATGTTGTCTAAAAATATTTATTCCAGTTCCAATACCAAAATAAACCAACAAAAATAGATGAGATAGAATTTTATAAATACAAAAACAAATTAAAATAATATATACAGCAACCTTCCCTTATTGCAAGTAGGTATTTATATTATTTTTATTGTATTCTTAACTTGCATAATATAATAATAATGGTAGGTAGGTAGGTAGGTACTATAAAATATTATTCAATTGAGCAGGTACCCACGCAAAATAGATATGAATGGGTTTTATAAGATGAACGCTTCAAGTGTACATGGCTATTATTACCACAGCATCATTCCACAGGATTATCTCTTGTAAAAAATACACACACAGTAGGTAGGTAACTAATAATAAAAGTACATTATAGTATTATATCCCGAATAGTAGCAGCATTGTTATACCGAAATAATATGCAAGCCTATGTAGTACAATTATATGTTTTAGGCAAGTACGTGAAGTTCTGTAAGGCAAACGGCATTCGCACAAACTGATAAAAAATCAATACCAATATATATTTAGTAAGTATATTTCAAAATCTAATTCAGATCAGTCATTACTCAACACTGTTATTCAAAGTTACGATGGTTTGGGCATGTTGAACGAATGAACGAGGAAATATTGACAAAGAGGATATAGTTGTCTGAAAGAAGGGGTGTGAGGAAGCGCGAGCGTCCCCACGTGGCTTGATCACGTGGATCAAATTCTCAAGGACGGCTGTATGTTGAGTAAGATGAACCAACGTGCGTGCATGAGAAATTGTATGAATGTAGAAGAAGCGAAAGCAGTATGTAAGGATAATTCTATATGGTATTCCGTTCTCTCTGTCTACCCCAGTTAAGACACGGCGTGAGGGGTATAGTACCTATAGCTATTCGAATTCATAATCTCATTGAAGGAAAACAAAAAACTTATCAGCCTAATCCAAATACCATGGATACCAAGCGTTTAGACTCAACTAAAACATTAAAAACATAATAGGTATAAAGATATTAATCTAAAACTATCACATTAAATTAATACAATTTGCAAAAATAAACACTCGATTTTGGGTGCCTTGCCTTTGAACAGAACAAAATTTAATTTTCGGGGCATTGGGACAGAAAAGTGTGTTATACACACAAACTAATAAACTAAAATATTCATGTGAATTTATACGAACATAGATATTATTGAGTAAATTTATTTCATCCGAAATATACAATAGAGATCTTATGTTTATGAATTGAGCGCAACTCTTATAGTAACACGCAAAAAAACCACACCGCAAATGTGAGTCTAAATGTTTTGGTATTTGAAATTAAAACATTTCTTCTGCTTCAATAAAGCAATATAATTAATAACTATTTATATCCTATGTATGTATGTACATTATCAAATATTACATTTTTATATACCAATGTATTGATATCTACCTTTGCCTTCTTTACAATAAAATTTAGGTAGCCAAAAGACTCACTGCGCGTTTCAAGCATTGTGAAAAACGAGCGACTAGAAAACTTGTAAAATCCAATATTGCACTCATTATCAAACCCTTGGGGTAATCGAGTGACTATAAATACCTAAGTAGTAATTATCATAATTATTTATTCTAATAGATACCTACCTAATTCTTTACATAATTATGTCTGTCTTTTGCAGATCAATTTGAAAAACTACATATAGGTATCTATTGAAATATAAAATTAGAATAGGAAGGAATTCAAATATCTTAAAAGTACATACATTTAAAATGAAACATACTTTAGGAACGCTACATAAGGTAAACAAAGAAAGTAATATCAATTACAAAATAATACGAGTATTAATTACCTAACAGATTGGGCTAATTACTTCAGTAAAAAAACAGGAAAGATTGAGTAATATTCTTAATATTTTCACTCACGCAATGAAAAAAACATTACTTTTCATATGAATCAAATATCTACATAATCTAAAGAATGTTTTTGAGTACTTAACTATGATACCTTTATATATTATTATTAAAATGACAACATATTCTACTGGGACTATTACAGCTTTCGGCCAATGCGATCCCAGAGAGGTATATGAAGTGCCTGAAGAAGATAAGAAACGTCTGCGCCTGAAGATGATGAATGATATTTCACCGAAACGTCGTGGTAACCCCTCGGAAAGTAGGTATGACGACGACCCACTTACCCAAAAACCTATCATAACAAATCTCCATAAATATTATCAGAACACATTTCTATGGAAAGAGGTTACACTGATGCCATAAAATTACTCGGAATGGAACGAGCTTATTTCTACCATACGATTTTCATGTTCTATCATATTTTCGAGAAGAATGACAAAGTAAGTATGAAGGAATAATTGATAAACGATTTTGTGATGGACAAAAAATACTATAAATATCGTACTGAAAAAATGGTATTTAATGATGGGTTCACATTATTAGAGATCACTTATGTAATAATATAGACAACAAAGGCGAGTGTAATCTCAATGGAATTGTAAAGAAATTACTCCCTGTCAAAATATTTTAGTCTCCGGACATTGAGCACGATAAATAAATACAAACAAACACATCAGAATAATAATAAATAACGAGGATATATGTAATATGATGGTAGGTACAATGGAATAGAATTGTAGTGATGAGTGGTGGGCGGGTACAATACTAGTTACCGTACAATAGTTGAGATAGCATCACAAGGTCTGAGCATTTACAGTATTGAAGCCTTATGTTCACAACGAAAATTTTCACAAGTCGAGAAATAAAAGTGTTATATTGCATATAGGTTTTATTGTATAATTTTATGGAGAACAAATATCAGAACGTAGCGGGAAGAGGTCTAAACTCTTTATTCGAAAGGCGTCTTTCAAACAATCCATTGTTACCTTGTCATCTTGACATATTATGATAGCTTCCACAGTATCGAAGAGTCAATCGCCTTTCATCACTCCTCTCGACAGCACAGGGCAGAAATCAGCCTCCTCCACTCTCATGCGAGTACCTTTGCGCCAATCACCTTTTCCCATAACATGTCATCAATGATGATAGGTACAGTCTCGTAGTTCAATGAATAAATAATGAAATTATAGGACGGTTGAAGACAATATTAATGTAATTTAGCTCTAAAACCATAAAGAGACCGATAAAAAGAGAAAATAATAATTGTTAAGATGTTCGTTAGGTTTTCTATGTAAATTTAGAAACTTGACAGATGCTAAAGAAATATCCAATGGGTCATTTGGTGATAAAATCCATTATCTCTAGCCTCTAGCCTACAAGGTTAAAAATGAGAATAGAACAAACTTTGTTTATCCTATTTCCGGAATCTTGTTCAAGTACGGGGCAAGATACATTCAATCGGCATTATAATAATAAGTGTTGAACAAAATTATTCACGTAAATCCACTCAAATATTTTCGCAATTTAAACAACGATTATTTTCATTCAATAATAACAACAGCAACAAAATATGTCGATAATTTTGTTTTGACAAAGAAAACAATTAATTTAGTATTATTCAGGAAGAAAAAATAAGACAAAATTATTGGATATAGACAGTATGCGTTGTATACACAAAGTATGTAATAAAAAAACACTTACTTTAAAAATGACATACACAATGGACCTGCATGTAACAATATTGTATCCTGAACAATGATAATATATATAATGTGACTATAATATCAAAAGAGGGTAACAATAAAAATGTAGGTACACAGTACACACTGTCATTGTCGAGAGAATAGATGTAGTTACTTAGTACAAGGAGAATACAATGCATTCGTCCTTTAAAATAAACAGTAGATCACGGATCATTAGACAATGCACCGGCGACACAGGAAGAGGGATAACATAACATATTATGTAGATATATCACAATAATACATCATACAAGTAGGATCATAGTCTTTCATAAAATAATTACTTTCAAACGAGGATCTTACGCAATCACTACATAATTATAATATTAGCTATACTATATCTACATATACAAGATGGGATGATTATTAGGTATATTATAAGATAGTGGATGTATCTACTAAATGAAACCCATTTGGAAAAAAAGCTATCTATGTATCTACTCATGAAGACGTACGGCGGATATTTTAAATGTTATATCCATTTTTAATTTTAATGAAAAGGACTCGAAATCGAGTGAACTATGTAGATTTTCAATCGATCTACATTTAGTTTATTATATGGACGGTGGGTCCTTCAATGTATTTAGTTTATTAGCGGGATAATCATAAGATTTGCTGCATACAATTTTGTACGATAAGTGTAGACGATATAGGAATTACAATTTCCAAAATATCCACGGGCACGGGGACGCACAATCGAATAAAGATTAAGGTAATTTTTTCCGTTTTACAAAAAAAAAATATACTCGTAAATCATAGATAATATTTACGTATAAAATGACTATAGCAAGTTCATGTCGCATGTACATACTGGGAATACAAATAGAGTGAGTATTGTTTTAAAATATTAGAGATAGGTTTGTATGAGATGGTTGTATACAAATACTAATGGAAGGGTTTCCAAAAACTTCAGGTACATTTTAAAATATGTACTGGTAAGTAGATACACGCTCTGCAGTAATGCAGTAATATTTAGAGGACGTGTGCCGACGCATAATCAACCACCACATTAGATACGAATAACGATATACACATAATGTACAATCTTGATAACAGTAATCGTAGATCACATATTATACATACCTACAGAAACACTCCCCCATCAAGTATAAATTCATACTGTCTAGATTTTACATCGGTAAAAAAGATAGAACAAGTTACGGTGGGCGAATGTACATTGTACAGTAGGGATGGTAGACGAAAGGCGGTAGGACGAAAAAATAATAATTAAAAACTACACACACCTGTGCCTTATAATATAATATAGTGGGTAACATTTCATTAAATTAGTCTACAACGAGTTGAATTTTCTTCTCCATTCCTTCTTATTTTCTGCTAGTCTCTTTAATTCTACATAGGTGCCACAGTTCATATCCTTCCTCACTTGATTTATAAGACCTACAGATGTCCCTTGGTCGGCCTCTACTATTTCTGCCTTTGGGCATTACCTCCGCGATGATGATGAGCAGGCATGAGTGACTGATGTTATGGTAAATTCAGTTTGCTCGTTGTTGGTTGATCTTTTTAAGGAGTTGTCTACTTTCGGCTACCCTGATCAACGCTTCTTCGTTTTCTACATGTTCCAACAATGCTTTTAGCTTAGTGTGAAAGGTGTATAAGGTTGTATTTGGGTTTATAACAAAACCCAGATATATGTTTTTAAAAAAAAAAATGGATCTCAGCACGCGTTTGTAGCAACATAACTCGAAGGCCGCCAACCGTCCGCTTTCACTCTTAGCGATGGTCCACGTCTCGCTACCATATAACAGAATGCATTAGAGACTTTAGACAAAGGTTTTATTCAGGTTCTTCCTAACGTTTAAGTCAATGTTTAAGGGTTCCAATATTTTCGATTCTTTGTTAAAAGTAATAATTCTTGCCTGGTTTATCACTATTGCTTCCAGGTAATGTAAGAACATATGACATAATATCGATTTACTACTTATCTACTCAAATCAAATTTTTAATATAATAGGTATATTTTTTATATAAATATTTATTATCTCTTTCTTACTATTATTTACTTAAATATTTTATAATGTATAATGTTTAACTAAATATTTTATAATGTTTAACTATGCATCAGTAACAGTGGCGTGTGTCTAAGGTTTTCAAACTGGGTAGACCCATCGTCAATAATTAATAGGTAAATAAGTTCATCCCTAAATCGAGTTTAGCATTAATCATTAAATATTGGTCATGTGCATCTTGGATAAAAGGAGGAATCGATATTTGCATATTAAACACCATATTTCAATGTAAAACAATGCTAATTTTGTGCCGTATTGTGCCGCCGAACGGATTTTGATTTGGTTCTTCTATAAAGATTTTTTTTTACTCATTTCCTTTCTTTAATAAATCGCTTCGGCTAACATCGCATTGAATTCAAATATGGTGAGCGATGAAACTACGCGTAATGTTACCAATTTTGAATTATTTTTAAGCAAGGAAACTTCCGACATTTCAGCTTGTATGGAAAACACGCTACTGATGGGTAGGTTATAATATCTACTGTGTACCTCCTCAAGGCATTACGTTACGACATCGTGAAGTCAAATATACACAAAACAGTATTCTATCCCACTTCAGCGTCACCTGATGGAGATCTTAGCAAATAAACACTTGAAACAGGTGAGTTGTAAATTTCGTTACAAGATGATCATTACTAAAAATAATATAACCAAAATGTGTATGTAGCTATCCACATATTATAATATTATCTGTTCACAGTACATGCACGTGGGAATATTCTGCCGATATAACATTTTAAAATTGATAACATTACTAAGAAAAACAATATAGTTCAGATCGAATGTCAACAACGTGTAACAAGAATATTTATTTTGACACAATCAACTCGCTGTATCTTGAACTCCCTTTGTCATAAACCAAAACATCTTTTCCAGTAGCGTGTTTTACTATTTCCTGTAAAAGGCAGGCATTCGTACAAATTCTACCATCTTAAATTCAGCGATAAGTTACATATACACCTACCTAGTGATGTGAGAAGAGAAAATTCTCCAAAGAAATTTCTCGAGAACGAGAAATTTCTTCGAGAATTTATCCTCTGATGGAAGAGAAATTTCTCTCCATAATTTTTCTTAGTGGTATTATGACCTTTCGCCCAGTACAATTCGCATCCAACCTGATTGATCCAAAAAATTGTGGGGCTGAGTAAGGCCCAAATCAGAGGTTATTAACATTTTTTTCCATGTACGTACCCGCAATTTTTTTTAACTCAAATATCGGCATGTAGGGTGCCAAACATCAAGATTATTCATCAGTTATTAGCACTTTTTTCTATGTAGGTACTTAATATTTTTATGTTTCCATAATTAATTGTAGTCATATTGGTGATAAATTGTCTCAACATTGTACATTTGTAAATTGATTGATTGAATAAGGTATTTATTATTATTATACTGTTAAATACAATATAAAAAAAAATCTCCAAAAATTCTCTACTTCGAGAAAATTACCGAGAAATTTCTCGGTAAATTTCTCGAAAAATTATTTATTGAGAATTCCACAACACTACACCAACCAAAGAACACTACTTGTGGGAGAAGTCGTGATAGAAACGGCAGTTATTTTTAACATACACAGGTACCTACATACTTGGTGTGAATAAAAAATATTGCATAATCCAAGTTACAAATATTGAGAAGGACAGATGCATAATAATAATCAAAAAATATCCACGCACGCGAGTGAAACTTCAATTCATCGCATATCGAATGATGTAGGTATATATAAAAGAAAACACAACTTCCAGTCTAGTTTTCGCAACTGAACCATTTAATTCGATTCCTGTCACTTGCCAAAACACTACAAGTTTGGTCACAAATTATATGGATCACTTCACCTTCACAATACGAGTTCATCCACCCGCCAATATTCGGGTGAAGGGAATAAAATGAATGTAGTTGATAATATGTCCGCCACCAATTAAAAATTGTGCCACAATCGAACAAGTTGGCGTCCAGAGAAGATTAAGTAGAACTTCAATTCAATTTATAGATTAAGACGCCGTTCGCCATTTTTTGGTAGTCTAATTTTTTGTTGGCACGGCGAAGACGATTTGCATGTTATGAAATTCAGCTGATCTGCTGATTATCCTACTTGTGGGATATGCCGTGATAGTGTAGTAGTAATAGTAGTAGATTAAGACGCCGCAGATAGTTTCCAGATTGATTCGGAGATTTGATTGTATTGAAAAAAAATTAAGCTCGATATATCGGGCAAACCGAGGAAGCTCTAGTTAAAAAAAAACTTCTACTACTGTACAAACTGCCATCTGAAGAAATTTAAAGCTTATCAGTAAACTAAAACAAACTATATATTTATTTTAAAAAATTTATAAGTAAAAAATACTTGAGAGTTTTAAATTTAAAACTCTCAAGTATTTTTTACTTATAAATTTTTTAATATAAAAATGGAGTTTTACTCATTTAGTGAAAACAAAATCAGTATCTATTTATTAGTAAAATATGTTTAGATGCTTGGGATATTTGACTAAAATATACTCGTATAATGTAGTAAATTCGTAGTACGAACATTACACGGGTTTACATATTAAATTTACATCATAATCCGAATCGAAGTTTTAGCCAAATTGTCAATCTACCTACCCCTAAATAAGAATGAGAGTTTCGCTACATAGGTACTATTCTGTTATATTTCATTCAACGTATCTGTACCTATAGCTAGCGCACGTCCATTTTTCCTTAGTACCTACTTTGTAGCGAGCAGGCATGTCTACAATATGTATCACGCATCTAGTTTTCTGTAGGGAAAATTAAATTCAGTTAACCGGAAAATGTTACTAAGGTGTATCCGGCTAACAGGAGAGCAGGAGGGTGCAAATAATAATAATAATATTTTGCTATAGTAGTTTGGTATGGTATAAAGCATCCAGCGATGGATGAGTGGGGCCCGTGCGCGTGACAACGGTACAATGGCGGCCAATTAGGATGGAAACACCTCCTATATACGCCACCAACCGCCACCTCGTCTCTTAATACCTTCTCCTGTTGCCCTGATACACACACACACACACACACACACATATATAACTTAGTATTAGGTACCTATAAAGCAGAGCGTCATAAAATCACAATTTCCACATAGCTATTATTATAATATAGGTAGGTACAACAGAACAGCAGCAGCATGAAGCCACTTGAAGAGTGAATTTTCCCCCATTGTTGCGCGCCTGTGAGGGAATCCACTGTGACTATTGTTCCCTTCAACGCCTGAATATTATTATTATTATTACCAAATTGTCAGCATTGTGTTCGTATCAAACATTGACTCTATCTAATACCAGTAAGTATGTATATACCACCTCCTACAAAATACACCTCTAAGGGAGTTGTCCATTAGCGACCCAAAGGTTAAGACGATACTGATAGTTAGCGATACTAATCCAAACAGACTAAAAAGTTTTCTCTTCATTGCCGCCAATTTATTTTATATCGGAAGCTGTTTTAGTGTTTCAAGCAACTACAGCAAATTAAATGCATAAATAGTAAATTTTCAAGACTGTAGGCAGTCACTAGACAGTTTATACTTTTAACTCGTTAGTTCGCTAGCGATCTGGCGATATAAACCGCCAATGAATTTATTATCTACACTTGTACAAGTAGAATACCTTCCTCACTCCTAATGACATCACAATTAAAAAACAAAATGTGACAACGTACAATGATTTTTTTTCATTATTATACATACATACCATCACGCCGCTTCCCTCGCGGGGTAGGCAGAAAGGATCGAGCGCCACTTCCTTCTATCCTTACATCTTTCGCTTCCGTCACTGTCATACAATTCCTCATGCATGCTCTCCTGTTCAATGTGCTTAACACGTGACCGTCCTGTAGGATTTGATTTAAATGATCTTGCCATTTGATCCTCGGACGTCCACGTCTCCGAGCACCATTCCTCTCAGCCAAATATATCTTCTTAGTCATTCTGTCCTCATTCATTCTTTCCACGTGCCCAAACCATCTTAACTTTCCAAACCATCCAAACCATCTTAACTTATTTCATTATTATAGTTATCGCATATAGCGCTCATGACAAAATACTATCTATATAAATATGCCTGTTCATCAGTCATCTCGTAGTAAAGTAAAAAAAAAATGCAAAATTATGATAATGTTATACTTTTATTATTATGTGTCCGTAAGTGCATTGTTGCTTGCATGTGTTCTTTTTCTTTTCTTTTGTTTATTTTGTGTTGTATTTTTATTTCTTTTATGACTGTTGATATGTAAGGGTGTATATATGTATGCATGTGTATTTTTTTTATTTTATTTTAATTTTAGTTACCGGGTTAGTTGGAAGACATCGCATTTTAGCGATAAACTCGCCCTCCGTACATTGAATTTATAATTGTTATTTTTATGCCACTATTTCATTATGTAATATTGTAACCAATGTACAGTGAAGAATAAAATAAATAAATAAATAATAAATAATAATAATAGGAAAACAATATATATTAGCTTTTTTACGTGTTTCATTTGTGAACACCGGCAAACTAGAATTGTGTTCTATTTGCTAAAAAGTCAAAAAAAATTCTACCATACACTTCTGATTCAACTGTTTTATTCTTCACTGCATTGGTCATAACATGATTGTAACAAGGTTTGCCGTTTATTTACTTATTGTGTTGGTTTGCTCGCTCGGTAGGTGAATGGTCTTTATACCCGATTAAGTTAAAATGATTTTATTGAATTTTAAATAATGACGTTAAAATTAATAATTTAATTGAAACAATATTGTCAATGGGAATAATTCGACAACCCCGATAACAAATACAAGTCGGTCGGAGGGAATTTAGCGGAAAATAAACTCGCAAACATGGGTCCATTGTGTGGAGGCGAACGCCCTCTAATAACAATTATAATACCTACACATCGTATTATCACAATACACGATGGCAAGTCACCCCAATGCACTGATGTCTCCGTGCTTTCCTGATACATCATGAACCTATTCATAGCTCACACAGGATATCACGTTTCCTATTATTGTTGATCGCGGATCTGATGGAATAAGGAGGGTGTATACCGTTGTTGGTTTTGTCTTATTAAACGGTCGTCTTTCGAGTACAAATAATCAGAGAGGGCATATACAGTATTGTGATGAAGGGTTTACGTGTTATAGTGATGAAAAATGTTTACCGAATGTCCCAAAAGAGCGTATATTCTATGATTTACAGATGTAGAGAATCAGTAGCTTGTTGCGGTAGCGGTTCAAACTATTAAACCGGAAAATCTAATTACAATCTAAAAATACAAGTTAGAGTCTATTTACTATTTAGGTATATACATACAATAAACCTTGATCTAAAAGTAAAATTCGATAATGGTTGTAGGTAAAAACATAGCATAAAATCGAGTTTTTTTTTAGTTTTCGGCCTGCACGTACATACTTCTGACACAAATAAATTTATTGTACAGATAAAATAGGTTCATTAGCCTAGTTGATTGCCTGTAGGATATTTCTAATGATTAAATAAATACATTATAGAAATAATGTTGTACACATGTCTGTACGACGAAAAGTGCCATTGCTGATAGAAAACATTTGCCTAAAGCCATATCAACCTACCAATACGAGAACGAAGGGAGAGATGTGCAACAAAATAGAACATTGCTTTATTATATTTGTCTATGGGTGTTGTGAAATCAACAAGGCGGAAACCGAATTCCGACACATCATTAAATAAACAATAATGACTACACAGCATAATAAAATCTATTGTAAAAATCATCAGGAATCTGGTCAGAAAAATACTTCAATTAAATGCAAAAAACTTTAAATAAATTAAAGTATAAGAAAAGAAAACAAAAAAAAAAACTCTTTGAAAATCCCTCGTAACCGAAACGTGTTAGTTCAATCATATGGGTTAGTTGAAGAAATCGCGCCTCCGATTATATGATTGTATTCAATTTGATTGCTTGTA
Organism: Athripsodes cinereus; assembly: GCA_947579605.1. Lineage (NCBI taxonomy): Eukaryota > Metazoa > Arthropoda > Insecta > Trichoptera > Leptoceridae > Athripsodes > Athripsodes cinereus. Next base: position 19,217,365 of record OX388321.1, on the reverse strand, counting down.
AAATTGCTTATAATCAGTATACAGTAAAGAATAAATAAATAAATTAATGATTTTCAGACGTGCGCGTATCTTCGTACTCCGTCGATCAGATAGGTACCTACAAATGTTTCCTTCGTCATTAATTCTCTCTACGTTCTGAAACCATCTTTTTCGACTCTAATCCTGGAATGCATGGATAAAAAATTTCTGGGTGTTTTTCTTAATATAGCTTTTGGGTTTTCGACGATGCATGGAGGCCTATCATTCTGACGAAGTTGACAAAACTGACCCCGTTGGCTGTTTGATACCGTCGTCAACACTTACTTCAGCAACCAATCGGTGATAATAACACAAGCGGAACTAATTATAGACTGGATTGTGGACATGGGTTGCCCGCAGGGCATGCTTCTAGGACCATTTCCGTGGAATATTCTGTTCGATGTTCTTTTAAAAATGGATATTTAGTCTGGTTTAATTTTTTTGCGTACTCAGATGACTCGCTCCTATTGCTGTCAGGCAGCATGAAAGCTGCCATCGAGAGTAAATTTAAATTCGCGATCGAAACCCGGTTTTGTGGATGAGTGGATCACCTGGTAGGGTGTTGACGAAGTCGGCTACTTTAGTGTTGTTCTAGACAGAGGTTTTTCCTTTATTCCACGTGGAAGTGCTATTTTTCTCTCCCGCTTTTTCGGCAGTCGTGGTACATGGCGCCCTAAATCACACATTGCGAGGGCAATGTCGGCTCGGTATGTCTGTTGTTGTACCCGGAATAAGGGAATTTAATAGAGCATGCAGTCAGCAGGGTACGGTAGAAAACGATAGAAGTTTGACGGGATAGATGGGATGGGAGGGAGAACTGCTAGATTAGTCGACAGCTTCCTCCCAGATGTTTGTGAACGATTGAATAAGCGTTTCCTATCCTTCGATAACTTTTCCTTCCAGCTAGTGATGGCTTGCGGAGAGTCGGTGGTGTGTTTGTGAGTAAAGTGAGCACCTACAAAAAATATTTGTAAGTGCGGATAAATACGAATCTTTGACTCCTGAGATATCCGGGTATGTGAAGGGTCCTTTCAATATATATATTCTAGTTCTGGTACCTACATAATACGACAATACGACTACGAGCAGACAATTATTAATGAACGTCTCTAATTGATCGCGACATGAAAACAATACACACATACCTATCCACACACTGACTATAATATTATGTTCCTATATGAATAAGGGGGTGGGCGTGTGAGAGGTGGGGCGGGCGGAGTAGATACTTGACATGGCGCGTGCCTCACAACCTATTAATATTTAGATTAGGTAACAAACTTTATATACATTATAATATACAGGATAGTTCACGAAACAATATGACAGTTAATCACTAATATTGTTTTCGTAATATATCAGTAAGTAGGTACTTAAAAGTTGTTTACTTATTGCTATAAAGTTATGTATTGTGATCGGGGTGTTTTTCGCACTGTGCTCGATGTGTATGTAACGACCTTGTTATATTGTTAATATGTCTCCGCGAAAGCTGTCATGACGATATAATATGTTTAATGAATTTCCTCCAGCTGACAAAGTCAATTGATAAAAATCTTCAGTTGCTAATCTAGCATTTTTATAACAGGAGTCTATTGTAGTGAACCTTATTGATAATTCATACGAAAGCAATACAATTTTTTACAACAATTATCAATTACCAACTGAGATTTATCTTCAACTAAAACTTAGAGTTACCAATACAAGATAAGTAGGAAGAACGTAATATTAACTAGTTAGCATCCTACTAGGTAGAATATGTATCATTGATCTAATTAATTTGTAGGGAGTAATTACAACAATTAATGTCATTTGTTGTCACTTGTTTTGTAGTAAGGTGCTAAAGGAGTAACTAAATTCATTTCACCCTCAATTCACCAATTACATGCTCAACTTTTTATAGACATGTTACAAAATAAAACACGATTAGTATGTGAAGCAATGATTTATAAAGAGAATGGAATAAGACTCAAATGTCTGTACACTTATTCAACTAATGAAAATAGTTATAATTTATGTCAAATACAATAAGTAAACAAAGAGCTCATTGATAAAATTTGCATTATTTCAAACTGTGACAGTCTTTGCCGCTATAAATGTACCTCTTTTAAGAAATTATTCAAAAAACAATTTCTACCAGCCGACACAGCTATTCAATCTATAATATCCTCTGTAAAGAGGATATAGGAAGAGAGATATCCTATTAAGAATATACCAGACTTATTAAATCAGACAATCAATTCAATTTACACCTAAACAGTCAACTAAATTATATCTCTGTGTTAGGATTAAATTGACAGTGAAACTTCCCGTCGTGTGTCAGTCACAATCCAATATACATTAAGATGTTAAACACATGTATGTACATATAAGTGGAGAGTAAAGATAGTTCCTTTACACACTATATTATTGGAGTATTGGAGACCAGTTGAAAGAGATTTTACTAATAAATATGAATTGTTGCTTTAAAGCTCCCAAGATTAACCATATCAGCTAACTGATGACACCATAAAACATTTTTGATACTAGTACATATATCTTCTTTTATATTAATAATTGTTCATTCTTCCTTTTTAAATGAGCGGCTCAGAGCCAATGGTGCCTATCCAACAGTCGCAAAAAATTGTAGTTGGGCATATATTTCTAGAGTTCTCTGTATTATTTACTTATTTCAAAGATGCCTTATGTCAGCAGTGATTTAATCATATTATATTTTAAGCATTAATGACAATACACATCTCTGAAATAAGTAAATAACAGTGATAAATCAAGAAATATATGCCCAATTACAAATTTTTGCGACTGTTGGATAGGCAACATTGGCTCTGAGCCACTCATAATAATAATTTGAAATGGAAGTTGGTGTAATAACCAAAGTGAATGTAAATAAGTTGCAATGGTTTGAGCACGTGGATAGAATGAATGAGTACAGATTGACCAAGAGAATATATTAAGCTGAGAAGAATGGTGATCACTATGTGATCAATCGAGGATCAAATGGCAAAATCATTATACTTAAACCAAATCCTACAGGACGGACATGTACTGAGTACATTGAATGGGAGAGAATGTATGAGAAATTGTATGACAGTGGCGGAAGCGAAAGGTGTATGCAAGGATAGAAGGACTTTCTGCCTACCCCACAAAAGAAGCGAAGTGATAGTATATAAATGTAGGTACATATTTAAACAAATCACATACTAGTCAGTGATGGGACTTTGATAATGTGAAATGTGCTTAACAATAACATAATTTGCAAATGACTTGTATAATATGCCACTTCTGTATACACTTTATACTGTCAATTAGGTACCTATCATTAAATAATTGTATAATACATACATCTATATTAGGTGTAATTGAATATTAATATGTTTAAGTATGTTAATACAATCATCTCATTTCAGTGTTACAACTAAGTTTATTAAATCACCAGCTAATATCAAACCACAATTTGCTCAAAACTATCATAATTCACCATTCAACATTCCTCCCAGTAGCACATGGCAGAAACCAGCTGCCTCCAATCATAGCATTTTTACACTAGTTAAATTACTTCTTCCCATGATATTCCTAGCCATTGTTCAAAGATATATTACTATATAAACAGAATGTGCACTTTTTGAACAAATTCAAGCAAAAATATGTTTTTTTCCGTCGCAATAAACCACCTCTCCAATAATTATTATCTCAGGTGGCACCTTTTTTCAAGGATGTGCACAGTCCTGTTATGTATGTTTTTGCTGTTGCCTTAGGAACGGTGCATTGTGAAAGATAGAAGTCTGAGCCATCGGGACCCTTGTGGATGAAAGAGCAGTGCTCCTTTTGGCCCAACTATCATTGGACATTCTCAAAATACCAGCCAGGACCATCCTCTCTCATATTTATAAGTCTTACATGTTGTTGCGCTATTATCAGATTCAAGTCCAGTCATATTGAACCTTTTATTCTACAGGGATGTGCTCTGTTAATGGACTATTCAAATTTAAAATCACATCTTGCTTCTGTAAAGGGGTATTTACAGTTGTTCACTTTCAGTGATCACTCTGGATGATCCTCCAAATTGAAAATGTGTGAACAGATGTTTCATTAATAGTGATCAATAGCGATGTCAGATGAAAGTAATTACCACTCGACATAATAAATAAATAATTTTGACAATAAAAAAGTTTTTTCCTATTGTTTGTTTTATTCTTAAATTGAACATACGAAAATTTTCTTAATTTGTTTTAATTTTTAATATCTGTTATTTTTCACTAATTTATTTTTTTACTAGAAGAATAATAAGTCAAACTAGATACAACAAGACCGTGAGTATTAACATGGCAGTGAAAGTATATGATGAATAAGTGTAAATAGACACATTCACTATTGATGAGCAGCTTTGACTCTAGACTCCCTTCTGGAATCCAAAGTGAATCAGTCTGAATGCTACTTAAACTTAAATTAGATCTATAAATTTTTGTAACTGGGAAAGAATAATATAAAACTTAGTTTTATTCTGTGTAAGTTGTGTTGCGACAATTATTGCAATTAAAAGGTATTTTGAAAAATAAAAAGTTATTCTTTACTAATTGATTTTTACCTATGTGCAATAAATATGCCACTAAACGTGTCTAACAAGTAGGCTAAAAACAAATTCCATTTCGCACCTATCTTCTAGTAATATGTAATGAAAAATAAACCAAAACAAACAAATCTTTACTAATATTATAAAAACGTAAACACCAAAAACAATATTTCTTGTCAAATTTTGTGAACAAAGGATTCTCTAATGGCATTATTATTTATCTTATTTTAGAGGCATTAACTATGTAATTATTTCTAGACATTTTTAAATAAAATATTTAAACTTGGATTACTATGTTTATTTTTTTTTTTTTAAAAAAGATATATCTGGGTTTTGTTATAAACCCAAATACAACCTTATACACCTTTCACAGTAAGCTAAAAGCTTGTGTCGTGAAAGGGGAGTTTGCCGGCACCTGGGATCGAACCCCGGACCTCATGTTCATGAGGCCGAGACTCTACCTCCAGGCTACCGACGAACTCAAATGTTACATTAATTTAAATTACGCTATCGCGATTTCAGTGCACTTGCACCATTGACGAGCTTTTCAAGACTTGAATTTAAATTAATGTAACAAATAAACATAGTAATTCAAGTTTAAATATTTTATTTAAAAATGGCATTATTATTTTTTACCATTAGTAAATAAAAAATAGGAAAATAACACATGGATTGGCATGATACCAAATAAGTGTCTATTAATATATAGAATTCACTAAAAAAATATATTAATTATCATCATATTTCTTGTAATTAAATAATGAAGTAAAGGTGGACTGGTACATTAGCTTTTATAAAAGCTCCAAGAGTAATATCAATTAGATTATATTCTAGTTATGTTACTTACCACCTTGCTGCAAATTGGCTGGAGGCTGCACATTACCATAAGCCCTGTTCTGATGGTGGTGGGAGAGCATCCTATGACCAGCATCTCCCAGGAATCCTTGTTGATTGGAACGAGTCATACCTAACACAAACAATACAAATCATTATTAGTTTACAGAATATGGATTATTCTGTGAAAATAGCTAAAGTGCTTATTTTTGAAAATTTTGTAATTTTTTAATAATCTTGTCATCTAAAGAATGTCTCAGTAAAAAGTTTTGTTGAATATTCATATAGAAGACTATGGCTAGAGGGTTATTCCCGGGAATTCCCGGGCGGGAATGTCTACAAAATGCAACTTTGTGTAAAATCTAATCGGAAGAAGTGAGAAAGGTGTCCCAATGCTAACGAATTGGCTCTAGGCTGGCTTAAGTGATCACTTTCGATGTCCATGGACAACGTTCACCAATTCCACCATTCTCACTGTTACGATGTAAGGTTCACCAATCGAGAGACGCTTTATGCAAACCTTAGAAGCAACCATCTTTTGGGGATCTCATTTTTCAGATCTCAAATGGATAGCGATCTCCCGTCTAAAGTCTGAAAGTGATAACTTAAGCCAGCCTTGAGCCAATTCGTAAGCGTTGGGACACCTTTCTCACTTCTTCCGATTGGATTTTGGACAATGTTGCATTGTGTAGACATGGTTCTCCACAAATAACTTATATTGGTAACAAAAATTTGTTTTTTTTTATCAAATCAAAATGTTTGCAAGGGTCAACAAGTTTTGAGAGTTTTTCTACCAAATTGGTTGAAAATTGAATATTAATAAATATAATAATGTATTTCCCGGGATACCCGGGAAATTAATTTTTAAATTTCCCGTTTCCCGGGAACGAAAATAATCCGGGAAAAATTACCCTCTTAACTATGGCATGAAAAAGATGTGGCAAGTCTTTAAATTATCCTAAACATACAATTTCTCAATTCTTTCGAAAAAATCCATTAACTTTTCAATAATTTCTAAAGCGAATCTTGTTTAATAGATTATACACCGAGTTCAAGTAAGACTTACACATGAAATGAAGTCTCTCAAAATAAAGCCTTACCAATCATAGGCCTGTAGTTCCTGTTTTCCTGATGTGACAGATCACCAGGTTTGAGGACCCTGTTGGGTTCTATGGCTCCAGGCAGTCTGATAGCTGGGAAGATGAAGTCTTCAGGATATACTGGATCCCTGTACCTGGCACTCATCACTCTGTTGTTTTTGACACCAGGAAGACCAGGGACTGGAGACGGCAATGAACTATAGAAAAAATGACGCTAATTTTAAAATACATAGATGTCAAAATGTTCTTGTATAACTTTAAAAATACTCAACGTAGCTTTTTTGTTTTTTTTCGAGTTTCAAACATTCAATTGAGATATCTGTGGTTAAAATCTACGTTGTACAAGGCTTGATGTTCTTTAATCTATTAGAAAAACTAAAAAAATGTGATGAAACGTCTGTATTTGACATGAAATTTTTTTGACATACCTTCCTTCGTGTACACAGTCGTCAGCTACCATGACTGTCCCCCGAATTCCCTCTGCAGCATAGGGCACTTCCACATCAATGTTTTTATTATTAGATTTTTGTACTTCAAAGTATACGTTTCTCAGCATTCCATATGATGGATTGTTGAAGCCCACATACAGACGATCGTAGCCATGCATGTTACGTTGTTCTGTAAGAATACAAAAACAAGTTGTTATACGAGTATCATAATATTTATTTAAATTAAATTTTGAAGGAATAGGCAAACATGACAGAACATAGCCAATTCTAATATGTACACATAGCCAATTCTAATATGTACACAATTCTAATATGTACACAATTCTAATATGTACACAATTCTAATATGTACACATAGCCAATTCTAATATGTACACAATTCTAATATGTACACAATTCTAATATGTACACAATTCTAATATGTACACATAGCCAATTCTAATATGTACACAATTCTAATATGTACACAATTCTAATATGTACACAATTCTAATATGTACACAATTCTAATATGTACACAATTCTAATATGTACACAATTCTAATATGTACACAATTCTAATATGTACACAATTCTAATATGTACACAAGTTTTCTTCCATTACATTCATACATACATATATTTTATAGGACAAAAATCAAGAGAAATAAATAATAAATCCTCACTTTCTGCCGCAGTCAGTTTATCATAATACTTCGCCAAAGCCTTGAATAATCTCTTTTCTTCTACAAATGGCAGTAATGCAACACCTTGCCAAGCAAACTTCTTGCCGTTGAGATCAATTTTGAAATCTTCTGGGTAAAAGTCAATTATCGGAGAATTCTGCAACAGTAATATTAATTCATTAACAATACAATACATTTAAAGAGAGTACAGAATGTGCTATGTGTGCTTTAAAAACTGAGCCATCCAGGAGTGTGACAAATATTTCAGGATATAGCTTAAGTCAAGATATTAAACGTCTTGTTGATTATAATATGCATGATGCCTTTTACAGGACATTAAGAAAAAAATCCAGGAAGGAATTTGAAGCATTTAAAAATAAAATTAACTTACAGGATCCGTCATTAGTATCACCCAAGCCTTTGGTACTAAGTTGCCACTAGCTGCAGGGAATACACTCATCAATTGTTCCATAGGTTTTATCTAAAACAAAAGAAAAAAACAATAACAATAATGGAACCATAAACTAAGTGTATCTGATACATTGTTATTATTTTCTGTACTCATTTGTCAAGACTTTATAGATCACAAAAAGTGGACAGTGAGATGTGAAAACATATCAACCATGTAGACCAAATTCTAAAGGAATGATTCGTGCTTGACACATTGAAAATGAGAGCATTCATTAGAAACTTTATGAATGATATAGAAGTCAAAAGTGTGTGCAAGGACAAGAGTGGGTAGTGCTAGATTCTATCCCTTAGCCCACAAGAGAAGTGGAGTAATGGTTTTGTTTATACAAAATGGGCTAATATATTAACATGTACTACACTTACTGGTTTTGTATTTCTCTCAAATTGTGTTGAGAGTCCACCAATGTTAACAAAATCTGAAGCAAACGGTGCATAATGATAGGGGAAATGCCATTTCCACGAGGCACAGCCCTGGTAGTAGTACCGCAACACCCAACAAAGGCCCTTCACATACTGCAGTGCCACATTATACCTGAAAACACCACATATATGTTATATATAGGTTTGCAGGCTGATTTCTAATTATTTTTATTTTATTTCGAGCAACAAGAAAAAACAGTTAATTAATATAATAACAAAAATGTTAATTATTCAAATAGTAAACAAAAACATTTGAAATAATATTACACAGAAAGTATTCATTAAAACACAATATATTTATAAAAAGCTTAGTTAAATTTATAAAAGTGAAAATTTGATCAGAGCTGTGACTTCAATTCAAAGCAAAAATTAAAAGAAAAAACAACAAAAATAAAAGCGTTCATGACGGATGAAAAGGGAGGGAATGGGAAATTGTTGCAGCGGTGTCAGCCTCCTATCAAAGTTTAAAAAATCTGCATCATGAATTAGGTCTTTGTAGACTGATGAATGTCCACTGTGATAAAAATGAGTCATAATTACTTTAAGCTCGTTGTATGTATGAATTTTGACAGCAGTTTGTGGTACACCGTGGTAATCTAAATGTACAACTAGTTCTTTTTCGCCTTGAGGGGCAGTTAAAGCGTATTTTAAAGATAAGTTTGGCTGTGTTAATTGTGCCATTCAAAAGTTTATATAAGTACATTATGTCACTTATAGTTTGCCTATTTACCAAAGTTATAACCTCGTGGTGACGGCCAAAGTTTATAGTTGCCAAAGGATAACCTACTTCTGTAGTTCAGATGTTTTAGAATTTTACTTTGAACCCTTTCTGACTTGTCTATGTACGTTATATATCGTGGGTTCTACACAATGGATGCATAATCCACTCCGTGCATAAGAAAAATATAAGTTTTTCAAGGTGTTAAAGAGTTTGAATGGCTTAGACACTTTTAATATAAAAACTAGATGCCTTAATATCCCATTTACAATTCAGTCTATGTAGTTTTTATATATAATTCTGTTGTCAAGTATGATACCCACATCCATGACCTTGTTTACCCTCACTAACTGCACGCTGTTAAAAACATATCTGTGGAAAAATTGGTCCCTTTGATCTTTTTGAGGTAATACAGTTACATTTTGAGACTAGTTTGATTAAAACTATTTACAGTCCCCTGTGTTAGATATATTCCCACAAATCTTAATATCGCTGGCATAAACAAAATAATTAGAAGCCTGAAAACTGAGATGTTATTAATATTATATTATATCAATTATACAAAATAATTAATGTAAGATAAAGTTTTGTTTACTATTTACTGTAACGGCTATCTCATTATCGCATCACTTATAAAGTGATATCATAAAATAAGTATTAAACCTAAATTCCAAGTTGTCAGGTCCCACATCAAATTTGCTCTCGTAATATCTATCTTTGAATCCATCTTCCCAAAGTCGAACTTCGTCATGTTTTTGGTCATCCTCTTCTTCCTCTGATTCTTCTGCATCGTTTGTCATCTCCTCTGCTTTTCTCTTCATTCCGCGGTTGTTACCGGAAGAATCCTAAAACAAGACAATTATGTTAAATACAATGAAGCAAGATTAAGCACAGGATAATTTCCGGCTACAGCCTATAAGTAGCTTATTATTTAGTATGTTTCACTAATTTTTAATGATTGGAAATGGAATAATGTTAAAATCTAACAACTACATATAACATCACGCCAAATCTCACAAGTGGGAAGTCAACGGACTTGCTGTTACAACAATAACATTTGCTTATTTTATTTTTACTTTTACAGTATTGCAAAAAGAAAATTATAAAGTTATCTTCTGGGACCGCATTAGATTCTGTCTATAATGATCCTACCAAGATTAATTTTATTATCCTTCATTATAATAGTTATATATTAAGTGCATATCAAATTTTTCATTACACATAAAATACACCATCTAATACAAATAAGATTTCTGTTATGAAAGATAAATTCTAGAATTTTCTTTACATATTTTATATGTTGTTCTTTTCAAATGAGCTGACCTACAAAAACAAAATTATCAATACAGCTTCTTTCATTATTTTTTTTTTCATTTTTCGGCTACCCACCCATTGTCAAGTGATTTGAGAACATCTTTGATGATAAATTAATTTCATAAAATAACTTACATTATTAGCATTATTTCCTCCTTGTGTACACATTCCTGCAACTCTCAACTTGAATGCCTCATTTCTGGCATTCTGCACAGGATTGCTTCCGCGACCCAGTGGCTGAAAATAAATAAATCTTTAGTAAAACAACATATCAACTACATGGAACATGACTTTGATAATGGGATGGTAAAATTGAATTTTTTGTCACTTTTGAGTTATTGAATCTATTTATAAAATTGTATGTTACATGTGTGAGAACCATTCCAGATGAAAAATTAGCTCAGGATCTCAAGATTATAAGGCCAATATTGCACTACTGATACAAATGATGATTTCCACAGCATTATAGCAATCACATCAGCAGTAGTGAATTAACTCACGTGGAAATGTGCATCTTCTATTTCAAAAGAATTTGGATCAACAACTATGTAGTCTTTTATTTTTTGAGATTAAAATTACAAAACAGACCTATAGTATAATTATGGGTAGATTTCAAAATTAATGTTAAATATTGAAAAGCAAGCAACAGGGATTAAAACCTGCACCTTGACAATCTCACCGTTGGAGCAAACTGTGAATTTTTCAACAGATCAAAGTTAGGTCTCTGAGCCTTCTCCCTTTTCTCTCTTCGCTTCTTTGCCTTGTCACGAGCCTTGAACATCAACTCAGTCTGCTGACGCTTCTTAAAGATTTCATCTTCAGCGTGTCCCAAGTCTGCCATTATCATCTGCACTCTGTCTAAGTTTACATCTCCAGATTCTGTCAACCAACCCTAAAAAATAATAAGAATAACTATGTATACTATTACATTAAATTTTAGATACATACATTCTCAAATCAATAATTTATCATTAAAAAGTTGTCTTGAGAATTTTTTTTAATTTAGTTATAAACCTGAATATATCTGCAAATCTTTAGAAATATTTAGAATGAATTTACCGCACCTATCATTGAATTTAAGATGATAAATGCTTTGGGTTCTACATGAGTTAAAGTTATATTTTATTCTTTTATACTATCATGCCATCTCCTACAAGTGGGGTAGTCAGTGGACCAACTGTATGTAATGAACATGCAAAATATTTTGTTTGGGTCAATAAAAGTTAGAATATTCAGAATGGGTTGCATACCACATCGCAACCTGTTAAATTATTTAAAATGTGACGTTTTTTGAATACCTGCCTTTTCCAGGACATTTCAAAACTTACAGAATAGACTAGGAGACCTATTTTATAAATGATATTTTATACGTTATTACCCTTGTTTTGTAAATAGTCTTCTTGTACAAATTGACAAGTCTGTCAATGGCACCTTCTCTAATTTCTAAACTTGGAAGATGAGGTAAGAAATCGTTCCCCACAAAGAAGCACATGAAAACCCAGTCATCAACAGCGCGCTCAAACTCATATTTAAATGGCAAATTGGGCATCTGAAGTTCCTTCTCCAAATATTCCCGCAATACGTATAGCCTTACAAATATGTATTGATCTTGGATACTGAACGCAGGGTTTGTTGGGACAACGGCTGATTCATCTTGCGAGACTCCAGCACATTCCTTCATTTCGTGCCCTGGAAAAATTAAACATTTATATTTTTCTCCCAAAATATCAATCATCATCACTCAATCTCCATATAGCTCTTAGTAAACCAATGAAGAAACAAAACTCTCCCTCTTTCTATTAAAATTCACAAGACTCTATGCGCTTACACAATTACTAATGGATATTGGTTAAATGTCCACAAATATTAGCAACATTTTCATATTATGTTAAATGCATTCATAATCAAAGTACTGAATGTCTCAAATTTGTATTGAAGAATTCAAAAAGATTATCCAAGTTGTTCAAAGACATACGAATGATGAATAAGGTTGAACAAAAAAGTACATTGCTCACCTATCTGATTACATATATCGCATGGTTTGGGTTTATTGGGTTTAAATTCTTCTCTGATAATTGTAAAGTTAGGCTCGTGTGTAGCAAGTCCTAACATAATGAGATCTGCATCGGCTCCACATAGAACGTGTTGTGTATTAGGATCATGATCAGGTTGAGCTGAAACAATATACATATTTCATTTTTAATGTGCATTGTAGAGTCTCAGAATATTGCAAGTGAGTATAACTGTGATGGATATATATTTTAAAATATGAATAATGTAATTATAGTCACCTCTTTGTCTTCTGATGTAATCCATGATCTTGTGCTCTCCTTCCCCGGGCACCTTGGCATCTGAAAGAATCACTTTGATGTTCCTCCATCCAGGATCATTGTTTAATCTAGAAAATAGTTTATTTAGATAATAAAATAAGAGCTTAGTAGTTCATATTTACATCAGTATAGATACATTACAAAAATTCTAATGAATATAAAAGATGTAAATTAAATTTCTTACTGTTTTAATAATTTTCCAATTTGAAATTGAGTTGAATGATAAAGATTTGATCCTTAATTTAGAAAGGTAAAATGCTTCTTCAAAAAGTTAAAATTGTTAGCTTTGTTTAATGTGTATTTCCCTTTTACTAAAATGTAATACTAACAATATGAACCTAGGACATTACATATAAAAATTTAATTTTACAAATAACCCATCTCTCACCTGTCATGAACATAGTAATGCAAACAGCGACTTAACCTATCCATGAACTCAGTACCAGGCGTAATGCAATTGAGATCAAAGTGATTCTCCTTGGGTTTCGGTGGGGGTACTGTGATCCCTTTGGATTCCAGTTCCTCTCTGATTCTAGCTATTTCGATGCGCTTCTCTTGGGATTCCTTGGATGAACGGAAACGTCTGGAACGCTGCTGATTCATTTTAGCGCAGGGAGCCTGAAATAATTATAAATTTAACACTATTACCATTAAAGTGACATTTCTAAATCATTTTTATATACATAATTGTAATGGTCAGCGCCATGAATAATAAAACACTCAGGATGGGTGACATCTCTACCTCATGGCTCCATTATGAGTTTTTATTGTACAAATCAACACTTACCACTCCATCAATAGCCATGTAAAGGACTTTTCTGGGCCTCACAATTCTGAAGAGTCGGTCGACACATTCAAATATGGCAATCATCATCTCATCCTCATTTTTGGGTGCTGCACACAACAAAATAGAACAAAATATTAAAATAATTAACATGAATCTACAAATACAATAAGACAAACATTATAAAAAAAATGGTAAGATAAGAATAAATGTTATACGGACAAAAAGGATTTACAAGGATATAATTAAGTGGTGCTTGATCCTTTCTGTCTAACCTATAAGGAAAGCAGTCTGTTTGGATGTGTTATCATCATCAACATCTCGTTTTTTTAGCAATTCTCTTGGGAGCACAGAGCATGAAACTAATCCTCTCTATTCAGAGTGTCTCTGCTCAAATTGAGTCATCTCCTTCCACACATTCCCAGAACTCTGATGTAATGTTATAGGAAAGGTGTATTGTGGAAAATGGATGCTCGTATATAAATTATTTGGTTGTATACGTGTATAAAATGTGATTTACTAGTACTAAAAAAAACAACTCACAACTTTTGTTTGCAATATTAAAATTATATTCCGAAAACAACATTCTCCGATGATATAAAAATAACCAGACCTTATTTTAATATTGGTGATGCACCCAAATTTGGATGATTTCCACCTATTACAATCTAAAGATGATATTACATCAAAAGAAAAGCTAAAAAAAATTATAAGTTCTTTTCGTTTCGTTTTTTAGAAAGACCTGTAATAATATAGGAGTATTGCTGAGTAAAAAAGTGTATCATTTTGAATTGTTACGCTTTTTTAGAAAGACCTGTAATAATATAAGAGTATTGCTGAGTAAAAAAGTGTATCATTTTGAATTGTTACGCTTTTTTAGAAAGACCTGTAATAATATAAGAGTATTGCTGAGTAAAAAAGTGTATCATTTTGAATTGTTACGCTTTTTTAGAAAGACCTGTAATAATATAAGAGTATTGCTGAGTAAAAAAGTGTATCATTTTGAATTGTTACGCTTTTTTAGAAAGACCTGTAATAATATAAGAGTATTGCTGAGTAAAAAAGTGTATCATTTTGAATTGTTACGCTTTTTTAGAAAGACCTGTAATAATATAAGAGTATTGCTGAGTAAAAAAGTGTATCATTTTGAATTGTTACGCTTTTTTAGAAAGACCTGTAATAATATAAGAGTATTGCTGAGTAAAAAAGTGTATCATTTTGAATTGTTACGCTTTTTTAGAAAGACCTGTAATAATATAAGAGTATTGCTGAGTAAAAAAGTGTATCATTTTGAATTGTTACGCTTTTTTAGAAAGACCTGTAATAATATAAGAGTATTGCTGAGTAAAAAAGTGTATCATTTTGAATTGTTACGCTTTTTTAGAAAGACCTGTAATAATATAAGAGTATTGCTGAGTAAAAAAGTGTATCATTTTGAATTGTTACGCTTTTTTAGAAAGACCTGTAATAATATAAGAGTATTGCTGAGTAAAAAAGTGTATCATTTTGAATTGTTACGCTTTTTTAGAAAGACCTGTAATAATATAAGAGTATTGCTGAGTAAAAAAGTGTATCATTTTGAATTGTTACGCTTTTTTAGAAAGACCTGTAATAATATAAGAGTATTGCTGAGTAAAAAAGTGTATCATTTTGAATTGTTACGCTTTTTTAGAAAGACCTGTAATAATATAAGAGTATTGCTGAGTAAAAAAGTGTATCATTTTGAATTGTTACGCTTTTTTAGAAAGACCTGTAATAATATAAGAGTATTGCTGAGTAAAAAAGTGTATCATTTTGAATTGTTACGCTTTTTTAGAAAGACCTGTAATAATATAAGAGTATTGCTGAGTAAAAAAGTGTATCATTTTGAATTGTTACGCTTTTTTAGAAAGACCTGTAATAATATAAGAGTATTGCTGAGTAAAAAAGTGTATCATTTTGAATTGTTACGCTTTTTTAGAAAGACCTGTAATAATATAAGAGTATTGCTGAGTAAAAAAGTGTATCATTTTGAATTGTTACGCTTTTTTAGAAAGACCTGTAATAATATAAGAGTATTGCTGAGTAAAAAAGTGTTTAATTTTTAATTGTTACACTTTTTAAGCAGTACCTACCGGTAATAATATTAAAATAATGCAGAGTAAAATAGTGTTTCATTTTGACTAGTTACACTTTTTTTAGAAGTAGATACGATTAATTGTTATAAAAAATAAATATTGCTTTTATTACAAATTTCAACGTGAATGATTTTGATTCCAAAAAAAATAATGTTACACACCGTGGTTAATAAAAAATGGAAAACGGTTCTCAAAAATGATTGATTCTTGTTAAATTTTTCAAATCGAGTTTTCTCAAAATCTACTTTTTTGAGTTGTAACACTTTTTTAGAAGGCAAGCGACATCTTCATCATCAATTCACTCTACATATCCTAAACATCACAATAGAATTCATATCCAAGTCATAGACAAGTGAAAATGTTAACAAAGTAAGAAAACCTTTACAGGAAATGTGTGTGATGTATTAAAAAATATAAATATTTACCTGGTTTGTCTTCAGGATGTGTACAAGGATGAATGATACCATTCATGTCAAGATATAAATTGTCAAACTCCACTCCATTTGGATTTGGTTGAGAGGAGTCAACTGGTACCTGTACACCATCAACATCAGTAGGCTAAAATTAAAAGAAAACTTTCTTAGAAATAAATACGAATGTTATGGTATTACGGCACTAAATCGTACACGATAATTTATATGAAACATTATAATCTTCTTCGAGATGCCATAGTAAGCAATTAAGAATCAAAGATTTCTTGCAAAATAAGTTTAATGACAATATACTTTGATTCAGTGATAAATAATACAATGCGGCGATTGAAAAAAGTAATATTTGTACAACGAAGAGTGCAATAAAACATTTACTTTTGATTTTTTTATTTGATTTAAATCCTAAAATAACATAAAAGAAAATATTTTTATGTTATTTTAGGGGTTATGTATACACACCGATTCTTCAAGGCATTCCACAATAACACTTGGATATTTCCGGCTCAGCCACCGGAAGAATGCTGGTACACCCATAATAAATGGGAGATATTTTATTATTTGAAATTTATTCCACTGCAATTTAATCAATGCGCGCAATACTCTACGAAAACCTCTAATTGTCAATTCTTGACGCCATGGCAGAATTTGATTTGACAATTCATATCATAGAAAAAAAGAGTAATATCACAGGGCTGGGCTGGGTTCACGATAGCACAGCGATAGCATAAATATCGCTCGACGTCGAGTGACCTGAGCGACCATGAAGTTGCAGTGAGTGGCGAATGTCACCCCGGATATCGTGAACAACTTTGAGCGTTTTATTGATCCAAATGTCATTGTAATGGCGTCATTTTCGTAAGATTCATTCGCGATCTGAAAAATCTGCAGTAACTATTTTAATTTCTCTTCCATTTCACTTCTTGAACTAAAAAAATATGATTTTCTATTTTGAAAAATTGTATACGACAAGAATACACCATAATTACGATTAATTTCGCAATTGTTTTGACAGCCACCATCACTCAAACGTCAAGGTAACTGTCAGAGCGATAATCACCCTGCTATGATTTCGGTTGTTCGGTTGTCACCCGACGACGTGCCTGAACGCGACAGTGCGAGTCGTCGGGTGACTCGCTCCGGCTTCGTGAACGATCGGAGCGTCGTCGAGTGATCACTCGGCGACTGTATGAACGCTGCCCTGAATACCATACAAATATAAAAATCTATGGATTAAAAAGTTTGTGGATGAATTTTTAATTTTTGTTTTTCAAGCACTACGAATTTCCAAGATAATGCCAAATAAAAAATTATTTTGTACAAGGAAATTATTTTAATTACTTCATACTACAACACTGATAGTTGTTTATTCGAATTTTGAATTTAGATTAGAAGAAAAAGATGGTTCCATTTTTTTGTTATGTATTTCAAAATACATAGTATCGAAAGCCTGAAAGAGGAAAACCTGAATAGCATAGTGTTTGAATTCCCTCCAAGTATCACCAATATTTTACTTTCATCAATGATCCTGGACCTGACACAATACAAGATCCCACGACCTACAAATATATTTTCCTTGCTCTTGAGGTTCAGAAACAAAAACACATCCTAGCTCATAATAGCTTTTCTAACAGCCCACCTAATAAGTTTTTAAATCTATTTTTGTTCAAGGTAGATAACTCTTCTACGTAGGTTGCTGCTAGAAACTCCCAAGGGAGTAAGAAAGAGGATATTTTTTCACACCGAATCCCGAAAGATAATCCAAACAAAATACCCGTTATTGAATAACGAGTATTCTACCGATACCAAATAGTGTGAACATTAATTTATTATTATTATTGTGTATCACTTTTCAAATCTTATAGCTTTACTTAGTCTTAAAATTTCAATCCTCCCCGTCACTAAATTTTCAAAATAGTAACGGAATTTGGAATGTTACGCAAACTCCTCGATTTCATTAAATAATATTTTCTGAAAATCTCATTTCTAATAACTATCAAGTACTTTTACCAACTATCTACCGGTCATCGGACAACACAAACAATAAACCGATTTAACAAGTAACGACAACTTTTGTAGTACGAGTACTGACTCTACCGGTTATCCATTGACAAATAATGTAATATCGCTTTTAACGAGTAACGGGTATTAATACCAGCTGATAAAAAAAGAATCATACCTGTATACCGGTTATCAAAAGTAACGAGTGTTTAATAACGAGTAGATACCTAATTGACACTACTAGAGAGAATAAATGTCAAATTTTTAGAACTGTCAGATATTGTGCAATGTATATGAATTATTATTTTTTAGGTTAACTTCGCGAAATAGTTGTAATGAAATGGCTAATTTATTTTTATCTAAAAATATTTTACAATTATTTGGACCCTTTATAAAGAGAAAAAGGTTTTCCACGTGTAGTATACTAAAAGATAAATACGATGTGTCGTGTCTCAGAAATATAGGAATATTGGCCCACATCGACGCAGGTAAAGTGTACTGGTTAATTTATATTTATTTGAGAGAACAGCTTGTATGTTTATTGCATGCAGCTGGTCTGCTGGTTACCCACTTGTGGGATATGTTGTGGTGAGATAGATATATCATTTTTATTTCCCTATGTAAGTTATTATACCAACTAGTTAATCTTTTTCTTTAAATACTTTTTTAGTTTTTTTATTCAAGTATATACATTTGGGATATCAAACTTCAATGCAATGCAATTTTACAATGCAGTGAGGTTTGTTTAAGTACTTTTTTCAACGCAGGTGCCTATCTATTTTTTAAAAATTAAGTACAGATATGTGGGGTGTCAAACAGGTTTTTACAATGGAAAGAGGTTTTTAGTATTTTTATTCGATGCAAGTACATACTCATTTTTTCATGAAGATTGTGTTGTTTTGTCTAATATATTTGCACTTCTTTATATATCTCTTTATATAATCTCGAACGATGCCGGGTAATAAAAGCTAGTAAGACAATAGTTATACCAGTAATCAATAGATAATTGGTACGTAGTTTGTTGAACTCTTGTATTAGTTTAAAATTATTGGAGCTAACTGTTCAATGTTCACATCATTTTTCAATATCACGTACTTACATGTCATTCCTTATAAAGTACTTAATTTGTAAATATATAAATGTTAATGTTATTTAATTTCATCTATATATGTACTTTATATAACAAGGTCAAAATAATAATTGTTTAGATATAAATAAAAATGTAGAGGTAATTGGACGATGGAAGTAAATCATACGCCTATTGGTGAGTTTGTGTTATAACTGTTTACTTGCAGCTTTACTTGTTCGTCATACGCTTCGGTAATTTGCGGGACCTTGATTGGTTTGTTTTCTGGAAAAATATGACTGTTAATATTTGTTAATTTAAACTGTTTGTGTCCTTTAAGAGAAATAAAATAAATAAAAATAATTTACTGTAAATGATTTTAATTTTATGAAACTATTAATTGCTGGGAGTTTTTGACTAAGTTAGTATAATGATTTATATAATATATTATATATTTTCAAAAATTCAAAACTGACGTAGTAAATTACTTAAAACTGTGTAGTTGACATTGGGCAGTTGAGTTCTGCGTCCAAGCGGTTGGTTCGTTCTTTGTATACCTATATTGTTTATTGAAAAATACATTATTGTTTGTGTATCTGTATAATTTATTGAAAATTATATTTTTTGCCTATATGTTATATATTATTTATTAATTTTTTTGAACGATTTTACCTAATTTATTTTTTTAAATTATTGAATTGCTTATACAAAATTTATTATACCTTTTATATTAATTAATTATCTGTTTACCTAATTTTAATTTTTAACCTATTTATATTGACTACCTGCTAATGTTTTATTGCATTATTCCTATTTTCTTCTTGTTAATATGTCTTAAATTCATTGTTTATTGATCTCTGTCTGTATTGATTATTTGTTTGTGATGTTAAAAATTTTATAATTATATATTTTATCTTATGTTGAATTTCCCAATTTTGATGATTTATTGCTAGTTCTCTCTTTTATCAATTAATTTTTAAAAAGTTTTATTGAATGGTTTATATGTATTATATTTAGCATACTTTTTTTTATTGTGTATTGTCCTTTTTTCATGATTGTTCCTTGTCGTTTAAATGTACTGTCTGTCATGCAATTTCTACAATTTTATTTTATACATGTAAAAGGCTCACGCCGTATATTGTGATAATAAATAATAAATAAATATAGATTCTTTAACGTTTACAAACATTAAATAACCAGTATAAAAACATTGATTACAAACTACTAAAATAAAATAAACTTTATTGCACCTAAAATATTAGCACAAAAGGTGGGTTTTCTTATGGCCATCTCAGACAAGCCATATAGAAATACATTAAAATTAAGTACAATCAATATACAGAAAGTGAGTTAGTCGCAAAGGCGCAATCTCTTCCAACTAACCCAAATTATAATAATATCAACTTGCAGGTAAAACCACAACAACAGAAAGAATGTTATTTTACTCTGGCACTATTGGTGTAATGGGAGAGGTTCATCATGGTAATACTGTCACGGATTATATGGAACAAGAAAGACAACGAGGAATCACCATTACATGTAAGATATGCTAAATTTTAGGTATCATTTTACAATTTTCCTCACAAATAAATAATTGAAACTTTGAAATAGAAACGTTGTTGAAAATCATTAGTTGTATCCATTGTATTTCTGTGCTGTATTTTGAACAATGAGGTAACTACATAATTAAATATTTATGTTTTGCGCACACTTTTGACATAATAATCATATTCAAACACAAAGGAACCGCTGTTGTTACAATTTGTATGACAAGGGATACTACATTTTCTAGTTGGGCTTCTTGAGAATGTTTTTAGATCAGAATATGTATTGCTACTTTTCACAAAATAATTGTATAGAAAAAATCCATTTAGTTACAAAATAATTTGTAAAAACTAGCTAATTATACCATCACGGTACATCCTACAAATGGGGTAGTCAGTAAATTGAACTGATATAACAAACATGTGCCAATAAAAAAAGACGTTCATGATGGGTGGCATGCCTCATCACTGAATTGAGATTTTAAATGATTATAAAATCTAGCTAAACATTATTTTATCAATAAAATTTAGTTACAGTTTGTGTTGATTTGAAGGATGATGCATCACATTGTTTAAATTTTCAGCTGCCGCTGTTTCATTTGATTGGAAAGATCATCAGTTCAATCTGATTGACACTCCCGGCCATATTGACTTTACAATGGAAGTGGAACAGAGTTTAGGTGTTTTGGATGGTGCTGTAGTTGTATTAGATGGGTCTGCAGGTTAGATTCAGTTTGTTTAAATAATGAGTTTTTTAACTATGTATTAAAATTATCACTTATTATTTTTAACACGTCTGCGACCAGTTTTGATAGTTTTTTCGATATGATGAGTGTTGCTTCTGTACCAAAGCACCTCAAGGACACTGTACAATTTGTCAATTTTTAGACATTACATCCGTGTTATAATACATTTTTTTCTTGTTTAATCTAGTTTTAAGATATGGCATTTTAAATATCTATCGATATTTAAAACTAGATAAGTTCATCACACATAGAATATTATGTGTGATGAACTTATCTAGGAATATCTCTGCTTAGGTGTGGAGGCCCAGACGCTGACTGTTTGGAGGCAGTGTGAGGTCCACAGAATACCTCGGCTAGTGTATGTCAACAAAATGGATCGTAAAGACAGCAGCCTACCTATGTGTCTGAAGGCAGTTGCAGACAAACTGGAAGTGGAACCATTGTGCTTACAACTGCCAATCAGAAATATGGATGATAAACTAGAAGGTATATATTATTATAAACATTTTTCATTCTTCTTTTCAATTAAAATCTCTCTACGAGAACACTGGGAGCTACCTCTTCAGAACGAAAACAACAAATATCACAATTTATATTTTTTATTTATGAATATATTTTATGTCCCTATTTTCAGAAACAAAATTATTTCAAAACACAAGATTTGAGACAGTCCTTATTTTTCTAGTCAAATTTTGCAGTCTGTTGATAAAATGCAAATTTTGAATCAAAAATGAAAATGAAAAGGAAAGAGACAGAATTGATCTTTTTCCAATTCCGCAAAATATTAATGGTGCAGTTGTTTATAAGCAGCAAGAATTATGTCAGTGATATCAAACAGTTTTTCAAGTAGAGTTTTTCCTGCAAGTGGTTTTTGTAATAAATCTTTATCTAAAACACATATTCTTTTTGGCCAATTCTCATTGCACATTCTCAAAGTATAACTTAGCTAGAACCTACTCATGAATTGAAAAAATGATTATATTGATTAATGCAAGTACTTTTTTTTAAATACTAATACTTTAGATGGTAATCAACTTGTGTCTTCTTGTTCTCTTCAGGCCTCATTGATGTTATAAATATGGATACAATTTTATGGGAACATTCTCGTCAAGGCAGATTATACAAAACAATTAAACTGAAAGAAGACAATCCTGCTTGGGAAAAGGCCATGGCAGCACGGAGAGATGTAACAGATATTCTTTCAGGATACGATGATGAACTAGCCAATACCATTATACAGTGCGACACTTTGGACAATATAGACACCAATTTGCTTAAAAAATCTATCAGAAAAGTTACCAGAGAAATGCTAGCATTCCCAGTCCTATGCGGAAGTTCTTATAAAAATATTGGAGTACAAACGTTGATGAATGCTGTTGTAGATTACCTCCCTTCTCCATTAGAATTAAATCAGCTCTATTCATGTTTTGAGAATAATCTTTGTGCCAAAGCTTTCAAAGTACAACATGATAAGAGATTAGGAGTTTTAACATATTTTAGAATATTCTCTGGAGAGATGTCCAAAGGACAGAAAATATTTAATGTTGGAAAAGAAAAACCTGAAACTGTAAGTAAGTTATTGTAATATTTAGTATTTCAAAATTTGTCTGAATATTTTATTACAGTTCAGGAGCATAGAATTATAAAGAGGAAACCACAATTTTGGTAGGTTTGAGTAATGAACGTCATTTTATTCCTTCTATTAGTGACATAAAGATGAATATCACCAGAGAATAAATATTAACGAATAAAGTTGGCAATTTCTGTAAATTAAAAATCTTGCTCTAATTATTGTCTAAGTTCAGGCTTAACCCTTTTGGTGCCATTGTTTTTTTCTCACGTCTACTTAAAATACCAAAGAAAACCGTGGTTTTTTATGTCATTTACCCTTATCTCGAAAAAGAAATGTATCTTTTCCGAAAATTACCCGATTTTCAAAATTCTTTCAGTGTTTCCTTCAAGAAACCTCAAAGATGGATATTCAAATAAAAAAAATGATGGAAAGATTTATTGTGGAAGAAAATTATTACAAAAATAGAAATCCAAAAATAAAAATATATGTGCATATGTGCTTTTCCGCACACACCCCATGGGGCCCTTTTTTGCAGCGGGCACAAATTAAGTCACTCTCACTCAAAAATAGCATCATGCGATTTGAAAGGACCACAATGTCGTATCTACCATCACTTTCTTCACAACTTGAACTATAGTCAGTTTCATTTGAACTATTTTCAAATTCTGACATTTTGGTTTAAATATTTTTTTTTAACCGGAATCTTTTTTTAACTTTATTTAGCTTTGACCCATGTTGAAATTTTTATATACAATACGAATTAAGTGAAAAAAAAATTGTTGCGTGCATGTGACCTTCCCCGCTGCACGCCTATCACGTGCTGATATCGGGAGCGCCATCACGCTCCTGGCACTTTTGGCATGTATACACAGGAGCGCGATGGCGCTCGTTGGCACTAAAAGGGTTAAAAGAAGGTGATTGCCAGATGCTGTTTTTATTGCATTAAATAAAGTGGTAATTCGTTACTTCTGTGTTATCCATTATTTTTGTGTTATGGTAGGAACAAACAACTATTGTGACCAAGCAATATTATGTTCCTGTGAATATTAAATTGAATTACACATGTTACTACTGTAAATAATATAAATTCCAGGGTGCCTTACTATATATTCCATATGCAGATGAATACCAACTTGTCAATGTAGCTGGGACGGGAAGTGTGGTCGCTCTTAGTGGACTGAAGGTAGACTTTGTTATTATTTATTTTAAATAATAATTTATAATCTCTACTTTATGTTGATCCTCTAATATTAATCCTAAATCTTTTTTTATTATTTTTTATTCATTCCATTACTAATTTAAAGTAAACAATAAAATCCCTTTATCCCATTCAACTGATTATCTTTTACCATTTTAAATTGATAGGAATTTTTTGAATTATTATTTGATTTACTAAAATTATTTTTGATTTGTTTTAATGATTTTTTTTATCATTCTTGGTATTTTTCATTTCTTGGTTACATGTTTGATGCTGATAATTTTTTGATTACTTTTTTAAATTCATCAATTTTTAGATTACAAATTCAGGTGATATAATAACTTCCTCTAATAGTGTTGCAAACTCGGCTAAAAAAAATTTGGAAGAGAAACTCAGAAAACCTGACGAGCTGGATAAGTTAAACATTCCTCCATACCTTTGGGATAAAATATCAGAATATTTGACAGATGGAAATAAGGCGAATGAAGCGGCTTCTAAAATATTTGGTATTGGAACCGTCATCCCTGATCCTGTGTTTTACTGCTCCATTGAACCTCCAAGTTTAGCTTACCAGAATCCTCTTGAGAATGCCTTGGCAGAACTGCAGAGAGAAGACCACAGTTTGAGAGTCACAAATAATGATGAAACGGGACAGATGGTTTTAGCAGGTGAATTTATTTATATAGTTATATTTATGATGTACCCAAATATGGATAATTTTCACCTATAGAAATCTTAAAGTAATTATACCACCAAAGAATAAGTGAATAAGTTTTACAGCATTATTAACATTATTAAATTCTACAGTTTTTCACGGAGTTACATTGTTAACTAAGGTTCCAAGTTATCAAAATATGAGAACTATTTCCAAGTCAATTTAAATGGCAAATCAGATGAAATCTTATCAGCATAATCAAGTTGTTTTCTCATTTCAAATAGTATCCAAGTATAAAATCTCAGTTTAATTGCTATTGGGAGTATCTAGAGATAAAAATTTGTTAAGAGTACAGTGCTTATAATGTAAGTAACCTATACCCAGTGGCGGGACTAGGTTTTTCATGTTGGACATGCGTTTGTTATAATAATTGGGTTTTAATTAAAAATATCCAAATGATACATTGATTGTACACGCTTTTGGTAAAATGTAGTATTATTGTTTATTGTGCGATGACCAACGGACGAATTGGTTTTATGACAAAATGTTTAGCAGCAGATTCAAAAAGTTTTTCTGGATTTTAATGTTTTCTTAGATTTTATGGACATGCGGAGCTTTTTTGCATGTATGGCAAGCATGTAAATGCCTATACCAACATGATAAATCCCAGAAGCAGGGTAGATTAACTACATGTGAACACACGGCTGTCTTCATCCGATAAAAAATGAGACAATCATGGTATTACAGTGAATAAAATATTATTAAGTTGTATAGTTGAAATATAGTTAATATTGTCGGCGGATGAAACTTGGCGGTAGTTCATGTTATTTAATAAAAATGAAACACTTATATTTAGTACTTCCACATTGATTTTATTAATTACGAGCCCACTTTCAAGAGCTTTCGCTCTTATCATCAGGCTAAAAACTTTACATTGGCCTGAAGAAGAGAAGAGAAAGATAGAAGCTCTTGAAAGCTGGCTCGCGGTTAATAAAGTCAATGTGGAAGTACTAAATATAAGTATTTTATCTTTATTAATTGTTGAGTTGTGTAGCTGATGAGTAGATGGATATTTATTGCAGAACGAAAAAACCATTAAATTATATATAATATTGAATTTAATATGAACACGTAACAATTTAAATGTAACTGAACAGTATAAATGCTGATGTTATTATTCGAACTGAGTATTGAGGAAGAGAGCAAATGAAATGTGTGCGCGTATTATATACAGGTAACCAAAGACAAACTATGACTTTAATATTAGCCATAGAAATATCATTTCTGCCTGTGGCCAGTATAAGGTGCTTCAAAAATCACCACACAGATGGCAGTATGTAACATTAATAGTTTAAATATGATTTTTCCAGGTATGGGTGAGCTACATTTGGAAGTAATAAAACAAAGGATATTGACGGAATATAAGATAGATGCAGAATTAGGACCTTTACAGATATCATATAAGGAGACACTTAATTCTAATTCCAATACAAGGGAATCACATATATCAGATAATAAAATAGGAAATCAAAAACATTATGTTAATATCACACTCTCAGCGTACTCATCTTCCAATAAAGAAGTCTTAAAGTAAGTCTAATTCCTCTAATTACATTGATTTATTCATTAAACAAGAACACACATCCCTCTTTCACAGTGCATCGTTCTTATGACAATAATATATTGAAAAAACAACATAATTACCAAAATTATCCTGAACGAGAGAGATTAATTATCATTTTGTGTTTTGGATAGTAACATAAAAGTGAAATGGGATAATTTTTTTTTTAAACTTATTTAAAAAATAATGGTGTTGCTTTTATTTTAGGTTAGATAAATCGACTCCTGAATCTGCATCCAACTTAGCGCACATCCATCCCAAATACATGACAGCTATAAAACAAGGTGTAGAGACTGGATTGCTTCATGGACCTAAACTGGGATGCCCTGTAAGTAATCAAATCTATTCATGCCATTGCGATATTGTTCTTTTGATAGATAGTGTGGCACAGAGGTAATACTCTTGCCTGTGATTCCCAAGTTTCCCGGTTTGATCCTCAGCAAGGATAAAATGAGCAATGATTTTTTTTAATTTTGCTAGATCTGGATGTTACATGTGTATATTATGTTTGTTGCATTTTATACATGTTTATTTTTATGTTAGTACTCATAATATAATACAAGATTCATATCTTAGTTTGGGACTACATACATAGCTCCATCTGTGTGTGTGAATTTACTATCCATGCATGTTATGTTTTGGTTGGAGAATGTTTACACTACACAAATCACTCGTTACGGGTGGATTGCCGGTAATAATAAAAAAAATAATAAAAAAAATAAATAATAATAATAATGTTTACACTAATAATACAACCTTATCAAACTGTTCTGTACTAGTAATAATGCTCTGCAGGCTTATGGTGGACTATCTGAATACTAATATAATAATGTTGATTTAGATATTATACTTCATTGCATGCCTCTATGGATATGTACTCATTTATTATATTTGTTTTACGAATAACGTTTTGGTCTTGATGGTCTTCTGCTTTCCCCCTCAATCTTTATTTTGAATTGTTTTAGTTAATAAATGTGGGAGTCACACTGCACTGGTTAGAAATTGGCAGAGGAACTTCTGAAACTTTTGTAGCAGCAGCCACAGCGCAGTGTTTGAGAAAGGTATTTACTTTTTTCATTTTAAAAAATAATGTTATTGTTCTTATACAACTATTGTTTTAGGTTAATATTAATCATGTTTTCTCCTACAATTAATGCAGCTAGTAAACTGTTGTATTGAATGAAATACATATGCTGTCCTTTTTATGTCATAAGATATTTGGGATCAATTGAAAATGTTAAAATTATAATGCATGATTAACTATGTACATGGTCATAAAATATGAAAAATAATATAAAATGATGTTTTAATTTTTATAGAATGCTTGAAACATACTATCATATTCCGGTAACTCCATTAGCTTAATAATTAATTTATGTATAAATACATATTTTCTCCCATATTCTATATTCATTCTTTCTTTGTATATACACATCTTCTTATATTGTAATAGTTTATCTATTTCTAAACTAGTATGGCTGTAACGGTACGGTGAGATAATATATTAGTGCAAAAAGTAATATAGCTGCACCGGTACGTCCATCATTGTTACAACACAGTACTAACGATGAAAAATAATCACTGCAACTGGAAATAAAACTCATTAATATGCAACTAAATAAATGTTTGAAATTGTTTTAGATTTTCAACAACAGCGAGGTATTATTACTGGAGCCTATAATGTTACTCGAGATTATTTGCAATGAACGTTACTTTGATAGAGTAATGACAGATATACATACTAGGAGAGCTGAGGTACAGCAAGTCACCCTCAGAGGGAAGAACAAGGTTTGTGATATATGTATATTGTTATAGATTGTATTTCTATACGCAATCTGTAAGGAAATCCAAATCTAGAAATAGCGAATACAGATTACAGAGTGTCTGCGTTATAATGGATCTACCAAATTAGAGTAATAGGGGACTTCAATACGCATTAAAACAAACCACCATATCGTCGGCTTAATTCTAATACACCGTAAGTCATTTTTTCAATTTCAAATTTATGATAGATTCATGTTCCGTTTACAGTAAAACAAATCTCTTTTTTCTAAAATTTGTCTATTTTATAAGATATTTTGAGTGGAAGTATAAACTATACTATACTATACCCTCACGCCGTGTGCCAAGTGGAGTAGGCAGAGAAAACGGAATGCCAAACAGATCCATCTTTACACACTTCCTCCACATTAATACAGTTTCTCATACATGCACGTCGGTTCCTCTTACTCAACACGCGGCCGTCCTTGAGAATTTGATCCACGCGATCAAGCCACATGCTGCAAACTGCGTTGCAAATAACCAATTTAATCCAAACGATAATTAAAAAAAAACAAGTTTTTTGTACACCCTGTCAATTTAGATGTAACTGACTTATGGTGTATTAGAATCAAGCCGACAATATGTTTGGCTTAATTTAAATGGGTTTTTTAAATACTTTTTCTTTAAAAATCGCTCTAACTGTAAAGAAAAATTACAGATAAATTATTTTTCATTAAAATCGTATATAAATAATAAAATTATATAAAATAAATTAAAAGCTTGTATTTAAAAATACGTGATAGAAAAAAAAAACCAGTGACTAGCACATTTATCTTGAAATATGAAGAGAATTTAAAAAAATGTTTCCAGAAACTGTTGCAACTATCTTATGATGTAGATTTTATTTTCAAAATTGTAGAAAGTTAAAAAGTTAATGTGTAACATAAATATTTTTGCTATTAATATTTTAGGTATGGTATAGTAATTTAATATTTTTAACAAAACATTGGTAAATATTATTAAAAAACGATATTGCTGTTTACTTAGACCGACCATATTTTTTTTCCAGGCTATAGAATGTATAGCACCATTGTCAGAGTTATTGGGTTTCTCAAATGTTCTGCGCTCAAAGTCATCAGGCACAGCAACATTCACAATGGAGTTCCATAGTAACAGATCAATGTCAGCCATAGATGAAGACCGAGCTGTCAAATCTGTCCTAGGATTTTAATACTACATTGTTAGAGGTCAGCTATCCTTTTACATATCTCAATTAATATTAATTTACACAATAAATCTGTCAACAGCCCATCATTTTAATAAAAAGTTATGGTAATGACTATTATTGGTATATTACATATTAATAAAAATTAACCTGTTATAAGAGTGATATCTCCGACAGATTTATGATCTTTTTCTTCTTCTTGTGCTGTGTTAGGTCCCCCCGATGTTGGCAATCACTCTGGCGAAGGCCACTCTTATCTTGCACGATCTGGAACAGTTCTGCATGTCTCATCCCGGTCTAGTCTCTTATGTTGCGCAGCCAAGATGTTTGCCCACGCTGCCCCTCACTTTTCTCCATCATTATTCTTCTTCTTCTTCTATTGGTTGGAGCAAATTTTACTTATCTCTTAGATTTATGATAAAAATTAAAATTAATATGAGATAATTAATAGACCTACATAGTTGAGAACTTGGAAAGTTTTTTGAAACTATCTTATGTAAAAGAGAATCCAAAGTAGAATGTCCTCCACTTATGCACCATATAATACTGTTATTGATGGCATTGGGAATATAATATGATGTATAGTCGCAATAATGAGGATGATATTTTTCAATAAATATAAATAGAAACATCATTACTTTGTGTATTGTGTTATTATTTCTATATGGGGTGTGTAATACACTAAGATCCCAAACATATTTTGAACCACTTCAGATTAATCATTCCAATTGATCACACTCATCCATAGTCAACCTATTTGAAAAGGTATTAACTAGGTAGGTATGTTGTATATTATACACATCATTATGTGAACTTCCTTAAGGAGTGCACAATACAGAGTTTCGACGCTTATGAATCGACTTAAGGCTTGGTTAAGAGTACTCTTTAAACCTAGGTAACATTCCCAATTCCTTTGTGCCATGCTTATCACATGACTTGAAATTTTTGGAAGTTGTATAATATAGTTCTTCAACTTTGTTAAACTTCCACTTTGAAATTAATCTGTATACGATTTTCCTAGAATTACTGTGCTTTCAAACTGGAAAGACATCTGTTGTAGTTCAATGGAAACAACATGGGAAGTATCCATCCATCCATGACGTCACACTTTACAAACATATAAGAATTTTGGTTTACGACAAAATAAAAAACACACTATGCAAGACATTAAAAGGGTAAAGTGTTTTAAATATATGTATATTGGTGTAGTAATAAAAAAGTTCTATGTACTTCATGCATGAATTGATAATTAAAGTTATTTTTTTATTGCATACATTACCTCACGTCTGCCGGGTCAACCGCCCACTGACGTGGTAGGGTCAGAGATGCCAATACTGGCTTAGTGGTACTGACAGACTTGAGAGAGGTAAATTTCTACCCAAAGAATTCTTATTAATTAAAAACATAAAATAATGTGAAATAAAACACAATGCATCATTTGATTTGAGCTCTATATTTACCAGCCAACAATTATAATGTATCATTACACAATATATACCTACTATATAAAAATATCTACAGGAAACATTATATTTATCAATAGAATGTATTAAAAATATACACAATAATATAGTTCCTATAATACATACACACAAAGTAGCAAATTTTATAAGTATAAATGTTGACAAGAGAATTATGACAATATCCAGAGGTGTGAATGTGTTGGAACTAAATGTAAGGGACAAATATATTCTCTTAGTCGCTACTTAAACAGTCAAATAAGAATTGGGAAATTTATAGAAGAACTATAATTTACCTAATATGCTTGTATTCACCTAGCCATAAAGTAATTAATCTCTAAGATGACATCATGAAATGTGGTATCACGTGTGTAATCTAAGATGAAAGTTTTGGATGCAATTACAAATATTCTATGGATAGATCATAAAATATGTCACAGATGATAGCTCTGCCCTATGTACGCATACTGGACAAAAAGCTAACAGCTATAGTAATTGAGCTTAAAATTACCTTTGGTCCAATTCTGGAGCAGAGCCTGATACAATTTAAAATTGGTAATAGGCACCACAGCACTTTCTATCCACTTATATCAGCTATACTCTACAAAACTTAAATGAATCAATAGCATGATTTTAATATTTTGTTAATTGCAAACTATGATAGAAACTGTGGTAAGATTCATACATAGATTCGTAAAAAAATTGCATTGGTAATTTTTGAACTGAAATTCTAGCTCCATCATATGATGCCTTTAGAATCTTATAAATGTATTCTCAATACTAAGAATGTATTGTTTTCATTAGAACTGCATTAGTGGTTGACATACGAGGAATAAACTCATCCACAATTTCTTCATCACAACTGCTTGCTGGGGTAGCGTCTGCTATACTTATCTATACTCAATGCTTATGAATGTTTAACTAAAAACAAGAAAACAAATCATAAAAATAATTTGAATTGAAGTGAATATACCAACTTAATAAATAACTGATAATTTTACCAACAGTTTCAAATTAAACCACATTAATTTCAAGCTAAAAACAAGTTCAGGAAATACTTAAATTGCGTAAGTATATTTTTAGACAATCAATTACAATAATATTGTAATTTTACGAAAATATTTGTTTGTTTCAATGCCTTACAAATCATTATCTATGACTTTATAGATCATTTCCACTTCTGCAAATAGTCTCAGGCAGCATATAAATTGTAGCTTATCAACAACTGTGTCACTACATTAAAGTAATGACATGGTGTGCCCACACGATAATATTATAAATAGTATATAAGTGTCCTTTCTATTACTGCGACTGTGCAGTTGAAAAACTGTATCTATAGATCAACAGCTCACAATTATTTGCAAAAGTAGGAAGCAAGCATTAAATGTAAAACAAGCAAGTCTGTAACAATGTCAAAAATATTTTTAATTGTGCTGCAAAATAAAACAAATATACATAGCATTTATCAAAGAAAACTCAATAGTTTATCTTAAAATTTTAGCATGTACAGCAAATAATAAATATGGAGTGTCACAAAACACAAATTAATAATCAACAAACCAAATTAATCAAATTCATTATGTTAAAATATACTATGCACTAAATATGCAGAGTAGATTTATCAACTAGATGATTTAAATATTCAAACTTAACGCTGGAAATGAAAATTCAAGCAATTTAAATGGAAACAAAAACATAACAATCAGATGCTTAAGATTATATTAACATAGAGTAACGCAAACCACTCACACATTTGAAGATAAACATAAAACAATGCAATCATTATGGAGTATTATTTTATGATTACGTTGAATAAACAATTCGAAAATGATAATCATGACACAATTTCATTAATCATTATATTTTCACACGTAATATTCTTAACAAAATGTTAAATTAGTGAAATAAGCGAATATGGTAGGTATGTTATCTTAAATCACATATAATTAGTAGATATAATACAAAATAAAATATTTATATGATATTAAACATCACTGGATCTTTAATTTTCAAAATAAATAAAAGAAAATTTATAATTGAAAAATGTTATTTTTTTTTTGAGAAAGTTAACATCTCTCCCAGAAAACGACATTAAAATAATGATCTTACAAAGTCCCAAAAATAGGTGGATGTAGAGTTATATTTATTTTATCTTTATATTGCATTCAAAAACATTCAGAAAAAGATGTGAGTTCTTAAAATCTCCTTTATACTTGTATGAATTTTATGACACATGATCAGTTTTGTGGATTCACAGCTTACATCATCAGACACAAATGAATACTAATATTACATTTAAAGATGCTTAAATACACAAATGACTAGGTATATGTTTTTTTAAATTAATTTACAAAATATTAATTTTGTTAGATCAATGCTAAAATAACATGTTACAAAATTGAAGCCAATAAAACTAGGTACATAAATATATTTGTGGAAATTTTTGAAAAAACTATCAATTTGAAAATACAAATATGAATTAGTACTAACAATGTACCTTTAATATAATTCATTAATATCTATAACCCTTGTATTTATATGCGTACAAAATCACTTCCATACTTAGTTTAAAAATTTCATTTTTTTTTTGATATATCATTTGATTCCAAACCATACAATTGTTAAACCCTAGGTAATGTACCAATTTTGTTTCCTAAATTTCCCCTACCACGGAGTCAAGATAAGATGGCTTTAACAGAATTATTATGTAAATTCCAGTGGTGTAAATATTCCCACAGAGTAGGGAGTAAGAATACTGCATAATCATTTAACATTTTTCTCGGGGATCACATTGGCCGAAAGCTGTAATGGTCCCAGAAATATATACTGTATTATTCAAATGGGACAATCATCGCTTCTAATATCTGATGCAGGGTGTAATCTTAATTGGCCGGTCAGTCCTTCAGGAAGCCCAGCATGGCACCTCTTGTGTGAACAAATTTGTTAGTGTAGAAATATAATAGGATAAATGGAAGTCGTCACATTTCTAAGCTATCCGGGTGGTCGGTAGGACTCCTTCAATGAAGGGATCTATGTATGATACACATGCACACTAAAATGTTGCAACTCAAAATGTAAAGTTTACTCATACATTACAGCTGTAGGTATATACTAAAATTACTTGTTCCCAAACTTTTCAGTTAAATACATTGAGTTCACATCTAAATTATGAGAAAAAATAGTTTTACATTGTCTAGCAAAAACCTCAAAGTAAATAAAATATTAAATGTCACTATTATGTATTGCTAGCGTTAGAAATTTCCAACAAATTTACAAAATTTTCTCCATTAATAATTTTTCTACATGAGTACATATTATCATCATTACATCTCCGTACTAATTTTAAAATATATACTTAAGCATCATAATTCACATTTCTTGAATCTTACTATATAATTTGCATAATACATACACAGTTTTCATCAATATTCGATCCAAGTTATTTGTTTTTCTCTCTTCTCTCAGTATTACCTACATATAATTTCTTACAAGACAAATATCAACAAGATATGCTACCATATTCTCTCAATTTTCTGCTCCATAAATTTTTAAACTGCTTTTCTGAGATCTTTGTTTAAATTTAGAGTGGAAACATCAACATCATTGGTATACGCAGCCAGTGACACATTTAATATTGTGGTCATAACACGACTAATGTGAGTGTACTAATAGCTTTACTGTGAAATATGGATGTTAATTTAATGATAGAAACACATTAGTAGCTTGTAAAACACTCAAGTAAAATACCCATTGTGCCATTGCATTGTTTATTGATAACAATATTATTATTGTTACTTAATAGTATATTTTATGTAAAATACGATAGAGCAATAACACAAATAATAGGTTCTAAGTAATGCCCACAGTAAAACATAATCACTATAATGGTCAGTATGATGAACAGATAATATTCATCTGCTGTGACATTCTTGACAAATAAATGAAAACGCCTGCGATAGTTTGTCAAACAAATTGGTTTATTCTTATCTGTATTCTGTCTGAAACAAGAATTCCAATATTGATTTGTGTCTGTTCTGTATCAATCATGACATTCATGCTGAGAAATCAAATTACAAGATTTGCTATAAACTTCTCTCGTATATCTATTGAAATGTCAAATATATGGCACATGCTTATGTCAACAACAAGCCATGCCATAAATGTAATATTGTATGAGGGGACGCATATTGCATTTAAATAGCACTCTCACAAAGGCCTGAATAGGTATTTATCAAGATAGTTTGTGTTAGTAATGAGGCATCATAAATTCACTCATAGAACAAGTAGTCAAATAACTTGCCTGTTGGACAAAATGAGACAGAGAAGTATTGATTGGAGCAGAACGAGAGGTGAGAAAGAGTTATTTGTAAACCTTAAAGATGTTGGAGAGTTCGTTGATAAGAGTCTCATATCTGAAGGCCACTCTGATGTCGGGGACATTGGTGCGTGTAATATCATTGCCAGCAACACCCTCCTTGGTGTAGTTGGGTCCCAACCAGTGTTGCTTGGACTGAAACATTTTAATAAGATGCATATAGAGTGTCTCATTGAATTAATAAACTTGTACGAGTTTTGAATATATTTTATTTATATGTGTAACTATATAAAGGTATTATGTAATGCTAATATGTGCTTAGAGTGTGTGAAAAATAAGATGACTGTTAATGACCAAATATAGAGTAATATAATGTGGTAGCAGCGATTGAATGAAGGGGGCAGAATGAAAGAGGAGCCGAGGCGACACGCGGGAGACGGTTGAGACAGTTGTGTTTGGTATGTCGCAATGAGTATTTTGTGTCAACATTGATATGACAATATACACACCTTGTGAGGGAATCCACTCATGATGACACTGTTCCTTGCCAACTCACACATGTCACAAGAGCTCAGTTTCCATACCTGAGCTGCAATGCTAAATTCCTCCATCAAAGGTTCCTGAACAAAACATAAGATTGATTTAATCGAAAATTCAATGTAATAAACACACTGCTACATTTCATATACCTATTTAAAATACTTGTTATATTTAGTTTAAAATCTGCATTAGACACTTGCCACGTAGCCCTCATTTGTCATCATTTGTGCAGTTCTATAGACCAGTGTTCCACAAACTTTTTGAGTTCAAGGTACACCTATCAAATCAAGAAATTTTAGAGGTACACCAAAGAAAAAAACAAATGTTTTTTTTAACAAAGCGCCTCGCTCATAGCTCTCAACTATTTTTAGGTGTATTATCTGCACAAAACCTTGCCTTTTTTCCGCGGCACACCAAGTGATGACCACGGTACACCAGTGTGCCGCGGCACACGCTTTGAGGAACACTGCTATAGACCATCTAATTTTTTACAATTGAGTTTTAGGCATCATATGTGCAAAGAAATATTTTTTTGATTCTATAAACTAATAATCTTAAAATTAAATGTTTCATGTTATATAAGCACATGTTTGTGATTTAGGTTAAGAATCATTGTGTCTCAAAAATTTGAAACTGAGTACGTTGAAATATTAAATTTGGATGATCTGTTTCTAAATTCTTAAGACATTTATATTAATATAATATGCAGAATACAAATATAGGAAAATTTACAAGAAAATTTAATTATCCAACACTAAAAAACTCATTTTTTTATGAAAACAATTAAACTTTTACTTGCCTTGGTGAAGTGGAATTGTAGAGGGTCATCTGTACTGAGTGACACACAGAGCCCTCTGGCAAGATATTCCGGCAGAGGGTTCCGGTGGTAATTAAGAAACAGTGAGTTGTTACTCAGGGGAGACATAGCGATACCTATTTGTGCCAGATAGTAGAGATACTGCAGCACTGGAACCTACAAGATGAGCAAATATACTTAGAAACTTATCATGTGATAATGACTACATATTAGAAATTGTAGCATTTGATGATGA
Organism: Athripsodes cinereus; assembly: GCA_947579605.1. Lineage (NCBI taxonomy): Eukaryota > Metazoa > Arthropoda > Insecta > Trichoptera > Leptoceridae > Athripsodes > Athripsodes cinereus. The sequence continues at coordinate 19,180,393 of OX388321.1, read as the reverse complement.
TTCACCTTTCTGAGCAAAAGTCCATGGGAGATGTTTTCCGCCATCATGAAGCCACATACAAGATGTTGGACGGGCCCAGCTTCTCCACAATGTGGCCTGAGGACAAATGTGTTCATTCCTTGCTCCCTACAACACAAACGTCACAATGATGCGTTAAAAACATAACCTTCCTACCTACTATACCCCACAAGTCTTTCATATCAACACAATATAAAATAAATCTAATGTTTTTGTGTTAACAATTAAAATGTAATAAACTCTCAATAAAATTACACTCTGCTATACAAAAATTGGAATATTATGAAGTTAACTATTGTGCAATAAATATAATAATTATCAGGCTAATGGAATTTAAAAAAATAATAATAAAAACAATAAACTGACATGTTAAGATATTACAATGAGTAATAAACCTGTTTCCAGAGGAATCAAACCTTAGATCTTTCATTTGAAAGTCTATCAGGCTACTAAACACCCCAAAATTTTATGGTTTAATGTATTCATTCATACTATCACAGTATTTCAGGTAGCCAGTAGACTAAATATGCGAACAAACATGCAGGTGATCCTCTTTGTGTCAACAAATATAAAGGTACACTGTTTTTTCTGCAAGTACATTCAAAGGCCAGCAGATCTATCTAATGATTGAAGGTTAATTTCTATTGAACAAGCAGTTGTTTACAATATTATGTCAGTGTGTACTTACTTCCTAAAGTGATTGAGAACGGTCATATTGGCATACATGTAGTACTGATAATAGGCATATGGAGGATTCTCAATATCATTCCATTGATCTGGAGTGGAGACGTCCTTATCAAACAGAGGATTCTCAGGTTTACTTTCATCGTCTACAGAGTCAAATCCAATCACATACTGAAATACAAAATGTTATTCACAAACATAACTCAATAGGATGGTGTTACTTTTCAGAAAAAATATAATTCATTTAAGAGTTTGCTGATAATTATTAGATAGAATTATTAAATTATTACAATTTAACCGATGTGAGTCACTCAAGCCCGGTGAAAATTTAAGTTTGAAAAAAATGTGAAACAGAGCACTGTTTTTTCGTGCATATGATTTGTGACTATGCGAACAACCCTCTTTCACAAAACACCATCCTTATGACGATGATATTAGAGCATAAGGAATGATGTGGGAGAGGTGCTCTAAATAGTGGCTGGTTTCTGTAATGTGTTTGTGGAAGGAGATGAAGGGATTAGATTAGACAAGATTCTTCACAAATATAGCAGGTAAAAGTATTCGTTTTTGGGATGAATTTGTTTATCAGCCAAATGGTCAGAAGAATATTAATATTTTTTTTGTTATTATACCTAGAAGCAGGCTAACATAGGCTCCATATCGCAGACACTCACCTGTAAGAATTTATGTAGCTCAGGATGCTTTTCAGGATGGTTTGTGGCTTCAAACAAGGGAAGAAATATGTTGCTCAGTATTTCTTGGAAATTGTTCATCAATTTGTTAAGTTTGAAGATATCACTGGAAGGAAGAAAGAAATGATGTTAAAACATTTGCATATAAAACTTGATAGGAACTACACAATTACATCTGATATGTATACATATTCTAATAAGACTGTTTTGATCTAATATTCATATGCATGTGGAAAACCAACATGCATTCCATGAATGAACGATCATGATAAAAATATATATATGAGGTGAAGCGCTGGCAAAGACTTGGCTCATGCTGACTGTACGCAGTGAAATGGAGTAAAACCTTCAACTCATATTATCTCCTGCGTAAAATCATACGATCTTTCATTCATGAATGCAAGATTTTCATCCGTAATTCATCTATAATTAGATCATACAGTCATTCATATATTTATAATTTTATCAACACTCTTAACCATGATTCACATTTGTTATAAAATTATATAGGTAGGTATACAAAGGGCTTTTATCAATAGAGATCATTAGATTTGCACGTTTTTTTAAATATATTTGTTAAGTCATTGTTTGAGACTATATAATAAAAATGTAGCATATTCAACTTAGTTCATCGTTTATATATACGTCATTGGCGGGTACAGTAAAACCAATAATATGTGATTAGGCAAAAAAATTGTTTTTAATTTCATTATTGAATTATAATACCTAAACACCGACACACTGAATAGCATTTAGCATCATTCATAAAAAAAAATTACCTTTGAATTATAAAATGTAAATGACATAAAAAACAAATTTTACAATGGTGATGCTTACGTAAATGCGATTTTTTTAATTTTATTATTAACAAACAAAAGTAACTGCGCTTTTCCATCGTGATATAGGTTTTAAATTTAATATCGTAATTAAACCTTATTTTTCAATAAAATATTCATAGTTGACAATGTTATCAATACAATTTATGGAGTGGTGAAGCAAGTATATAAAACAAAGATACTCGTATCACATTCCGGCACACAGTGCAGCAATATCCTCATTCATACATCCTCAGGCTTAAATTAATAACAAGTAAGTGCAATATAACCTACTTAAATTATACTATACCCTCACGCCCTGTCCCAAGCGGGGTAGGCAGAAAAAACGGAACGCCAAATAGATCTATCTTTACACACTTTCTCCACATTCATACAATTTCTCATGCATGCACGTCTGTTCCTCTTACTCAACACGCAGCCATCCTTAAAAATTTGATACACATTATCAAGCCACGTGGTTCTTGAACGCCCGCGCTTCCTCACACCCTTTCTTTCAGATAAATTTATCCTAATGTGGTTAGACCACTGTAGCTTATTCACGCGCATTCTGTCCACAACACCCTTCTTGCATCCCCTCATTCTTCTAATATCCTCATTCTTCACTCTATTATTTAAATTAAATAATTTAGTGAACACTCTATTCACTAAATTATTTAAACAGAAAATTATATGTCACGATGATAAAAATTATTCAAATCTACACATTCAACACTATAGCCTAAAACTAATTGCTGATGATATATTTTGAATCAATACTAAAAATAATGAATATCCAGGTGGTATGTATAATACAAAGTTATTAACCTATTCATATATAGCTATTTGAAATGTGTCTTTCAAGACTCAAACTCCCTTAAACTTAATAAATCCTTTTTACTGTTAGAGGAGATAATCAAATACTGTACATGAATTCATTCATACCATCAAGAGATTTTCTATAAGTGGGGTAGCCAGTAGACTGAGTACCTACATGTAAAAACATTCAGGAAGTGTGGCATACCTCATCGCTGAATTGAAGGTGTTTAATGGAATTTTTGACAAATACCTGCCTTCTTGAGAACACTTAAAAACAATCAAAACAGATCAGAGAGATACAGATGGGAGATCTATTTTTTACCTGGGGCTGAGGAATAATGAATTAAATCAATAAGCAATAATAACAATCTTGTATATAACTCACTAATACATGTGTCAAGGCATTAATATCTGTATAGTTTGTATAGTAAAGTAAAAACTTGTGACATTTATTTGAAAGCAACATATTTCCCAAGTGGCCAATACTAAAATGCTGGGAGCAGTTCTATATACTCGTACACTTCCTATGTTTTATCTACTTATCATATTATATTAATTATTGGATAAAAAATAAGACTTGACACCAAACACCCAGTTGATATTTTGGTCTCTTCAAGCGAAATTAAACCTAATAATTATTTACAGCAATTATTTGAGAATTTGCTATTTTAGTTAAATTTGGCACCGAAATATAGCATTGCATTTAAATGTCCCGGAGCGAAAGGGTTAAACTCGTGTCGAGTCCATTTTCGAATTTCCCCCTTAACAATCAAATTGCCCCCCTGTGGAGCGTAGGTCCCATGTTGGGAAACACTGGTGTATAAGGTTGTATTTGGGTTTATAACAAAAAAACAGATATATCTTTTTTTTAAATAAAAATGAATGAAGAGCATCTCGAAACCAGGTGAGACCCTTATGGTGTAGCATGTGCATTTAATAATCGTTTTGTAAATGTTGTAAATGAATTAGTCCTGGAGATTGCACCAAATTTTTCGAAGGACACCTTTGATCCAGACACACTGCATGACTTTGGTTTTACCATGTTTCAACCAGTGGAATTTTTTTTACGAGTATCTTGAAAGGAATGAAGGGAGATCAGCCCAGGATTAGACGGAATCTCTCTATTAATAATATCTATTAATATCCTCAAACAAAACATAGCATCATTGTGGAAACCTATCGCTCATATTGTGAATATAAGCTTAAACGATGGTACCTTTCCTAAAATTTACAAGACTAGTTTGGTAACACCAATATCTAGAGATACAGCTGCACTAAATAATTACCACCTAATATTGCTAATTTCAAACATATCTAAAACATATGAAAAGGTGGCTAAAAAGCAACTAATGTTCATGGAAAAAAAATTCTTCACATTTATCATTTTTAATTTAGATAAGGTATGGGGACAGGGAACTCTCTAGCAAGAATAACTTCCTTGATGTATCGAACCATAGATGCTGGAGATAAATGTATTTGTGTATTTAGAGATTTAAAAAAGGCTTTCAAAGGTATATGTCACTCAAAATTGATAAATAGGTTAAACCAAAATACAATATACTTATCCTAATGTTAGAAAATGGTTTCAAAGCAATATAAATAGAAGAAATCAAAAAGTAGGAATTGAGGATACAGAGAGTTCCGAAAAAACCTTGAGTTTTGGTATACCGCAGGGTACGGTCCTTGATCCTGTGTTGTTTATATTACATGTGAGTAGCATATTTGAACTTCTGTTGAGTTCAACGGTCTCATCATCTAATGATTTGAATGACTTCAGGTGCAAGAGACAAGATGAGGTTTGGATTGATTGCAGCATTCCTGATGCTGGCGATCTGCTGCATTATTAAGGAGGGAAAATGTAATGGAATAAATCCAACGGCAATGACAAAGTCCAAACCACCAACTGAAACTAAGCCAAAACCACCACCAACTGTGACCAAGCCACAACCACCACCAACTGAAACCAAGCCAAAACCACCACCAACTGAGACCAAGCCAAAACCACCACCAATTGAAACCAAGCCAAAACCACCACCGAATGAAACTAAGCCAAAACCACCACCAATTGAAACCAAGCCAAAACCACCACCGATTGAAACTAAGCCAAAACCACCACCGATTGAAACTAAGCCAAAACCACCACCGACTGAGACCAAGCCAAAACCACCACCAACTGAAACTAAGCCAAAACCACCACCAACTGAAACTAAGCCAAAACCACCACCAACTGAGACCAAGCCAAAACCACCACCAATTGAAACCAAGCCAAAACCACCACCGAATGAAACTAAGCCAAAACCACCACCAATTGAAACCAAGCCAAAACCACCACCGATTGAAACTAAGCCAAAACCACCACCGACTGAGACCAAGCCAAAACCACCACCAACTGAAACTAAGCCAAAACCACCACCAACTGAAACTAAGCCAAAACTACCAACGACTGAAACCAAGCCAAAACCACCACCGATTGAAACTAAGCCAAAACCACCACCGACTGAGACCAAGCCAAAACCACCACCAACTGAAACTAAGCCAAAACCACCACCAACTGAAACTAAGCCAAAACCACCACCAACTGAAACTAAGCCAAAACTACCAACGACTGAAACCAAGCCAAAACCACCACCGACTGAGACCAAGCCAAAACCACCACCGATTGAAACTAAGCCAAAACCTATGACACCCAAGCCCACAAAACCCACTCCACCGGAATCTAAACCTACGCCACCTAAGCCCAGAAAACCAGCTATACCTGCATCAAAACCTAAACCTCCAATTACAAAACCCAAACCTAAACCTAGACCACTATATTTTAACTAATACATTTTAACATTATCAGTACCGACATCCTGAGACTACTACATATAATTTTGCTATTATTCGATTTTTTCTTCATGCTATTTTATTTGACTTTCCTGTATACTCTTCTGTTTCAATATGATTCCAATAAATTAATGATTGATTGTAAAAGCAATTCTTACATTTTCAATATCACTTATTACAGTTAATTTGCTTTTGTAATTAAATGGGAAATATTTAAACAGAAGACCTAAAAACTAAATGGTGGAATAATGACGGACTGACTATTTTATTTCAAAAAAGTTGTGGATTAATAATATTGAGTGATTAAAAATTCATAACCAAGCTGCAACAAAAAATACTAACTGAGCGACAACATACCTATACCGAATAATTGACAGAAAATACCAAAAGAAATACATGATTCCAATTTTTATTCTTAAATTTTTCAAATTATTTTAAATTGATTCTTTTTAAATGTTTTTAGAGATGCTTTTTTTACAAAATAAATACCTGTCTGCCAATTTTGGAGTTATTAGTATTAGCCACAATGCTATCACCTACATAGTTATGTGTTCGCACAAACTATATCAAGTGGTCGTTCAAACCTACCACCCAGTCAGTAAAGTTAGTTAAGGAAACCCACATTTCACTTGAAAGATAAAGAACCTTTATCTTTTATGAAACTAGGTGTCCTTAAAAAATTAACAATTGACGAAGAAAATGTTTTGAATGATGGCGTCTAAATCTGTCATATAATTATATTTATGTAGTTTTTTTGGATTTGATCATTAATAGGAACAAAAGTAACCAAGATAAACATAACCAACCAAAAGAGATGTGGAGAAAAGTTTTCTTGCAAACATCAAGTCTTTTGGTCTAGTGAATAATTTATTTTAGCATGTTGTCGACAACAATTATTAAAAATATTAATTTAAAAATTACTCACTAAAGCCTGGGTATTTGAATGAGCCAGCGCACATTGTCTGAGTAGACATTGTATTCTAATGCCCACTTGGCCAATTTCGCCCACTCAGATGCATTCTTGCCATATATAGATAACCTCAGCTCGGAATTCTGATATTTACTTTCTTCTAAATCTGATGCAACTTCCTATAAAAAAAATTGAAATTATACAAAAACTTTTCATTAATATTTTACTTCATTTTATACTATGCAGTACCCTTATGTCCAATGCCAATTACTGTAGCCAGAGAGTTTAGTTTAATCACATGTACATATTTTATTTATAATTTTAAAGTTATCAGTAAAACAAGTATACGGAGAACATGGACCTAAATAGAGTAATGGACAGACACTTTGGCAAACATTTTGTAGCTGCGCGGGGAGGGGAATGACGACCATTTTGTATGAAATAAATTTGTTCGGTGCGTCGCATTTGGGCTGCGTTCAGACAGTCACCGAGTGATCACTCGACGACGCGTATTTTGAAAGTACCTATACAATGCCAGTACGTATTCATAGTGTTCTTGTACTGTATGTTACTATGTTTTCAAAATGTGTAACAAAATAATTATAGTCTCAGAAAATATACTCGATTTCTGCGTAATTGTCATTTATACTTTCTGACGCTGATTCAGTGAATTCGTTTGGATAAATTTAGGATATAAACTTGTAACAAGTATTTGGGAAGTAGGTATACAAGCTCAGAAAGTTAGATAATGGCATAATTTAAAAAAAAGTATAAAGCAATAAATTAGTTATAAACTAATCAAGTAGTTATTACTTTAACTGTTAATTTTAAAGATACCTTTTAAAATAATTTATTCCTTCGTTAGAGACAAAAATATTTTTATCATTTAAAAGAAACACAAAAGTACTGGAATGCTACTATAAAAAGGCGCCAGTCAAATAATAATAAAAATATTTATTTATTTAAATATATTTATAATTTACGTCTTTTACACGTTGGCAAATTTAAGAAATTGTAACAAAAAGTAAATCCAAAAAAAAATATTTTAAAAGTTATAAAAGCAATAAAAAATAATAATAAAATCAAGACGTAAAAAATAATGGCACCATTACGATATACGATGACATTGGGTATTAAAATGCTCTAAGTTATTCACGATTATCCGAGGCTACATTCACCACTCACTGCAACTTCATGGTCGTTCACGCCGAGTGACATTTATGCTCCCGTGAACCAACCCTTATGTTGAGTATGTTGAGTTGTTTTGTGGTAGTGATGTCAATACCGGATATAATTTCATACCGAGTACCGTGGGGTAATCCGAGCAAAATACCCGTTATTAGATAACGGGTATTTTACCGATGGAAGGAATAATCCTTAGAGTAATTTCAGTAAATACCTCTCCTCTCAAATTTCTACCCCCCCCCCCGTCGCCAAATTTTCGATATGGTATAGAATTTTGAAATGTTTAATGATCTCTTCGGTTTTGTTAAAGAATATTTCTAAGAATAATTTTTTTGATCGATTTTCATTTATTTTTTAGATTATTCATGATCTCCTTGGTTTAAATATATAAATTTTAGAAATAGGTCAAAAGTGCGTAGATTATTAAGTACAAAAATACATAATCTTGACAACACTTATTTTTTTTATTATTTATATACATACAGTTTACACAACACAAGAAGTCAATTAATACATACATTATGACTAAAAATATATACCTATTAACAAGTATTATACCTCATGAGGACAAGCCTGTGTAGAGGTATTACTCAAAAATAAGATATTAAACTTACCATAACACAGACTCCAGAAAAAGAGAGTTTTAAATGTTGACTGTATTCATATAATAAATAAAAATAATTCAACCCCCAAATTAATGAATGTTAGGTATTTTTATAATTTTTTGATCGATGTACTATTCGTTTCTTTATTTGAATAGTATCAAAAGTATTTGAAATATTCGATTCCATAGATTAGGTGTTTCAATTTTAAGCATAAACACTAAACTAGTCTAGATGAGAGTAAATAAATATTGACTAATCTTAACACCTATTCCTTTGTACTCATCAAAAATAACGAGTGTCTCGGCAAAGTAAGTAGCGTCACTATCTGGTCCACTATTCCCGCGATTCTTCCCCGACACATTCAAAGAAAATAAATATTATGTTATTAATTAACAGTATGTACCAGCACACTGTTTTCACTGCGTACTGTAACTTGTGTTAAAAAAAAAAACTTTAAAACTAGACATTAAAGTCGTGTATAAAATTTTTGACCTTAAACGAGTATTAAAAGCACAAAATGGGTGAACGAATTTCACACTATAATTATTATCAATAATTAATGTATGAAGTTATTGAGAAAGAATAGATTAAATGTTTTTCACAATTTTATTTTGAAATCTGGTCACACTGATTGATCCCAAAGTCCTAGGGTTTCCCGTAGTTTTTGTAAAAAGCCATTAAATGTAGGTACACCAATACACTCACAGCGCACCAATACTTCCACAGTAGGTACGTATATGTACACATTACCGATGGATTGAAGGTCGGTATTACCGAGTACCGGCAGGTACATAGTACCGATGGGTAGAAAGTAGCTGGAAATCGCTAATAACGAATACACAAGTATCCATCGGTATTACCCGGAAATGGCTAGTACAGAGTACCGATCGGTAGATAATACCGATCGGTATTATCTACCCGCGGTTCCTGAGCACTACCCGCTCGGTATACCGAAAAAACAAAGTAACGAGTAGATAATAACGGATATATGCCAAATTTGACATCACTATTTTGTCGTATTTTCGGTAAGTTGTTTTGTATTTTTTATCTTTATATATAGCGATTTTAAAGTCGTTTATATTATAATTCGTATACTTATAAATGATCATAATAATGTTATAAACGTTTTATATAATTATCTTATTCTCCTACATCTACACATGTAACTTGTTTTCCATTCTGTCATCTGACAATACAAAGAACCTACAATCTGATGTTTGGTTTCTTTACCCGTTAGAATGAAATGTTTCATGCATACAAATCTGATCAGGTTAATGATATTATCGCATGTTTATAATTAAAATCATTTTTTGTAGTTTTCCAAAGGATCCAGAAAGGAGAAACTGGACATTATCCAATATTTGACACCAAGTAAACGTAGTGTTTTGTGTTCAAAAACATCTCGTTTTTCTGCGAGGTTGGAGAAAAACGTCATTCTTACGAAATATCCTGAGTTTCCCGCTCATTTGCAAGTTCGCGTGTTTTACATTATTCATTTAGATATATCCTTCAATTGTCATTCATTCTCTCCATATTGTGTGTATATGAAAACAAAGTTTAAAAATAAATAATGATTTTGAAATGAAATACTCAATTTTATTAACTCATCCTATTCCCTATTTCATCATGTATATGAAAATATTAAGTTATGTGGCATTTTAATTATTTTAAGAAGTAAATATAATGTTTTCTGATACTGTGTGAATAATCTCCATACAGTGCCCATACAAATGTTAAATAAAGTGTTTCATACAAAATGGCCACCGTCGATTTCCCTTCCTCACTTTTTGGCTTCGCTGTCATTCATACAAATTACTATAAACGTTCCATCCCCTACCTATATACATCCATGACGGAGAATGCATTATTTGTCTATGGTTTATTTTGGGGAATGTTTGACAGATAGATACTATATTGAAAAATATAATATAAAGAAGGTTTAAATTTAAACACTCACCTTTATGATTCTAGCAAAATATTTTCCATTCAGATAATTGTCAGTCTTGAGGAACACCTCTCTAAGTCTGCTTTCCCCAATGGGATTGTATTTGGCATTGAATTTGTCAAATCTATGGAATGTATTACGATCAGCATGTACGTCTAACATGTCCACAGTTAAATCATATGTTGTGAGGTTCATTGATTGGAACACTTCCTTGAGTGTCATAGGAATACCTCTTTGTATTGTCACCACTTCATCAGCATTGTTTTTCAATGTCTTTTTAATGAAACGTAACAAATGTTTTTGGTTCATACAAGAAGCTGCGTGAATATGTGTGTCCACTTTTCTGATATTATAAAAGTCTCTATGTGGTACAGCTTTTTGTGACGCAAGTTCTCTGAGTTCATTCAACAAGACGTGCAACTGAAACTTTGAAGAGAGATAACTCAATCTTCTATAACAAAATGATTTAAGAGGACCGTCAGCCATCATAGAGCAGAGTACATTCATGTCTTGAACAAATTCAGGGAGTTTAGTGTATGAATAGTTCAGTGGTTTATCATTTTTGGCATCTTCTTCATTGGCATATACTTGGAAGACACCTTGTACAGCCTTGATTGCATAGTTCTTGCCGGGTGGAATGGGATAATCCCAGGGATCACCCTCTTGGGCTGGAACATGGACAGGATGATCTGAAAACAGAATATTAATTGGAACTGTTACAAATTATTTTTACTCAACCATATAATTAACTAAGTAAATGATCAGAGTTGAAATTTTGTTATTTATAATTCATATAAATATTTTTCCATATTACATTTTCATTTCATTCTGTCTAATCTTGTCAACAAATTTATCAGATAACACGAACCAAAATCTAGATGAACTGAATGCTAAAGCTGCCTGGCAATCCACAGCTTCAATTGAAAATCTTTGAAATTCATTGTTTCGAAAGCTAAGGTTTTGCAAGGGCTATTTATCAATCAAATCTTGTAAATTAATGTATATCTGTATCATACACAACTTAGAACACTCTCCATAATAACACTTTTATTTGGAATGGGTGTGGATTTGAAATATGTGTCTGACTTACCTGGTGTGTTTACTTGAGGATATGGTATAGGAGGATAGGAGGGAATGGATACCTTTATAAGGAGAACTAATAATACCTTGGTTGATATATGGATCATCTTGATCTGAATCACCATCATCATCTATAAGAACAAAAGCTTTGCAATAATTCAAGTCTACCAAAAAACTAAAGAATTAAAAATGTATGAGCCTAATAATAATATATCGTCTTGTATCTGGGATGTTCTAAAAACATTAGTGTAGTGATGTCAGCCAAAATATGGATCAGAAATATGATCTGGTGACACATGGAAGAAATTAATCATAGGTAGGTACTTATTATGGCATTAAAAATCTTAATCTTTTTTTACAAATCAATACAATTAATGTTTGAATAGTGGTTAGATAACTCAAGTTTATGTGGGATCATGATTGATTATATGTGGACTTATCTAGCTATATTATATCGAGAAGTGTGGATGGCAATTCCGTCACCGCAATATATAAAAGAATAAAAAATTGAGCATGCAAATTTGAAAAAATGTGATATGATTCATATTAAATAAGCAACAATGATATAAAATCAACAATCAACAAAGGTTAGAAAGAAAGAGATAAGTTTAGAAATATGCACGTATCTATTGAAAAATTATTCAGCAATCTTTTCAGTTTAGCTATGATGAAGGAATGAATAAAATAATTGTGACTGACCTTCAATAGTCATTTTTTCATCATGCTGCTCCTCTACATGTCCATTAGCCATATTCTCATCCAGATCCAGAGTTCTAAGGAAGCGGCCCGTCATATTGGGGAAACTCTGATTGGAGACGTTCATATAACGTTTCCTGATATCAAGAGCCTGAACTAAAAGACTGGAAGCTTCTTGAAGATCTTCCAATGGTACCTGAGAGGAAAAAATGCTTTTTATTATACCTAGCAAGCAACTGACCTATTTGTATTACACAGCAGACTTCATCACGGATGATAGAAAGAACTTCATAATTCAATCATTGGCATATAGTGGGTGCTTTGCATTTAAAAGCGGTATGTTGGTTGGTATATTTAAATTTTCTAATATCGTGATAAATATAAAAAAAAACAGCAGATAAAATTTCCAACTTACACCTGATGTGTCTTCTCCACTAATCGACACTCTCTGGAAATTAGGAACAAGGTCATGTTCATCAAACTCTTTCTGTCTGTCTATGAAATCATCCACAGCATTGCCAACCACAGACTTCTTTTCCTCCGCCGCCCTGTTGACAAAAATAAAAATTTTCAATGTCATTTTAGAATAATGGACACATTTAAATGTCGATAAGTATCATCGATCAATATGAATCAAATTTTATTAAAAAAAATACGAGGTTGCAAAGGCAGTAACATCGCAAACTTGACATCCAAGATTTTTGAAGAAATAAACCATTTATGTTGGCAATAGGGTTTTTCATAGTGCGTGTGGCAAATAAGTGTTTTTCATTTCAAAGTTCCCCCTCCCTCCACTCAATTCAATGTCGCATCTTTAGACGCAACATTCTTACACTGATATAATAATTGATTCTGTCTTTCGTCGCAATTTCATAAATAAGAATTCGTAGTATTTTTCAGCCTCAATTGGGATACCCAATATATGGGATACAAAAAAATATGTAAATTAAATAATGTATTAACTTTTTCAGCAGACGATCCTGTTGTGTGAACCATTGTCTCTTCACTTTTTCGTTTTCAAACATAGCGAACTTGGTAAATTTTAATTATAAACGCAAAACACTTCACAGTATTTAAAAGCACAGCGCGAACTTTCAATATTCCACGATATCTCGATTACTTACGTACAGAAAGTCATCCTAAAATTTAATTTAAGAAAACACCTACATATTTATTTATTATATCCTTTGCTGCGCTTTCCTGGTAACAATAATTATGAATAACCATTTTTCTTTTATTTTTAAGACCATCCTCTCGTTACGAGCCAATAGTGGAAATTACTACTTTTGTAAAAAGATTATTTTTCGAACGAATTTCCGCTCAACTATGCGCGTCCCGTTTCATTCTAACTCTCTCCATTAGTTCCATAAAAGTTATTTAAGGAAAAATCTGATAAATTGAAATATCAAAGTCCTTCTCACTTAGCAATAGCTTATATCGTAACGGTGGGATACTTGAATATCAAAGACCTTTATAGTATAGAAAAGTAACGCAGTATGCATTTTTTCAGAAAACGTGATTCCAATATTAACAATTAGGCAATAAACGTTTGCTGTTTTACTCTATAACATTAAGATGGATATGGTTTCCCTCGCTCCAATACGGAAGTATTGTACATCCTATATATCTGACAAAGGCATAAATGGAACCTTTTTGAATCAATGCTTGTTGACTGATTGACATGAAATTATTTTAGCCACACGATTTAACTGGCCGCATTTTTTCTTTGAATTTCTAGTCTATAGGTCTTTGGTTAAGATCGACATTCAAAGCACATAAATATCCTCCATTTGAATATTCGACACTGTTGCAGTTTATCGACTGTCTCAAATAAAATCACCAAAACTTGTTCACATTAATTATATTGGTTACACTATTTTCACGTCATATCTTTCCCTGTAGCTTCATCGCATTATACTGATTACGATTATTGATATTTTTTGCAACTGTTTGATTTTAATTTCATTTAAGATAACTAAAGCCCTCGTGCATTTTTCCAGGATTTGAAAATATTCATACCACTTTTGCTAACATTTTTACAAAATAACAAATTTTAAAATCGAAAACTTTACAGGTAATATCTTATGACATAAATTATGAAAGTTACGTTTGTCTTTTTGCATTTCGTCAACAATTACACAACAACATTAACAAAATAACAGTATAATATAGTAAACTATGAAGAGCAAATTCGTAATTTTTTGCGGGTGGATTAAATTTAAAACAAAATTGAAGCAATATTATAAGTAGGTACCCGAATCACGTCACCATCCCGATAGGTATATGTGTGTACACGGAATAGTTCGATTAAAAATAAAGTCAGCATGTAGCATGGAATATACAATACCTACTAAATAAATATGCAAAAGAATAAAAGAGTTTATACATAATATTATATTATTACATATAATATTACTATATATTATATTCACTTACATACAGAAGCCTCGCAAAACCTACCCCTATTACCAACACAGGGAGAGTCGTAACAACCAATAAGTAAATGTGTGCGCTTTTTAATTTATATATTTTTTGTAATTATTTTTAATTAATAGCTCGTAAATGGAACATCCTAAATCCCTAAACTTTGCATTCCATACTTGTATGTAATATTAAAATGGTATAACATTTTATAAAAACATAATAATGAAGACAATAAAGAATGAATAAATAAATAAATAATAAATGCTCTGTTAGAGTAAAAATTTGCCAACACAACGTATCCTATACTTAATTTAAAATTGCAAATGCAGCTTTACCAATCGCATTTTGAGTGATCAGCGAGAAAAGAGAAAAGTCCCGAAAGAACCAAATTGGAACAACGGACTAATTTAATCTACTGTTAAGGGTTGGTAAAATATGTATATTACACTATTTAGAAAACATGAAGTACCTAATCGCTGATGCGTTGCAAATAGGTATCATTATATTATGATAAGTTCAGTATCAAAAGATATTCAATATGGGTGTCAATTTTTAACCATAAAATTGAGAAACAGAATATGTAGTGGATTATTGGAAGTGAAAAACTATTCAAATTTCGAATTTATGAAAATACAGTGGCGCCAGCTCTGTGTCTTATTGTAGGTGTTTATATTATTATGCACATTATTATAGACTACATAATAAGGCTTCTAAGTTTTAACATTCATTGGTGCAAAAATAATATAAATTAAATGACTAAACGAGTTGGAAGATGCAAACATATCGGAATTACTGTATAAAGTATAGAGGTTCAAATCCTGCTACCCGCTTTTAACACCATAATAAAACAAGAAATAGGATATATTTAATTTATTAAACTATTAATATTAACTAGGATAATTGGATTATAGCAATACAGCAATAAACTCGCCTTCTATAGGTAGGTACAGTAAATTGTATTTTCTTTATTTAACAAAATATCTTAAAAGCATGGATGAACAGCGAAGAAAAAATATTTAAATAACTATAGATTTATAGAAGTTCTAGAAATCCTCGCAAAAAAATTACCGTTTTTAAGACATTTCACGATATTTTGTCAAATTCATCCATTTTGTTAAATTAAAAATGAACTACCGAAAAATTATGGTAGGATTAGATCTTATTTATTTACGAAAAATTATGTTATTATTGTTCTCAATCAAGGCATTGAATATGTTGGCATTTAAACCGAAGTTGCTTATTCGACTAATCTAAATAGTTAATAATTATCATATCGGATATTGTAATAAGCTACCAAGCGTTTTCTTTTCTTTTCCGTTTATCCGAAGGGTTCGTACGAGAGGTAGAATGTCGACTGATAGTTTTAATTTGTCCTTACTGGGTATTTATAATTACCTACAACAATATGACAAGTGAACATGTCCGCCGAATACGAGAAAGATAATAATATATCTATCTAAATACCTACAATATTGTGTATCTTTCTATCTATCCACTAAATATCAATAATTATTAGTCTACACTATTCTTAAATATTTAGTTCTTGTCGCAGGATGTATGTATGTATGTTTGTAAGTTTGTGTAGGAAGGTATACATATTATATCCATGATGGATTGCTTTGTTAAAAAAGTAAAGAAATATAATATCTACTCTCTAAGTGAACTCTGCACTGACTAAGTTAATTTGAATCATATTTTCAAGCAACGTACAAAAGAAAAGCTTAAATCAAAATGTTTTAATTTTCAGTTTTTAAGATTACTCTAAAGAAAAACCTTTCTAAAAAGGAGTAGATAGTATTATTAGTTTTCACATTAATGTAATAGAATTAAAAAAAGGTCTAGTTAAATACCTAATAATAGACGTACAATGACAAAATGTTCTTTTGGTTTTTGATACTTTCTGCCTACTCCAAAACTTACTTCTATAAAGAACTATAATGTATTTGATATTTACTGCTAGTACCTACTCAGTGGCATGCTTTCCGTATATGCAAAAAGCATCGCACGTCTACAAAAGAAAAGCTGAGTATTGTTTGAAATTGTTATACAAAATAGTGAGATCGTGAAATATCTCAAGTTCCTATACCAAATTGAAAATTTAGAAAATTTATAGGGGTAGGGATAGAAATGTTAAAAGTCGGTTGTTTTCTTAAATTTCTGAAACATATTGCGGTAATGAACTTTTTTAATACCAAAGTATGACCAATATGAAATGACTAGTCTCGCCACTGCTAGTACTTACGTAAGTAGCTACCTACGTTAATTGAATGTAAGACATTTTACCCATACCCCATACCTACTATGTACCTCGCATCCACATTTTACCCATACCTACTATATGTACCTACCTCGCATCTACATTTTCACTATGACCAATGTCAATAAGTAGGTAAACTGTTCGATATAAAATACATAAAGTAGTTACCAAAATAAATACACATAAAAAACATTGCCCTTTTGATCTTGATATTAAGGTTGTGCGCATGTATCCAAATTGTAAAATGATGACTATTTTTTATTAATTTATAATTAAGTTCGTCGGTAGCCTGGAGGCTCGGCTTCATGCACAAGAGGTGCGCGGTTCGATCCTTTCGCGACACGAGCTTTTGGCTTACCTACTGTGGAAGGTGTATAAGGTTGTATTTGGGTTGATTACAAAAACCCAGATAGATATATCTTTGTTGAAGATATTCAACAAAGCAAATTAAAAAAAACAAATCAAGTCAAATAATGAAAATTATAGTCAAGAATAAAACCTTATTCACACATTTCTTCTCATTGTTTTTCTGACTGATTAAATTTAAACTTTCACAAGTTTTCAATATGACATCGCTTTTAGCGTGTCACGAAAATCGCATAAAGTTAAAAAAAAGTAATACTCATGAAACCTGAATGGAAAATAATTGTTTCTAAATAATTTCCACGAATTAAATCTAAAGGTCATCAAGAAAATAATAAAAGTTAAAGGTTTGACTATATTCAATTGGAGTTACCAAAAAGAGCACGTCTAGAAAATTCCAGATGGTCTGGACGACAATGTCGTGAGAAAGGGTAACTTTATTGGCGTAGAATCGCTCTGAATAGAGAAAGCTTGTTACAATATTGTGCTTTCGAAGGGAATACGAACAAATAATTATTATTATTGGGAAAATCTGTACGTATGACACAGAAGTATAATTAATAAATTATTGTTTTAATTCATCATTTTTAAAGTTGAAAACATCAGACACGTGCACGCATTATCCAGAACGTGTGACGTAATGGTAAATATAAATATAATAATAAACTACGAAATTTTTTGTATAATAATTAATAATATATCGTCTCCAACTATCCTTTACCAAACTCTTATTGTTTATATATGTACCTACCAAGTACCTACGTGAGCGTATTGTGTAACAACTTGGTACTCTATTGTTCAAGTTCTGTCTACAAAGTCTTGCCGAACTTCAAGAATTTGCGTGTGGAAATAACAAGTTATGTAAACCACTAAGTGATGGGACACAGTTAATACCCTTAATAATAATAAAAAATATATCCATGACATTTTGTACTGGATAAATGGAATTACAGAAGTTTATGCCTGCTTAGACAATTTGAATAATGAGCTTTTTTCCAACAAATATTTATCATTTTCAGTAAATAATACCCCCTATTCTATAATGATTCTAACTGAAATAAGAACGTTTCAAAATTTTATAATCAAGTTCACTTGAACTAACGGAACTAACATTCGTATTCTATATTTATCTATATATTTTATACAATAAACAGCTATAAACCTTTAACAAAAAAATATATAATTTACATCTAAATAGAAAAATAAAATAAAACAACATACAACTAAGAAACTTATAACTTAATCAATGGAGAATAAACATTGAAGTTAACAAAGATACAAGTTGTATATAATTCTAATTAGGAACAATTTTAGAGTTCATAGAATACCAATGTAGACTAAACTAAAATAGGAACGTTCCTATTTTAGTTAGTGCACACTAAAAAAGAAATAGAATCGGGCGTAGGTAACTATGTCGCATTATCAAGTAGATAATACAAGAACTCACTAGGAAGACATTTCCGTAACAGATTCTTAACTACGCGTAAATTTTAAGAAGGAGAGCTCTTAGAGGACATTTGATGAAATATTTATTACGTCTAAAGGTAGTTACAACACGTTCCATGGATGTATATCCACTTAGGAACAAACTAAAATATCATGACGTGCTGTGCTGGTCTACATTACAGGTACATCTACATACATTGTCAAGGTGACTCCTGACTTGTGTAACACCATATATTTGAATAGTTATTGTATTGTTCCGAAACCTAACGGACCATCAGTATTCAGGGCCAAGGCTGACACGTTTATCTTTGAACATAATAAAATTTAACATATACTGAACTCTCAACACGTTAATGACCTTATTTATTAATGTGCCCAAAAAACATGATTCTCATATGAATATTTTTCGTTTTTTCTTGTTTTTTTTTTCGCTCAAGATATAATATATAATACGATGATTTGTACGAAAGATGATAATGGGCATAACATCCAACGGGATGAGCCGCCATATGAAATAAAAAAAATATCCAAAAATACGATGTATGTTATCATTAGTGATGTAACGATTATTCGTATTCGCATTCGCGAATATTCGCATATTTCAAAGTATTCGCATTCGCATTCGTATTCGCAAAAAAATATGCGAATGTTTTGCGAATACTATTTCGGTAATAAAGTATCGGATATTCGGTAAAAGTACCGGATACTTACCCGGTACATTGCAAAAAAGGTACTGCAAGAAAATGTTCTTTAAGAGAACCGAGGAGTTTTGAAATATTGTAAATTCTTATACCATTTTGAAAATTCGGCGACGGGGGGTAGAAATTTTAATGATTAAGCAATATTGTCGAAATCTAAGCAAGTCAATATTCGCTATTCGCATTCGCATTCGCGAATGTCGGCAACAAATATTCGCATTCGCATTCGCGAATATCCAAAATCACACATTCGTTACATCACTAGTTATCATATTTTTTGCTAAATATTTTCAAAATAAGTGTGATAAAAATAACATTCATGCAATTTCTTAATAAACTTAATACCTATTGGTTTTACTATTACTTGTCTATTAAATGCGCTTAGAATGACTATACAAAAATACTCATGCGAAGGTAAATATAAATGGAGTGGATTTCGCGTATTTTATGATGGTTTCTCAGTCCAAAGAGACGTAATATTCCAATCGAATGTGGACGCCCGCCTTCTCGTCTCTCTAGAAATGAATTTGCGCAAAGTGCCTAAGTTATTGCCACTGTATAAATATATCAGTGCAATAACTTAGGCACTTTGCACATATTCATTTCTAGATATAATGTAAATTGATATTTTAGTTAAGTTAGTAATTAAATAATATTGTTTCGTCTCTTACTTGACATTAAGCTGTCTCTGTATGGCCAGTTTCTTCTCAATCTGCTCAATGGGAAACTGAGGGACTTCATATGGAGCAGACAGCTCATTGGGAAGCTCCCTGCCTTCAGCTCCAGCAGACGGGGGGAATGGAGATGTCGGACTCTCGCTCCCTGAAAATAAAAATAAAGAAAAACTATAAGAACAATACTAAATGTTTCGGGATGTTCACATTTTCGTAAAATAAAATTACACCAAAAAAAAAATACTTGAATATTCCTTGAAGAACCACTCACTGAAATGGACAAGATTTTAACAAATTTAAAATGAGCATTTATGTTTTTAAATAACTGAATGCCACTTAAAAGTACTAAATATTTATTTAACAATAATTATATTTATTTATACACAATTTATGGCACAGTCCATTTACAGGTTTTAAAGATACATGTTGTATAATAAATATACACAAAAGTAACTTACATTAAAAATATACCTACACACAATAGACACAACACAAGTCTATTAAACAGAAATTGGAACAGTATAAAAACATATGTAGGGACAATTTACGCAGATCGAGAAGTCCCAAACTAAGGTAATATCCGTATTTTTCGAAATTAAAAAACAAAAGTTTCTTCTACTATGTGTTTAATTGTTGAGAGAGACGTGTTTCGTCTTGTAAGGACATTGTCAATCCACGGACACAGTGCATCCATATTATTTGTTTATTACTATTTATGCCTTTTTTTCCATTTTCAGTCAATCTGAAACAATATTTACAGTTGGGATAGCAGATATGGAATCTTATACACACTTTCTTTATTATAATTTCTGTACACACTTGACGACCGTCTATTGAAATAAGGAAGATGTGGGAATATTAACAAGGTCAAATCTAAATCTGTTTATTTGTGAAATAGGAGGATGCGAAAACAAGTCTGTATAGGTACCTACCCACATAATATATCTAATCTATTCGTGGAAGTTTGACATGATACAGAACATAATGACGGAGAAATAATATATTGAAAGCATTTATAATAATATTTATTCACATACATATATGGTCGATAGTTGTAATAAAGATTCAACATTTTAAAAATCAATGAACTAACATCGAAACCAGTAGAGAATAATAAGACAAAACTTAAATGTCGAAGGATATAGAAAGATTTAGGCAATTTGAAAAAAATCCTGCAGATAACATACCAAAATCTAAAAAGATTCACTCTCGTATGTAAATAGGAGGCAATTGGGTTAAGTCGAAGACTAAAGAAAACCATTGCGATTGTTTTTGGATAGAAAGTTAAAGAGCATGTGGATATTTGAAATATCGATGCGTTTACGTATACCAATGAATTGGTGTCCCTCACTATCGGAACTGGAGTTTGATGATATGTCATAAATTGTATGATTCACCACGTATCACTTTGGATTAGTGCCAAGATACTAACCAGGTGAAGCGAGGAGAGCACAACATGACATGTGCGCGAATAAAATTATTCGAGTTCATTCAATTTCTGCATAACTCAAGAGACAAAGAAAATTCATTGTAACGCTTAGGTATGTACAATTCGTGGAGCACCCGGCAAAGAATTGGTCTCCCACTCTTTTCCTTAAGTTTTCGATACATTTTACATCTTCATTCAGCGATGAGGTTTGCCATATCCATCCTGAATGTTTTAATATTTTGTTGGCGCTGAGAGGACAGTTTGCATGTTTATTACAGCTGGTCTGAATGTATACTACGATTTACTTAATTTTCACAATACAAATTATTGTCGAATGTTTCAGATTGTAATTGGGTTTGCGATAAACTCTATCATCCTATTCCTACGCAACACAATGAATGTTTAGCTTTAATTAGGTAAATGCAAAATATTTGTTCAGACTGCATTATCAATATATACCTACCTACCTACCTACACATAATTAAGAGACAAAAAAGAAGACATATATTACGAAAACATATAACAAAATGTACCTACCTACACATTATACAGGTGTAAGTAAACACAGTGCTATAATGAATATTGCTTACATAAGAATTAGTAAGTATGTTATTCATGAATATAGAAACATCAAATATTTGTTTGGATGGTTACGTTCCGACAGGTGGGTACAAAAATAGGTTTTTAAACTTTTCGCAATAAAGCGCCCCTTATAAAATACTAGCCCCTCATTGCTATTTTATTTTTCTTTCGGGCTTTACTATTTTTCTTGTAGACTATTATTATGATACACCCATGATAGTTAAAAACTCGAAAATATAAAAATTTAATAAACATTTTGAATTTAGCAATGAGACTTGTCATGCATCGTAGTTTTTTTGCTGTACGTTTATACTAAATAAAATATTTTATCCAAAGTTTTATATACATTTTGCGTGTTTAAAACGTAAGTCATTATTACTATAAATTACGTATCTATAGTAGGTACCTACTCGTGTATTTGTTAAAACAAACATTCAAGTTAAAAGTGCGCCCCATACTTTGAACATCAAAATACAAAGTATAACTTACCATAGTAGGTATAAAATGTATGGTAAGAAAAGAAATCGTAATCCATGTAAACATAAGCCAGCATTTTAGCATTCAATATGTGAGAGTAAACAGAAGACAGTTAAGTTAATAATAAACCCAATTCTTATACAAGATCAAGTAGTTGTTTTAAAATTAACGTTCGTTTAATTAGATTTCAAAGTCAACGAGGGTGACTACCTTCTTTAGTAAATTGATTCAATAATAATAATAATATCGAAAATCTGAAGTTCTGGAGAAGTGGAAGGTCTCAGACTATATAATTATGGTCGGATGATGTAAGGAAGACCGTCAGAAGGAAGTGGTTGCAACAAACCAAGGACAGAAAGGAGTGTCAAATCATAGGGGAGGCCTAGCTACGATTAGATCCAAAATAACAGGAAAAGTAGATGAGAAATAGCAAAAAGAAGAAACTGCTAACACAACTGTCATACAATTTCTTTAAACTGAAAATGTTTATTTCTTTTCTGTATTCTCAGGATGACAGTACGAAATTATGAAGAAATGATTGGGATAAATAAATAATCCTTGCTAAATTTGCTAAACTAATGTTGAAAGAGACGGATAATATTTACAGAACTTTACAGGGTAGATATTATATTGTTGGATTCTATGAAGTTCTATCTTCTCTCCCTGCCTCAAAAAACAACTACACAGTTAAGAGAATAGATTTTAAAATGACAAACGATATACCGACTTATCCCCTCCCCCTCGAACCACGAGTGGTCTCTCGTTGTTTTTTGGCAGCTTTCCATAAAAGCATAATAACTTATGTTTTAGCTTTGGGGGGTAGGAAAAAGTTCGTTTTGAAGAGGTTCGTGACCGATAATGAGGCAGAACAGATTCATATATAGCATGCAGATATTATAATATTATCCACATAGAAAAGGCATGATGAATTATGACAGGAATCCCTCAGGGGTCAAACTGAATCTCCTTTTCTTTCAGATGAAAAAAACAACAAGACGACGATCGACGAAGAAAACAACAAGGGAGTACTTAAAGTCGAATAAAAGGCGCTTAATGTTAAATTTAAAGCTTTTCTACATAATGATAGTCCTGATAGTTGATATGTCTTGCAGTAAACCACCCAGCTCTGTTTTAAATATGTCTATATATATATATATATATATATATACCTACTATTACGACACATTATACCAAAAGTGAGATAGCCAGTGGACTAACCACATGTAAAAGAATTGCGAGTCATTATTAACGTGCCAACAAAAGTAAAGACATTCATGATGGGTGGCATAACTCATCGCTGAATTGAAGATATTAAATGTCTTATAAGCGATATTTTACGAATGTCTGCTTTTTACAGGACATTTGAGAGACCCATTCATTGTCGGGGACTCCACGGAACTAAATATATTCGGACGGTGAATAAAATGCAACAAAGGAGTGACCCTAGAAAACAATACCTTTGTTGCTGACAACTGCATGAAAATGGCATAGAATCCAAGAGCATACGTTATATCTATTTATTATGAATATAAGTATGGCATTTGCATTATATTCATTATAATACATAACCATATATACGTACAAATTATGTTTTTGTTAAAATACAAATAATTAAACAATATAATAATTAAGTTAATACGGTGTGATAAAGAATAGTCTGCATATAAAACGAATTAATAGAGAGAATGAACTATTAAGTCAACAACACAGATAACCCCTTGCATTAACCACCAACACTGTGATAACCTATAGAGTAACTTGCTTTAATTAATAATTATAATATTATTATCGATAACTATATACATACAATATGAATGTAATGTACCTCCAGTAAATATATTAAATTTAACACAGGATACTATCATAATGTATTATATACATTTATTTTATCAGTATTACTATTTTTGATTCGACACATTAATTGTAATTTTTTTGTCATGTTGTTGTTCTCTATTCTGATTTGATTGTAAACATGTTAAAGGCTAACGCCGTGAATATATGTAAATAAATAAATAAATAAAAATAAATAATATAAGGCTTAGAAAAGACAACGGTACGTCCCTTATTTGGTAGTTCCACAGACGAGACTTGAACCCGTGACCCATCATTTTCGCGAAGTGAACTTTAGTTTGATTAAGCTTAAAATAAACATATTGTTATAATTCATAAAATCAAATTCGCTGCCTTGTAGTGAGATTGATATGCAACTGGAACATGTTAAAAAATAGTTTGATAAAGACATTACATGTCGAAACCTATAGATATCTCTAAAGTATTGATAAAATTCAAATACCGTATTTTTTACTTTCATTAATATGGAGTTTTACAAATTACTATATGAAACATGTTATTTGCTAATACAGATCAAATATTATCTTTTGAACAGACAAATATATTTTGAACTATTTCAGAACAGACTACTATAATATATTAAGGTAGTATATATTCAATTGATTTATTTCCTAGAAAACGTGTTTACTTCGTTAAGAATTCAAATGATATAATTATATAACAGCTAGTTTTCATAAATAAAAATTATTAAAAAAAAAATGCAATAAGCTACTTTGTAATACTAATCGTTTTCTATGCAATATTACTTCTGAACGTTTTTTCTTGCCTTTTGTTGGCTTAAAATTTGGAGAGGAAACTAACTTCAAATCTTGAATATCGATGTTATTTTTACAATTAACCATTGTATGAGGTCACATATATGTAAATTTAACACATGAAACTACCATATAAGGCTTAGAAAAGACAACGTCACCTCATTTGGTAGTGCCCCGGACGGGACTTGAACCCGCACTCCCATCTTGTCGCGAGATGTGCTTTGTCGTTTTGTCAATTCTTGAAAATAAAAATAATAAATTTCAACGAAAGAACTTTCAGCATTGCAGTTCCAACAACATTAATAAGCTCTGCGATGTAAAATTAAAATTCATCTGTTTCAGTTAGGGCATCGAAAAAAAAATCATTTTCTTCAACAATAGAGGAAATCGAATGTTGGCTGAAAAACATGGTCTATATTTTTTTGGATGTGTTATGCACTACTTAGACTTCGGAGATGATATATTGATATAATATAGAAATATACATAAGTAGATAAATATATAAAATAATCGTACATCTCCTTTGTGAGAAATACTTTAAATTATCTAATGCATACAATGTATTGATATCAACAACATGTCATTGTTTGATATCAACAGAGAAGCAGTTAGATAATGGTCTAATTATACTACTGTTTGATACAGATCTAACTACCTGAGAAATCAAATATAATTTATCACCTAAGTAACATATTATGTATCTATTATAATCTGTAATGTTATGTACTGTACCTAATAAATTAAAAGTAAATATGTACCTACATATTTATGAATATTCAAACATCGTCCCTCTTCTGACTAACTGTCGTATCTGACATTTTTGGCGATATCGAGTTATGATCACCAATGTGTATTTATATGTGCCCTGCATGTTTTCACTGAAGATCACACCTGTAATAGTTACCGTTATCCTGGAATAGCTTTCTGATTTGTTGTCGCATTTACGAATTATTCTAAATAAAATGTGTTTTATCTACTAATTCCTCAAAATTTCATCACAAAAATGATTCTGAGCTATATAAGAATAGGTACAAATAAAATAATGAAATATATTTACACTATATCATATAACTAGGAGAGACGAAAATATGCACGACAAAACACAAAAAAAACGCTCTCCTGAACAATTTACATTTAGGCAGATACGACTGTTAGTCAGAAGAGGGACGACATGTCATGAAATGTATGGGTAAATAATTATGTATGTACCGGTTTTGATTTAATAAAATATTTCCTATTGAATTGTACAAGTGTACTTGCATTGACAAACGTATTTCAAAACATCAAAACAAACCCGAGATGAAAACAACAAATATTTATATTGGATAAATTCATAACATCCGTGCTAGTCAATACTGATGTATATAAGTAATATCAAACAATATACTTGGTGCCTCGAACCTCGAATTCGAATGAAATTTTTAACAAACTACAACTTCAACGGGATAACGTTTAGGTAATAATTGGTGTGGGCGCTTCATGTTTATTTGGTCTTAAATTATAAATCTAAATAAAACAAATAAGTGGTGTGGCCAGAGAATCAAATGGGTATTCAAAAAAACAAAGTAATCCTTTCTGATTATAATAAAAAAACAAGACTTTAAGATTGGTGGCAAGCTTCATCACTTAATTTCTGTTACTAAATTATATATTAATTTAGCTAAACGTACTCCCTACCAGAGGCCTGAGTCAACAACACACTATCGCGTCACGTTCCCGCTCCGCTAGCGTTCGGGTGCAGACGATGGTGCGCCAAAGTGTTAATTTTCGTAACTATTGTGTATCTTTGCAACGAAATTGACACTTGCTTGCAATATCGTCTGCACCCGAACGCTAACGGAGCGGGAACGTGAGACGAAAGTGTGTTGTTGACTCAGGCCTCAGGGATGTTGAGAATATTCGCATCCGCAAATGCGGAGCTTCCGCATGTATTTGGAGTCCTTACACCACTTGCGTGGGGGTATAGTATAAAGGTTATAAATGTTTATTTAAAATGAGACCTATTTTACTCCAAGACATTTTGAAAGAATAATAAAAGATATTAGAAAAACAAAATAATAGGAAAGTGTACCTGAACTGTTAGATTTCAAACCGTTACTTTTGATAATGTTCTGCAATTTGGTCTGAATATGTCTCTCTGTGTAGTCATCTCGATCAAAACTGTATTTCACCAAAGAAGATTTTCTATGTTTTCCCAAATCACAATCCTCTTCAATATACGACTCCACAGAATACATGGTAAGTAGTTCACTCAATAAATTCTCAAACGGTTTTATGAAACAGCAAATAAATCACGCCAATTGTAGGTAAATCAAATTGAAATAACAATATTTATAATTTATGATAATATGGCAACACTGACTGAAAGAAAAACGCGGAATAATAAAATTAAATAAGTATTTTTCAGGTTTTCAAAAATGGAACACAATAAAAATATCACGTTTCCAAACAACACACCATTCAATATTATGAAGTAAAAAATATACGATGAACTTCCCCGCCTTTTTTTACATGTACATATTTTCAGTATACAGCGTAACCTACATATATAAAATAATAATGCACGTGGGATAGTAGTATTTATTAATGCGTATTGTAATGCACAAAATCCCGTCATACGCGATGCTGTTGATTACTAATAATGACGAAGCACGCGTAAAAAAATCATAAAAATAGTATTATGATAAACGTCACAAACCACGAAAAAAATAATACGTTCCGTCTAATGTTGAGCTGTCGATGACACGATTATCACCATTGATATATTATGGATGTCCATAATCTAAATCAAATCAAATAAAACAACCGGAATAAAACGCGATATAGAATACAAATCATAATTTTATAATAGTACCTACTCATAATACGTAGAATAACGACACATGCGCCAGTTCAGCTGTTTGTTTACTAGTTAGTAGGTATTAGTGTCGCGATTCAAGTTCTCAGAATAAAGGTAGGTACGTCGTATAAATAAACTTGATATCAATTAGATAATAATGCATTGTATGCATTTTTGGAATTTAATACATCCACGATTTGACTGACAGCAGGTTATCATCGTCTCGATATTCCATCACGATTTCAAATAATTATAATTTCCTGACGTCTATTGAAATAAAATAACAAAACCAATATGAAAAAGATGAACAAAAACAAAAGAATTTGACAGGCTACATATAAAATTAATAGGATTCAAAGTATATATTAAACAAAGACTTGGAATTCAATCGCAATGTATAATATATAATTATATTATAGACGAATGATTTAAATAATATTGTGTACGTTTGATAGATAGTCTTGCGACGCAACCGCACGCTGCAACATAAACCGGTAGACTGACTTACGTATAAATGTACCACATATATGTAATAATAATGAGTAATTTCAAATCTGACTAACTGAATTGAAGCTGAACCGAACTCAATATTATTATGTAGGTATATATTATTTATTTTGTACTGAAGTGTGAAGAGTCCAGAAAGAAAATATAACCGACCGCCTAGCGACTGGAAATTATTTCGTATTCCGCGAATAAATCAAATCAGGTGAATACCTATTGTCGGTAATTCCGTGTAGGTTTTGACTAGCATGTGTCCTAAATGGTAACAAGGGTGACAGTACCTCAGGCCCTTCAAACTGCCATACAAAATTAAAATCTATGGAGAATGCAATACTTACTGAGGGAGTGAGGGGTTCTGTTAGATGGCGTTAGTATACTTATTAATTTTTCTAGATAAGTACTTTTTTCCTAGAATTATTATTGTCTATTGCGAAAATTTTCAAAGAACGAATTCAACTATGGTTAGGTTTTTCAGTTTCCATGGTTTTATGACTACCATTTTGTTATTTTTCACAAGTGTCAAGATATCACGCATTTGCATTTAATAACATTTTTTTGATGAAAATGCCGTTTTTTTCGTATTAAATAGTAATATTGTTCTTGAAGAAAATACACATAATTAAAACAATGAGGCGATACAGAACACAGGTGTGTAAAACATATTAACATAATAATATACATACATGACTTTCCATATTAAGTTGAAATAGATTTCTGTGAGTTTTTTGTTAGTTTATATTAGTTTTAAATTGGAAAATAATATGATGTTATTATTGTTTCAGATCTATGGAATATAGACAGAATATTTATTATGTCGAATTGTTGACAAGGCAGCTAAAACTTATATTGTTGCGGACATGGAAGTACTTAGAAAAAGTCCATGTGCGTCGTTACAAGATTTTGTGATTCTGCATCAATTAAAAGTAAATCTCTATATTTTCTTTCATTCATATTATCTAAATTTGTTCGATATATAACACAAATGATTTTTCCTTTCACAAATAATGATGAAAAGATGTTTAATAAACAATATTCTCAACATAATATTTTTTTCAATAGTTTCCTATTCTATAGTTCATTTCCTTGATATAACATGTTGAATGTGAATAAGAAACATAAAATATCCAATAATATTTAGATTTATTAATGAAGATGATTCAATTTTGTCATGTTCTTAGCCATATTTATACAAATACATAGTTAACTTTGGTATAAATATTGTTTTAGTAATACCTATATGGTATGTCTTATAGTTTTATTCACGTTCAGTAAAAATAAGGAGAATATGTCGCAGACTTTCATGTGCTTTATAATTTACAGTTATTGAAGTGTTTTTGAGTGTGCCATGTTGTTGTTTTCTTGTTTCTTGAAATTTCACGACGCCATTATGGTGTGGTGACATGTCAGGAAACAAGATTACAACAACACGACACATCCAAAGAGCTTCAATATCTACAAAATTTGAAATTTCCCGCCTACAGCGAAAGCGAAACTCAGCTGTGCGTACCCCACACAGAGATGGGGCTTTCCCTGTGAACTTCCATAGAACGATTTATTTGTATGCAGCTTGGCTTCTATACTTTAGTATATTTATTATTCTATGACAGTACCCCCGATTCTCTTTCATTTTTAGTGTGCATTAACTAAAATAGGAACGTTCCAATTTTAGTTAAGTCTACATTGTTCCTAATTAGAATAAAATATATACAACTTGTATCATATAGAATACGAATGATAGTTCCGTTGGTTCAAGTGAACTTGATTATAAAATTTTGGAACGTTCTTATTTTAGTTTGAATCAATAAAGAGTAGGGAGTAATATGCATTACATAGGCATAAAAAACATGAAATATAAAATTTCACATTATTAAATTACATACTTCAAATTAGCTTTAAAAGCTGTCAACGTAAAGAGTAGGTACCCAATAAGTAGGTATATCTCATTAAAGAGTACCTGCAAGATTGCGAGGTCGGAGGTACCTACCGTAGATTAGCGTTTGCTTTCTTTTGGATAACTCTCACATTATCTATAACAGGTATCTTAATAATAATTTTGAACATACATAATATTTTTTAAGGATTGCGCTTAATTATTGGATGCTAACCTTCACAAAGAGCTCGGTCTTCCAGTTTACTGTTTGATAATAATATTTGTTTATACGTTCACAAAGAACGTGTAAACAAATAACTATAAATACATATCCAAATATTTATTATATTACATTGATACATGGCTTACTTCCCAAAAATAGATCCAATAATATTATTGGTGCCATCAAGCTGGTGAGTAGGTACATAGGTACATAATTATGAAGGTATAAATTCCTGTCAGATAATGATAAGTGACAATCTATCAGCTGGCAATCTACTGAGTGCTGTAAGTAGATTCAATAAACATCAGATCCAATTTTCATGATCCGATGGGGATTACGAAAAGGAAATATTCTGAAATGTTTATTTATTTATCTAAACTTCCACGTCCTATCTCAAGTGGGATAGGCAGAGAGAAAGGAACGCAATATGGATACTTCTTTCGCTTCTTCTATATTCATACAATTCCTCATACACGATTTCTTTCACTAACACACGGCCGTTCTTAAAAATTCGATTCATGTGATCAAACCACGTGGTTCTCAGAATTCTGATTAAGTTTTAATTTTATGCCCGCATAGACAGGGCAAAAGTTGGTCTAGTGATTTAATAAGTAAAGACGATAGCGGACTTTTTCTTACAAGTCATATTATTTGTCTATTATTTATATTTTCAAAGTTTTGTAGCACACATCGATGGGGAATTAAAAGTTTTTTTATTTACATTCCAAATAGGTATAAAATAAATTAAGTCTACAGGTTCACCTTTCAAAAATAAATCTGCGTAAGGCAACATGAAAGAATTGAGGAATCATTCTATCAAATATTCTAAAAATATCGAATTCTATTTCACTCACCAGCCATTTGAAATTGTGTAAGCTACGTAAGTATATAATTCTCATAACGTAGTTGCTGCATTTATATAAATTATTATCTAAGAAAGAATAAAAGAAATTCACTTCAACCTGATGCAAACATTCTTCAGTTCTACTTGAAAAATATACCATATAGTGCTCAATATTACGTAGTTAGTCAGCCAACCTAAATACATATCCACACACCCACATTGCAGGACCAGAATTATGGGTGTGTGTGTGTGTGGTAATGGCGTCACACACATTATGTACATATTGTAATAATAATATAATACCCACGCTACGCTGAAACAAAGCGAACAAAGGGATGCTCGTGCAACGGGACGGATAGTTAAGGAAATGTATTTGGCACTAGTATTCTACAACAGCAGAGAGGATAATAAAAAAACTAAAAGAAAATGCACCAAAACTATGTAGCTATATATAATAATATGTACATTGCGCAAAATATATTATTTCGAGTCCTTTGCTTTATTAAGAAAAAGAAATACCTAATAAGAAGTATCAAGATTATTCACTAAAAATCACTAGGCAGACGTAACCCTCCAATCCGTTTTTTATCAAAGATTTCTTCAGGTTTAAAACATAAACATTTAGAAAAACTCACATTAGAAATATATTTTCACAATAAGCAATTTGTTTTTGTTAGATTATTGAGCAATCGATATAAAATGGTTTTTAAGTATCACTGATAAATAAAGTCAAGTAGGTAGGTATAGAATGAGGCCTTTTTTAAAACAAATCACTACATAGATATATTTATTTATTCAATCTTTGCTGTAGGTACATTGATCACAATATATAGAATTTTATAGAAAAATGCATTCAAATTAAATACAATAAATATATAGAGGGCGAGTTTATCGCAATCTCTTCCAATTAACTCAAAAATATAAAGCCAAAATTAGCTCTTGATTGGAGATAACTTAATCGCTATAGAATTCGAGACGAAAGTTGTACAATGAGCCGGGATTGAAAATATGCGCTTGGTATTAGACCTCAGAGAAAAATTGCCAAGTATTCAAAAGCATCCTAAATATATTACTGATTATAGAGTAAAGAGATTGTGAATATATATATATAATGAGTTACAATCCATTGGATTGGTCTGCAACGAGTTTGGTTTTTCTTCTCCATTCGTCTCTATTCTCAGCCAGTCTTTTTAGCTCTACGTATGAGCCACAGTTCATGTCTCTCTTCAGTTGGTCCATATATGCGTCTCTTGGTCGGCTTCTGCCATTTGTCCCCTCGGACTTACCCTCTGCGATGGCGATGAGTAGTCCTGGGTACCTGATGTTGTGGCCAATCCAGTTAGCTCGTTGTTGGCTGATTCTCTTAAGGAGTTGCCTTTTTTCGCCTACCCTGGTTAATACTTCTTCATTTTCGACGTGCTCCGACCAATGCATCTTAAGCATGCGTCTGTAGCACCACATCTCAAAGGCCGCCAACCGTCCGCTTTCACTCTTGCTGATGGTCCATGTCTCACAACCATAAAGCAGAATGCTCCATACAAAATAAATAAGAGCAAATCGAATTAACGTCTTTGTCGAATGTTAAGCCGTTTTACGGTATCGCAAAATGCAACTTTTGAAGTTGTTCTAACTTGTTAACAAGATCCTAATTTAATGATTAAAGCTTTCAGTAAACTGATTTCGTTGACTAGAAGGAATTCGATACTTTAAATTTACAAATCCTTCAGCTCTGTCAAATATATTATACACAGAACAAAATGGTATGAATATTAACCCCCTATATACCTAGTATGTGGGATAATCTGTACCTGATATGTATTTACCAGTTAGTTACTATATGCCTTTGATGTTTAATAGACAAGTCATAAGTACAAAGCTGAAAAGGCATCAAAATGTACTTAGATATAATCACGTATATATGAAGTTACGGACCGTAATTATTAATTTATTGATGACTCAGGTTGTTTCTACGCATCACTTTACTATTCAGGATATCATATTGTTTCCTTTTAGGTAAGATTATAGATAAAAACACAAGCTTTTAGCTTACTGTGAAAGGTTATATTTGGGTTTATAACAAAAACCCAGATATATCTTTTTTTTTAAAAAAAAAAAAAAAAAAAAAAAAAAAAAAAAAAAAAAAAAAAAAAAAAAAAAAAAAAAAAATGTGATATCTAGCTACTACTACTATACCATCACGGCATAACCCACAAGTGGCGGAGCCAGCAGACCAGCTGCATGTCAGAAACATTCAAGCTGTCTCTTGTCCTCTCCATGCTAATATAAAATCAAGACATTTTGGGTGGGTGGCAAACTCATCACTGAATTTAAGATGTAAAATGTCATATTTTTTTCGAACACCTGCCTTTTACAGGACACTCGAAAACTTACGGAGAAGAGTGGAAGACTAATTCTAGCGGGTGCTCCACAGGATGGATACGAGTATCTCTATCCGATACGAATAAATATATTGGTATATTAGCTAGAAATATCGTATTTATTTATAAAAGAGTGAAAATGGGCTAGTTAGGAGATATCGCGCTTCTGCGATAAATTCGCCAATTGCACAAAATAAATTTGTTCATTAATAATGTTGCAATGTTTTTTTTCTATACTATTGATATTTTTGCGCAATAAAGATTTTTAATGTTTTTATTATTATTAAAAAAAAAAACAACATTGAAATAAAGCCTATGTAAGTATTATGACTGTATGCCTCAATTTAAAATATTTTATTTATTTATTTATTCATTCTTTACTGCACATTGATTGCAAACAATTTTATAGAGAAATACATTCAAATTAAATACAATCAATATACAGAGCGCGAATTTATCGCAAAACGCGATCTCCTCCAACTAACACACATTTATAAATTTTACAAGTTAAGTTTAAAAAAACCTAAATTATCAAGAGTGAAAAAATATTTGAAGGTCCTCCATCCTCACAAGGACTCCACGAGAGAAAGCACGCTTCGATACAGGGCAACCTAGTGAGGATTGGTGATGAATTGTCTCATCACCAAGTTTAATTAATTAATTAATTTATTTATTCATTTACTGTATATTGATTACAAACTATTACATAGAAGGTATACATTCAAGTAAGATACAATCAATATACAGAGGATCAAGGCCTGTCCCAGAGCACGAGCCACGCTCAATTCTGGGACGGGTACTTTGATCAAATGAATTGAAAAAAAAAAATTATATTATGTATATATATATTATGTATGTTATTGTGTATATATATTGTTATTATTATTATTATTATAAAACATCACCCTGCACTGAGACCATAACAGCTTTTGGCCAAGGCGGTCTCAGCAGGAATATTGTATATGATTTGATTGACGACCGGTGTGGCGCGGAGGCTAACGCACTTGCCTTTGATTCACGAGGTCCCGGGTTCGATTCCCGGCCAGGGCAAAATGAAGAATGTAAATTTTTGTAAGTGAATTTGTTTTTTACTAGTTTCATGTCAATGTGTCGTGATTAGATGGAAGAAATCACTTTATAGTGATAATCTCGCCACTGCACATCGTCCTAGTTTTTAAAATTTTATATTATTTTGTTAACACTGTTATGTAATGATGATGTGCAAAAAGAATAAATAAATAAATAAATAAAAAGATTGACGTTTTTCAAATTGTCCTGGGTCTGGGTGTTACATGTATATGTGTTCGTGTTGTGTATCGTCGTGTTAGAAACCACAATACAAGATTCATATCTTAGTTTGGGACTAGCTCGGTCTGTGTGAATTGTCTATATGTACATGTTTTATGTTTTTATCGCAAAGGTGCGATCTCTTCCAACTAATCCAAATTTTATATATGTGCATATATTGATTGATTAAAGTGTTTATTAAATCATCATTATTTTAATAGACAATGTGAAATTTTATAATGATAAAAAAAAACATAAATACACAAAAACATTAACTTTTTTGCATGACATATTGTTCTATTTCAAGCGCAAGTCTTTGCTTCTAAATTGTCTTTATCAAAACAACTATTTACTGAATAAAACGTAAACAATAACATAATCTTTATGTAGGTACATTTTGTAGTCTTGTTGTTATATAAACATGTTAATCAGTTTAGAGAAAAAATAACATTCATCAGAGAAAAAAAAACATATTATTAAAAATGCCACGCTTAACTTAATAACTTACGAGTAATCAAAACATAATTATAATTATGGAGGTTCTAAGAAACGGAATAGGTATACCACATATACAAACATGCAATGTTCTTTGCCATGCGAAGTAAAAAGTACAACCCAAAAATGCAGAAGTAATGCACTACTATTTATATCAGTTTTTAACTCCAATTTTTTGCTTTTCAGCTAACGACAAATATTAAGCGGTTAACAAAGTTTCATGAAATTGGGTTAGTTGGAAGAAAAGAATAAATAAATAAATGAATAAACAATAGCTGTTAGGTATTATATTTTCTATTTGACTTTCAAAATAATAAGCCGCATGTTCCTACTCACAAACGAAGATTAATAGTTAGGTACTCCAACCTAAGATAAACAAAGGTTAGCATTATTCTCATTTTTGTAAAATGATCCCTTATTAACGTCAATATTTCAATTAATATGTGTTGAGTTGGTGCACCGAAGTGAATTTCATTTGCGAGTACATAATATGACTGGCTGTAGCACGTGTGTAAAATAAAATAGGTACCTACCTAATAATAATAAAAAAAATCTTCATTGCACAAAAAAATTAACGGTAGAAAAAAAACATGACAACATTATTACTGAACAAATAAATTTGTGCGATGGGTGAGTTTATCCAGAAGTGCGATATCTTCCAACTCACCCATACCGACATTAGAATAAATAGAAAATCATTTTTAACACTATCATCGTAATATTATGTGAAGTAGGTGCCTACCTTATTTTAAATTGTTTTGATTTTGTTGAGTGATAATACTGATGATGCGAAAAAGAAGGTTAAAATTAATATTGATAAACTTCGCTATCGGTCAATTACTCAATTCATTGACATTTTTCAACAATGTAACGTACTTTTATTACTATTTTTAATTAAACGAATGGTTATCTATACATAATCACATAAAAATGTTAGGTAAGTACCTACCTATACGTGAGATCTTAACAATATTAATAATTATTGTGCATTAGTATGTGTCAGTGATATAAATAACAAACGAAACAAACATATTATTATTATTATTGTATGACTTGTGTAGGTATGTGTAAAGAAGTTTTATGTCGCCGTATTTCACCCATCGGCAAATATTTACACTGTAACTGATATGGAATTTTCCAGAACCAACGCAGTTTATTAGTGACTACATACCTACAGTCGTGTTTCTATTGTAGCTTGCAAACCAAGCAAATCTATTATTCTCCAGAATTTACTGCGTAGGTACTATAATGTCATGTAGTTATCTTCCTAACTATATAGGATGTTCCGGCTCTATTATATACGACACAAAGTGGACGAGCGCGTGGAAGATTGTTTTCGGTATTACTTACCATAATTGTGCGTTTATAAAGAGATGAAAACACATTGATTTTGTTGTAGAACACAGGCCCTTATTAATTTTGTTACAAAAAACATGCGTGCGTATATTATGTGTAAGTAGATACTTTATCCTGTCACTGAGCCAGTGTTCCAAAAAAGAAAATCTAAGGATAATTTTGTAAGTTGACTAAAGGTCGTCGGTACAAATATTTGTCTAAACTTGCTCTTAGTAAAAAATCTACACTAATTATACGTTAGATATGAACTCATAGTAATGGATGGACTGGACAGATTATTGGTACTACTAATACTACAACATCACGGCATATCTCACAAGTGGGGTAGCCAGCAGACTAGCTGCATGCAATAAACAGTAAACCGTCTCTTCTGTACCGACAAAAATAATTCATTCAGGATGAGTGGCAAACATTTTCGCTGAATTTGAGATATAGAATGTCTTTATTTCCCAAAAACTGCTTTTTACAGGATACTCGACAACTTACGGCAAAGAGTAAGAGACCAACTCTTTGCCGGGTGCTTCACGGCTTATATTATGACTGTTTATTGATTAGAGCTTATAAAAGGATCATTATATTCTGGATGTACGAACATGTGCAAATAATAAAAATGCCGAAAAACGAGGGGTCATGAGTTCAATCATCGGTGTGAGCAAAATAGTAATGCTTATATTAAATCAAGGCTTGATAAATGTGAATAAATTTACTATAATAATTTTGACTTCATGTAAAAAAAATATGGAAATAAGAAATAACGATAAATAAGTATAAGACTCTCCCATAATATACGTTAGTTCCAAATATATGCAAGTTAAATGATCATCAACTGAACATCCTGTAACATAAAATAAGTAAAGCACTACTACAGCTAGTATAAAGTCAATATAAAGCCAGTACCGCATTTGACCCGATCGTGAAGTCAATAAAATATTATTGGCCATAAATATTTCACAGACCTTACAATTTCATTGTAGACACAGTTTGTTTTCTTGTTAGTTACATATTATTGTATTTTATATTTATTTCACCTGATAACTGCTGCGAATGCTCCGATAATGTTAGGCGTATTGTTTGTGGGGTAGCCGACTGACTTACTTAAAGTAATAAACATGTAAGTCGTCCTCTACGTGGTAATAAAAAATAATACATATACCTAGGATGGGTGGTATATCTCATGATTGCCGAGTTGAAAATATTAAATGTTTTATGAGACAGATGTTTTACGAAAATTCAGGACACCCTAAAACTTACAGAAAAGAGTGGGAGACATATTCTTTGCCCGGGACTTCACGTAATTAAGAACTTATTAAAAAGTGGTGATATCTAATTATACTCGTTTATCTAATTACAGTAAATATAATATGTACATGTAAAATTTTAGATCGATGCGATATGTAGATAGGTATGTATAATAATAAGAGTGAACACAACAACACTACTAGACTTAATGTACCTATGTGTTACTATGATAACGGAACGCACTTGATTGTCCTTTGTTTCAGAGATGTCATGAAACGTCAGTCGGTAATACTAATTATAACATTATGAAAATTATTCATTACACTATTGTTTCCATGTTTTATACACAGTTTATTCAATCCTGAATAGTTTTAACAGACATCATCCTAAATTTAAGTTAAATAATGTTCTTTTGTTTTGAGTGTACGATTAGGTTTCGTGATAGGGCGTCCATAGAATTTATGTCAATGGCGATATGTGACACCTTTTTGTTAGAAAACAATTATACACCTACCGTCAACCATGGCAACTTTACCACATTTTTTTTGAAAAAATAAAATATCTCTGAAATAAATATCCATAAGAGTGAATTATGACTTTATATAAGTTTAAATAATAAAAGGTTGTAAATTTCTGCATACACGTATAAATAAAAGTCAAAAATGAACGAGTTATTGATAAAAATAAATCATAGGTAAAGATGGAAGGAAATGGGCAACTTTACCCACTCACAATATTTTCAATAAACGGGGATTAAGAGTGTAACGTAAGTTGAATTATCATGCCTACCACACTCTCTACACTTGTCTTTGATTTTTATAACTTAAATCATACATTTCCTGGCAACATTGTTTGTATTATAATTTGTCTTATGATTGTAGGTAAAGATGCCTTAGCTTCTATGAACATTTTCATACTAATCCATGTTTTATTGTAGGGCTGCCACAAATTATTTTGAACACCTGTCCAATCACGGCAATATTTTTTTATATTTACCTACTCACACTTAATTTTAATTAAATTTCTAATTGAATTTAATATAATAAACACGCGTAGAGCACTTTTTCCCATCGAACTCGGTACAAAAATTATTAAGTAGATCAAAATGTATATATATGTATTCATGTTGGTAGCCCTAACATTAGGTAAAGTTGCCACCACTTCAAGTGGTGGCAACTTTACCTAAAGTGACTTTTAATATAAAGT
This sequence comes from Athripsodes cinereus, assembly GCA_947579605.1. NCBI lineage: Eukaryota > Metazoa > Arthropoda > Insecta > Trichoptera > Leptoceridae > Athripsodes > Athripsodes cinereus. Next base: position 19,140,924 of record OX388321.1, on the reverse strand, counting down.
AAAATATTTCCAAAAACAGTGAAAATTAAAACATTCTGATTATCTTAATATCTTCATAAGTATGTGCTGTTTAGAATATATAAATATGACTCACCTCAGTTCAGTAATTACACAATAATTATATCAAATTTGGTAAGACTTCCAGAAATGACTGCATGCAAAACGTTCAGAAATATAGATATAACTTGACAGTTATTGCAGTGCTGCCAACGAAAACTTTTTTTAGTATTGCCAGTTAATTAACACACATTCCTAAACTGAAACGACCATACAACTGCTGATACATTTTGTGAAGGAATAGTTTTCTTGAGACCTGATAGAGGTAGGTAAAGTTGCCACTGATAGGTAAAGTTGCCACGTTAGACGGTACATAGATTCAGATAGAACATGGGTTAAATTTGAATTCGAATTAAACATTCTAAACATGCGCAATCATTTACATAGACAAAACTTAAATCTCTTCCGGGTAGATACCACTATGCACAGTAGACAATCCAGGAAGTTTTCTAATATGTATATCGTTACATATTTTTTGGAATGCCTTTGTACCTATGTGCTTCTATACAGATAGTAAATATCTATAATACTATTATACATGAAATGATAATACAGAAAACCAGCGTCAAAAAGTTTAAAATGAAAAAATGATCTTGAAACATAAATATTTATTTGACGACCGGTTTATTCATTCATATCACCACAAAATCTCTCTTCAGAACTAAAATTGTATAAAATATTTTTTCCTGCGTGTAACACCGAGAAAAATAGCATCAAGAATGACACAGTTCGTAATCGAAATATCGTGGATGAATAATGAGAATGTAAACTCATATCACTTGACCTAGGAGTATCTGTCTAGGAGTCTAAAAAACGGGTAAGTATATAATATATATACATCAACTTTACTACCATTATATGAATAGCATTGTTTATTATTAATTTAATTGTTTACTACACCCGTTAACACTATGACTTTATCCTATTATGGTTTACTGATAACTTGTTTTTTTCGTATATTATATATATATATATGGACAATTTGTAAAGCGCCGTTTACTCATAACATGACCTCAAGGGCGCCGTTTATCGTATCCATCACCCGAAACTCCCAGCAAAAAGGTGTGTCTTCAGTCCTCTTTTAAAACTCTCTCCATTCACCTCCTCTCGCAGACACAGAGGCAGCTTGTTCCAACATCTGGGACCCGCAACACTAAACGCTCTATCTCCAAAGCCTGTTTTGCGAGATCGAGATGGCTCAACAAGTCTGCATTTTGCCTCACCCTGTGCTGAGCGAAGCATGAGCCGTCTTTCACTGATGGTCTCCATCTCGCACATCTCCGACAAATAAGATGGTGATACTCCCTTCAAGGCCGAAAACACCATCACACATATCTTATACTCCACTCGTTGCTTTACCCTTAACCAATGTAAGTTGTGCAAGAGAGGAGTAATATGCTCAAATCTTCGACCTCTCAGAAGAAGTCTTGCAGCAGCGTTGAATACAGCCTGGATCCTATTCAATTGCACCATAGGAAGACCAAAGCATTATTATTTGTAGCAGATAAGAACGGAAGAATAGACAGAATGCCGCAACAATTTTTTTATTCTATTGTAAATAATAAACACAATGTTAGCTCTGTAGCGAATTAGACTTCGACTCTTTCACATCCCCTTTCAAACTTGGAACGATCCCAAAAAGGAAAATTCCCCTATTGTCTGCAGCCATGTTTTCTTTTAAGAAATTGTAAAAACTTAAAAATGATTCATGAAAATCGATGAAAACTTCTGCACTCTTACTGAATTAGTATCCTTGGTATCTAGTCACAAAAAAATCATAAATACATCGTTCGTATTGCAGATACATTATAACACAATAGACGAACACATAAGAAGATATTGGTTGGTACCTACTTCTGACGTGGAATGTTTTTAAATTTGAAAGGAAAATTCAATTCAAGCCATAGATGAAATAATATTGATAAAATAATATTGGCAGATTGTCACTTTAGTTACACGCCATCATACACGAACAGCTGTCCATCAAGCAAGATGAATTATTTGTATTCTCGGTATTGTTTTGAATAACTATCAAATGAAATAAATACATAGGTAGCTAACAATAAATCTGTTTTGATTAATAGTTATTGATGGATAAGTTTAATTTATTTGTTGTGTAATTATTGGCAAAGGTTGTTATAGTCAAGACGAAAATGGCGCCAAAGAAATATTAGTCTGCCACTGAACCATTGAAATAAGAATAAAGGGAAAAAGAACATTCGTTAGATGACTTAATTAAGTTTTTAGTAGGTACGTGTTTGATATTTGCGTATTGTTTCTGAAGATGTTACAGCATAATTTGCCAAAGAAGAATAAAAAAATAAATTGAAAGGTATATAGGTAAGTTCGTCTGTAGCCTGGACGTAGAGACTTGACCTTATGCACATGAGGTTCCATTTCCCACATGAAAATTACCATCAATTTTACAATCTTTACATAAAGAAAACTCATGGATATTATAAAAATGGGTACACTTCCACTTACAATTTAAGAAACTCGAAGGAAAAAAGAAACAGTAAAATATGTGCATTTATCAACTCAGAAAATAAGTCATAAATTTCGTCTATGAGTTGATTAGAAGTAAATAAGTAAGAAAAATTATTAGACACATTTTACGTTTCTACATTTTATTGATGTACCTAATAAGAAATACTTTGATGACAATGATCACAGGCAAAGATCCAAACAAATAATTCACGAATGTAAGATTAGACACGTGTTCACCAATCAAAAGAACAATAACGTTTCAGTAAAAGATAATTAAAATTAACACTTATCTAATTTTGAAAAAACGAATGTTGGGTGGATGTAAAAAAAATGTTTGGAAGAGTTTGTCATGGAAACTGGAAGTTTTGATTACGATCTTTCATTCACTTCATTTTATTTTGAGTCCCCAGTAAAGAATAGGTCTCCCATTTTCCCTGTAAGTTTTAAAGTGTCTTGTAAATGCGGGCGTTTGTGTGTCGTGAAAATATAGAAGTATAGTAGTAAAGGTAGTGATAGCCTTTATACTGTCTTCTCGGAAACACGTGATGGAAACCCTCCTTAATCCTCAATCTAATGAACGTGGTTCTGGACCAATCGAGTTACCAAAACGTTTTTATAACTTTTATGTCGTTCACTAGATTACATCGAATCATTTATCGCATAAGGTAACTAAAAAGTGCTCTGTTGGAGTTAACTGCCAAAACAATATTCACAATCACTGTGGCAGGTCACTATTACAATAGAAATGTGAATTGGATACTGAACGCACCTCAAACTCTAGTTCACAGGCAATCATAATTTCCACAATAATTACAATAGCATTCACAATAGAGCAGATATCATAATTAACAAGTTGGTATTGAAAATAGAGCAGTGATTATGATTTTAAGATAATCCAAATAATAATGTATGGCAATCATAATACATTAGGCACATGTCTGCATTGAGCCGACAGGTGTAATTACGAATTTAATTATCACTCGTTTAATTTTATTGCCCTGTAGTTAAATATTTGCTTCTAGGAAAGACGATAATTTATTTTCATTTCACGCAGTATGAATTTGATTGTCTTTGAGGGAGTTTAGAGCAGGTAATAATATTTCACCACAGAAACTTATCGAACAAACGAGCTATCGGACAACTGTTGTTCCTGTATGTTTTTTTTTTTCATTGTATTAATGTAAATTCTTGTTTTTATCAATTTTCATTTTTTCCCCTTTTTTTATTTAAATGTGACAACCTTATGGGCTTTGAATATAATACAAATTGTTATAATGTGTACACTTATAAATGGGGCAATGTATTGATTCCTTCTTTGACTATATTGTTTGTTGTTATGTATATATGTTGTCTGTAGAGTACTGTTGATGCTTAATAAATAAATAAATAAAATGTTACTAATTCGGTAAATAAATTGCAGATATATAGCGTAGGTCACCCTCTCCGTGCCGTAAATAGGTACTATAATGAGACATTCAGATTGTATGATATCAAGCCCCATTGACATGAACAGAGCTAAAAAGAATTTAAAGTATTTCATAATATATACCTACCTATTATAAAGACCCTTAAATGGGGCGAAATTGAAATCAAGGGGCGACATTGATATTACATACATTTTTTTGTATTTGGCGCCAAATTGACAAAAAACTAAGACGAAGTAGACAGCAAATTTACTCAACATATTTATGGACTAACTGCCCGAAACGAAATTTTGGTGGTATTTGATCGGTTTGATTGGTATTTAACTTGTTCAAATCATAATTATTATCTTTATACATATTTTCATTTCGAAGAGTCCGCGGTAAGAATAAGTTTCCTATTCTTTTCTGTTAGTTTTAGAGTGTCCTGTAAAAGCCAGGTATTCGTAAAACAGATGATTCATGCCATCTTTTCTGAATGTCGTATACTTTTTTTACACGCATGTTAACGACTTGCATGTTCATTTCACGTAGTTAGTCCGCTGGCTTCCCCACTTGTACAAAATACCATGGTGGTATGAATGAATCATATCATTCGTAAAATGCAATTAAATTAATTGTCTAAAATTGAAACGAGTTTAACAGCCCTGAACAATGAAAAATTTGTACATTGTATCACACTGAGTGAGACGTAAAGAGTGCTTCAACAAAAATATTCAATGGAATATTGTCAGACTTGGCACAGCCACTGAAAGATGTGGCTCTTTGTCATTTTAATGGATACACTAAACTATAATGTCTTCGCAAAGTGAGATCTTACTTTGCAAAACAATATTTATATAATTAAATAATAGCAAAGTGTATAAATGTAGCGTACTTATATCAGATCGAAATCGGTACAAGGCCAATTTATAATAAACTGCAATTGATTTTACGCAAAATATTTACTGAATACTCAATAGGAGCTTGAATAATATCTAAATATCCTGAATCAATCAAGTTTTTGACTGCTCTTTGAACATAATATTATTTATGCTGTTTGTAGATCTAAACAGGAGCGTAGCTACTGCCATATCAGCCGTATCAATGATACGGGGCCCCCAGGCTACAGAGGACCCGAACGTGGCTTTGTCTAGGCCCCCTAATAAATTTTTATACAGGCCCCGTCTAAGGCACGCCACGCTACTGGATCTAAATATCTACCTATGTATGTCTATACCATATCATGACATTTCCAACAAATGAAGAAGTCAGGAGACTGGCTTTGATAAATTAATGTTATTTTTTTATATCCCGATGCAAGCATTAAATAATTGACAATGATGATTTACAGTTTGTTATGCGCTCTTGTAATGCTTGCAAAAAGTACTCTTGTAATGCTTGAAAGTACTCTTGTAAGCACTCTTGTAATGCTTGCAAAACTACTCTCGTAAAAGTTCTGTAGTTGTAGTGCTTTGCTTGCAAAAATACTCTCGTAAAAGTTGCAAAACTACTCTCGTAAAAGTTAACTACTCTCGTAAAATTACTCTCGTAAAAGTACTCTTGTAAGCACTCTTGTAATGCTTGCAAAAGATGGAAGGAATACCTAGAACAATTGTACAAAGGAAAGAGCATACTCCAGGAAAGCAAAGCACTGGAAGCAGAATATGACGTAGAAAATAATGGAGATGACATCTTAAGAAGTGAATTTGATATTGCATTAGCAAAGTTGAAAGACGGCAAAGCACCAGGCATCGACCTGATTCCATCAGAGCTGCTTAAATGCGCGGGAAAAGGCATGCTTGATACATTGTATAAGCTCGTCTGCAAAATATACGACACAGGAGAGATACCTGAGGACTTTGCCAAATGTCTGATACGAGCGCTTCCTAAGAAGGCAGGCACGACAAAGTGCGAACAACACAGAACCTTAAGCATGATATCACACGCTTCTAAGATACTCACCAACATTATAATGAAAAGGGCGGAAAATAAAATAAACGAAACACTTTCAGAAGATCAATTTGGATTCCGCAAGGAGACTGGTACAAGAGATGCAATCCTGAGTCTCAGACTTATTCTAGAAAAGAGAATAACAGTTAATAAAAACACATATATAGCATTCATCGACCTAGAAAAGGCATTCGATAAAGTAGAATGGGAACAACTTTTTAACATCCTAAACGAAATAGGAATGAGTTTCAAAGACAGAAGAGCAATCTGGAGCCTATATAAGAACGAAATGGCCGTAATTAAAAGCGGAGAGAGCTGCGCAGAAGCAAGGGTCGAACAAGGCGTAAGACAAGGATGCTCAATGTCGCCAGCTCTCTTTAACTGCTATATACAGCGAGCCATTGATGAACTGAGAGAAGAAATGAAGAACTGGACAGGAGTCAAAATAAATGGGAAAAAGGTCGACATGATCAGATATGCTGACGACATAGCACTGCTCGCAGACTCCGAGATGGAGCTGAACGAAGCCTTAGGAAAAATGGAACGTATTCTGTTGTCAAAGTACAACATGAAAATAAATAAAAAAAAAACAAAATGTATGGTCGTTGGAAAAGAGGAAGCGACTGCGAACATTGCCATAAATGGAGTGAGCATCAAACAAGTAAGTGAATTCGTGTACCTGGGCAGCAGAATAAACCAGGATGGACGCTCCAAATCGGAAATTGTAAGCAGAATAAACCAGGCAAGGATTGCCTTTAACAAAAAATCAAAGATATTGGAATCCCCAAATATTGACTTAAGCGTAAGGAAGAACCTTACTAAAGCCTTTGTATGGAGCATTCTGCTTTATGGTTGTGAGACATGGACCATCAGCAAGAGTGAAAGCGGACGGTTGGCGGCCTTTGAGATGTGGTGCTACAGACGCATGCTCAAGATCCATTGGTCGGAGCACGTCGAAAATGAAGAAGTATTAACCAGGGTAGGCGAAAAAAGGCAACTCCTTAAGAGAATCAGCCAACAACGAGCTAACTGGATTGGCCACAACATCAGGCATCCAGGACTACTCATCGCCATCGCAGAGGGTAAGACCGAGGGGACAAATGGCAGAGGCCGACCAAGAGACGCATATATGGACCAACTGAAGAGAGACATGAACTGTGGCTCATACGTAGGGCTAAAAAGACTGGCTGAGAATAGAGACGAATGGAGAAGAAAAACCAAACTCGTTGCAGACCAATCCAGTGGATTGTAACTCATTATATATATAATGCTTGCAACTCTTGTTATTTTAATTTATATCGCTAACATTTATTAATTATGTAAACTGCTTGTGTCTCTTAAGACTGTAAATATATAAACATACAGATTGTCCCGTTTGTGTCATAAAAATATGGCGTTTAGAATAGGTACACATACATTACATTCAGGATGTAGTCGTTAAAAATATATAGATACCAAGATAATAAATTATGTTTCGTTCCAATCAGATACGGTACGTTGGTAGCTACGTATCTCTAATTAGGAACCCAAAAAACATGATGGTACATCGAGCAATCCATGTTCAAGGTATGAAACTAATACGAAAGTAATTAATGCCAAATAATGAATCCTAATATTTCCCAGAAGAATATTTGATACTTTATGAACTTACTTATGATTTAAAAAAGTCTAGAAAATTAATCATTTTGTACATTACGCAGAAACGTGTCGACAGCAGAAATATGAATGCTCTAATTAATAATACATAGAGAATCTTAGGTGAGTTGCCAAGGCGCTATGAATTAATATCATCAATCATTATAATAACTAATAACCTATGTACGATACTCATCATGTTTACCTACTAAGACAGGTGCAAAATATTTAATTACCTTTCCCACTGGAACACATCACAGATCTGATTATACAGCTGTAAGTTGAATAAATACATAAATCTCAGGTGAAACAAACAAAAATACTATCATCCTATATAAATATAATATAAGCTGTCACTGGGGTATTTTCTAACATCTTCGAGTTATAAGAAAAAAGCTCCGAGCCAGATATTATTATTATTAAGACGATTCTTACAAGCTGCAAGGATCATTGCAGCTGAAGACCAATGCGATTCCAGAAGATAACCTTAAACGATATCCAGACGACAACATACCTATCTTCAATTTTCCTTATAAATGCTGCATACGTCACATTAAAGATGTCAATTTCTCTAGCCAGACCGTTAAACATTTGAATAACCTTTCCTACTGGGGACCTTGCTAATATGTTTGTTCTGCTTTGAGGTTAATATAAGGCGTAAAATTTTATACATACTAAAAACTCACTTGGTTGAAAAATTTCAAAAGTTTTAAACAAGAGTTTAAAAGGCTTCAACGAACATCTTTTGCAATTTCATAGCACTTACATCTAGAGAAAGGTGACGTCAAAGTTGAAGTACTATTATATAAACAAGTGAAATACAAAACGTAAACACTATTTGTAACATCAGACGATTTGTAATTATAATATGAAGCGAACAAGAGGAAAGTTGGAGAAGCAGAACAAATACCACAAAAACAAACTTGTTTTTAATTATTAAAATATCATCAAACACGGGAAACCACGGTGGTAAAACTTTTGATCTCAGTTACAACACGTAAAACGTTAATTAATTACATGAAAAAATACCCAGTGATCAAAGACAGACGCAAAAAAGAATGGCTATCATTTAAACGATCAGCATAATATTGAAGTTTTGTTCAGCAGAAAAATGTATTCTGTCGACAAATATATCATTTTGATAAGCTACTTATGCCCAGCGAGAAAATTATATTTGTATTGCAAATAATATGATATTGTAAAACTCTAAATTTAATCGACCAGCAAAATTATTATTTGACCAGCATAATGATTATTTGTGCAGCAAAATAAATAAATGAGCAGCAAACCGTGAGCTAATTTTAATTAAACTTGTGAAAGCTAAATTTTTAATCTTGTTCAAATAATAAATCTTTGTATGTAGCATCTTTTAATGTGATTTTATATGTAGCATCTGAATGAACGATTTTCGGCATTTCAGTTAGATATTTCGTTAATATAGCAAAGCGGAAACTGGCATTATTTTCGTAGTCATCATTAATTTGGTAAGAAATCACAAAAACTTCATGTGGATCCGAAGGTAAATCGGTGTGTGAAAAATATTGTTTATCTAATATTTTCTGCCGGTCAAATAATAATTCTGTTGCTCAAATAACAATTCTGCTGGTCAATTAATTATTTTGTTGTGCGATTATTTATTAAGCTGTTAAAATTTGTTAATTTGCTGATATAACAGAGTTTGTTTGTAAAATAAGTGTTGCGATTATTTTTTATTTATTGCCGATGAAAACATTGTTTGCTGTGCAAATGACTTAAATGCTGATTTTTTCTTGCCGAACGAATGGATTAATAGCCGATCAAATAATTAGTTCCCAAAAAGAATCTTCAATTGTTGACCATAATACACTTATTGGTAAAACTGTATACTGAATTGCGAACAGCATACATTTTTAATTTTGTTGCCAAGAAGATGTTGTTTGTTTACAATATCAGTATTAATATTGGACAAATAATATTCAATACATTGGTTACACAGTTTTCATAAACATAGATCTATATTACATTATTAATGGCTTGTCATTTATTTTTTTGTTTCAACTTCATTTGATTTGCCAATTTTCTTACTTACAAGTGCGTAAATTCAGAGCATGTTGTTGTTTTAATATTAAAAGAGTATTCTCGGTGAAAGTAAGATAAATTATTCGTTTATATATAAATTTATCTGCTAACACGTCATGAATTGTGAAGTTCCTTTTATTTTTGTAATGGAAAATTAAAGAACGATCTATTCTGAATATTTCGGCTAAAGATCGCTAAACTTAGGTATGAAAAATAATCAGATTTTGTAAGTGTGTAACTCTTTATTTAAATGTATACAGATTGATATCAAATCTGACACACATCTAACGTAATTTATATGTAAGATGACAGTTTATTGAAATAGAAACTTACGAAATAAAGTTATAAACTATACACATATTTCGTAATTATAATCTTGAACTTTCAAGACTCTCACAGTATCCAATAAAGCTATGTAGTTGCTAATTGATGAAGCGGTGGTTACTTAATTGAGATTCTTCAAACGTATCTGAAACTATGAACGCCTGTGGTATCTGAAACTATGAATGTCTGCGATATTCATGAGCGATTTCATCGTGAGTAGAATACAATTAGGGAAGAAATACAGGCTATATGAAATTAATGTAATACTCGTAATTACTGGAAAATTATTAAGCATGTGTTGGCTAGATTATATTATATGACTACATAAACGATATGATTTAATTCGAGTTTACATAATTATGAATGTGTAGAACGCATTTGTTTCGAAATCATTTTCTATCTATTTATCTCTTCCAATACTTCATATGGAAATATTGAAAAAGTGAGGTAGTCAACAAACGCATGTTAAACTACTTTGTTTGTTTATTTATTGTTTTTATAGATCATCAATTATATTGAAAACATAACAATCACTAGATAATATATAACATTCTTCTCTGCGTCCTATAAATATAGGCTTTAGGTAGGCTAGTACAATAATCTTTTGATGCTGAAAACATATTAATGTGCATTAATGGTATTTCTTTATTGTAGTGGCGATCGTACTTTACCGGTCAAACTTTAAAAAATTATATCTTCGGGCTTTTGCGAGGGGCCCTGTAAAAGCGTGGAGTCCAGGGAGCTTGCCGGGTGCGTCCGCCGTGAAGACGGCTACTGTTTGATCAAAACTTAGGATTTCCCTACAATAGATTCTGATTATTTTACAGTAGGAGCAGAAGTCTTATAATAATACATATTTGTCGTTAATTTATTTACGCCAAAAACTCCCACAAATAACAAAATACTTTGCGAATTCTCAGTACCTACGTAAAAATAAATAAGATTCATAATTATTGGTGTCAAGTTTCATCACTATATTATTCTTGGTGTCTTATATTATGGGTGGTTTTATGTAATGATAAACATAAATGATATAAGTCCATACCTTGTTCGTCAAAGAACCCGTCAATACTTAAATGAAGTCCATGTCTGTTTGTATCAGTTACACCTCTTTGAGACATCTTGATGCTTTGGCACAATAGAACAAAAATCAATTCAATAACTACGTAAATATAAAACTAAAATTCCAACACTTCACATAAAACAAAAATATAACTTTATAATTATAATCTTTTGAAATATGGATTAATACATTTCATTAAAATAAACCGTTATTTGACATCGACAAAAACTTAGAAACTGTGTTTGAAGTTCGAACCGCAGTAACAATGATTCAAATTTCATATTTATCATAGACAAACACTTGAACAGTACAATTAACCATAAAATGACTAGGTAGGTATTAAAGTAGGTACGTAAGTAGGTATAATGCAAAATAATGCGACACATAATCGTTCGTGTGGAAAATGATTGACACAATTTCCAAGGCTAATACTCAGTGCATCATTGTGAACAAAGTGTAATGAAAATTTAAGATCAAAAGCGTAGGGCTAGCTGAAAATATTCTGAATAAAATTCATTCCAAATTTGAATTTTTTAAAGAAGAATGAAATTAATACAAAAGAAGTTTTTAGCCAAAGAGCAACCAAGTAAGTATTATTATTAATTTACTCTATATTTTTAGTAAAGACATTTTACAAAAACTAGATTGCATATTTGGTCAAAATACAAGCAAAAATAATAAAATTACCTATAGTTTCCGCTGTCGTGATAAGGTTTATGTTTCTATGAAAAATAAAGTGTACTACGTGAGAGAGTAACTAATAGAATGGTGTCTCTACATATAACTAACATAACGACACATAAATAATTCACACAGATTGAGTTAGTCCCAAACTAAAATATGAATCTTTTATTATGGGCATTAACACGACGTTCCATACATACAGATATGTAGATGTGAGAGAAAGGGACAGCTCTGTAAGAATGAATGTGTTATGTATACGTTTCAGCGAAACCATAATTACTAAAACTTAAAATTTGACTTTGTTACACTTTGATTGAAATTGCTAACATAACAAATTATGAAATTATGTATTAAACTTTAGATGACAGACGAAGCGAAGGATTTTTTATAATAACAAGCTTTTCTGTCACTCCGTCCCGTCTGCCTTCCTCATCAGGGATACAGTGTGAAGCAATAGTTTGATATATTACAGAAATATTTCAATACTTTTGTAACCATACGAAAAAAAATCATGAGTAGGTACTTTTAGCTGTCGAATTTATAACAATTACAACAACTGGACAGGAGTAAAAATAAATGGGAAAAAGGTCGACATGATAAGATATGCTGACGACATAGCACTGCTCGCAGACTCCGAGATGGAGCTGAACGAAGCTTTAGGAAAAATGGAAAGTATACTGTTGTCAAAGTACAACATGAAAATAAATAAAGAAAAAACAAAATGTATGGTCGTTGGAAGAGAGGAAGCGACTGCGAACATTGCATTAAATGGAGTGAGCATCAAACAAGTAAGTGAATTCGTGTACCTGGGCAGCAGAATAAACCAGGATGGACGCTCCAAAGCAGAAATTGTAAGCAGAATAAACCAGGCAAGGATTGCCTTCAACAAAAAATCGAAGATATTGGAATCCCCAAATATCGACTTAAGCGTAAGGAAGAACCTTACTAAAGCCTTTGTATGGAGCATTCTGCTTTATGGTTGTGAGACATGGACCATCAGCAAGAGTGAAAGCGGACGGTTGGCGGCCTTTGAAATGTGGTGCTACAGACGCATGCTTAAGATCCATTGGTCGGAGCACGTCGAAAACGAAGAAGTCTTAACCAGGGTAGGCGAAAAAAGGCAACTCCTTAAGAGAATCAGCCAACAACGAGCTAACTGGATTGGCCACAACATCAGGCACCCAGGACTACTCATCGCCATCGCGGAGGGTAAGACCGAGGGAACAAATGGCAGAGGCCGACCAAGAGACGCATATATGGACCAACTGAAGAGGGACATGAACTGTGGCTCATACGTAGAGCTTAAAAGACTGGCTGAGAATAGGGAGGAATGGAGAAGAAAAACCAAACTCGTTGCAGACCAATCCAATGGATTGTAACTAAATATATATATATATACAACATAATTACAAGCAGATCCTTACAACTTCGGAAGAACATAACTAACTATTGAAACTGAAATTCACTGTGCTAGTAAAAAATATTAAATATAATCAAATGTGCGTAATGAGAAATCAATATTTAACCTAAATATGCTTTTATTGCATATACCAAGAAACTAGAAAATACGACACAAACTATAAAACAAAAAAGTCTAAAATACAGCAATAACCTTAATTATAAGTTAGTTTAAATATGAAAGTTATTCTGAAATATGTAATGTATTAAGTGCATAAAACATAAGTGTGCCTTTTATATTTCCAGAAAATTCAAATTTTCTGAATATTCCATGTGTTGCCGTATCCATGTGTTTAAAAGTATTTTTACATCTGGCATCTATCCAACTTTATATACGTTCTTATTTTCAATGCTGAATTCGTACGAAATGATTGACCTCCCACGTGTGAATGTATTTATTTATTTTGTTTATTTCAGAATGGTAATGTTTACGTGACTTGTCAAAAATATTAAATACTTATAATATCATGCGCAAATATTTATTCCATATATATGAATTCCATGAAGTATCTACACATACAATAATCTAATTGTATTCCAAAGTTTTCAGCTAAAAACGTTCATAGGAATATTTTCACAGAAAATGGATGTTATGTATCAATTGCGCATTGTAAAAGTAAATAATAGTTACAAAGAAGTCAAAAGAAACATAAAAAACACCAAGCAAACAAAAGTTTTACATAAATATGCAAATAATAATTCACGCAAATAAATCAAATTTAACACGAAACACGAAAAGAACATAAATAGGTATTCTATTCAAAATTTGAATTCACAGTTCGAAATTCAAACACAATATTTCTGTAACTAACGGTGAGTAAATAATAGCCGTGATAAAATATTATTATTTATGTATTGCAGCCTTGAATTATTATTTATAGGTTATGTAACGCTGGAAGATTATTCACATAAAGTGCACTCTATTTATAAAATGTATACAATACAAAGATGTTGAGATAACACAGATTGTAAAACGATTTGATTACACTGTATGACAATAGTTTGATAGCAAGATAACAATGATTTGATCTGTTGTTTGTCAAATTGAAAACAATCGCGTCTGCGTTGCTATTGTCGACCGACTGAAATCCCGCCACTTTCCATTACAGTTTTGAGACATTGCCTGGCACGAGCTGAACTTTTGCGTGATTTTCTTGTTAGCGTCTACAATTTGATATAGGTATACCTACGTTCATTATAATACTATATCCACAAACCAACTTACGACATAATAATATAAGCGTAATATTATTATTGTAATATCTGACTCATTCAAAACTTTATCATTTTCTTTCTATTCTAAAACAGTGGTATAATAAAGTAAAGTATTTTATAACGATGGCGAATGTTTTTCATTTGAAATATGACGAGACATGTAAAACATATCATAATATGTTATCAAGTTTATTGAAACAGATTAGAAATTATGTTTAGTTACTTAATTTATAGATAACATATTCTAAAGTTTGTCTAAGTATTAAACTTATATTAAGTATTGTCTTTAATGAAAAATAAAAGATACGAAAGTAAGCAGTTTCTTGTATATTTTGGATTAAATTGAACTCACGAAATTGTAGAAAAAAAGAACTCGACATCATGAAATTTGGGCAGTCATCGAAATGTCTTTAGAATTTATCAATTTATTATTTGGCCATTTTTAGAGGAACAAAACATTTACTAGTAATAAGTAGGTACATATTAGCAAATAATATAAAATGTACAACTAAAAATAATACATAACTAAACCATGCCCAAATTCTTAGTACAAGTTCTGAAAAGGTACCTAGGTAGGTAAAGTCTGTTTATCATTTTTAGACTTGTATGTGTCTTTATAAACATAGTATGATTTTCTTTAAAATAACTTATTACCAATAAATAAATATCATGTCAGATTTTCAATACACCACTTTAATCAACAAATCTAATTCAGAAAGTAAATATTTAAGTACCTAAAATTTATTTACACATTTCACAAGTAGAGATCTGTGAGGTTGACATGGATGCCACAATTAAAAACTATCCACCATCTCGGCCTTTAACATTTCTTTCGGGAGCACAGGCCAGAAACCAGCCTCTTCCATTCAGAGCGTTTATGCACTAATTGAGTCTCTTCCCACTGCATTTCTAGTGCTCTGATTTCTGTGTCATAGGTCATAGGAATGGTGTATTGCGAAAGAGGGACGTCTGAGCGGTCAGAACCCTTTCGAACGGAAGAACTCTTTTTGACCAACTATCTCTGGACATTTTTAAAATATGGCCCAACTAGTACCGTCGTCTCTTCTGAATCACAGAGACTACAGATTTTTCTGATTACGGTGGCGCACAGTATCATTTTTGTGATATCATCATACTATCTAACATCCAAAATCCTTCTAAGACATTTATTTTCCAAACTTAGTATCTTCCACTCTCGAGTCTTCTTTAGTTGCCAAGACACACCCATAGAAAAGTATCGGGATAATACATGCATTGAACAGGCGACACTGAGTCTAAATGCACTACAAAAAATATAAAATATGATACTTAATATTTAGAAAACTTTTCAAATTGCAGTACGATTATTGTAGATGAAATAAAGCTCTACAATGATTGTACAAAAATATGAAATCATTAGTTTCAATGATTTGACAAAATCTATATAAAATATATTGTTATATTCATAAAAATATCGTCATATAAAATTCTTAATAGGTATACGGTTATATATAAAAAAAAGCAAGCTTATCATTAAAATAAGACATTTTTCTTATTTCAGAAACAAATTCATATTTTTAATTTGAATTTCAGTGTGTTCTATATTCCAATTAGGTACATATAAAAAGATACGGATTAGATAGTAAGTTTAAAAAATTCGAAATATTTAAAACTTACCATCTCTCGAATACATCTCGATGATTCGCACAAATTTGATAATCAAGTAAAAGTTTAAAATAAACACTCAGGTCAATAAATCAGCAAAATTATATAAATAACACTGAAGAAATAAACATTTACGTTTCAGTTTCGGATACGCGGGAGTGTAATAATATTACTTTATTTATAACTAATAAAATGTGCGTTAGATTTTGCATGCAGGTAGGTATATTTTCATAAAGGATCGTGCCACGACTGAGGCAATTCTATAAATATTGACTTTATATTGGATGGCTTCCTAATAATAATTCATATTTTCATATAGTAATGTTCCTGAAACAAATACTGAAACATGTTTAAGTGTTTTTCATTTACGCACGTATTAATATTAAGTGTATAAATTAGAATGAAATAAACGATCTGTCAAATCATCGTAGATTATTGTCACGTCCATTGTCTGTAGGCCTAGTCAAAACACATTTTTAAGCGTTTCATTTTCGTTCAAACGTTGACGACGTTGCGAGAACGCGTCAATTTTCGTAGCTACTTAATTGTGTATTTTAGCATGATTTTAGCTACGAAAATTGACGCCTTCTCGCAACGTCGTCGACTTTTGAACGAAAACGAAACGCTTAAATGTGTTTTGACTAGGCCCATGATCTAGGCGCGGAAATCAAGTATGCATTTTTTTCAAAATACATCTGAGGTAAAAAGAGAAGGACCGTTTATAAAGTCAAAACAAAGGTAGTTAAATAAAAACGTATCAGTTTTAAATACCTGGAAGATGAAGATCCATAATTTTTCAAATCAAAGATAAAGAATAACGATTTTTATTTTTCGAGTACCCACTATAGTAATTTCACAATTTAGATTTACAACACAATCGTAGAATATCTATACTGTCGCAAGATTTATTACAAATGAGGTAACCAACAAATTTTGAAAATACATTCATATATATTTTAATCATGCAGAATTATAGTCTTTATCTTTTACACATTACTAGAATAATTTTAGATTTTTAAATTCAACTGTCGTCATTTTTGCTAGGTCAATCGTTAGTGCTATGTGGAATGAGTATGGTGTATGTAGTATCATTCGAAACTGTAAATAGGTATTAGAATATTTGTATATGAATAATATTATATTGTATAATAATATATTTTAATACTTATTTTAGTGAGTCAGTAAGTATAATTATTGTAGCTTACGGGTCAGTTGAGAATTAATCAGATTTAGAAGACAAAATTGTAATCATGCGTGATGTATAATATTAATACATCGTAAAGAAGGGAAATCATTGGAGTTGAAAAGATAAAAAAAATCATTTCAACTCCAATATTCCTATCTATCTACACCATTACGGCATATCTCACAAATAGGGTAGCCAGGTAGACTAACTGCATGTAATAAACATGAAAGTTCACACCTATATGCCAATAAAAATGAAGACATTGAGGATGTTTGGCATACCCCAACGCCTCCAATATTAAATTTATACTAAATTAAAAAAAATTGTTACGAAGAATTTTTATCATTGTAGGTTTCTTATAAAATAAATGTACAAACAGTGCCTACACAGGTTAATAATAGTAAAAATAAAATTGAAGACAGCACCAGGTGCTGTATTAGGGATCATGTTGTACCTATTTACTATGTATTTTATGGGCATTCATTAGATAAATATTTTTTCAGTCCCGCTTTACAAACTGTACATTATAATATAATATTATTATTATTATTTACTTTTTTTAAATCTTCCAGTAAAGCATTGTTACTTTCAAAACTGCAGTACCTACTACCATTATGTCTCATCGCGATGAAAATGCATTAACGTTTTTCTATTTACTAGGCATCGCCGGGTAAAAAACATCGTTATGTGAAAAACCCAGGTAAGTCGCCAGCTGATAATGAATACGATAATATGAATGTATGTTCTAATGTATATAGACACCTACTGTATGTGACAAATCACATACATTTGATAAATAAGTATCTATTCAGATTAGAAACACTCTATAAACACTATATATTATATTATGTGTATCATGTGCGAGTGTTTGTGTGGGTATTGGGTGGGTACCTACTATGTATATGGATGCGGTTAGGTGTTAAAGATTAGTGTTTATTTTATGGTTTATAATTTATTCTTTACTGTAGGTAAGCTATTTTATACAAAACACATTTTCGCGTTTAACACAAATAACATACCTACATTTATATAGAGGGAGAACTTATCGTAAAGGTGCGATTTGTCCAACTCACCCAAAAAAATGATCTCAAAAAGAAAAGAAGATTAGCAGTGGCGTATCGTGCCTTAGACGGGCCTTGTATCAAAACTTTTTGAGGGGCCCAAATGAAGGGCAAAGGTTTTACACAAAAGAAACAAAAACGCTCGCTTTGAATTAAAATAGGTAATTGTATGTTGATTATAAGTTATTACTTACAATTAATGCTCCTAGGAACTAAACTAGTCGAACAATTCGTTTCACCAATTTTTGGGTGCCCGCTTAACCAGGAATAAAAGAGATTCCTTTTTTCACTTTCATAATTTTTGAAGTGAAAACTTCTTTATGCACGTTGGACACTTTTTTACGATATGAATTTTTCTCGGCATGTACACTGTACAGCCTAAGAGTTTATGTGAAATTGTGGATAAAATTTTTCGAATTTTTCCCTGCACACGTTCGGGGCCTAAGGGAGGCCATATCTTTGATACGGCTAATACAATGGTTGCTTCGGCCCTAAGTTTCTAAGTATTATTTACAATATTAAAAAAAAATAAAAGGTAAACCAATATGATAATATAAACATGGCGATATCTAAAAGAGGGGGGAGGTAGAAGAGATTGTGTATGATTTTAGAGCCCATGAGACTGTATTTTAAGAAAACATTTTTCAATTATGCTCAAGAATAGTGATTCCCAATGGTCTTTTTCGACCCCCAGGGGTCAACAAGGACCTACAAGGGGACCATGTCACTACATATACTTCACTACTCTTAGAAATTTAAATATTTCAAAGTGAGTAGCAGGGGTTCTTCCCAAAACTGAAAAGCATGGCAAGTGGTGTATGAGAATAAAAAGTTTGGGAACCTCTGTTCAAGAACAATACTGCAAATGTACTAACTAAAAATACATACTCGTGCAGTACGATAAAATTGGTTTAATACATCTTTCTTATACTTTTCTTATAATAAGGAAGTATTCCATAGACATACCCAGTAAGGTAGGAAGGAATGCTCCTCTTAGGAGTTATAATAGTAGTTGAGTTCGTCAGTAGCCTGGGGGTAGAGTCTCGGCCTTCAGAACAAGGGGTCCGTGGTTCGATCCCAGGTGCCGGCAAACTCCCCTTTCACGGCACAAGCTTTTAGCTTAGTGTGAAAGGTGTATAAGGTTGTATTTGGGTTTATAACAAAACCTAGATAGGTATATCTTTTTTTTTTTAAATAAAAAAAATATACCTAGTATGAAAATAGGCAAAAATTATACTAAAATATGAGAAAAAGTAACATTAATGTAAAATTATACCCTCCCCTAGAACCTACCCAAGATAATTCGTACTACGAGTATGTATTTATAATTTGGTATTGTTGCGTCATTGGTCAATTTTTCAAAAGTTTGGACCTGTGTTTTTTGTATCTTATTTTTCATAAAATTGTGGTCCTTTAACTTCCACGCAAAATTTCTACCTCGCAATTGCCAGATTTTCGATTTGGCATATGTAGGAATTTAGATTATTCTCAATCTCCCCGATTTTGTTCAAGAATATTTTATTTATAAATTTGCCAGAGGACGATTGGTTACCTTAAATAGTAAATTAATTACAAATGAAACACTTATTTAGTATTTCCACTGTGATTTTATTGGTCGCGAGGTGGCTTTCAAATAAGTGTTTTATTTGTAATTGATTTAACATGAACTTTCACCAAGAATCGTCGGTCGAAAATATCGACTTCACCTTATATAGGTTTACTACAATTTTGCACCCTCTGAAATTTAGCGCCCTGCATGAGCCCATTTATACTTAATAGCCTAGTACCAATGTCGCCAACAGTGCAATAGATGAGAGACACGATACATTAGCATTATAATATTATTATAATTATGCCACACATCTATACATTTTTTATAGTGCCATTGTTTCACTATACAAGGAGACAAATAACGTTATAAAAATAATGCTCGGTACATAAAACATCACACCTAATAAATAATAAACATTGTATCATGTGTAACTTCTGATTAATATTATTTAGTATGATGACATGCAAAAACACTGTCAACAACTGCTTATTATCTTATAAATAAAAATCGATTGACCATGTATGTCACCCCATAACTTGAGAACGGCTGAACCGAATTGGGTGATTCTTTTTTTGTTGTGTTCATAATATTATCAGGAGACGGTTTGCATGAAAGAACATTTTTGGAAAATTCAACGAAAAAGTCGGAAACTCGCATCGTATTTTTATATGAAAATGACGTTTGTTGTGTTAAAAAAAAACAATATGGAGAATTATACAAAATCAACGATGAAGTTTTTTATAGCCTATTATTATACTCGTAGAATAACTTTTGTATACATTTTCAAATTAGAATCGTTATCCATACAATTTAATATCTGTGGTTCAAAAATTTCAATTTTTAAAAAAACATGGAAAGAATTTTTATAAATTTAAAATGGATGAGTAGGTATCTACCTAAAAAAATTAATTAGTACCTACATAATCTGTACCTGAGAGCCATTTAGTCTTAAGTGCTAAAATGCCATTTTCAAATTCAATTTTTTAATTGAAAAAATCTCAACATTTTACTAGTAATAAGCTGTATATAGTATATACAGCTTGTGACATAGACCCTATAGTATAGACCCTAAGCATTTCTGTACTTAAGACTCACGACTAGGGAATCCAATCCCGCAAAAGCGGGATCCCGTAAATGCGGGATCCCGCACCTTTTTTGCGGGATCAGAAATGCGGGATTACTCATGCGGGATCCCGCACTCTTGCGGGACTGAAAAAATGTTTAAGAACGGGCTCAGACGACGTTCTGATTATTTATTAAACCCAGCACAGCCTCAGTGATAAGTAAGTTAACTACTTTGCCTTTGGAACTAGTGACTTTTCTGTAGAATTTGTATGGAAAATAATTTGAGTTTCCAAAATCTAGATGTGATCGCAGCAACAACCGACGGTGCAGCAGTCATGAAGAAAGTTGGGAGATTATTATCAGCGCACCACCAGTTATGCTTTGCACATGGGTTCCAACTCGCTGTTCTTGAAGTTCTATGCAATCAGAGACAAGAAGAAGATATACAGTCAAGTTGAAGTACTCGAAAAAAGACCGGATGGTGGGAGTGATAATGAAAATGTAGATGATGATGACGAGAAAGGTGATTTTTCGGTAGAGGAAGACATTCAAGAAGGAGATTTGCTACCACAATACAGGTAGATAAGTATTGTCAGACCAATAAATTTTTCAATGAAAATCATTTTAACTTATTCCATTTGTTATTTAAGAGGACTGATTCAAAAAGTCAGGAAAATTATTAAGCTTTTTAGTTCGAAATCTCCAGTAATAAATGATCTTCTGCAAACATATATCTAAGAAGAAATTCTGCAAAGAATTACAGCTGATCCTAGATTGCCGAACGCGCTGGAGCAATGTTATCGAGGTTTAACCAAGTCAAACAGTGCATATTTAAAGCAGTTATTGATCTTAAACTGACATCATCTTCATTTTCATTCACTGATGAAGAATTTATAACATTGAGTAAAATTGAACGAGCTTTAAAGCCAGTGAAGCTTGCTGTAAATGTCTTATGCTGCGAGGACGCAACATTAATTACTGCAAAAACTACATTATGTTTCATGATAAGCAAACTGGATCGACAAAATACCAGGTAAAGCCAGGAACTTGTAGTGTCGCTATCTTGCTAAAATTAGTTAGTTAACTACTTTTCCTGTCTATAAAATAACGCCGCACATCAATGACTGTCGTGTCGCTGTGCTTAGAAGGTCCTAACAAATATCTAGAAAAAGATTCAGGATCTACAAATGTGGTGGACGATCCATTCTTTTATCCAAGCAAAGTTACACTTAGAACTGAAATGAAGTGTTTAATCGAGAGACTGTCACTGCTGTCAGACTCGCAGGTACAACCTGAAACTCATAACCAACAAGTTGATGACAATGGCGATGAAGAAGACACGCCTTTATGGAATCTATTGAATGATTAGCCTTCGCCTATACTAGAAGATGAATAAGAGCACAGTCTCCGTACAGAATGGGTAGCCGAGTAATATAAAGTCAATTCCACCAACAAGTGTGGAAGCTGAGCGTGCTTTTTCCGCCGCCGGTTATTTATGCAACAAGATAAGATCAAATCTAAAAGATGAAATGTTACATACTTTATTATTTCTTAGAAGGTATTATCAGAAAAAAACTATTTTTTTATGCCTCTAAACTAATAAATATGTTCAATTGTCAATACAAATTACAGATCTATAAGGAGAACTGTTAAATAATGTATAATATCGTTCCTTATAAGAAGCTGATTATTTATAGATACCTCTAAAACATCATTATTTCCATTTGTTAATTAGTAAAATGAGTAATAAATCTGCATAATAATAAAAAAAAGTATTAAAATTTACTCGTCTTTATTTAATATATTTTTTAAATTACTGAGTACCTACTTGAAACAATTTTTTTATTAAAAAATCTCAATCCCGCAAATCCCGCGGGATCCGCGGGACTGACGACCCCAATCCCGCAGGCTTGCGGGATCGCGATTTTGATGCGGGATTGGATTCCCTACTCACGACTGTTGAGTTATTTCCGCTTTTTTCGTAACTTTGGCATTTTTGTCAAAAATGCACTTGAGTCCTAATGGCTCTCAGGTACAGAATATATTAGGTACAGCAGATAATTTATAAACAAATCTGAGTTAAATATAATTGTTCAACATAAATGAATTTTATTTTATTACACTAGGTATACCAGTGATTCCCAAAGTGGTCCAGGTGGATCCCCAGAGATCCACGGGAGACTCGACGGGGGTCTACGATGGCGTGACTAAAAAATGGGGGTGCACGAGTCGTCAGTGGGGGTCCACGAATCCATAGTTAAAGTATCGGATATTCGGTAAAAGCACCAGATATTGACATAAACAATATTCGGTACAAAAGTTTTTGTAACAAATATTATTTATACCATTCTATTTTTTAATAATCTAATTAATATCTATTTGTTTTGTAATATATTTATTGACATTCTAGATTCTAATCATCCTAATAGCATTTATCAAAATATGATCTTTATTTTTCTGATCGGAATTTTTTATTTTATTTTTTATTTTGGCATATTGATATAATTAGTGCAATTTTTTTTATCGTTGACATTTTGTTTCCTATTGACTGTTGCTTCATTAACTAATTAAGGTCAGGTGGGGTAAGAGGAACATAGTTTATTTTTCAAATTCTTTGATCAGTTCTTGCTGCTAAATGTAACGTCCTATTGTGGTTTTGATAAACACAACCTATACCTATGTGTGTCAGCTTCCCAAATTTGAATGACATTTTAAGATAATTTCACTGCTAATAGTCAAAAAATAGCAAATCGTTAGGTTAGTGCTTTTGTTCCTCTTGCCCCGGTTTTTGGGGTAAGAGGAACAGTCGACATAACTCTGTAAATTTAATAGCTGTATGGTTGAATTGAGACCATCTCTTTTAAAAAAATGGTGTCAGGCAAGTATGAACTCATTGCCATTTTAAATAAGGTCTACAATACAAAATAAAGAACAAAAATCGGAATTTGGGGTAAGAGGAACATATGTCTTTGATTCAGGGGTAGGAAACTATAAACAAAGTGATGTATTCTTATTGTTATTTATTGTTCATAAAATACAGTCTCAAATTTTCAAGATATAATTTCTATGCAGTAGCTTGACAGTTAAATTGCAAAAATTACGGTAAAGTAGCCTTTATTTCAAAGAGAAGTTCGTAATTTGACGTCTTAGAAACGTCAAAATGCTGTTAGGTTACTGCATCAAATTATTTCTTGAAATAAGAAATAATAGGTACTTATTTTGTTATTATTAATAAACAAAGATGTAGAGAACACCGACATATATGTCGGTACATTTACACTTTAAATTGAAGAAACCAATCCTCGCCAGGTATGCCATTTTTAAATGGATTTTTAATACTATTTGCTGAAACGTACTGACCCACGGTTTCTAATAACTCCTTTCTCGTCAGACCAAAGCCATATTTTTCCATAGAATGAAGATTTTTCACCAAGTCTTCCTCTACTTCCCGTGACAAAACGGCGGCTCTTCCCAAAGAATTAGATATAAGACCTTTACGATCATATACCTAAAACAAGACCAAATAAAGGAATATAAATAAAAATTTAATTACTGAAATAATGCATTCCATACCAAATACATGTAACTAATGTGACGCACATAACACGCACCTGGACCTTACCCTGAACCCAAGGTACTCTGGATTCGTTCATTTTCCTATTAGCAGGCTGAAATGTAGGAAAAAAACCCCTATATATTATATTATGGCATGATCTTACAGAAAAACAGCAAATCCAAAGGGCGCTGCTGGATGCCACTTGCATGTTATGTGGGTTACATTAGGTAAAAGTTTCATTTCATTACGTACTAGAGTAGTTTTATAATTAGCATATACATACGCGATTTATAATTGTTGATCTGGGTATATTATAATATTTTGAAGCCGCGTATCCAGATAAGGCCCCACTTTTAACAGCTCTTACTGCTTCTTGTAGTTTTTCTGGCGGGTATGATGCTCTATCAGTTTTTCTTGTATAATTTCTCATTTTTCTGTAACAAATGTGGTATTTTAACTAATTCAGTTGTAGCATTGGGTAGGTACTTAAATAAACGGTCCATAATATATCAAAGACAGTTAAAATGTTTATGACTTCTGACACCGGGAAAGAGAAACATATGTTCCTCTTACCCCTGCCATGACAGTTTCTCTTACCCCACTTGACAATTTTAATGTTATGTTTTGAATCACATTAAAAACAGATATTTAAAGCATATATTATAACATTTTACATGCAAAAATATAAAAATTGAAGTTTAAACAATACTTACACACAGTAACAGCCTTCTAGCTAAACTTTTTAGTGTTTAAATGACCACACAATAAAAATGCCTCTAACTCGCGTTTTCGTAGTCAGTCAACTGAATTTTTTTTTGTGTCATATTGCCGGATTGCCAAACACTAGCGCCAACTGTGTCTTTTTTTAAAAATGAATTGTACAATACTGCTTTATCGACCGAGTAACCATAGAGCTAGAACCAATAGTTTTTGATTTACAAACTACTGTCCCTCTTGCCCCATAGTTCCTCTTACCCCACCTGACCTTACTTCAAATTTATATAATAATGTATTCTTGACTATTATGTCTGTTTGTGTTTGTTGTTTGTTAAACTGCTAGATTAACATGTAAAAGGCTCACGCCGTGTATTGATTTAAATAAAAAAAATAAACAAAAATACCCGTTACATGGTAGAAAAAGGTACTGTGAGAAAATACTCTGTAAGAAAACCGAGGAGTTTTTGAATTATTTCAAATTCCTATACCATTTCGAAAATTCAGCGACGGGGGGGGGGAGGGTAGAAATACAGGGGGTCCACCGGAACCAGCAAATTTTTTAAAGTAGTCTATGAGATAAAAAAGTTTAGGAACCTCGGGAGTTTGTAAAGAGATTAAAATTATATTAATCACTCATTGATTGTTAGGCGGTACGGAGTTCGCTGGGTCAACTAGTTATTAATAATAATAATAACTAGACAATTCCTTGCGCCGTTTTGTGAAAAAACCACCGCAAGGACCCATTAAAGAATCATAACGCCTCCTGAACAACACGGCCTTTAGGGCTTTAGGTAACTTTGCCTTAAACACCTCCACACTCTCCAGTTCACAAATCATAAGGAATTTTGTTCCACAGCAACGGATCAACCACGCAGAAGGCACGGTCAACATTTTAGCCAACCTTTATGGTGTAAACTCTATGGTGTCACTGTGGATATACTATAAATAAGTGTTTTATTTATAATTAATTCTTTATGGTGTAGTTAATTTATTAATTAATTAGCACGGTTAGCCAATTAATGAACTACACCATAAAAATACTTTTTGCTGGGAGTTTCGGATGATGGACGCGGTACAGGGCGCCCTTGAGGTCATGTTATCAGTAAACACACCTTTATATAAAAGGTGTTTAGATATTTATAACAATGAAATTTAATTTATACTTTCGATATTAAAAATTTCAGCGATGAGATTTGTTAATTGCTATTCTCTCATAAAAATGCAGTTTATTTAAACACTATATCAAAGTCACAAGCACATGAATTGTCTCCATGAAAATAATTTCATTGAGACAATTCACCCAAACAGAGTAATGTACAAGAATGCATGCAGAGTAATGTACAAGTAGGTATCTACATGTACAAGTAAACATTCTTAGCATATTTTATGACTCGATGATAATATTATCTATAACGCATTACCTATATTGTATGAATGTCGCATACAGTATGTACAATTACATAGGTGTATTGTACAGGTAGATACTATAGGTACTCCAGACGGTAACTTAAACCGGTAATGTAATAATTATACCAAAGGTATAATAGTTTATACATGAAGTATGACATAAAATTATTTTGTACTTTGGATTCAGCAATCCGACAAGTAACAATTTCACAGTAATTGTTCGAGGAGGGGGTGATTTATCCAAGATTATTCCGTTTTGAGAGTTTTGTCTTTTACTTCGTGACTTTTAAGGGGGTGCAGCTCCCCACCCTTAATGTCTATCTTATTTACGTTTATCTTCTTCTGATTCAGAGAGGATGATCTGTACTTACATACGATCGTTACAATCATGTATATAGGTAGTCCATATCGGTTACATACAATATTGTAGAGAGATAGATGTTAATGTCATAGGCACCTATATAGAAGCCGTTCATACAATTAATACATAAAATCTTGCAGATAAATCTTGTCTACTTGAAAAATTAAATAAACATGTTTTGATAAGTATCTACATTATGAGTGCATACATAAGAGCATGTAAAGTATTCCACTTTTAGAGTTCAGCATCAAAAAACTTTATCTTGGTTCAATTTGTGAGTAGAATTTAAAAAAAGAATTGATTCTTTCATACACCCCTCTAAACATCATTTAAGGTTAATGTCACCCATAAATATGAAATTTGACATGTAAGGGTTTAAAAAAACTTATAATAATGATATTAGGGTATCATCAAGTTTGAAGATAAAAAAGACAATAAGATAAAACACGCGACATCGCGTTTCTATTTACTGACAAAACCAGCACTTCAAACGTGCTATCACAACACGCAAAATATCGATCGGTTTTCATGCTCGACGTAATGGGGTTAACAGTTTGTAGCTAGTTTTTCACAACAATTGGAAGAAAACAAAAGGCGAATGACTCATTATAAATGAATATTTTACCACGAAAAGACGATATTACGTATATTTTTTTGAAAAACATACAATTTTTTACAATACACGTAGTATTTTGGCGAGCTATTGAAAAACTTGAAAAATCTTAATCCAAGTTTTGACATATGAATATGATATTATTAAAAAATGTCACGTTTCAAATAATGTTAAAAGGAACGCACATAATGTTTTGTCTTATTCGAATGTTTAATTTAAAATTGCTTACCTGTTATTTTCGACATACAACCACTCTGCCTCCTAGATGGACTATCGCCATCTCCTTCAACATCCATGTCAAAAGAAAATGGAAATCTTTCAGTGGACCTTACATTAGGTTCAGCCATTATTTTTATGATATTACTATTTATATTGATGATAATTCAAACACGCTACCATTCAATTTGGTGCGTAATTTATTATTTGTTAGTAGTGCGACACACGACCCGCATTCAATCGCGTTCTGACAAACAGCTGATTTGTGTCTGCGTTGAATATTATTGTATGTACCTCAACAACATACTGTATATATGTAACATTATGTTATGTACTCTGATATCCCATACTCCCATAGCAATCCAGTTTGACGGCATCGTGGACGTGTTATTATACAACAGTGGGGGAAACTTAACGCGGAGAATGCCTTGGGGTGTGAATTACATATAATAAAGTACGATGCAATCTTTATTCAATTCAAATGGGTACATATCTCTTCTTTCGAAAACAGAATGCGGAAATGCAATGTTTGTTTTCTGTTCCATACAGACATACGCAAAATTTAATGCAGATTATTATTCAAGCGATCTTTTTTCTATTGAAGACAACTATAATTATATTATCTATAACGCCGCGGTATTTTCCATACGTGGGGTATCCTACAGACTGACTGCATAATATAATTACCATGCAACATCTATTTTTTTTAATTATATTATCGTAAACTTAACGTTCTTGTTACATAAAAGCATACTATAGTCAACGACTTTACATAGCTTATCAATTTTTGAAAGAAACACATCTGCCAGATACAGAATATACAGAAAGATCGTAAACTAGATACTGTATCACTTTAATTTGGTTTTTGTTTTCTGTTCACTTTAATTTTTGAGAGTATTTTATGATCAGTAGACTTGTACATTTGAATAAACTAGACTCAATCAATTGAAAGATTTAAAGGGTTAACATTCAATATGGCTTCTCATGTCTCCCAGCTTTCTCAATCCATGAGGTCCATTTCAAAAAATGCTTTCTCATAATTTAGATAACTAAATAACTCATAAATAAACAAATAACTACTGGTTTGATCAATGAAAATAAAATATTGATAAAGCCAAACAACACCATTGATAGTGTTGGATCAAATTAAAAAATAAAATTGAGATCGAAATAAATAAAACAAGCGTTTTATTCTACTAATGATTTAATCTGTGAGAGAGACGTCTTTCGTCTTATGAGGACATTGTCAATCTCCTCATAAGACGAAAAACGTCTCTCTCACAGATTAAATCATTAGTAGAATAAAACGCTTGTTTTATTTATTTCGATATGGAATTCTACTACCTAAACACCGACACAGTGAATAAAATTGAGATATATATGACTAAAAGCAACCATCCACGAATTGATAGTAATTTCAAGGTAACAATATGTTCACGAGAATCAAAGGTAATTTCGTTGAAGAAACTCAGGAGGCCCGTACTGAAAAATGACATCACATGACACAATATATAGTCTCACTCCTCATATAGATATTTTTTTATTATTATAAAAAGGCGATTCATTCAAACATGGATGATTTCCAGCTATAGATATAGTGTTAACAATCTTCTTTCCCTATACATACTAAGTTAATGAAACGTGATGGTAGAATAATATTAACCAACATTCATCACTCACAAGATTGAAAACATAATTTTTTTACCCACAGAGCTAATTTATTTGTCTTACGGGCTGTTTCACCACCTCTGGACAAAATGCCGGATAGCCAATCTAACACAAATCTAACGAATAAAACGAAAAATGCGTTTCACGACTCCCTGACATCGCTATCCTATAGATAGAGGTCTAGATAAGTTATCCGGCGGATAAGTCTTAGATAGTGTTAAACTGTCAAAATTTGTTTACATGTGCGTTGTCTAGATATATTCCTAGGCAACGCACGATATATTCCTACCTACGTGCATACATTCATGCAACAAACGCATGAAATTACAACGTTGCCACTGCTATCTGGTGGATAACAATCCGTAAGAAATCTGTAGGTGGTAAAACGCTCGCTTCAGTTTATCTTGTAGATAAATTTATCCTAAGGATAGTTATCTAGAACTTTATCCAGCGGTGGTGAAACAGCCCGTTAGTTAAAAAAAAAACAATTATTTATGGTACAACTGAAATAGAACATTATGGAACAAGAGTAATAGCAAAGAACATTGTTATTATTTAAATCATAAAAATGGTCCCAAGTGTGACAAAGTTAATTCTTTTAAAACAAGTGAACAAAGTTTTTACTGAAATTGGGTACTTTCCATTACAAAAAGTCTTAGGATTATTTTGGAACAAAAAATTCAAAACATCTACATGTATAAAATAAAACAATATTCTATTATAAAGAATATTCCTTAACAGTAGGAAACGGGAAAGGTATTTTGATCCTAACGAATCGGCTTTGGCTGGTTTAAGTGCCCTTAAACCATGGTACATTCACCGATCCAACCAATTTTGATTCCTGTTTCTAACCATTATGTGAGACATCTGTTGAGCACACATGTTCACTAACTAAAGAGAGTTTACACAGCCTTTTGGTTGTGCAGATGAGGTGTATCATAATCTTGACAGCCCTGGGTGTGCCTTGGTTGAATCCATAAGTCTCTTCCACTCTAGTCTGTCCTTTGCTTTTGTCTTCTGGTGAGAGATGAGGTGTATGATGAGTAATATTTTAAATATCTTCACTTATGCAGGTGTGAAAAATTCGGTAAATTATGAAAACTACATTTATGGAATGTCAGAAAAAAGAAAAACAACTTACATATGTATGTACTTCATTACAGAAATGCAGGTTGCACACATACCTATAGAAGATAAATATCAGGTATTATGCATAGGATACACAAATGACATGATATAATCAATTTATTATAAACTCAGGTGTTCCATTCTGTATATTTATTTTATAACTATGCATTGTGTTTGATAGACTTTTATAAAATTTCACTTTTAATTTTCAGCAAGTAAGCAATTACGGTTGGAATCTTTTATTTTTAAGGTACAATAAACATTTCTACTTTCACAATACATGCATCCTGCCTACTATGAAGGTAGGTACCTATAGTTTAACTGCAAATCCAGATTCATTTATTCTTTTACAAATAAATATATATTCAGGATGAGTGACATGTCTCATTGTAGACATTGTCTTACATGTGAAGTTTTATGAGTATCTGCTTTTTACATGACACCCGAAAACTAACAGAAAAGAGTGGGGAGACATTTTCTTTACCGGAGATTCCACCGGCTGCATCAATCCCACTCCTTCAAAAGATAAAATCTGGAGACAATATCTTGAGACAAATTCCAAACTGATGAATGCAGTGGGTATTAAAACAAACACTTCACTAACTTAAAGAAATTTTAATAAAGATGTAGGAGACATTGACAGTAACTTAAATGAGTTATTAATCAAAATCTTGATAACATTATTTAATTACAAGAAGTGAATGTAACAACATGTAACACTCACATCTTTCTATGGAACATCCAGCCTGACAGCTTATGCATTATTTAATGATAAACTTATAAAATTTACTTTGCTGTGGCCTCAGCTTGTTGAGTCACTACTTTAGGTTCTTCATATTTGATTTGTGGGAACTGTGTCATATCGGTTTTTCCCGTTGCTCCGAACATCACTGCCAATTTCTCTAATTCTGATTTCCATTCACGTTCAATTTCTGGAGTAGAGTCCACCAATTTACCTCCGCTGAAAATAAAATAAAATAAATTAATATTCATAAATTATAAGGGATGATCTGAACACAATACAAAGCTCCATAATAATAATTTGATTTTATCTTCATACTAAAAAAATATTACATAAGGATACAATTAAAATCTGTGGACTCTTGTTTATCAATACATTTATTAGCAAATCATTTCTTTGAAAGACTCTGGGTACTCTTTGATCTCCTCCCGGCAAAAACTGTCCATATACAGTACTAAAAGTAAATACTAGCTTTGCCCAGAGGCATTTTACATACATCACCCAGGATTCTGAACAAGATATGAAACAGTTTAATTTATCGACCGACGGTTTTTGGTGGAAGTTCATATTTATAATTTTTAAAATGAAACACAATATGTAGTTATTCCACTATTGACTTTATTTACTTTTGCGAGCCGGCTTTCAAGAGCTTCCGTTCTCATCGTCAGGCAAAAGTAAAGTTTTGCTTTTGCCTGACGATGAGAGCGGAAGCTCTTGAAAGCCAGCTTGCAAAAATAAATAAAGTCAATAGTGGAATAACTACACATTGTGTTTCATTTTAAAAATTATTAAGATATGATACAGTTGTCCGGGCTTCAGTGAGGTAAATAACCATCACTGCGCTGAAACAAAGCAGAGTTCAATAACTGATTCAGTCTGCCTTGGTACGGGCTCGTGCTCAGTTTTTTTTTTTTTTTTTTTTTTTCCTCCATCCAAAGACCTTGCCCACCTCGACTTCTAGATGTAGTCCATTGTGGGATTTAGTCCTTAGATGTCTTCCCACAGACCTAAAACCTGAAAGAAATTCAAAATTTTGTGTGGGTTAGTTCCTTTGATCTGTTCTTGATCAGGAAAGTGTGAGCCAATTATTTTGGCTCTTGTTTGCATAATAGGTTCACATTCTGTGAGTAGATGCAAAGGAGTTTCATGTTCGTTCATGCAGAATCTGCACAGATACATGTCTGTTAGTTTCATTATACATAAGTGTTTATTGAGTCTACAGTGTCCCGTTAGTACTCTGGTGAGAATTCTTAGGTTCTCTTTATTAAGTTCGAGAAAGTCTCTACTTTTCTTTGATGAGAAACCTTTAATCAGGGTTTTCGCATGTTTCTGTCCTGGTATTGTTAACCAGTTATTAATAGCTTTTTCTTGCATTCTCCCATAGAGTGCTGTTTTTAAAGTGCTATTTGTAATGGGGCAGTGAGGCTCTGGTCCATAGGTCAGCATGTCAGCCCCCTTGTTGGCCATTTTATCCGCCTCTTCATTACCCTCATAGTTAGAGTGTCCTGGCACCCATCTTAGTACAATTTTATTGTTATTTTCTATTGATAATTTGTTCAATGCATTGATACAGTTTTGAACTGTAACAGAGTTTACTTTACAGGAGTCTAGTGCTTTAAGTGCAGCTTGACTGTCTGAGTAAATGTATATTTTTTTATTTCTGTATTTCCTATTTATATTTTGCTCAGTTAGGTAGACCTTATGACATACCATATTCTCAAAATACTTGTAAAATTTGATGTATTGATAAATAAATAGATAGTGACGGACTCTCAAAGTCTCAACACACATTATAAATTTAAGGCTATGTCAAAACATGAAGGTCCTACAGATAATGTACTAGAACAAAATTGTATTACAGAGTCAAGTTGTACTACATTATAGCTAAACTTGCTACAGAGCTGCACTGCAATACAGGTATTTTGTAGCTTACTTTCCATAGTTATACAACAAAAACAGATTGACGACTTTACAACAGGGCTACCAACTTCCTGTGGGCTATCTATAACTCGAATATAATTTCTAGCTCTGATAGAAAATATCGACGACAAGAATTGTCTTCTGTCATACTACATAGTTTGCAATAGAAACCAATACTTGTAATAGCTGTGTCTACATTTAGTAAACAAATGTTCTAAGGGCCGATTTTATAAACATTATATCAAATATCCGTTAGCATTTTGGTAAGTTGCTGACGGATGGCAGTTTGTAAGCCAAACAAACCGACGGGTGTCTTATAAAACCTATTTGACCATTCGTCACCCACATGTTAAATAAACTTGTGTTGCTACGATTTATTGTTTTTATATGCATAGCAACGGTCAAATACACACGCATTATTGAAGTTTAACCCAAGTATATTTATTATTCTATAGTTTAACCTCGCAGCTTGTGTAATCACGTTTGAAATATATATTATTTTGTTTATATTCAGGAATAATTATTAGTAAAATGGTTGTAGGTTGTAAAATTAAGAAATCTCATATAAACCGACGGTTTGAGTGTCAAAACCGTTCCCAAAACAGTCGGTATTGCTAACTAGAGTTGGGAATAACGGCTCTTTGAAAATAATGGAACGTAAGCGACTGTTATTTATTTATATTCTGTTATTAGAAAAGCTACCGTTATCATCCCCCCCCCATAAAAAAAAAGAAAAAAAAAAAAAAAAAAAAAAAAATTACCTGGTTGTGTTCAACATTTTTTTATCTGGCGACGAACAATAATAAGATACGCAAGATTAAACGAGCAAATAAAAAAGAAGTCATTTTAGATCTTAAACTCAGCGATGAGGTTTGTCCCCCATCCTGTCTTATTTTTTTGTCTGGCAACTTTTCTAATAATAATATAAATAGTTATAATTAAAAGATTAAAATAATCTCTTTTAAATTACATCAATAATAAAATTAATATAGTAAAAGATTTTTTACTACATTAATTAGATTAAAAGTTTTTAATTTAATTTTATGAAAAATAAACATGTAATATCATGTGGAGATAGTCCTTTGACCACTCAGGTGATAAAAAGGTTATGAATAATTTATTATCTACCCGTATCTCGAACTCATAATACTTTTGTGTCAATCAACAGATGTCCGTAGTAGTACCGTTTTGAGGCGAAAAAAAGAACGCGTTCCTTTTCAAATAATACCTAAATATTATTTTCCATACTAAATTGTATCACCGCGTGATTTGGAACGTCATTGGTAATACCTAACCGGTCGTCCATAGTAAAATGTATGGCGGTGTGATAAGTAACACTATTATTAATATTTAAGTGATTTCCCATACAAAATTTGATATCTGTGATAATTCACGTCGTTCGGAACGAAGTAGCGGGTCGTCGTCAGAAATCACTCGATAATAGGGTGATGTGATATATCGATATTCTGCTACCAAGCTTCATAAAAATAATTTAATATATCATGCGTTCCTCGTTATAACGACCAACTCTATTGCTAACCTACAGATTTTTACCAAAATATGGCTTACGGACGTTTATAAGACGCAAAAGTTACCGATAGTCGCTTTTTTCGGTATATTTCGTCGGTTATGTAACAAACGGATGTTTATAAGATCGGCCCTTAGTCTCTTTCTTAATTTCTTCCCGTTGTAAATATAGACAAAAGAATGAGATCAAACTAAATGTTTTACTTCTCTTTTCTTTTCTATTTTGACAGAGAGCAGAAAAAAGAAACAGCGTATTTGTTCGCCTTATTCCTTCGATAAGTGTAGAAATAGCTATTGTTAGACACAAGACACAAATATTTTTATTTACCTGCTTTTTTGTCTATATTCTCTGACTTTATCAACAAAGAGTTGTTGAATTGGATCACTGGCCTTCTGCAGGGCTGGTGCCAGGATGCCAATGTTGCGAGTGGTGATTACACCACTCTTGAGGGTTTTCAAACCTGACAGCAAGCTATTGGACAGCATCTAGAAAAAAAGAAATGGTCAGTTAAATTCAAATACAAAACAATGAAACTTCTGGAGAAAATGTTATGTTAAGTAAACATTATTTAATCGGGTGAAAAATTACAATTTATATTTTTTTTTAACTTTTATAGGCTAAAACTTTCAGTTGGTCACTTTAAGCATATCCATTTAATGATCATGGAATCTGAACCATCTCAAAGTTCTTGGAGAATGTGACACAATAGTTCCTAATAAACTAAAATCAGTTCTAATCAATATCATTTATGAACAATGTATCACTGATAATGCAGAGCAAAGTTATTGAGTTTTTGCTGGTGTGATTTGATCTAGTGTGGGTTTAGACGAAAATCAATATAATATTAAAGGAAAACATTTGAACAGAGAAGAATAAGAGAAATAATCAAGACAAAATGCACATTATTGAGAGAGGAAACAACATGACATATTTCGTGTAATATTAATGATAAATTCATTATTTATATTTCACGAGAAATAATCTTATTTTTTGGTGTTATTCTAGCTCGATAAACGTTAATTATCACTAAAAATTCAGAAAACTTGACGTCTAGAGAATTACAAGAAGTAGTTACATAATATCAAAAATACGTTAATTAATCCTTAAACCAACATATTTCACAAAATTATCGACGACGGACAAATAAGAAAACTAAAATTTTATGATGAAGCAATCAGATACCATATATAAGGGTTAAAATCAAGAAACTTGCGATATTTTTGACAATATAACCTCACCTTTGATTTGACAAACCAACCAAGATGGATGAACAGTGGTACCAACAAAAAAATACAAATGTACTATAGACAATATTAAAAATTAGTTTGATAAGTTTTTCTATGGAATACATTTTGAGGGAAATTTGACTATGCGAGTTTTACGGACGATATTTTCATTGCAAATTTTGTTATATACCTCATTCATAATATTAATTGCATGTGGAGAAATCCAAACAACGGAGCATATAACTGACCACTGTCCTATATTTGCATTCATCGGAGGTATACAAGGCCTCCATACTGTAACAGACGACGCACATACATGGCTTCGGACCCTCGAGATCCAAGTTTAGCGGGCCATAAGAAGAAGAAGAATAATAATATTAATTAAATTATTCTTAAACTTTTGATCTATGATGAATTACTTTGAGTAAATCAAGAGGTATTTTATACACGTAAGATATTTTTATAGACAGTAACGTGGAATGTTTAATTATATATATTATGTACAAATGTAACTACTCTTAACTGTGTCAAGAAATAAATTCAATTTGTTATTATTTGATGCCCCAAGTCATATAGCTGCTTCGTCTTTTTATTTTTCAAACTTTTTGACCCATCTTTACTCACTGCATTCATGACACTCCTGCGGTTCATCTTACGTAATTATATCGTATGATTTTCATGTGTTTTTACTCACCTTTTTTACTAATTAAGTTATTGAATATTCAAGAACTTTCAGTACAATGGAGTCCCGCTTAACTACAAATTAGAACAATATTGTTTCCTTGAATTCGTTAGTAACTTTTGACTTCTGTACAATCGTCATCATTTCTTTGATTATAACTCTACAATTCACTTAAATTACAATTCTATTGCCTGGATTCTTGACCTCACATAGTTTTCCAAAATTATATACTAAGGTTTGCAGTTTGCACACAATATAATTTATATGTTATAAACTAATTTTAACGAGATGATGGCTGGTATTTGTAAAGAAATTTACACGCTCATCTATCTTGATTAAGAAGGTTATGATTGAAAGACGTTATAATAGGAATAAAAGTGTTTCTTTTTGATATGTCAGCGAACTCACGATTTATCCATGGTCATACATTGCAAATAAACTCATAAAATAACTATTTCAGGCTATTAATAATTTTATGTAAATTTCGTGATCTTTTCTTGAACAACTCAGGCTTACAAATTAATAATAGCAATTTCTTTCTTCTCTAATCCTTCATATTATTCCACATACAGAGAACTAAGCATTCAATTTGACGATTTGTCGAATATTTCACTTGTGAGTACATGGAAGACTCCCCCCTCTTAGATTAATTGGTGTATATCCACCTATATATTTATTTGATATCATTTCGTTCTATAATAAGATTCGTGACTCATATAGTTCAAAAGATAATTCTTACAATATAATATATTACACATATGATTAGTTGTGCATCAGAATACTGTCATTTTTACTGTATGTATCTAGTGTATCTACTCAATTAATTAAAAGTAACTAACATAGAAACATAGTTTAAAATATGTTGAAATTTAGAACGTTATTTTTACAAAACAATTTCTATTCTATTTTTTTGGTGGTAACTTTATGAAAGTTCAGTTTACGGCATTGAAGAGGTCCGAAAGACCTCTGCCAAAAATAAAATTTATGAAGGGAAAGTTACAGTGTTTTTCATTAAATTATAAGTAAAATAATTACCTTGAACAAAAAAAAATCAGATTAAAATGTCTCGGATACCTTCATATAATCTACTACTTTCATTTACCTAAATGGATTCTTATCTTATGTGGCTTCCTGTGTAATAAAATTCTCTGTTTATTACTATATGGATATATAGTTATACAATAATAATATAATGTATTATGAACAGTATAAAGACCCTTTGTGTGGGCAGATTTAAAAGATTTGCATCGAAACCAGACGAGACGACCTAACCTTGAATTATAATATTGTATTAGGTACTATATTCATCGTGATGAACTCGCGAACTTTTCACAACTTGATACCGGCTATACTCGTCCAAAGCCTAGATTTTGTGAGCTAGTGCAATGAACTTAAATAATATAATATGGCTTTGTGACTGGAAACATTTTTGAATGCGATGAATAACCACCATACCCATATTTTTCTTGTGGGCGTTAAATATTTATCACGACAACGATCTATGTTCTTGAAATACAGTCTGCTGTCTACCCCATTTATGTGAGAAGTCGTGATGGTATAGATAGAAGTATTTTTTCAATTTATTTTCAAATGGTGGTTGGCATATTGATAGTACCTAGATAGAGTCTCGGGCTTTTAATTGGGTGACCCGGATTCGATTCCACTCGCTGTCGACTAACTCCACCTTCACGACAGAAACACATTGCGTACTGTAAGGATAGCTTAGGTGTATTTGGGTTTATTCTCAATCCAGATTCATCTCAATATAAATAAAAATAAATAATGAACTATTCATTAAAAACATTTGTTTACCTCGTGAAATAATAATCTGTATTTCGAAAATAGCATAAAGTAACAAAGGGTATTAATAAAATTGATTCTAATGATTTAAAGTATATAAACAATTAATTCACCTATATTCCTATATG
Source organism: Athripsodes cinereus (assembly GCA_947579605.1). Classification (NCBI taxonomy): domain Eukaryota; kingdom Metazoa; phylum Arthropoda; class Insecta; order Trichoptera; family Leptoceridae; genus Athripsodes; species Athripsodes cinereus. The sequence goes on along the minus strand of OX388321.1, from coordinate 19,102,390 downwards.
CATGGAAATATATTCGCATAATGTATACCTAATGAATGAAAGGGTTGAAGATATCTATATCATAATCATGAAATTTTATGTAAGTGTGGTAGCTTGCAGTAGACTAACTGTATATAGTAAACATAATGAAGATATAATAAATATCATCGCCGTATTGAATTTGTTGAATGTACAAAATATACTTGGCATTGTTTGAAAACATTAGAGACCGTACCTATAGAAAAGCAGGAAATTGGCCTATTATATTGTGAAGATTTCACTGAGAAACGTTAAATTTACGACTAACTATCCAAGTATAAGTATAGTTTTAATATTTTGTACATATGAGTAAAGTATTCCTGTAGCAGAATTCCTATCATTGACCTTTTGTTTGTATTTCAAAAACACCTCATGGCATTTATCATGAATAGGATATAATATCTTTATATCATGTGGACATCCTTTACTATTTATATGAACACATGACGACCTCTATATGAACGAAATAGACACGGTGAATTGCATCCAGTTATTAATAGCTTAACCTCCACAGATCTATATTTATTTTTTTAACTTTTTATAAAAATATAAATCTGTTTTCGTCTTCCGTTAAACAGAATCAAGACTGATACCAATGAAAAAATACTTTTACCTATTTATCAAAATACAAATTCTGACAGTATAACTAATACCACCTTAAAATAAAACTTCGTCGCTTCTGATCCAATCTGTATTATATGCTTTTTCACATAGTTTCATAAAAATGAAAAGGTTAGTAGGTATATTTACGATTATGTCATTAAATTGAGAATTCACTTGCACAATCGTTAACTTTAAATTGACCAGGTACTTATGTGGGTCAATTTAATTATGAAAACATCTGGTGAAAGAAAATATGAGGGAGATTGGATGGACATCTATAGGTCGACCCCGCAGAGGCGGTGCAGTAGCTTTCTGGACGGGAACCAAGGATTTGATTTGAAATAACTATTGAACGCAGCAATTTAGCTAAGAAAATTAACACAAGCCGTTGCCAAACAAAAATGAAATGAATGAAAACAAAAATGACAATGAACACTTAGGTATGGATACGAAATATTTATATGAGTGCATAATATGCTTTATTATCTAGTGGGATACCTTTTGACTTTAGATAAAAAATTAGGGATCTAACTAAGGATATGTAGGAATCTGAAAAATAAATTAATGCGCTGGGCGGTAATCTGATATAAGACTCTTGTACTTGTAATTGAGAGATCCGGGGTTATATTTTTCTCGGTGCTTATCTATTCTACCTTCACTAGATACAAACATAGTAAGTGAGGCTGTTTTTGGTATATTTAGAACCCTTATACATATATGTCAATGTGGATTATCGGTTAATTTCTGATGTTAGTTGATGATTTTCGGGTAAGCCATTACCAAGCGGGTAAATCATCAACTATAAAACATCATCCTGATATTTTATATCGACTATCCAGTTCCATATCTTGTGACATCTATCTCCGTGAGATATCTTGGAATATTAGAATTTCGAGTTGTTGGTTTATGGCAGAAGAGTCGATATACCTATTTCATAAAAAATAAACGCACGTTATACAGGTCCGCATTAGACTAACGATTTAAGAGATTTAAAAAATAATAATCACACAAAATTCGAGGTCATTGCTATTGGATATTAAAAGCGGGCAATTGAAAAAGATACACAAATATAATATTAAGTATGTAGGTAGGTATATATACATTTGTAATAGTAGGTAAGTACCACCACCTTGATATTTCAGTACAGAGAAGTTGATTATTATTTAACATTCAATCATTTATTGCACCCACAGATGGCTAACTGCATGAAATGATAATATTATTTCATATAACAATATATAAAGTGACTGATGTGCTGTCAAATAATACATGAATGCCAAGAATAAGAACATAAATCATGGGATATCGTATCATTAAGTAAATCCGTCAGCACATCAATTTTAAAATAATCTCGCTGCCAAATTAAATTGGAGAGTTCTGAATTTATGTACTAACGAAAAGCAACATTTCAGGTGATATTTGGTGAAAGAAAAATGACCTATTCCTGTTATCTATTTTGAGGGAGACTCATGTATATCTACAAGTCTATCGGCAGCTTAAGGACATGTTACAAACTCTACAAAGTTATGTAACTGTAATATGTTTTTATTTACAAATATTGTAACTACTATAAACAATAATATAAAACAGAAAATATGGACGCGTAAAACGATAACACTAATTTCAATTTTCTAATCCAAAACCGTTAAACATAGAAATATAAAATATAATTAATGTGGAAATACATAAATAATTCGTCAGTTAGCAACAGAAAAAATACTTGTCACCTTAATAAAAAATATTTTCTAAATAATTTCAACATTAACTGCTTTTCTTATCAGTACGGTTTTTCTTGGCAGTCTAAATAATATTTTATCTAAATAGTATGATCCTAATCTTCTCTTGATTAGTAGTAAAGCATTGGGATCTTCATACGATGCGTGAAGAGACTAAAGTAAAATTTACCGTCTCACTATTACCACGAGATTGGTATGGACGTATTTTTGACCTGCTACAGGGTTTCTCTTGATACAATCTAAACTTATTTCTAATCAGAAGAATTTTAATAAATACAATTCTTCATGTGCCTTCTTTGTGTCCGGGCATACTGGTTATGAGAGGTATGAAATAACAGAGTTATATTTTAAAACTGAAACCCCGCGAAATAGAATTATTTCTTAAGATACAAAATAAAAGGGTGTATTGAATTTCTGGAACTAAACTTGATAGTTTCATAAAATGTTCATAGGAAATTGATTTTTTTATGCGAGCTGTACACAATGGTGAATGCTGTTACCTAAATATATCATTAATCAAATTTTTCATTTAAATATGACAAGCAAACCGGATCAAATCAAATAATAATTTATGAAAACTATCTAAAAACTACGGAAATGAGACCGAAAGGATATCGTTTTGTCAAATTATTAATAGTAGCCATACATTCAGGGAAATGTACGAAAGAATTTCTGGCGATAATAATAAATTACTATTTAGTATAATGGTGTTGCCATAATTGTTATTTAATATCTTTTAGATTACGAAACACAATATTATTAATACACCTATGTTACTTTTTCTTATGTAATAGATAATGATATTATGAATGTACAAGGTATCTCAGCTAGGTACTTCCGTATAGTTCCTGCTTCCTGTTAATTCAAAGAAAACATTTAGATGTAATATTGTTAGTAATTACAGTTTTATATTATTACATACAGGTGGTGCCTGCTTAGAATTTATTTTAAATATTATTATTATTTAAATATTAGTAAGCAATAATAATGTTTAAATGTAATTGTTAAATAATGTGATGTGATGGAAGTGATCATTAAAGAAATACTCGGGACAAATGCCGTAGTTTCCTGTAAGAGATCGACAAACTTCTATTATTTAATTTAATTTTGTACATTGTAAATGACTACCCAACTAGCAAAATTGTGGTCGAGAAAACGTCGCTACACATGTTATATAACTGTCATATAAACGTCTATATGACCCGAAAAGGGCCCAAATAATATAACTTTTTAATCGTATAGTGGTTGTGTTATGGTTTATTGATGACTAATTATAGTTACATAGTCGTCGAGTAGTGGTGACAGCGCGACTAAAATCGTTGTATAATGGTCTCTTCCATACATCTATGCGACTATTTCGTTACGTAAATGTCGTAAAAAGGTGAATTATTCGTGTTATACGACATTCTTCCAACAGTATATACAGAAAGTGACAGGATCGAGTGACAAAACAAAAGATAGGTAATTTTCATATTAAAATATTAAGTTAACAGATAGAGTATAAATTTAGTTGAACTCTTCATCAATACATGCGCTGTGTCGAATATTACTATACCCACTCTTAATTTATTTTGGGAATTTATTTTTTTCGTCAACTATGGGTATATTTATGTTATAATAATAATGCCCCTTTCAAATTTGTCAGCAATAAGGAATGTGAAATTAATTATTAATTATAATATCTAACGAAAATTCCGCCATCTTTCTGAAGTTATGCAGCGACTTCTAATCGACGACAACATAACGACATGTCATATAAACAAACGTTTACATAACTTATTTATCATCGCCATTTTGCCCAAAATATTATGGTTATATTATGGTGGTTCGGAACCTTTTACACGATTATGACTCGTATAAAAGTCGTTTAAATGAAACTTATATGACTATTTTATCTATTTGGTGACGTTTATATAACTGAAACGTTTACTCGACTAAAAGGTTATATATTGATGTTATATAAAGGTTTTCCTGACACCAATATACGATTAGTTGTATTAATTAGTTGAATACACGTTTACTCGACGTTTTTATATGACTTTAAGACTATATAACTTAATCGTCGAATGATAACTTCTTTACGACGTCGTAGTTACGGAAACACTTTAATATAACAGTTAAAGGACTTAAGATCGTATAATTTTATTGTTATATAACCTTTTTGCTAGTTGGGTAGGTACATATATTACATATTATTTCAGCCTACTAAATATTTTCGATGGTGATATGTAGAGTAGAAAAGAATGGATTTTTATTTATTTATTTATTTATTTCATTCTTTATTGTGCATTGATCACAATACATTCAAATTAAATAGAAATAAAATGCACGATCTCTTCCAACTAACCCAAAATAGGTAACTACATGTTTATCCCGAAGATTTTTGATTGTAGGTACTGTCTATGACAGCTAGCTTAATATATGTACGGTACACCATAACAGACACGTTATATACTCGTAAAATACATAGGTAATTTAATATTTCGTATTGATTGGTTTGATATTTACTTTTAACATTTTCTGTTGATATAGATAGCTCCTTTTATAAACAGAGCGAAAATTTAAAAATAGGCTCTCTCTAATTTGTCCGTGGTTTTTTTATGATTTTCCTTACTGTTCCCACACTGCTCATCCATATATCCTCATTGAAAGACTTTAGAATTTGAGTTCGTTAATTTATCTTCTTCCTGAGACGTGGAAAAGCTATATTTCCAATAATTATAACATCTATTTTAGCCACCTTCCAAAAAATTATTTAATCCTAAATTGACTACAAAGAGCAATATAGGACATTTTGGATGAGACATTTTATATTCAGTACAAGTGATTCCTATTCGAGTCTAGATTGCTAAAAGTATTAAAATTGTTATACACATAATAATATAAGTACATAAACAATCAAAGTTTTCCAACCTCTGATTTATCCACATGGAATCTGCAACCATACAATGCAGAATGGACCACGTGCCAACGAACTCATAAATAAATACTACTATAAACAAAAGGTAAATATATCTAAACATATTGTTAGAACATACTCTAATGATATTAAACTAGTATGTACTATATAGTAAAATAATAATTTGCAACCTTGAGGTCGCAAAAACCAAACAACCAACGTAATAGTATACACCAGCGATGCACAAACCGCGGCCCTCGGTCGGTATATCTGCGGCCCGCCAGCGAATTATACAATATAAAAAATTGTCAATACCAGTTATAATCGGGTATTCGGTAAAAGTACCGGATACTTAATAATTCGAGTAAATATTCTTTTAAAAAAAACTGAAGAGTTTTTGAAATATTTCAAATTCCTATAATACCATCTTGAAAATTCAAACACAGGTACTGCGAGAAAATATTCTTTAAGAAAACCGAGGTGTTTTTGAAATATTTCAAATTCCTATATACAGTAGTACTATACCATTTTGAAAATTCGGTGACGGGGGGGGGGGAGAGGAAATTTTAATGTGCGTGCATTTCTGAAAATTTGAATTTTTAGTGTTAATTTTCTTATAGCGGCCCGTCCTTAGCTCATAATCTTCCCGAGTGGCCCCTGTTACCTATAAGTCTGTGCATCCCTGGTATACACGCTCCGTCATTATATATTTATATCACACATACCTATTACATATTAGTGATGTTGTGAATATATTATTTGCAAAGATACTTGTTGACATTTACATTGTTAAAAAATGTGGGAATATTGCAAAAACTGAATAAAATATGATCTCATATATTTTCTATCCCTTGTCGCATTTTTTTTTCGAATTAATCTCACTTTGCATAAGGTAACAACCTCAAACTTTTAACATTCATTGTATTAAATAATTTCTGGATTGAAATATGAAATATAAATTATGAAATAAAGTTTTAGAGACAGTGATTACGAGTTTTATGAAGCAAAGAGTTTTAACACATTGATGATAATATAAATGTAGGTATTGAAGTGTTTAATTCTTTAGTAATTATTTGTACAATAAAGCCTTTCTGAATTTTTGAAATTAACGACTTTATTTCACGTAGGAATATTTTTTCTCGTTCTCAGCACTTTGAGCAATAACTATTTTATTCAATAGCGATTTGTGATATTTACTAACGTCAAAATATTATGAATTGTCTAGTGAATACTGCGCAAAAGACGACATCAAGATTTGTCGACTTCCTGCATTTTTTTTCCATAAAATCTTTCTCACGACTACTAAACATCTATCTGTAACATCCCTAGTAGATAATTTGTTATATGTAAGGATCAATAGACTATAATGTTATGATATGATAGTATGAACATTCACATATGAAAATGATTAATTGAAAATACCTAGATGTATTGCGAATAGTAAATACCTAAGTAGGTATTACGTGTATAAGCATGTATTAATTCTTTATAAATCGCTGTGCTTGTTAAGTAGCGTGATATCTCAATATTTTCACAATTTGAATTAAATATGTATAAACCTACATGATTTACCCGCTTGAAGGATTTTATATACGTAACTTGCAAAATATAGAAATTCTATTAAAAAACGAATTATTTTAGATAATATCTCGGAGTACAATAGATCTTATAAGTCGCGGTGCATACCATACCTAGTGTTGTGGAATTCTCAAGAAATATTTTTTTCGAGAAATTTACCGAGAAATTTCTCGGTAAATTTCTCGAAGTAGAGAATTTTCGGAGATTTTTTTTTATTTTTTATTCAACAGTAGGTATAATAATAATAAACACTATTCAATCAATCAATAACAATGTACAAATGTTGAAACAATTTATCTTAAAAACAATATGGCTACAATTAATTATGGATACAAAAAAATGTTAGGTACCTATATAGAAAAAAGTACTAATAAATAATTTTGTTTATTGATTTTAATAACCGGGTTAGTTGGAAGACATCGCATTTTAGCGATAAACTCGCCCTCTGTACATTGAATTCCATAAATGATATTTTCTATGTAAATTTGTATTATTGTAAACAATGTACAGTGAAGAATAAAATAAATAAATAAATAAATAACTTATGAAAACTCTTGATTTTTGACACCCCACATGTCCATATTTAAGCTTAAAATAAAATTGCAGGTACGTACATGGAAAAAAAGTGTTAATAACCTCTGATTTGTGCCTCAATCAGCCCCACAAATTTTTGGTTCAATCAGGTTCGCTTGCGAAGTGTACTGGACGAAAGGTCATAATAACACTAAGAAAAATTATGGAGAGAAATTTCTCTTCCATCAGAGGAGAAATTCTCGGAGAAATTTCTCGTCCTCGAGAAATTTCTTTGGAGAATTTTCTCTTCTGACATCACTAACCATACCCCATAATATAAATAGAAAATAGCTCTCCATGGTTTACAATCCCCTAATTTATAAACATAATGTTATTATTGATTAACCTTAAAATACTATAAAAATAATAAATAGACTTCCATAAATAAGTTTTTGGCCTTTCTCGGTGTTTCTGACAAATTTGTTCTTCTATGTAACGTATTTGTTGGATTATGTATACTACGTTTCGGCCCGTCAAGCTCAGATGATGTAAAAGGAGAGAAGACGTAGAAATCCTTGAAGATGGCCCCAGCAGGCGGGTCGAAACGTAGGATGCATATCCGACAAATACGCGGCTGCAAACTCACAAACATAGAAGAATAAACTTCCATAATTTTAAAAACATTCAAATCTGTGGTAAAATAAAGAAAGACATTATTTAGTACCTAATATAAAATTTTCACTTTTGCGAATTCAGAGCGACTGCCATTCAAAAACCTTAAAATCGGTTTTCTAAAAGCAGGTAATAATTACCTTCTTCAAATTTATGCAAATCAAAATTATATGGAGATTGTACAAAGTCGTGCTGATGTAACGATTTGGTATTGTATATAATTCGTTGAGGTCATGAAATTCGATAGTGCAGATACTTTTAAATGTCTGTTATTTTATTATTATTTTCAAGTCATTCGCCCATTGAAAATAAAACAACACAATAAAATTAATATATAATAGATAATTAATCTTGAAAAGTGGATAAGAAGTGGATTAGAGGTTATACATACATGTTAAGGAAATTATTTTAAAGTTTTATTAATTCTTTTTTATTGTCTTATAATCAAATGATAATTTCTTGTGAATTATATTTTGATCTTCTACGAATTACAAATATTATGATAAATTGAACCTTCAGTAATTACATTCATATGAAGAAACAATAATTACGATTTTTGTATTTACTGTATCGGTGTTAAAATTCCTAGCAAAATTCCATGACGAATATAAAAAACAAATGTTTTCTTCTACTACCTATATGTTTTATTGTCGAGAGAGACGTCTTTCGTCTTGTAAGAACATGAGATTGACAATGTCGCTACAAAACGAAAGACGTCTCTCTCGACAATAAAACATATAGTAGAAGAAAACATTTTTTTTAATTACGATCTTTATATAATAGATAGAAAAGAGATATTTAAAATAATATGTCGTACGTAATAGGTATATAATTCATCTTCTGTTCAATTTCTCAGAAAATCTTTGCAGGTGTTGTTATGTTTAATAGTTTCATTTAAAAGATTGATTGCTCGGTAATAAGAATGTGGTTTTCACCCTGTTTCTCCATACAAAAATATGATATTACATAAATTTATCACATAAATTACATAAATATGATATTACATAGGTTCTTATCAACGATAAATCATGAGGAGAATGTGGCAGAATCATTCACAAATGGATATAATACTTTTTCAAATATTCCTGTAATAGTCCAAACACATTTAAGCGTTACGTTTTCGTTCGAATGTAGACGACGTTGCGAGAACGTGTCAATTTTCGTAACTAAAATACACAAGAAGCTACGAAAGTTCACACGTTCTCGCAACGTCGTCTACATTCGAACGAAAACGTAACGTTTAAATGTGTTTTGACTAGGCCTACAGGGATTTATTCTTATCGTTTCTTCTTTTGTACGTTCATAAGAGAGATCTCTGGTGATGACCCCAGTAAGAAAGTCAAAACATAGGATTCATTGTAAGACACACACGCGACTGCAAACTTGAAAATACTGAAGTGTATTGAAATCACCACTTAAACCTATGTAATATTTCTTGTCAATGGACTGACTTGTTTCAGTAATAACAAGTCATATATAAAAAAAATTGAGAAAGTCAGATACCTAAGTCAACCAAATTAAGATATGGGGCACATATTTTCAGGTTCAATTGTTGGTACCTAATTGTATCCATAAATATCATCTGTACACAGTTAGTATATAATTGCTTTTGAAAAAGAATACTCCAAGCCACATTTTGCAACTAAATTTTAAATTCTTGAAAATAATTATTCTGGTTTTAATCTGACTGATGGTAACCGTATATAAATCTTATTTGTATGCAACTTACTTTATTAAAAATCCTGAAATATGACAAATCCGTTTTCACAAAGATAAATAATAATTTAGAATCTTAGACAATTGGTTTTAAAAATGAGCCGTTTTGTGGGAAACTAACGCAATACCCAATTATAAACCACAACGAATATTTCATACCCATACCTATATGTAAATTGTGTCAATATAAATATAGATAGAATTAAAACTGTATTTTAATAATTTTTTTGTTCAGCTGCTTATATAATAATAACACCTCCCGAACAAAAAGATATAACTGAATTTTGTTCCACGACAATGTTTCAGCTAAAGATCCTAGTTAATTTGGTGTTTCTAAGTTTAGAAAATATTTTATTTACAAAGAATAAGATTGGTGATGCTATTAAAGGAATTCCGGCGATGACCACTAGACATTGCACTCATGAGGTCATTTAAATATTAAACACGGACAAATTTAACAAAATATTGATCACTGTAAAAATTTTCATTGTAATTAATTAACGCTATAGTTTGTTTATGAAATCATTATTTGGTGAATGCGATACGAGATATTCGACCTCAAATTTTGTGGCATTGCTAGACAAAAAAATAAACAAAACAACAACTCGGTACATAATTATATTAAATATTATTATTAATTCAGTTAGTTAGATTTAGATAGTCATCGAAGAAGATGCCACCCATCCTGAATAACTTATTAGGTATTTGTTGTGGCAAGGAGAGTTATTTAATATTAAATACTATTATGAACCTATATTATATTGACTAGAAATTCAAAGGAAAAATTTGTTATGTGACGAAATCGAATTGGAGGCCAGCCTAGAGCCAATTCGTAAGCATTGAGACGCCTTTCTTACTTCCTCCGATAACATTTTGCACAATGTTACATTGCGTAAACATGGTTCTCCAATTGAGATATCTGATTGGAATAGAAAATAATTTATGTTGATTATATTGACTTCTTTCAGATGTTGTCTGCCTCTATACCTAGCCTATATATATACATACATCACCTAAAGTTCAATATCACTCGGTCAATAAATAAATGTGAAGTTCATTATAGGCATTTTGGATGTTATTTATACATTATGAATGTTATTTATACAAAATTTCGTAATGACACTAATATAAATTTATTGCATTGAATCTCATTTAAAAAAAAAAGTGTCCTCGACATCATCAAAGCTAAAGTTGCAACTTATCTCTTCGCTCTGTGTGATATAATATACTCACAACATTTTAACATGACAGCTCTTTTGCCTCTTCTATCTTGTTGATCATATTACTTCTCCAGACCTCGTTGTTTCCGCCACTGTTGAGCCAACGGTAGTTTTAATTTGCTTGTCCACCTCGCAATGAATCGTCGTCTTCCTCGTTTTCCTTCTACACCACTTCTTTTTCCTGCTGAGCTCGCCTTGGCTAAAAGCTGTTACGGCATCAATGCAGAATGACATTTTTAAAATAATACCATGCAGATTTACAAACTGACATTTATTTATTACATTTCTGCGCGATGGAATACTCTACTGTATCCAGTCACATAAAGGGGCAGTGGTCACTGGGGCATCTCTGAGACATCGTACTACATAAATTTATTTATAAAGCAGGTAGGTATATAGAATTCGTTTGTAGAAGCATGTCTTAAATACATGGAAAAGATGTTTGAAAAATATCCTTCACATGCAAAAATTTACACATGCGGTCATTAATGATAATGTCAAATACTAAACGAAAATGTTATTGATAATAAAATAATTATATAACATACATATAATGGGTATAGCTATATCTACATAAAGCATATAAAAATACATTGCACGGAAAAATCAATGATTTTAAAGTAATATATAAATGAATGAATATTTAAATGAGTACATAAATTCTTTATTTTTTTATGTAAATAAATGAATAATATAAATTATAAAACGTGTAACCTACATTATAGGTGCACATAGGTTTCACACTTGTGCGTTGATGTCTTTATTATACTATCTTATAAATAAAACATTATGAACGCATATCGCATTTTTTATTCAAAAAAATATGTAAGTATCTGGGTTTTTGGTATAAACACATGAAGCACCCGGAACCCGGCAAAGAATTGGTCTATCACTGTTTTTAGTAAGTTTTCGAATGTTCTGTAAAAGCCAAATGTTACGAAAATTAAAGAGATTTTACATCTTAAGCGATAAGGATTTCCACCCATCCTGAATGTCTTAATTTTTTGTTGCAACGGAGAGGATAATTTGCATATTAATTACATGTGGCTGGTCTACTGACTACCTTACTCATAGGATATGCCGTTACAGTATTGTAGACCCAAATATAACTCTATTCGCAGTAAGATAAAAGCTTGTATAGGATCAAACCTCTTGTGCATAAGGCCGCGAGACTCTACATCCAGGCTATCGACGATCTCGTGCTCTGTTTCATAATAATGATTTTCAAAAAGAATAAATGAATATAAGTGTTGATGATATTACATTTTGTGTAACATTTTCTCTTCTTCTTCTTCTTCTTTCTGTGCCATGTCAGGTCCCCCGACGTTGGCGATCACTCCGGCGAAAACCTCCCTGTCCTGTTCTGTTCTGAACAGGTCATCCACTGTCGGAATCCGGTCCACTCTCTTAGTAAGTATGTATTTCTGTATATCCAAGAGAGTCTTAATAATAGAATTGTTTACATCTAGCGGACAGCAGGTAGATCTAAGTGTTTGATGCAACATCCATAACTCGTAGCAGTTATTGCATCAAATTTCCTTTGTTACAATCATCATAATTAGTAAATATAAAAGATTACATAATAATATGACCACCTTTTCAAGGTTTGATGTTTTATAGACACGGCCCATCCGACCAAATTAAAGTGCTTTACGCCTTATTAATTTATATTATATTCCACAAATTATGAACATTATTTACTTATCTATGACGTTGTAAGCGCCGCTTTTCAATTTTATTGATTTAATTATTTAATGTGACACTTTTTATGTTCATGTATATTTGTAGTACCCACATCTCAAAAAAATATTATTCTGTTTGTGTACATATTTCATAAATTACTAATCATAAAGTATAAAACAATTATTGTTAGGTCTAAACAATCATTTCTACAACACTATAATATGATTTTGCATGTACGTAGTTTGCACTGATTAGTGATTTTGATTAAGTTATTTTATTATTTATAATATATTTTGAACTACTCTAGATTAATCATTCCAATTGATCACACTCATCCATAGTCAACCTATTTGAATAGGTATTAATATATTTAAATAGGTTGACTATGGATGAGTGTGATCAATTGGAATGATTAATCTGGAGTAGTTCAAAATATGTTTGACATCTACACTTCTAGTAGGTAAGTAAAAAAATCCAGTTCCCGACATCCAATTGTGTCAAGAAATTCATAACTAAATTATTTATAATATTAACACGAATTTCTAAAGTTTGTTATATATTTTAATTTTGTTATTATTTATTGGATCACTTATATTGCGCTATTTTTGTAATGAAATCACTTCAAGAGCGCATTCACAATATTATTTGTCACTTTAATTTATTTTTATTACTTTTAAAATACAAATCATGTAAACTATTTTTATTGTCACAAATTTAGGTAGGTATGAGATTTAACTTTATTAAAATTTATCACTTAATTTCAAGAAACAAACACAAAAAACAAAACTATCAAATAAAAAAACACTTTATTTTGGTCGAAAAATAAAAATAAATAAAAACTTAATCGATAAACTATTGTAATTTAATTAAAAAATTGGAGAAGTCAGGGTTCAGTCAGCTACAAGAGCGCCATCTACCCAAAAAACACTTTTCAAACAAAAAAACAAAATGTTGCACTTTTTGTGTTTGTATGTTAAATTGTATGGAGTGTAGAGAAATTATATGTATTGGTGTAAATTGTATTGAGTAAAGTATATTATATTGTTATTTAAAAGGCAACAACCGTTTATAGTTTAATAAATAAATAAATATCCCGCAAGTGGGGAATTGCGTAAAGTAAACGTGCAAGTTGTCCTCTCTGTGGCATATACCTCATCGCTGAATAGATTACCTACGTTAAATATATTTATTATAAGAATACATGTCTTTTGCGTATTACTCAGAAGAGTGGGAGACCAACTATTTCAAACCACAAATTTATTTAGGAAAAAATAATCATTACTACAAAAATGAGAAATAATAATAATAAGAACACTTTATTGATCAGAAAAAAATCATGAGCAATTGGCGAGCTTATTGCCTGAAGGCAATATCTTCCAGCTAACTAGAAATAATAATGGTTTGAGAAGGTGTATTAGTTACGCACAAATTTCGTCAAGTGATGTTAATCAGGTTTTTAAATCTGATTTGACTGAAATATTTATTACGTATTATAAAAAATGACCCACATGTTTTTTATCTAACTAATGTGACTTTCTAGGACTTTAATCAACACATAAGTTCATATGCTCATAGACTTAAATAATCAAGACCCTAGGGAGACGATGGTACTAACTGGATCATATAGGAATATCGAAAATATCTAAGACTTTAAATTGGCTAAAAAGGGCGCTTTTTTAGTATTGTAGATAGGGCTCACAATACATTGAATATGAGAGCGTTAGAAAGATATATTGTGAGAAAGTAGAAAGTCGTAACCCAATAGGCAATAGGCATACATCACTTTTAATAGATGAGACTTGTCTACATTTTTAACTTTTTTTACTTTACTTTGACTTTTTTTTTAATTTATAATTTTTGCTTTTTTTCTCAAGACTAAGACATTTCTGGTAAGAGTGGAATCTTTGCTGGTCCACATGTTGAGTGTATTAATTCGTAAGACGAAAGACGTCTCTCTCATCGATTAAACATGTTATGTTATGACTGTTTGATTCTTTAATGTTGTAAAAAAAAGAAAAATAAAAAAAAAAAATATTTCTGAAAATAAAACATCGAAAGGCAAATTTATGAATACCGACGTTATCGAAGTCTATCTAACATTACTAAAAAGGTAAAAGGGCCATCGCATGCTAAAAAAAACGTCATTAACATTAAAAAAAAACTTGAACACGTGGTATTATGTAACTTCTTTACAATGACCTATATTTATGTTGGATCACATTTAATACATTTACCTATGCGTAGATTAATTCTTACATTTCTATTATTTTTAATGTGTTTTGTGATATTCAAATATTAATTTACCCACGTTCAACGGTAATATAATGTTAAAATTAATAAAATTATAGAAGAACTTGACAATAACAAGGTTAAGAGTGTAATAAAATGGGCACGATTTTTTTTTTAATTTAATTTCTTATTGTTCACAATTAACTGTAATTTGTAAACAAAAATATTTACCCAAATGATAATGATTCTTTTTTTTGGCTTCACCAATAAAGTAAGCAAAGAGACCTATAAAAAGCTATTTAGTCAAACAAGGTGCGATAATCTTGTTTTTACTCAATCGCCATTAATTGAAATTAGTCTCCCCCATTCATTACCATTGAGTTCCTTTTTATTTATTTATTTATTTATTCTTTTTGCACTCATCATTACATAACAGTGTAAACAAAATAATATGAAATTTTAAAAACTAGGACGATGTGCAGTGGCGAGATTATCACTATAAAGTGATTTCTTCCATCTAACCACGTTATTATTACTTTTCGTTATTATTACTACATAAAGTTTAATTCACCAACCGACGGTTCTTGGTGGAAGTTCATATTAATAATTTATTAATAAAACAAAAATATATAGGTAGTTATTCCACTGTTGACTTTATTAATTTGCGAGCCGGCTTTTAAAGTCAACAGTGGAAGAATTATATATTTTGTTTTATTAATAAATTATTTATTTTATATATTTTATTGATACCTACTTTGAAAAAAAATCTAATTAAAACTATACTGAATTAGATATTATTATTTGTTAAATCGGTGACAAAATACATTATACTAAACAATATTATGTTATTAAATTTGCTATTTTTATAGCACAACTAAACACGATTATACACCAGCATTTTTAACACGGCAATGTTAATAAAGTTTATTTGTTTCACCTTGCTAACTCATTACACCTAGTGTCTTACTAATTATTATCGTGTTGTAGTTATGTGTCGTGTGTTATGACGTGAAAATTATTATAAAAAATCTATATGTAAAAAACCGTCATTGCATTTACCTCAAATTCTTCAGAGAACGAATTGAATATTATGAATATACAAACAAAATATGAGAGAAGCATAAGAGATATAGGTGGAATTGGTGAACGATGCCATGGTATAAAGCGCTTAAGCCAGCCTAAGTAAGCGTCGGGACACCTAATACTCTCTTCTCTACCCTGCAAGTGATGCATATATTGCGATTGAAACCATACCTATCGTATATATGTAATACATAATATACAAACCTTTCGCTCCTTGCCATATAAAAATTAGACATTTAGAATGGGTGGCTTACCTCAACGCCAATTATTATGTTACACGTATCTTATATATAGGTATGTATAATTTACGAAAATTAATATTTTACAGGATATTCGAAACTTACATAAAAGAGTGGGAGACTGATTCTCTGTCGGGGACTCTACATATTTATATAGTATATAATATACCTACTAAATGCCACTTATTAAGGCATGCAAAAAATTAATATCCAGGGAATTTGTCATTTAGACACTGCAACCAACATTGTGTAATATGAATATGCAGGGAATTTGTCATTTAGACACTACAACCAGCATTGTGAAATATGAATATGCAGGGAATTTGTCATTTAGACACTATAACCAACATTGTGAAATATGAATATGCAGGGAATTTGTCATTTAGACACTATAACCAACATTGTGAAATATGAATATGCAGGGAATTTGTCATTTAGACACTACAACCAACATTGTGTAATATGAATATGCAGGGAATTTGTCATTTAGATACTACAACCAACATTGTGAAATATGAATATGCAGGGAATTTGTCATTTAGACACTATAACCAACATTGTGAAATATGAATATGCAGGGAATTTGTCATTTAGACACTACAACCAACATTGTGAAATATGAATATGCAGGGAATAATTTGTCATTTAGATACTGCAATCAATATTGCAAAACATGAATATGCAGGGAATTTGTCATTTAGACACTATAACCAACATTGTGAAATATGAATATGCAGGGAATTTGTCATTTAGACACTACAACCAACATTGTGAAATATGAATATGCAGAGAATTAGTCATTTAGACACTATAACCAACATTGTGAAATATGAATATGCAGGGAATTTGTCATTTAGACACTATAACCAACATTGTGAAATATGAATATGCAGGGAATAATTTGTCATTTAGATACTGCAACCAATATTGCAAAACATGAATATGCAGGGAATTTGTCATTTAGACACTATAACCAACATTGTGAAATATGAATATGCAGGGAATTTGTCATTTAGACACTATAACCAACATTGTGAAATATGAATATGCAGGGAATAATATTTGTCATTTAGATACTGCAACCAATATTGCAAAACATGAATATGCAGGGAATTTGTCATTTAGACACTATAACCAACATTGTGAAATATGAATATGCAGGGAATTTGTCATTTAGACACTACAACCAACATTGTGAAATATGAATATGCAGGGAATAATTTGTCATTTAGATACTGCAATCAATATTGCAAAACATGAATATGCAGGGAATTTGTCATTTAGACACTATAACCAACATTGTGAAATATGCATATGCAGGGAATTTGTCATCAGACACTACAACCAACATTGTGAAATATGAATATGCAGGGAATTTGTCATTTAGATACTGCAACCAATATTGCAAAACATGAATATGCAGGGAATTTGTTATTAAGATACGTGCCAAAAGTAGACAACAAGTGCCTGAATGTAGACAACACGTGCCAAAAGTAATGCCTAAAACAAGACGTGTAAAATAAACATATTTAAAACAGCATTGGATGGCTGTCATATCTATCACCACTCAAGAGTACTGCCTACTTTTACTGCAAGTCAATAATAAATAATATAATATATACCATAAAGCTCTAGGTTATTTAATTAATTAAAATACAAATTGTAATTGTTGTCAATACTTTTTATTAATAAAATAAAAATAATAATAACAACAAAACTTCATCTGTCATAGCGTATATATAATACATAATATTATATTACATTCATCCACATCAATACAAGTACAAACTATTCAGTGGTGTACCTTCCATACATGCAAAATACCAACGCATGCCGTAATACTCGTAACAGCATGTACTGCAAAATTTCTTGGACGTAACTTACGATGGACAAGATGAAATTTGATTTCTAAATTACTACCTACTACTATACCACCACGGCATATCCCAAAAGTGGGGTAGCCAGCATACCAGTTGCATGTAATATACATGTAAGCTGTCTTCTCTGTACCAACAAAAAAATAATACATTTAGTATGGGTGGCAAACCTCATCGCTGAATTTGAGATGTAAAATATAGACATAGGTACTAGACTTGCAACGAGGAACATTTTAACGGAATTTTTGTGTTCCAACATCGATGACCTTCAAACATTAGCAATGTATTGTCTTGACGTTAGCGTCAGTTTAAAACTGGATGCAAAATTTGGCTGGCTGCATGACCGATTTTTTCTTTGAATTACCTATCTAGTATATCTTTGATGTAAAATGTCTTTATTTATCGAACATCTGCCTTTTACAGGACACTCGAAAACTTACAGTAAGGAGTGCGAGACTAATTCTTTGTCGGGTGCTCTACGGATTGGGAATTTTCTTAAATTCTTTTACCTTAGTAAACTAAAAATAGGGAGAGGGGGAAATTTTACATTTTCCATAATCGTGAAATTTTCCATAAACATAAGATCGTGAAAAATATCTAAAATTAAAAAATAACAAAAAAATAAATATGGTGATAGGGGTAAAAGAAGGGTATATTTTAAAATGTATTCCTATTTTGAATTGTAAAATAATAACAAAAAAAAAAGATCTACCAATCTCATAAAGCTAATAAAACAGCATTGTGCATAAGGAAAGCATGACTAATAAAATATAAAGTCTAGTTCCGCCACTGGTATATTGTTATGTTTGTCTGTAACGAGTGCCTACTTTTGTTGTTAGGAATTTCCTATCACTAAGGTTAATCTCCGACCTTGCAAGTTTAAACTGTTGACCCGTTGTGAGGTTAGTAATGGCCAATACAATAATATCGACATCGAAAATTTAAAACATCGTTCAATTAATATCATATTAATTGTTCTGTGACACATCTGTCCTGTTGCTTTTATCTTTATTGCTTAAATATCTTTGATTTAATTTTAATTTTTACTCAATACAGCTTGATTGATTAAAATCGTCTTATCCGTATTTTTATTTACTTTTTAATGACTTAGAATAAATTTTATATGTAGGTACGATATTTTATTTGGTTGTTTACTGGTAATCTGTGGGACTTCGATTGGTTTGCATTACTGCAGTGTATTGTTTGTGCAATTGTACTGTATATAACTGTTTGTGTCCTCAAAATAATGTGTAAAATAAAATAAATGCTGTGAAGATAAGATTGCTGAGAAGAATGGCTAGTAAAACGCTGTATAACGGTGTGAAAAAAACGAACGTCAGAGAACCAAGTGGTTCAACTACGTGCATCAAATTCTCAAAGACGGCCGTGTATTGAGTAAGAGAAATCGAAATATTTGTATTAGTAAAAACATGAATATAAAGGAAGCAAAAGAAGTAAATATATAAAGAATTATCAATACGGTATTCCGTACTCTCTGCATTCCTCACCTGCGGTTCAGTGTGAGGGTATTGTACAATATAGTAGTATTCTATGCCTAATGCAAGGTTCCTTCTGAAAGGACCTTGTAGTAGAATTTTATTTAATAGAAATTTGTATTCACTTATGTGATAAGATTTTTATTCATTTATTTTTTGAGATTTGTATTTGCTTCAAGTATTTTTTTCTGTTTATGTTCAGAGAAAGAGATTCTCAAGTCTGTCATGAAAATGTATTTTTTTGATTTAGTAATAACATATTATTATACATATCACGATTGAAAGTAATAATTATTAAAAGTTATCGGTTTCCATATGACAAATTTATTCGATAAAATTTCGATGATTCAATAACTCAATTGCCATCTCTATGGTATGTTAATATTGCAATAATAATCTCATTATCATCATTATTTGGTGAATGTATGAATTCGAAGAAATACGAACCTATGGGTATGTAAAATAACTATACACATGTGTAATAATTAATATAATATAAACATTATTCGTCTAGGGTCAAAAGCACCTCTACTACATTTGGACTTATCAAAATATATTAAAACGTGAATATATACCAGCTCAATCTACCTTTTCATTTCCGAATAGAACACATAATTACATTTTCAAGTTAATATAAATCACGAACATTTAAAAAAATAAAAGACACGAAAATAAGATAGTGAATATTCAATAAACACTTAGGTATATAATTTTACTTCTCAATCAGAATCCGTGATTCGAATCTCAGTGGCCCTGTGCACGGGTGCAGTGTGCCCTGTAAAGATGAAACTGTCAATAACATCTTCAAGACAATTATTAATAACTTGTGTGAGTGTATCCGAGGTGCCTATTATAACATTTACACCACCCAACAATGTTTGAAACATTTTATAACCAAATCCTTTAAAACAACATCTTCCACAATTCAAGATTATTCAACATCAAAATAAATAACCTATTTGTACCAAAAAATATATCCGTGGGGCATTCGGTAAAAAATTGGTCTCCCACTTTTCTCTGTTATTTTTCGAGTGTGCTGTAAAAGGCAGGTGTTCGAAAAAATTAAGACATTTTTTTTAAAGTTTTTTTTTTTTAAAACATGTAACATGTATAGACAATTCACACAGACCGAGCTAGTCCCACACTAAGATATGAATCTTGTATTATGGGTACTAACACGACGACGATGTTTGTTATAAGTTATTTTTAAGGTATAATTATAACTTTATAAAATTAAATAAATAAATAAATAAAATATATACAATGCACTAAACACATATACATGTACCTAACACACATTATAGGTACATCTTAAATTCAGCGATGAGGTTTGCCACCCATCCTGAATGTCTTGATTTTATATTGGCACGGAGAAGACATCTTGCATGTTTGTTATATGCGACTGATCTGCTGGCTACCCCACTCGTGGAATGTGACGTGAGATGGTATATAGTAGTATGTACCAATTAATCATGTATTTATTTTATTAATAAAAACGAGCGTTCTCTTCCACTGTAGACTTTTATTAAGTACTACTACATCTACTTTGGAATTATTAAATAATTATCAATCTAGATAATTCTATCATACTGATAATGATCTTAGAAGTCGAAAGATGTCTCTCTCAATAACAATCCACGGCAGGAGAAGATGCTTATTTTGTATTATAATATTATAAATAATTATCAATCTAGATAATTCTATTATACTGATAATGATCTTAGAAGTCGAAAGACGTCTCTCTCAATAACAATCCACGGCAGGAGAAGATGCTTATTTTGTATTATAATATTATAAATAATTATCAATCTAGATAATTCTATTATACTGATAATGATCTTAGAAGTCGAAAGACGTCTCTCTCAATAACAATCCACGGCAGGAGAAGATGCTTATTTTGTATTATAATATTATAAATAATTATCAATCTAGATAATTCTATTATACTGATAATGATCTTAGAAGTCGAAAGACGTCTCTCTCAATAACAATCCACGGCAGGAGAAGATGCTTATTTTGTATTGTAACACCACGTAATTTTTATATGGCATAATAATAATATCACCCGCCGGATTCAACTAGCAGCCGCTACCCAAACACAGGAAGTGTCTATTAGTCACCCGATTTGCCGATAGATGTCTCATCGATGGAATGTTCGCGAACCTTCTAGAACCTTCCAGAACAACCTAACCGGAAATAGGAAGGCGGAGTCCAAGGCTAAGGTACATCCCCCTCCATCGTGACATCCACCACCAAGGCTACGATCAGCTGTTCCTTACTGCTGAAAGGGTATATAAACAGGAACACTTCATACAAACGGCAGATCGCCTCGGCCCAACCTGGGCCTAGGTCCTCCCTATACCTATATGCTGGTCACCTGCTGTGCTGTGCCATCACAGGCAGTTAGGTGGTGCATTCCTTTCATACCTATACCTGAATACCTATACCTATATGCTGGTCACCTGCCGTGCTGTGCCATCACGATCGGTTAGGTGGTGCATTCCTACATGCTTGTTCTTCCTAGTGAGGTATAGCATCCCAAAACCACTACCTATATGCTGGTCACCTGCCGTGCTGTGCCTTCACGGACGGTTAGGTGGTGCATTCCTTACCTGCTGGTCGTTGGGACTCTAGCGGAGTCCGCAACGGAGCAGTGTTCCTCTGATCCTCCTTGTTTAGTTCCATGTCCTGCAGTAAAGATCCGGGGATTG
This sequence comes from Athripsodes cinereus, assembly GCA_947579605.1. NCBI lineage: Eukaryota > Metazoa > Arthropoda > Insecta > Trichoptera > Leptoceridae > Athripsodes > Athripsodes cinereus. The sequence goes on along the minus strand of OX388321.1, from coordinate 19,080,117 downwards.
GAGACGTCCTCTCTGCCGCGTTACTCAGTGTTGGTTAATTGTTATAGGATCAGTGTAGTAGTTTCATTGTGGTATATTTTTAGTATGGTATTCAGAAGGTTTCAATGTATAGGTATATGTAAATAGTGTTAAGTTGTAAATAAAAGTGTTCATAGTTCATAGTGTTTATTGTTTAATTCTCTCGGTGTACCCCTTCAGGGACTACACCTGGCGCCCAAAGTAATTTTAGTATTGTCTCTCTGCTCTCCCCATAAGGGAGGAAATAACTGGTGTTATAAATGGCGCCCAACGTGGGGCACGAAAACGACCCTGAACTATTGAAAGTGGTAAGTGAACAATCGTAGTTATACTGTACTTCAAAAATCTGTGAAAGTGTTTTCTTAAAAGGGAAAAAAACTTTTGATTATATTTGTAAAAACAATTATAATAGTGCTCAATAGTGATAAATGTTATTGAACTGTATTATGCAAACTTATATGTAGTCGTTTGCTATAGTGTTTATAAATAATTATAATAGTTAAGTGTGTAAATAATCATAGTTGTACTGTAGGTACTCATCGAACACTTACGGTACACAGTGAAAGAGTTTTTCATAAGAACTATGTCGGTGCAATGTGCTTATATTAGCTACCTCCATGAATAAACTGTTTATAAGTTGTGTTGTATATTTTGAATCCACAACGGTTCACAGTAAAATCATTGTATTATAAAATATGTTGCAAAAGTACGTACTAAATATATTATATTTAAATAATTTTGTACAAGAAAATAACAATCCTTGTAAACTTTAACTCAAAATATTCATAATAGACTGTATACAAATATTTATACTATGTTTTGATAAAATGCGTGACAGTGTGTAATCTTGTGCTTTGCAGAAGTATTATAGAGGTGTTACATTGCACACTTTGAGACAGGTATGATGAACAATAATATGTAAAATTATTATGAACGTATCGTCTTGCACATAGTAAAATGGTTTCATCTTTTTGCAAGCGAAGCAAACATGCCATGTGACAATAATATTAAAAATAATAATATCAAATTGATTATGGATAAAATAATTATAATATGATATTGATTTGGCAGAAACTATAATAATATGATTGTGTTAAGTAAATGATATGTAGTAATAGTATTATTAAAGTAGTATGTCGCGTAATACTTAAAGAGTACACCCGTCCGCCATTGTTGTGCAAATTGTCAAGAGTGCTGAATTGCTTTATCAAAGTTGAGAAATATGCAAGGGACAATGTAAATAATATAATAGTGTAAAAATGTTAAGATTTTTATTAAAATATTTTCCGTTTATATATTCAATAATCATTAAGAGTTGTAAATAAACGAATTTGAAGTTGTGTATAAAACAAGAAATAATCTGTAGAACATTTTTTAGTAATGTAAATGTAATAATTCATAGTGTATGAAATCTTGTAGAAGAGGTGTTCCTTCTCCGGTTTCGCGTTGTTATTAAGTGTTGTGTTCAACACCTCACATCACTGATGATGATGATGTTTATGCCCTGTGCCAGATCTTGCGAACAGGCACAAAGGATGCGGCATTTGAAGAATAAATACCCCGAGAGCAGAATGTCTCTCGTCAGCAAAGTGACACTTAAAGAATGGGTGTCCATCGGTAAGAGTGGTGCACACAACGCATACTTCTCAAGGACGTAGCACGGGTACGTTCTGTCCAAGGGGAGGAGATTTGTATTCATCTAATTGGAGCAAATCTGATCCATGGGGAGGAGAATAGTATATATCAAATTGAAGCAGTTTTGATCCAAGGGGAGGAATCAAGCTGCGTCTCATCCAGGAGAAGCTACCATCGAATCAGCAAGACTACCAGCCTATTCATCGAGCAGAACTACCAGCAAATCAAACTGACATGTATTATCTGCTAATCACACTAGCAGAACTATCTACCATTTATCCCGCAGCCTTTCTTGTTTATCAATTAATGCCTGCTATTCAACTTGTGAAGCTGCATACCATCAGTCTACCTTGGAAGCAAACAGATTCCAGTAAACAGGGGAACCTGCCACACATTTGGCAAGACAGCCTGTAAGGGGAGACACCCGATTACGTTACATCGTGTTACATTTAGAAGCTGGATCATCGTCGGGGCGCCTTCAGATCCAGAAGGGGAGTCTGTAACACCACGTAATTTTTATATGGCATAATAATAATATCACCCGCCGGATTCAACTAGCAGCCGCTACCCAAACACAGGAAGTGTCTATTAGTCACCCGATTTGCCGATAGATGTCTCATCGATGGAATGTTCGCGAACCTTCTAGAACCTTCCAGAACAACCTAACCGGAAATAGGAAGGCGGAGTCCAAGGCTAAGGTACATCCCCCTCCATCGTGACATCCACCACCAAGGCTACGATCAGCTGTTCCTTACTGCTGAAAGGGTATATAAACAGGAACACTTCATACAAACGGCAGATCGCCTCGGCCCAACCTGGGCCTAGGTCCTCCCTATACCTATATGCTGGTCACCTGCTGTGCTGTGCCATCACAGGCAGTTAGGTGGTGCATTCCTTTCATACCTATACCTGAATACCTATACCTATATGCTGGTCACCTGCCGTGCTGTGCCATCACGATCGGTTAGGTGGTGCATTCCTACATGCTTGTTCTTCCTAGTGAGGTATAGCATCCCAAAACCACTACCTATATGCTGGTCACCTGCCGTGCTGTGCCTTCACGGACGGTTAGGTGGTGCATTCCTTACCTGCTGGTCGTTGGGACTCTAGCGGAGTCCGCAACGGAGCAGTGTTCCTCTGATCCTCCTTGTTTAGTTCCATGTCCTGCAGTAAAGATCCGGGGATTGGAGACGTCCTCTCTGCCGCGTTACTCAGTGTTGGTTAATTGTTATAGGATCAGTGTAGTAGTTTCATTGTGGTATATTTTTAGTATGGTATTCAGAAGGTTTCAATGTATAGGTATATGTAAATAGTGTTAAGTTGTAAATAAAAGTGTTCATAGTTCATAGTGTTTATTGTTTAATTCTCTCGGTGTACCCCTTCAGGGACTACACCTGGCGCCCAAAGTAATTTTAGTATTGTCTCTCTGCTCTCCCCATAAGGGAGGAAATAACTGGTGTTATAGTATTATAATATTATAAATAATTATCAATCTAGATAATTCTATTATACTGATAATGATCTTAGAAGTCGAAAGACGTCTCTCTCAATAACAATCCACGGCAGGAGAAGATGCTTATTTTGTATTATAATATTATAAATAATTATCAATCTAGATAATTCTATCATACTGATAATGATCTTAGAAGTCGAAAGATGTCTCTCTCAATAACAATCCACGGCAGGAGAAGTCACTGGTTATGAATCCAATTATGAAATTCTATTACTACCAATCAAATAAAAATTAATACACATTTATATAGACGCATGTAAAATTATAAAATAGTTATGATTAATATTTTGTTGTTTGTTATTACGAGTATTTTAATGTAACTACTTGTTGATCTTTTTACTTTAGGCGCCAGCCATCGACATTGATTATATTATTTTGTGAAGTGTAATGACCTTAATGTGCATACCTACCTATATAATCATATGTTATAATAAAATATGTAATCTATTTATTTATCGATAACGATTAACACTATAAATCTACAGGTAAACAAGCTATGTAATTAAATTCATAACAAAGTTTCAATAAAACAAGTTTTTCTTCTTGCTTTTCTCCTAGTATTCTCAATCCATTATGCCAAGGCGTTTTTGGGATGTCATTTGAGTTCCACATCCACTATCGCTACCATTATAAAGACGCAGAATGTTGGTGTCTAAGCTCTTGGTACTCTTAAGACGAGCGTTAAAGGGCGATTGATTAATATATTGAGGATTTCATTGTGCGGGTCACTCAGAGTTACGTTTTTTTTATGAATGACTTTAGAAAAATGAAAAAACCAATCAGCCATCTCAATTGGAGAGTCTTGTTTACACAATGTAACATTGTGTTAAATAATGTCCGTTGTCCATGAACACTTAAAGTGATCACTTAAGCTAGCTTTGAATCAATTAGTAAACATTAGAACGACTTTCTCATTTTTTCTAATTAAATTTTGCACAATTTTAAATTGTGTAAATATTGTCTCCAATCGAGAAGTCTGATTGATTTTATTTTCCGCGCGTTCTGTCCTAATCCACTTATACAATAAAAGATATGGTAAATTTTCTCAATAATTTTTTGTACAATATTTATACTAAGGCAAAATATACCAGACTATCGTCAGGTCCGCGAGAATGTATGGCTCGGAATGCTAGACTGTATGTAATAATGTAATACGTTCAACAGGCAACTTGAAACGGCAGAGATGCGAATGCTCAGGTGGTCAGCAGGCTAATCATTAAAAGATAAGATAAGAAGTTCACGCATTCGTGGTAGCATGGGTGTGACTGACATAAATAACAAACTAGAAGAGAGGCAACAAAGGCACATAAGGCGGAGACCACCGGAACACATTGTTAACAAAGTTACGTCAATAAATCTCCCTCGACATCCATCAAGAGGGAGACCAAAGAATACCTGGATGACACAATGCAATAGAATCCTGCTGAGAAATGGCCTGGATGAAGATGATATAAGAAACAGATGAATATATAATCTCAGAACTAGAAGAGCCGACCCCAGCAGCCTTCAGCGGCAATAAGTTGGGACAGTGGAAGGAAGAAGAACACTATTGATTTATTTTCATCAGGTATATAAAGACACCATGTTTATGAGGTTAGTGATAACGATGTAATGAGAACACATACATACATACAGACCTATATGCCTACGTAATTTAAGAAGTGTACATTGTAAAAATTTCTTCAAACACAACATGTTAAAATTACGAGTAATACTATGTATGTACATTGAATTAATTGGTGTGTTATTGAAATAATTTATTTAAAAAAACTTACATTAAAAGTCATTGAAAACAAATATTCGATAAACAAAAATATTTCAGCAATTAGATACGCATGATTCACCATACCTTTAATAAGTTATACCGTAAATAGAATCAATATACCGGCTATAAACATCGCAACCTTATTTAAATAATTTGATAACATATTATATTATAACATGTAACAACGGACTTCCGGAATCTCCCACTCTTGTACAAGCTCCCTAACTTCCGTAAACAAAATAACCAATTACTATATTACGTTATGTTGTTATTCGTTATGATATGAAAACAATTTAGACTTTTTATGTGACATTGTCTAAAATGTTTATGAACAATTTCCTAGTAGGTATCTAATAATATTTAGAATATTTTACCTAAAGAGTTACATTAACATTTACATTACACTATCTACTTTACATTTTATTGCTGATAATCATTAAATAATGTAAATTAAAATTTTCTTATATATAAATATAATATCTACCACTTTTTAATAGTGAGCCAGTGATCTAAATGTTGGCTCATTTATTGATGACTACTATCCAGCAGACCAGCCGCATGCAATAAACATGCAAGCTGTCCTCTCTGTGTTAGCAAAAATTCAACACATGCTAACTCCGTAGCAAAAATTCAACACATGCTAACTCCATCCATTCAGGATGGGTGATAAACCTCATCGCTTAATTTCAGATGTAAAATAATAATAAATTGTCAATCTATAAAGTGCCATATCGTGATAATATCACTTCAAGGACGCTTTAAACATCTAGGTTCATATAAAATAATAATAATAATGAAAAAGATTAACGAACTGACACAAAAACGGTTGACAATAATTGTCGGGAGAAAATCCTGAGATACTGTACATAACAAAAATAAAAATATATGTTCGGCAAACATTCAGTCTTTGTCCAAAAATTAAAATAAGATAAAAGGTATGTCATGTGGAAAACCTTGTTAGTAAATAAGTCTTCAGGTCTCTCCTGAAAATGTCTTAGCTTTTTCGGAAGACAGTGGGGAACCAATTATTTCAGTTCATTATTATAGATGTTATTTTTATTTTTCAGGCATCACGTAGAAAGCTGATTTAGCAATTCTATTTCAAAATACGTCTTATAAATTAAGTATTTAGAACCTAGATAAATTGCATATATACCATATACTATAACATCACCTTAATTGAAAAGATATTACTTTCGATCATTGACAATTTTGATTACTATTCTTCTTCTTAAAGTGACATGACAGGTCCCCCCGTCGTCGGCTATCACCCTGGCGTAGGCTTCTTTATCCTGTGCTAGCCGAAACAGCTCTTCCACCCTATGGATTCCGGTCTACTCTCTGATGTTTCTTAGCCAGGACAATTGCCCCCTTTCCACACCGTGACTTCCCTCAATTTATCCCTTCTAGATGAGTTTATTACTATTACCATTACTTACTTACTTCCGATGGCCCAACAGCCCTTGTAGGACCTTTGCCTCCGAAACAATAGATCTCCAAGCCTTTCTATCTTGAACAATGGATTGCCAATCGTCTTTAGCATTGAGCTCCTCTAGATCTCGGTTGATTTTATCCAACAATCTTTGTCTTGGAACTTACAAAATAAAATTAAAAAAGCACCAATGAATTACTAATGCGGGATATTAAGCACTGATTGTCTTCATTATCTAAACGTGATTTTTTTACTAACGCCAGAACTTTAAAAATAATGACATTATTCTCTTTTCCTTAAATAATAGCAGCAAGTACCTACTTACTTACACATCAATATTGTCATTAGTTATGCAATCGGTGTAGGAAAAAATCAACAGGGTCAAAATTTAAATAATTATGTTCTATAAACCATTGTCCACAAAAAATATCACTAATTAAATAATTTCCTTATTGCTTAAAGTTTTTTTGCTAATATTATTTTGCCGAAAGGTGTGTACCTACAATATACATAGTATCACGATATAAAATATACTATATTTTTAAAACAATATTTGTGATAATAACGAGCGTATTTTGGGAATTCAAAAAAATCTTAGAATGAAAATATCTCATTGCGTTGGGTCAGTACATATAATCCTGTGCTACCATGTTATCCAGTATTTATATTGGTCCGAGGACAACCTGTATATTTATTAAACACAGTTAATCTGCTTGACTATTACATTGTTTTACAGCTGTTTGTCTTGTTGTAGGTATAATTATAAAAAAAATCCAGTAAAATTCGTCTTGTTGTATAGTTATAAAAAAAAATCCAGTAAAATTCGTCTTGTTGTATAATTATAAAAAAAAATCCAGTAAAATTTGTCTTGTTGTATAATTATAAAAATAACATCGGTTCGAAATGCGTTATTCCGGCCTAAGTGGCGTTTAACTTCTAAAGGGAGACAACCTTCTTGAACTACCGTAAATACCGTAAATATGCCCTTGTACAGGTAGATATTATAATAATCGTACCAATTTAAATCGTCGCACGTGTATGAGAAATTGTATGGATGTAGAGGAAACGAAAGAAATAGGTATATAAGGATCAGTGGCATGCTTTCCATGTATGCAAAAAAGCGTCTCTTTTGGGACACGGTGTGAGGATTAGTGATATAAAGATAGATTTTTGTATACAGTAGGTACCGCAGACAGGCAGTTAATTTGGTCTGTATGAATTATAATTGATATTACCTCACAATTATTATACTGTGTTCTTGGTATGTATTTACTTTGTAGAACTCCATATTTATAAGAATAAATAATGCAGTTTTTGAGTTTTATCAATACTTTATTAAAGTGACCTAGGTTTCAACATGTACTGTGTTTGTCTTGTAAAACCTCAAATATCGTATTTTTAAATTATTTGACTCATCAGAACTGTGTATTGTAGGTACTCGTAATAGTCGTAATCACCTGCCGTGTGTTATACGCTTTACATTGTCAATAATTATTATAATTATAAGGTATATAGGTACAATGCGTAGGTAACAAGATTTTTGTTTTTTTTTTATTTTTTATTTTTTTTTTATTTATTTATTATTCCAATAGAGCATACAGAATTAACACGAAAAACAATATAATGGAATATATTGCCCCACTAGATTAAAATCTGTTCTGGGGCAATACTAGAAAAAAAAATACATATATCAAAATACAATTTTTCAAATATGACTTAAAATACAATTCTTTTATGTAAACTTGAATAAGAGTTAAAATAATTCAAAATACATAATGAAATAGCATGTCATACGTCAAGTCATTTAGAATGTGCAAATAAGATTAATGTAAGAGTAAGTCAGTTATTGTATTATGTTCGTCAGGTCTCTCTCAGACTCCCTTCTTCTCCTGTCCATGAGCCAATTCGTCACCAATTTGTTTAAGTTTTTCCCACTTGGGGAAATAAATTTAGCAATATTTGGGATTATTCGATTATACATTCTTGGCCCAAGGAAGGGCCAAATTTAAATTCAAATTTACTTATTAAATCACATATGTGTTCATGACCTTATAAAAAAAACATTATTGTATATTGAAACGCACATGCCAGAAATGCGTTCTTTTAAAATTAAAATGATATAGTTATATTTTCATAGATTATTAAAAACATCATTACGAATAATGGATCATGAAATTATTATTCAATGTTTCTATCTGTGATTAACTAAATGTTAGTTGGAAGACATAGCATTTTAGCGATAAACTCGCCCTCTGTACATTGAATTGTATAACTGATATTTTTATTACACTGTTTTATTTTGTAATATTGTAACCAATGTACAGTGAATAATAAAATAAATAAATATCGGACCATCTTGTCTAGGGCCTACCTCTTTGCTTCCGCATCCTGTTCTAGGCCTCCAGCAGTGCTACTCTTGACACTCGATTCGATCCTAATCCAATTCCAACACGATTCCAATCTCAATCTCAATTTCAACTTCAAAACCGTACTCTTGAACCCAATCCCGCGCGATCGAAATCGTATTGAGATTGGCGTTCCAAAGCGCGGGATCGTGTTCGTATCGAGTTTGTTATTGCAATTTTAAAAATATTTTCGCTGCAAATAAGGAATAAATAATTGTTTATATGTCGCGTTTGTATGTAGACTACAAGAAACTGTAAGGAAGTAAACTTGAGATCCGAGAGTGGTATATGTATTTATTTTTGAAACATAAAAAAGTCAAACACATTTACTAATAATTGTCCTACTTAACAAATATAATAATTTGACGTAGCGATAATATTTTAGGATTATTTTTTTTCTGTAAATGGAACACTCATTTCAAATATCAATTCTGACGTTTATGCATTTCAGTGTTGCGTTGTTTGTTTGAATATATTTGGTTATAATTATCAAAAACGTAAGTATTATTTTAGTTGCTGATTAATTTTAATATCAAAATGAATCTATATGTATATTTTTTTAATTTGTTAACTTATAAACAAAGTTATATGTGAACTCCACGAGGGTGATTTGTAAATAAAGGTAGAACTAGTGTTGAAATTAAAAAACAAGTCAACTGCATGTTACACTAATATTTTAATTAATAATGTAGCAATTAATCTCATAGCGTCTTTTTTTAAATTTAAAATGTTGTTTTTGATAATAAATTAGTGTTATATTTATTTTTATTTCCATCAGCGTCTGGACGGAGTCCACGCATTCAAAGCAGACAGAGCCCACATCTACAAGCCGGTAGGAGCCCACTTGTAGGTACAAGCTGTTAGAAGTCTCCGCAACCAAACAAGACATTCTCATCTCGCCAGAACACAGGGGTTGGAACAACGAGAGCAACTCGTATTAATCGAAGAAAAACGGGTGAAAGCAGAGTGCTTAGCGGTGATTGCGTTTAAAATAGCTGCTGAAAAATTGGGGCAGTGTGCCGAATCTTTAAATGAAAGGAGTGCTGCCATTCGTACAGAGTCTGTTCAAGTATCATCAGCCTTGAGGAAGATTGCAAAGACAATATGTAGTAGAAAATAATTTTAGAATAGAAAAATACTTGTTTATTAAGCATGATGTCTTAATGGTTTTTATTTTGTAGGTACATAGTATTTTTTTTAAATAATTTCATTATCAAGTATAATAGTCAATAAAATTATTATGTATTACACAATTACAATTTTGTTATTTTTACAAACCTTGAGAGTTTACATATTCTATAATATATACATAGATAGTATATACATATAATTTATAGATACTAAGTTTTGTAAACTAATGTCTTAGGAGGATTTTGGGTGTAAAATGGTATGAACATGTCACAAATGATGCTGTGATACAGGAGAGACGATGGTCCTGGCTGGGTCATGCTCTGAGAATGCCCAATGATAGTGGGCCAAAATAAGCACTGTTCTTCCGTCGGCCCGAGCGTCCCTCTTTCACAATACACTGTTCCTGTGACAACGACATCTGAGCGCAGGGAATTTCGTGGGAAGAGGTGACGTGATTGGCAAAGAGACGCTCTGAATAGATGAGGCTGGTTTCTGCCCTGTTCTCCCGAGAGGAGCGTTGAGGGCGATGATGATGATATATATGTAAATACATGAAACGTGTACTTTCAATTCGTCTATGATGTGAATTCCACAGCTAATGCATGTCTGGCTTGTATACCTATGTAAGTCATGAGCTGCATAAACAACTTACAAAGAATTCTAAATAATTTACTCTTGAAACATATTTTTTGATATTCTGAAACACAACTCCTGAAACATTTCTTTTGATATTCTATGATTTACTACAAATTCCCCACCACTCATGCTAGACACATTTTGCGAATATCTTGCTATTCTACGCAAATTCTTTCGCTGACGAATATTAACTTGATGCCGGTTTTCCAAATTTATAAAAAAATAATGCCAAACGAGCCATTTTTTAAAGTAATTTAATAAATTACTTCTTCTCGATTCCAAAAAAGTTACTTTCTTGCGATCGTGTATGTAATGACAGTTAGTCGATTTCAACACAATCCCACGAAATCGAGTTACTGTCAAAACGACGTCAAGAGTACCAATTTTCAAATTTTACACGATTTCACATCTTCTTCAAATCAACACTCGATTCCAATACGATCCGGCGCTAGCGTCGAATTTCAAGAGTACCATTTTGAAATTTTACGATTTTGTGATTGGGATCGAGTATCCAGAGTAACACTGCAGGTCCAATGGCAATAAGAAAGTGGCGGGCCTGCACTGGAAGAGAGTTGCATCCAACAGAAAACTGTGGATGTACAAGAAGGAGACCTTTGTTTAATACTGGATACAAGAAGAAGGCTAAAAATGAGAAAGTAATGAAGGTAAAATAAAACAAGTCTGTCAAAGATGAGAATTTAATGAATGGATGCGATTGACTAATTTGAGATGTTTGGACACGCAAGGCAATTGAACGATGAAAAAATAATCAAGATAGCGAATGCATAGTGAAAAGTTGTGAAAATAGATTAAGAGCAATAAATTAAAAACAGTAAACGATTTTCAAATTTTTGTAAAACTTTCATAGTCATAGTCATATTTGTATTTCAAATTGCCAGTTGGCTGAAAACTTAATTAGGTAGGTACTAGATAATAATACACGCTTTTATGAAAATCGCATTTAATTAAAGGTTTTCGGAAGTATTTTTCGCACCCTTAGATTTGAATGCAACTCTACTCAGTTTTTTTAGTAAGTCTAAATTATTTATGTATTTTATTCTTTGTTGTACACGTTTTTGTGTTACAATATTTCAAATAAATACAAAGTAGGTATAATAAAACTATGAGTTATACAATTTAATTTACAGAGGGAGAGTTTATCGTTAGAATACGATGTCTTCCAACTAACCCGGTTATAAAATTAAAATTTAGACCATAAACAAGCAGTATGCAAATCTAAGTCTATACATGTATAAAAAAACATATCAAAGAAAAGCACAAAAATGATTAAAATTTAAAGCGATTATTTAAAACTCTTAGACACATATAATTTAATTAGTTCACTTTCATTCTTATACAGGACCCAATTGAGCAAAGAAAAATAAAAATATCATGTCTTTAATTAATAATGTTAATATCTACAAATAGTTGATATCAGTTAAATACCTAATGTTGCAGATATCCTCTACATTAGGCACTAAATTTTATTTCATTATATAATTTTTACGATGTGAGAAGTGCATTCAAACTAACATATTATTAAAATTCAAATAAGTAGACGCATAAAAATGAGACGCATAAAAATAAATGTATATCGTTAAAAGATTTTAACGATATACATTTAGATACCTATACACGTTTTAATTATTTGATGCATCTGCGAGTTTAATGTTAATATTCAATATCAAAATGATGTTGAAATCGAAAATTTAAATAAATAATGGAATTAAAAATATGAGTGTACCTACCCAGGTATTTAACAGGGGCAACAGCATAGCAAATTTTTATTATTACAACTATTTTCGCGAAAACTCTACCCTCGGCAGATTTTCATTTTGATCATATTTTGATCCTACAAGTGGGGTGGCCAGCAAAATAATTGGTCGTAATAAACATGCAATTGTCCTCGCCGTGCCAATCGTTGTTATTATTAGTCGCTAAATTTTAGATATTTAAGATATTTTCCGTTCTATCAAATTACAAGAAAACAAATATCTATCAATTTAGCATGTTATAGGTATATTTAATCAATATTGTGATCGTATCAATTACGATAGATAGTTTTGCTTTATGATAACAGGCGATCTAATGATTGTATTACAGATAATATCAATAAAGTCGGCGATGTGATGAAAGGGGGAAGTGTAATAATAGTATTCACTGTGTCGGTGTTTAGGTAGTAAAATTCCATAGCGAAATAAATAAAACAAGTGTTTTATTCTACTAATAGTAGGTATAATAGTACAAAACATATACCTAACACATTGTGGAGCAAACCATTGGGTGATGACGTTGTCTTCTAAACTTCAAAAATTAGTAAATATCGTCATAAGAAACATACTCTTGTTTAATTTCATGGTAAAGAACCCGCAATCGAGTGAATTGTGAAAACATATTTTGATCCGTAAATACGACCTTATTGCATGTTGCAATATATTTTAACCGGAAGGAAGTGGGTTATGTTACAAACCTTTCAAGAAAGGCTCACTTTTGTTGCAACGAATCTATGATCTAACAAAAACAGGAAACCGATAAAAACAATAAATAATGCAACTAGTAAAAAATATCTTTCCACTATATCTACTTACTGCTCTAATGCATTGATTGTAATTCCATAAATTAAGATATGACATTTTAATGTAGGTAATTAACGCCTTGTTAACTATGTTAATATCAAGTCATAAAAGTATTCGACATTCATCCAAATTAATCATATAAATATTGGCGTCTGTTCGAATGAAAGAGTGTATGATTTTTTTCCGTCCGCCCCTTTAAGGGTCGACGACCATAAACAAGTTTTATCTTATTATTTGTTTCATTCTCTATGAATTTGTATTGAATGTCAGAACCATGTACAAAATTATTATGCAGTCGAGAGCTATATTAATTTATTTTAAGTTCTATTTTTAATTTATGAATTTGTTTAATTATTTTTGTACGAAAATACGTCAAACTACACACAACATGACTGAGAGTGTTGACATGGCAGTAAAAGCATAGGATGAACAAGTGTGAACAGACGTGTTCACTTTCGATGAACAGGTTTGACCCTGACACTCTGGATGATCATCCAAAGTGAAGCAATGTGAATGCTACTTTAGTTATATTTGAGCTATGCAACAACGCCGGGTAAGTGAGTAATAATATAGTGTGTCGACATTTTGACAGCACGACCGGATAAAGAATCCCGTTGTGATAAAAAGCTGTCAAAATTCATTATCAAAATGCTAAATCTGACCTCGAAATGAACCACCAGCACCTATAAAATCGCGTCTCAACTAACAAATATCAATAAGCAAAGAAAAACATTGACCTTTATTGTGTTAACCTACTTAATTTTATCATATAAACAAACTAATGCAGGTTCAGGGAGAGCCAAAACAAACATGGACAAGAAGAAGGTGACAACGGTAGACTGCAGATTCTGCAAAGAGAAGATATAGCTACTGGTACTTGTATAGTATTTTCCATGAGAATAGCTTAATATTTTTAGGTCTATGTGCAAGAGCACACATAGAATTCTTTCTCAGGAGGGCCGTTTTTTTTTCAAGTTATGTCGATTTGAGATATCGTTTTATCTAGTAAGTGTAAGCTGTATCTATTTTATTAAGTGTAAGCTTCTGGAAAGGGAAAAAAGACGTAGGAAATTTATATTGATATGTTAGGCATTCGAAAAACCAATAGATAAATAAATTCATATTTAATTTCTTGATTAACATTCCCATGCCAAATAAAAAGGGGATTAAGGAATTATACATACCTACGTGATCGGTATAAACATAGCGCTCAGGAATATGTTCAATAGATAGTCAATAAATTAACTAATTACATGTACCTACATAATCAGCATTCAGGTTGTTCATTTTATATCAAAAGTTTGAATATATACATATTTGAAAAAAACTATATCGAATTCCTAACAGGTAGTTACATAAAGTGATAATATAGATAATCTTTTTTCTATTAATATAGATAGCCTTTCATCCAGCCCCTCTAAGAAGTTATAATAATCATAATCTTAAATTATACCTAATAAGAAATAGTTCTTTTCGATAAAATCTCATTGTATTTTGAGCATTTCTCGGTTAATACCTACATTAATTGTTTTGTAGATATTCGCACCCAAAGCAAAATTTCTTAATTAATCACAGCAATGATAAAAAATACAATAAATAAATAAGATTTATTGATTGTAAATACAGTTTGTCTAACCCTTCCACTTTCCTTACACTAGTGAATGTTCATAATCCTTCACAAAGCAAATATGTGTACGGAATGTTTTTCTTTTTATGCACATGAACGTAATCGCTATTCTCAAGTTCAATCAAAGATTCATTAAGAAGTGAACGCGTTGTTGAAATAAAGAAGAGATAATTCTATGTTGTGCGCGGGAAAAAATATGTTTACAACCTACCTAAGTATATAATTTTATGCAACTTTACATCTTGGTCATTTAGCGTATAGTTACATAGTGGAACGGTCGTCGTCCTAGTGGACCGCACCTATGAACGAAAATAAAAATACGAAATCGTGTTCGTACGATTTTTTAAATTTGACGTTTCTTGAATCGTGTTTGATTATTATTACAAAATAAATTTGAATTAATATTGTTCTATTTTTAATAGGTGTTCTGTGCTCTACTATTGATGATAGTTTTTGAATAGTTTTATATACATTTTACAGTGATGATGAACATAAAGTTAACACTTGTAGTGTTATTACAATTATTTTTAACAAATAGTTATGTTGTGGATACAAGTTTATTGGGATCTATTGTTGGTGGTGACAGAATAGATTATACTGGAAGGCCTACTGAATCTTTGCTGGGACATTTGGCTACATTTTTATCAATACAATGTAAGTACATATATCAAGAGTATTTATTATACCAATATTTATAGTTTAGTTTCAATCCTGTAGGGTAACTCTTGACACAATCAAAAACGATCTCTTTTTAAATTTTATTTTTTGAATGATTTGAGAAATACGATCTTGAACTTGTCTTGATCTTAATAAAGTAAAAAATACTGCGCTACCGCTGCCGAGAGATTAGTAGGTACCTACGCACGTATTTTTTACTATAGTCACTTCGCGCATCGTAGGATTAAGATAAAGACAAGATTAAGATAGTATTTAGATTGTTTCAGGATAAATCCTGCAGTTCACTTGTTCTAGAATACTGAATACATCTTTCAACTTATTACAAGTTTGTATTTTATCCTATAAGGCAATTATCTTAGTAAGCTAAGGCACGAAGCTCCCAGAAAAGAATAAGTTTCCCACTTTCTTCAAACATGGGATCTCATAGACCTTAGGTTTTTAAATATTTTCCGTCAGCCGATGTGCCGCATAAGTAACGCTCTTGCCTTTGAGTCTCTGGGTCCCGGGTTCAATTCCCGGCCAGGGCAAAATGAAGAATGACCTTTTTCAAATTGTCCTGGGTCTGGGTGTTACATGTATATGAGTTCGTCGGTATTTGAGTTCGTCGGTAGCCTGGAGGTAGAGTCTCGGTCTCGTGAACAAGGGGTACGTGGTTCGATACCAGGTGCCGGCAAACTCCCCTTTCACGACACAAGCTTTTAGTAGCTTACTGTGAAAGGTCTATAAGGTTGTATTTGGGTTTCTAACAAAAACCCAGATATATCTCAGATATTGGTAGAAATTGCCTAAAGGCAATAAACCCGCCATTTGTGTTATATTGTTTATTTCACAATAAAGATTATTTTATTTTATTTTATTTTATTTTATTTATTTATATCTTTTAAAAAAAAAATAAAAAATAAAAAAATAAAAAAAAATGTGTTTAGTGCATTGTATATATGTGTATCGTCGCGTCAGTACCTACCCATAATGCAAGATTGATATCTTAATTTGGGACTAGCTCTATCTGTGTGAATTGTCTATGCATGTTAATTTTCGAATGTCCTGTGAAAGGAAGGTATTCGTAAAACATTTAAGACATTTCGAATCAACGTTTTATTTTATTTATTTAGTTAATAAAGTTATAAAAACAAAAATTCTTTCATAACTTAAAATATGTCTAAACTTCCGTTGGCATGGAGAGGACGACATGCATGTTTATTGCATGTGTTTGATGCACTGGCTGATACACTTGCGGAAAATTCCGTGATGATATGAGTGAATAAATAAAATTAAAATTTTCAAAAAAGATATTATCGAAGTAAAATTTAGTTGTGAATAAATAGAAATGGCTTATATAAAATAAAGATATTTTTACATCTTGAATTCAGCGATGTGGTTTCACACCCATTCTGAATATCTTATTTTTAGCTGGCACGGAGAGAACATCAACTTGCATATTTATAACATGCAGCTGAACTGCTGGCTACCTCAATTGTGAGATATACCGTGATGAGATAGTATAGTAGTAGAAATTGCTTCGACAGTTTCATAATTTCCATGACACTAGATATAATATGTACAATATCATAAAAATAAACAATTTTGTAATAATAATTACCTAAGTATATTTTACAAAAATAGTATATTCACGTGGATTTTAAATACCTACATCGAATGATCCACAGAAAATACCAACAATGATAAGTATGTGAATTCAATTTTTCTTCTTAAATTTTCCAACTTATTTAAGAGTTGACCACAGTGTAAAACAATCCTTCGACTCAGGCTAAAATATAAGAAATTATGTAAATAGGTAATTTTAGAAGGTTATTTCTGTAGTTAAGTAAAAGCCTTTTAAATGGATATGCTTGTAATTTAAACAAATAATATTTACATTATTTTTACGGTTGTCCAAAAACAGAGATGATGCGATGAGTATGGATAGATGAAATCGAATGAATAATGAAAAATTTCAAATACTTATTGTTTTCCTTGCTATTGTCTAAAATGTTCTTGATTTAAATTTTTTAAATCAATTAAATGTTAGCGGGTAAGCGGTGTAACTAGCTGTCACAGTAGGTAGGTATATGTATAATAATATCTGCAATATAATTATGTGGGTATACTGTCCCTAATAGAATAATTATTATACCTACAAGTAAAGTAATATGGAATCATCTCATTGATTTATGCATTATATTTATATTTTATGTAAGTATGTTATTATGTAGGTACCTATAATTGTACCGGTACTAATATAACGTAATAGCTACAATGAACTTGAAACTTATAAGTAAGTACAATGCTTTGTACGTAATTTTGGTATTGAATAATGTAAATAAAATAGTATTAACGTGGTTAGATGGAAGAAATCACTATAAAGTGATAATCTCGCCACTGCATATCATCACATTATTTTTTATGTAAACTGCTTTGTTGATTTTGTTATGTGTATGATGATGTGCAAGAAGAATAAAATAAATAAATAAACAAAGAATGCAGTGATTAGTAAAATCCAATATTTTATTTGATATAAATTAAGCCATCTATCCATATAATCACGGCGTATCTCACAATAATAGGGTAGCTAACAAACCAACTTTGTGTAGTAAATATGCAAGTCTTATCCTCTACATGCCAACAAAAAAATACGACTTTCAGGATTATTGGCAAACCTCATGTAAAACATTCCTTTTTTTACAGGACACTCCAGAACATACAGAAATGAGTGGCAGACCTATGTAGCTATTCTTTGCCGACTGCTTCACGACACGGTTAAAAACAAGTTCTTCAGTTGTTTATTTATTCTGTTTGCATATCGTAATTATGCAGCAAAGATAACTAAACAATGTAAAATATAGAATATTCAAGATGATATTATACAATAGCTTTTTCATGTTCTCAAAGACTGTAGATTCGCTCACTGAATGCGAGAGACAAAATAAAATAATATTAATCATAAAAAAAAAAATTCAGCATTTTCAACTTTTCAGTTGCATGTAGTATGTTGGAAATGCACTTACGCTTCAACAAGCCTGCTGGGGCCATCTTCAGTAGGCTTAGTGAAAACACAATTAGGCACTATATGAGATGGTAGGCCCCACTGTTTTTAACCGGCAAAAATAAAATAAAACCAGCAAAAATAAAATCTAACTCAAATACGAATTTCTTAAAGTTTATATTCGAATTAAATTTCAAAAATAGATAGAAAAAAATTCAAATTAGATAGCAAAAATAAAATAAAACCGGCTAAAATAAAACCTACCTCGAATATAAGCTTTAGGAAATTTGTATACGAATTAGATTTTATTTTTGCCGGTTTTATTTTATTTTTGCAAATAAAAAAAGAAGAAAAATATTTCGCCAAAAAATCCAAATAATATTATTGTAGCAAGAATTTTCCTGCATACAAAATTACAAAACTATATTTCACAGATATCTGACATTGGGGCCTACCATCTCAATGAGTTCCCACAATTAAGGGTTACGTTTTCGTTCAAATGTAGACTACGTTGCGAGAACGTGTCAATTTTCGTAGCTACTTGTGTATTTTAACTACGAAAATTGACACGTTCTCGCAACGTCGCCTACATTCGAACAAAAACGAATCGAAAACGTAACGTTTAAATGTGTTTTGACTAGGCCAACAGGGATTTATTCTTATCGTTTCTTCTTTTGTACGTTCATAAGAGAGATCTCTGGTAATGACCTCAGTAAGAAAGTCAAAACGTAGGATTTATATGCGACTCACACGCGACAGCAGGGCTACTCTTGAAAAAACTAAACACGATCTTAATCTAGTCTTGATCATACGACGCACGAAGTGACTATTGGTCAAAAATACACACAAACCGATCGCGCGTTAGCGGTAGCGCGGTGTTTTTGACCATAGTCCCTTCTTGCGTCGTATGATCAAGATCAAGACTAGATTAAGATCGTGTTTAGTTTTGTCGAGAGTAATCCTGCTGGTAACTCGAAAATACTGAAGTGTATTGAAACTACCGCTTAAATCTACAAACATACTCGTAAAATATCCACAAATTTATTTCCAGGAAGAAAACTATTTGCATTGTTAATTCATTTAATAAGTTTATTATTCAAAAGTTTTAAAGGATTGTTTCAATATCACAAATTTTATATAATAATGTAACTTAGTCCAAATAAATTTATGATGTTGTTAGATGCTCTTATGTAAGCAGAACTATATTTATAACTCTCTACTAGTAAATCATAATACTCATTTCATTTATTTTGATCGAAAATGTATGTTTATTTATAGGTTTGTTTGATAGATGAGCATTCTTATAACTTCATTGTCATAAAATTGAACTTTTCAAAAAGTCAACATCGATCGTTAATAGAATTGTTTCTCTATTTTAAACCATCAAACATCCAAACAATAATAAGTAATACGACCTTAAATGCACTTTTTACAAGTTTAATATAATTTTAAAGAGTACGCATACTATCAGCATTACATATAATATTTATTACTTCATCTGTTTAGTTGTAGATATAATATATAGATTATTATAAAGATAATAATATTATACTCCATGATAGTGATAATCTCTAGTTCACAAGGTTATTACCAGCTAGTGTTGCAAATATTTTTCTCGCTTTGTTAATTAATTATACGCATGTTAGATACCCACATAGATAATAGTATTTGCAGAGGTGGTAATGGTTTTGTATATTATGTGATTGTCTGATTAATCTTTAAAATATATACCTACTGTATTCCTGTTATGAGGATGCCATCATAATACGTGAGTTAATGAAAAAAATCAGGATAATTGTATCATTTTATAAATATTCTCACAAAATATAGGTTCTGATATCTCATTTTACGAGTCGTTTCAATAACAATCTTTTTTATGTATAAATATTTAGTAAATACGATGTCCCAAGAGAAATCATTCGTTCACAAAATTTGCCATACAATCATAATAATAATGTGGTTGTCTATGCGAGTTTTCCCTTTATTTATAATACAGTAAGAAGTTGAAATTGTTTAAAATACCAGAGATGTTTAAAAGTTTGTGTTTTTTTACCCATCAGCTTTAAAATTCACTGTAGGAGTAACAAAATATCCAAGACTTTATTTAGACCAACATTATATAAATAATTGTTTAAGCTTTCGCAGCGTCTTGAATCGTTGATGTTCTCGGGTTTGCTGCATGGATTTCCGTCGTTCCTTATTCTAGCTTTCGGCTTCGATGTTGAAGCCATCTTCAGGAATGAATGTCATCGCGTTTTGTGTTATATAGTTCAAGCCACACCCATCACGACATGACAGCGCAATCCATAACGCACACATCGGATCGATAAACCATATACAGCACACATCACACGACAGTTAGTAGTAGAGACGACTGACATGCTCTCACTGCGGCCGTTAATACACTATATAACACAAAACTTAAATTCGCCATGACATTCATTCCTAAAGATGGCTTCAACATCGAAGTCGAAAGCTAGAAGAAAGAACGACGGAGATTCACGCAGCAAACCCGAGAACATCAACGATACAACATTATATAATTTTTTTTAGCCTCTTCGAGAATCGATGATGCCCTAGTCTAGTTGTGCATCATATATGGCAGATTCAAACAAATTTTCTTTTTTAATTATAAAATTTTGCAATTAAGAATAAAATATATAAAGAAAATTTTGCATGTATAGGAAGCTCGCCACTTAGCATTTGTAATATTATGATAATAAGGATGATGTATTTTACATTAATTTATTGTTACCGGCCAGGATTGATCGTGACACAATATAGTAATACTAATAAACGTCTTTTTCATGTACGTTATTAATATAAATTATTATGAAAATATTTACTCAGTATGTAGGTAATATTGTGACTTTTCTTGGTTTTATGATTTGAGAGACTTGCTATATGAAAAGGTTATCGAGTTATTCGTTAATCCGATGGTAGAATTTCGTTTAAAATCTATATGGTTGAATTTTATCTAAATGGTCGAATTTTATCTAAATGGTTTTCGTTCATCAACCTATATTGTGTTTTATTTTCCGTGACGTCGTAATGTTGTAATTAAAAATTTACCTACCAAGAAAATGTGCCTGTCCGTGTGAAGGAAACAGGGGTGTGATAAACTTAGATTTTCAAGAATCACATACATGAATCAAACAATACTGGACACGTAGTGAGTACCTACCACAAAAAAAACATCGTGATAATTAAGAAGCTTCGTGATTTTTTTGATTTTTTTTATATTAGGTAGATATTAATTTTCATTTTAAAAAAGGTGTCTATTTCTAACTGCAATAACTGCACATAATAAATATTTATAAAACTGTTCCCTCGCAATTCTATTAAAAAATGGAATATACCATCATGGCATACTCCACAAGTGCGGTGGCCAACGGACTCACTGCAAGTAATAAGCATGTAGATAATCCTCTCCGTACCAATTAACTATAAGTTATTGAGGATAAGTGGTATGCCTCGTCACTGAATTGTAGATGTCTTATGCATGAGGCTTTACAAATGACGAAAAGGCAGTAGAATATACAATATACTACTATACAGCAAATTGCTGTTGACCAGGAATACCTCTGGATAAAAGCCATATAAACTTTATTTATTATTTATTTATTTTATTTTATTCTTCACTGTACATTGGTTACAATATTTCAAATACATACAATGTATCATAAAAAATATCAGTTATACCATTCAATGTACAGAGGGTGAGTTTATCGCTAAAATGCGATGTCTTCCAACCAACTAACTGCGTAACAAACTTTCTTCTCTTGAAGAGTGCTCATTTAAAATATTAAAAAATACCTAGTTGATAATTTTCCAATGATTCATGTTATAGTCCTGAATGATTATTCAATATTAATTTAACACCTTGGATTACCTACTACTTATAATTGCATCATTATGTATTTATTTATGTTATCATAATTATTTATAAAATAACAATCGTAATATAGTAAATAGTTTTTACTTAATTGCAACTAAAGCCTATAACAATGAGAAGGAAACCCAGAGATGGTTAATTTATTAGAAATATTATCATTATTATATGTAAGTACTTTAATACAAATCTACCTTTTTTATTTCTTTATTTAAGTACTTAACTGCATTTGTAATTTATACATTAAATTTTAATAAGGTAAACATAGCTAATCAAAGGTCATAACTATAAAATATAAACAATAAAAACATTTATTGCAAGTATAATTATTACACTATACGAATTATAGATATCCTTACTCACATGATATTGCCAATAAATAATATAATATTAATTAAGTGTAAAGGGAAAACATTTATTTATATAGCTAGGTTCCCATTCTATTCTATTTTAAACATCTTTTTCAAAACATATATAGCTAGGTACCTATTCTATTCTATTTTTAAACATCTTTTTCAAAACATTTATTGCTAGGTCCTATTCTATTCTATTTTTAAACATCTTTTTCAAAACATTAATAGCTAGGTATCTGTTATATTCTATTTTTAAACATCTTTTTTAAATCAGTTTTCATGAGCAATTTCACGATAATCTTTCTATCTACTAGTATATAAATAATATACCATCAGAGTAGCTTCTACACGAGTAACCGTATGTACCTAATAAACTTGCAAGCTGTCCTCTTCGTGGCAGTTAATGATTGTGATGAAATACAGGTCTACCTCTTCATACCATATACAAAATAAATAAGATGTAAAATACTTTGTGAAAATAAAAAATTGCAAGAGTTTTTCTTATAAAAAAATGTATGAGCCGTTTAGCCCATTGATATGTTTGTTTCTGTGATATAGAAAAAAAATTCCATGAGTTCATTAAATGAAATGCAAATTTTGCACTAAAAGCTTGCTGATTATTCTGATTATCATACTAGCATTATTGCTATATTATAATCACAACGTTGCTTTGTAATCAAAAAAATATATTTTTGAGGTAGAATTTTCAAAGTATGTTCGATTTGCAAATACATGTCTTCATGATTTTTTAATTGTGATATCACGAGAAAATATTTTGGATTTTGATCTGTCATTATCTAATGAGGGGCACGTTTTGTAAATAACTTGATTATGTAATCATTCATGTTTACTAATTCTATTATATATTCGGCATTTACTTTGTAAAACTTCATTATATCTAATTATGACGTATTTAATAAAAATATGTGAATTTATTATTGATAATCAGACAAGTAAAATTATAGTAAATTCTTTTGAATACATATTCCATTTTAACCTTAATCGTGTCTCTGTTGTATATAAATAACAAGATAAGCCTATATTTACTGGGGGTACTATAGTAAGTAGGCTGATCTCTAGTACCTACCTACGGATTCAGGTTATTATAACGAAAGTGTACTTGTATATACGTACATGACATAAAACTAACATGTTAGTAAATAAAATTCAATGTAAAGAGGGTGTACGATTTCTTTCTTGCTCTATTCTATTTTCGTAGCAAAGCATCCAAAATCGAAAGAATTGTGACTAAAATTCATATTATAAAGGATATGACGTAAAAGTTGTAGGATACAAATAAGAACTGTCATAGGATTGGGCTAATAAAAGTATTGAGTTGAAATAAAATATGCTGAAATCAACATATAGCTGAAATCTAAGGGCAGCGTTAGATTTTCTGGATAATCTTTTAAGTAATATTATAAGACTCTGAGTTTTTAGATCTTTTCTGATCTAATATTATGTTGATTGTAATACGTATTTCTATTTTGTTGCAGGTGATACTCTAAGTAAATTACACGAGCCTGATTTAAAACGAGGATATGATGAAGAACTCGTCAGGATTCACCACTACGGAGGAAGACAGTTTGTATCCTACAGAGTACTGGATGCTCCACAACTGCTACTACAGTCCAGCACCTTCAACCCACTCCAGATGACAGTTGTGTTTGTACACGGATACAGGAACACGCCAGATGAACCATACGTCGAAGACATCGCCGAAAACTTTTACAAGAAAGGAGTCAACTTTTTATCGTTTGCATCAAATGTTTATACAAGTGATACCTATATAAAAGCAGTTAGCACTACACGCTATTTATCAAGAACTTTAGCTAATTTTTTAATGAACATGATCGATCAAGGATATCCGTATGATCACATTTATTTAGCTGGTTTCAGTCTCGGGGCGCAGTTTGCTGGATTAGCAGGAAGAATAATTCAAAGAGAAAGAGGGATAATGTTGCCGAGAATAACAGCTATTGATCCAGCAACACTTTGTTTCTCGTCCCCAATGAGTATGAGACTCACAAAATACGATGCTCAATACGTAGATGCAATTCATACAACAATATTAAGTTTTTCAGAAGTTCCAATAGGACACGCTGATTATTATGTAAATGGAGAAATAGAAATACAACCTGGGTGCCATTCAATAGCTTGCAGTCATTCCAGGGGGCTCATGGTCTATGCAGAATCCATTATGAATGAAACATCATTTATAGCTAAAGAATGTGATAGTTGGATGATGTTTAGCACTGGAAATTGTGCTTATAGGAAAATGTCATTCATGGGATTCGGTTCACAAAGCAATAGTAGAGGAAAATATTATATAAGAACTAACACTAAGTCGCCTTACGCAATGGGTCTACGAGGGGTATAAACTATAAATATTTGTTGGATAAAAAAAATTACAAGTTCTTGTTGTACAATCAAAGCTTTGTTTAAAAAATAGGTACCTAATCAATTTAATTATTATTTTTATAAGTGTTGTTTTTATGAAATTTACTGAATTCTGCCAGTGTCATGACATTATATTAGTTTCCTATTAGATTTAATTTATATTAGGTTAATTATTTAATAATATATAGGTATTTAAATAAATGAACGCTTTGATAATGCTTTTGTATATAAATAAATGTGATCTCTGTTTTGTGTTCTGTGTTTTCATTATTAATTCCTACAATAATATTAAGTAACTTTAATAATATTATTTACCTGTGCAGGGATAAGACTTAAGAGCATACACATGATTTTAAGATAATGTAAGTTTTTAATAAAAACTCAACAATTAATCAACTTTGAATAAATCACATACATTATATTTTCTTGTAATGATGATAATAATAATTCGATAGAGTTTTCTCTATATTAAAAATATTTTTCTATTGGCATTACTAATACATTTACTGTGCCATGTGAACAAGCCACAAGAGCATAGACAGTTCTGACAATAGCATCATTTGTCAATAAAATTTTCTATGGAATAAAATGTCATTAAGAATGGTGATACTTGTAACCTCTTCGCGGCGTTTGTCAACAAAAATATAAAATACAAGATATACTCGTTTCTTGCACGTTACATTTATTGATTAGGAAGTTGTAAGAAGTAATTCACGACATGCATTAATCTTTATAGGTGAAAGTATCTTTTAACACGTCAAAAATGGAACGAAATAAAGCTCCTTCCATGGGAAGGGGAGGCAAAAGCAAGATGCCCTTATATCCAGTAGACTTGTTTGCTTTGGGGACAAAAACTACGGGAGTATTAAACAGAGATGCTGATGCTAAAAGATCTATGCATAACAAACCTTCTACAAGCGGTAAGTGTTAAAATTCCGTCAAAGCTATCCTTAGACTGTTTCTGAACTACAATATTGAAGTATCAACAACCTGTAATCATTGCTTTGCACACATTTCATAATTATCATGTGACATGAAGGTGACGCTCTCGCCTTTGATTCATGAGGTCGCAGGTTCGATTCCCGGCCGGGCAGCCTAGAGGACCTTTTTTAATTTGTTTTGGGTCTGGGTGTTTCATGTGTTTTAAGCATTGTATAAATTTTATATCATCACGTTAGTACCCATAATACAAGATTCATATCTTAGAGAAAGAGTGTGGTGCGTCCGTGAGTATGGGGTTAGCAGCCAGTTGATCCGCACAATACTTTCCCGGGTGGTTTTTCCTCACCAAGGGAGTGAATCAAGGTTGTGTCATATCTTTGTGGCTATTCAACTTATTCTTCGATAGTGTTAATGGCTGAGAGTGAAAGGGATTAACGAGAAATTGTTTGTGAAGTGAAGGAAGCAGTTTTAGTGGTTTAAAAATGAATGTTACGAAGACAAAAGTGTTAGTTTTTGATAGAGAGAATGAAAGAACAATTTTCAAAATAAAGGTTGGTGATGAATGCTTAGAACAAATAAGTGAGTAAGTATATTTGGGAAGTTTGTTGCAGAGGATGGAAGATGAGATAGAGACATCAAAAGAAGGGAAGTGGGTATTACTGGAATGAAAAGTGCACTTTGTCAGATGTATACAAAAGAAATACGAGTATGGTTGAAGATTGACTAAAGTAGAATAAATGCAGTGGAGATGCGATTCTGAGAAGAATGGTTGGTAAAATGTTGTATTATTGAGTGAAAAATGAAGGTTTTAGAAGAATGAGCAATACAAGAGGAATATTCGTCGGTAGCCTGGAGGTAGAGTCTCGGCCTCGTGAACAAGGGGTCCGTGGTTCGATACCAGATGCTGGCAAACTCCCCTTTCACGACACAAGCTTTGAGTAGCTTACTGTGAAAGGTGTATAAGGTTGTATTTGGGTTATAAGGTACAAAGAAAACCCAGATATATCTTTATTAAAAAAAAAAAGTGTTGTAGAAAAATGTGTGTAAATAAATTACCATAGTTTGGGCATGTAGAACGAATAGATGATGAAAGAATGACAAAGAGAATATATACTTATTTGAAAGAGAGGGTGTGAAAAAACACGGGTGTTCCAGAACCATATTGCTTGATCTCGTAAATCAAATTTTCCAGGACAGATGTGTGTTGAGCAAAAG
This sequence comes from Athripsodes cinereus, assembly GCA_947579605.1. NCBI lineage: Eukaryota > Metazoa > Arthropoda > Insecta > Trichoptera > Leptoceridae > Athripsodes > Athripsodes cinereus. The sequence goes on along the minus strand of OX388321.1, from coordinate 19,052,916 downwards.
AAATTGGAGTGCGTGTATGAGAAATTGTATAGAATGCAAAAAAAGTGAAAGAAGTAGGTAAGAAAAGGTGTTTATGGCATTCCATTCTCTCTGCCTACCCTACTTGAGATACTGCTTGAGGGTATGTAATAAGTTTGCCCACTTTGACTTCTTAGTGTAGTCTATTGTGAGAAAGCAGTATCCTAGTTTGGGATTAGTTTGATTTGTGTTAATTGTCTATTCATCTTATGTCATTCAACCAATGAGATCTAAAATTAATGTTTTGTATTTAGGACAACAAGAGAGAAAACGAGACGGAGGACAAAGTTCAGTGCCACCACCTAAAAAACCCAAACTTGGTGGATCATATGGTGGTTCACCTGGAGAACCAAATAGCACTGCATTGGATATAGACCCTGTGGAACTGGTGCCTGCTGCATTAGCTGCATTTGACAGCCATAATACAGAAAAAGTGGTATGTCTGATACTTTGTGATGTAAAGAATAATGTAATTTGGATAAAATTTGTTAAAATGTGGGAGACTTATTCTGTTCTTGTTAAAAATAGTTCAATTGTAAATGTGATATATTTTCTCTATTAGGTTGGTTTACTTACTGGTGCCATAAGACTTCTTAAGAATCAGAGATGGAAGCCAGACTCAGTTCTGTCACATGGTATGATATATTTGGCCAAACTGCGGCCTGCAATGTTTGGCCTGGAACCTGTAACTCAGAGTCTGTGCGGACTTCTGAAGAGGGAACATGGTACAGCCTTTAAGAGCAAAGGAAATCCTCTAGTTTTTGTGCTAGCTTGCAGTCTTCTTTATGCCGGTCACAAAGATAGTAAAAACTGGCCAGATGCATTTATAAAAGTAAGTAATTTAATCTCTATTTAATAAAAACTTATAATCTTGATTAAGAATGCTCACTTATTTTTCTTGTCCAACATGTGCCCAAATTTGTGCATCTTCTAGAACCTTGAGTTTTTAAATTGTCATCCTTTTTTAAAAAATAGATAGAAATGTTAATTTATAATTCTGTATGTTAGAATTAGGTTTGTCGATAATAATCATGACAAAAATTAGTTTCTTTTGTGATATTTATTTATTCCACAAGCATATACCAACTGGCACAACGTAAAATTTATATAAACAAAGAAAACAGCAACAAAATATATGTCATAAGTGCACTCCATTGTGGGAATTAATGTAGCATCATTTGAACTGCTCACCTTTTATTCTTCTTTCAGGTTTACATAGAAGATGCTTTGAATGAGAGGTGGTGGGTGGACTGTACTTGGTGCAAGTGTTTGGTGGACAACATTGTGACCGCTTTCTCCACCATGGCTCCTCCAAGCCATCTTATGCCCAATGATAACAACACATTAGGTGAGAGTCTATTAAGACTAAAGGGGCATTCACATTTGTTCACTTTCAGTGATCACTCCGGATGATCCTCCAAGATGAACAAGTGTGAACGGGCGTTTCATCGCTAGTGATCACTAGCGATGACGGAGGAAAGAGATTACCACTCGTCATAATTTTGATGAAAGGTCCTTTCACTGAAACGACCATAAACAAGTTTTATCTTATTATTTGTTTAATTCTCTATGAATTTGTATTGAATGTCAGAATCATGTACAAAATTATTATGCAGTCGAGAGCTATATTAATTTATTTTAAGTGCTATTTTTCATTTTTGAATTTGTTAAATTATTTTTATACGAAAATACGTCAAACTACATACAACATGAGTGAGAGTGTTGACATGGCAGTGAAAGCATAGGATGAACAAATGTGAACAGACGCGTTCACTTTCGATGAACAGGTTTGACCCTGACACTCTGGATGATCATCCAAAGTGAAGCAATGTGAATGCTACTTTAGTATTAACTTGCATTTACAAATTTATAACAATGTTAAATTATTGCCAATTTTTTTTATTAAAAGTTAAAAAATAAGTTTTTCAATAATACAAGAGAGTTATCCAATATAACATGTGTTGTAGAAATAAAACTTTAAAAATGTTTCAATTGCAACATGTGTGTGTTTATTAATGTGATAAATAAATAAAAAGTATTTATGTGATGACAATAGTTTAGGTCTCTGTATATATAAACGTTTGTTTGGCTTCTCCAGGCACGCTGTCACCCTCTGGTTCTCCTCTTTTAGGATCTAATGAAGAAGAGAGTGACACTACAGATCTGGAATTCTCAGTATTTCCAAGGTGGGTAATCTTCCTATGGTTAAAATCTTCCATTAATTTGATTTATGTTTTTATTTATTACTTATTTATTTTATTCTTCTTGCACATTCTGTTGCACATCATCATACACATTCAAAATCAACAAAGCAGTTTACATAAAAAATAATGTGATGATATGCAATGGCGAGATTATCACTTTATAGTGATTTCTTCAATCTAACCACTAATTATTACATACTACTACTACTACTACTATACCATCACGGCATATCCCACAAGTGGGGTAGCCAGCAGATCAGCTGCATGTAAGAAACATGCAAACTGTCCTCTTCGTGCCAATATAAAATCAAGACATTCAGGATGGGTGGCAAACCTCATCGCTGAATATTCAAAATGTAAAATTCAATACGATTTTTGATAAAATAACATCATTATTCCACCAAACAGATATCTTGAATGTGTCATCAAATTAAGGAATAGGTCTCCCACTCTTTTCTGTAAGTTTTCGAGTATCCTGTAAAAGGCAAGCATACGTAAAACATCAAGTTTAAGGTATTTAAATCTTCAGTTCAGCAATGAGGTATGCACCCATCCTGAATGTCTTAACTTTTATTGCCACGAAGAGGATAATTTGCATGCTTATTACATGCAGTTCGTCCACTGGCAACCCCACTTTTGGGGAATGCTGTGATGGTATGTATGTTATCAAATTTTTGGTAACAAATAATAATATTTATTATAGATTCATGATATCTCCCTCAAGTGTAGTAGCTGTTACATGTAATAAAGACGCAGATCTTTAATACTCTAATTAAATGTCAACCTTTTTGAAATTTCTTTAGGTACAGCAACAGTTATGAGAGTGTTGAAGCTCTTGTTCTCGAGGCCATCAAGGAGCAGCTCGGAAGACGAGCTGCCCCTGATGCTGTCGGGAAGGGCTTTCTCAAGTTACTTGCGGCTACTTGTGGATTTCCTGAAGTAAGTATATTATATTTAAGATTATATTTCAGTGATACTGAATTTCTATGTATTATAGCACAACTTCAACGTATCACTTTCTTACTTACCTCTTAGTTCTTCAGTTGTAAAGAAATTACAGATCTTTTCTGTGGTAGTATAGTATGTAGTAGATAATCTAAATTATCTTGTTTTCGTCTATTTACCTATCTATATTTTGTATTCTGAAGTTATTACCTAGTCACAACGAGTTCCCTATTCAACTAGAAGAACAGAAAAATGTGTCAAATTTGTTAATCTTGTTATTTTTTCAGATTCGAATGATAGCGGCTTGCAGACTGGAATCTTGGCTTCATTCTGGCAAATTGTGGAGGCCCGCCCAGGAACTGCTGGCTTATGTGACCACCAACATATCTGGGTCTGCTCCCAGGGATCAGGAAGTACTGGCACAACTAGTAAAGATGAGACTCAAAACAAAACCATTGGCTAATGCATACCTCAGTTGTCTAAGGTAAAAAATAAATTCTACTACTATTAATCTATATTATTATCATGACATCTTTAACAAATGAGGTAGCTAGAGGAAGAATTGAATGTAATAATAATACCGGTCGTCACTTCCATGTTTCAAAAAATACAACATTTAAATAGGTTACAGAAAAATGTTTTTTTTTATGTAATATGTGGGTCACAGTTTCTTTGGTTATTATATTTACAATCTCTCGCAGTATTGACAAAGAGAAGTAAATATTCTCTATCATTCTGTTTGTTCATATTACCATAATAACATTTGGTAAATGAAAGTATCTATTAAACATACTGCATTTGATGAACATACAGATCTTTCTGTATATGATTGTCTTGTTGTTTTTTAGGGAGATGATATCTACTTGTCCTGCGACACTCCGCAGTGTAGTGCTACATACAATCTTCAATGAACTATCCAATGTGAGAAATCCAAACAGCATGGCTGCCATAGCCTCCCTCATACAAGCCCAGCCACAGGCCGTACCACAAGCCATGGCAGAAATATTTCAGGTTCGAATCTACTCATTATTTAATTTTAAATTTGAATATCTTGAACACATCTGAACATTCTGTTTGTTAGCATACCGGTTATCAAATATTTGTATCACCAAACAACAAAACAATTATATCAAACTTCTGCAATGATCTTCTGCTCTTTAATATTTAATATAAATGTCTATTCATTTAATAGACAAAGGCAAATGTAAAATTTACTGTTTTTCATTATATTTTGTGTATTGCGTAATATTTTTTCACAATACATTATTCGTAAGGTTAGAATATGAAAGTAAGAGGTGAGATGCAGCAACGTGGTCTGATGGAAAAGGCTTGTTCTCGATGAAGGGTAAATGAATAGGATCTTTTGTATATTTTTGTTTTATGTTTAATATAATAATACTTTATTGATCAGATAAAAAATCATGAGCAATTGGCGGGCTTATTGCCTGGAGGCAATATCTTCCAGCTAACCAAAATAATGTTTGATATTATGTTGACAATGAATAATATAGAACAAAGAATAAAAATAAAGGTTTTTCTGAGTGGAATGAAATATATTAATTTTTGTTTCAAATTCTCAGCATCAAAAGGAAAGTTAAATCGCATTGATTAACTTATTATAAAAAAAAATCTTAGAAGTGTGTCAAAAGCATATTAAGTAACTGTATGTTACAGGAATTACTAATGAAACCAGAAGAATACCTTCGCCCCTTGCGTGCTTTGACTCGCGAGGCTGTTCGAGTTGGAAGAGCCGAGGGTGCTCCAGCCCTGTTAGCACTTTGCAGAGGTTTGGCTGCTCACCCACCAAAGGAGCCGCCTCCAGAGTGCAGGGAGAGGATGTTCCATGCCATTGCAGACCTTTTCAGTCTCGCTATATTACTAACCGCTTCACACTCCAAACATTTGCCTGATTACAGAATGCAGGTAAGAAAATTTATTGCCATTCTTACTACACTCCAGTGGTTTATTAATAGAATATGGCAAAAATTCTCTTCTATCATATTTGTCATCACAGCACATCTCACAAGTGAATTAGCAAGTATAAGTGAACGTAGAGATTGTCTTCTGCATAAAAAACTTAGTTATTCTGGATAAGTTCATTGTTATGGTTTTTTGAACTGAACGATTCTGTTGATGATAAATAATTTTGACATACTTTCGTGTTACAGATTGCATCAATCCAGTGTGATGGTGTATGGTGGCTCCATGAATCAGCTGTATCTCTGTACAGGCCTCAGCCACAAGAGTATACCTTGGCCCTGCAAAAGGTACGACAAAACAAATACATTATATATTGCTTAAAAGACAAACTCGTAAGAATTAAAATACTTAGAATGAGTGACATACCACATCTTTGAATCGAAGATGATCAAATTGTCTTATACATAAATAAATTGTTAGTTTGATATTTAAATAAGGATAATCAGGATGAATGGAGAGTTGTATTGATTAATTTATCCTTTTCAGATAATGTTCCTTGAGAACATTGAGACGTACTGTAAACTAGACAACTGGCCCCCTGATTCTGAGAGAGCTCTGATGTTCAGGATCAGTTGTGAAGTGCCCTTGCTGCAGAATACTCTTATTGGAATACTATTCATAGGGCTCTCAAAGGTGAGTTATTCTATAATTATACCTATTTAATTAACTCGGTGTAAGACATTTTCTCACCACAGATTTCATCAGTTGCATGTCACTTATTTAATCTTCAGTCATAAATTATTTTTTGAAAAGTTATATTTGTAATCATCTATTGTATGAAGTTACAGATTTTTTTATTTATTGTGTAAAATTAACAATGAGTGACATGACAGCTTCATCTTTAAAGGCTTAGAAAAGATAATGACACTTAAATTGGTAGTTTTTCCAAGTAGGATTTGTACCCAAAATCTATCTGTTTTGAAATCCCCTCTTATAAACTTCAATTACAGCCTCCTGTGTAGGCATTGTCCCGGCATATCTAGTCGTAGGAAAGAGATGATACACCTGCGGGATACCAATAATTAGTATAAGAGAATATATAATATGTCAAATACTAACACATTTCTAATAAAATATGTTGCCAGGAACTCCCCGTGACTCCTGGAGAAGCTCTGGAGTTGTGTGAGCAGTTAGTGAGGCGAGCATGTGGTCTCACTACAGAGGACAATCCTCTCCCCCTGGACAAGACTGAAGTGGCTGACTATATCTTCCAGTTGTGCCAATATCATCATCCAGAGAATATAACTCTACCACAAGGGTAAGAAAAACTTTGACTTCAAAAAAATATAGATCTTTCGATAGTCGCATAAAAATTGTAGAAGATATTGTAGATAAATCACACTCTGTGTTCTGAATTGTGTTATAACCAATGTGCAGTAAGTAATAGAATAAACAAAGTTCCTAAAGTGGAAAGTAAAGTGTTAGCTTGATAATGACAGCTGAAGCCTCAGAAAGCCGGCTGGCGATCAACAAAATCCCATGGAAGCATAATACAAAAATGTTGTATTTTTTATAAACAAGAGAAATAAAATGTCATGTATAACCACCGTATCTCCGAAATTTAAGATTGTGGGTAGGCCCTAATTGGCACCCTACAATAGATACGTTACTTTAGATAAAATAATAATGCGATATTTTATTGATATGATTGCAGTTATGTGGCGCCATCGCTTGCCATAATATCCCTGTACTGGAGAGCATGGATGGTTCTGGTGATGATTGCAGCCCATAATCCACATACCTTCTCCCAGCAGACCTTTAACAAATATCCAACACTCAAGGCTCTCATAGAGATGTGTATTACAAAGTAAGATGATAATGACACTCATACTTCTATTTACACTCTATAAAATTATAAATACATTTTATATCTATCAGTCAGAAGGTAACCACACTATAAAGAATTTTGGTTAGATTGACTTTGTGTTGCAGTTGTCATCGTGCCTTCTATCTAATGACATATATACCTACATTGAAAACACATCATATTTAGAGGTAGCCATAGATAAAAAAAATAATGATAAATTTTATGAAAGAAAAAAAAGTCAATTTGATATAATTTGCATTTCAAAGCAATAGTCAACACTGATCCATAATCAGTTATAGCAGTAATTTCATGTTAATAAACGTGTTAGATAAAACTTTGAACAGCCATACCAAAAAATCTATCTATTATACCCATATGTCGTGTCTTAGGTGGGATAGGTAAAGATAAAGGAACTCCGTATTGTTCTACTCTTACATACTTCTTTCGCTTCCTTCACATACATCCAATTTCTCATACATTCACACCAATTTCTCTTACTCAATACACGGCTGTCATTGAGAATTAGATCTACGTGGCCAAGTCACATAGTTCTTGGATGTCTGTGCTTTCTCACATACCTTGTTTCAGATCTGAAAAATATATTTCAAAACGTTCAAAAACACACATTTCTTGATGTAGTTCAATATCCATCCAATATATAGGAACAGCATTATTTAATCCTCTTAGTTATTTTACTTTCAGTAAATGGACAAGCACAGACTTTGTAACAGAAGTAGAAGGTGAGAAGGCAGGTATCTTACAATTTGAGAGCCACTTGGCTGCGGCCAGCACCAAAGTCTCCATTACGGAACATACCAGTAGATTGCTGACACAGGTAATAGATTATTTGTCTCTTGTATCGAAACTGAAAAAGTTAAGAAAATTTAAACTTATCTATATAACTCTTCAATAGAACTTGTTACTCTACACTTGTTTGGTTAGCTGGAAGATATTGCCTGGAGGCTCGCCAATTGCTCATGATTTTTTCTGATCAATAAAGTGTTCTTATTATTATTATTACTCTATCATTTTATTTTGTATTTTTGTAGTTAATGGTGATGGATCCTACAGGGCCAGCTCGTCGCCCTCCTACTTCTGTATTGGAATGTCTGCAGGCTCTGAATAAGACTCTACGTCTAGGTCACCTGTTATGTAGACAGCCTGCTCTCTTGTTGGACATCATATCCAGACAAGGCACTCAGAGAGCCATGCCCTGGTTACAAGATCTGCTACATAATTCTGAACATTCACTCAGGTAACCCAATATTCAAAATCATTTATTGATCTAAATAAATCTAGCCATCGATCTATATTATCATGGCATCGCTTGTAAGAAGTAAGCCAATAGACTTACTGGGTATAATGAATACACAGATCGTCCTTATCATAATAAGGCTTTTAGAGACATATCATATCTCACCATTGGTGAAGTGAAAACAATTACATATATGTCTTAAATGTGATGTTGTATGAATTACCTTTTACATGACAACTTATAAAAAGAAGAGAGAAACTATAAAAGTATAGAGAATAAGTGGAAAGACCTTTAAAATTTACAGAAAAGAATAGAAGACCTACTCTTTGTCAGAAATTACATGGAATCAACCTTTTTTTAAAATTTCACTGTAATTTCATTAAAAATATTTTATTACATTTGCAGTGTGTTGCCAGTACAATGTTTGTGTGAATTCCTCGTGGGTGGAGGTGCGAGTGCACTCGGAGCTAAAGCTGCAGAGTTAGTGAGACATCTGAGACAGCTAGTTAGTGGCGCTGTTACTGTTAAACCTGTCATTGCATTCTTCTTACAGAAGCTCACTCATACGCACCCACCAATTAGACATCAGGCCAATAGGGTATGTTTGTTTTATTATTTTGTGTTTTACCTATACAAAACTTTTTTTTATTGTGTAATCAAGAACAGTTTTTTTAAATTCTTATTTGTTCAATGAATGCTTGGTAATATTTTGAAACAAAATATTGTAATTATGCAAAAAATATATAATTAATCATTGGATGAGTTTACAAACTTAAATTTTATCATATTAAGGCTTAGAAATAATAATGTCATTTTATTCACTAGTGACCTGTACGTGACTCAAACTCGCAACCCATCCTTTTCTTGAAGTGTGTCTCACCAATTAAGCTTCCAGGAGAGTTTTCAAAGTTACTTTGGTATGTCTCCTGGTAATTTAGAAAGCACACCTCACAAAGAGGATGGGTTGCGGGCACAAGTCCCATCCAGGGCAAATAAGGTGTCATTGTCTTTTCTAATTCATTGGCTTAAATCAGGGGTCTCCAAACTACGGCCCGAGGGCCACATCCGGCCCGCGGACAGATTTTGTCCGGCCCGCGGAGAGCTAGCATACTTGAAAACTCCTTTTAGAGAACACATTTTTTATAGCAAATTAAATTTAGTTTACTGAAGTATTCTAATTTTATGTTGAATAATTATTAATATGACATCTACATTGATATGGTCATGGGCTAACTACTCATAACATTGTTGTAGGCTTATTGTTATTGTTTTTGTGATAAGTTGGATAAAGAAACACAGAATTGTAATGAGTAAAGACATGTATAATATGCAGAAAATTCAACTTCAATATATAACTAACAAATTATTGAAATGAATCCAACTAACATTTTATACATTTTAAACGATAATATGGTTTTGGCCCTCATGGCAACAATGATAATATGGTTTTGGCCCTCGGAACTTACTGGAGTAATCAGTATGGCCCTAAGGCTGGAAAGTTTGGAGACCCCTGGCTTAAATGATAGTTTCATGTGTCAAATTTACAAATTTCAATTCTTTACTTTTTAAGTTATCAATTCATCAAAGAAAAATAGTTTTTTTTTATGTATTTAGAAATGAAAAGCAAATGATTTTGTTGTTTAATATTTTCAGGGTTTGAAGTTAGTTCTCCAACCTCCTACTGCAGAGGAGCCTACAGAAGCTGAGTGGGTCGCTAATGTATCTCCAGAGTAAGTACTCTGTTTCTAAAATTTCTACTTCAATTGATAAATTACCATACATACATACATTTTCTTCCCCTTTTACCCATTCTATCCAGCTACTGCCTCCTAAAGCCCCCATTCATTTCTCCTGCTTACAGAATCTTTTACCATTCCAAACCAATAAATGACTACTTCTATATCATCATGGCACATCCCACAAGTGGGGTAATAAATATCCAAGCTGTCCTCTCCATGCCAACAATAATGAAGACATTCAGGATGTGTTACAAGCCTCATCGCTGAATTTTAGATGTAAAACTTTATTTTTGCAGTTGCTTTTATATACTTCACATTTTTATCATTTTCAGAGAGTGGCTGATGATCATACCACAAAGCCGTCACTGGTTGGTGATACGAGAAGACGTTGTTGGAGCCCTAAGAGGTGCCTGCCTTGTGGAGACAGAACCTTCGCATTTGCATTACTACATCAACTTCCTGGGGCAGCATGCACAAGTTAACTGTACCACTGCCGTCCAACTTCAAGATATTGTACTGGTATGAAAATTAATACAGATCTTAAGTACATATAAGGCACTGAAGATGGATTAAGTTTGAAAGGCCTCTGCCGATTATAATAAATTCCGTGAAAGTAAACAATGTTTGTGTCTTTTTATAATTTGTATAAAAATGAACTTTCACAATGTTGACACCAACAAAATAGAATCTCTATTAAAACAGATATTTTGGAGTTAGGAACACAGGAATAACACAAATCTTATTGTTGGTTCAGCATACTCTTTATGGTCTTCAGACTAGTGTGAGCCTTGTAAGGAAATAACAAATTCATTTATTTATTTATTTAGATCAATTTCATTATAATAAAAACTTATCTATTTACAGTAATCGTGGTACCTGTATTTTTACACTCATGTTTTTTTGTAATGGTATAAACAGTCATTTAACAAACAGTTGTGACAATTACACATTTCATAAACTGTGGACCAGCTATAATATCTCAGATATAAATTCATCCATGACTAAAAATATTTTTTTGTATATATTTTAGGATTTAAGTCAGTTGATAGTGGAGCGCATGTCCATTGTAGCAGCTATCCTGCCTCAAGTGATCTCCTCTCCTGATGAGGAAATTAAAGATGAAACACAAGAAACGGCTGGGCATCAGACTCTACATGCTCTTAACTCCATGTTCCATCAGTACTTACAAATTGTAAGTTGTTATTATTATTTTTATAACTTTACATATATGTACATTTATATCAAAGTATTTCAGTATTTAAGTTTTATATGGAAACTCATCATATACCTACATTTATTGAAGTTCTGAGACTGGTTCTGAATTTATTGGTATTGACTATTTGTCTCCTAAAATATAATTAAATTAATATCTCTTTATATATTTCATTAAGGTAAGAGAGCCTCAACGTAAAGCCTATCACTGGTGCTCCAGCCAGGACCAGGTGCTGTTGGAGTGGCCCTCTGGGGAGGAGTGCACCATGCATATCCTTGTGGTTCATGCCATCATTATACTGTTAACATACGGACCTAGTAAATGTAAGTTGAAAGCTGACAAATTTAACTTCTATTGCTTTAAGTCAATTTTTAAGGTTGGTTGTAAGACACAAATTAGTTTGTCTTTTCCCTATATTGTTTATACCCATAAAGAGTTATTTATTTAGTAATGGGATCCTGATGATTTTTTTCTTTACTGTGCATTAATTACAAGCAATTTTAACCAAAAGTTCATTCATATTAAATATAATTAATATATAGAGGGCAAGTTTATTTCAAAGGTGCAATTTCTTCCAACCAGTCTAAATATTAATAAAAATAGCCACGATTAAAGATGGTTTTCACACCTGCTTAAGTGAAGATCTCGAGGAAAGTAACAAACACCTCATTGGCATAGGCTGGTTGAGGCTTACAAGCGCCAATCTGTAAGCACAAGGACACCGTTTATGCTTCTTCTTAAAGGGAGTTTCTTAATCATTTGTACTGTGCAAATGAGGTCTCTGTTAAGTAGGTACTTTGTTAGTGATAATGTCAATATAGATAAATATTAACTGTTAATTTTTCTGATGATTTTAACATTTTTGTTCAGTTGATGAGAATGAGGAACAGTTCAGGTGGTTCCTTTCCATATGGTTTGGTGCGAACAGCCCCAAAGCATTCCTCATGGACACTTCAGAAGAAGCTCTCCTATTTCCCGACTGGTTGAAGCTGAAGATGGTTCGTTCCCATCAGCCAGAACTCATCAATGCAGGCCTCAAAGACTTGGAAGCTCAGCAGCTTGTGCTCTTTATACAGAGTTTTGGAATACCAATAGACTCAATGAGGTAATTTTTGTTGACACAGATTCAGAAAATCAGATAAACATTTAATAAAAAACAGTCTTATCAAATCTTTTTAATAGGATTTATGGCTACAAAACTATGTCTAGAACTTTGTTGGATGGGTGCTAATAATTGTAGAATTTCGGACTTTCAAGTGGAAACTTCATAGTTCAAATTCTACTGCCAACTTACTCCACTTTCATGATACAAGATATTGCATGGTATTAGAGTGACTTGAGTTCATTATAAATTCACAAAACTCTCACAGTTTGTAAAAATAATATCCAAAGTAGTATTGATAACAATGAAGACTTTGCTCTCGTTTCATTCTCAACAATTCTTTTTGAAACACAGGGAAGAAACGCGCTTCAGAAATATTTTGAAATGTCTTATCATATTATTTTTATTCAAATACTTCAAGAAACTAGGGTGAAGAAAAGAATGTAATATCTCCAAATATTTTTTGTTACAGTGCCCTGTTGGAAGCCTTGGATGGTTGTCCTTTGGAGACAGTCTCTGGTTTAATAGTTGAGAGGGGCTACATGGCTCAACTGGTTGGTGTACAATGGCGCAGAGGAGCCAGGGGAGGCAATACCTTCTACAATGCGCTGGGCCTGCAGGAGCCTGTGTACCCTGAAGGTTAACACAAAAGTTATTAATAAGATGCAATAGACTGAATTTTCTCACTCTGTTTTTCAACATTTTGTTTTTATCTACATACCTAAGTAGTAAAACTATACTGCAATAAGCCTTGTTACCCATCTGGGGAATTTTTATTTGACCCAAGAATGATGTTCTATGCGTGAACTACGTTTCTAGTTTATAGTTCACTTGTCACCCAACATTTTTTTTTTTAAATTTTATTTCATTTATAAATACACAGTATACATTGATATTACAACAACAAAATAATATTACACATAGTAAAAATGCTCCCTCCATAAGCAACCAAATTCTTGTGCGGAGTGTTAAAAATGTTCTAGTCAATTACTGTGTATTTAAAACAAATAATCTTAGTATACAGCACGAGCACTGCTCAATTTTGAGGGTCAAGTATGTAATAAATGTGTTTTTTTAGTAATAAGGTGTGTATATAATGTTATTAAGTTGTAAATTTTACTTAAATAAAAAAATATTTGAATTTGAATATAATAATCCTAAACACATTTTCAAACATGCTTGCAATAAATATGAGGCTACCGATTGCTACATATATTGTTTAATATTATTTACAGAACCTCACATGGTAGACAATCCACAGCCTCCTCTGCCTGTGTTCAGCTTATACAGTGAAGAGCAGTGGAAGGAAACCATCAAGGGTCCAGTGCCTGAGAAGAAGGAACTGTTACTAGACCAAGTGGGGCCTCTCTTTGCCAGTGCATTCTTGGGAAATATTCCTTTTGAAGGAGACATCAATGTTGCATTTACTTCGCTACAAAAGGTATAGCATTACCTCTTTTATTTATTTTAAAAGATGAAACTAGATTTGTGACAAACCAAAATTCATCTCAAACATATATGTATACAGTTGACAACTGCATGTTTTGTGAAGACTGTATAATTTGAACTACAGAATTACAAAATTCAGCACAAGTTAACAGGTACCTTAGTTTACTTGTACACTAATAAATTGGCTAACCTTTCAGGCTATTCCATCGAGATTTTACCATGTAAATAAAAAAAATATAATTGCGGATAAATACAAAGATTTTTTTATTTATTTTTTGATATATTCGTATTGTGGGTAGATTCTTTAGTGCCCTAAAATAAATTATTTGTTTATACTATTTATTTATATGAGAAATTCTATATGAAGCAGTTTTACTGCAAAAATTTTCATGAATATTTTTCTCCTCTTTTCAGATTGTTTCCAATGAAATTAAGTGCACAAAGAATAAAACATTTACAGTGACAGACTGTCCATACATCCAATGTATTGTGATCTATCTCGGATTAATTTTAGAGAGCCCCAAGTGTTACCAGTTTGTAGGAGGATTTTTAAAACAACAACGCTATTCGTGCCCTCTAATGAGACTTCTGTTGAATTGTAAAAAGACTCTATTTGACGAACCTCTGTCTAAAGTAGCGGATACTTTATTGAAACATTATCAAGCATCTAATAGTCCATTAGTTTCAATATTAAAATCCTTTGTTGAACAGACTGCAAAGAAAAGTATTAAGCCTGATATTGAAGCCATACTAAATGAGAAAGGACTCGGAGTGAAAGCCAAGGAAACCGTCACAGTGGACCACTTAGTAAAAAGTAAGTTAAAAAGTGTATGTTTAATTTATTTAAAAATAATAATTGGTGATTTTTTGACCAACAACCTCTTTTGAGTGAATTTGGACATGTCTTAAAATATGTTCTTGTAACACATTCTTATATGGTCTTTTCAATCTTCAGAAGGTTTTATTATTAAAAAATGGAGTGAAAACAGAATTCAAACCCGGTACTTGATGTTTAAGATCTAGAAAAATTGACATTCATTATTTCTTATTTTATCTTTACAACTTGTCATTATTCACTGAAATAAAATGTAAAAACATTTGCATTTATTTTATAAAAATAACATTTAATTGAAATCAGAGTCATAATTTTTATTATCAAAATATAAATTTTTGGAGTTGATGAGTCAAACTATCTAGTTCATTTTTTGTTTCTCAGCTTTAGAATCTTGTCCAATCAACATGCTGGAGCAAATGGGGCGTAGTCTTATTGAAAAGCACGATACCAAAATTCTGATGGACGCCATGGTGAAAATCTTAGAAAGACAACAAGATGGATCAGTTAAGAAGGTTAAAAGTGAGCCGGGAATGGAGGGTACCGTGTCTGCAAGTTCTGTAAACACTTTGGGGGCAGGAGGAGATGCAGCTGGTTTGATTATAGACTGGATAGCCAACCTACAACCAGAACTGTTAGGAGATGATCCTAAAACACAGGTGAAAAACCTCAAAATAATATTTAATAATAAAATCCTAGTTATCACAAAATAAATTATTGTATGTACTGCCGGTTTCATAAAAAATAAGTCTCTTTTTGTACTCTTTCAAATATTACTTTTATTGATAATGCTTATTGTTGTTCTGTTTTCAGATGAAGTTAATGTTCAGAGCTGGTGGTTTCCCTTGGCAAGAGTTGCTGGTCGCTCTCTTGGCTCATAGAGCTTCATGGAGGACCTTACACTGTTGCATATCAACTCTTCTGACCGACGACAGGTCTGTTTTATTACATGCATCGTAAGACTTATTTCAAAAAACTAAATTTTTCTTTTTTCATGATACTCTGGACTGTTTGTAAAATATAAGTAACATGACAACAACATGCAATAATTATAATAAAAGCCTATACAGTTAATTTTGAATTGTACTATTTTGTAGAAAACCAAACAACAGCACATTTGAGAAATTATAACATAACATCTTGTAAACGATTGAGTCTTGAACCTCAACAATATACTGGCGACACAGAAAAAGTATTCAAAACATAGTTAGCCAAATTTGTTTACCTAAAATGTAACCACAGTTAGTCAGCAATCTTAGTATTAAACTATTTTTTGATTCATGGTCAAACACTTTGTAAATGAATTTGGTATATGATTTCAGAGAATGGGAAGCTTCCACAGTACTGGAATTGATATCCACATTGATAAAGAGTCCAAGGATTTGGCAAGGCAGAGATAAGATCACTCCCAAGCATCACACTCCTGAGGATATACTTCAGTTGACACATGATCAGGTACGTGATCACCAAATATTAAATATGGCGTTAAATTTTAAATTTACTTTAACCTTTTGATTTCCGAGCCCTCCCGATTGGAATTGTGCCCTCAATACCGCGTGATATTTATAATCCACTTTTTTAGTTTCAATTTACTTTATTTAATATAAAATTGCATATCATAGTCACATTGGCGGGTTATTTGAGCTCCTTCATCCTTCTACTAGCATCATGTAAACAAATAAGACATTAAAATCTCAACGCACTCCCATAACACGGGATATTTGAACCTCAAGTGTCCTCGCCTAGCCTGCGTCATACATAACAAAGATAGTTTATAGTCTGTTCATGAAAACAACGGTCGATTGATTTTTTTTTTCAGTGTACTGCACACAGTTTTTTATATTATTTTATTTTTTTACTTTGTTTTATACACAGTTATTTTTCAAAACTTCACTGAGAATAAAAATAATCAAAACTGTTCATAAATTTCGTAATCGAAAAAATGTTTACACTTGTGTATTGACTACTAAGTAGTATTAAAATTTTGTTAAGGGTCAAAATAAAATGTAAAATAAGCAATAACATCAATTGAACATAAATATAGGTTAAATAATTAAATTAAACCAATCCACAGTAACAAAAGTGACAAAATAAATAATATAAATAGTATAACTGATTGAGTATCAAAAATGCCACGCGTATGATACAATTCGCGCGAACGTACTATAATGGTAATGAACGGCGACTGATTTCCGGCATGTACGCTGTCAGTACTTTTATAAATCGTCATTGTGACGAAATTCGTTGGTACATCTTTACCGACTTCACAGGAATGGATAAAGGATGAATGTAGGTATATATCGGCACAGATTTAAATTTAAAAAATCCAACACAGATGTCTCTGGGAGTGTCGAAAAATCAAAACCGATATATCACGGGTGTGGATGTCTAAGGTAAGGAAATGTCACACGTGGATGTCACGGCTGTGGATTCGAAAGGGTTAATTAATATAATATAGAGCCTGAAAGCCATTAGGACTTAAGTGCATTTTTGACAAAAATGCCAAAGTTACGAAAAAAGCGAAAACAACACATAAGTTGTGAGTCTTGAGTACAGAAATTCTTAGGGTCTATGTAATAAGCTGTATATACTATATACATCTTATTACTAGTAAAATGTCGAGATTTTTTCGATTAAAAAATTGAATTTGAAAATGGCATTTTAGTACTTAAGCCTTAATGGCTCTCAGGTACAGATATTTGATGTATAATAGAAAGATAACTCTGTTTGCCACATACTTGAAAAGAGACATATGATGAGTTGTGTTTTTAATGAACTCAAATACATATACATAATATATTTACAATGACAGCGAAAAGGTTTTTTACTGTAATGCTGTTCATTGTTTCATTTTACAATAAATAAATAAATAATAATAATAAACTTTATTGTACAAAATATTTAAACAAAAATAATGAGATTACAACATGGTATACAAATATTTTGCACAGTGGGCGAGTTTATCGCAAGGACGCGATATCTTCCAACTAACCCAATAAAGTAAAACAAGATAAATTGAAAACATATACATACATACATATCTTCAAAAACTCTCAGCAAGCAATTTGTTTTTGCCGGGAAAATGAAAAGAAAGTTGGAGACTCTGCCATCAAAATAGTAACTCTCGCATTAATAAGTCACAATATGTCATTATTGTAATGACACCAGGTGGAGTAAATTGATAGGGAACCTTGGAATTCCAACTTATCAGATAGATGACTTGCTATCTCTTTTAAAAAAAATAATATTGTCATTTCTTTTTAGATCGGTGTACTGATTGGTTATATCCTTGAAGAGGCAGGTCAGTGTGCAAATCATGAACAGGCTTGTCTCAGGATGGAATCTCGTCTACCACTTCTCCTGGAGAGCCTGCAGGATGATTATTCCCTGATGAGTGCCATCTCCTGTCTGGAACAGAGACTCCAGACTCCCAACTCCACTGTGCAATCATTCCTGTTGCTTCTTTACATGCGGGTGCCCAAGATACTGAATCTGCTGACAACCAAAGGGAGGTTCCCCATCAGTGACATTGTATCAGGAGAGAATGAAGAAATGGAAGCTGTCGGTATGATAATTCAATTTTTTTTTTTAAAAAGATATATGTGTCGCTGAGTTTCGAAATCCGCTATAACACATACATTTGAATGTGTTATAGCGGATTTCGAAACTCAGCGACACATATCTGGGTTTGTTATAAACCCAAATACAACCTTATACACCTTTCACACTAAGCTAAAAGCTTGTGCCGTGAAAGGGGAGTTTTGCCGGCACCTAGGATCGAACCACGGACCCCTTGTTCCGAAGGCCGAGACTCTACCTCCAGGCTACCGACGAACTCAATTTAGTCCTTCATTATTTATTCCTCTGTATCTCTCTTTATCTTTACCATCTCCCACGAGTAGGGTAACTAGGGTACGTCACATATATATTGTCCTTTTTTGTGCCAAGAAAGATTTGTCAGGGGTATAGCACACCTCATCACTGAAATGAAGGTGTTAATGTCTTTTACTAGACGTTTTACAAACATCTGCCTTTTATAGGACTCGAGAAAACTTTTCTTTTGTGAATATCTCACAAAAAAATTCTCTGACTCTTTGTTTAAAGCACAGAAAGATCCATCATTGTATCATGTGTATTATATTGTTTTACAGAATCATCTACAAGTATAGTGGACAAGATCTCACATTGTATGTTCACTGCATTGGCATCGACACCACATTCCAAGGAGTGGCTAAAACGGTATTGAGACTATATATTTATTTTAATCTGATGTGTATTGTGCCTGAAATTTTATTTTTTCATTTATCAGGGTAATTTTTATTTGTACAAGTCACAATTTAAAAACAAAATTTCATGTTTACATTTATAGGATACCCGGCTTAGAAGCAAGTTGTCGATCCCTTTGCAAACAACATCCTCGTCTAGTATTGCGACAGCTCGGTCTGCTCTGTACTTTGCTCAAAGGAAGATGTCACCTGGATTGGCCACCATTTAGAAACGCGGGCCACGCCACATACTTCACACAGACGTTGGGAATGTTGGAGATGTTACAGCCACTTTTATTCCACTCCATGTATAGGAAGAGACTTCACGTTACGTTGGATTGTTATTTTGCTCTTATTAACAACTATGGTGATATGAATGTGGGACAGTTGATACAGAGATTTGCCTCGCTGCTTCAAGCTTATATGGCATATGATGCAGCTTCAGCAAATGATTATTTACGTGATCATCATCATATTATCAGGTACAGAATTATTAGTATTAATTTATGATACAAATTATAGTTTTTTTTTTTATACTTACACTATTGTAGTGAACAGGCAACACTAAAGAGTATTGTGGTCAGCTGGGATGACGTCATTTATTTGATTGTGATAAGAATTATCACAATCCAAGATCATTCTAGTTCTCTTTGCCTGGCTGACCACACATACGTTTTACATTATCTCTATAAAATCTAGTGTAACATAATTCGTAATTGTAAAACTGTTTTTAATAATAAATCATCTTTAGTAATAATCGCGAGTTTCATTACACACATTTGGTAAGTCACTTTCTAACCTTCTGATCTGGAGTAAATCTATAAATTCTTTACAATCTTACATACTTGCCATCCCTACCAGGGATCTTCACACCCTCATATCACTCTACTACCCTAATTTCTACACTATGGAGAGTAGCTGGGAGATACTTTGAGTAGCTGATGTTACAAAAATTTTGTACAAATTAATTTATTTTTCATCCAAAAGATCCTCTATCTATGCCATCCATTATCTATGCCATCAATAAATGAAGTTCTATTCTTTCCTGTGACTGTGTGAATATATATGAAAAAAAAAAAAAGATTCAAAGGCTTATATTATATGCGAATGCTTTGATTTTCGTATTAAACTGGTTATTTGCACTTACGTTTGTGAGTTATATGTAAGATGTATCACGATCGTGAGATGTATCATGATACATCTAACATATATATATATATATATTATAATTTGTTTCATTTTATTTTTTATTATTCCAGTACTCACCCTCTGCTGGCATCACTGAGTATTGTAGGAGCACCCTCGTCCCCCACAGACAGTAGACCACACTCGGAGCAGTCTCCACATAATTTCCAAGACACTTCGACCACCTCATCTGATCTGTCACCACTATCTGTACTTAACAACATCATTGATTCTACAGTTGATACAGACACTGGTAAGCAGTACAATTCTGCATACAAAGAGAACAGAGAAATTACTAAATATTATTTATGCTATCATTATTTTGGGGTGTTTTATTTTTTGTAGTGAATGTACATTTTCATAATGGGTGTTGATCATTTTAGAATCTGATTCAGGAGTTTCATCGATATACATATATGATTTATTGGGTGTTCTGTTTTCTTGTATTGTAGTAAAATAAGGAGACCCTTTTGAATAAGGAGACTTTGTGTTATATTCTATGTTATTGTTTTCCGTAATGATTGTTTGTCCCACAAGAAATGAATAAATAAATAAAAAGTCATAGTATAGTTAACCAGTGAATGTATAAATGAATGAAATAAGTAAATGGTTTTGAACAATATTTTTTATTTAAATCTCTTTAAAAAATTGGTTGTCTACATATACCATTGTGATATGTTTCATAAAATATTGCTTTCTTTTTTCATTTCAATAATTCTTTATTGTTGATACAACAACAATGCACTGTTTAAGAAAATTTTACAGTGTGAAGAATGTAATTGGGCAATATAACATTGTTCCTTTTGTGTGTTTGTATTTAAAAAAACTTTTTTTTCAGGTCTAGCAACCCTAATGAGGTGTTTGGATGCAACAAATCCTGACTTGGCCATAGCTGCTCTAGAAAAGTTACCAGAGTTAGTTGTTTGTATGCAAGAGCATGCAACACAAATATTATCCAAAGTTTTTGAACTGGGAATGCGTTCTAAAATCAACACAGAAAGTTACATTATCAAGTGTGTCCTCACACTCAATGCACATCGTGGATGTTAACAAGTTTAAATATTTTGTTATGTCAATTGTTATTGTTCTTAAATGAACAGGATGATGGATTGTGAAAAAATATATTTCATTGTTGCACGGAAAAAATATGGATCATAATTATAACCTTGACAAAATTTTAAGAGACTCAAAAAGAAACTATTTATTGTGACAATAAAAACATTGTTTGAACAATTTATTTTATCTTAAATAATTACTTAAATATTGCTTTTATTATATTTTGATTCAAAAAAATTGTATCATTTTTAATGTTATGATAAGCATCTAATTTTATACATTTCCTAAACTTGTAGTTTGAATGCAATAAGGATTTAAGTGTAAATCTAAGATGTTTTGTTCTCCTATAATATATATAAATTTTTACTGAATTATCAGAATATTAATTGTCGGTTATAGTTGTATAGAGGAAGATGTGGTAGCCCAGGATACTTAACAGCTTAAGTGCAAATAAAAACAAAATTTATGAATTCTCGTATGTATTTTGAAATAAAATATAAAAACAAATATAATAAATGATTGTAAACAAAAATGGTGAAAATGTTAAAATTTCACTCTTTTGCGCTTCACGAGATTGTGACGACAAGCATTTCTTAGTTGCATTTTGCAAAGATGATAACTGCTGCAATATATTGCTTATGTTTGGTGATTCAAAGGAAGATTGACCAGTTAAAGGCATGTTTAAATTACCATTCTGAGATGTCGATGAAAGATCATTAATTGATTGCAGATCTTTATCAAAAGTTGGCATCTCTGCTATGGTAGTTACCAAAGATGGCAAATTATTAATGTGTGTAAAAAACTTTTGATCAAATTGATGAATTCCCATTCATTTGAACCCACTTTGTTCTATTTAATCTGGTTGCTTCAATCAATTTGGGTATGATATTTAAATGTACATGGAAGTGAAAAATCAAATGAGCACATAGTAAGAATAAAGAATTATCTGTAGTACTAAATAATTAGAATACTTACATTTTCATAGCTTTGATCTTTAATGAAATTAATAGGAGCGTGCCAAAAATAATCTCTGGAAAAAATCTTACATAAGGTAAACAGCAGGGCTACTCTTGACTAAACTAAACACGATCTTAATCTAGTCTTGATCTTGATCATACGACCACGAAGTGACTATTGGCCAAAAATACACGCAAACCAATCGCGCGTTAGCGGGGTGTTTTTGACCATAGTCCCTTCATGCGTCGTAAGATCAAGACTAGATTAAGATCGTGTTTAGTCTTGTCAAGAGTAACCCTGCAGGTACGGAACAACTTAACCTCCCTTTAAAAGATATACTTTATGTGATAAATTAATTACATTTAGATTATAGTCAAAATGAAATACTAACTGACAGCTATAAATACAAAACCCATTCGATAAACCCCAACATATTTTACAAGAATTAGACTCCGCACCTTTTTACCAAAATATGCTTTCCACCGTGGCAGTAAGGTCTATAGTCCTATGAAAAGAATACCACGTGAAACAGTAACACAAAGTGATTGTCCCTTTCGCTCTTGTTGAAAGTACACAGTAAAAATACACCTCTATCAATCTTAAAACTTAATCTAAAACCTTAGAAAGTAATCTGAAAAAATATTACAGTCTTCAACTTATCAACAATGTGTGTGATAATCTTAAAAATAAAACATTCAGTTGGTACCGTTGAAAGTAATTTTGAATTTTTAGGAATTCTCATGATATTCCTAAAATTTATGATTAAGACCAACCACACTCAACATTTTTTTTTCTTCGGGCTGCATACACATATTTGAAAAGTTACGCGGGTTGCAACACTATACTGTTATAACGAAAAAAAATCATGAACCCTTTTTAAGAAAACATTTTTGAGATTTTAAAAATTGAACTAAAACAGAATAGTATTAGAGCTGCATGTTGAAGGACGGAAGTTAAAAAATCGGAATTTTAAAAATCGTAATAAATGTGTTTAGGGCCGCACATAAAACCTTGCCAGGTCGCAAGTCGAGTATGGCTGATTAAGATTGTACCAGGTATAACCTAGTGTAAATCTATTCACAAAACTCGGATAGTTGTGTGTACAATACTTTTTTGTCAGAAAATAATTATATACTACACCAAGGATTATAGGATTTATGTATATCCTAAACATATTGAATAATTTGCATGATAATGCTCCATTAGATGAAAAAGAACATGTTTTAATTGAAAGACATCAATATAAGTGTTGAGTTTTATATTAAAAGTAAAACATCCATTGTTGACTAAAGGTACGAGAGTCAAAAAATCATATTATCAATTTATAAAAAAAAGATGAAACAATATTGTGACCGAAATATGAAATCATTATTTTACCTGAATTGTTAATATGTAATAGATTTTAAATTTGTTTCATTTGATTTTCTGTTGATTTACATGTTGAAAATAAAATCACCATTAAGGTATTTGTATTTTTTGTATGTAGTTGGATTGTAAATATAAAATTAATGTATTCTTAAAGAAAATAAAAACATAAGTGAACAATATACAAAATGTTTTATTTCAGTAAATAAATATTAAATAAGTACATAATTATATAATATATTGTGTAAAAATACTGTATTTTTAATTAATAATGTAAAATTATTAATACTAATTTGATAAATATATTTTTTATTTACCTTTAAAACAAAGCTTTCCTTCTGAATAACTTTTTTTTTTAAATTTGTTCATACTGGGATAAAATGGGTATTCCAGCGGTACAAACTCAGTGTGTGTAACAGTAAAGCTGAGCAATCTGTACCACACCTATTTGGAGTGCCCAGTCACAGGCACAATCATATTTTTTACACTTCTTCAGCTCCCGTACTGATAAAGATATCAAACATTTATATCTTATTTCTAGCATGAATTTAGAGACCTTACCAGTCCCTACTATCTTCTAAATCAGCAAACATCTTGTCCTTGATTGCTTTCTTTGGATCCTTGGTGATTTTTGTTGGAACGGCACCAGCCTTACCGAGGAGATATTCCAGCTCTGTAAAGCAATAAATATTATTTTTTAGTTCTTCCTGTGGCATACAAAAATCATGAAGGAAATAATGTTTCAACAGACAATACATCTAACATAAAATAACCTACTACAAATATTGATGTTTCGACTAACCATCTTTTGCTATATTTGGTCCTCGGCAGTCAATTGGTCCCACAATTTGCTCCTTCAGCTCGCCCTCGTAGTACACAAACATGCTGGGGAGATTCCTCTCTGGGTAATTTGGTATACAGGTTTGTGCTATTGCTTTCAGGAACTTGGTTTGTTTGAATTTGATCGCTAACTCTGACAAGTGCTGATTCAAAAGAGCGCACAGTGGAATTCTGAAATAACAACACAATACTTATTTGTGTATGTTTGAGTTTTTCCACAGTGGTGTAAATATGTATCATAAACAATTCCCACCTTGAATAAAATACAGATTTATAGAGAACTAAGGTATTGTCTATGCAAAGTTAATTTCAGATATAAATTTATTCATAGCAAAATTTTCACATATATAAATCTGAAATATAACCGCTGAGTGCACTTCACCAAATATAAAACTCACTTATAATTAAGTTTCTTAGCAGGATACCTATATGTGATATTCATGGAAATTGTATATAATTGTCTCTTTTTTGTGCAAAAGCTAAATTTTATCATACCCTTGCTTGTAGAGATGTATGACAACCCAAATATCTTTTCCAGCATTATTGACTTCCTGTACATAATCTATGCCTGATATCTCCTGGACAGTACCAAACTGTGGTTTAGCTGCTAAACTCTTCATCTCGGCTATTCTCTTTCTTCTGTACTCTTCAAGGACTGCCTCATCCTCTGAATCTTCCAGTTCATCTAATTCATCAAGGTCCAAGGTATTCAACGGCTTTTGTTCTTAAAAAAATTAAATAGTTCATGCAATGATAATTTTACATTATAGCTAAAAATGACACTAACCACTCTTACTGTCAGTTGTCATAACATAAAAATGTGTTAGAAGTTGTTTGCCTCTCGAATATTTGACAGCTCTATATAAAAGATCATGAGGTTGTTATTAATCTACTGAGTCCTTTTTCCAGATTTCAAAAAATCATAACACCCAAAAAACCTTCAAGAATTGCAAAACCATGTATCCGTTTGCATATAATTCGGACTTTATTATTTATGTTTGCAGAAAAGAGATTACTTGTGCTATTTTGAGAAAAGTACGTTCTAGAAAAATAACAGAAAATGTAATGATGGGACAGACAAAGACATTTTATTCGCTGACTTTAAAACTATATGACATTAGAACTAACTTGAGTTCTGTTTTTCTTGTATAGTTTCTTCTAACATAGACACAATTGTATCTTCTGATATTTCCTTCTCCTTTGGTGGAATAATGCCCTTAGCTCTCAAGACATCATTCCATTCAGTGTCTTCATTTGGATTCTAGAATATCAAGAGAAAATAATAAAATATAGTATAAGCCTGCAAATATTATATGAAAATTCACTCAATGCATATTTTCTCTTTCATTATAAATCTAGATGAAGATTTAAAAATTGAATTAATATATTGAGATAAAGATTTGGCGTTATAAGATGAAAAATATTACATTTATAAAAAATATGAATGAAAGTCTTCGAAGTTGACAAGGTAAAGTACATTTAACCAAATATTATAATAGTTCATTATTTTTATGTTCATTATACCTGCATAGCTGATGTTTTTTGCGGTTTTAATAACAGATATCAATTCACAACACACACAACCCTTTATTTGGAAGTAACCTATTTTCAGAATCAGCAAGTGACCTAGCACACCCAATGTGAATTTGACAGCTATTCATAGTGTTGCTATTGCCACTTATAAATATTTTATAATTATAATGCTGAGATACACACTATGAATCTAAAAATAATTAAGTTTTAAACCTTATTATTTTAGAAAAAACATTTTTTCAAAATTGTATAAATTGTTTATAACTAATCAACAAGTTCAACTGAATCAAAACAAAAATATTTATTCCAGTTTATTAGAAATAAATTGTGTCTGTACGGACACGTTTGTCAAAAATATTTTTGGGTCAATCTTACGTTTTACTAAGTATTTTTTAACTACGTGTACTTGTTTTATAGAAAAACTACCATAACTTTGACTATACACGGTATATCCCACAAGTGGGTTAGCCAGCAGATTAGCCTATGTAATGTACATGCAAGCTGTCCTCTCCCTGCCAACAAACAAAATTTAAAATCAGGATTGGTGACAGACCTCATCTAGAACTTCAAGATGTTAAATTTATAGCAGATGATACGCAGAAATTCGGAATTTTAAGTATGAATACTAAAAATGCATAAATTTGAACATTTCTAGCTGTAGAAGGTTGCTTAAAAAATAATAAATAAAAACCACCAATCACTATGTATTCTAGCTTTATATCATGGAATAATGAAATGATGTGGAGATGGCGTAAGCGTAGCCATTCAATTTATCGGTGACGAGCACTGAATACAGGATGTGTTACGTCAGTTCTGGTACTAATTTACAATTTATATCGCTAATGTGAGGAATGGCCGAAGTAGAGGGAAGTAAACACAAGGGAGATCAAATATCCGATGTTCGAGGTAAATAATCATACTATACGAGTTCGGACTATTTTATGGGCATTATTAAATGGTTATTCAACTTTTAAAGTGTACAGTGATAATAAATAATTCGGTTGTCGCCCGTTCTGTCGAGGGTTCTTTCTCCGGACTGTGACAAGTCGCAAAATCTATTCCTACATATCATTTTGCAATCGTTTGACGTGGTTAAAGTTATAAATAATATGTGTGTTGTATGTTTTTTATGAATTTAGTGTCTAATTAAAGTATGTGTATGCAATAATTCGATTATATTCATTGATACACTTTGTGCAAAGTATGATAAATAACCACCTGTTCCTTTGACCCTTGTAAATGTGATTAGTGCTCTTAAAAATCAGTATAACGTCTAAATATTCAATGTTATTGAAAATTTAATATATTCAATCATATCTTAAATGGTCTTTGAGTGGATACATTGTTTAAGTAAGGCAGAGAAACGTGTTTATATTTTGACAGTTCGTAGTTTCCTTGTGTTTTGCTTTGTTGTTGACAATGGTCCTTCAGGATAACCAGTAATATTGTGGCATGAGGGTATAGATTTATTTTATTTTCTTTTTGTTGTTACACATATGTAGCTTATCCACATATAATAATATATTGTTTATGAATGAGAATTAAAAAAAAAACAATTAAAAAGTACATTTTTACTAGCTTCCAATGAGATTAATTTTAACCTAGTAATTGTTGTACTGTCCAATTTTGAATGTAATCCAAATTTACGTGTTATAATTCTAAATTATGACTGATATTATGTACTTATTTCGATTATTTCTTTTTTATAAATAAGTATATCATGTTTCTCTGCTTTATATTTGGCTTCCATATGATTAATCTTAAAATATGCTATTATGTTGCCACTATGTCTTTCAGTGACATACAATGTATCTTCATTCCCGTTAGAAAAAGTATTGAAACCCAGAATTGATGCAATTTACACATCAATTTACATGCACAATACATTTCACTATTGTCTTGTTATCTGATCAAAGTTCTTATTGAAATGTATCTTGTTTTTATGCCTTTACATAAATTGTTAATTGCTATTAAAGCTGTTAATTTACATTTGCTTGTAACTGAAGTATTACTAGCAATCATAATGAAATTACTTTTAAACAATCATCACAATAATTTTCATTTCTATAACAGACTTAGACTGTTTATTATAAGCTTGCATATTTATTATATGCAGCTGGTCTGCTGGCAACCCCACTTATGGGATATGCTGTGATGGTGTAGTAGTAGTTATTATAAGCTCGTTGTTTTCTGTGATATATTTTACAGCTTATTTTTGAGTTAAATCTCTCGAAATCTCCGTGGAAAATAAAATATTTTTAATGCATTTGACATTTTGGCTCTATATAGATTCGATTGTAAATTTCTCAGTCATTTTGGCTGCATCAGTGATCACCTCGTATAGGTCCCCTCGACCAAACTCAAGGCAATACAGAGGACACTCCACAATATGATTCATTGTCTAGCTTTGTGACCCGCATTCACACTTATAAGATTAGAGGACAAATCCCATCGGTGTTATTATTGTTGAAATTTGTTTTATAATATATTTCCCAAATATCTCAATGATTCACCGTTTTACGGCTATTTTTTCCTGTTTTTTGCAATCTTAAGTGCCATTTAGTTAATACCGTTAATATGTACAGTTCAGCAATGAGGTATGCCACCTTTCCTGAATGTCTTATTTTTTTCATTGGCAAGGAGAGGATAATCTGCATGATTAACACATGCAATTAGTCCGCTCCCTATCCCATTTGTGGGATATATCTTGGTGGTATATAGTGGTTGTATATTTTATTTTTCTATAATCGAACAGCAATAAATATTATTTTCAGACCATTTTATCTGTAATCATTAAAGCGACAAACACTTTAATAAATTATAAATAAATGTGATAAGCTATCTTTTATATTGCTATCCTATACTTTTATATTATTTGTTTTCACCAAATACTTAGTGATTAGCAATTATCGTAGTGGAGCTCAAAATAATTTTTTCAATGTGATCCGTCACTTTTTGTGTATCCATATTAAATGAATTTATCATGTCCCAAAAGTAGGTAATATTTTTTTATCTTTCCTGGCATTGTTATGTCAAATTTTTGAGTTCTTCTCAAATTCTATAACCAACAAAATTAGATGTAGAGCCATTAGTTTAAACCCTCAACTTAATGATTTCGCTATTATTAGAAAAAGACTGTTTAAATTAAAATTTTTCTAAGAATCAGATTGCTATCAGTTTGAGGATTCTCAAAATTATGTCTTATTTGCTCGATACAGTTTATCAGTTTTTTTTTTTTTAATTCTTATCTTTAAATTACCCGGTGAGAATTTCCGGAATCAATTTAGGAACCAATATTCTAATATAATATACCGTTTATTGATCAAATAAATAAAGAAATATGGCAACATAATTCTTTGACCACTGTTCACAGTTGACAAAACTATTTAGTAATCATTAATTTTATTTTCAGTAAGTGTGTAAAAATATTCTTCTTCTTCTTCTTCTTCAGCCGTCTCTCCACTGCTGGATGTAGGCCTCTTCTAATTTCTTCCATTCTTCTCTTCTTTGGGCTTCTCTCATCCACCTGCTACTCGCGACAGGGACAATATCATCGGCCCAACGTTTCTGAGGCCGGCCTATTCCTCTTTTCATGTCCCATGGTCTCCATCCTAGGACTCTGGGTGCCCATCTGTCTGTTCCCTGTCTGGCAACATGACCTGCCCATTGCCACTTTAGCTTGGCAATACGATCCACCACGTCGACAACCTTTGTCCGGCATCTGATTTCTTCATTTCTGATTCTATCTCTCAGATTTATGCCTAACATTTGTCTCTCCATAGATCGCTGTGTACATTTTAATTTATATATGGTCCTCGCAGTTAAGGTGATAGTTTCCAGACCATATGTAAGCACAGGGAGGATACATGTTTCAAACACTTTTCTTTTTAAATTCATGGGAATATCCTTGTTTTTAAGTATATGATTGAGTTTCCCAAAGGCTGCCCAACCTAGTCCAATTCTTCTGGGTACTTCCGCTGTCTGATTTTCTTTCCCTAATTTGATCTTATGTCCAAGATAAATATACTCTTCAACAGGTTCAATTTTCTTATTATCGATTGTGATACTGCTGTTGGATGGACTCATGATTTTGGTTTTATTTATGTTCATCTGTAGACCAACTTTCAGGGAGGCATCGTGGAGCTCTTTTATCATGGTATGAAGTTCTTCCAGATCATCACTGATGAGTACTATGTCATCTGCGAAGCGTAGGTGACTCAGATATGTTCCGTTAATTTTAATCCCTTTATATGGCAACATAATTCTTTGACCACTGTTCACAGTTGACAAAACTATTTAGTAATCATTAATTTTATTTTCAGTAAGTGTGTAAAAATATTGCTTATCGTAAACACAAATTAAATCAACGATTAAGTGAATAATCAAAAAGAGTTAACATCATTATAATTTAAATTAGTAGATATTGTTAATTTGTTTGTAAAGTGGTGTTTGAATAAAAGTTAATGTTTTTCTACAATGGATGAAGCTATGACGAACCAAGCTATACAGATAGTGAACACGGATGGGAGTCATTCCTTTTCCTTGGATGAAGAGGCTCTTACCAAGTTGATGCTTCAGGATGACGTTAAGGACAGGAGTGTCGTCATCATATCCGTGGCAGGAGCCTTCCGTAAGGGGAAATCATTTCTCCTGGATTTCTTCCTCAGATATATGAATTCAAAGGTAAGAAGTTTATACTTTTTTTTACTTATTAACGTTTTTTGGTGGTAGCTAAGTAATTTTATTTTATTTTTAATTAAAATATCATTTGAGTTTGTAATAAACCTAAATACATCTTTCACAGTAAGCAAATATTTATTTGTGTCATGCAGGTTGATTGTGTTAGGAGCGAATCCTTATTTTAAAACCATACAGCTTTTTGTAGAAAAAAGTAGTGGGACGATTTGAACCCGGCATCTTTTCTTACTGAGACTCTACCATTAGTCCATCGACCATGTTGTGTTCATGAATTTGATGGAAATGAAAGAATGTGAACACTTTCGCGAGGTGTGCTTTGTCCAATTAAACTACCAGACAACATACTTTTTTTATATTTTATTTTAATTGTAAAAAAAATTGCAAATAAAATGAAATATAAAGTTTTAACAATGACTTTATTAATAAAACTCAGGTCACTTAATAAATAAATTTTAAAAATATCAAAATTAAAACCATTTGTGTTTTTTTTACATAAGTCAATATGAAGTTTTACAAAACAAATGTCAACTCAATTAATGAATTCTATTATCGTAATTTTTTTTTATTTGAAAAAAAAACTTTGAGACCCATTAATCCTAACAAAGAGAAAAAAATCTGATATGTTTAGCACCTAATGAATTAATGCTATCTCTTTTCTTCCTTTTCTTTATTTGAATGCAAAACACCAGAATTCGAGTGAATTATGAAAAGCTAACTCTGTAGTACATATGTAGTACTCTATGATATTTTCATTCAAATGTCATCATTGAAAGTATGATCAATTTAAAAATCTTAGTAGCTTTATGATTATATCTTTATATCCGAGTTAATTTAGAAAAAATATTTAAATATAGACAGGGTTCAAAGTTTATAAATTGTATTATGTGGTACAACACGGTATGTTTTTTTTTTACTGATATTATCTAAGATTCTGAAAGGTTTAACAAGAATTGATAAGACATGTTGATAAATAACATGTTGTACATAGTTGTCCAATCTACGAATAACAAAATTATTGATAACTATTTTTTCACTCTAGTGCTCAGAATAGGATGGGCCTCTCACTTTTTTCCCAATAAGTTTTCGAATGTCTAAAATGTGAAATCCCACATTTGGGGTGTATCTCCCATTTTGAACATATTTTTTTTGATTGAAAATGACCTAAGAAATAAAAAAAAGTCTTTTCCTGATATTTAATCTATGGTAGAATGAAACACTTGTTTCAATTTATCCAATTACTTTTTTTTTCATACATATAAACTTATTTTTTTTTTCTGATATGCATTATATTTCTTGACTGTTTGTATTCTATTTGGTTCATATTTTATTTGTAAAGGATAATGCAGCCTTTTGTTGAGTTGATAAATAAATATTATCTACCCAGATATTTTATACTATCTGTCTGTACTATGGGAAATAGTGTGTAGTTTCCTAAGGTCATTGTAAATTATAGTTATTTAAATTGACATGTGTATGTACCTACACTGTAGATAGTGTATTTAGGTATACATATATGTATATACTTTTGACAAATTATATATATATTAAGAATATTACTCAACAAATATCTTATGTACATAACGAACAGATTGTGCAAACTCCTTTTAGTAGGAAACATGAAAGGTGTCCTGATGCTTACGAATCGGCTTAGTTTGGTTTAAGTACACTTTATCCACAGTTCATTCATCAATTCCTGTTTCAAACCATCATTTTCGACATCTGTTGAGCTTACTGTTCAGTTTGACAATCAACAATATATTGTCAACAGCCTCGAATACAATCATAAAGATGGTTGCTGTTAGTTGATCTATGTTATGATAGATTTCTGGATAACCTCCAGTTTTCTGTCGTCACCATGCCTACTGGCAGAGGGTGTACCAGGACGTTACGATGAAATATCATTCATTGTCAGCTAGCAGACTTTTCAATGTCAGTGTGTGATACAATG
Source organism: Athripsodes cinereus (assembly GCA_947579605.1). NCBI lineage: Eukaryota > Metazoa > Arthropoda > Insecta > Trichoptera > Leptoceridae > Athripsodes > Athripsodes cinereus. Next base: position 19,020,525 of record OX388321.1, on the reverse strand, counting down.
CAAGAATTTATTTCAGGCTGTAGGTATACCTTGTGTTATTAATTAGCACATTAAAATTAGATGTAACAGATCGTTAAAAAATATATATTAAATAAATAAATAAATAACAATTCAGCATAAAGTCATAATTAATTCCTGAATACTGAAATCTATTATCATTTATTCTTCATACCCCTAAAAGTCCACTGGTCCACCCTGACTTTTTTTTTATTTTTTTATGGTGAGGCATTAAAAAATACATACAGTCCTAAATTTTCACCCTTCTACCATCAACCTATATTTTTTAATAGCGATATTAGTAATCTAGAAATAATGTACATGGCAAAACAACGTTTGCTGGGTCAGCTAGTATTTTATAATATCTTTATTTATCTGCTCTATCTGTTTGGATACATACTGCCCTAAATTTTTACCCTTCTACCATCAACCCATATTTTTTAATAGCGATATTAGTAATCTAGAAATAATGTATATGGCAAAACAACGTTTGCTGGGTCAGCTAGTATTTTATAATATCTTTATTTATCTGCTCTATCTGTTTGGATACATACTGCCCTAAATTTTTACCCTTCTACCATCAACCCATATTTTTTAATAGCGATATTAGTAATCTAGAAATAATGTATATGGCAAAACAACGTTTGCTGGGTCAGCTAGTATTTTATAATATCTTTGTTTATCTGCTCTATCTGTTTGGAAGTTTCTTGACATATTTATTCAAATTCTAACACGAAAATTTGGTGTGTACCTATATTGTAGTATATCATATTCATATCACCTTGTATCTCAAGTAGGGTACCTATGCAGATAGAACGGAATGCCGTATTGAACTATCCATACATACATTCTCCACATTAGCATAATGGGCCACTTGCAGTCGTGGGGGATTTTAATAAAAATGATCGAATTCAGTAAATTTGAGGTCGGAAAATACAAATATGTCAGTTAATTTTTTTTAAATATCTAAATTATGGAGAATTTCCAAAAATAAAACCCAAAATTTTTGACGTTTGGCAAAACACTCTAAACAGCTGATGACGTCATGGAGTCCCGTGAATCATAGTTACTTTCGCAACCACAGATTATAATCTCATACACACATGGGACTCCGTGACGTCACAGCGCCGCCATATCGTTTTTGATCATTCCGAGAAAATCCAATCTTTAAAAGCTAATATCTAAGAAAATAGTGCAAGAAAAATTAAAATAAATTGTGGTTGTGTTTCTTTAATACTAATTTACAATTTTATGTAGGTAATAAAAAAAAAATCTGCAAGTGGCCCATTACGTTATTGTCCTCTAACATGCTGTCTTTTACAGGAAACTCACAAAAAAGAGTCGCTAATATTTGCTTAAAATATTGCCCAGAATTTACCTATAATCCAATTGAATTTGTCAATCTTTTTTCTTGAAACACTAATACAAACCTACATACCTACCTCGCAAATATATATTGAGGTAGGTACCTACATTGTAGAATTTTACCTATACTATTTGAGTCTATACTTAAATGTATGTACTATGAATTGCAATTTAGTATTTAGTCGTTTGCTATAAATTATTGTCTTTGTGTATATGTGTGCGTGTGTGTGTGTATGTATTCAGGTATATTATTATAAAATAATGTTGTTTATCAAACCTGTATGGTTAGTATCATTTAGTCAACAGCTACACAGTACACTTGCACTCAAATCAAATTGTGGGTCGCTGCAATCATAATCATGATTAGTTGGAATAGATAGAGAAAGGTAAATGTGCTGTGCGATCATTGCGAATATTGGTCGCAGGTAAGTTAATTTGAAAAAATCGCGCCTTTTCGAGAAGCACGCCCTTTGTATCCTTTGTTTATAAGGGGGCAGGGGGGGGTTGGATATTTACTTTAAAATCTTATTCCAAATCGTGAAAACTCATCTTCTTAATCCAACGATAAAAAGATTTGTTCATGTAAAAAGGTCCTCTCGTGATGTGGAGGCCCAGCTGTCCTTTAATCGTTTTTGGTATCTTTCTGGTAGGTGCTGTCCCTCAGGGAGTACATGTAGGACAATATTTGGGATTCTAGCATTGTTCATTCTTTGGACATGTTACTACCAGTATCTCCGCTTTTGTCTTCCCCATCTAGCAACATTTTAGACCTCACATATTCCACGGATTGCAGTATTTCTGAGGCGGTTTCGTAGGGTGTTTCCGACAATGGCTCGCAAAGTTCGAATTTCTGTGGTTCTTAATATTGTCGATGTGGGCCTTTAAACTCTCTCTCAAACGTGAAAACTCGGTAACAAAAAATAATTGAATTGATGTTATTTGAATTAGCTGTCTTTTGATGTCAGGCTTACCTTTCTTGAAAACATTATGTTAAAGCATAACGCCATTTTAACATGATATCCTGTCGATTAAAAGAGATAGAGAGATGATTTATCGCAATAATTTTGTATCAATAAACATGTAGTTGGGAATTGTAGTTTTGAAGAAAGAACTTTGAACGGCCATACTGGATTGTGTCGTCCCGTGACATATTGTAGTTTCGCTTCGGCACACAGACTGTATAGAACTGAAATGTTATTATTTTTGTATGAAATATGATTCTTGTGGCTTACTAAGTAAATAAATATATTTAAGAAGCCCCACAATACATAATAATATTATTACTACCTAGACCAGGGTTGCCCGGTTGTTACTTTTAATTTAAAATCTTTTAGGTACCCACTTTTAATAAATTTTATTAATTGATTATAATTTGGTTGATTTGATAAAACACCCTTGGTGACCGCCACTTATCTTACAGTGTAAATGACGCAGGACGTATCAGTGTTCCAGGAATATCATAAAATCTAAAATATCATCTTAACTTACTAAGGGAAACCTTAATGATTTTTTATATTGGGATTTTCGTATTACACTCCCAATTTACTTTCTGTACTCTCGTTGCACCGCGCGACAAAATGGTTGGGAACCCCTGACCTAGACAGTACCTATGTACATAGTTATTGTGTATCATAAAACAATATATTAGTACGTAACCTCCGTATAAGTACCTATGTATTTATAATTGATTAGTCACACACTTATTTTTTTATATAATTTGTTCGTAGGTATATATATGTTTTAAAAAATAATCTGCAATCTTAGAAAAACCCAATACTCTTTCCCAGTAGTAAAAATACACTTAAGTCGTGAGAAAGTAGTAGGTCGGCAACAGAAGGATACAATTTCGAATTCTTCGATCACAAACCTACTATCTACTAAAGCTGGTAATAAAAATAATGTTATAGTTTTTTTTTTGTATCGATGGTTATTCCGTGAGTAAAGTCGGGTATATGGCTGGTGTACTGAAACCAAAGAGCAAGTAATAATGATTGAAATAATAATAATTGTTTATATTTGCGTGTTTGTGTGTGTGTTGCTACGAATAGTTTGCGGGTGTAGGTTTTGGGAGGTATAGTATTTACGGGTCAGTAGATAATATTGTCGAAATGTTTTGTATTATAATATAATATCTAATCTATTGTTTATCTCGTATTATACTTTAAGCTTGTTTCGAAATGTTGTAGGATCCTCTCAAGTCTCACTATTAGATACTGTAAAAAAAAATAAGAAAGTACAAAACAATATTTAACTACAGTCAGTCCCCGCATAAATATTTTAGTGTGTTCATGGTACATAACAGTTACATGGAAACTGATTCGTTCTATGAAGATCTATGGAAAGAATTTTTCTTAAATAATTAACTTCCAACACTTTGACATAGTTACCCAGTTCACACAAATGTATCTTTCTAGATGTCGATACCTAAGAAAACGGCTATTTAGGTACCTACATTTAGCCTCTCTGAAGCGTTGCGTTTTCAGGGCTCATTAAATGTGTACGCGTATTTTCTTTAACGATCTGCATAATTTCTTTTGTGAACTGCATTATTTTTCTTTCTCTATTTCTATCTCATAAAAAGCCGTTTCTGTAGACGCGGCACTGTCAATCCCACTAATATGTACAGAATTTTACATTTTTATAAAATTCGCGATGAGTTTTTTTTTTCTTTATTTCTCACTATGTACACCACGGAAAGAAAAAGTTGTATTTGTTTTGCATAATTTACAGAGAGATAAATGTATTCTTCAAAGGGTGGGCTTATCGCCAGAGCATGTTTTTTCAACTTGGGAAAGAAAACATTGGGAACCATTTCCTCTTATATTCGTAGGATTTATAAGATGTCTGAGTATTCTTTTTCCGCATTGTATTTCTTTTGTTCTTTTTCATGTGAAAGTTTCAGTGACAAAAAAGGTTTGGGTCCAGTGTCTCCCTAATTGTCTTCTAGTAAACTCTTGAGTACTCTATTAGCATTGAATATTCTCAAAGCAACGTCCAGCATATTGTAAGACTTAAGGGTGGGGTATACTGTAGAAATATTTTGTAAATAGGTTTTACGGCAAATTTCTCCCTTCGCGCGATCTTCATCTTACCTTTCCCCGCTTTTGTTTCTTCGCTACGAACTTAAATCTTGCGAACAAAATTTCTTAAGAATTCTGTATGAATGCTACGTAGTTTTTTTGGGTTTACAGATATCAAATATTCAACTCACAGTAGGTGATCAGAAACTTAGTACGTACCATACTTTCACGTCGAGATTCAGATAAATATACTTTCTTCGCCATATTTTCATCATTCATTCGTACGATTAAAAAACTTTCTGAACAACAAATAAAAAAAAATAGGAACCGAAGCTGAAAAACATCGACATTGGGGAGCCTTAAAAACTGACCAACGTTTTTAAATCTTACTTAAATTTTTACTGTAATAACTAACGAAATTTTTACTAACTAACTGATCGGCGAATTTGACGATGTCATAATTTTTGATATAGATAATTTTTATTATTAAGAACCCAGATAAGTAAGTAGGTACCTAAATGCCCACAAATGCTAATGTAGTTTCTTTTTTTTCTTTCCTAATATTTCTTTATAGTAAAAAATGTTTTGTTAGATTTCTTGAAAAATAAAAAAAAATATGAAAGTTATTTACAAATGACAATAATTTGAACGCAAGTTTTTGTGATATTTTTCTTAATTCGATAGACAAAATATTAAGCCACAAGTTTGCTGTCTTTGAAAACTAACAGTTGGAAAGAAATTATTTTATTGATTTGCGTATAACAGAAGTGTGGACCGAGATTGACATCATAAAACAAACTGTCGTAATTCCACTATAATTAATACTGTAATTAATTTTTATAAAAAAAAGTTAACTAATGAATATAATTTCCATTTGTAGGAGGCAGAGCAAAAATGTATGCAATGTTATTCACAGTGTTGTGTTGCAATGAACGATGTATTTATTATTATAATTAATTCATAATAATATCGCAGACTTGATTGAAGACAGACCGTGGAAGCTTACGGCAGGTAAAGTTGTCGATATTGTACTGATCGATCTTATGGATAGTTTTGATTTTATCAGATTAGGTATACATACATAATACATAAAAGTGTACAATAGTGCATAATGTTACACATATCTTCACATGCATATCTCATTGTATCTACATATTTATATACCTATTGTATCATATAATGTATAGCTAGTCAAACGCGTTGTATAACTCGTATAAATTGTTATTATTGATAATTATAATATATTATTATTTACTAACACTAAACCCGACCTCTCCCAGGGAATAATCATACAAATAAAATGGATTGATAAAATGAAAACGCTATTCGCTACCTTCTTGTGAATTGACATACAGCGTTGAAAAATTTGATGAAAAACACTAGCACCTTGAACCAAATTTTTAATATATATATTTTTTAATTTTTATTTCATTTATAAATACAGAGTATACATTGATATTACAACAACACAATAATATTACACATAGTAAAATGCTCCCTCCATAAGCAACCAAATGCTTGTGCGGAGGGTATTGTTGGAGGGTAATATTGTCATGGTTTAATGTCAAAATTTGCTCCAACCTACATTAAGATTAAAGCATATTTCTTATGCCCCTTATCGTATTATTAATTCAATATGATCAAATGGAATTAACAAAATCTTATCAAAAACAGAGAATAAAATGTACATCTTCGTATTTCATCAATATTGTGAACAATTATTTATTGTAATCCTTATTTATAGTCTTATAAACAATAGTATGAAGTGTGAACAATGATACAATTAGATAACTTATATGGTGCGAATTACTTTCCTTGTTACTTTACATGTAGGTATAGTGTGTAACAGATGTACACACATACATACATGTAAACATAAAAAAATATTTATAGTAATATTATTTATTTATACCATACTTACGCTAGTAAGAATATTGAATTGTTGGCACAATGTTCCATTCACTGTCTACACTCTACTGTCTGAGTGAGCTTTTTTTTACTTATACGTTCACGACTAGCTATTATAATAATATAACTACAAACATACCTAAAGTATTTACGTGTAGAAAAAGTCGACCTACTGCGATGATTCTTTTTTTATGTATTTGCTTTCGACTCTATAGTACGAATAGAGTTTTGAGATATGTAGGTGATTTGACTGTGAAAAACGCTCATTCTTCCGACTGTTGGTGCAGTCTTTTATTCTGTATTTTTTTTTTTACAAATTGAGCAGTAAGAGCTGTTAATTTTATGTGTGAATCAACTCGCAGTAACTGCCAGTATTTTAAAAACCATCCCACTCTTAAAACACCTATAAAGATATTGTGGATTTGTGTAATTAGGTATGTGTTAACAATTATTTTTAGTAATAATTTAGTAGAGGATGTATATAATGAGGATTCTCGTAAAAAATGCTGGGTTCTAAATATGAATATTGTCTGTCTTGAGAACTCTTAAGACTCCAAGCGTATTCATCCACTACCTACTTAGAAAAAGTGCTGAAAGTAGGAGCTCCTACTCCTAGAATCTCCGGAAAAGAAAAGGGTTTACCACTTTTTTCTGTAAGTTTTCGTGTTCTTCGAGTAAAGGGCAGATATAGAGGCTGGTAATTGTTAAACATCACGTATGAGACATTTGAATTTTATAAATTCGGAGATGAGGTATGTCGCCCATCGTGAATTTGTCTTTATATGACAAGAAGAGGACGATCTGCGTATTCATGTATGCGGTTGTTCCGCTGGCTATCCCATTTTCGAGAAATACTATATAATTGAGTATAAATTAACCCTAACCCCTAATGAATGAGGTGGGGTGATCTTCAAATGAATCAGTAATCGCTTTCCAGAAATAAATGCGCATGTTTTCATACAAACCTCTGGTACATTATCATTTCCATTTGGTTATTTGCAATAATATTATTTATCATTGTTAGATGTATCTATTTTTATTACACATTATGTTAAATTTAACTTGGATTACATACCTACGTTGAAATTATTTGTTATCGATTCAGACAACTTCATCCACCGTGTTTGCCAAAATACCGAACGTGAGCAATTTGAATTTTAGCTCACTTCTACAATGGACAGTATTCCTAAGATAGTAGGCCAAAAGTAAGTCAGTTTGGAATAAGAATTGATTTAGTTGGCGCCATATCGCTTTGAACGGATGAGGCTTGACTCCACCCGAGAGAAAGGTGAATCATAGAAAACCCTTTTTTTCTCCACAAAAGAAAAATATTGTTTCAGCGCCCTTCCATAATACCAGAATTTGGCAAAAATATTATTTGGTCTCTATCTAAGAAGAGAAACTCACGTATAAATAATATAATAATTAATACTGAAGGATGATGCATGATTTTGTTTTAGCACCATTTTACTCTGAATCCAGGATTTTTATGTATGTAAGTAGGTATACTAAAGAAAATAAGATACATAATAATATAAATTAGTCATAGGTACTTCTTATTTTCAGGATAAAATAACAAATGAAACGATTTTTTAATTTTGGATGTCTTTATTCTGTGTGGGTTATGTATGGGCTTGGTAGGATTTCTGCAAATTTAGATTCAGTACGAGAACTGTGCAGTAAGTAAGTAGTTCATATAAGAGTTATCGGCATTTCCTGAAATTTGTTTGTTGGCATTAGTACAAAACTACTCGCACACACGTTGTCATATTGTTATTGTAAGTGTCTCTGTGAACGGATCTGTCAGTTGTCATACACTATACAACACTAGGTATACAGTATGTCATTATTATTTTTTTTTTTTGCGAAAAGATAATATTACGAATGTACTGAATATCGCAAATATCATGGGAAGAGTTGACTAAGATGTCGCGAAAACGCTCTGAATGGAGGAGGGTGGTTATGCTTTGAGCCTCCGAGAAAACCGATTTTATTGGATTAGGTACAAATGTGATTTAATATCTCCCGTTTTTCCTCTTCTACTCTGCTATTTTTGCAAAGCCAAGTGAAACCAGATAATAAGGAATATTATTTAAAATTTTTCTTCGCCGATCGCAAATTACCGAGCTCAACTTACGCTGGATAAAATGACATTGATTAAATCATAAATATTATAGTAATACAGTATATTATATTCGCGGATAACCAATATATATATGGACAATTTGTAAAGCGCCGTTTACTCATAACATGACCTCAAGGGCGCCGTATATCGTATCCATCACCCGAAACTCCCAGCAAAAAGGTGTGTCTTCAGTCCTCTTTTAAAACTCTCTCCATTCACCTCCTCTCGCAGACACAGAGGCAACTTGTTCCAACATCTGGGACCCGCAACACTAAACGCTCTATCTCCAAAGCCTGTTTTGCGAGATCGAGATGGCTCAATAAGTCTGCATTTTGCCTCACCCTGTGCTGAGCGAAGCATGAGCCGTCTTTCACTGATGGTCTGATGTTTGTAACATCCAGGGATGTTGCGAATATTCGCATCCGCATCCGCAAATGCGGAGCTTCCGCATGTATTTGGACATCTCCATTCGCATCCGCATCCGCAATAATCGATGCGGATGTTCATGCGGATGCGGATGTAAGACAATTTGCGACAAGAAAGAAATGGGGTGGGGCCGGCGAAAGGCGCGTGTCGTTTGCACTTGACATTAACCAATGGGAACGAAAATAATGGTGACAAGATCCGACGCGTTTTTATTTTTGCCGGTTTTATTTTATTTTTGCAAATAACAAAGAAGAAAAAAAATATTTCGCCAAAAAATCCATAATATTATTGTAGCAAAAATTTCGTCACATATTTGACAGTGGGGCCTACCAACTAAGATAGTTCCTACTTTTTTTCTATAACATCTTAAACATCCGCATCCGCGGATGTGAGCCTTCAAAAATCCGCATCCGCATTCACATCCGCGGATGTGTAAAAATCGACATCCGCAACATCCCTGGTAACATCACTACGAGACATGTGCTGGCGAATCTCATCACTATCAACTGGTATAGGTATATTATGTATAAGGCCAGTGCGATAGTTGGTGGGTGACCTAATATAATAAGATGTAGTTAATTAATTAATTATGTAGAAAAAGACAGCGCTGCGGTACTATCTAGCGGAGCACCTCTCCAAATCTAAATATAGACACCGGTCATTGGTCACCTTACAGCACTCGTCACCGCGCACCGGTACCTCCATACATTGTACGAAGTAAATACATGCGTACAATTAATATCGTAGCTCAAAGTGCAAAATGTTCTAGCTCTATAATATTTTCAAGAAAATGTTATGATTAATATGATTATGAATTATGATAAAGTTAATGATTGAAAATTGTTTTATTCCCGTTAAAAACTCAGTAACGCCATGTTTTTTTTCTCTTTAATGCCTGCAGACACATTGATTATCCTGGATTTTTTATGCTATTAAATATGGAAATAAATTAAATATATAACTTTCTGATTTGGAAAAATGCTGTTGATGCGCGATGTAAAAAATAAGACAAACATAAACGTGTAAATGTTAGTAAATCTTTAATACCATAAAATCGACGGTATACCTATTATGTTTTACTGAAGAATACGATAGCGATAGATTTTGTTTGTTTGTTTGTTTGAATAAGCATTATATTGTGTGAAATAGATTTGAATTAAGTATTTAAATTTTCACTACTTTGGTGTGAAAAATCTGTCAAGTGAACTACTATACTAACCCATTTCTAAATGACTTTTTTTTAATTATAATTTATGGCTCTTTCATTAGCTACATGTCAATAATGTTATTTTGTTTTCTTTGTTCCTGACAATATTCGCCAGCCGGCCGCGTGTTGCGTGGGCGCAATAGGAACAAAGCATTTTGAGGTGAACTAATATTATAATATGTATAAACACTGAAACTCGCGACTGACAGACAGAAAAAATCAAAGAAAAACTCATACCTTGCTGGTAGCCTTCATCTCTCCGCTGTTGGGTATATAGGTCTCTTCAAAACTTTTACGTTTTTCGTGGTCTTCAGCAAAACGAATTATTTTTTCTCCACAACATAGTTATATTTTCCTCCCATATCCTTTCCGTAACTAAAATTTCTCAAAATCATATTGTTTATTGTGAGAGTGTCTGGGATGTGTTTGCGTTTATTCAAATCCAAATTCATCTTTAAAAGAGTAGGTACCTACTTGTTTTAAAAGATATGAGACATTTGGAGATTTTTATCTTGGTGGAGTCGATTGAACAGTCCGTGGTGTCCTCAGCAAAGAATGGATCTTCCACTCTTTTCTGTTAGTTTTCGAGTGTACTGTAAAAGCTAGGTGTTCGTAAAACATCACGTTTGATACATTTTAACATCCTCAGTTTATCGATGAGGTATACCACCCATCTTGAATGTCTTAACTTTTATAGGCATTTAAAGGACGGCTTACATGTTAAGTACATGCAGTTAGTCTGCTGTCTGTCCCATTTGTGGAAAATGAATGAATTTAACAGTACTAGGTACAATGGGACCCACCTACGCATTGTAGGTATTTATTTAAGATAATAATAAACATAGCAGAGAATTTGTCCTTCATGGTCCACTGGTCAGGTTGGGTGAGGTAGATTATTTTTATTATTTAGTTGTGATGATGATAAAAACTGATTTGTCTCAAGTTATAGCTGATATTTACGTACTGGTGTTATTGAGTTCATTTTTTTAAGTCTATGATCTATACTAACAAGTAAAAAGTTTTAATGTTGGAAAAGTCTGCAAATATATTCTCCCTTTTGTAACTCAGCTTTCCAACTATTTTTTTTTTTGTAATTTTATTTTATTACACCAATAAATTACAAATCTTATACATATTTTCATTGATGCTGCCCAACTAGGTATAACCTGTTCTAGGGCAAACATCTCACAAACATATCAATCATACTGAAACATATACACAATCACAAAAAGCATTCATCTCCTATATTAACACAATCACATTCATAACAAGAAAAACACTGATGCAAACCATCCATACATGAAACAACACACAAACACACAATTTCTCCATATAAAACCAGAATAAAAAAACAACTCATCCCTCAACCACACACATCACAAATCCCACACCACATACAACACAACTATATCACCCCACATAAAACACAAAACAAATCATGGAACAAATCCTAAGATATCTTGCAATCTCTCCATTGGCAGATCAGACACCCACCCATAACATGCTCTTTTAAATTCAACAAAAACAGTGATTTCTCTAATCTTATTAACTATGTGTTTGTAGTTTGGTCACACCTGTCTCTTGACGGAATCCAAATTGGTCTTCTTAAAGTGTTCTATTAATATTATTTTCTAATCCATTATGTTATATATTTCGGTTCTCACAGTTTCTATAGACGTGTGAAAATATCATATTAGTTTTATTTACTTACCCACTTTCAACACATTGCATTTGTTGCAAATTATATTATTATAATCATCTATATAACAGTTACTGTGCTATTGTAATCCATTCGACACACTTTCATTTCGCTTTTAATCACTCACATTTTAGTAATACAGTATACCTACTTATATTGGAGTCAAACCTAAAAAATCACCAATTATGAAAGTTCAGAAAAAAATTATCTTTGTGGAAAATCATTATGAAAGATTGTTAAAATAAACAATATTGTTTTATCAATTTTTCGTCATTAACTTTATGTCGCTTAACAGTTGTTTTTTTTCATCCTCTCTGTCATCTCCCCTCCACTATCTTCCTTGTGCATACCATAGATTTTTATTAATTATAACTAACTAGATAGAGCACTTGTATGTATTTTCATTGAAATAAAGTGGGGCCTCATTTTTCGGCACTTTTGACAGAACGGTTGGCAAGAAGAAGCGTGATAAAATGTTGACAACGTTAACACGAACCTCAAAATAGACCGATTATGCTTATATAAAGGAAAAGCTGATATATATTATTGTAAAAAGGCAAGAACGTTCCCAAAAAATATAAGATACACCACACTCTTTTTGCCAATCGTTCTTAGATTTTTTTGCCTCACTTTTGTAAACGAATTGGGGTTCAAGGTTTGATATGGAATTCTATGTTCTATAATTATTATGATTCTTTTTTATACCTAGCTATCTGTATTCGTCGACCGCGTACGGAAAATATAATACAGGCACCTTCCTACTTTTTATTTCACTCGTATGTCTCGTCCCGTTAGAAAAGGCGAGTCTCTGCCATCAGGTTACCTATTAATCTATTACTGACCACTTTTTCTCTAAAAACTCTCTTATACTTGTTGGAGTTCACAATGAATTTGAATTTATTATTGATGTTTTATTATTAACAATCCAAAAAGGAACAGCGGACCATGATCTTAACCTTGAGATGATAATAATAATAATATTATATAGCTACATTTACATATTATTATGTAGGTACACTCTGCCTTTATATAGTAAGTAGGTACACGGTTACATTTTATGTATACGTAATACAGTGATACTGTCGCACACCTTCGTTACGCAAAATCAGTCATAACAACACAATGCTGGTCTGCAAATATCTTCAAATTTTAATTAGGTATTTATTTGTATCAATTCTCGTACTTAAAATACATAATTGTTAGTTGGAAGAAATCGTTAATGTAGTGATAATCTTGCCACTGCATATCATCACATTTTTATGTGAATTGCTTTGTTGATTTTGTATGTAAAAGAAACATAAAATAAATAGATAAATTCTAGCTTTGAAACTTTTGTCGTGGAATTTCCGGAATCTGAAAAGGTTGAAAATGGAAAAGAAAATCTTTTCCTAGTGTTTAAATGCGGTACTGAGTCATGACTAGAGGGTTACTCCCGGGAATTCCCACCCGGGAATTCCCGGGAAAACCCTCTAATTTTTATTTCCCGTTTCCCGGGAAAAAATACAAATTATTAGTCATGCAGATTGCCATACCGATACCGAAATCTTTGTTTAGTTAACTGTAATAGTCGTGATAAACTTGTAGAAGCTGACGAATATTTTGATATGAAAATATGAAAAATAATATTAATTACCAATATAAGTGTTATACTTAAAAAAAAAACTTAATTATAGCTTCAATGTATTCCTTTGAAAGAAGCATAATTATTCTAAATATAATTCGAAATCGAAGGTGTGTTTGGCCGACAATGTATAAGAATCCTACAATTTTTCATGTTTTTTTTTTACATATTTCGAAAAGTTAGATAGTTCTTAAAAATATTAGTGCAGCCAACTGTCATTTTTTTGTTTTATTCATGGATATTAACCGATATAAAAAAATCTTTTTTTGTCGAAATTTCTCATTTTTTAAAGTCAAAAATCTTTAAAAAGCTTTGCCAAAATCCATAACATTTTTTTGCTTGATAGGATGATCCAAAATTAAAAGTTTATATATTTTGTAAACAATTTTGATATAACATAGAGTACCTAAATAAATCTCGTCAGTCAGCTATTTAGTTTTTTTAAGCAAATTGCTTATATTGGTAACCCAAATTTGATTTTTTTTTATCAAATCAAAATGTTTGCAAGGGTCAACAAGTTGACACTTTTTATACCAAATTTGTTGAAAATTGAATATTTATAAATATAATAATGAATTTCCCGGGATTCCCGGGAATCCCGGGAAATTCATTTTAAAATTTCCCGTTTCCCGGGAACAAAAATAATCCGGGAAAAGATACCCTCTAGTCATGACGTATACGACTTTTGTGTTCGACACATACCTACATTTAGATCACCTATTTACCATGTGTGGGAGATGCCGGATATTGTATTGCCTTTCTTTTCTATCGAAATCAATTTCCATAATTGTATTGGCTAATGTGATACGAACTTATTCTCTAAAATATTTCTATGCGTAGGTATACAATATTTTCATCCATGAAACTTGCATATTTATATCGATAGTTAACAAAAATATTACGTTAACATTAAAAGATGTACAGTTTATAATGTAACTAAATACTCTATTTACTTAACTTTGACAAGTCTCACAATAGATTGTTTGCAAGTACACAAAGTTATTTAGATTATTTATCATTATTAACGGAATCTTTTCGTAATAGTTTTGACAGATTAAATCTAATATATAAAAGGAAGTCGTGTTTGTTACAACACTTATAACTCAAGAATGGCTGTACCGATTTGAATGATCTCTGATTTGTTGTATTCTTCTCCGCCCGGAATAAACTATAGGCTATTAAAACATCTTACAAATTCACGGGAAGAAAGAATATGAAGAAAATTATTTACGCCATACATTTTTAATTTCAAAAATAAAAACAATATGGAGAGTTATTGCGCTGTTAGCGCCCCCACATCGCCTGTTGCATTGTGCTAAAATAATCCGTAGGTTCTGCTATATTAGGAACCAAATTACTATAACTAATATGAACGAAATGTGTACTAATATTTGTTTACTATAATTCGGTTGTTACATGGCAATAGGTTGTATCTCACTAAAACATAATTTTACAGGAGAGCAAAAACAAAGTTTGCAAAAGAGATATTTCAACCAAATTTCGAGCATTATATATCAAAATGAAGGTAATTATTATTTCTACAAGATAGATGTAACATTCTCTTAATAATTTCTTCTACAAGATGTATGTAACATTCACTAAATAATTTCTTGCAGTTTAAAAATATTTGAGTTTTTTTGCCATGTTGATGAAAACAATCTTTCTACATGTCAATAAGTTACGTCTTTTCTCTCTTTATTCTGACTATAATGAGACATATCCTTTTGCCACATCAAATATTACACTATTTTGAGCATTTTATGGACAACAACAACATTAACAAACTTGAAAACGCAAAAAATGCGAGATACAACCTATTGCCATGTAACTACCGAATTATTCGACTAATATTTATGTCTCCTGTCACATAAATGTGGACGTGCACAGATTATATTTGAAATTGTATTTTATTTTTGCAGATGGAAAATTATTATTGAACCAAAAATTGTGCTATTAAAGATGAAAATAAGAATGTGTTCATGTAGGTAGTTCTGATGCAAGATTGTGTAGTGAAATTTGCAGACAGAGAAGAAAAATTACGAAGAAAATTATTTACGCCATACATTTTTAATTTCAAGAAAAAATGCAATATGGAGAATTATACAAAATCAACAATGAAGTTTTTTTTATAGATTGGCCTATTTATATGATAATTTTTCTATACATTCTCAAATTAGAATCGTTATCCATACAATTTAACATCTGTAGTTCTGATATTTCAATTTTTAAAAAATCATGGAAAGAATTTTTATTAATTTTAAATGAATAGGTAAAATCTACCTGAAAAAAAAATTAGTACCTACATAATTATATTACGTACTGCAGATAATTTATAAACAAATCTGAGTTAAGTTAATTGTTCAACATAAATTGTTCATGTCGGCCGGTGTGGCGCGGAGCTCTTTCCTTTGAGTCACGAGGTCCCGGGTTCGATTCCCGGACAGGGCAAAGTGAAGAATGACCTTTTTCAAATTGTCCTGGGTCTGGGTGTTACATATATATATGTATATAGTGCATTGTATATGTGCGTATCGTCGCGTTAGTACCCATAATCAAGATTCATCTAAGTTTGGGACTAGCTCGATGTATGTGAATTGTCTATGTAAAAAAAAAATTAATGTAACTTTCGCAGCTTAGCGGCCTCACCCGATGTCGAGTACTTTTTTTCGATAGAAAAGGTAATATTTTTGAAACTTGAGGAAGTTGTTGCCATATGTAGAATTATTTTAATTTGCCGGCAAAAAAATCCACTTCGAAAATTAATTTCCTAAAATTCCGTACATATTACTCGACAACGGGTGGGGCCGCTCAAGTTTCATAGTTGCGTATTTTTGTCCTATAAAAGAATTTTCCAAAAATTTGGTGACCAAAAAATAATTCACCATATGGCAACAATTTCCTCAAGTTTCGAAAATATTACTTTTACATGGAAAAAAGTACTCGACAACGGGTGGGGCCGCTAAACTGCGAAAGTTCCAAATGAATTATATTTTTTTACACTATACCTTCGATGACACACTTTGACAATTACGGGAGTTTGTAAAGAGATTAATAATATTAATCATTCATAAAGTCAGTGGGAGAGATGAAATGAAATGGAGATCTGTTTCTGGTGTACTGTGTGACAAGAAAATGCCAATAAAAATCAAGGGTCAGGTGTACAAAACTGTGGTCAGACCAACCATGACTTATTCTTCTGAATGTTGGGCCCTAAAACATAATCACGCCCAGACACTACACACCAATGAAATGAAAATGCTCAGATGGGCTGGTGGTGTAACAAGGATGGATAGGGTGAGAAATGTCCATATCCGTGGTAGTTTCAAAGTCGCTCCCATCGGTGAAAAAATAACCGAAAACCGATTAAGATGGTACGGGCACATCTTGAGACTACCACAGGATAATATAATTAAAAAGACGATGGACGTGGAAGTAGGACCCAGAAGACCAGGCAGACCAGTGACCACCTGGATGTCCACAATTGCCAGGGATATGAAGGAGGCAAAGTTGCGCGCGGAGGATGCAGGGGACCGCAAAACTTGGAAGATGAGGACTAGGAGAGCCGACCCCAAGTAAATGGGATAAAGGCGAGGGCGAAGAAGAAGAAGAAAGTCAGTGGGAGAGAGCAGAAGATAGGGCAGGTGTCGAACATGTGTTGAAAGGCTTGGATTGGAGTGGCCAGAGGTCCTGGAAGCAGCGGTGGATAGTTATCTCTGGAGGAGATACTTAGGGGCAATGGGCCCCCGACTGAACTAGGACAAGGGGAATAAGATGTATGTATGAAATCGTTCATTGATTCTTAGGCGGTACGAAGTTCGCCGGGCCAGCTAGTATGTAAATAAAACTAACAGAAGTTATAAAATAACTTTTTGGCGGCCTTCCAATATGTCCCCATGAATCTGAAACACTACTTGTTATTGGTTCTCTTTGATCGATGTATTATTTCGTTATTTGTTTGATTTGTGGAAAGTATAATTTATAGGAATACGTTTGACATTTTATGAATACTTGAGTTAGTTGGAAGAGATTGCCCCTTTGCGATAAACTCGCCCTCTGTATATTGATTGTATTTAATTTGAATGTATACCTTTTATGTAATTGTTTTTAATCAATGTACAGTAAAGAATGAATAAATAAATAAAAATACAGTAAACCTATTAATTGTAGATATATTAATTAGAAGCTTTTTTCTATGTTGTGAGATGGGTTTTGAAATACTTAGAAATATTGCTTTAATAAAAATAAATTATTATAAGTTTGGTTAAACACGTTGAGAGAACAAATTTAGAGATACCTAATTACAAATTCAAAATATAAGTAAATATACAAAATTGCAATTGTATTTTTGTGAATTGTTAGGTAGATATATATATCTAACCTAACAGTATAATATATACTATATTTGTGCATCTGTTTCGTTATTTATCATTTTCCTAGTATAATCATCTCTATTGTTACTGGATTACGATATACATATTACATAATATACTTAGATTTTCGGTAAGTATCGAATTTGAATATGCAGAAATATATTATATAATTTTACATAATAATAGGAATACTGTACTATCTCAAGTGGGGTAGGCAGAGAGAACGGGATAGGATACACTTTAACAATTCAAAAGGGGAGTGTCTCGCAATACAATATTGCTGTATACTTCCTATCAACTCGGGAGATATGTGTGATGGTGTGAGTCGTGTGGGATGTCCCTTCCTCTTCTTTATATTATGATGCAATGTGAGGCGCCTGATATATATTATTATTTACCTATACTTATTATAGTCATGGTCAATACAACACAGTACAACACAACGCAACATGAACAATGTAACGTGACTTGCGATTATAATATAATAATATAATAACATCATTATGCGTCGCAGTGTATTTTTCAGAACTGTTCTCACACTGTAATTAATCTAAATTACATAAAACAAAAGTATTTAGTCAAAGGACAGCGCCCAACACATACTTCATGCCATACCTGGATATAATAGACAAAAGGCACACATCAATTTTTTTGTCTCAAAAAGGGAATGGAAGGAATGGAAATATGTCTTCTCCATAGAGTAAGTAGTCTTCTCTATGTAGTAAAGTTAGATACTTGGGGATATTTGGTGTAATATGCAACACTTGCAGAATAGAGAGAGTTAATATCTAATCTAATAGTGTCCCGACGCTTACGAATGGGCTCAGACTGGCTTTAACGCTTTAAACCGTGACAATGTTCACCAATGAAGAGAGACCCACCGCTAACACCTGGATATTTCAGGAATAATATTTTCAGAGCGGTTGACTGATCTCGTCACTATATAGGGACTTTTTGGAATAGATCCCAGCACCTGTGTTACGACTCAACTATTCTAACATTAGGCCACAGAGGTGTATGGGTATCCTCTGAGTATTGTAATTATTAGTTGCAAATTACCTATCAAGACTTCATCGACACCAATCAAATTTGATAAATATTTTTGTCAAATTTGAGTAACTTCGGTCGACAACATTGACTATGTCGGTAAGAATTCCTTTCTAGTATAAATATATGATGAGATTTTGTTGTACTCAATTAAAGCATCAAAGTTACATAGCGTCACATAAGGGGTGTCACATTATAAGTTTCTTTTATTCATTCAGTATTCATGATATGCATATTAATCTGTTTTTATCGTACCTACATAATATTTAATAAATTAATCGAGTGCTTTTTTCCTAGTTGCCATGTTCGTCTGCGAGAAAAACGATACATAAATATATTTACCTACGTCAATTTAAGTTTTTTCATACCTATATGTTAATGAAATAGTGATTGTAGAACATGCAAAAAAATCTCTATCTCTCTTTCTCTCATATTCATATACGAGTATATAAAAAGCCGGGAAAATGTTATTTATCTACTACTGTAGGTGGGTCAAATAACTTCTAAAAAAATTTCTATACTACTTTTTTTCAATAAGTTGCCTTCAAATTTGCAAACGATCTTAAACTATCATACGTAAAGAATAAATTACATATTAGTAAGAAGATACCTTTATAAGTACCTAATCAATCTTATGTCAACCCCTTTTGAAATTACGGGGGTGCAAAGTTTCGTCCGAAAACCGATAAGACATGGTGGCATTCAAATTGCTTTTGTAGCTCTCCTAATTGAGATAGAGAGCTGGAATTATTGTCATTTGAAACCCTTATAATAGCATCACACCTAATTATAAAACATATCAATATTTATGGAAACGGAACTTAAAAAGAGTGTGTTTATAGGAATGGCGTACTGTGAAAAAATAAAAAAAAAACAGCCAATATATCGGAGTACATTGTAATGAGGAGCCGGATTTGTATCTGAAATGTTCTAAAAACATTTTGAATGTTTTTTTAAGTATTCTACAATGCACATCCGTTACTTGAATATTAAAATCGCGATTTGCATTGTAGAATACTTAAAAAAACATTCAAAATGTCTCGTAACTGTTACATAGTTAATCCTTCTAAAATAAGTGATATTGTTCTAAAAATGTTAATTTCGGAGATCGACCTATGTAGGTACCTATATATCTAAAATGACTCACATTGAATTACAGGTGAAAGTCACCTACGTAAATGATGATATGAAATTGATAAAGTTTTCGTCAGTTTCTTAATCTGGAAATGATGTACACCTTATGAACGGATTGCTTGTTAGAGAGTAATAGTGTCAGATGCGGGTGTGTGGCTTTGCTGGTTCTACCTATGTTATGATTGTGTTCTGTGTGTGTGATGTCAGACTCGATGACGCCGATGTTTTTGTAGTCATCATTCCGTCATGATGTAACGCGATGTAAATACTATTATGTTTCACTAGTAGGTACGCCGAATCTGATTCACACAATGATAACGCATTGCGATCAACTCCAACAAACAAGGGAAAAAATAATTCGTTCTTGACATTTTTTAAATGTATATTATTTTTTCAAAATTACGTATGTACTTGAATACAATTTATTATGATAGTAATAAATCATATAATTATATTGACTATTGAGCTATTGTGAAAAAAAAAAACATTAAAAAATTTATTAAAAAGTTAATCATTATATACATTGTAAGTAATTGAACACGTAATATTAATTTCACCAATAAAAAAAATTGAAATCC
Source organism: Athripsodes cinereus (assembly GCA_947579605.1). Classification (NCBI taxonomy): domain Eukaryota; kingdom Metazoa; phylum Arthropoda; class Insecta; order Trichoptera; family Leptoceridae; genus Athripsodes; species Athripsodes cinereus. Next base: position 19,000,028 of record OX388321.1, on the reverse strand, counting down.
CCAAACAGCAATAGTGTTGCTGGTATAAGGAGACACAAGACAAACAAATATTTATTCCAAATTATATCAAAATGTCAACCACAATCACAATTACTCTCTCTTTTCAATCAGTTGCTTCCTCAGTTTTTTATTGAAAAGCAAAAGCCCAAGGCTATTTGCTTGCTTAATGTGGCTTGGTAACGAATTATATAATCAAGAAAGAGTAAATAAGCCAGTTGTGTTCTTAAAATCTATACATAGCGTAATTTTTCCGGTAATATTTTCGCGAAATCTTTCTCGTTTTTAAAAGTTTTTTTATATTATTTGATGTTGACTTTGTAAATTTTTCCACTGAATGTTGAATCAGGTTTAACATTAACGGGAATATTTAATTGTACCTATAGAGAAACATGAAGAGGGTAACATGTATGTTTGTTGCTTGCGGTTGGTTTGCTGGCTACCGCATTGGTGAGAAGATACCTTGATGGTGTATAGTAGTAGTAGTAGTAGATAGCAGTTACACTTAATTATTTCGTGCATAACTGAATAATCGAATAAAACACACTAAAAACTAATAAGCTGAATATCGTGAAATTTTTGAGAATGAAATATTTTTTCTGAATATTACATTATTGTAATATAATTTGTCCTGTAAAAGGCAGGTGTTCGAAAAATTAACTCATTTTACATCTTAAATTCAGTGATGAGGTTTGCCACCCATCCTGAATGTCTTGATTTTTATATGTTTATTATATGCAGCTGTTGTGGGATGTGCCGTGATGGTATAGTACCTATAGTGGTAGGTGTGTAATATAATATCAATATATTGGTGTACCTACCTACTTGATATACAGCTACAGTTTACAACTCTACACCTTCATGTAATTACGAAGGCATTCACTTGAGGTTGGTTTCGCTTCATTCCTTCAGTCAGTCATAATAATATTATGTACTTATGATATTTGCAGTGTATATTTATGTTACAAGTCATTATATTAGGTATTATATTATATTATTCAGTTGAGATACATTATGTAGATAATGTTTGTTTATGTCACGGAATTGCACAATTTCTTCCATACAGATGATTATGCAAATTATGATACCTATAGCTTTATAGAAAACATTAGTATGTAAAATAATGTTAATTATATAGTGCGTATCATAGGAAGCAGTGGTATTAATTATTATGAAATATAATCAATATAATATGGAATGGTCTCCCACTCTTTTAATTAAGTTTTTGGGTGTCCTGTAAAAGAGACATGGTCGAAAAAATAAAGAAAGTTTTTATCTCAAATTCAGTGATGAAGTTTGCCACTCATCCTGAATGTCTGGATGTTGTTTGTTTGAATGGAGATGACAGCTTGCATGTTTATTACACGCAGTTAGTCTGCTGACTACCTCACTTGTGGGATATGCCATGATGGTATATTAGTAATAGATTTACATAAAGAAAAACTATGATTTGAATGAAGCAGAAATATTTTTTGCATGTTTAATGGTCAAGTTGATTCTGTCTGTATAAGAAAAATCTTGTGATCATTGTATTTATGTATACCTAATTATATTTATACTCGCCCAAGTGTATATTATAGTTATCAAATAAAGTCTTCTACATCATGTTTTATGGACCTCATGCCATACAAAATACTCAAATATTTACCAATAAAACAATATAATTTTTAGCATTTTCTATTCAGCAATGAAGTACCGATATCACTTATGGTAAATGTTGTCATTATAGAGAACTTTACTATCATAATCTTTTATGTGGTAGGAAGAGAGGAATTCGCAAATACTTGCTGAATCATAGTCAATGTACATAGTCAATTACTTGTTAGCTGTACAATACATTTTACATAAACAGCTGTTCTAATTATTGTTGAATAACTACAAAGTATTTTTAGCAACAAGTTATTTGTTAGATTATTATTACTTAGCTTCATAGCCATTATCTTTATTGATTGGCTCTTGTGTGCCAAGTAAGAGATTTATAAGATTTGTCTCACATTTTTGAGACATTATTTGCACATTCACGTCACTGAACAATTTTATTGGGTAATTCTTTTTCCCACATGCTGTTTTTTTAAATGTACTTTTTTTTGTTTTACAAAAGATATAAATAGTCTTCACCCTTCAAAGACTTTCATTAGGTTGCAGGGTGGAAACAAGCCTTCTTCACACAGTTGTTTAGTAGCAACTGGAACACGTCTTTTCACAATATTTTTGACACTCTTAATATATTGTTAAACCTTAATAATAATAAAGTCTATCTATCTATCTATACCCTCACGCCATGTCCCCGGAGGGGTAGGCAGAGAGAATGGAACGCCATATAGATAATAAAGCACTTTTATTCTTTACAATATGTTGTCATAGAGTGTGCTTATTATCATCTACCAATTTCTACTAGCAAGCCTGACGTAAAAAATTAAATACAAAATTATAAATGAAGAGTGAATAAATATCATCATCTCTGTCGGTCCCTCAATTCTGAGGATCGTGACCATCATACTTCATCCTGTAGACTATCTGTCTCCACCTCAAGATATCCTCTGCCACTTGCATATATCTCAATACATTATTTATAAATCTTAGTACTAACTTTCTCCATGTTTACAACATTGGAATATTATTGTTTACTGTAAGAGTGGTGTGTTAAGCTTTATTATAAAACAACAATAGTTTTAAAAATATTGATTACGTAAAAAAATCATCTCTTTTTAATATCAAGAGGTTCTTAATTTAATTTTGTTGTTTTTTGTTCTAGTATGTGTTAAAGCAAACAGGAGATGAGTGGTTGGGAGATGAGGAGAGTCCCTTGAGTGGTTTCAGTTGGCGAGGAGGCTCGGAGAGAGATACCACTGGCATTCTCCTCTGGTCAGAGATATTCCTCACCACATTGGCTGATGGTGAAAAGGTAAAAACACATATTGATTACATTATTTGTTATTAGCTAAACTCACCATCTTCGCATTGAATTGAAGGGGTTAATTCAATAATATAACAAGACATGCTTGCTTTAATGATTTTTTTGTACATAAATCATCAAGAAATACTGTTGAACTAAAAGTTGTGGAATGATTTAAGACTATATAAAATAAGTAATTCCAATTTCTCTTCTACTCTGTCGCACTTAGATACAATTTATAAAATTATGTTTGTTATATGACATTTCAGGTAGCCATATTGTTGATGGACACTCAGGGTGCCTTTGATAGTGAGAGCACAGTGAGAGATTGTGCTACAGTGTTTGCCCTGTCCACTATGATATCCTCAGTGCAGATATATAATCTCTCACAGAACATACAAGAGGATGACTTACAACACTTACAGGTATAAAACTATTATAACTCTCTGTATGTTATATTTTATTATCATTTATGAATCCGCTGTACAAAATTAAAATATTCAACATACATAGATGGCAAGTCCTTTTGCTGAATTCAATATTTACTGTGGACAGAAAACATTACTATATCAAATAATACAATGTAGAATTTCTGTATTTAATTATTTTTACAAACACTGCAACCTCAAAGATCTGGTGTTACCAGTCAATGCAATCCTAGTCCTTCTAATCCCAAACATCTTATTAATTTAAAGATTTTATAGTGGGAAATAATTTCGCATCTATTCAGTGTTTTGCCTAGTGCCTTGATTCTTGCTTATTCTACAGCACAGCAGGTCACTAAATAATCTCCGCTTCCTCCTTATTAAATCTGCTAGTGCAGCTATTCCTATGTCTTGGTCGCATTCATAAAAGCTATTTATTTTAATGTAAGTTTATTTAAAAAAAGCTTTTACTAAAATATTTGTTTGGTTTTTTTTCAGCTATTTACAGAATATGGTAGGTTGGCACTCGCAGACAGTGGCAGTAGACCTTTCCAGAGACTGCAGTTCCTGGTTAGAGACTGGAGCTTCCCATATGAGGCGCCCTATGGTGCCGAGGGAGGACAGACAATCCTGCAACGGAGATTAAAGGTAAAAAAAAACAGTAGGATACAATGAAATTTATGATAGATATTATCTACTTTCATTATTCTAAAATTTCCTTTATCAATATACCTTTTTGTGTTGGTTCTTCAATTTCTAAATATAAAATAAAATTTCTATTATCGAAGGTATACCCACCACGTGTAAAAAATATGTTCAGTCAGAGGTATAGATTTTGATTAGATATAAAAAGCAGTAATAAATGTGCAAATGTTTTTGAGTTCTATTATTTGTACAGGTCTCGGATAATCAGCATCCAGAATTGCAGTCCTTAAGGAAACACATTTCGTCCTGCTTTACAGAAATCGCTTGCTTCTTAATGCCACATCCTGGCCTCAAGGTCGCTACAAATCCACAGTTTGATGGACGATTGAGTGGTGAGTCATTTTATATACCTTTGTGTGTAAATTTCTTATCAGATATATCTGTGGTTTGGTAGTGAAACTGGACTCATCCATTTTCAGTCTGCCTTGGTACGGGCTCATGCCCAGTTAGGTAGAATTTATGACATTTTATGTTTTAAATGCTATTTAATAAATTAATGAATAAATAAAATAAAAAATAAACATCAGTTGATCCCATAAACTAATTAGATTTTGAGTGATTTCCATACTTCTTCTACGAGTGTTGTATCAGGTTCCCTCCAACATTAGCAATCACTATGGCAACCCGGAACAACTCCTCCACTTGTCGTATTTCCATACTCACTTTGATTTGCTCCACCTATTTTAACACAAATTTAATAGAGTTTGGAAAATACAGTCAAATATATCTAACTTAACGTGAAGAGTATTTTTATTCTTCTTTTTTTAAAAAGTTTCATTTTTGGATTTGTTCACTCTTTTAATTCCGAACTACTCGTAATATCTTGCACGTTTTGAAAATTATTTATCCAATCATTAATTTTTTGTAATTTCAAAAACATGATTTAACTCTCTTGTTAATAAAAAATAAAATTCTAGATACAAAGTTGTTTTCAAATTATTACCAATCAAATATAATTCACGCTGTAGGGGTTTTTGTTTTTTTACTTTTTTAAATTCTTTCATATATACCTCAAAACAGCAATGCTTGAATAACTATATATGAATCATATAACAATAACTTTGTATGTAAAGTGAATTTCAATAACTTTATGTATATGTGAAGTGAATTTTGTGTTAACCTGACAGCAGAAGTTCTTTAACCACTTAGCTGCTACCTAATTTAAAATTAAAATTTAAAAAAAAAAATCATACTAAAGTACCAATATTGCAGCCGATTCGCGCGGGAAATAGTCGACAAACATGTCAATACTGACTTATACATTGTATGTATGTTGTGTAAGCAATGTTAATTTATCAAAGAAAAAGTTAAACTTCTATGTGTTCTTTTTATCTTCTATGGTGTTTGTCATAGAAACGATTATTTTAACCATAAAGTACAATTACATGCATACATGTCGCACGATGTGCAAAATTTTGACATTACATGCATGCATGTAATCCGCAGCTAAGTGGTTAAAGCCAATTCGCAATTAATAAAGTTACTATGGAAGTACTAAATATAAGTGTTTTATTTTATTAATTAAACATGAACTTCCACTAAGTATCGTTGGTCAACAATATTATTCGTTCATTATATTATATTAACCTATTTTCTTGTTAGTATTAATTTTTTTACTCAATAATTTTTCAGACATTGAGAGTGACTTCAAGAAAAATCTTAGACTTTTGGTTCCCATGCTACTTGCCCCAGAGAACCTTGTGGTCAAAAAGATAAATGGACAGAAAGTCAAGGCCAGAGATTTAGTGCAGTACTTCATGTCATATATCAACATCTATAAAGGAAATGAATTGCCTGAGCCCAAGTCTATGCTTGTGGTATGTTTTTATTGATATGTCTACCCTTTTTTTAATTACAGCTGTCAATGTATGTAAAACAGTTTTATTTATTTATTATTTATCGTAAACAGTTAACAATCAATTTTATATATATATTTTTTTAAATCAATTGATGTACATTACGTGAGTTTTTATCGCAAAGACTTCCAACTTCCCCAAATAATGATTCTAAAAAGTCATAGGTATTCTATTTATCTGATTTTTAAAATTTTATTTATTTATTCCAAAACAGTAAATATGTACAAACAAACAAAAAGGTCTACATTATGGAATATATCGCCCCACTAGACGAAGGTCTGTTCTGGGGCAAAATTTATTTAGCCAAAAGTGCAGATAAATACAATTGCCCTGATGGGCAGCAGACCACAGTGGGAAGTCTAAAAAAATTGTTAAAATAAAACACCTATGACATCAGCTTTTCATTTTTGTTGTAGGCTACAGCTGAAGCCAACAACCTGACAGCTGTGGCAGAGGCCAAAGATGTATACACCAGTAACATGGAAGAGGTCTGCGGGGGTGCCAAGCCATACCTGCAGGGCCAACTGCTAGAGGAAAAACACATAAGGATACGAGACAAAGCCATACATGCCTTCACCTCCAAGAGGAAGATGGGTGGAGAGGAGTTCTCTGAGACATATAAAGAGCAGCTCATTAAGGTATTGTCTTAGCTAGTTATACTACCTTTTTAATGGGTAGTCTTTCTATTATTTATTCAAACAATATACAGCATTTGCCATTTACAATACATGATAAATTGAACAATATTACATAGTCTTCAGATATCAAAAAAATAAATACGATTCACTGAAAAACAAAACAAACCACATCAACAAACAAAATAAAACCAATATCAGTTCAACACAAAAACAAGTCAATAATACATACATCTATATACATTTATCGTATCAACGCTGGTAAAACGGAGTACATATGTACTCCGTTTTACCATGTAATAGTACATGCACGAGTACTCACACCCCACTAATGGTTGGCAATTCCCAAATATCTCAGGTTAGTAAATTCAGGTACCTGGGAGCAACCATAACGCCAGAGGGTGATCTCCGGTCGGAATTACCAATCCGCATAGGAGCAGCTAGCGGGGCTTTCAACAACATGAACAAAGTTTGGAAGGCGTCTGGACTCAGCATCAGGACAAAATGTCGCTTGTTCAATGCGTGCATCATCCCAATCCTTCTATATGGCTGCGAGTCTTGGCACTTAACCAAGGCTCAAGAGCGGAAGATACTAAGCTTTGAAAACAAGTGTCTTAGAAGGATTTTGGATGTCAGATGGTATGAACATGTTACAAATGATGCTGTGCGCCGGCGCACCCAGCAGAGACCTGTAATCTCCGTAATACAAGAGAGACGATGGTCCTGGCTGGGACATGTTTTGAGAATGCCCAATGATAGTTGGCCAAAAAGAGCACTGTTTTTCCGTCCGCAGGGGTTCCGTCGGCCCGGGCGTCCCTCTTTCACAATACACCGTTCCTATGACAACGATATCAGAGCGCAAGGAATGTTGTGGGAAGAGGTGACGCAATTGGCACAGAGACGCTCTGAATGGAGGAGGCTGGTTTCTGCCCTGTGCTCCCGAGAGGAGCGTTGAGGGCGATGATGATGATGATATACATTTAATGCTGACCTAACAACTGACCACATGCTGAATACTTGTCCTCAGTACTCCTTAAGAGTGGGCTATAAGATCTTGCTTTATTATTAGGTGTTTCATTTATCAACATTCTTATTAGGAGCATATAACAAAAATTAACTACCAATTGAGTAATATCTTTCCACCACATATATGATGCTTTTGAGAGTATAGAGAATTGAAACATTATGACTTTGTTTTATATGAATTGTCCGTTGAATGATACATTTTGCTTATTTATTTTTATTTTCATAGTATGTATAATTTTTTTAATCATTGTAATCAAATAAAAAATAAACAAACTAAACTTTATAATGTCTGAACCCAAAACAAAAAGTATGTAAAAGTTGATCAGTAATAAGTATTTATGATGTGAAATTAATTACATATTCCTTTATTTTGCAGGACTTAGAAGAAACCTTTAACCAATTCAAAGCTCACAATGAGAGCAAGAATATATTTAAGGCAGCTCGCACTCCGTCTGTGATATTTGTCATCGCCATGGTGTTCTACATTCTCAGTGGTATATTTGGCTTGGTTGGCCTCTATGCAGTCGCAAATGTATTCAATTCCCTTATGGGCATTGCACTTATCTTCCTTGTCATATGGGCGTACATCAGGTTAGAGGTTTTAAATTATGTTGACTGTATACGTCGTATAGAAATGTTTTATATGTATTTTCTTTAAAGATTAATCTGAGTTGCAATAATTTACACCCATACTGTAAGAAATATGTTTACATTGAGAAGATTAAGTAAGGGTAACAGTGGGAGGATTCAAACTTGAAAATTTTAGGCTTTACCTTCAGGCTACTGACATCCTAATATTATTAATCGCCTTTCATTACTTTCAGGTATAGCGGAGACTTCAGAGAATTCGGAGTCATGATAGATGAAGGAGCTTCATTCATGTGGGAAAACGTAAGTGTAACCAAAATCGTAATCAAAAAAATTAGTGTCCTCTTTGAACAGGAAAAATGCTAATATTATGACAATTTATTTTTTTGCCTCTATTGTTTATTATCTCATATTTTTTAGTTCATGAAGCCATTGTACCAAGTAATGGTGGAGAAGGGAATTGAGCAAGCGGCCAAAGCTGCCGCTGAGCAGGCTGTGAATGGGAAACCCAAACAATTGTGATACCAACATAACGGTGCGATTCGCACATTCTTATATCCCATACCAACATCACGATGCCCCTAGACCACACTCACACATTGACAAACAGGGTCATGAAGAAAACGCATCGTACATATGCCAATCATAACACCGTTTACACAATAAACTTCATTTCCATTGTTTGTGTACATTCAGTCTCGCGTCAATATGTTTATCCATGGATACAATGGTAAATATGGAGCTCTCTGTCTGGTGAATGATACTAATTTATTTTTGTTTTTATGTAATCTATAGCTAGATTGGTTACTACCCGATTACTAATTATCAAGTCGTCATACTTGTATGTAGGTACAGTTTTGATATATTTCTTTTAGTCTTAGCTGGTTCTAGATTGTATTCTAATTATTTTTATTTTATTTCTTCATCATTTTAATTATTCTTTGTAATTTCTTACAGATTTCTATTTAATTTACCATAAATATTTACATGAAGTTTTTGTTAAACGGTGTTGTTTGATTGGTTTTATCGGAATAGTTAATATTAGTTAATTAATAATATTTTTAGTTATAAAACATTTGCCAGATTTATTTATAAATAATAATTATTATTGTATTTTAATATTGTGTACCTTATGGCTGAAACGTTTCATTTGTTATTATTCTATCACATAATTCAAATGACGTAATATTATGTTTATAATACATACATAATCTGTGAAAAACTTATCAGGCGTACTCACAAGGAATATCTTTATTTAGATTTGACTAACTAGACGTGTCTAAAGTTAACCGTGATTAAATGAAAAACTACTCACAATATAATATTGTTTTATCATCACATCTTGTATTTAAAAACCCTGCTAAACAATTTTTATATGATACACTCATTTAATGTTGTACCAACAGTGAGACATTCAAATATAAGAAATCATTTTCTCAAGCATGAAATTGGAATGATACTTATCACTTTTTGTGAGTAAGTTATCATATAATCAAATCTAAATAAAAATATCACTTATTCCTTGTTTTTGAGTGAGATTGTATAAACATTTGCCGGTGTTCTTCTTCGTTCACTGTGTTGTTTTCTTAAAATAAAAATAAACTTGATTTGTTAATACAATATGTTATTTGAGTTGTATAAATGCAAATTCCATTATCTCCACATCCAGTCAGTTTTGTAGATACCAACTTTTGTAAATAATACAGTATCAATTTTAAAAATTGTTTAATTTTAGATCTTAACAAAATCCTGTGAAGTATATTATTCTAAAACAATATTGTATTGGAAATAGTGTCAAATTCCATATCAAATAATTTTGCTAAAAAATATCAAACTTTTTAATATCTCAAATTATTCTTGGAAAGAGATAGCGCAGATTGCATTTATACAATACTTTGCAAAATGATACAAAAACAGAGTTTTTATGTTATGCTCATATATTTTATAGTTTTTTTTCTTTTATCAATTCCATGATGATTCCTTTTTATTGTTTCACATAATCACAGAAGAAGATATTGTTATATTATTATATATTATTTTGTTCTTGCATGTATCTACATTGAAATACCTACCTTAACTTTTTTGTTTTTTTTTTTTCTATAAATATATTACATTACCTATATCTATTTATTTTACTTGATATTGTGGTGTACTTTGGAGAATATTATTCAGGGAGGAGATCACAGATTCTTAGACAGAATTATTTGAAAAGAAATTTGTGAAATATCTTGTTGCATGTGAAACATATGGACCGCTCATAATTTTGACATGCTCGTAATTAACTGCTTTTGTCAACATTAATAATGTTATGAAAATTAACAAGTAATAGCATTTAAGTTTGAATTAATAATATTTAATATAAATAAATATATGATTAAACAACGTTTTTATTGTCCTAATGAGCTTTTCTTGTCGAGTCTATCAGAATTTGGATAATGTTACATTGTCCGTATTAAATATGCAATTATATCAATTATTTTACATGTGTAACTTGCTTTTTCATTTTCAAATGTTTATTTACCGTTCCATGTGTAAATTTTATGCCATTTTGTTGAATTAATGTTTACGGTAGTAACATTAGTGTAAATGAAACAGTCTTCTACCTTCTTGGAATTCGAAACGAGAGATTCGCATTTGAAACTTTCCTGCTGATTTTTTCCCTTCAAGATACGAACATAATTTTACATACTTCAAAGATGTTCATGATGTATGTAGAATTAAAACAAATCTATATACATTTTATATATGAGTAAGTGAACGGGTATGGGACCATAATGGAAATAAAATTGGCGTATGTATAATTCAACAATTTCCAGTTATTTTAAATGAAACACAAATATTTATAATTAATAAGGTGATATAGAGAGAACTAAACAATGATAAACAGGTTAAGATGGAGAAGGATTCATATCATATTAAAACATTTTACTGGTATTTTTCCTTTTTTTATGTTTTGTTTATTATTATAACACTGCTGTGTGCCGGGTTAGTTGGAAGACATCGCATTCTAGCGATAAACTCGCCCTCTGTACATTGACTGATATTTTTATGATACTTTGTTTTGATTTGAAATAACGTAACCAATGTACAGAGAAGAATAAAATAAATAAATAGATGTTGTCTTTGTGAATTATTAAAGCTAAGAAGGTTCCTTTGTGTTTCATTAAATATCTTTGTCGTGTACAATGTGATTGTTGGATGTATTGTTATTTGTGCAATCGTTAAATGTGTGTAAATTTGATTTATAAAGTAATATGTTCATGTGGCAATAATTAGATTATGTAATGTTTATATCACGATTTATAGTTGCGACAACCACGTATAGGACAACAAATTTTGTCAAAGGGAACGTCCATACATTTGGGAAATTTTAATAGTATCGTTTTAAAATTAATAGCAATATATCTTCGCAGTGAATAAGAATATTTTCAAGTTAATAAATATATGTAATGAAGAGATAGCATTTATTACCAAACTCTTATTGAAAACTTTTACACAATGAGGCCCTTAGAATTATAGTGGATCATGTTCACGAAACAAAAGTTTTTGGAGATATAGTCAGTGGATTAAACTGCATTGATAGATTGCAATATAGGAAATTAGAACCATTTGTGGTTTAAATTTGAACTTAGGGCCACATTTATTTTGGTTCCGAGTAGACCAATCAATGCCTATAGACAGAGAATCCACCATCAACTCGTTTAAAAAACAATTGTTCTGAATGCCTTTGTTTAAGTAATAACTCTTTCTTCAATAACCGTTAGCTCTAATGTGTTTCTTGTAATGAACGATAAGTGGACATTTCTCTTTTTACATCTACTAGTAATATAGAATTGAAAATAACTTAAGTGTCTATGTAACTAACCTTTGTAATACATAATAAGTTGTTGTAATGTTCTTTGGTTATCTTTTTTTTAATAGATGTCTGTTGTGACTCTGTGTATGTATTCTATGTCTTACTGTACAGCTATCACGATATGTTGAATGCGCTACATCGTACCTGAAAATCAGTTGATGCTATACAACAATTATTAGTACTACTAAATCATTTGTAAAATTGTCCTGTATGGCAAATCTTATAAATACATATGTCAACTTGTAAAATAAACTTAATGCATGTTTTTTTTATCCTTTCAAGCACCTACATCTACTATTCAAGATACAATGAAAAATAATACATACTTATTTGGATTTGGATATTTAAATAAATAAATAAATAAATTACAATTTGTGTCAAATCATACTATATATGCTAATATTACAATAAATAAACAAACTTGCAACATTTAGTTGCATATTACTTTGATGTGTGAAATTTTGAATTCAAATCATAGCAGGCATTTCTACCCTGTTACTAGGAAATTTCTTAAAACTGTTCTGCATCATCTTTTTCACATGTTAATTTTTTGTTGATTTTACAAAATTAAATGTCGCTTAGTGCAAAAGTTTATTTGTTTTTTTAGTTTATCAAAACAGGACATATTTTTTTCTGTTTCTATGTTTAGGGTTTAATGTTGTACATGCGTAATTATTGTATACATTTAATAGTGGATTCTGGGTTTGTTTTCTAGTATAAATTTACATATTTTTCATTTGGTAGGTAATGTTAAGAGTTTATTGAAGTGAGCATATCTGATTATTGAGGTACGATTAGAATATATTGTTGTTACAAACTAATTACAAACATAGAATTATAATCTAATTAAAATAATTCTCAAATGTCATTTGACATTTTATATTGGTGGAGGTAAATTTTCTGCAAAAAATATTAATAGTTGTAAAATAAGTACGCCAACAATTTAGTCATTTTGTTTTTTATATATCTCTCTTTCTCTGGTTTCAATCTGTGGATTGATTTGCTGTAAAATTTTGCATCTTTCCTTCCATTGCACTCGATGTGGACGCCCCCTGTGGTTCGTCCCCTCAGCCGTCCCTTCTATTCTATTATACTTGTATGTAGATATTTCAAATTTTTCTCAAGTAGTCAATAGTGAGTTAGATGAAAATTACAAAAGCAAAAATAATATTGTGGATTACAAATTGGAAGGGTAAGATAAATTTTTGATGATGTCAGTATTGTCTTGGACACCTTTATGTGTGTAAAATATTTGTGTTCATTGTAAATGTCCTAATTTTTGACAGTTGAAGTGAACGCCAAAGACATTAAGACTGCACTTCCTTGAAAAAAATGCAACATGAGGTAGTAATTATTAGAGAGTTGTCCCTTTCTAACAAATGGTTGTATTATATATACTTACTATAATTGTATGATTTTATTATGCACTGGCAATATGTTAGAAAGGGACAACACTACCAATTGCTATCTCACGTGGTGCGCTTTATTTTTTCATAAGAATTTAGACCTTATAGTGACGGAAGAAAACAAATTTTTGCTTAAATTTGGTCAAAACACTGTCTTGTTATATTAAAATGTCTTTGGCAAATGCTGAGTGCTATAAAATTGTTTATTTACATAGCACTGTCATATTTTAGATCAAGATTATTTTTTTATGCATTTAGACCCATGGCGTAAGTCACTACATGTATTTTAGTATGTATGTATTTATATATTTGTAAATGATTGTGTTTATCGTGATAAATGTAATTGGTATTGAACTGTGAAAAGGTAAGATGTTTAAAAAGATATTTAATATTTTGTTACTTAATTTTTTCTATCAGGTTTAGATTTGTATGAATTAAAAAAAAGTATTTTCAAATAGAAATAATTGAAGAATGTGTTCTATTTGGGATGACAATTTTATGAAATTATAATTTCCTTCGTTGTAGCACTTGTTTTATAATCACTGTTTTACTCTTGGTCCTTCTATGGAAAAAATCTCTTCAATGTGATAACTTAATATCTGTTCCTCATATTGCATGCTGAATTGTCATTGGTGTTGTTTATTTTGTCTATGATCGATCATAAAATGTGAATCCTTTTTATATCTAGCTTTATAATATTTAAATGTAAATAGAAATGTCTTAAATTTCCCTATATAGTATCACATGCTTTGTTGCGCTGTATTTTATCACCCACAATAATCGTCTTAGAATACACAGAGAGATACACCAACAAGTATTGTTCTAGCAGCAAAGCATTATAATGATTGTATAGTACTTGGAGTAACTTTATGGAAGCTCATTTTAATAGAATTAAAATACTTATAAATAAAACACTGTATTACTTAAATATTGTTCATAGTACAAGTAATACAGAGTTTTATTTTAATTCTTCATCATGTTGTAGAATGTAGTTAATAATATTATATTGATATCACAAATTGAGGAATTTCCACGTTGCCAAACATTATTAACCATATTATTCTGTGGTTTGTTGATGGTTAAATGTTCTTTATATTTTAAATATTGTTTTTACTAAATTGTGTAAATACAGTTTCATTGATTTGATGTCTTCCTCAGTTTTTATATTGTCTACTTTTTATATATGAAGTTTTTTGATGAACTAATGTGTTTCAAAGCAATGTTATACTTATAAAATGCCTGCTTCACATTTAACCTAGTTCTTAATATCTTTTGGGGTTAAATTTTCTTATTTATAAGATAACTATGTTTTCAAAAAATTAAAGCAAAAAAGTAATTGGGTTAATTTGTTTACACTAAGACAGTTAAGAAATGTTTACATCTAGACAAACAGGCTCCAGAGGGTATCATAAACGTATGCTAAAGTTGTAAGCATGAATGATACTCTTTGGATTAATATGTCCTCTTCAAGGTGTAAAAACATTAAACCTTCTTATTGAAAATTGCCTGAATGAAAATTCATTCTTTTGCCTGTAATCAATCGTCTTATGTTCTTTTTCCCAAAATCTGGTGTTTTTGTTTTAAACAATAATTATAATGGGTAATAGTTTATTTTGCCCTTAGTTTGACAATATTTTGTATTTCAAAAGTTTATCAAAGTCTGATTGAGGTAACTACAAATGTTAACTGTATACTCAGTCTTGGTTGGTGTATGTTTGTTTATATGCACATCCAATAATATCTAATTGCATTTTTAATTTGATCTATATTTTGACGGTATACAAGGATATAAAACTCCTATTCTATTCTTCGTTGCAAGCAGAGGTTGTCACGTAAATTATATTCAAATATAGTTGTGATTTTTTATATACTAGATGTGTATTTTATATTAATGTGTAATTGTATTTTCTTTGTTTGTCATTGGGATTAGGTAATATGCAAGTACATTATAAACAATAATTAATACAGTAAAACCTCGTTATTTCGAAATCCAAGGGACCTCGAAAATCTGATTTCGAATTAGCGAAAACCCCGATAAATCGAAATTTTCGAAATAATTTTGATATACGCAGTATATAATATATATTATAGCCATAGGTACCATACGTAATAGAAACAGCTGATTTGGACTTGGGTTTTTTTTAAATTTCGCGCGTTCAAACAAAAAAAAACATTTGTAAGGCTGATGAAAGAGCCGCATGGAAAGGGCTAACAATTTCTACTACTCTTATACGCATTACAAATAAACAGGCGACCCTTTGTACAAGAATGGAATAGTTTGTAGTAAAACATACGTAATAAAGACGTCATGGGCGTATCGTGGTTTATCATAAATGTAAAGCTTCTATCACATACCACGTTTTTGTCCAATCCTTGCATTTTGCACAATGAAGGTAACAAAATATTGATGAAACTAACAGTTTTTGACATAATTAAATTACACACACATGTAAATCTAAATATGTATGTACCTACCTAAACAATACACAAATATAAATACGTACCTAAAACACAGTCGAATATTTAAAAATACATAATTTTAATGCTTCACTTCACACACGTTACTAAAAGTTCACTATAAATGTTAAAAAATGGGAAAAATATTTTTGACCAAATTTGTATTTAAAACGTGTATAAAAGTTCGGATATAAAATATTTATTTATTTGGAATGGAAAATAAAAATATTAAAACACAAAATATTTCGAGTAGGTATAGGTACGTATGACGAGACGCCCATGAACAACACGGAAGTACATAATGTACATCGATCACGCTATGAGCCAGAGGATATACATAGGTAGCAGGTACCTGGTACATACTCAAAACAGCTGTAGATAGGTACATATTGAAATACAATACATTTACGATGTTTACATACAACATAGGAGATCTACTTAGAAATTTGGAAATCCCGTTGTTAAATATTATTATGTAGCTGGGTAGTGGGTAGGTCCTTTATGTGTATTAGTGTGAACACAAATTTCACATAATAAGTTTTATTGTCCCTGAAGGAGCTTTGGGAAAAAACAAGGGTATTTTTTATGGCAACCAAATGTTTTCGAATTACAATATACAAATTTCTATTGTTTTGTTTTGAAAGGACCAAATATTATTTCGAATTACGTATTAGCGGGGATTTCGAATTATAAATGTCTTTTGTATGAAAATTTCATTATGGGGACATTTTTGGGGGGAATATTTCGAATTACGACGAATTTCGAAATAACGGGGTTCGAAATAGCGAGGGTTTACTGTAATAATTATCTTTTCTAGATTTTCGTGGCAAATGGTTTGTAGTTTTAAATGATTCAAGTCCAATTATTTTTATAAACTTAATCCTCTTTCATCTATTCTTCATTTAAGATAAAACAAAACAATCAGCAAATATATAAAATGTAGGTCTGTAAATAAAATACTAGCATGGCACATAAAAAATAAATTAACTGTAGGTTCAGTGTTGCCGTATGAAATATGATAATATGTAAATTGCCGTATGAAATATGATAATATATAAAAAAATATGATAATATGTCGAAACGAATGATGGCTTCTAGGTAAATTCATCTCAAACTTAATTTGCTCTGTTTATTGCATTTCATATAGTAATTTTTTGTCTTACTACAAAAACTATACACGCTTTATAGTATTGCATTAAAAATCTAGTTAAACGCTTGTTGAAATGAGTTAGTTGAATTTAGAAACAATGAAAACCTACATTCAAATAATTTATTTATCATTCACATATCTGATTCCTATAAAGATGAATTTTGATATTTTATGTAATATTTATTTCCAGACGTAGTTATATTTTTAATACACAGTCCTCTAAAACTAGTGTTATAACAATTAGATTCAGTAGTTTAGTTATAATACGTACCTATATAAATTATATATTATGAATAACATGTTATTATTGTATATAAAACACCAAGTGTGCCTGACAATATCTTCCAAGTTTAGGAATGTTTAAATTAAGACCATTGTGAAGTAAACAAAATGATTTTTCACTCACTCACTTAATAAGTATAATATAATTATTATATATATATATAGATGACACATCATATTCCTAGCTAAATTAAACTATGACATATTGTATTGCTATAGTCTCTCTGCCCAATAAATGTTTTTACAAAGCGTATAATATATTAACGTAACATGCAATAACTTGCCTCGTTTAGGTTATTTATTATATCAAACACATTTATTATATATAAATTATTAAGAACCCCTTAAGCCCTAGTCACCCCTCGCTGTTGTAAACCTTTGTCCAGTCATTTTATATTATAATGAATTTATACAAAAATTATCTTATCGCATACATATATTGCAACATAATCCCTATGCTCATATAAATTGTATTTAATACAAATAAAACATAAATTGAATATTTGTGTCAGCTTTTACAATGTCGGCTATTATTGGTATTTTTGAGTGTACTGTATGTATCCGTGATGTCTCCTTTCAAATTTGTTAATGACATAGCTGAACTGTAGATGATTGAAGATTTCTATGACACATTAAAAAATTCAACAGAAAAAATGCTAAAATATCGAAGAAGTAAATTAAGTATTTAAGAATAGCAAGTATATTCAATATACTGGCAATTATAAGGATTATTTTTGTTCTGTCTTGCGTTCTAAAACAATTCGAGTGTTCTTTATAATGAAGTATTTTTATTAATGATATGAACAATATTTTCCTGTACTAAGTAATATTACTGTAACACAATCTTTTGTCTATTTGAATAATATAATTGTTGGTTTATAATAAAAAGAAATCATGTCGTCGTTGTGTGCCATATCCAGATGAATGCATCATGTAATAATTAATATATTTTATCAGTTTGTTTCAATGTTTTATGTAAAAACAACTTGTTATTTATTATATTGTTGTAGAATAGTTCTATAGAAGATGTAATGGTTTCATCCCTATTTCAAAAAATACAAATCAGATAACTGATTGTATGTCTGTATAAATGTCAAGTTTTCAAGTATAAATGGAAGAAATCTTTTTAATTAGAGCACTTATGAAAATGATATTTTGTTACATGGCAATTGCACAATGGACTACCTTTGAAATTCGTTGTGAACATTATCATTTGATAAAGATCTTTAGTGTGCTTCTAAGTAGCAAAATATAATTAATGTTGACTTGATCATGTTTTCTGTAACTTAAAATTATTAAATGAAGTATGGAGTATTTTTTGCTCGACAATGTTAGTGAGACCATTACAATTTTCTCTTCCACAACCAATACTTGTATGCTCAATGCTAAATTTATTAATATATATATATATATTTAGTAAATATTGAAATTTTATAGCTTTTGTTAATATTTCTTTTTTTTTATTATCATTGTAAAGTTTTTTGGTGTAAGGTAAATAAATAAATCCTTATTTTTTAATATTATTGTTTTATTGCATAAATTAAATGTGATGATTTTGTATTTTCTTCATTTAAAATGTTATTAATAATTTCTTTTAATTTTAAACATCATGACAACTGTCTTTGAACAGTAAAACCAACAAGAGTTTTACTTATGTTATTTCAAGGCGAAAATATCATTAACAATCTATTTCACGACCTCTGGATAAATTAGTACCGGATAGCCAATCCAACACAAATCTAACAGATAAAACAAAATATGCGTTTCACGACTTTCTGACAGCTCTATTTTACAGATAAAGTTCTAGATAAGTTATCCAGCGAAATGGGTCCGCGATAAGTGTTAAGGCAAGTCTGGTAAGTCCTGTTCGGACGCAATTTTCTGTGCCAGATGCGTACTCCAACAGTCCGAAGAGTTCAACTCACCGCTTGCATGTTGCTTCATTGACTACGAAAAAACTTTTGACAGCCCCCACAGACCAACCATATGGAAAATACTGGCCGCGTATGGCATCCCACCCAAGGTGGTAACCATGATCAAAGCCCTGCATATGGACTCTGAATGTCTGTCAGAACATCAAGTGGTCCAACTGACACCTTCATGATCACCACTGGAGTCCGGCAGGGCTGTGTATTGGCACCTTTTATCTTTGCCATAATTATGGACTACCTGCTCAGAAAATCTATTCTGGGCCCTGGCGGTGTGCCTTTATCACAGCGTGAAAACAGTGAGACGTCTGTGGGAGTGCTGCACGATCTTGAATATGTGGATGATCTAGCCCTTTTTGATACATCTGTGGACGGATTACAGTGCAACGCTAATGCTCTTTATGAAAATTCCTTACGCCTTGGCCTTCGTATCAACGCTGGTAAAACGGAGTACATATGTAATAGTACATGCACGAGTACTCACACCCCACTAATGGTTGGTAATTCCCAAATATCTCAGGTTAGCAAATTCAGGTACCTGGGAGCAACCATAACACCAGAGGGTGATCTCCGGTCGGAATTACCAATCCGCATAGGAGCAGCTAGCGGGGCTTTCAATAACATGAACAAGGTTTGGAAGGCGCCTGGACTCAGCATCAGGACAAAATGTCGCTTGTTCAATGCGTGCATCATCCCAATCCTTCTATATGGTTGTGAGTCTTGGCACTTAACCAAGGCTCAAGAGCGGAAGATACTAAGTTTTGAAAACAAGTGTCTTAGAAGGATTTTGGATATGAAATGGTATGAACATATTACAAATGATGCTGTGCACCGGCGCACCCAGCAGAGACCTGTAATCTCCGTAATACAGGAGAGACGATGGTCCTGGCTGGGACATGTTTTGAGAATGCCTAATGATAGTTGGCCAAAAAGAGCACTGTTCTTCGGTCCGCAGGGGTTCCGTCGGCCCGGGCGTCCCTCTTTCACAATACACCATTCCTATGGCAACGATATCAGAGTGCAAGGAATGTCGTGGAAAGAGGTGACGCAATTGGCACAGATACGCTCTGAATGGAGGAGGCTGGTTTCGGCCC
This sequence comes from Athripsodes cinereus, assembly GCA_947579605.1. Lineage (NCBI taxonomy): Eukaryota > Metazoa > Arthropoda > Insecta > Trichoptera > Leptoceridae > Athripsodes > Athripsodes cinereus. The sequence goes on along the minus strand of OX388321.1, from coordinate 18,979,727 downwards.
TGTGCTCCCGAGAGGAGCGTTGAGGGCGATGATGATGATGAAACTGTCAAAATTTGTTTACATGTGCATTGTCTAAATTTGCTTTCTTTTGCATTTCTGAGAGTGTTCTCACTAGCGTAATGGATGGTGCTATTTCATATTCAAACATTAGTGACATAATGTTGCAATTGGCTTATTAATTAAAAACTAGTATTTTCCACAAATAAGTCAAAAATTTAAATGAATATCATAAAAAAAAACAAATATATTTTATAATGGGAACATGTTATATTTTCTTTCACATAGTGAGATATTTAAGTACATAAATACGCAAGAATAAAAAACAGCAACACAAAGAACATTTATTAAGTATTTTACTCTGTAAAAGAGTGACCATGATGAAATTGGGCAGCATTCTGCCTAAATTATTATGTAAATTATACCTAAAAAATGTTAATTAAGAGATTGCTTTCTGCTTTTGCCCTGTAGTGTCCCTCTTAGAAAAACATGGATGAAACAAACCTCCTAAACAGAAAGTTATCTATTCCCTCACAGCACTGAAGATTTCAAATGTTTTAATCATAATGCTCACTCAAAAACTTTTTAAAAAGTGAGACACAAAATATTTTGTGCCAACTCAGTTTAAATCTTTTTTCATGTCATTTCTTACAAATAACTTAAAACATACAAAAGTGAATTCATTAAATTGCGACAATATTCAAAGGCAAGATTAGTAATTTATAATAGATAGATGCTTAGTGTATAATTTTATGTTATGATTTGTACACAGTTTTGTGCAGAGGCTACATAGCTTCTCAGCTACGCTAACAGCAATTAAAATATTAAATTAATAAAATAATGTTGAAAACTTCATGCCTAGGTGAATCTGATTTAAAAATATATATGGAATACAATCCATAGGTTTAGTTTTGGGCATTTTTTATTGAAAAACTTCACATAATTCATGGATCATATATAGTTTTTAAATACTTTATGCAAACTATACAAGTGTTTTTTAACAAATATTGTGCGACTCTTAAAGTAAACAACAATCATAAGTTGGTGTTGTATAATTATATTCCTAATAAATTCAAATACAATGTATTTGAAAATAATTTCTTAACTTTACGTTAGCCTGATGATGAGACCCGCAAAAGCTCTTGAAATACAATGTATTTGAAAATAATTTCTTAACTTTACGTTAGCCTGATGATGAGACCCGCAAAAGCTCTTGAAATACAATGTATTTGAAAATAATTTCTTAACTTTACGTTAGCCTGATGATGAGACCCGCAAAAGCTCTTGAAATACAATGTATTTGAAAATAATTTCTTAACTTTACGTTAGCCTGATGATGAGACCCGCAAAAGCTCTTGAAAGCCTCGTGATTATTAATAAAGTCAATGTACAAGTACTAAATATAAGTTTCTTATTTAAAATAAATATTTTTTTCATACACACATATAAGTACCGTATATAAACTATACATTAGAAAAATATAATGTTTATTTTCTTATTTAGGAATTCATAATTTTATAACACAAGGATATAAACATTGCTTTGATTCAATCACAGTATCAATTTCCAAAACTTTATCAAACTTCACAAAATGTTTTTTTTTCAATGTAATTCAATTAATCTGTATTACAAATTTATTTTTACATAATTTGATGTCATAGAATGAATTAAGACAGCCAAGTAGTTTATACCAAAAAACTGCGAATTTTGAATCAAATTAGTCAATTTTGGAACCTCTTGGTTCAACTCCTCAGAGCATAGACAAGACATACTTAATTTTGCAGTACACTGTATGGAAATTCTGGATTCTAATCTAGTAAATGTTTCATTTATTCTAATAACCATATGCAGCTCTTTGAGAAAATGATACACCGGATAAAACAAGACTTTAAACTTGTGGCTTGTATTTGACATTTTGATCCAGAGAACATTTTTTAAGTTTTTGTGACAGTTGATTTTTCTGTCAATTCACTGACTCGCTTTGAAAGGAAACTAAAATTGTTATATTATTGATATTTAACTGCTTTCACTCAGAAGTTTGCTGACTCCTGTTCGAAATTATTATGAGTGGTTCATAATTATTATCCAAGGTGTTTTCCAAGGAATTCCTCAGGCAGTTTATGATGATGATGACGGATGATTTCTTTGGTGCCGTTTAATGGAATATCCATCTCAAGGATGCAGGAAGCTCTATATTCAGTTTGCTCTACATATTCATTCAAAATATTCATTGTCACAACTAGCCTTCTGTAGTTTAGTTGTCACTTTCACCCACTATGTGTTGTGGGTAGGTGATGTTGTATTGCCGCCTCTGTTACACATTGCAAGACATTATATATAGGTATAAACAAGACTGTAATTCTCAGAAACGGTCAGGATCAACATATTTTTGGAAAACAAATAAAAATGGTGAGCGTGACACAGATCGATACAATTTACAAAGTTGTCAAAATTCGTTTACACTTCACACCTCTTATGATAAGATATAATACAGTAGCATCTATTTAAATTAATTCAGGATAAAACAAATGTGTTGAGAAAAATGTTTCCGATACATGTAACACGGTGAATGTTAATGTTCAATTAATATTTATGAATTAAAGCTAACATCAGTTGATCTACATATATACATTATACAGTTACATTGATACATAAAAACATACTTAAGTAATATTGTCTTAAATTACATAAGATTCAAATGTTTCCCTAAAAATAACATTACTATAAGTGTACTATTTTATTTACATTAAAAAAAATTAGACAGAATGTAATAGAAAATTTAAGAAATGTGAAAAAGATTGATTGAGATTTATATTTTGTTTAGGGGTAAATCAAGTTCCATTATAAATCCTCATCTCTTAATCCCACTCAGAAAAGTGTTAAAACCTTATATAATATCGTGATTGAAAAATTGTAGGTGCTAGAGTGAATGGTGCACTTTGATCCATTTTCAGCAATGGCAAGGTGTCGTACATGGCAAAAATGATGATGCACAATTTCATTCTAGTACCATCACTTACGTGTATGCAAGTGGAACATGGATGTTGCTGACGGACAAAAATGGAATAAATGCAGTGGAAATGCGATCGCTGAGAAGGATGGTTGGTAAAACATTGCTCGATTGATTGAAGAATGAGGTTATTAGAAGGATAAGCAGATGCAAGAGGAGTGTTGTGGACAGAAGGCGCGTAAATAAGTCACAATGGTTTGGACATGTGGAAAAAATGAACGTAGAAAGGATGACGAAGAGGATATACTTATCTGAAAAAAAGGGGTGTGACGAAAAGCGAGGGTTTAGTGTCCTAAAAATTGCAGCATCATTTACCAAATTTGTTTTATGTACCAATATGTGTTTGAAAATTCATGACAACCTTTTTTTTTTAGACAAGAGTGAAATATTAAGTGATATTTGATTTACAAGATTACCTTCAAGATATGTTCCTTTAACAAGTAATGAATAAAATATTTACTAATAAATCAGATTATTAAGCAATCTTTGAATTGTTTTTGGAGTGAACCAATAGAATTAACACTCACGACCGGTTCTATAAAAAATAAGTCCCTTTAAATTTTCTTGTAGTAGTAATAACAATAACTAATAGAATTTTGACAGAATTATTCTGCGAAAAATTAGAAGAGAATTTATATTTTTCTGGAACCGGCATTTAGTGAGAGAAATAGTTATAATAACTAAACAAACATACTCTTAATTACTTTCTTATAATTGTCATTGATGTGTTTCACTCTTTCTCGGAGCTGTACTGCTTTAGACATGGCCGCTGCGTTATTAGGATCCAGTGCTAGCACCTGACATATATCTGTATAGGCTGCCTCATAGTCTGCGAGCCCCATGAGGGCAGAGCCTCTTCTGTACAGAGCTTTCTCACTGTTTTTATTTAATGCCAGAGCCTTATTACACAACTCCACAACAGCTTGGTACTCATTATGGTGCAACTGACAGAAAGCTAAATTATTATACAAATCTTCCTTTAACTTGTCTATTTCTTTTATAATTTCCTCTTCAACTTTCTCCAGATCTTCTGTTTTATCCAACGAAAGCAAAACTTTCAATGCCTTGCTGAATTTACTGAATCCTTCTATTAATCTGTTTTCTTTGACAAGTTCCTTCCCATATGCCTTCTGTGTCTTGGCATAAGCCACCTTTCTGATCCATGTCCAGTCACAAAATAGTTCATTTTCAGTGACACTTAGTATCTTAACTTTGCAGGTGACATTGAGGGTGACATCATTGTTTTTATTGAAATATGCAATGTCTAGTTTGCTTGCTTCAAACAAATACATATTCTGGAGACATCTCTCAATATCGGCGTCTATATAACAAATGGCATCTCCAATTGTCCATTTTCCAGTGAATTGTTCACCTAGCAGGACACTTTTCTTTACTTCATCACCGAGGCTGCCGGCTTCTTTATTCACACATATCTCAGATATTTCCAACTCACATTCAGAACCATCTAAGATATTAATTGAAAAGTTTCCAACATCTAAAATGGTCTTTTTCAATACTTTTTGGTTTAATTTACTCAATATTATCTCTTTTCCTTCCATTTTATTTTTCTTAGTTGATTAGTTTTCCTACAATGATATTTCAAAATCCAAAGCCGCTTTCCAGAAGTTTCCGACAATATAATGTTGATATTATCAAAATAAAAATAAAACAATGTATCAAATGCTAGAAAATAACTAACACGTTAATTATGCATCACTTGAAGTAAAAATATTACTGCACTATATTTACAAAATCATGTAAATTTTCTCAAATAAAAGTACAATACCAACACATATCTCTAAACACAATTATACGTCAACCCCGACAATAATATTCTATTTTATTATTGTTATTATTAGTTGATGTCAATGTTTGAACCATAGACTATAATAATCATAACGAAACCTAGAACCCCGATCATTATTAGATCCGACTCGTTTAAAAAAGTGAAGCAAAAATCTATGAACTTTTGAGTTTTAACCACTGCCACCTATAATACGGTGGCAGTGGTTTTAACAGAATGGTTGGTAGAAGCCCGCAATAGATCCTACGAGCCCTTTCTCACATTTTTATAATAATATATCATTTTTACTTTTATATAAACATTCTTTTTGACAACTGTTCTGTCAAAAATTAAGAAAAATGGGGTCTCCCCTCATTTGTTTCAATGAAAATAGGTACGAGTGATGACATGTAAATAAATAAAGACAAAACAAAATGTATGGTCGGAAGGGATGAGGCAACTGCGAACATTGCCACAAATGGAAGGTTCATACGTAAAACTAAAGAGACTAGCTGAAAATAGGGAGGAATACGAAGAAAATCCAAACTCATTGCAGATCAATTAAATGGGTTGAAGCTCACTATTATTTAGCTATGAATGCCCCATCTAGTATATAAAAATGAAAATCTATGGTTTAGTTTTGATTATATATCATTCTATGGATTTAATGACATTTTGAAAAAGCGTGAAAGTTGCTTGATATTTTGCATATAGTCGTGTTTGTGGTTATTTTAAGTAAATAATTTCCTATTCTATTTTTATTTATTTACTATTGTGTTTTTAAGAAGTATTTACTGTCGTGTTGAAGCTTTGGCACGCTTTCAGTTGCTACTATATTCAAATGTTACTTAATTCTTCTTGACTAAACAGGTAATATTCAGTTCACAAAGTCTAATACAGGTTGGGCGGTATCGCAAAGTTGACGCAATCTTTTTACCGGTGTTTTAATTTGATTCCATAATTTTATCTTCAAATAATCCTACTATTATTTTTTCCTTCAATAGGTCAACACTGTATGGAGATGTCGCAATCAGAGAGTTTACCATTTGATCTTGACACAGAGTACAACATCTTGAAAATTTCAGCTCTTAAGAGTGTCATTGAAATATCTCCGTATATTCACGAAGTCACAATTGGCCCCAATGCAGTGGTGCATAATGGCAGCATCCCTGCAGGGAATGACACCACACCCAAAGTTAAAAGAAACATTGCAAATGGAGAAGAGGCAGAATATGTATCTCCGAAAATCAAACATGACAAAAGTAGAGATTCTTCATTATTGATTGATCACTTGCTGCATGAATGTGAAGTACAGCAGAAAGAAACAATCAATGTGATGGTGAAGAGTATGCTAAATAAAATGGTGACTAAGCGCTCAGAGATGATGACGAGATTCTGGCATCAACAAGAATTAGAGTATGAGAGGAAGGCTCAGGAGCGGAGGGATAGAGAGAGACTAATATTACAACAGCTGGCATTAGACGATAAAATGGCTCAGCTGGAACAACAAAGACTTGATGCTGAAAATAAAGCTCACAGTGAAAGAATGAGAAAACTCTTGGAGAAACAATTAGAATCTACAAAAATGTTTGAAGAACTTGATAGAAATCATTCACAAATATGTTCTCTCTATCAAGAAATTACAAATATTAACGAGTTAGAAAATAAAGAAGTTTATGTAAAGATATTACAAAAGTATGATCCACTGTTAACAGATTCTCTTGCAAATATTAATACTTTGGCTGAGAGCTTCAAATCAGGAAACATCAGTGCTGAGGATGTGTCCAGGTCTGAAGTAATAAAAAGTAAAATGAAAGAAATTAAAAACAATATTAATATTGAATATCAAATTATACTAAAAAATATGGAGCAGGCTGTAAGTAACATAAACAACACACCTGAAACTCCATCACTCCATAGTACAACATCACCAACATATTCCAACACATCGCAACCACAGGAAAACATATCTCCGGTACAAAACTCGGAGAAGGAGACATATTCCTATTGCAGCAAAAAGAGTTTAGACTATTATTTGGAACTTCGACAATATTTGGAATCATATGAAGAGAGTTACAAGGATCTAATGAATAATAATTCATTTAAGAAATTTAGATTCGATTGTCAAAAGGCTGTGAATATTCCTGTAAATTCTATTTCATCTGTTAGTGGACATCATTTAAAAGACAAATTTGATAAACTCTCTAAATTGTTGAATGGAGAAAGAGTTCTAGTTGGTGATTCTTATGTTGTTTGTTCTGCACATCCTCAAGGGAAGGCGTACTGCATGAATTTATTAGCAAAAAAAATTGTGAGACAAGGAGAACAAACTGTATCTAGCAGTCCAGATGCAGCTTTCCCTATTGCTTCTGTTACAGTTGCACTGTGGGCCAAATTCCCAGAATTAGGGAAATTGATTTGTGCACATTTTCAAAAAGAATGTCCTTATTTAATACCATTATTTTTACCACAAAGTGAAGGACTGTCTGATGAAGAGTATTATAAAGCTAGAGGTTACAGATACGATGAAAATGGTGCTGTTGAAAAACAAGATAAGTTCCTCAAACGAATGTCAGGTATATTCAGATTAAATGCAGCAATTTGGATATCTAGAATGCCTAAATCTGTGAAGGAGCCTCATCCTCAAGGACTGGCCCATGCGTGGAGATGGATGGCTGCCTTCGTAAATCTTCATCCTGAAGCAGACATTACAGCTACGCTGTTGTTTGATTTTCTTTCACTTTGTGGAGCAGAGTTCTTCAAATATTATAAAAATCAGTTTGTTAAAGTGTTACAATATTTAGTAAATGACTATAGAAAAAGAATTGATAAAATTGATGAAGGTGGTCCGAAAGTGAGATTAGAAGTATTTTTACAAAATGTTATTAAAGATGGAAAAATACCTCCACCAGAAGGAATTTTGTCCGACAGAGTTTGGTAGCAGTTAACTTTATGTGACTTAGGAATTGTCAAGTTATCCAAATATACAAAACCATCTTATTGCTTTATTTATATTTTTGATTATGTAGACATGTTTATAATTTGTTTTTATAATGATATTAAAATATTGATAACTTGTACAATCAAATATTAAAACTATTAATTATACTGAAAGTCTTCCATTAGTTTCAATATTCGTATTGTGTCTTTATCACGTTTCCCAGGATCCTTGACTGTTTCATCGTAAGATCTTCCCACAGCAGTCATGGGTGTAAAGGACATCATCTTTTTAGCTTTCAATACATAAATGAGTTGCTAAAAATTCAATAATTATTAGAATAATAACTTTTCTATAATGCTTATAAATCAAATATGTTAGTTTATTTATGATTCAATTCATTAGCTGTGTGACTAGGATTTTTCGCCAGTCACCTTTTTTGTTTTGATAATTAGAACTCACCATTACGAGTTTTATGAGAAAAACTGAAAATGTGAGGAATCCAATCGTCATCAAGGCTGTTTCAGATGAAGGGAAATCCAAGTGATTGTCATCTCCCTTTGCACCTCTCTTCTGTCTCTTACTTTTAGTCCACAGAGCTCCAATTTGTTCATCTAAAGAAGACACCATGTTTAATCTCTTCAAGGAGTGAAACAGTCTAAATAGTTGATCAACAAGTATATACTATAATTATTTTCATGTCATTTACAACTGGTTTGATAAATAGAAAACGTACTGCATTCATAGAAATTAATTACATTCACAATGGTTGGCATATCTAATTTCCATTTTTTTTAATTGAGGCTTGTAATGGGACTAAACACATTCACAGTAATGAAACCTGCTTATGTTGGGAAGATGGCGAAGGTCTACAGCAGATGTTTAGTGTTCGGATTAGAGGACCATCAAAATATTAAATTTATTATTGGTAAACATTTTAACACATAAAAAAATCTACTAAGAGAGAAATATATTCTTTTGTAACATTATATAAGAGAAAATAACAAATTATTACCAATATAACTATAAATAAGATACCTATATAAATTTGACTTACCTAGGTAGTTCAAAATACTGTTGCGAATATTTTTCAAAAATTTCAGTTTTCTGTTGAGAGTTTTAGGTATGTTGATGAAAATGTTTTGTTGAATTGCAGCGATGATATTAGCAAAGTTATTTACATGGAGATAATCATTTGTAGTTTGATCATCTGTATTATTGTTATCATTTTGATTATTCAAATTTGGTTTGACATTTTTTGATTTGTTTATATTCTCAAGTACATGTTGAACTCCTTCTAGTTTGGAAAAATTCACTGAAGGTGTATTGAAATTAATAATTTGTGTTAATTTAGGTTTTGTATTTATTTTCGTGGGAGCTCTTAGAGTAACAATATCAATATCGGTAGTGATTGTATAATTTTTCATTATTCTTTTTTTATTATTTGTGGTAAACATGTGTGAAAAATTATCCAAATATGAAAAATTATCTTTAGTAACATTATTGAACACCGTAGTCTTATTATCAAAAGTAAATTTAATCACATGTAATTCATCGCTTGTTTTTGGTTGAATTCTGTCTTGAAATCCTATCTGTGGGAGTTTGACCCATTCAGTTTGTTGAGAGTTCACCACTGAGCACAGTACTAGATTTATTACTATATACATGGTGACTGTCAGGGAATTGCACTAAACTAACATGTTATGCACATTATTCAGATAATTATTATTTAATGGAGATATGTATATATGTATGTTTATAAAAGTGTACACCACAAGTGGAATAAGAAATTATAGCTTTTATTATAATATTGATTTCAGTTCACAATTTTTTTTTTAGTAAAATATACTTCTCTATCTGTGCCAGGGGTTTGCTGTCAAACACACCTACTTAGGGATTTTCAAAATTGAGTGAATATAATTGTAATTAGTTCTATGTATTTTTAGCAGTCTGGGTAATATTCGAAACAATTCGATTCGAAAAATGACATGAAACTCCCCTGTTTTACCATTTCCTCAGTATGCAATAAGTATGTGCATATGTATTTTTTCTTTTTCCGGGTTGGCTGGAAGAAATCGCATATGCAATAAGTCCACCTTTTGGTACTCTCGGTAGAAATTTAGTTGTATACATTTGGATACCAATAAAGTTTTATTTATTTCACGACACAGGCTTTTTAGCTTACTGTGAAAGGTGTATAAGGTTGTATTTGGGTTTATAACAAAAGCCCAGATATATCTTTAAAAAAAAAATACATTGACTGTAAATGAGTAATCAGAGGACTCGCTGCAATATTTTCTCTGAACTGCAAAAAAAAATATTGAAGGGTGGTGAGCCTCATTTATGAATTGGCGTTTTTTTAATGAACAATAAATATTTTCTTCTAATCTTATCAATCTTCCAAATGTCTATGAATGCAAAAAGATCATATTTCTTTTTGATTATAGTACTGTCAGTCTTGCTATACAGTTGAACAGATTGTGAGTTAACATAATATGTGCATATTTTGGAGGATTTTTTATCTTTAGTTGTTTAGGCAATCATTATTATAAGGAAAGCACGAGTTTAATTTTTATATATTAATCATGAATAATAACTTGTTTATTAGGATATATTTTTTGTGGCTTGGTACGCTGTTGTGTAACACCATCCATGGTTAGTTTCATAAGAAGGTGCATTTGATTACTCTATAAAGTATAACATTCATAATATGCACGAGGTAGGTTGATAGATAATATCTTTATGTAATGATGTGACAGATCACTCACCTGTGCAGCCCTCAGCACTATGTAACATACTACAATGCTCTGCTCTGGTGCACCTGCTAATAGAGTTCATCTTCTAATATGCAGGTATGTTACGATCCACTGCACTTGTATATGACTAGCTATGCAGATACTACAATCCATTCTGATATACAGATGTGTTATGATACACTGCATTTGTATATCAAATCACTAAATCATGAAAACTAGGACTAAAAAAGTTTCACACATTTGATAGGCGTCAACTAAATATAGGTGGTTGTAAAGTTGAATCATTTCAAATTCCTATACTTATTTTTTAAGCTCCCGCCCCCTCCTTCCTAGATAAATCTTGGGTACACCAATAATGCAAATTCAAAAAATTTAATGCCATAGATTTTGTATTCAAGGTTTACTCAAGTAACAAGATTCTTTGCATGGCTTGGCGGGGACTTGTGACAGTTAGAAAATTACATTATGTATATATATATCCTAAATCACTCGCAAATGAGTGGATAGCCTTAACAAGAATAGAACACATTATATAAAATGTACAAAATATATTTAAGTTTTCAGTTTATCAGTAATGTCACAGGATATTACAAGGGTTATATAAAACATAATAATTTTGTCAAAAAAGGATATTTATTTAAAACTTACCCTTTCCCAAATAGAATTTAAAATTCATTGTGATAAACATACAATACCTATATAAAATTCATGTGATGTACATACTATATATAACTCACTAATACTATCATGCCAGCTTTCTTACTTGGAGCTTTAATTAATTGTCAATAATTTAAAATAAAATTCAAATAAACAAGTCATAATATTCATTGGTGTTAAGGCATCAATCAGTTTTATTATTTATAAACAAAGTTACATATCATCTCAAATAAAAAGGCAATTTCCTTAAATTTTGCCTTAAACATATTTGGTGCAATGTTAAGGATTTATTATATTTTATAAAAAATATTTACGGAAAAAACTACCAACACATGGACAAAGTTCTTTTCTTGGGAATGCTAAAAGTAGTAACTCAGACAGATTCATCTGTTTCAATAATTCTTTCGCCTTTTGTGACCAAAATTTGTTCGTGTTCCATGACAATATAATAATTATTCAAAAATTTAAGAGAAATCTTTGAAATACTAATAATAGTAGTTAGATGGGATAAATAATTACACCTATGACTTTAAACCAGTTTTCAAGCAAACATTCAAAACTATTATGGTATACGTGTCATTTTATATAGATATCTATATATTATGTATAAAAGCAGTGAGTCCTCAATGAAACAATTTTCAAAATAAATCCATTCATAGATGTATTGGTTTTGGTTTTTTTATTTTGATTTTTGCAAGTATGTATGTATTATCTGCCTCTCAAAACCGTTTCATTAGAAAATAACTTCATCAGATAAGTTTAACATCTCTCAAGTTTTTAGCTTTAAAATAATTTTTCTTTTATACATCTGGATTGTGTAGGAACTTGAAATTCGTCAAGAGCATAGAGAAACCGTAAAATATATATTGTATAATAATCAGACATACTTTTCAAATAAATAGTGGTACAAAACAAGTAATAATTGTAAATATTATATTATACATATATATAAAATTATAGTTATTAGTATATATAACAATAATAATTATATAATTAAGGTGAATAACATTGAACATAGCCGACAATATACACACCTACTTCACAACACAAATCTTATCAGTAATAATTCTATATTTATTATCCATATACGTTTTAAACATTTTAATAACATTTACAATCATATCATTATATATTATTAATGAACTTATTTATATAAAAACACTCAACATACAAAATATTAAATAATGAAGTTATAATTTACTCATTGAATTATAATTTTCTCGGGTGCCTTGTTTTTGAACAGAGAAGTTAAATATATAAACAGTGAATTTATATATCAATACCTTTCTCAAAATCTAATGAATGTTTGGAATAAATCATCCATATAGAAAAGAAAAATAGTTTCAACTAATTGCATTGTATAATAACATTGTAAAAACACTTTCAGCTAAAATAGACCATTAAAGGTCACATGGTCATGTCAATGGATTTGACTTTATTTGAAAAGCGAAACTTCAAAAATGTAACAAATGTGCGTTTATTATGACAGTTGGCAGTCAGACGATATTGTGAGATGGATTTTATCCGTATTTGCTCTACATCCAATAACACAACAAGATAAAGGCATTTTAGTAATTTTTACAAAATCTATTGATTTTCTACGTGATAAAATAATAACAAAAGTGACAGACAACTGACAGTTGAAAAGATTCAATACATGACAACACTCCTCTTTGAAATAATGTACTATCTGAGATAGCATGTGTAAGGGTACTTTATCTCTTTTTCACACATAGTTAGAAAGAGAAACCACCTTAAACTTTTTCTTTCACATGGTACGCTTTATTCTTTAATAGAAATATATACCTTATTACCTTTTACGGAAAGCATATTTAACATCATTTTAGTCTTTGGACGATTGAATAATAAATTATGGATAAGTTGGTCAATATACTATGTTGGTTTTATGTTTGTTCCGTTGTGTTGGGTTGAACGAAACATTGCAAAACCATATTTTCAACTAGTAGTAGTAAAACACTATAAAAGAAGAGGATACTATTTAGATAAGACTTACATATCTGTCATAAGTTCTCCACTATCTTTCTTTTTATAATGTTTCCTAAGTTATTGAAAAAAAATCACATGCAAAATCTAAAATATTTCATGCCAGAAGGGTCATTTCAGAATTCGTAATGTCAAAAGATTACACAGAAAGGGGTTGGAAATGGAGAAAAAGCAAGAATATATCATTTTACAATACAAACAACTTTAAATGTTTATCGTTGTTGTTTTATGGTAGTTAGTTTATATGGTAGTTTCATGTGTTAAAAAAAAAAAACTTTAAATGTGTGTTAATTATAAATGCAATAAAGATTATTCTTAAATTTTGAAATGTTAAATCCCAATAATAATTTATATTGATAGTGTATATTCTGATGGTGAAATTTCAACATCATTGTATACATAATATGCACAACCAAAAAAACATAATTAATATTATATAATGTTATTCATTATTTTATATAAGAATAATGACGACAACACATACACATTACATAGATAAGAAATTAAAACATATAAGTTATGTATTACATTACTTATGTGCATCTTGTGAGATTCAGTATACATTTAATAATAAGAAAGACATCTACAATATATAAAAAGTGCTTATGTTAATAATAATAATATTACAAAGTATTCCACATAATATATGTATTCATAGATTAAAGAATTAGATTCATTAACAATAATCATTATGCTTAGAAAATTCATCTTTAAAAAGTATAATATTTAGTTATAAACAAAATATTGGTTTTTGTATTAGCTATTTTGTTATGAACAGACGTGCATGTTATATATATTTAATGAATGTATAATTTACTAATAAATGCGGTGTTGACAAAAGAGAAAATAAGTCACAGGCAGCTTACTAGAATTCACTCATTCCCTCTTTTACTCGACACCACAATGTTTGTTTAGAAAGTATAATAGATTAGATACATGTACCAGTTATATTATATGAAGCTTTAGTTGAATATAAATGAATCCTACGTAATAGTAAGTATATAGTCTAGTTAAAAAATTATTCAATAGATAGTGTTATCAAATGAAGAAATTCCAAATTATTATTTTGAAAGAATGTTATAATTAGTTAAGTAATAATTATTATATTTACTTGTAAAGCTTTATTTGTATATCAAAGTGTGCTCTATCATAAAAATGGAATGTTTTAATTAAAATACACAAACAACATAACAATATACTTCTTAAAAAAATATTAGTATATTTATACACGCACAAAAAAATTAATAATTACAAAGTAAATACTAGTATTAAAATATGAGTACATAAAATCATTAAATTTTAAAAAGTTTTTTTATTTTATTTCATAATTATAATAAACAGAATTAAAATGTCAGCCAGTCATGGAAATGTTATATAAATTCATATTGTCAAATGCATAAAACCTATGAGATAAAATTACTATATGAAAAAATAATAAATCGGAACTTAGTATAAGGAACAACACACTGTTATTTGTAAATTAAAGTAAAATATTATGTAAAGGAATCTGAATACAGAGGAATGTTATAGAAAGGAATTATAAATATAGACAAGCATTGAATGATCAATTTCAGTTATTATATTAATCACACATTTCTAAAGAAACAATTGGAAGATATAGTTAGGTGAATATTAGAAGTGTGTCACATAGAATACTATTCAAAGATTTATAAAAAGAATAAGGTGCATTTATAACACATATATTCTCTATTCAAAAAATAAAGTGGCGTACAAATTAATGTTGTGGTGAAGCTGAAATAAGTATTAATAAAAGTTGATTATGTGATGATGTGAAATTAAATTGCCACAAACAAAAAATACATTGCGCATTTCAATGAAGTAATATAATATTATATTGTATGATACAACATTATAAAGCTTTGCGTACAAAAACAACATTTATCCACTTACCTTACGGCGACACTTACAATTATTATTATTATTATTGTGTATCAACATTTAAAGCTGTGTATGTATCCCTTACCAAATATAGAACATTTAGACAAATATTTATCATGTAAATAATCTATTATTTATTCACTAATCGAATATTTACAATGAATTTTTTTGTATACTTTTATAAAAAAAAACAACATTTAATATACTAATTAATATAAATTGCAATATTTTAAATATTCATTTATATCGTCAAATATTGTTGCAAAACTCCCTTGCTTCATAATGTAACATATATCTCAGTGCTCACTAGAGCACACACACATATATATATATATATATAATATATATTATATAGACAATGTATTTTCATTAATAAATTCTAGAATATAAGTTATATTTTTCAATTCCATTTTTTCTACCCATTTACGATAAAATAACAATTGCATATTTTTTCTTTGTATATCATGAAGCATTTAAGAATAATTGGAAGTGAATTTTAATAACAAGATATAAATTTTAATACGAAGAAAAATTAAATTAGCTTACAATATATTCAATAAGTATTTATACTAGAATGTTACATGAAAAGATCCATTCGTTTGTGTTGTGAATTATTTGCAAAATATGACAAAAAAAATCTACATATTTAAAATTTTTACATTTTTTTTTACTTGAAGAAGTGAACTTTAATCAGAAGATATACATTTTAATTCCATGAAATATTAAATTAGTTTCCAATATATTCAGTAAGTATACTCATTCATTCATGTTATGAATATTGTTTGCAAAATAATACATAAAAATCTTTTAGACTTGATAGATTTTTATAAGCTGTGTCTTAATTTATGTTCACATGTAAAAAAGTATGGAAAAAAATTACAAGAAAGAGTTATGGACATAGTAGAATAACAATATGGGTAGTAGAAAGGGAGAAGAATATAAAAATATTAGATTATTACCTACAAAAAGATACTTTACTACGTTAAACTCATTACTGCACATTGTAAACTGCGGGAGATCAACATTTCCTAGCTTGTTAACAGGATGGATAGTAAGAACCTACTATGTATAATATTAAAATTGTTAATAACATGTTTGTAAATCAGCTGTCGTATATCCTATTGTAACACATAATATTTTGTGTTAATAATTTGGCACTTGATACATTTAATTCAAAAATCCACACAGATCAAATATTTATTTATTTAATATCAAGATTGAGTTCCTTTTTGTTGCATTTAGAGGGAGAATCATTAAAAACACACTCAAATTTCATTTCTAAATCAAACCCTATCTATCTATTTACTATTTAATAATTCTTTCGTAAAGTAATCTTGGCAGTTATAATTTGTTCCCGTTATAAACTTGGCAATAATAATTCAATAATTATCTAAAAATAAAATAAAACTTCTGGAAATTATGTTTCACATAATTTGGAAGCATTAAAAAATCAATTGGAAGACATTGCAGAAAAGTTCACAGCTTTGGCAGATACAAAATAAATAAATAAATGTAATCAAATTTCAATCACCTGTATATTGTTTAATTTGCTTTTATGGAAGCATCTTTATAATTATTATACATAATGAGATATTAAAAATAAATATTTGGTTGAAGTATTTCATTCACTAAAAATATTGTACGCTGAAATTTTAGAACATTGTTTTACACATTTAATAAAACTTAATTGAAAAGATAACCAGTTCAAATATTAAAATAAACCTTAATTATTAACAGTGTATGTATAAACAAGATATAATTTATAATTGGAATATTTTAATGCAAATAAATCACAGATGATAAGCGAAAGCCAACCTCGAAGAATCACAGTTATAAAAAAACATTGTAAAAAATAATAAAATACGTAAAAGTCTTCTGTAATACAAGATGTAAAAAATATATTTTAAAATTTTATTGTATCAAGATTGACTCTGTATATTACATTTCATCTAAATATAATGTAATAACTAAAATAGCTCTACATTGTAAGTGTTTGTTTTTTGTATAAACAGTCAAAACGAAACAATTTAATTAACAAATTTAGAGAATTACAAGGAAATCATGTAAAGAAGGAAACATTAATATTAATAAATAGATTTAAAATATTGAAATGACACTGCAAATAGATTTATTTTATAAAAGTTATCATTATTAGATACAATTATCTAAACTTGCACTTCAAGTGCTAGGCCTGGTTTTAGCAAATAAATCTCAATATTATTCATTGTAACATACGTACATACCTTATAACATATATATGTACCTATACTATGTATTATCTTGTTCAATTAAGTACGCCGCGATATATATTGACTCATATTGATATTAAATTTTAAATCAGCTACGCACGATCACAGATAAACATCTTTAAAACAAACACATCGCATCTTATTCTGGAGAAAATCAACAGAGTAATCATACTACTAATTCTCTTTGATACTCTTAATGCATTTTCTGAAAAAGCATACTTTTGTGTCGAGACATTTCATTTGTTTCTGAAGACACTAATTTATTATAGAGAAGTTCGACTGTGATCTGTGACTATTCATTGCCTATATAACAACGTTAACAAGACATCAATAAGAATGCACTTGTTTAAATTCGGTAATTCACCCAATAACAAACAATATGCTGTTGTCAAAAAAAATACAGTCAAAATTTTCTTATCATAATTTTGTCATCATTTTCGCTAAAAACTTTTTTGATCCCAAACTATATAAGCATGGAATATTTAACTTTCAGAAACCTATTAACATTAATAAAAACTTGAAGAATTTTGCTATCAAACTCTTAATTCTTAACTTTCTGTGACTTTACACAGGTTCTTCACAAAACAGATTCATTAGATTTTTGATCTGAAAATTACATATCACAATTCTACAACATTTTATGAAAGTGTCAAGTTATCAATATAAAATTAGTTATTTCTTGAGTTTCAGTGTGTAATTGGAAATTCATCAGCCAATATCTTTGCCACAACATTTCTATTAAATAATATTATTCACGATCAAGAATATTTATAATACAGATAATTTATTTGAAATTTTATATGACAATAAAATGTATGAAATAATCTTAATCATTAATTGTGCTCTAAGATATTCTCTGCAGAATGGTAAATTTTCACACTAAATATTGAAAAATCTTCTTATCGCATGTGTCATGGTCAGTGTTAAAAGTAAAAAATGTTCTCTTCGATGCAGAGTGTCCATGATCTTGTTACTAATGAATTTGAAATAATTTTAAATTGTAAAAATACTGACTACAATCAAAGAGAAAATTTGATAAGTAAGTTGTATAAGTAAATTAAAGTAAAAATATTTTGAGCGAGATACTGTTTGTTTGATATAATATATAGAAAACTTTTCACTTTACCTTTGTGACATAATAATAATGTTACCATATGTATAAAATATTAATCTATGGAGATAAGAGTATGTAGGTAATGTACATGTTATGTACTAAATAATTTATTAGTGTACGTCATGTATTGTAGTTGTGCGGCACTAAGCCTTGGCAAGGAGTTTCTTCCAGTTGACCTTGGCTGTTATATTGTACTCCCCTCCTCCTAAACGATCGGCACTCTTGCACTTCTTCCCCTCCCTGTGTTCTATCACTCTACTCTTATTATTGTCCACATCCTGTAGCTGGTAATTTTTTTGTGTTAAACTTAAATTATTTGAAGAAGCGTTGTCCCCTATACGATCTACACTTTTACTTTTCTGACTTTTTTTCTGTTTACTGAGTTCCTTTCTCTTTTCCGCTTCTACGAGAAAGAGGTTTAGAATAAAGATTCGCTTATTCCTCTGTTTTAAGCTGGAGCGAGGCGAGCGTCAGGGTCTTACAGCTTCATTTTCCATCGCCGCCCAGTGGTTGTCATCTGATTCGTGAGTGATGTATCGCTGTCCAACAGCTCCTTCCAACTGTCTCAGATCTTTCCACGTCTCATAGTCTTGCAGCCAGGTATGTAGTAATGTTTTGTCAACTGTAAACCTCTTTCTTTGTTTCACTTGAAGCAGATTATTTATGAGATCAATGGCTGGAAAATGAAGTATCAATATTACATACACAACATTATTCATGCTATTATATTTCTTTTTAAAAATACTGGGCAAACAACCCGTATAAAGGGCTTCAGATAATTCATATCGCACAGCAGGAATAAAATAATATCAATCTACTTTTTGTAAACGTTTGTATAATCACATAAACAATAGTTGTATGGAAAATGAAACAATGACCAACAAGACTTCTGTGCATATATGGAATCCAATATACAGGGACCAATAATAAACTACATATGGGACCTCAGTAATATGTAACCACGCAAAACAACAAAATGGAAAAGAATTTATACATATTAAGTAGCAATAATCACCATCAAATGAAATTTCCTTCCAAGGGTTTGGTGGGTACATGAACGCAGCATTCTGTATCTGCTCATTGATGTCTTCATCTTCATTGAAAGGGAATGTGCCACTGAGGGATACGTACACTATCACTCCTACACTCCACATGTCTAGCGATCTGTTGTAGCCTTTGTTACGTAACACCTCAGGAGCTACAACATTTTAATTCATATTACAATTAACAAACCAATCCTACTTCTCTTTTTGTAAGAGATTTTTTTCCATCAGACTATGCTGTGAATAGAGAACAGGTTGATTTTACTTAACACGTCACTTTAAAGAATGTAAGATGACCTTACTTACTGATAATAATAAATTGAGATCTAATATTTAAAAGCCATTAATTTAAATTGACAGTAACTTTGTGGCAATATAAAATTTGTATTAGATGATATTGTACATAAGAAATAGTCATTAATGTTCATGATTCATGTACGACGAGTTTATAATTCCACTATTTGATGCAATACCAGAAGGTTGTCTAAGGATCTAAATATTACCTAAATAAGCTGGCGTGCCGACTACAGATCTCCTGAAAGACTTCTCCCCGATGATTCTAGCAAAACCAAAGTCACACAGTTTCACCTGCGGAAAGTCTGAATCCGATGACAACAATACATTCTCAGGTTTCAGATCACAGTGCACAATGTTCTTACTGTGTAAATGCTTCAGAGCTACCAGAATCTATAAAATTATAAATAAAAATAAAGTCATTTTTTTATGAAACTGAATTGTTTCCTGTAAAAGGCATGTAATTGTAAACATATGGAACTACATGAAGGTAAAGAAAGGGAAGGGGTAATTAGCAAAGACAATGTAAGTTTGCAATCCATCCTTGCTGTTTATCCCACAATGGTTTTAATGAAAGAGGATAGATTTGTGGTAATATGGGAAATGTTGATATGTCCCATTTTTATGAAAATCAGATTTTTTACTAGATAAGGCTCTTCAAACCTGATTTTTTAAATGTACTAAAAAAACTAAAGGAATATCAATGTGAGAAAAAAAATTAAAAATACCAATATGAAGAGCCAATAATTTTATATGCTGACAATGACTAAATGCTCTTTGAAAAGTGTTTCTGCAAAGTTTTTCGGACAAATCACTATTGGTATATTAACAATACAAACACTCTTCCATCAGACTATCATCTGTATCATGTGCGAATGTGACTTACAAGGATGAATAAAAATTATAATTGAGAATCTCATTATTTATAGATTAAGGTGACAATTACCTGAGTGATAAGGAATTTAGTGATCCTCTCAGTGAGACGCCCCCTTTCATGTGACAATATCATCTCCAGCATGTCCCCTCTCAGTTTCTCCATCACAACAAATATTCTCTCCGGAGTCTCAAACATCCGCTCCAGGTTCACTACTCCGGGATGTGACAGATTTTGTAATATGGCTACTTCGTTCTTTAACTGAGCTTCTTGTTTAGTCGGAAATCTTAATTTATCTATTACCTGGAAATAAAAAAACACAAGTAGATAATGTAAGTTAATCTAATTACCAAGTTATATAACATGATATAATACATATCTTGTACAACTACAACAGAAATAACACTGTGATATTTTTACTTTAATTCCAGGTTTCTGATATACCTACTCACTCACATTAACCCAAATGAACTAAAATGCATTTGTGCTAATCTTGATGTTGATGATGTTATTTCATAAAAAAGGACACATGCAGTACAATTAGATTTAATTCAGATTTAGATAACTATGTGAGAATTTGAGTACAGTAAGTAGGTACTGACTGCTCTTTTAAACTATAATCATACCTTAATGGCAACTGGTCTATTGGTCCGCCTGTGTATTCCACCATAGACAATACCAAACTGTCCGGATCCTAAGACTTCATCGGGGAATATCTGGTACAACTGAGACATATCAGTAACTCTATCCTCAGGCATTCCATTACTACTCTCTCCTGAAAATATTATTTACATAAAACACTTATCTGATAAATATTTATATATTTGAGGTGAAAGTTTTCCTCCATTTCTTTGCCTACAGTCAGTCAAAGACTTGACTCATGCCTTTGCATATAGTACGAGATTTGGCCTGTTGTCTGAATATGCAGTTAGGATTCATCGAAAAGATGTAATGCAGATAGAGACACGCGTACCAATGTACAAACATAACTTCTTTTTGACGAATTCAAACTGCATATTCTGCTGAAGGACCAAGTCTAGTACCATAGGCAAAGACATGAGCCAATTCTCTGCCCGACTGTGCACAATAAAATGAAGTAAAACTTTCACCTCATATTATTTAACTTTTACAAGATTTTTGGATAATGGAGTATAGTTAATTGTTGATAAATGGAACATAAAATTACCCGATTGTTGTGTGACAGGCAAAAGGGCTTGTCTTATTGCTGTTTCCCAACTCTTGGCTAAGTAGGCTCCCACTCCACTATCAGGAGGCGGCAACGAAGTCGCTGTGCCCCCGGGACCCCCGGACAAGTGTGCTAGAGGATCCGCACCCACCAGGTAGTCCACGTTGACAGTGCGTACTTCGAAGCAGTGCATCACATCTCCTTGAGGTATCCTGGCTGTATCTATAGTCAATATTTCACTAAGAGGTATTTCCTTGTAATATTTAGCTCCCTGATCTGACTGGAAGAGAGTGATTGACTTGGCATCCAATCTCCAGTAATGTCGTTTCAACTAAAATCATATAATACAAGTTAAAAATTATTTATAACAGTTATTATTTCAACAGCTCTAATTATAAAGGATGCATTTATATTCATAGAAATTCAAAGAAAAAATTTGTAATGCGACCAAAAAAATTTGCAACCTTTGGAGAGGTGATATCGTTAAAATTGAAGATCGCTGATACTCCATCCAAAATACACAGTTCTTATTGATCAATTGGGATTTGTCCAATTTCAAAACTTATCTTGATTTTAAGCATATTTTTACAAAATTAAAATATGTTTCTATAACTTGCGAAAATACAGTTTGATAGAATTCAAAACATAATATTTCCACATACTTACGATCGGTTCTATTAATTAATTTTCTTAGAAAAAAAATTCTAGTAGTGGCCATAGTATCTCATAGCAACTAATAGAATTTTAACATCTCGAGCTTTTAAATTAAAGAGATTTCAGAAGAAAAGTAAAAAAAATTATTTGATCATTTTTGATTCCAAACTTATATGTAGCGCCTAATCAAGAAGCACTCACAGTTTTATCTTTGTTGGTGAAGTGCACCAGCCAGCCCTCCTTGATACAGTTGGAGCCTCGTTTTTTAGTGTGTTTCACAGACTGTACTATCCTCATAAGTGGAATATTGGCACTTGGAGATGATGACGAACTGTAATCATTACCAAAATAGTTACATTTATAATGAATCTTTTTTGACTAACTTCCATTAGACATCTATCATTTATTACACAAAGTTTATATTAAATTTATATCAGATCATATATTTTCAGTAAGGATTTGTATTTTCTATCTCACCTGCTAGGTCTGCTGGACTTCTCCTCTGATGAAGAATTATCTCCGTCTGCATCTGTGACAACTGTGGTAGGTGCCTGTTTATTATTGTTCCCTCCTCGAGATGCTCCATTGATGGCCCCCTTGAGTCCCTCTCCATCTGAATCATCTTCCTCCTCATACATGGAATATGACACCAGCTCTCTCTCACTACCTGTACTGCTGTCTTGGTATTCACCTGGAAAATGAAAATACTTTTTAAAAACAGATGCACTGAGACTATTAACAATGATAATTATTATGACTTATTTGAGAGAACAAAATTCAAATCCAACATTTTTTACTTACCTGTCTATTCCATCACAGTATTTCCCACAACAAAATAATAAAGCAGTCATTCTAATAATAAAAATAATATAATTATGTTACTCACTTCCTGTATCTTTAATGATTTCCCCACTACAGTCCTTGGGTATCTTCTCCAGACACTTTTTGTGCACATTGTGATGGCAGTCCTTGCACTGCAGTCCCTGTTTAAACAGTCCCTTCAGCAGCTTCCTGCAATGCCGACACACAGTGGGCCTGGTGTATGTGTGCAGGACAAATGTGTGAGGAATATTGACCATTGGCTGCCCGGGCCAAGGTGGACGACCACTAAGGGAAGGGGATCTACTTTGTTTTGAAGAGATGTTTGTCACTAGCTATAAAAGATAATGGAACTTGTCAGTCAACGAATCATATAATTTAAGATTAACTAGCCTAATTGTAATCTTATCTTTCTGAGCAAGAGTTTCATACTTATGGTATCATTTCCTACTTACTACTTTATTTACTTATACTACTACTACTATACCACCACATCATATCCCACAAGTAGGGTAGCTAGCAAACCAGTTGCATGTAATAAACATTCAAGTTGTCCTTGGTAAGTAGCAAACCCCATTGCTGAATATATATAATTTCTTACACATGAGATTTTACGAACATCTGCCTTTTACAGGACACTCGAAAACTTACGGCAAAAAGTTTGCTTGGTCCAGGTGGTCCGCTACTTACAAGTAACTCAAAAAAAATGGCATGACAGCTTAGCAGCCTTTTCAACAAAACGTGTCTATAATATTATGCCGTCTACCATCAGTAGAATAGCCAAATGAAGGAAAGTAAGATATTCAATATAGGTAGCATATCTCATTGCTGATTTTAAAATGTGAAAGTTAACACCGGTTAGATAAAGTTTAAAATACCCATATTTTTATGTACCTACTCATTTTTACATAAAAGGTTGAGAGATTTGTTCTAGTGATTTGTAATAATAATAATCGGACTAATTATATGTGGCGCCGTTCAATGATCTGTGACCATCTCAAGGGCACTGTAATTATCATACTTCATTTAAGGCATTCCACCTGGTAAAATTATCATACTTTTCAGTGTAAAGTTGTGTGTAGCTAATAGTCTGATCGGCAAAAAAATTCCTTCGATGTAACAATATTTATATATTTACAGTTACTGCTTCTGTTACTGAACATTCTCATGATATAACCAGCTAATCAATACAACATATCGTGGTTGTATTTTTAAAAATGGCTAATGTGCGAACATTTTTATTTAGGTATGCTTTTCAAAAACTGTTCATTAGAACATTAAAAATGTCATTTGAACTTTTTATTGGCATGTGATATTATTCCTAAAATACTAAAATTTTTAATATTTGATATTAAGAATCACTATCAAAAATGGTTTTAATGTCATTATAACCAGTTAGTTCTAGAAATGTTAAAACATATAGGTATGTAATTACATGTACGCCATTCTAAATATGCAACGACGATATGATAAGATCCAAGGATTATATCATGTAGTACAAAGTGCTGGATACTACATTACTTCTATTTTTGGGTACAATGAACACGTTGTTAATTGAGTTTTGATTACAACACACAACTAGTTATCTTATGAACATTCTACATTATTTTACTGACTGTAGGTCTAGTATGAGTTTTCATTAATTTTACATTACTCAAAAGTAAGCAACATCGCTACACGGAGAATTTTGAGTTTTCCCTTTCCCTTTTCAGATACAAGTGACATCATATCACTTACTTTGATATAACATTTTTTAATATACAAACACTTATATCAGGAATAATGTAGAACAATATGTTGTTAATAAATAATGTACAATTACAAATATGAATTACTAATTTGCATTATTATCTGATAATTGTTATATGAAGATAACATAACTAGTAAAAAAAAACACAAAATGCTGTTACAATTAGTTTATTAAAAAAATATACATAACATAAAATGTACAAAATAAACTCTCAACTAAAATATATCAGATGATGAAAAATATTTTTTTGATATTTTCTAGACAAAGTCGTCAATCCAAATAAGAGAGATTTTCCAAAGTAATGACATATAAGTTTATTGAATATTTGATAGTATTTACGGCACATCTTTCAAAAATACATATCTATTTATTAGTCATAATGACAGTTATGACTTGGAAAAAAACGAGAATTGCAATTGGTATTTAAAAACAAAAAAAAGTCCTTTTAAAGAAATTTAAGACGCTTAAAGGAAGTCTGATTTTAATCGTTCATTCATTAAGAATGGCATTTCAAGAAATCAATTAGAATTTGAATATCCACAGCAAACTATAAATAATTTTACATTATTTTAATTTGGTATTCATTGTAACTTCTTTATGGGAAATGAAAATACATCGATATATTTATGGTGTGTCTTTACTATGAATTTTTCACCACCTGGTTGATGCTTTAAGTAAAGATTTGTTATTTTCACAATAACAATTATCAGATCTTATATTACCCATCACCAAATCAAACTTAAAATTAATATGATAAAAATAATACAAATTCTACACAACATATAAATCATAAATATATTCCACATTTCAATGTTTACAATATGTACCTATGGTCCAATATTTAACATTCAAAATGTTATTTATATTGATGATAATGTATTAACAAAAATATTGTCATTAATAATACTAATGTATGTCAGTATATTGAATACACACTATATTATTTGTCGCCGAGTTTCAAAATCCGCTATATTGTCACAAAAATTGAGATATATAACACATTGGAATCGAAATTAAATTTTCTATAACTGTAGAAAATTGATTCTTTCAAAACACTCACCATTTCTTCAAAAAATTTAAATAAAACGATGATGAGAAAAGAATCCCGCTATATCCCTTTATGTGTCTTATAATAGGGAACTAATTATTTGTTCGGCAAGAAAAAAAAACATTTAAGTCATTTGAACAGCAAACAATGTTTTCATCGGCAATAAATAAAAAATAAGCGCAACACTTGTTTTACAAACTTAGTTATATCGGCAAATTAAAAAAAATTAACAGCTTAATGAATACTCGCACAACAAAATAATTAATTGATCAGCAGAATTGTAATTTGAGCATTAGAATTATTATTTGACCGGCAGAAAATATAAGATAAACAATATTTTTCACACACCGATTTACCTTCAGATCCACATGAAGTTTTTGTGATTTCTTACCAAATTAATGATGACTACGAAAATAATGCCAGTTTCCGCTTTGCTATATTTTTTTTATTTCTATTTTATTTTATTTTAGAAAATACACGGCAATTGCCTTTATAAGTAAGCAGATAAACAATTAGAATTTTCACAATCATTGCTCACATAAAAACAAAAATATAAAAAACAAACGAAATATCTAACTGAAATGTCGAAAAACGCTAGTGTCGTTCATTCAGATGCTACATTTAAAATCACATAAAAAGATGCTACATACAAAGATTTATTATTTGAACAAGATTAAAAATTTAGCTTTCACAAGTTTAATTAAAACTAGCTCACGGTTTGCTGCTCATTTATTTATTTTGCTGGACAAATAATCATTATGGTGGTCAAATAATAATTTTGCTGGTCGATTAAATTTAGAGTTTCACAATATCATATTATTTGCAATAGAAATATAATATTCTTGCTGGGCATAAGTAGCATATCAACATGATATATTTGTCGGCAGAATACATTTTTCTGCTGAACATAACATCAATATTATGCTGATCATTTAAATGATAGCCCTTATAATATCTTCAATAACTCAACCGACCAATAGGAGTTATTTTTACGTAGGTATACAAAATAAACAGTTGATTTTTATTGAATTGCAAAATTTATTTTAAAATTAAACTATCAATAATCATATATGACAATATATGTAAAAATCTTATAATTAACTTGTTTGACTTCAGAAGAGTAAGTTTAATACTTGTATAATAGTTTTTATCAATTTTTTCCGAATCACAAAAATGTGTTAAGTATAGCAGATTTCAAAACTCAGCGACACATATGACTTTTGTAGTAGGTAGTTACTTTTTTATTAAAAAATAGTAATTTTAACATTTGAGCTGTCATATAAAAAACAACAAATTATTAATCCATGTGGATTATTTAAGTATCACAAAAAAATATATAAATCACGATTATTAAATGAGATTGTTGACACTGTGCTCTCTGTGTATTAAAAAGATTCTTTTATTTTATTAAAAACGGTGTAATATGTTTATACCATACAATAAAAGTTAACCAAGACTTGTAAAATGCAAATTCAATAAACAATATCCATGTTTAATTGCCATATTCATAAAAATTAAATATAAATCCTTAATTGCCTATCTTCACATGAGAAATTAATATACATATTATTTAAATCAGTGTTGAAATTTATGCATCAAAATATCACACTTGATAATGAGGCCCACATAGTTTTCATTGTGAATTCATGACCATTGTTTTGCAATATGGTCAACTAGCAAATATATATATATATATATTGATTCAGAATTTTAATATCAAATTCAAATAGTCTATTCTTGAAATCATTTAACATTTATACAATTTAAATATATTTTTTTCTTACTCTCAAATTTGAGCAGCACTTGTGTTTTGAGGGTTTATCAGATTAACTATTTATAAATTAAAAATAAATAGAATAAAAATAAAACAGCAAATAAATTTGATTCGACCATATCATTTATTTATTCGACGTAATGGTGTGTTTAATATTCTTAAAATTATATTGATATTGTTTGTAGAGCACTGCTAATTAAAAACAATTGTTGTACAGAAGACGTCACCAAATATTTATGAAAGTTAAGGATGAGAAGTGATTACAAGAGATAAGATTACATAAAGGTATTCAAATGAAAGTATACAATATAAAATAATTATATATGTCTGTAGTAGGTATGTGAGCAGATACACAGATTATTATAAATATGTAGTTGCAGGAAAGTTTGAATTATTTGATGTTGTTCAAATTATACTTAGATGTGTGCATTAATTAATGATATTAACCAGCTAATTAGAGCTCATGTGAAAATACGTCTATGCCCCTGATGGAAATTTCCACAATAATCTTACGCTTTGTGAATTTTGTATCCTAATTAGATATAAAACATCATAAAAAAGATCAAAAAATGAAATCATTGCATCCCAATTATAATTTTTCCTTAAAAAACAATACATATTGAAATATATCAACCAATGCATATGATTTGCATAAATTAAATATATTATAATTCAGAGTGCCAAAACAGTAATATTTATAAGCTGATGAAATTTACTGCTTTGTCATAAAATTACTGCTTCATTACACATGCACGTCATAAATTCAAATTCAAAAATATATTGTCTTGTTAATTAGCGTATAAAAAAATATTTATACATAGCTTAATTCAAGGATCAAAATGATTGTGCATAGCTAATACTAAAATTAATTGTAACATAATGCATCATATTTATTTTACAATCATATACCAACAGGCACAACATATATTGGTTATATAACGTAAACAATGAAAAATTATGTATTGAATGCTGCACCCTATTACAGGCATAAATGTAGTATTACTTGAACCACCTACCCCCATATGATATTAGCCAATATTCTGGTATAATAAAAAAAAAAAAACACAATCAATTCAATTGTGTTCACATTCAATTTTTTATTTGCTATAGATAAATTTGTAAAAGTAATAAGCATAGTCACATGCCTAATTCAGATATATTTTATTTTAATTATTGGTATTGAAACTATCCAATTAATCGTCGGTATCGTATCAATTAGAGTTCGTCAGTAGCCTGGAGAAAGAGCCTCCGCCTCACGAACAAGGGGTCCGTGGTTCGATACCAGGAACTCCCCTTTCACGACACAAGCTTTTAGTAGCTTACTGTGAAAGGTGTATAAGGCTGTATTTGGGTTTATAACAATAAAAACCCAGATATCTTTTCTTAAAAAAAAAAAAATAAAAAAAAAATATTTACCAGCATGACCCGTATAAAGGGCATAGATGTGCAAGCATACAATAAATGACAATACATAAAATATACTAAAAGAAGCCAGGGCTGTAGTTTAGTCTTCTTTAGTTTAGTTTAACGTTTGGAAAAAATTGTCTTCAACAGCAATTCTTTTGCATTAATAAATTTTACTTTTATTTATTTTTCATGGCAATGCGCTCAAAATATAGTAGGTCATAAATTAGCACTATTTAATAAAATGTAAAAGTAACCTATTAAAATTATATTAGCGATTAAACATATAAAGAGTAAAAATAATACCTTCAGTGTATGATAAGTCTTTTATAATAAATATAAACATAAATAATATTGGACGGAATACATTATTATCATTATCACAATAAGTAAAATCAATAATTTATACTGACTGCCATTGTTAGGTATATCTTTTACCTATAATATTTTTGTTATATCTACTACTTTTTTACTACTAAAAGAAAACAACTTAACAAATATTTATTTTCTTCAATAGTAAGTTATTAATTCAAATGGTTTTTATATTTTGTCACAGAATTGAAGATGTTAAGTGTCTTAAAATGTGATGTTTTAAGAATGCCTGATTTTTGCAGGGTACTCAAAAAATTACAGAAAAGAGTGAGAGGGTTATTCTTTACCGGGGAGTAAGCAATATTCTCACCAAAAAATAAATTATAAGTTTATCTTATATATGAGTTAATTGGAAGATATTGGACTTCTGCAATAAACTCGTTCACCACACAAAATTATTTGTTCCATTGTGATGTATATTTAAGGTGCAATCATGGTTTTAATTATTATTATCATTATTATTATTCCAGAAGGAAGTAATAGCCTTCAAAGTTTGAGTGCAAATAAGCTGACAGTAAACAAGTACTCCAGTTGAGTACTATTTTAATAATTAAGAATCATAATTAAACGCATTTATAAAATATGTAATTTTCAATGACATATAAATGTGGTCAAAAAATATTTTAATAATAATAATAAAAAATATCACCTAAAAAATTAGGTTAAATAAATGTTAATATATATGCTGTCATGATAAATAAATTTTCTTAAAACAATACATAAAATATTAATTTGATACATAAAATCTCAAGTGAAATAAATCTTTTACAGGTTGTAGGCAACCTGCCCTTAAGTAAGTCTTTCACAGTTATTCATATTAAAATAATAGAGAGAATAAATAACAAAAATATTGATGTATTTTTGACAAATTTATTCATAATATTATGTTGTTGGAATAAAAAAACTATACAATTTAATATAGAAAACTTGGCAACTATCCTTGTTTAAGGGAAATAATATCAGTGAATGAGTATGACTCAAAGTAATTTATTTTACGATAACAACTAATAAAAGGTGTAATCCTATACCTAAAATTATGCGAATGAGATATTCTGGAATGTAAATTTAATGTCAATAGCCATGAATAAAATATCAGCAACAATAATATATTCAAAAGAATACTATTTTAAGGTAAAAACCATGACCATGCTACAACCATGTGAGAAACTAGTTTTGAAGCCATGTGGTTGAGATGTCCAATCGGGTCAGTCACCATATTTGTTGTAATTAAATATTCCAAAATTTTAAATGTGACAGTTTGTTTATTCTAAGTCAAATAAAATATTTAAAATGATTTCATAAGTTTGACACAAACATGTAACATAAAGAGCAGGTCTATCTTCGATATTATAAAAAACCTAAATCATTGTCAAATTTGAAAATTTTAAGAACTTTGTGATAAAACATTTGTTGAATAAATTCAATTATATTCACTTGGAATGACTTGAAAAGTTGGATCAATCACCTGTTATTCGACCACTTTTTATTAAATAATACACAAATATACTACATTTTATAAATTCATTAACACTAAAACTATTGTTAACATATGTGAATCAAATTAGGGAAGCTTCAACCAATGCCAACATCAAAAAATATATAATTTTTTTATATGATCAATGGCTTACAGCTTACTTAATTTGACCAATTTTTTTTTTAAATTTTATATTAGTTGGCGCAACTGAAAGTTAAACTAAAAATACAATTTTTTTTAGGGGTACAGAAATTTTTGCGAATAACAATAACAAATCAATGGTTGAGATTGACTAAATCAGCCAACTTCCTTACCAAGGAATTGGGTTCCTCTGTCAAGGGGGTCGTGGAGCCTAGGGAGCCCTGGGAGGTGCGGCTGGGAGAGCGGGGAGGAGGGGCAGAAGGTCTGCGTCCAGCACCCACCCCGGACACGGCTGAACAGTTATTGGGAATTTTCACAGCACAGCGTTTGTGGTAATTCTGGCTACAGCCTAAAATAATTAAAAAAATACTATATCATTGAACAGTACTTTTACAATTAAAATGATAGTCCAGAATTAGAATTTATTAGTTGTATTTTTTTATAGTTGAAATTAAACAGAATCTTATTTCTGCTTAGAAATATGTAAGGGTAGACTTGAAGAAATCACTTGTGCGACAAACTTTTCAATTATTATATGTATCAGGCTTCAATCACAGGTATAAACACTATATTTTAGGATGCGCCCTTGAAGTGAATATATTCCATAAAACGGCGCACTATAAATTGTCTAGTTATTATTATTATTAATTGATATTTTAATAGTCAATGTATTTTTGTTTCTTTGTTTGATATTTAATCCACAATTTTTTTTTATGTAAATCCTTATTTGGTAGACCTTATCTTATTTAACAATAGTTCAATGAAGATATTTTGTGATAAAATATGTTCCGCATTGCTATAACTATAAGAAAATATATGTGAATTTGATAAGTTACCTTCGCATTTAAGTCCCTGACGCACCAAACCAAAGAGCATCTCTCCACAGAAATCACAGAAAGTGGGAGCTTTATAGGAGTGTACAGCCAGAGCATGAGGTCTGTACGTAGGAATGTCATCTGTTGTGCAAAGAGACCCTGCAAAAATATAAATCATTACATACTTATAATAATAAGAGAACAAACACAATTACCCACACATATCACCTTTAAAGAAAGAACTACATCTGCCGAAAATTATGAATTTTATATGATTTTATATACTTAGGTAATTATATTTATTAAATATTTATCTCATTGCAATATTCTAAGTTAAATTCGAACCAAAGTCTTTCTTATTTGCAAATGTGTTAATTTTCATTTAAATGTACAATTTTCAGTTATGAATATCAACTTACGATTCCCTGTTAATACAATCTCAATGAGAGTTTCATCAGTAACATCAGCAGCAGAGTTGATCAGCTGAAGAACATTAGGAGAGCAGTAGTCATGACGGAAGAGAAGAAGGCGATCTGCTAATCTATTCAAACCATTGTCTGGCATCTGAAATCATACACAACATATGGGTGAAACTGTATATTTTTACAAAACCCACAAGTGTTGTTAACATTTCGTGGTTGTTTGCTATTTAAGAAAAATAGCACCAACCAATGAGAGCTTTGGCAGAGCCTTGACCTTTCAAGCGGAATATATAGAGTTTCAACTATTTTGCCAATATACCCCTCCCCCCCCATGTTAATTCATGCATTATTCATCGGCAAAAAAATACAAAAGTGATTATAATTGTAGGGTTTTAAATCTAATTCCTGTGAAGGTAATAATGTTTTATGTGTAAATTCTTAAGACGAATAATTAGTAAATATCAGAGTTGCAAGCACCTTAGTGTGTATAAAATCACATGCAAGATCCTTGAGGGACTTGAGATTGAGTGATGCTGAGGGTACGCTGACAGCATCACGCAGCACACCAAACTGGAACAGGAACGTAACTTCAGGACTCTCCATGGTGACACTTTAGAGCCTGCCTGGGGACAAGAAACAAATAGACAACAAGTTAAAATATTATTAAAATATATAATTATATATATCTTTGATCATAGCAACATTTGGTGAAGACATTCTCAACAGGATAATTATATAGGTACCCAATAAAATATATTAATTGGATGCAGTGCAAAGGATGCAGATGTGGTAGATTTTTATCTATAATTAGGTAAATTGAAACAAATGTTTCTTTTTACTACAAATTATTTATTGTGAGAGAGACATCTTTTGACTTATCAGGTCATTATAAATCTGGTTGACAAAGACGTCTCTCTTGTGATCAATAATTTATAGTAGAAAGAAACACTTACTACAATTTATCTAAGAAATAAAATATATTTACAAGTGAACTTACTTTTCATGAAATGTAATGCATTTGTGGACTAAAAATATTCAAATAATAATTATATACCTATATAATAAGAAATCGTAGGAAACTTGTCTATTACGCAATAATGTGCGTTCTCATCGCTGTCTTACAATATTTTATTACTGATTTATACCAAAAAGTGAAATAAAAAAGAGGACACAATTAATCAATAATAATTGTCACCTCACGAAAATGTCAAACTAGGTGTAACAGGTTTGTTGAAGGAGATTTTAGAAAAGTTCCAAGGCAATAAGTTAGTCCAAAGTATTTACACATCTACATATTATTCATAATAAAAAGTATGCATTTTATACAAACTAAATACAACATGGACTATATTAAGTTATTTATTGACCAAATGTTCTTGGTGGAAGTTCATATTAATAATTTAATAATAAATAAGATAAATATTGAAAGCTGGCATGCAAAATTGATAAAGTCAACAGTGGAATAACTATATATTGTGGGTTCAATACTAGAACTAGACAACCCAAAATCAATAATTTTGAGGTAAAGTCATGATTTATCCATTATATCATGTAATATCAACATATCCATGTAATATCATGATTTATCCATTACCTCAAAATTTGTGTACAAGTTAAGTAGCAAAATACATATAAACATCAAACTGTGTACAGGTTAAGTATCAAAATACATATAAACATCAAACTGTGTACAGGTTAAGTAGCAAAATACATATAAACATCAAACTGAAAACCATAAGATCCTTGTACATTTGTAAAATAATATTTCTTTATGTTGTCAAATGTGTGGACAAATAGATGTCTACGACTCCTGAAATATCCGCAAGTATGATGGGTCTCTCTGAAGATTTCACTTCCTCCTTCTCACGGACGCGTTATTTTTGGAGCCAACATAATATACTGAATAAAAGAGATATCAACAACTGATACTAATTGAAATATGGATTGACTCCAACTCAGAAAAAATCGTGTGTACAGCCTTGGTACGCCTCACCCACTTTGCAGGTGATGATGAGTAGTTATAGTCTTAGTCTACCTTCACACAATTTCTCATTGATTCTTACATAATAATAATATTATGTTGCATTGCAGAAGACACGGTAATTAGAAGTTAAACAACTTGGGTACAAACAGACCATAAGTATACACACATGTACCTATCTATTGTAATATGGGTGATTTATTTACATTTGATTTCACGCACGACGAGATTCTTTCACTGAGTACCTAAATCTACTCCTTATACAATAGAAAATTTTAAAAAAATGGGAAGATCTCGCAATATATTGATAAACACGTCCTCTGAAGTGAAATTGTTCTAAAAATGCGTATCTTCTCACAGAAATGTAATAAATAAAAACGAATGAAGCAGTGGTTATTCTAATCGTAAAAGTAACAGATTACATACTTACTATACTATACCCTCACGCCGTGTCCCAAGTGGGGTAGGCAGAGAGAACGGAACGCCAAACAGATCTATCTTTACACAGTTCCTTCGCTTCCTCCACATTCATAAAGTTTCTCATACCCGCACGTCGGTTCCTCTTACTCAACACGCGGCCATCCTTGAGAATTTGATCCACGTGATCAAGCCACGTGGTTCTCGGACGCCCGCGTTTCCTCACACCATTTCTTTCAGACAAGTATATCCTCTTTGTCACTCTTACCTCGTTCATTCGTTCAACATGCCCAAACCACCGTAGTTTATTCACGCGCATTCTGTCCACAACACTCTTCTTGCATCCGCTCATTCTTCTAATATCCTCATTCTTCACTCTATCACGCAGCGTTTTACCAACCATTCTTCTCAACGATCGCATCTCTACTGCATTTATTCCACTTTCATCCTTCTTCAACCACGTCCATGTCTCGCTTACGTATATAAAAAAATGTGGTTCGAACCCTACAGTCAAAATATTCTAATATTTTCATGATACAAACATGGCATAAAGCGGTGTATAACTTAGATAAGGTTCAATATAAATATAGATAGATAATATTTTAATAAATATATAAATATCAATAAGATGCGAATATTCGGAATAGGGGAGATTAGTGTTATATTACCTACTTGTTTAATATAAGTGGACACAGCACCTTTTTTGCATAGCGTGTCACATAATGTTAAATAATATTAAAGTATGATGTTGACCATGATCTTATTTCAGGACCAAACATACACAATGTGAATACACAGTCTGTTACTATATTAAAAATTCAGGTAATATGTAGATACCTGCCTAGTATGTGTGGGCATGGACAGATAATAACCTACCTGCCAATTATAATTAACAAATACACTGGGTACATAATAATAATGTACAAAACATTTTTATTTCATTTCAATAATGCATATTATTATTATTATACAGCGAGCGTGTATAGGCGGTGAGAGTGCAAAAAGTATGTAACGGCCTTGAGACACTCGAAACATTTGCTATTATCAACCACCAATCTAGGTTTCAATAATATTATTATTATTGTTCTAATGTAACCACATACAAAATAATATATTATCTATCGTCTATGAATGCACTGGAAGCGTATAATTTGCTACAAACCCGTGCAATAAGAGGCACCGCCTCTACCACTTACTTTTTAGGTGACAGTGGGTACCGTACAAGAAAAAAGTAAAATCCAAAGAACATGTAAATTGGTAGAGACGATAATATCCTTATTGTAACTCTCAGGATGTTGAGACACTTTTTTAAAATCATAATTATTAATTTACGAAGTTGGCCACGAATTGTAACTTAGAATGTGAACAAGTTCACTTTTACTATACCATCACGGCGTATCCCAAAAGTGGGTAAACAGCTGCATTCAATAAACGTGTAAATAAGTCCAGACATAATAATATTTTATAATAATTTTTAAAAATTGAATGGGATTTTTAGCCACTGCTATTTCTTTATTACTACTTGCTCTTAGGTAAAATCAAATAATTATTGTCATTTAACAAGTGAGAAAAGTAAAACAAAACAATAAACCCATGATTATAAATGGCGGAAATCATCCAAACGAGGATGCATCGCCAATTATAAAAAAAAAAAGTAAAACAAATCAGATAAGAATGATAATTTGAATTTGTGTATGTATAGGCACTATGAATACTCTTATTCGAAATACTAAAAAATTATTTAATTTAAACAACATATTTAAAAGAATTGACGTGTTCCTTTATTAATAATTTTCATATTATAAAAAAATATACAGCGAAAAAACTATAGAAAATATATATTTAAATGTCTGATAAAACATTAACCTTATAAATATCCAGTGTGATGCTATTTTACATAAATATACGCAGAGAGAACAACGCGTCACATTATGTTAAGAAAGAAAACTGCGAGTAATATTTTTTTATAGGTAGTAGACATTAATAACGACAAAACTTGTATAATATCAAGGATACACATTACGCGATTCAAGTCTATTAAAATTCGTTATTCATTTTGGAAAAACAAATTACTTACCTACTAATTAGGTTAATGAAGGTATTATAACGTCCAAGTACAAAAATTACTAAATTTCATACAAAATTTTGTTCGGTAAGGTCGATTTTACACTCGCGCAATACCTAATTCACAGTCCATTTAATTATAGGTACCTACCTAATTTAATATGTTGGAAATGTAAGCAAATAAACATACGCGTACATATACCTACTACTATTTATTATACAGGCATACCTATTTTTAAATTTACGTAAAATCCTAATTAGGAAAAACGATATATTATTCAGGTATTTCCAAATTAATTTTAACTATAAACCATTTCTGCCTTCAAAATATTGTGACTAAAATAAAATAAGTAATGCAAAGATAGGTATAATAATTTGGTGGGTGATGCTTAGCTACCTACCTTTGTGACGCAATACAGCGTGTGAAATAAATGTTTTAGAACAGTGGTTCCCAAAGTTGACTGGGCTCCGACCCATCTAACAAAAAATTCCAATTTTGGGACCCACCTTTTAGTGGTCATAAATATTGGTAATGCTCAGATTCTCTAGTAGCGAGTCATGGAACTACTTAATTCTCTGGGCCCACTCAATATTCCCTCGCGACCCACCGATGGGTCGCGATCCATAGTTTGGGAAATACTGTTTTAGAAGAAATATACCTACCTACTGATTCTAAAGCGAAAAAAGACACAATAATAATAATGTCAACAGACCAAAGACCGTTTTCAAAGTAGAGAATGTTTTTGTAATAACAATAAAATATTTTTTTTGTATCTTCACACGACTTACGAGTGCTATTTTTGATTTCTTCTCCTATTATAATAACTTCATAAGTATTTCTAAAAATTATTATTCACATTAAATAGTAACGATTATTGAATCGGTAATAAGTATCCATTCGATTTATTAATTGGTCGAGATGTTATGTTAGACGAAAATGATCAAATTTCATGTCTGATTATCTTATAGTAGTAGTAGTAAATAGATATTATGTGAGTCATCATGACGTTTTTGTCTACCGTCATTGTGAATAATTATAATATTGTGTACCTACTCACCAATCAACACTCTATGTCAGAGATGCACAAACCGCGGCCCTCGGTCGGTATATCTGCGGCCCGCCAGCGAATTATACAATATAAAAAAAAATTGTCTATACCAGTAATAATCGGATATTCGGTAAAAGTACCGAATACTTAATAATTCGAGTAAATATTCTTTAACAAAACTTAGTTTTAGAGTTTTTGAAATATTTCAAATTCCTACACCATTTTGAAAATTCAAACACAGGTACTGCGAGAAAATATTCTTTAAGAAAACCGAGGTGTTTTTGAAATATTTCAAATTCCTATACAGTACTACTATACCATTTTGGAAATTCGGTGACGGGGGGGGGGGTAGAAATTTAATGTGTGTGCATTTCTGGAAATTTGAATTTTTAGTGTTAATTTTCTTAGAGCGGCCCATCCTTAGCTCATAATCTTCCCGAGTGGCCCTTGTTCCCTATAAGTCTGTGCATCCTTGCTCTATGTCATAATTACACTCGTTTACGTTAAGATTTTATTGAAAACTTTTCTCCTCCTCACGACGACAATTTCAGTATTGCACTTCATAATAAGAGTCAACTTAACAATAACATATTAAATTGCTGTTTAAGATTGCGGTTGCAAAATCACTCAATATTGGGTGGAATGCCTAAACAATAATAAAAGATTGCGGTTTAGATGATTGAAGATTGTATTATGAACTAAACACTAAATATATGTAACATGGTACATATTTGCAAACATGTAATTGTTTGCAACCTTTGCTGGTCCTCCAGGTGTGTAACAGTTTACTATAAATGAAATAAAGTAAATAAATAAGCAGCTCGTTGCGCGTAATTAATTAGTTTTTTTTTTATATATTTAAAATGATGATATAATGATTATGTGCAAAAAGAATAAAAAAAATTAAATAGTATCATATCATTTAAATACCTGTAACGTATTTAGGTCCTATAACATCTACTTTCAATTCAATGTTCCTTATATAATCATGATAAATTTATGAATAGTTTTAGAAGGAAACATTTACATAGAAATGTTCAAGACTATGATTGAGAGTGTTATTGTAATAAATATTCAATTCACTATAGTTTGTGACATAAAATGATAACCTACTTTCATCAGATTATACCTACTAAACATGCAGCTGGTCTGTTGTGGGACCCCACTTGTGGGATATGCCGTGATGGTGTAGTACAGGTCTATATCAAATAAGCCTAATAGTGCACGTGGACTTATTAAAGTAATTTATATTCTTAAATAATTGGGTAATAAATAATATGTAATTTATTACAGATATTATATAATCTTAATCGTAACACTTTTATTTATTGCTGGTTGTAATAGCATGCTACTGCAAAACAGCTATAGCTATGTATGTTAACATGAACAATTTTGTTAATCGAATCAAATAGATACTATGATCCGATCGGATATCGAATTCGATGGTAAATCGTGCAAAAAAAGATTAATCATCATTACCCAAGTTTCTACTACGGATTGATTTCTCAACAAACTCGACATTTCCCTCCATTCCTTTTCGGATCTTCAAGCGCTATGTAACAGTGCATGTCCTTCACTTGTAGATATATTGTAGGAGTGTAAATTTTTTCTTAGAGAATATGTATCTACATAAATTAAACAAAGATATACCTATCTATCGAAAAACACATGGACAAGAATCATGAACGAAATTTGAATTTATTTTGTCAATTTTAATTATATATACGATTAAAAAAATATAAGTTTGAAAACTGCTCGTTAATGAATGTGTCGAAATAGGTCGTGGAATTTAATATTTATTGAGATAGTTAAAATAGTAAGAGAATTCGTTCGTAAAATCACGTCGCGAAATTATCACATAAATACCACTAACATTGATAAGAATTTATTAAAGTAAGGCAGTTGGCAATGGGTGCATATAGGCAATGGGTGTATATTGCATTATAATGTTATCAATTATGATGATAGACTTTACATTGCATAACAAAAGAATCGCGTGATGTAAGAAAATAGGAAGAAATGCATCATCGCCCCTAAATATTACCACTAGGTACAGTAATACGGTATAAACATTAGATAAAATATAATAACTTCTACATTTACAACCTGCAACTATAGACACATTATAGATATGTGCCTACTTGTGTTTTTCTAATATTTTATTGGAATGAAAATATTATAAATATCTATATCTAATAAGCTAGCTATGACAATTGTTTATACATATATGGCTTATCTCCATTGTAGACCTTTTACACCTACAGCAAACAAAATATAGTACCTATGCTATGCATCAAATTTTAAAAGATTTTTTTTATGTTTTCCAACATATTTATTTATTTAAAAACATACGCGGCAATTGCCTTTATATTTAAATCTAGCATTACAAACATTTGAATTATAATTTAGTTGGATAAAATAAGTTCCGTGGAGCGCTCGGCAAAGATTTGTCTCCCGCTCTTTCCCTTAAGTTTTGGAGTGTCCGGCAGGTATTCGAAATAAAAAAAAATGTCTTACATTCAACGATGAGAATCGCCACCCATCCTGAATGTATTTTTTTGCTGGCAAGGAGAGGACAGCTGGTTGTGGTATATACCGTAATAGTATAATAGTAGTAGTAAAACAAGTAATATAGTTTATTATCTGTTTCAACTATAAATCAAATCACATTTTTTTCTACAGGAAGTCGTATATAGTCATAAGCTCATTATATATTTTTTTATATTTTTTAGTAACAGTATAGTTAAACCAAATACGACCTTCACTATGCATAATTAATTATTTATTGCATATTGCAACATAAAAAAACTGCAAATAGGAAAATAAATGACGTTTACATATTTTTGTATGATTTTTTCAATATGTGACG
Organism: Athripsodes cinereus; assembly: GCA_947579605.1. NCBI lineage: Eukaryota > Metazoa > Arthropoda > Insecta > Trichoptera > Leptoceridae > Athripsodes > Athripsodes cinereus. The sequence goes on along the minus strand of OX388321.1, from coordinate 18,938,870 downwards.
CCTTCGAATGATTGATGTTCGTATGCTACGGCATGTTTGGTCTTAAAATATTCTGTCTTGTTGCACAAAAAACAGAATGAGAATTTTCGTAGGATTTTTCCGAAATTATTTCACGCACCATTGGCGGTGTCCACACAGCTGGATGCGAACGTCAATCATCAAGCAAAAATCTTGAATCTTTCGGCAACAATTCGGAGTATTCTCCGAAGAAATATTCGGAGTATTCGCATCCAACTGTGTGGTTGCGAATACTCCGAATACGCCGCCATTAACATATTTGTAGATTAATTTCTTTTTAATTAAAACAGACTTGAGTTGTAACCAAAATTTCACTCCTACAAAGGCAAAGCCTACATAATAACTTAAAATAGCAGAACATAAGGAATTATTATATTCAAAGTACTGAAGAAAGAGTTTGTTACTCGATTAATTTTACTTATTTACCTTATTTAACACAATGCCATGATTACCAGTAGGTATGGATTAATAATAAAAAATCCTTTTATAGAATTTAACACAATAAATATAGGTATACTTTTATTACTAAGATTGGTTTATAAAGTCAGGTGATTTGAATGTCAAGTATAAGTCATGTGGAGTTCAAGGAGAGTTTTAATGAAAAGTTAAATAAAAGTTAATAATAAAATGAATAAACAAATGTAAAATCAACGGCGGCAAAATAATAAGTGGCTGAACTGACGATGACTCGAACTATACCTATATGTAGTTATGTGTATGTACAATGGACATGTCCGATCTCCATATTTTATAAAGTAGGTACTGTGTAAAATATGGAGATTGGACTGCATAAAAATAAAACAACATTGCGATTTGGATGATTTTAGGTCTAAAGCACTAAATTTACACTCTTTAATACTGTTATATTATGACACAACATTTTTTTTTTCAAAAAAATGATACAACATTAATTATCAAATGATTTTTTTTCCTCAAATACAACCGAGAAAATACAAAAATCTATCTATCTATCTATACCCTCACGCCGTGTCCCAGGAGGGGTAGGCAGAGAGAACGGAACGCCATATAGATCTATCCTTACAAACTTCTTTCGCTTCCTCCACATTCATCCAGTTTCTCATACATGTTCTCTTACTCAACACGCGGCCGTCCTTAAGGATTTGATCCACGTGCTCAAGCCACGTGGTTCTTGGCCGTCCGCGCTTCCTCACACCTCCTCTTTCAGACAAATACATCCTCTTCGTCATTCTTTCATCTTGCATTCGCTCAACATGTCCAAACCATCGTAACTTATTTACACGCATTCTATCCACAACACTCTTCTCGCATCCGCTCATTCTCCTAATATCCTCATTCTTCACTCTATCCCGCAAAGTTTTACCAACCATTTTTCTTAATGAACGCATTTCCACGGCGTTTATTCCACTCTCGTCCTTCTTCAACCACGTCCAAGTTTCACTTGCATACATATGTAAGTGTCGGTACCAGAATGGTATTGTGCACCAGCATTTTAGCCATGTTCGATACATTGCTGTTGCTAACAATGGGTCGAAGTGCACCATTCACTCTAGCACCGGCGACTTTTCTTCTTTCGATGTCCTTGTCGTATCTTCCATCCCTCGCAAACATACTTCCCAAATACACATACTCATTCACTTGCTCTAAGCATTCATCGTCAACCTTTATTTCACATGAGGTTCTTTCGCTCTCTCTTTCAAACACCATCACTTTCGTCTTCGCAACATTAATTTTTAACCCACTTGTACTACAACTATCGTACACACACGAAACAATTTCTTGTAGATCACTTTCATTCTCAGCCATTAACACTAAATCGTCTGCATACATCAATGCATTCACCCGAATTCCATTCAATTTAACACCAACATCCATCCCTCTCAGAGGTTGCATGCAGAAGTCAAAAAATAGATTGAATAACCACGGAGACATGTCAATGTTGCACAAAAAACACAACCTTGCTTCACTCTTTTAGTGAGGGTAAACCACTCCGAGAGGGTATTGTTTACCCTCACACAAGCGGAACTCCCACGTAGAGTGATGAGATTGCGCGTATCAACTGTGTGCTCACTCCATACTCCGACAGCACGCGCCACAATCTTTCTCGGTCCACACGGTCATATGCCTTCTCCAAGTCGACGAACGCGCAGAAAAGCTTCTGGTGTTTACCTACGTAAATACCTACGCATAAATTTGTCATTTTTATATGTAAACCCTCAAAATTATAAAAGGTTTATTTTAAACCCTGTCTGAATTCATAAAAGATTACGATATAAGTTTCACCAAGCAAAATGAGTAGGTAATTATATTTTCCGGTATTGTTGATAAACATTAACATTAAGAACTCTCAAAATGTCAGAGACCGAATTGCGTGCAAGGAATTTATCAACACTATAGTTCGTTTCAAAGAACAACAAATAATTAGTAATATTACCTATAAAATCAATTTTATCTCCTATTGGTTAATATTATCAAATTACCAAGTAATGCATAGAGAAAAATATACATAAAAAATACTATAATTTTTAAGTATAATAACATTCATTTGGACAAAAATGTTATTGTTGCAGTGTCTACCTATTATGACTGTACTTTACACATTTACTGAAAATATTATATACGTCTATATACAAAATGTATGTAAAACTATGGTGATTACATAAACAATAGTCTTGGATACACAATACAATTTTTGTAGTATTGATGATGTCGCTTCAGTAATAAAATATACTTTTAATACGTCAAAGCGATTGAAAAAAACGACAGGAAACGTTTGCATTTAAACTAATTATTGTACTTAATAAAACAATTAGATATAAGTATTATTGTAATGATAGATAATTAACAGACATTTTTACTTGCCTTATTCTTATACCTACACTGAAAAAATAGACAAAATGAAACGTTAGCAAAACAAATTGTGGGTAATAAAAGACAAAAAAAAAAGAGGTGAACGAATCCTAATGACCTGACGGAGTGCAATGGTTGGATACAACAGGTCTCATCTTAGTACTATAACAACGTTTAACTATTATGACGATATACAAAAAATATATTTTCATGTTTTATAACAGCCATTAATTCAAGACAGATTGAAGATGAAACAAGTTTTATTGATATCATAATTCACTCGATGTCGGGTGCCTTGCCGGAAAAAAAAAGAAAAAAAAAAAAGTTTTATTGAATTCGCATCAGATGAGTATAATAACCTTAATTTATTATATCTAATATCCCGACAATATCGCTATATGTAATAATAGTATGTACTATACTATACCTAATATTATTAATATTTATTTATTTCACATCAACAGCACACTACAGACAATATATATGCATAAAAACAAACAATGCAAACAAAAAAATGGTATCAATATATCGCCCTATTTATAAGTGCACACAAATTAAAAATTCATATTAAGTTTGAAGCCCATAAGGTTGTCAGATTTAAATAAAAGAATAGTAAAATGATAAAAAAAGCTACCACATTAGACAATAATATAAAAAAAACAATATAAAGAAGAATAACAGTTATCTGTTCTTACAATAGTAATAATTAGTTAGTAAATTTTTATAAACAATCCAGATTAACTGTCATTAAATAAAGTAACCTAACCTACCTACCACAGAAAAAAAACATGAATTAGTGTCAAAAATATAAGGGGAAAAAAAACATTGAGATGTAGAGAGACCCAAAAAGACAACCAATATAATTACTATGATAATAACAAATCGCTGCACAGCACCTGTAAAATTGACTTCCTAAAACCGCGCGAGCCACCGGCGAACATGTCAATGTCACCAAACTTAGAATTATAAGTATCAATTAACCGATGAAGAGGGTTTCTCAAACCAGCATTAGTTCGAACCCCACTTAAGTGAAGGGGGCGATTTGATCTTCTAACAGAGGGCACACGGAAACCAACCTTAGATAACAGCTGTGGGACATCAATATTTGAGGTGCAGATTCTACGCAAAATACACGCATCGGCCAACTCTTGGCGTCGCGATAAATCAATTAAGACATCATCAGTTGCAATGCCATATCTTCGTCCGTACATACGTAAAAATTTACGTTGCAACCGTTCTACAAGCGTAACATATTTGTCATAGAATGGATTCCATATAACAATATTCTATACCATGAACGCTTAACATTCAAATAACATTATCTAAACGTCTCGTACATGTTACTTACTATAATATATTATACACACCGTTATGAGAAACTTAACCAATGATTAAAGAAGGTACCTACACAATTACGAAGGTAAAAGCAGGTACACACAAGCGAGTTCGTCGGTAGCCTGGAGGTAGAGTCTCGGCCTCGTGAACAAGGGGTCCGTGGTTCGATTCCAGGTGCCGGCAAACTTCCCTTTCACGACACAAGCTTTTAGTAGCTTACTGTGAAAGGTGTATAAGGTTGTATTTGGGTTTATAACAAAAACCCAGATATCTCTTTTATTAAAACAAAAAAATTAAGTTTGTTATGGTCGAAGGTAAATGACATTAATTAGAAGTGAAAAAAGAAAATCATTTAAAAAAAAAAGATATATCTGGGTTTTGTTTGCCGGCACTGTTTTGCCTAGGAGTTTGCCGGCACCTGGTATCGAACCCCGGACCCCTTGTTCACGAGGCCGAGACTCAATCTCCAGGCTATCGACGAACACGAGTCACGACCTGTCTTGTCGTAATCTAATGTGGCAGGGGTAAAAGGATGACTTATGATTGTGCGGTATAATAAGCGTCAATAGAATTAAACCAATAAAAAATAACATTTGTGTTTTTTAAACAATATCCTAATAAAATATTTAAAATGTGAAAATCATACAGTTAATAACAATATTATACACATACCTATAGGTATTGAGATTGTCAACGTACAGCATAAATTTAATAATAAAAGGCCCTCATGGGTCTGGTTCTATAATAGTAAAAGCAATAAACGCGTGGGCAATCCCATTATTAACATACTCATTTGGCATCATAAAATGGTCTAAAACGGATCTAGATAAACTAGAAAGACTTATTAGAACACAATTAACAAAAAATAGATATCACCATCCAAATTCCGCGAAAGAAAGGTTGGTTCTGCCTAGGAGTATAGGAGGAAGAGGAATTGTTAACATTTCCTCTTTACATAATAATCAAATAGAATCCCTTAAAACATTTTTTAAAAACAAACAAAATAATTCTATACTACATAAAATTATAATACAGGCCGATAAAAATCATACACCTTTAAATTTAAATGACGAAACAGTAGGTCCGCGATTAAACTATTTAAATATTTTGTTCGAATTTTGGGGTAGGAAGGAACTTCATGCTAGACACCTCAATGATCTCAACCAATCTTATGTTGACAAATATGCGTCAAACAGGTGGTTGACCATTGGGGAATTGTATGGGGAAACCGAGGGTTTTATGCTAGCAATTCAAGATCAGGTAATAAATACAAAAAATTATCAAAAATATATCATAAAAAATCAAAATATAATTGATGATTCGTGTAGGAAATGTCTGGCCAAACCGGAAACAATTCAACACATAGTTTCGGGTTGTTCCACTCTCGCTCAAACTGAGTATACCAATAGACATAATCATGTCGCAAAAAAAATACATCAAAATTTAGCAATTAAACATAATCTTTTAAACTCACAAATAGTAATACCTTATTATAAATACAACCCGGAACCGGTTTTAGAAAATCAAAATTACAGGTTCTATTATGATAAAACCATAATAACAGATAGACAAATACATCATAATAGACCCGATTTAGTATTACATGATAAACGTAATAAAATAACGTACCTAATAGACATCGCAGTCCCAAATACACATAATATACAAACAACCGTCGCAGAAAAAATACGTAAATATACAGAACTAGCAGGAGAAATAAAAAATATTTGGCATTCTAGATCCGTTTATATAATACCTTTAGTCATGTCAGCTACAGGGGTAACTCCGAAATCTTTAATAAATAATTTACAAAAATTAGATTTACCGGTTAATTTGTATATTAAAATTCAAAAATCTATTATAATAAACACTTGTAATATTGTAAAAAAGTTTTTGAACACAGATATTTCAGGCACAATGCTGGTATTTTGATCCCGCGTTTTGAGCCTAATCCTTTGATATCCTGTATATCTGGATAGGTGAATTTTTCCCGGCATTAGACTGTTAAGTTTTTGTGTGACCATGACTGATCATATGGAGACTTATCTGGTTGTATAATGCTGAGAAGTGTGGATGGCAATTCTGCTGCCGCGTAAAAAAAAAAAAAAGCAAATGTCTAGTAATACAGGTTTAGAAAGTACTTACAAAATACTACTCATATTTATTTATTATATCTTCGGAACAAATAATACTTCGCAGGATTACTGCGTAGTAACTTTGCCACAACAGAGACTACACAAGCATTTGTATTCAAACAGACTAGTTGTAAATCAAAGCTCATAAGTAGTACAAATCCAGTGATATGTTATACCTAGATTTGCAATATGAATCTCAAACATGTACCATCAATAAAATCTCGTTGCGGTCCTTGGTGCCGCAATTTTTAGTTTGAAAAAAAGCGACACACATATAAATTGTTTGTAGATAACAAGAGATAGACAATATGAGAATGGGGATTATAACAGACGACAAAGGCCGGTAGATAGAGATGAATATATACAAAAGAAAAGAGATGAATTTTATTTTATTTATTTATTTTATTTATGAATATATATTACTCAGGTGGGTGGGTACACATTTTTAGAGAATATTTGTATGACATTGCGAATCTAGTTGTAACATATCACTGTACAAATCTTGATATGTAGGTACTTACCCACATAATTTTGGTAACAGCTGGTGTTACAAGAAGATCCTGCTGTAATAGTGACATGCCACATAAACAATTATGTAAGCTAATTATTACTCGATTTGCCTTTATAGGCACGTTCAAGGATGAGTGATAAAATAAAATAAAATTACCTACACTAAACAGAATTTAAGTATACTTAATCGCCAACAGATCAAATTGCGAATTTTATTTATTTGTATTATCAGATTTATTTAAATATGAATAAAACATCTTCGAGACATACACAACAACTGGAAGAGATCGCGTCTTGGCGATAAACTCGCCCTCTGTATATTGATCGTATTTAATTTGAATGTATACCTTTTATGTTACTGTTTTTAATCAATGTACAGTAAAGAATGAATAAATAAAAAAAAACAATTATGGGCAACTTTAAGGTAACTAACTAGGTCATCAACAAAAGCGAAATCCGGGGACAGAAATGGGACAGAATATGATTTTTATTCTAAGTATTATAATTTTATGTACAAGTCTCCTATGATAGAAAGGGAAAATAAAGCTTTACTGACAGTGATCAAAATTAGTATTATTCAATGTAAAAACGCAACGATATTACTTTTAACTATGATCCTTCTAACGCTTAATTCAAAGAAAAACACTATATTCTATTTATATTGAAATTTAAATAATGTATTTGTTGCTTAAGAATGCAATAGAATCCTGCGGAGAAATGGTCTGCATGAAGATAATATAAGAAACAGAAGAATGTATAATCTCAGAAAGAGAAGACCCGACCCCAACAGCCTTTAGCGGCAATAAGGTGGAATAGTGCCAGGAAGAAGAAGATTTGTTGCTTAAGGGAAAGTATTAAATAGGCATCAAAATGTAATAAATGTGATATGATTTAAATATCAACACAAAACCACTTTGATTTTATCCTCGCTATAGAAGTTGTAAAGCGGTGAAAAACAATTGAAACTGCAGCAAAAAAGAAAGCTGTTCATAAAATAGATCGATAGTCTCGATCTTGAATGAGCAATGTCTTAAAACACCTATGATAACGCTATATTTATGTAAGTATACATCGTACATTTCCGTTCAATGCCATCACTGTGTGCTAGTGTTGTACATAATAATATATAGAAATAATTATTGCCAAGATCATTGACGTAAAACTTGTCTTTAGAGTACAGGTAAAATAGATACCATTCACGTATTATATTAATATATTTATGTGTATGACTATCGATTGAAGTTCATAATATTATATTTATATTACTATCTGAAAAATTATGATACTCGTACTTATATAATAATATTAACTTGTAATATTTACATGTAATATTTTTTGATAAAATAAATTTAAAAAAAACTTGTGGTAGAATTTTATTAACTGGCCCATTATCCAGAAGGCGTAAAATAGCTAAGGCAGCGATTACGTTTGAGTAAAGTCCTCTTTATAGATGAATTTGAAATATCATCAGTAATCAGCAGCGAAAGCAGAGTAATTAATGTAATCAGTAATCGGCGCAATACACAGGATGACAAAAAAAAATACACACTTTAATCACTGTATAGTGTATATACACGTTTCATGTTCTAAAGTTTCACCTATTTAAAACCCAAGTAAAAAGAAACAGGAACCTCTTGTATTACAATATTTTCTGTACAGGAAAATCGATCACACTACTATTATTTATGGGTTGTACCCGACATATTTGTATCTCAAGAACCTGCAGTCACGAAATGCGTCATCCGACTCCTAAACTAAGCGCTTGCAACCCGCCGTCGTAATCTTATTGGGTTCATGACATTGTATCCGACGTCCCTCCTTACTTTGTTTAAATTGCAACAGAGTTTACTGGGCAACGTAAAACCTGGAAGCTGTATAGTTGGATCTGCAACCAGAATCTCTCACCGTTGTCGTTGGCCACAGAATATGTCCTCATTTATAGCTAGTTGTTTCTTGAGTTACATATTATATAAATTATTTACATACCTACGGGTAATGATTTCAAAGTCTAAATCTGCAAAGTGCATGGATAATATATTTCAAAATTACATATGACTTAACATTTTCATCGTACTAATAAGATTACTATACCGATAAATAAAATAGATAAGTAGTATTCGAAATATAACAAAAAATATCAATCGTAATAAATAAGCTAAGTATAGGTATTAGAAATTAAAAAAAAAAACTTTTACATAGGTATATATTATACTCTATTACCTTTTTTTCTACCCTGCGAATTTTTCATACATTTAATAGATTGTCAAGAGATTAATAATATACCTATGCAAAAATGTTATTACTGAGCGAATTTCATAGACTTGAATAATCCTGCGATTAGAATTGTTTTACATAATAAAAATACATAATTTCGGACTTTAACCCTTTAAGTATTCAGGTAATAAAAAAAAGAATATTATTATGAAAACAAAAATATCTAATATATGCCTAATAAATATCTATGTTACATAAAGATGCATGTGACATAAATGATACTAAACAGTGAGCAAATTTACAAAATGAATGAATAATATTCATTAAACCACTACTAACAGTTAAAAGGTTTGTTTATGAAAAGTTCTGGTTGGCTGAGTAATCCAATCAAAATGACGGGAGAGGAAATATTTATTGATTGATCTTACTAATACTTACTCTATAGTAAATACTTTGCGAATAAATGATCAGGTATGAACGTAGGTACCTGAAAGCAGTAATAATACAGGTTGTAGCAACGTTAATAAACTGCAGTAGGTACCTAAATAAATAAAGCTGCAATGTATGCAGCAAATATGTATAAAACTGGAATTAGATGAAAGTTAATCACAATATTAGCATCGAGACACCTGCTATAGAAACAGATAGTGATATATTTAACATAATAATAATCTCCCGTAATTTCACTTAATGTGATATAGAACATCTACCTCCTACATAGCTGTAATAAATATTATAAATCAAAACAATCTCACTACCTGATTAACGCAACAGCACTACAAGAACAAAATAATTGTGCGAGTATTAAAAATGTCATGTATGAGAGCACTATAAGGAATAATATCACTCTCATTTTCAGTATCGTGTAATACAACGCAACACTAAATATATTCGGATAAATTTCGTCAGATTTGTATATATAAATATAAAAGGTGTGTAAGGTTGTACTTGGGTTTATAACAAAACCCAGATATATTTTTTTTGAAATTGTGGCATCCTACGTTCCTTGTTTTTTATGTTGTTTGACATGTGAATATCTGTATCACTGTCATATATGTATACTGATCTTTCCTGTCTTACTAATAGACCAGGAGTAAAATAAAACTATTTAATTTATTTACAAATAGGTACTTAATATTCTGATATTAAAAAAGCTTTCATGATTCACTCGTCGTCTCACTTACTTTGCCTTATAACAAAGTAAAAGTAAAACACACAGGTTTGTACTCGTATTATATTCTTATAGCTACTTCCAATAATGACAAAAATAGTTAACCTATACTAATAGCATGAATTGTATTGTATGGTATTGTGACTAAACGCAGTAGATAATTCAATCCACTTATGTAATAATAGTAAAACAAAATACATTTTAACAGCGTGTGGTTAGTTAAACCTGTTGAGTCAAAACAATATACTAGTTTACATTATTTGATGTTGTGTTTACAGTCGGCATTACATGCTGCCGAACTATAATGCAACAAATTATTTTAAGTGAAGTTAATATTATGGTTAGAAAAATCATATTCATTTACATACACCACGGAGAATAGTAAATAAGTAGGTATATAGGTGATAGTTGGTATAAACAATTAAGGATTCTAATTAGGTCCTTAATGGGAAACTGCAGACTACGGAAACACATGTCGAAAATTGGACTGTCAGAGACCCCAGTCAGCAGATTTTGTGGAGAGGATAGTGAAAAACGTATCCACATCCTCTGCAATTGTGACGCACTCGCTCGTGTTCGGAGTCACATCTTTGAAAGGCCACTGCTGGACTCTGAGAAGGTGAGGCTTTTCGCGCCAAGACAAATCCACGTAGCGGTTTGTATACCAGTATGACTCACGTCACATAACAAGGTATCTCTGCGACACATTACATAGGTACGTTATGCTTTGTGACTTCAGACGTGTGATGGCACTGTTATCAAACATGCAATGTTTATATTATTATTGTATTACTTCTTTCGGTCACAATCTTCTAAAATCGATTGTTATAATGATCTATACTTTTACTAAGCCCAAAAACACATTCAATGCCTCTAAGTATCCCGAATCTTCTGAATATATTACCTTATTAACATTCTTACATAAGAAAATAGTTCTCCTATGTACTTAGTATCATGATTCACAAACGGTGATAAACATGTAGGTATGTAGATATAGGAAAATTTGAACAACAATATCATAGAACATAATTAGATCGTTAAAATACCCATGAGTGAATACCGATGTAAACAAAACATTGAATAGGTGAGCAGAAATACCTGTCCGTACGTCCGTGGAATGATTGGACAGTATAAGTTACATAATTATAATATGTAGGCAGTTGATAACGGGATTTTTAGATTATTTACGATATCCAAACAGTAAAAAAATACAATAAAAAAATGATGATTTCTTAGTTATATTGATATGTAGAATTCTACAACAAAAAAGCGGGAGTATTTATGAAAACTCTATAGAAAAGTAACAACTATGATGACAACAAAAAGCAACGTATTTATTTGGGTACATTCTTCTCTAACTATTAGCATGAACCTTTGATCCTGAATTCCAGTTTCTTGAATAAAGGACCCGTCCGACATAGAAAAAGGGCTTTTGAGCGATAAAATCTCTCTCTCTCCCCTTATTATTAGTTATTCCTATTCTTGTTTTATATATAAATATAGTGTGTGGGCGTTGTATGTATTAAGTGCCTTATAAATTAAGTTTGGAAGGCGTCTGGACTCAGCATCAGGACAAAATGTCGCTTGTTCAATGCGTGCATCATCCCAATCCTTCTATATGGTTGTGAGTCTTGGCACTTAACCAAGGCTCAAGAGCGGAAGATACCTACTAAGCTTTGAAAACAAGTGTCTTAGAAGGATTTTGGATGTCAAATGGTATGAACATGTTACAAATGATACTGTGCGCCGGCGCACCCAACAGAGACCTGTAATCTCCGTAATACAGGAGAGACGATGGTCCTGGCTGGGACATGTTTTGAGAATGCCTAATGATAGTTGGCCAAAAAGAGCACTGTTCTTCCGTCCGTAGGGGTTCCGTCGGCCCGGACGTCCCTCTTTCACAATACACCGTTCCTATGACAACGATATCAGAGCGCAAGGAATGTCGTGGAAAGAGGTGACGCAATTGGCGCAGAGACGCTCTGAATGGAGGAGGCTGGTTTCTGCCCTGTGCTCCCGAGAGGAGCGTTGAGGGCGATGCTGATGATGAAATTAAGTTTGTATAAACACTGTAATTGCCCTTATTTTTTTTGTTACTATGATTTAAGTTACTTATTTATTATGTGCTATTGTGTTTAAATTAATAAATAAATAAAACTATGTTCGATTTATTTATTAGAGGAATTGCTCTGCCTTCCTAAAAATATATATTTACTTACGGATTTTCTAGTCAATGCGTCCAAATGATATTCCAATCTCACATGTTAATCAATAATTAATCCCAAATATTTAATCGATTCACATTTAGTTAGCAAATTATTAACAATAATCTGCATTCCGATCATATAAGTGGATGCCGATTTTTAAATCATCACGGGGCTGGACTTTCCTATTTAACGAAAATGTTATATACTTTGTATTTTCCTTATTCAGAGTAGGTAAGTTTCATTTTCAATTCTTCCTCAGCTGATTGTCTGTTTCCACTAGCTACTCTCCAACAAATGATAATAATAACTCATACACCCAGTTCGATCATATTAAGGAGATTCCAGAATATCCCTTTTTATAGGTGATAGGTATTAAGAGGCAATTTGCCCACCTCCAGGTTTGTATAACTTGAAATTGACGGGGCATTACTAATATACCTAAAGATTGCAATATAGATAGATACAAAGTTAATAATATATTTATCCACTTATAAGGTACATATTAATTTAAAAAGAAATTAAAACATGATTGATTAAAAAGAGAATGATAAATATTAATAAAAAAATAATTTAACTTGATTGACAAAATATGTAGAATACAAGTTATGTTTACAAAAAGTACCAATAGGCGGGCTCCATCACATATGCGATTTGCTCCAGCCAACCCGGAAAAAATAGCAAATACATATAGGTAAAAAGATATAAAAATAAATGATAAATAGCTAAGATATAGGTAGGTAGGTACAGTACATGGATCAAATAAAAAAGTTTTCTCACTATATAGGTAAACAATGTATAGTAACTAATAACTAACTCACGATAAGAAGTACATGATTTTTATGTTTGTGTATGATGTTTTTTGCCCTAAGCTTATCGAAGGTAATGCAAATATAACAAGCACACTTAACTACGACTTCACTTAGATATGGATTAAATGAATGTTATAAAATAAGTGTACGTATCTGTCTTGAAATCACTTTTTCTAAGGCATCGCACGCGCTACGTAGTGATGTGTTAGGTGAAGGGTTGAGGTAGATTAGCCGCTATAGTTAGCAAAGCTTATCAGCTATTGCCGTGCATCCGTGGTGGGTGAATCATATAAAAGTAAATAGGGACTTGGTGGGGATGTCAGTAGTGTGTTAGTTGTGAGTTCGCATTGTATGAAGCATGAGAGTCTCCCTCGTGTGCGCGCTGGTCGCGTGGATGCACCTGCACGTCAGCCACGGCCAAAGTATCAGCGGCATGAGGGAGCTGAAGGCCAAGTTGGCCGTGGACCCGACACTCAGAAAAGAGTTTATTAAAGCATCTGCCAACTTGCTAGGAAAAAGTTTATTTTCCCAAAGAATACAAACAGCTGAACCACCGATAATAGCATTGTTACAGTCCGCCAGATACAGACCATTTGGAATAAATCTTACATTTAAAGAAGGTATTGAGCTGCTGCTTTTGGCTTTAAAAGCATCACCGAGAGAAGAATCCCCTAGAAAACGTTTAGAAGATTTCAGGGCGAATCCAAGGTTAGGATTTATACTATCAGTGTTGGGTTTACTAGAACGCGTTGTGAGTATAGTGGACAGAGGATTTGGAAGGTCAGTGGGAAGGAGAATAACGGAAAATGACTATTCAAATTTAGTGAGAACTAGTGAAGGATTAGTGAGAGGAATTCGAGTGAAGGAGGGAGGTGTTAGTTATATATCATTCTTTGAGATACCATACGCTTCAGCTCCAAAGAGATTCCGGGTAAGTGATTATTATTATTGTATCTATGGATGTATGCCCCTTACTTATTACTGATAGATAACTCTCCAAACAACTATCATCATTGTTTGATCCAGGCTTTAGTCAAATATTACAATACAATATAGATAACATAAAAAATTATATAAAATCCTGAAAATCCTATAGACAATTACTGTTGGTCGGTAGTTGGTGATGGTGTAATCTCGTACTTTCAGCTAAGAGAGTCCTGGTTCAATTGAGTTTATTTAAATCCAGATCCGTCATATTTCAGGGAGGATACACATTTAGCTAGACAATTAGTATTAACAATTCAGCGATGAAATATGCTATCCATCCTGAGCGTCTTTCGGTTTTATTTTTTTAATAGAAGTACGATTATTACACGCAGTTAGTCCACTGGCTACCCCTCTTATGGGATATACTGTGATGCTATAGCAGGAAGTAGTAGAAGGATAAGATTCATTGATAAGAATCGTTATGGGGTGCCTGCTATAGGCAAATGTCATCAACCAGTCTGAATCAGCCCGCTAAAAACAAATAAATAAAAATGTTCTCTTACAAGTGCCCTGTAGAAGATCGACGAACGATGCAAAGGAATAAATCATTCTTCATCACATATTTCTTGTTATACATGTAATAATACATAAACATATTATTATTCAAAGTATGCATGTTGATAAAATAATCAAGTACCTACCCACCGGACGTTAATCTTTGGTATAGTCAAATGTTGGTTTTGGATACGTGACTCAAGAGAATCAATATCTACATAATTCCGTGAAATTATACTTTCAAAATTTACACAATAATGTTTTATTTCTGAAAGATTCTCTCACTACACCGGAAGTAAGCCTAAGATATCGTAAAATATCGACGAAAACCGAAAAGTATAAAAGATAGTATAAAAGTAAAAAACCGAAAAGTATAATTCCGTTCGTTTTCCCAATGTACCTATGTTTAATTTTTTATTCATTTGTGGTTCTTATTTTATTGTCCATTTTATGTGTTGTGTGTGTCAATACTGTTTGTGTACATTATTATAATTATGTTAATATTTATATGTAAAAGGCCCAGGCCGTGAATAGATAAATAAATAAACAGCTGTAATTATAATAATATAAACAAACATTAAGAATACTGCAAGATTCTCACTAAACGACAAAATAGTATGATATATATCAACTAAGACGATGAGATCGTGGTAACCGGTTAGATTATTATATAATTATATAACTTAAAATACTATTGACCCCTAGACTTTAAGATTGGGTGGAAATAACATCGTCATCAAGTCATGGCCAAGTGAAAGAGAAGTTCAATGGAATCAAAATGCTTATTACATAATTCCTATGTAGACAAAGTTAACGAATATACTAGTTCCCATACTAAAATATAGTAAATAAATTATTCTGAAAAACGCCACATTTGGATTTACAATAAAGAAAGGAATTTTATTTTATTCTATATCCTACAGAAATGATATTTTATTTGTGAAAATAAATTTCAATTTACAGAGGAGTATTTACCTAGACATTCAAGACGCATTTTTTTTATCGTAACTTATATATTAAAAACGCATAAATTAACTAAAGATGAGTGACAAGAATTATTAAGTTATTTATATGGAGTTAACTGTTAGCTACTGGTAACCCCATTTAAGGGAAAAGCGTGATGGTACGGAGTGATAGATAATTCAGTTAATTAAATACGTTGAAATTTTACGAAAATACGTTTTCTGCAAAATATTTCTGTAGAAAAAGATAGACATCATATTGAGGTAAATATCTACATGTATTGTAAATAATATATCCTAGTTATAAACAACTATAGGTGTTAGTGATAAAAAAAAAACACGGCATCAAAACATAGAACTTCTTGCAGTGCTAGACATAATATCGATGAGTTTTAATAATTCAATATAAAACGATATGATAAAGAGTATAATATAATATATCTAATATGAGTATACTGGTACATCTTAGTGATGAAATATTTAATTCATGATTGCTATGACAACATTTGCTAATCATGGAAACAATAATTGCTAAGAACGGGACACGATCACATCCGACGTAAATAATTGAATACTTTTCTTTATTGCTTTGTAAACTGTGTACAAACAAATGCTTCAAAATGTTGTAGTAAAACATTTATAACTCACCGCTACCAAAATATTTGCTACGAGTGCAAAGCCTGCGGAGCTTTACGTACTACCATCGTAATGTAAATAGTGTCATCTCTAATTGCTGAATACAAGATTTGAAATATATTTTATAGAAGATTATGTCGAACAGAACATGGATAAACTCGAAGGATCATCCAAGATTGAAGAATGATGAGAAGCATTAAGCTCTCACTTCATGAACACAAATGAAGTGAGAGCTTAATGCTTCTACAGTTCAAATATTCTGATACTATGGTACGGAGATATTCGGATTTCCGAAAATACCGATGGCCATTCCGTTAGTGAAAAATGCAGTTATGTGGTTGCAAATTCCTCACTAGGTATAGAGAGCTGATGAAATATTTCATTATAATGACAAATACTCAACGAAGATAATAATAACAAACTGTAAAATAGTGCCCTAAACCATTTGCGGTTATTAAATCACCATTAAGTAAATATAAGAGCTTTGACAGGTGAAGAAATGTAAAGGAATCCACAGTACAATTGTGTGGTTATATGGCTATAGATATATTACATAATGTTCAATCAAACAATAAATAATGGTTACATACTACCTTAAATTATTGGCTAAATGTATTATATATTAAAACGTACCTTCTTATAAATAATAATTTTATTGATTTACTTGATTGTAATGTTGTACTTACGGTATACATTAAAACAATGTATAATAACTTATCTCTGCTCATGAATTTAATATTGAATGTGATAATTTAATGCATAGTGGATACCTAATACTTTTTTAATCATCGTCATGCCGTCAATAACATTACATTATAACAGTGATGAATCTGCAGCTGTACGAATTATCATTTTAATGAACAATTTAACAATTCGCAATGATTGATAAGGACCTTGTAATAAATTTCGTGTTTAGATAATACCTTAGATGTATTTTTCGTGGCTTCAAATGAACATAATATAAGCAATAGGTATTATTATCAACCAATCTCTAACTCTTCAAGTTAAAAAAATACGAAGTCCACCAATGATGGTAAAATTTAAAAAATATATAAACATCTTTAATTTCTTCACAAGTGGTGAACAATTCCAAAGCGCTATATGAAATTGTCGTATATGTATGTATCTTCTTCTTCTTCCTAGCCTACTCCCGTCCACTCCTGGACGAAGGCCTCCTCCATCGCCTTCCACGCCGCTCTATCTTGGGCTCTTATTTTATAATGCGGAATCTTGGTTGTTGTTTTGGAGGGTTTGTTGGCGTTACCTCACCACGCTTGCCATGCGGGTTGGTGAGTCGCAGTATCCTGGAGGTTCGGGTGTTTTGTGAACTTTTCCGGATTTTAATTGGTGCAGCTGCTGCCCTACATCATGGAACCATATCACATCATATTTGGTACGGTGGTATGGGGATTTTCGAGGAAGGCAACCTCGAAATATGTATGTATACATATAAAAATATTCAATATATTTTTTCATCTAAATATATCATCACAGCATCTCCCACGATTAAAATAACTAGTGGACTTATATATGTAATGAGAATTATGGTCGCTAAATATCAGTGAACAATAAAAATTATGAAAAATTGAAAAACTAACCACAAAACTTAATAAATTAGCTGATTAGACACAAAAGGTAATGTTTCTGACACATACAGTTAAAATATTATATTATTTCAGTTCACCAGTTAATGCGAAAATATAATATTATACTCATAAAATTCTACAACTAATTTTGACAGCAATTTTTACTGTACATAATAAAAGATTTTATAGTAATCAAAGTACAAAAACTGCAAGTAAAAGTATTGAAAGGGTGTTGTTGATTTTAGCTGACATTGAAGAGATAATTAAAATAGTAACCGCGAATAACTCTCTACACATAAATAATATTATATCTATAACAGACTATTGTCATTAATAATTACAATTTACATAAATTTAAAATTATGTAAATAAAACATAAATCACTCGAATCGGGTGGATTGCCGTAGCCGATTAATAATTAATATAAATAAATATTTACAATCATATAGGTACATATATAACTTTATCACAGGTAATATCTTAAATTAAATTAAGGTCAATGAAAGGCAAGAATTGGATTAATAGGAACACTACATTATAATCATCGAGAAAACCAGTCATTCCAGAAAACCAATCTAAAGTTCAGTCTTTATTTTTCTACGTCATTTCCGTGTAGCGCCTGCCAAAGAATTGATTTCCACTGTTTTCCAAAAGTTTTTGAGTATCCTGTAAAGGGCAGGTGATTGACAAAATAATGACGTTTTACATCTTAAATTCAGCGATTAGGTTTGTCACCAACTTTGAATGTCGGCACCGTTGAATGGAGCATCCATCTCAAGAGCGCGGGAAACTATGTTGGAATGAGGAGACTTCAACTTGCTCCTGAACGTTGTTATCGATTGGTTTTTACGGAGGTCCTCGGGGAGTCGATTCCAGATGACGAGTCCTGCGACGCCAAAAGCCCTGTCATAGAAGCAGGACTTGTTCGCTCTATTGATTTCATCCAGCTTGTTGGAGGATGTCTTAGCTGAGCGTAGAGGTCTACTTGAAGGTGTTTTGAGAACACAGAGCTCAGAAAGTGACTGAGGTGCCTTATTGTTCAAAGTTTTGTAGACTATGAAGCACAGTTTGTTTTGGATCCTTTCACCTACTCTTAACCAGCGCAACTTTTCCACCAAAGGTGTGATGTGACAACCCTTATCGTCGTGAAAAATAAGCCTTGCAGCGCTATTGAATGCCATTTGTAGACGATTCAATAGTATCCGTACAAATATGTACAACAACAAAAAGTACTTAATCGGATTACATAATTTAATTTTTTTGTGTTTTAAATATGACAATTATAGTTTACAATTGCAAACGTATTTTGATTAAATATTAAGGAAAATTGCAGCAAGATTAAACAAAAACGAATTCCTAATTTATATAATAAAAAAAATGTTGATGTTCTTTTCGTATATTAGATTATTTATTCGTTAAATTTCAAAAAAAGTTTTATTTATTGCACATCTGCTTACTGCGTCATAGCATTGATAATAATTATAAAAAATCTCTTGAGGTTATCTTGACGAAAGCGCTAGAGATATGCAATTGTCAGTGTGAAAAATAAACAGTGTTGTTTTTTATAACAGCTAGCATGTTTGTTAATAACGCAGTTATTCTACTGACTACCCCACTTGTGGGTAGTGTTGTGTAGTATAGAAGAAATATTCAACTGAAAATAATTTACTACCATCGATATCTATTATGAAGAAACTGGAAAAAACTAATGTTATAAAATTATAAAACAAAATATTTATAAAAGACAGTAACAAAATATTGAATTAGTTTATGATATGATTTTTTTCACACAATTGGTTGTCGGCAACAGGATTTTACTTATGATTGAATTAGTTTCTTCAAAAACAAATATATACCTACCTATATATTTATATTGTATCGCTATTTTAAAGAGTTATTTACAATTTCATATAAGTAAGTATATTGAACAAATTTAGATTTTTTCTAAATGTGGCTAATAATAACTGACAAATAATCAAACCTAATAAATTGGTTATAAAGATAATTGATCAGATTCTACATACAATATCGACTTCTGCGTAATAAATTAATCAAAATGGTTTAATACATTCACATGAAACGTCGAATACCGCTTATAAACTATAAATATATGAATTGCAAACTGATTATATAATTACATCAATATTTTATGTTACTTTGATTCACAATGTAAAGTCAAAATCGTAAGAGTTGCCATTATTAAATCGACTAATTATCGCGAAATACTAATTTCACTAAAAAGAAGCACATAAAAAAAAAATTACCAACTAATGATTAATACATAAAAAATATATACCTTGATAATTTATTGGTCGATGAAACAAATTTCGAAAATTATGCACATGCGTAAGGTCTGGTGTATGAAATTTATATGCAAAATATCATTATGTAACAATTACTTAGTAAGTACATACGAATAATGATAAACATAAAAAAGATGAAATGAAATTTTTTTACTTAATTTCACCGCGTACAATCAGCAGAGTCTCAGCTATTACTAAAATTAATTGAAAACTTGCACATGTATTTATCTATTAAGAAAAATGTTATATAAAAAAATCATGGCCAAATAATACCAGTAAAATAAATCCACTTTGAAACGGAATTTATATTTGTATTCAGAAAACGATACAACTAAAAATCTTCGTATAAGAAATAGCATTATTTGTTAGGTAATTATTATTGAATCGATTCTATATATACAATTCTATTTTAATATTGTTATTGATATATTGCTAAACTACCCGACAGTCCGGCATTTGATGGTCACTGAAAGAAGGAGTTGTCATACATTCCTAATTTTATTTTAATATTGTTATTGATATATTGCTAAACTACCCGACAGTCCGGCATTTGATGGTCACTGAAAGAAGGAGTTGTCATACATTCCTAATTTTATTTTAATATTGTTATTGATATATTGCTAAACTACCCGACAGTCCGGCATTTGATGGTCACTGAAAGAAGGAGTTGTCATACATTCCTAATTTTATTTTAATATTGTTATTGATATATTGCTAAACTACCCGACAGTCCGGCATTTGATGGTCACTGAAAGAAGGAGTTGTCATACATTCCTAATTTTATTTTAATATTGTTATTGATATATTGCTAAACTACCCGACAGTCCGGCATTTGATGGTCACTGAAAGAAGGAGTTGTCATACATTCCTAATTACTTTTTTAAGAAAGAATAAATTTATAGTGAATTGATATTCTACATTTGTTTATATTCTTCTTATCTATTAGATCACACCAAAGCACTTGCAATCAAGTGAATTACACTCCTCAGATTTTTTTGACAGAGACAATTTTATAGTGTTTGTAAGGAAGTACCAAAGTATAGTAATCATAAGAACACTTTAGTATAAGTATTTAAAAAGAATGCTGCGAATGTAAACAAATTGGCTTCATATTGTGGAAATAAATATAATTTAAATATAAAAGTAGACATAAAAAAACTGCAATCTAGAAATGGTGAGAGTACAAAATAACAAAGCTACAAAATGTTATTGTATGGCATTGTAATAATAATTATTATAACGTCTCAATAAGACATGACAATGCATGGATATGGATGCATAATAATGTATGGTTATAACACTTGTACACAATTAGTTAGACGTAATATTCTCATTATTATATGTGGGCACTAAATAATATTGCAACACAATATCAGGCGTGGCATCACTGTCAAATCAAATAGTTGATTACCATCAAAGAGCTTAATGTAATAATGTTATGGATAGCTGTTGTTACATCAAACTTCTCATTTATGTACAACACAAATAAAGTTATAATATCAGTAATCACAAGAAAAGTGCTACCCTAAAAATAATAAAAATAAAAATAATTATTATAATTTCTTTACAAATGGATTTTGGAAAAACAGGCATATTTAAATGAATATGTAGGAAGCTTTTCTAATTCACAATTTTACTATGACTTCGTTTTCTTTTATCAGATACAACACACTATAAAAACATATATGATGTACATATATGTACATATTATATAATATATAAATATACCTTCCGGGAATACTTGCATAAAATTGAATAACTGGAGATAAAAGTAAACAAAATATTTTATTTATATTTTTACTGAGAATATTTTGTACCTAAAATAATTTTACTTAGTTAATAAGTTTAAATACGAAGAAACGCGTTATTAATAGCTAACGATGTAAAATTTGACGATTACATAAAAAAAGTAATTACAAAGGTGGCAAGACAGCTGAAATTACAATTGAAAGATTTATAAATATATGTCGAAGAAACTCATCAGGAAAATATCTATTTTTACAGTAAATTAAAATATTGTCGTGAAAGGCGAGTTTGCCGACACCAGGGATCGAACCACGCACCTCTTGGTCATGAAGCCGAGACTCTACCTCATCGACCACGATTCAGTAAATAATTTTAATATCTCATTTCATTTTATGAAATAAAGTATCCGTGGGAAATGTATTTACATTACAGATGGACAAAAATATATTTAAAGGCTGACCAGAAAAATAAAAAACCTGATGTGGTAGCGCTAAGATAGCTATCATAAATATGGCAACACTAATATTACTACAGCAACAGGAAGTACAGTTGTACACTTGCAAATTGGCTACATAGTGTACAAAAAAAATATTCATTTTTTTTATTCATAACATATTGCTGGGGTATTTTGTCATCGACCTTGTGTACTTGAGGTTGGAGGTTCAATCCCAAGTGCCGGCAAATTCCCTTTTCACGACACAAGCTTTTAGCTTACTGTGGAAGGTGCAATAAGTTGTATTTAGGCTAATAACAAAAACCACAATCTTATGATTTTATTAATTTATTTGTAATCCTCTAAATATTCCACGGATTCATATGACATTTCATGGTCAGATTGCACTGGCTCAATTCCAGATAGTATATCAGACTCGTCACTTGAAAGACAGGATGTTTCGCTTGATGATTCACTATCACTGCCGCCAACATTAAATATAAATTCTTCGATTCCTTTATCAATTACTGGTCCCCGCCATCTATAGTTTTCTTCTATTTCCTTTGTGTGCTCACAACAATTATTCCATGTATTGGCAGTTATATCCTAAAAATAAAAAAAGTGAGTGAGTGAGTTTAAACAGATTTATATTAGATAAAATATTTGCTAACCTATCATGAATCATTCTTCCTATTAAAAAATGTACTTTGACATTTTTTTCAAAGGGAAAGTGAACTTTTTACAAAAACACAGTTTGACATTTCCTTTTAATAGTAAAAAAGATATGTGACACCACAGCTGATATTTACCTCAAAACAATTTTTTACAAGCTGTAAGAATGTGATATTATCTAAACCAACATTCTTTGTGGCAACCTTCCCCTTGACTATGCCCCATACCATTTCAATGGGATTCAGGTCACAATGGTAAGGAGGCAGTCTTAATATTTTGTGACCATAATTCTTCACTAACTCGTCAATTTCATATTTTGGGTCAGGTTTATTTTGTTTGACCAATACTAATAGCATGCTTTTGGTGGCATTGGGAGGATAGGCAATTTTATTCGCAGAAAGCCATTCTACAATTTCACTTTTCCTATTCACTGAACTTGGTGGTTTATTGATTTGGCTAGAATGATACCTAGCATTGTCCATGACTATGCAGGTAGGCTCCTTTAAATTGGGTATTAATTTCTCCAATACCCATTTTTTAAAGTTCACCTTATTCATGGCATCATGGAAGTCTTCTTTTTTTTCTTTGTCGTTGTAAATCAACAATGCGTTTGGGACAAACCCCGTCTTGCCACCACAATGTACTATTACATATCTTTTGCCTTTAGCCACAGATTTAGAAACACCAGGCTCATTTTCACTTTGCCAACATTTTGAATGGTTCAGAGATGTATGAATATAGGATTCATCAAGGTATACAACTGGCATACCACTCTCCTTTACATCCTTGATTTCTTGGAGGTATCTGTCTCTCCATGCCACTATATCATGCCGCTCCATAAGAATCGTCCTCTGATTCCTGCATTTTTTAAATTTATAACCTAATTTGTGTAAGATTAAGCGAAGAGACTCTCTACCGCCATCAAAATTTATTGATTCTTTCAATGCCGCAAGCAAACGCTTTAAACTCGGTACTTCTTTTCGCACAGCATAAAATTCTTGAATTTTGTGTCTAATTGCACAGAGATCAAAATCATCCAGATTTATTTTCTTTTTTGTCTTCGGTTTATTTTTTTTAGGTGTAGAAAACACAACCGAAGTTTGACCTTCTCTTCGTATCTTCATTACCGAAGATCGGGAAACACCTAAAAAATAATGAATTTAATAATTTATTAGTCACATATTAGCCAATATACATAGCACGCACTGTACTACAATGTACACCGTTATGTATAAAAGATCCAACCAACAAAATACAGTTTAGACGAAATAGAGTCCCAAAAATCGGCTTTACCACATGTAACGTAGGACATAAAGAGTTAGTAAAATAAAAAAAGTGTTTATTGTGGATAGTTGAAGATGGGATGTTTTTAACAAATGAATATCTCGATATCTGTTGTAATATCTATCTCACATTTGTCAAACTGTGGGTTGGATGTTTTCTGCGTAATGGCGTCCATGATGTACTTACCAGTCATGTTGATAACAAGGTCCGTGATATTATTTAAAGGAATAGAATCAATTCCTTCGGACTTCTTTTCTGTTAAATACTTCGTCATATTATAAATAACTTTTCTGAGCTGACTTTTAATAGTTTTAGACATTTTAACGCACCAAAATACACCACGCACAACTGACAGACAACAATAATGACAGCTTGAAGAGTGTTGCCACTTAAAGAAAAAATTAGTTCCATTAATTTC
Source organism: Athripsodes cinereus (assembly GCA_947579605.1). Taxonomy (NCBI): domain Eukaryota; kingdom Metazoa; phylum Arthropoda; class Insecta; order Trichoptera; family Leptoceridae; genus Athripsodes; species Athripsodes cinereus. The sequence continues at coordinate 18,914,120 of OX388321.1, read as the reverse complement.
CGCAATATGGCGAGGTTTTTTATTTTTCTGGTCAGGCTTTAAATACCTATACCATTTATTTGAATTCCACTAACACTTTAAATAATATTCGATCACACATGTCATTAAATGAAATGTGAAAGTTTCCTACTCAAGTAAAGTTACCAAAACATTAAATGTTACCAAAACATTAAACGACACAATAAATATTTCGGTATAGTACTGTGAGACATCAACAATAGAGGAGTAATAATAATAATAATAGTATAATATACAATAATATCTAGTTCCATACCTCCTACATATAATTTTTTTAAATATAAATGTCATTACTGTTGTATTTAAGATTCACTATTTAGTAGTATTTAGCAGGCAGGTAGATACCTATGACAATAATGTCACATTGTATGACAATACAGGTTATTGCGTAATAATTTTCTTTTAAATTATACCGCCCGTATAAATACTCTTAGTGTCTGACATAATAATATGATAATGATGGACGTAAATAAGTACTAATAGGCCCAACTAATGAATTATTATTTTTATCCCAAACACATTTACGTTTTAGTATTTTTCATTTCTGATATTACTTCTATGACATACCGCACTTCTGCAGCCTATATAATATTATCGTCCATATTATAAACCTATATATAAATAACATACATATCATTTTGTTGAAATAGATATATGCCTGTTTATAATAATAAAACTAATAAGTATGAAAAATAATAAGTTCCCTTCTGAAATACACTATTTTCAATACTAAGAACACCAGTACTTCGAATGTCTCGAAATTAAATTTCTCCATATTTATACAGCTCGTTTTATAATGTTTTCACTGAGCCCGTAGACAATTTGTACTTAGCGATCGTCTACTGGCGAACTTTTCGACAATCTACCTACACGTACCGTATAATTATGCGTTATTGTTGCAGTTATTGACGAAAATTCGTTTGTAGGCGATCGCCAAGTACAAATTGTCTACGGGCTCAGAGCCCTTTCTTTGGTCTTTCATAGATATCAAATTTAGGGAATGCCACCCAGTCTTCAGATAACTAATATCTAGATCAATTTTAAACGACTTCTACTCAAAATTATCAGGGTTTGTTCGGGGCTTTGTTATTTTTTGTTGGCACAGAGAAGACGGCTTGCATGTTTATTACACGCAGCTGGTCTGCTGGCTACCCCACTCGTGGGATATGCTGTGATGGTGTAGTAGTAGTTGTTCAGAGCTAAGTAGACACTTATCACATAACAATAATCTCATTGACGTTATTGCACCCGGTTCTCCATTGCATCACATCAGGATTATGGTAAATAGTTGTATACTGACAAATTGTGTAATACAGCTTCTTATGTGAATTCATATATAACATCTGTGTAAGAATGTATTGTCACTAAGTAGTTGAAAAAACGCATTTGGTGTCATATTAAAAATAATGATTTAAATATAAGTCTTACAACACTATAGTAGGTAAATACAAGCGTAACAAAGTATTTAAACAATCAAAAACTGAAGGTTTGTCAGTGACACTGATGCTAGCCTTGGATAAATAAGATCCCAGATTGGATTATCCTCTAGATTTCGAAAGATAATGATAATTATAGCTAGAACGCATATTACTATGAAATTGATTAATCCAGATACCTACTGTGAATTTTGTTTGAAAAACAACTTAAATTTGCAATTTTCCGTGATAACTTCGATAACCCTGAATGATGAGCTTCACATCACTGAATAAACAATCAAGTAAAAACACATATCTGATAGCAACTTAGCAATGTTTACATAATTAATCAAATACCCAAATAATGCACACTGCATCAATAGATACACAGGCATAGACAAACATAACATTAATTTATTTATCGGCACACATATTATTATTGTACTTGAATATTGCATCGTTATTTTCCTACCGGTACCGGTACCACACAACAAGAACATGCGAAGCGCCACGATGACATAACCACGTGTGGCCAGTGAAGCATAAGCGCAGAAGAGTTATGTCAAGAAAGCAGAACATACATCATTATTATTTTACTTCTATAACACACAATTATATTAAATACAATATAGAAACATACATACACTTACTCTTTTATTCATATGATAAAGGAGCGGACACATAATACTGTATAAACAAATAATGTAATAGAAGAGTACTCGTATTGTCTGTGGTCAGGTGAATTGCATTCATTCTATCATTCGCACTGAACTTGAAAATACATACACCATTCAAACAAAATGTGATTTTATGTTATACAATCATTAATTTACGAAATTATAGAATATTAAATTGCGACTTAGTTGATTTGATAAGTTTAACTTTAACACATAGATTTGTTTTGCTTATAACATAATTACGTTTATGGATGGTTACATCTAAATTATCATAGTGATTTATTATTATGAATGTTCAAAGATATTATCTCATGTAGGTAAACATTTCATTCTTTTTATGATGATAAATAGAATGATATCATACATACATGAATACTTTGTCTCAATATTTTCAATTCAGTAGTTAACAACACAGGCATTGTTGAATGGAATTTTTTTATTTAATTTTATAGTTTTGTTTTATGTTAAAATTATAGTATAGTGTTATTGCAGTAACTGGATGCAATTTTGGAATTCATGAATATATTAAATTTATTATAAACATTGTAAATTTACATAAGTAATTATAGTTTATTTCCTTACTCATTGATTGTATTTTGACTGCTTGCTCCTGATAGCTGTGGTTACCTCTAAGATATGTATAAAATATATTCTTCATATATGTACTATGTAGATAGGCAATGCATACGCCTTACACGGCGTACCTTAAATCTAGTTCTTGTTTTATTTCATGGCAATGCACCTTACCTCTAAGTCTAATTGTCACAATAAATTGTGATGGTTAATAACAATGATTGAAATAATTCAAGGAACTAGTCAACGCATGTACATTTTCTAAAGATTTATATTCTTCCAAATATTTGTTGCTAGTATTATATATACATTTTTTTGTTTTCAGGCCCCGAGACCACCGAAACAATATAATGGAATACTGAATGCCTTCAAAGAGAAAACTTTTTGCCCGCAGCGTCTCGCTTTGCTAGGACAAATAGCTGGAACCGAAGACTGCTTGTACCTGAACATACATGTGCCATTACATATAGCCAAAAAATTGCCAGTGTTTGTGTGGATTCATGGAGGAGGATTTAACTTTGGTCTTGGAAACTCTTACATATTTAAACCGTACAAGATGGTTAACCAAGGATTGATCGTGATCTCATTCAACTATAGACTTGGAGCTCTGGGATTCTTATCAACTGGAACTAAAGACGCACCTGGAAACGCAGGAATGAAAGATATGGTAGCAGCATTGCGATGGATCAAAAACAACGTAAAAAATTTCGGAGGAGATCCAGAAGCAATAACATTATATGGAGTAAGCTCTGGTGCAATAGCTATAGAGTACCTTACGCTGTCACCTTTAGTAAAAGGATTATTCAAAAGCGTGATCATTCAGAGTGGATCAGTGTTCAACAATTGGGCGTATCAAAGAGATCCACTGAAATATGCTTATCGGCTCGCAAGAGAGATGGGATCCAATGCAACAGACGTCAGAGGAGTGGTTCGCTTCTTAAAAGGTGCTAATGCACTGGAAATGGTAAAAGCACAGGAAAGAATATCCATAGGACAGGACCCATCGGGAGAGTTCATAGCATTTACACCGACCGCCGAGAAACGAATTCCAGGAGTAGAGCCATTCATCGCTGATCACCCTGAAAGTATAATGAAGTCTGGGAACTATGTTCACGTTCCTCACATGATTGGTTTCAATGATCGAGAAGGTTTGATGTTTTTAAGTAAAACGCAGATGACACCTGACTTCGTGTACACTATAGATAAATACCTCGAATATTATTTACCGAACGACTTACTCGATGGCTTATACAAACCCAACCAACGAGAAGATATTGTAAACAAAGTGAAAGAGTTTTATTTCAATGGTAGATCCATCGGGAATGAGACTGCAGAAGAGACAGTTGATTTTTTAAGTGACGCAAAGTTTTTATATGGTATACATAAAAGTGTAAAAACGAGACTTGAAACATCCCGTGCTCCGATATATTATTCAGAGTTTGCATATGACGGAGACTACGGCTCATTAAAATACTTCAACGATTTTAGCATTCGAGGTGTGGCGCATGCAGACGACTTGGGCTATGTGTTGCCACTGCCTTACACCGCTGTGTATCAAGGGAAGAATAAAGTGACGGAGATGGTCTCTCTGAGGTATATCACAATGATGACAAACTTCATGAGATACGGGTAAGATAAAAAACAACTAATTTTATATCCAATAATAGTTACGCATCATTGCACTCATACAATGTATAGTCACAATAGGTGGCATAAAACAAGGCGCAGATATTTACTATAGTAGCATTGAAATTCAAAAGGAAAATACCACGAGTAACTAATACTAATAGTATTAGCGCTGTACATATTTTGATTTCCTTTCTATATAATATACAACAGTTTCTACACGTAACAAATGATTTATTTAAATACCTCTACTTATTCTCCGTAAGTTTAGTCATATTATTGAAATGTTTGAGTGAAGAGCAAGACAGTCATTTTTACATTCACACATTATTTAAGATATTATGTAAATAAGGAATAAAACCACGATTACGTTGTAGCACTTCTATAAAAAGTAAAACAACAAACGCACGTCCAAAAATGAATACATTCATGCAATTACTATCAACAAGGTTCGTCTCACAATTATTACATCACAAGAGTTTATAGTAGAAACTATTTTCCAAGCTTGATTCATAAAACCAAAAAGGAAAAGAGACGATCTATGTAATACCATAAAATCGAATGCAATAGCAGCTTAACTAAGTTGTTATCATAAAACGCATTTTTTTTTGTAAAAACCGGTTTAGGTAGATTACTTAAGAACTCAACAGATAATACAGAAATCGACCTTTCCTTTATATTGCATTATATATTTCATTTTTGGTTTCTTCTTTGCTAGATTTATCCTTAAACATCTTCATCGTTTCACATGTTTCTGTCACTCGATCAAATCCAATTTATTTCATATTATCACATTTATTTATTCCTATTTAGAACACACTTATACCCTCTATTTAAGTTTGCCATTAAATAGATTAGTAGCGCAGACTTTGAAAGCCAATAAATGAGTCGATTGGAAGTGTTTGAAATATGAATATACAGAAAAATACTACGCATCCCTAGGACAGACCTATCAGTTACTCCAACTGATAATCCACCGCAAGATTGGGGGTCGACAATAAAGCCGCCTTTTGTGTAATATAATTTTGTTCAAGTATTAGACTTTTTTATGTTTATTATTTAAAGGCGAACCTAGAAAGGGCGGATCAAATTTTTTTAAACCAACGATTATTTCCAGCTTGCTATTACGAACAACTCTAAAAAGGGCGCTGGGTGTTGATTTTAGGTTGTTTAAAAATAATTATTACAATATAGTGTTATTTACATACTTTTATATTATAAGTTATAAACGCATTAAGAGGTATCGACCTGATCCACACAAAATAATAATTTGAATGTCGTTTTGTGAAGCCTCTTAAAAAGTTCCAAGTGCACGTGCGTCTATAAAAAAACAATATTGGCTGTTTAAGATGTAGTTACAGTTATTCACGTGACCATGGTATAATAAAATTAGATAGGTACTATATTAGATTTACCAACCTACGTGCGTAGTACATAGTATATAATACATATTATAACATAAACACAACAAGAGTTCTTAACTGTTTGTTTACGTACTTAATTAATACAGTAACGAAGAAGTTGCGACATGAAAAATAAAACATGTAGGTGGTCCCTATTATAAGAATAAGAGTTAAAAATTCTAGTATTAGTTTAATATTAATCGATAAGTTAAACACGATTACAGTAATACAATTAAAACCATTTTAAATCCGGTCTATAATAATTTAATGAAACTGAATTATTCAAATACCTAAACTTATTTCATAAAGTCAAATATATAAATCGAAATTTGTGACATTTTTTTCATGTTATCATATACAAGCGGTCCGCACTGGCTTCACACGGGTCATCATCGCCCTCAACGCTCCTCTCGGGAGCACAGGGCAGAAACCAGCATCCTCCATTCAGAGCGTCTCTGTGCCAATTGTGTCACCTCTTCCCACGACATTCCTTGCGCTCTGATATCGTTGTCATAGGAACGGTGTATTGTGAAAGAGGGACGCCCGGGCCGACGGAACCCCTGCGGACGGAAGAACAGTGCTCTTTTTGGCCAACTATCATTGGGCATTCTCAAAACATGTCCCAGCCAGGACCATCGTCTCTCTTGTATTACGGAGATTACAGGTCTCTGCTGGGTGCGCCGGCGCACAGCATCATTTGTAACATGTTCATACCATCTGACATCCAAAATCCTTCTAAGACACTTGTTTTCAAAGCTTAGTATCTTCCGCTCTTGAGCCTTGGTTAAGTGCCAAGACTCGCAGCCATATAGAAGGATTGGGATGATGCACGCATTGAACAAGCGACATTTTGTCCTGATGCTGAGTCCAGACGCCTTCCAAACTTTGTTCATGTTGTTGAAAGCCCCGCTAGCTGCTCCTATGCGGATTGGTAATTCCGACCGGAGATCACCCTCTGGCGTTATGGTTGCTCCCAGGTACCTGAATTTACTAACCTGAGATATTTGGGAATTGCCAACCATTAGTGGGGTGTGAGTACTCGTGCATGTACTATTACATATGTACTCCGTTTTACCAGCGTTGATACGAAGGCCAAGGCGCAAGGAATTTTCATAAATAGCATTAGCGTTGCACTGTAATCCGTCCACAGATGTATCAAAAAGGGCTAGATCATCCGCATATTCAAGATCGTGCAGCACTCCCACAGATGTCTCACTGTTTTCACGCTGTGATAAAGGCACACCGCCAGGGCCCAGAATAGATTTTCTGAGCAGGTAGTCCATAATTATGGCAAAGATAAAAGGTGCCAATATACAGCCCTGCCGGACTCCAGTGGTGATCCTGAAGGTGTCAGTTGGACCACTTGATGTTCTGACAGAACATTCAGAGTCCATATGCAGGGCTTTGATCATGGTTACCACCTTGGGCGGGATGCCATACGCGCCCAGTATTTTCCATATGGTTGGTCTGTGGGGGCTGTCAAAAGCTTTTTCGTAGTCAATGAAGCAACATGCAAGCGGTGAGTTGAACTCTTGCGACTGTTGGAGTACACATCTGGCACAAAAAATTGCGTCCGAACAGGACTTGCCAGGTACAAACCCGCATTGTTGCTTTCTCAGAGATGCCAACACTGGTTTTTGAATGCGACTCAATATGATTTGTGAGAGAACTTTACCGGGCACACTAAGTAGTGTGATGCCACGGTAATTTCCGCATTCCAGTGGGTTTCCCTTCTTGAAAAGTGTCACGATGGATCCATTTCTCCAATCTTTCGGGCAGAGCTCCTCATTCCACACCTTGTTAAAGAGATGGTACAGTGGGTGGATAAGCGCATTCATGCCATACTTAAGGAGCTCTGCGTGGATTCCATCTTCACCTGGGGCCTTGTTGTTTTTTAGCCTTTTTACAGCTGCCTCAATCTCCTCATGTGTTGGGGGGGTTTCGGCTATCCCAGATACCTGTGGGATATCTAGGTCGCTATCCTCATTGCCAACATCAAAAGGTGAGGAGGGGTCCGGTCGGTTTAGAATGAACTCAAAGTGTTCTCTCCATCTTCCTCTTACTAAGTCAGGGGCAGAGATCAGGTTTCCACTGCTATCATTAATTGAGTCAGCAGTCTTATTCTGACCTCTTCCTCCCAACATGCGGGTAATTTCAAAGAGAGTCTTCGAGTCATTCCTGGCCGCGGCAGTTTGTGCAAGCTGTATTTTGGCTTCGACATCACGTCGTCTGTCTTTGCGCACAGAGTGCTTTACCAGGCGGTCTAGCTCTCTGTACGAATTTCTTAGGGCCTCCAGTTTCGTAGGGGACTTTTCAGCATCTCTGAGTATCTTGACTTTTTGGCGATCTTGAATATATCCCCAGGACTCCATAGACATCCATGGTGGTTTGTTCCTCTCTTTGAACCCAATGGACGCAACCGCTGCAGCCTTCACTACTCTCCGGAACTCCTCCCAGGCCGACTCTACTGAGTCAGTATCGGAAAGATACCGAGAGAGTTCAAATCCTTGGTGCAGCTCAGCCTCATACTTCATGCGAGACCGAATATTCCCCAACCCACAGACGTCAAACACTCGCGGTGCAGCTGGTCTTGCAAATTTATTGAACCTTAGCTTCATGGCTCCGACAAGGAGCTCATGATCCGTTTTCAGGTCCGCTCCACGAAATGTCCTGACATCCTGTAGATCAGAGCGGTCTCGGGCCTTAACCAAAAGATGGTCAATTTGGTTTCTGGTACGTCCATCAGGTGAGGTCCACGTGTATTTGTGGATATCCTTGTGAGGAAACAGTGTTCCTCCAATAAGGAGTCCTTGGAGTGTTGCGTATTCTATAAGACGGGAGCCGTTGTCATTTAGCACCCCCATGCCATGCCCCCCCCATTACGCCAGGACCGTTTAGTGGGTCGTTGCCTACTTTGGCATTGAAATCGCCCATCACAACGATCCTATGCCTTTTAGGAATTTTGGATGTGACGGCTGCCAGACAGTCATAAAAACTGTCCTTGACCGTCCCCTCCGCATCCTCTGTGGGGGCATAACACAAAAGTACCGTCAACGGGTCACCCGTTGCCCTAAACGAGGCGCGTAGTAGCCTGTCGGAGATGGGTTCCCAATCAAGAAGCGAGCCGGTGGCCCGTTTGCTCATTAGCAAGGCGACACCATGCTTGTGTTTTGTCTTGTGTCCAGAGTGAATCATGGAATAGTTCCCCGCCTCACTCCTACCACAATCCAAAAGACGTGCCTCAGACACACCTAGCAGGTCTAACCCATAGTCACTCGCTATCTTGGCGGCAACCAACTCCTTGTCATGCCTCAGCGTCCTCGCATTGTATGTTCCGATTTTCAATTTCCTTATTCGGTCCAAGTTCTTATGGTCAGGGGGGCTACATGTAAATGGACCCCTCCCCTGTAGAGGTCCAAGTGTCCGAGGCTTTATCCTGTTTCTGTTTGCAGTCGGTCACTTTAAGTATGTTGGGAGACAAGCCCAACGATACCGAGGCCCGGGGAAAGGACGGCTCCATCCTACCTGATTGTTGTAATTCTCAGTGGAGGCCCAAGACTGAACTGCCTTGAAACCATAACGTAAAAATTGAGAGATTACTTTTTCACACGGGTAGATAGGTATTATAAAAAAATAGTTTTAGTAAGGATCCCTAATTTTTATGAAAATATAATATAGCCTATGTCACTCGGGGATAGTGAAAGAATTTTTCAAATCGGTTCAGTAGTTTCGGAGCCTATTCAATGCAAACAATCAAATCTTTCCTCTTTATAATATTAGTATAGATGAATAAGAAGTTAAAAATGAAATGTTTAGGAGGTCTGATTCAACTTGTTATATAATTATAACGCTGTATAATATCAATCACTAAAGGAGTGAAGCAAGGTTGTGTTATGTCTCCGTGGCTATTCAATCTATTTTTTGACTTCTGTATGCGACCTTTGAAAGGGATGAATGTAGGTGTTGAACTGAATGGAAATCGAGTGAATGCTTTGATGTATGCAGACGATTTAGTCTTAATGGCTGAGAATGAAAGTGATTTACAAGATATTGTTTCGTGTGTGTATGATAGCTGTAGTGCAAATGGGTTAAAAATGAATGTAATGGTGTTAGAAAGAGAGAGTGAAAGAACGGTATGTGAAATAAAGGTTGACGTTGAATGTTTAGAGCAAGTGAATGAGTATGTCTATTTGGGAAGTCTGTTTGCGAGGGATGGAAGATTTGATAAGGACATTGAAGGAAGAAAAGTCGCCGGTGCTAGAGTGAATGGTGCACTTCGACCCATTGTTAGCAATAGCAGTGTGTCGAACATGGCAAAAATGCTAGTGCACAATACCATTCTGGTACCGACACTTATGTATGCAAGCGAAACTTGGACGTGGTTGAAAAAGGATGAGAGTGGAATAAATGCTGTGGAGATGCGTTCACTGAGAAGAATGGTTGGTAAAACGTTGCGAGATAGAGTGAAGAATGAGGATATCAGGAGAATGAGCGGATGTGAGAGGAGTGTTGTGGACAAAATGCGTGTAAACAAGTTAAGATGGTTTGGACATGTTGAGCGAATGCAAGATGAAAGGATGACGAAGAGGATGTATTTATCTGAAAGAAGGGGTGTGAGGAAGCGCGGACGACCAAGAACCACGTGGCTTGATCACGTTGACCAAATTCTTGAGGACGGACGCGTGCTGAGTAAGATAAATCGGCGTGCATGTATGAGAAACTGGATGAATGTAGAGGAAGCGAAAGAAGTATGTAAGGATAGATCTATATGGCGTTCCGTTCTCTCTGCCTACCCCTCCTGGGACATGGCGTGAGGGTATAGTATAGTATAGTAGTATAATATCAATTCAAACTTGACCGCCTATCAAAAAAGCCGCATAATAGTATGTAGTAGGTAGTAGGTAAAGGTACATAATATCCAGTTAAGTTTATTTACACACATAATTTATTCATATTCTATTACAATTCGGTTAACAAATTATTTTAGGTTGATCGACTGATTTATTGCTGATAAAAGTGAAGTATGTAAACCTTATTTATTTTTAGGACATTTTCTTGATCGGCACTAGTTTACTTTTATATTCCTAAAATTTTATGAATATCGCGTCGAAAACTGACTTAGGTACTTTGTTATAACTTTAATATTTTTATTATTAAAAACAATAATAAAATAAATATAAGCATAATAGTTAGGTTATCCAGTAAGGAGGACCTGGATCTGTTCTAGGATAATTCTTATACTAGACATCAGTTACTAAAAGTTACATTTACTAAAAATTACGCATGAAACACAAAAGCGGTAACAGTAAATACATTTGCTATCATAATATTATCAGAAAGTCCCCTTTGCTACACGTTTTTAAAAATAACCTGAAATCCATAGAATTATCCTAAATATTTCCTCCCCGTGCTTTAATCTTTCATTTTGTAGTATTCATTACAGGAAACATGACACATATAATGTTCTACTTAGCACTAAGAATGTAATTAGTTATAATTAAGTTTAGTATTAACTGTTCACATTTAGTATTAATTACACAATGTCAACATAATATCACACATTATTTTGGTTAGCTGGAAGATATTGCCTCAAGGCAATAATAAGCTCGCCAATTGCTCATGATTTTTTTCTCTGATCAATAAAGTGTTATTATTATTATGTAAAAAAGGATGCATTTCTATGTAATATTAATATGCAAAAACTGCCACTTTTTCCTATCCTTGCATACACCTTTCGCATCCGTCACTCTCATACAATTCCTCATGCATATTCTGCTGCTCAGTGTGCTCAACACGTGATCATCCTGTGGGATGCGGTTTATAATATAACCTTGCCATTTGATACTCAGACGGCCACGTCTTCGAGCATCATTCCTCTCGGCCAAATATATTTTCTTGTCTACATAATTTATTTAACAACTTTTAGTGTAAATTTGAAATAAAATGCCTTAATTGAATTTAAGTAGGCAACTCATGTGCGATTTATTTATTTCTATAAAATATTTTATAAAAAATAGACTTGATTCGGAGACTCGATGAATGACGGTAATTGTTAGGATGGATCTTAGACTACTCGTGTATAATACGAAACCTTGAAAGAGGATGTTGTCGCCACATTTCAAATGACCGAATATAAACTACGTTAGTTTAATGTGGTTATGATATTTTTTTTGTAGAAATAAACATCAAATGGGCATATCATGACAATTTTATAAGCAAAACCTGTTTACATCATTTTATACATTGACAAACAACAAGGACATCAACTTCTAATTCGTATGTTCATTTTACAGTTTTCAGCTAAAGGTAATACTACAATAGAAATTATATGTTCATTGCTTAGGAATGGATTTAAACGAATTAAACTTTAAATATTACTTCTTGTTGTTGACATATATAAGTATTTATTCACCAACATAAAACAATTTGAAAGTTCAAATTTTTCTTTGCGCGCGCACTTCTAAGCAAAACAATTACGTCGCCATAAAACTCTGTTATATGATATTTGCAATTGGGGGAAAAAGAGGAACCAAAGCGTGGCTCTCCGAAAAATACTATTTGAAATCGATTTGAATGTTCGCCTACATAAATATGTGGAGGTAAAAAATAAATAACAAAGAACATACGGTTTATTTATAGCATTGGCACACAAGTAGTGGTCTAAAGAAATTTAATTGATAATGACTTAAGAAGTGGAAACACGTCTCTCTCGCGTTGTTTAATCGATAGCAAAACGAAACGCATGTTTCAAATTGATCCAACTTTTTTTTACTGATAAGCTTTTGGCAATCTTATTTTTTTTTTATTCTATTTCATTCATAAATACACAGTATACATTGATATTACAATAACAAAATAATATTACACACATTAAAAATGCTCCCTCCATAAGCAACTAAATGCTTGTGCGGAGGGTCGGATTTCAACTATAACATTAACACACATAAGAATCAGCTAGAAATATTAATACACATAAGAATTAGTTAGAAATAGCAAACTTTCAGTTCTCATGTACATACATTCATCAAACGTTCAACAAAATCTACCAGCACAATACAAAATTAAACCAATACAATAATTATTCACGACGTCAAAACAATATACAAATCAATTGGATCAATTTTCCTCTCATCAACATTAACACAAACACCCATATACACAGAAATATATCACTTTTACGCGATTCAGTGCTCAATGATGACATCATGAGCCTGAATCTCAAAATTGACGCTGAAAGTGTTATCCCGTCTTATCCGGCTTGTAGCGCATATATATATTACAATTATATTACAATTATTATACACACCAGTTGCAGGATGGTGTTCTACCACAAGAAAGTCGACTTCCGCATACATAGTCATAGGTGACCAATTCAATTAAATTTTTCAACGTTAATGTATTCTAAAAAATATTAAAAATGATGACTTAATCACGATATCAGTAAAACAATCATACACACGCATTACAAAACACGTTGTGAACAACATGAGTCCTTCAAATCATTATTCTTCTCCTTCTTCACGTGTTATTTCGGGTTCCCCCGATGTTGACGACCATTTGGGATAAAGCTTTCTTGTCGTGGGCGGCACGATACAGCTCCCCACAGTTCTGACGCCGATCCATTCTCAGATGTTTCGAAGTCAGGAAAGCTGTCTTCTGCCGACTCCTCTGCAGCTCATGATTATCCCATTCATGACGAGCTGAAGTATGGTGTATTTGTTGCCTGTCATTACATTGCCAGAATATGATATTTACGGAGCTCAACAGTGGAGAACAGTTCTCTGTTTGTACTGGCCCTACATAATACATCAGTGTCTGGTATAATATTGGTCCAACATATTTATAACACTCTACGATGGATCCACATATCAAACGCTTTAAGGCGTCTTACTTTATTGACTTTTAGAGTTCACGCCTCTACACCATTCTTTGTCTCAACTTTATATTGTCGTCACAAAGAAGGGTTTACATTTTATTGAAAGCTGTTCATGCCACTTTTATTCTGTATTTTATGTCAGTGTCAAGGTCCAATTTGTCAGTAATGATGCCAAAATACCTGAAATGTTTCACTTTTCTCGATAACAACATATTATATAGTGCAAGATGGACATTAGGATGACTTTCTCGGCAAAAATATCATTTTAGTTATGTTCACATTAATGTTCAAACCAAAACGTTCCCCAGCGAAGTAAATTTTATCAAGCAAGTTATAAAATTTTCTAAATAAACATATTTATGTTTAAACATAATACAATGAAAACTTGTAGAGAATTATGAATATTTTATGATTGTTGTTGAATATCATTACCTATTATAATTTAATGCTCTATTAGTGATTCAACGATTGTGGATAACTAAAAAAAATCTATAAAACCTCATTATTTTGGTAATTTTATGTATTTTTCTTATAAATATTCAATAAACATATTTATAGTGTTTCACTAGATTTTGTCAAATCAAAAAAAAACAACTTTCAAAGCGTAAACACCGATAAATCAAATATATATTTGTTAAAATCGTCCAAATCACGCACATAATTATCGTGGTAGTTAAAAAGCTATCATAGAAAATGTTCAGCTTTAAACGTATGTAAGAGTTTAGATCTATACGGCGCTCCGTTCTTTCTGTCTACCACGCCTGGAGCACGGCGTGAGGGTATAGTATGGCATAGTATGGTATTAAATAAAAGTTTTTTGTTCAGACTTCTTTAGCAATGGTGTCAGAATTGTGACAGTACGGAATTTCCAGTAAACTTGAATTAAACATCTATTACAGCTGTACTGCAATGAAAAGAAAACCTTCTCTGTGTAATATTATGCAAATGAATAAGTAGGTACTATGTATGTACACTATTGTACAGCTTACTACGGACGTGTAATAGTATACGGGTTATTAACATTAACCTACATAGAGTAGAGATGTTACATTATTGTTTCTATATTATTGTTGTTATGATACGATTATTATATTACAAAACATTATTATTTATAGCCGTTACATATAACTTGGAAATGAATCAGATCAATGACTCAATAATTTTAATCAGATCATTAAAATTCATACAAGAAATGCTTAGCGGTAATTTACCAAATAAAAACAAATAATACGGAAAGTACAATATTTCAAAATAAAAAGTGTCAGGTAGGTAAATGGTAAAGGTATTCATAAAGCATCACGTTTTACGACATATATAGCATCTTCAGTTCAGCGATCCCACCATCCTGAATGTCTTCACTTTTATTGACACGGAGAGGACAACTTTCATGTTTATTACAAGCCGCTGGTTACCCTACTTGCGGGAGATGCCACGATGGAAATAAAAACTTAACACTTTCATAATATATACATAATCAATTTTTAGAGCCGATATTTATACTCTGTTGTTTGGACAATTTGAGTTCATTTAGTAAGTGTGGTTTTCTTTTCAGGAACCCAACGCCAGCCATCACATCAGTTCTCCCAGTAAAGTGGTATCCCATACAAGGTCCAGATACGCACGATTACCTGAGGATAACAGACACCTTAGAAATGAAACAGAATCCAAATGAAAACAGATACACATTCTGGTCAACACTTTACATGTATAAGAAATATTTAATTATGAACGACTGAAACAATGATGTACTTAAGAAATTTATATTATTGGTTCTATATAATGAACACTTGTGTATACCTCTCATTTGTGATGCAAATATGAGATTTGGTACATCAAGTTTTAATGGAGAATCCAATCATTTCTTCCTTTGCATTTGTATGGCACACGAGAAATTCTTGGTAGGTATACGAGTATATATAAGATAATAATTATATCATATTCGTTGGAAAATAAAAATACTTAAAATTAATTTCTCGTAATAAGTTTTATGCAACATTTACAAAATAATATCGGTGCATCTCTGTAGTTGTTGTAATATCACTAAAACTGCCATAAATTAAAAGTAAAAAGTTTTCATGTAAATATGTTTATGTAAATACTATATAGTATTTTATGTGCGTATTAAGAAGGCACTTCGCTGTAAAAAAATAAAACCTGATTCTTGCCCATAGCTTATAGACATTATTTGATAAATTATGGTGTTTCAACAAACTTTTAACTACGGTTATATTTTAGCAATAAAAATATCCTTGTATAATAAATATAAATATAATGAAGTGTGTAAAATTATAGCATTTAAAATACAAGAAAGAAAGTAATTTTATAATTGCATGTTAATCAATGTGTTAATTTCCCCACATAACCTTCATATATAATGTAATACAAACAACACATAACTCTCTCTGTAGGTACTCTGTAGGATGCTTTTATAGTGTAAATTAATGCCAATAATATAATTCCTTGTACAACTGACCACGAAGGTAGTTCAAATACAAATTAGAAAGAAAGTTATCTAATATAATATACATCATTATACATAAAAAATGTATGTATGTATGCACAGTTTTGCTGCTTCCTCAGTATCTAATTACACAACACATTCGTAATGAGAATAATATGTAACATGTTTTCATTATTCAATATTATTAAAGTTAAGGAAATTAATATTTGTTTGTTAATAATAATGAAGAGATAATGATATTTATTTATACGGAATGTGCGTGAAACAGTAAGTAATCTTGTTGCCGTAATTGAAGGTACAGATGATGTTTTCATGTATTTTCTAATTTGTATTATTGACATCATTGTAACTACTGTATGTATAATGCTCTCACATGGTTGTTGAAATATTGATGTGTCACAATTTGTCCATGAACTGACTTTCCCACTCAACAAAGAATTATTTTTACATGTCTACTGTGATCGTCACCAACTATTTGAATACGTTATAGATTCACATCATATAATTATATTGTCTATCTGCGTAATTTTTCAAGGTGTCAAACAATCAATTCTCAATTAAGTACTTACACATTAATCGGATTATAGCTACAAAATCCTATTAATATTCGTGTTTTTTCTTGTTTGAGTGTCTGGTAATTTATGTTAAATTCTTCGCTATGTAAAAATTGTCAATTTATTCATGATTTATTAGAAACAGCAAATAAATGTTACCAGATTACAAACATTGCGTTTTAACTAAACTGGACTATTGTGTGAAGTAGGAAAGATTATGCAAGATATGTTAAATCAAACAATGTAAACAAAATATTTTATACAAGTAAACTTTAGTGTACTCTGTAGCAGATCCACAATTTGTTTGATAGGAACTAATTGTATCAGGAATTAACGAATAATTGTAGGTGTTTAGCTATTAGTTAATTATCATATAATGTTCCTTGTTTTAAAATAGCTAATTTATTTCTTTCCTTGAAAATTATTAAGTAACCCACTGCCGCATATAGGCTCCGTCCACGTGAACGACCTTATGCAGCAAGGGCTCCATAAGTAAGTAAGTAAGTAGTACCTATATTAATTTGACACAATGGCAACATTCCTGTTTTTATAATTCTAAATCGTAATCAGACAAATAGAATTAAATAAGATTGATATTAGGTACCTAACTTGTCGCACTTTGTTACTTACGCACTTACCGTCCTATTAATAAACGTGGATCACTTTAGGCGATTGTTCAATCGCCGAGTAAACCGAAAAATGTATTTTTTATTACTATCGATGTCGATAACTTACTTAAGTTAAACCACGTTTGTTTTAATTCAAGAGAGTTAATAACTGCATTTAAGTTTCTCAAATATACTACCCTCTAAACATGTAGATACCACAATTTAAATGTGAAGTATTTATATAAACTTTAAATGTCGACAAAATGTTTCATTGGTGTAACAGATATGTAATAAACATTTCATTGACTTATTTGGCATTTTAAAGTCATCACAAAAAATCTAACTTTTTGAATTCTGTAGTAAAATAGAAATAAGTAGAAAAGTATACTTTAACGGCCGGTTTCATAAAAGTAAAAAGTCTTTTTAATTTTTTGCAGAAAACATTTTCTGTCGAAATTCTATTAGTTACTACGTGTTACTATGGTTACTACTACTAGTGTTTTATATGCGAAAAATTAAAGAAACTTTTTTAATAACTGACTGTTGATAACTGACTGTGTATCATATTCATTACTGCCATGTAAAGTGAAAAATGTGTTTAATGTTTATAAAAATAATAAAAAAAACAAGTTTTAAATTATTTTCTATTCCCATAACTTCGATTTTTTACAGGTGACTTGAGGACTTCTTTTAAGGCTGTTAGGGAGAATTGATATCATACATAATATATCGAAAGAACAAAGAGGAGAACAACTGAAAATTCCATTGTACTTGGCAATGAAAAAATTCACTTTAATAACACTTTCCAAAGCAATTTATGTACTATGGAATACGCACATTTACAACATTGTTGTCAAATATAACAAATCGTATATCTGTCAACAACTGATGTATGGTGGGGAATTGGGGATCCACCTGTATGACTTCAACTCATACAGGTGGATCTTACCCTTAATAGACATGCACGTATAGTACCTATATATGTAACAATCACGAAAAATATACTTCAGAATGCTTAAGAACACCATTAAAAATATTGTTTAATACATAGTAATTCTATGATTGGGGTACTACAGGTTAAACTGTAAATGTTTTGATAAAGAAACTTTCAATGATGCGAATAACCAATAATACAAAAGAAACTAAATAACATAGGTACCTAAATGTTGCGGAAACCACGTATATCATTGTGTCTGATTTGAAAAGTAGAGGATTTTTGAAAATATAATCACGTTATGAGAATATTACAATCATAATAACAACAAAATAAATCTCTTTGGCTGTAAAAATATATAATGAAAACAATAAATTAAACAACAAAAAATGCGGGTTTATCGCAACTTGATGTTTTTACAATATACAACTATATATGTATATGGAATAATATTATACAAAAATCAAATAATAAACAAACTATAAAATAGTAGGTAGATATTAACTGCCGTCTGGACCGAAAAAATTGATGCTAAAATGAAATAATGATCCAAACTACGTCGTTATAGCCATTATAATATTATTATATTATTATACTAAGCCAACCTGTTTTTAGTTTTTGTTCGTATTCTCCGCAAGCGCGATGGACTTTTATACAAGAATAATGGTGGGTATTAGATATTAGTCATTTCAAACGGAAAAGTCTAAGAAACAAGGAAGCTGGGTATTACCAACAGAAAAACATAAAAATATTTACATCACATATTTTCGAAATGCTACAATATTATGTTTATTTATCGGAGTGATTTAATGATACATTATAAAATAGAAAGAAACTACAACACCTGATCCTATGAGAAGTATTCTTTTTGGTTATGATGAAATCGTACATAAGCTACAAAACAGATTGTATGAAAAATGTGAAAAAAAAACGATTTTAATAGAGGTGTAAAATGACATTAGTAGGTATGTATAATATTTCAGAACGTTTTACTGAGAACTTTGTATTGTAATAAAAACAAAATGCAGTCACTAATTTCTACCTAGATGCATTATGAAAAACTAAGATTTCACTAATTATATAATTCATGAGACACACCTTAAATCATTAAGATGTGAGTGAAATCAGTGAAATGCATAATTGTAAAAATAATTCACTGTCGACAATTAAGGATTATTCCGAAATGAAAAGGCATTGACGAGCTAAAGTATTTAATTTATATAGCACGTCGCTGGCATGATTGTCGTAATGTCGCATCTCACACAAACCACAATATTATGTATCTGCTGCATCAAGGCATATTACACTTATAGCTCTATATAGGTATATAAATTTGTTATTCTTATTTTATTTTTCTGCTTAATTGTTATTGTATGGTTTGTAAAATTGGCTAAGAATGTTTTTGTATACTTTTATTTTATTTTGTTTCATATACATATGTTGTTTGCTTCTCTCGTATAGAGGTACATCGAAGAAGTTTAGTCAAAAGATTTCACACGGAGGTTTTGGCGGTTTGGTAGTTTGGCCGGCCAGCCCTTCAAGCTGACCACTATGCCGCCTCCGTTGTGGACAAGATTTGTTTAGTGTAGAATTTCGGATAAATGGAAGTCCTCAGACTTCTGCGCTATCCGGGTGGTCGGTGGGTCCTTCAATATAGCTCTGAACCAATATACCTAATGTACAATACGCAAGTACTTATAGTACTATCCTAATTTACAAGTTTTACATTGGTAAGAATATTCTCCATCGGACTGACTCAATATCATAAAGATAATATTTATATTTATTAATGTTGCGGGGTACTTATATCTGCCTACATACGTCACATATACCTAATATTATTATGTTGTTGTATTGGTAGGGTACCTTGTTACATAACATTTTGAGGACATTACATACATACATTGTTATTATCCCAATACGATGTGGAGGTGCTAATTGAACAAACACGAATAGGACGGTGAAAATAGTATTAACTACATAATTATCATTTAGAGTAGATAATATGAACTACGACATAATGCAATGCGGCAATATTGACGCTACGTAAAATACTTAATAGGTATAATATAATAATATGCTATTTTGACACGCAGATAGGCATGCCTGCCTGCCCCACTTGTGGGATAAGCCCTGATGGTGAGCCCGTAAAACCCGATTTCTACATTATTATTGAAAAATTTAATTTCCACATGCCTGAACATAAACATAAGTCCACTATCAAGAACTGTTGTCTTAGGTCTCAGATTCCCAGAATTTGATGATTTCCCTTGCACTCAAAATTTCTACCCCCGTCGCCAGATTGTCGAAAATGTATGTATGTATTAACAGTTAAATATGTATTTAAAAATGAGTCAATGAAGATAACAATACATCAATACATCCTCCAATTAAAAGACAACAGTAACAAATGGTAGAAAATGGTTCGAAAATATCATGGAACAAATCACAAAATGCCTTGTAAACCATCTAACAGAATATCAGATAATCAACTAGATAATGCTTATTTAAATTGAGTAAAAATACAAAATCACTTAGAAGCAGCTTGTTAAATAGATTAGGTGCAGTATAAACGTATTGTCGTTGGCCAAATAACATGCTTTCAAATGGTATGTCATAACACTAAGATCACTCTATTCTGTGGCATGTATTTTTATATATTCGATGTATCTAAATTAAAGTTCTTTTTAAATTACCTGTATTTAGATATACGATGAGATATTGAAGAATTGCTAATTAAAAACATTTGTTACACTTGTAATAAATTATGACTTCATGTGTTGCATTCACATAATATTTTATCGACCGATGTACAATAATTATTATTGAAATATTTGTAATAAATTCTTTTAAATTGCGCGACACCCGAAATCTAGTGAAATATTTATTTGTGATAATTATATTCCTATCCATGTATGTATGTAAATAAACAGCGTATGAGTGAGATTACTCTTATTGTTCTACTTGACGTCCTCCGGCAACCCCACGGTACATAATACAATACATAGCAGGTGTAGATACTAAACCAGTTTACAAATAATAACTCATGCGTCGGCTTCACACTGAAATCAAAATGACGTTTAAACATTTACTAAAAAAATATTTTCTCAATACAGCAACACTACATGCAATCGTATTTTAAAAATATGCCTATCTGAATATTTTAGCCATTTGCAGAAGATGCAAATAAAATCATAAAGATGACCAAAATTTGAAATAACAATGAACCAAAAGCAGGAAGCATAAATAATAAGTCAATACAATGAATGTGCGTTTTCAAACCTAAAAGTAGGTACCTATATGAATTTTTATTGTATACTTTACGGTAAAACGTAATGAGAATCGAGTCATATTGTGATATTGTCAAAAATTAACACCTTATTGATTTTTTGCAAAAGGAACAATTCTCAAAGCTTCTTTCAAAGTATTAAGTAATAATATTTTAAGAATTTAATTATTTTCAACATACAAATAATATTACTGTTAAATATTACTGTCATACATTTTCCCATTCAAATAATAGTATAAACTTGAAGAGAGTAGAAAAAGAAAAGAGATCACTTGACCTTATCATTACAAAGCTTACATAATACCCCAAACCCAACAGATTATTTTTACCAATTCAAATAAACCAGTGAATAAGTGATACAGTGATTTTACACGCATCAACCGGCGTGGTCGCCACCTCCACGTAGCGGGGAGACAATGCTCTCGCGAAATATATCCGATATGAAACTCGCGTGTGTAACTGTGGTGTTAATAGTTGGCTTATGTGTAAACATCAGTGATGCCGCTACGGGATACGAAGATTTAAAAAGACAGCTCATGCAAAACCCTCAGCTAAGAAGGGAACTGATACAAGCGTTTGCTAGAATCAACGGAAAATCTATTTTCCCCGATAAAATCCAAATTAGTGGAGCTTTGCTACCCACATTACAAAATATACAAAATTACAGACCATTCGGAATACAATTTACACCGCTAGAAACCATTGAGTTGCTTATTTTATCATTTGTAAATGCTCCTAGACCCGATGCTATAGTTCTAAATCGTTATTTCAAATCCAACGGACAATTAAACGCCGCCATTACGGTGTTGAGGATTCTCAAGAAAATCCTAACCAAAAGAGAAAGAATCGACACGAGCGATTCATCTCTCGTCGTGGACACGACGGAAGGAAAAGTGCGAGGAGTGCGTTTAGATGAAAATGGAGTGAAATACATCGGATACTTTAATATACCATACGCGACATACCCCAAAAGATTTATGGTGAGTTATTTGCCAAATTGTGGTAAGTAATATTTAAATTCACTTCATTAGTGTGTTAAGCAACATCTGATAACTACATTATCTTGTGAAATAAATTAACGACTGGACCTAATTTCTCTAAAATAAACTCGTTTACTAATTTATAAATTATCAATGTGACAATTTTATTTTTTTAACAATAGAAAACGTATGTTGTATAATATATAGATGTACAGCAACTATTGACCGAATGTGGTTAGAATTCCAAATTATCACAATCATAATACCTATAACTAATATGTAAATTATGAAGAATTAAATTGTGTTTATAATTAATAGCGAAGATTTAAATAGTCTCTTCAATGTTTTCATTTACAAACAAAATATGTAATGTATTATCTGGTATAAAAACCAAACGGATTCCTATACATATTGAATAATTTTCAGGCTCCAAAACCACCTAAACCTTGGAAAGGAATACGAAATGCGGCAATGGAAGAAGCGTTTTGTCCCCAAAAGCTATTTATATTTGATCAAGTTGCAGGAGTAGAGGACTGCTTACAACTCAACATACATACCCCATTACCGCGAATATCAGGGAGACCTGTGTTAGTATGGATACACGGAGGAGGTTTCAACTTTGGAATAGGAAGCACATATTTTTTTCATCCGGATAAGATATTGAAACAAGGGATAATAACGGTTTCCTTCCATTATAGATTAGGAGCGTTAGGATTTTTGTCGACTGGAACCAAAGATGCTCCAGGAAATGCCGGGATGAAAGACATGGTGGCAGCCTTAAGGTGGATTAAAGCTAATATTGAAAACTTTGGAGGTGATCCTAATAGCATCACACTGTACGGAGTAAGCTCCGGCGCCATAGCGATAGAATATTTACTTCTATCTCCGATGGCTAAAGGATTATTTTCTAGAGCGGTCATGAGCAGTGGGTCGGTGTTCAATGAATGGGCTTACGCCACAGATCCCCTTAAATATGCATTCCGCCTTGGAAGAGAATTAGGGTCAAATGCTACTCACGTTAAAGACCTTGTGCGGTTCCTCAGAAGAGTTAACCCATTACTAATAACACAGGCTCAAGAAAGACTGGCAGTGGCAGACGACCCTTCGAGGGAGTTTATACCGTTTGTGCCGTGTACTGAAGTCAACATTCCCGGTGAAGAACCTTTCCTAAGTGATGATCCTGAAAGTATTATTAGATCAGGACGGTATAATCACGTTCCTTTAATTGTTACATTTAACGATCAAGAAGGACTACAGTTATTGAGTAGAGTGAGAACCGAGCCTAACTTTCTACTTTCCGTTGATCGAAATTTAGAATATTACTTGCCACGCGATATTCTGAGTGGATTGGATAAATTTTCGCAGAGACAAGATATTTTAAACAGAATAAGGAAATTTTACTTCAACGGGCAGAGAGTCGATAATACAACAGTGCAATCAGTAGTGGATTTATTCAGTGATACAAAGTTTTTGTTGGGTGTCCATAAAAGTGTCAGACTACGAACTGAAACAAGTGCAATGCCAACATTTTATGGCAAATTTGCTTTCGATGGAGATTTGAGTACGTTCAAATATTATAACGATGTGGGAGTGAAAGGAGTGGCGCACGCGGATGACATTGGATACGTGTTTTCTTTGCCTTTTGAAAAGGTCTACATGGATAACAACGCCACTTCAAAACTGGTGGCAAGGAGATATATAACCATGTTTTCCAACTTCGTGAAATATGGGTGAGTACCTACTTATATTTATATGCTTTATTTAGACCATACTCATAAATGTATCAAATACATTCACGGCCAGTATTTCGATTCATTTCATTATTTTTACTTTGTATTATACCTACAGTAAATTATTTTACAGTGACTTTATTAGCAAATGGTAATGAATCATTTCTAAACATAAAAATACCAGAGTTAATACTAGATATGAGTACAAAAAGTTGCAACAAACGTTTTGTATTTAGCCAGTAGGAATCAAAAATTACAAAAGAAAGATTTGACATAACAAAACACACGATCACACAGCTACCCCATTTGTACAACAAAAGTTGCTTACTGAATACGGACATAGTAGTCGGTTATCCAATCAAATATTTTCGCGATTGTGCCAACAGGGTTTTCATAATATTTTTAATGCGAATATTATTACTAAATATTTACTTACATAATAAGTTTTGTATACATTTTAAACTGTTACGTTATACCTTTAATAACTTAACTTCTCGATTAAATTCAAACATATTGTAGTTGCATAAAAAAAAAATCTATTATCACGAGTTAATTATCTTGAACTTAGATTTTTTTCAGACAGTTATTTATACATGTTTACATTCAATACAAACAAACATATAAATATTAAAGTAACATATTTAGATGGACATTAAGCGTCATTGTTGAATATGAAATTTTCTATCATCATTGAAATAAGTTCAAATCATTTAAAAAATCTGTATCTTTTTGTCATCCTCGAATACTACACTAAAAAGAGAATAATTCTTCATCGACTGCAATACGTGTCCAATAAGACTAATCATAATTATTTAAAAATGAATCTATAAAATCAAACTGCAACAATGTTGGTAAGGTCTAGTTTCCTTTGCGTCATATACTTATTTGATTTATTTTGCTTGAAAGTTGTTTAACCGAATTGCTGGACAAATGATATTATCATGAAAAAACTCGCGTATTATTATACACCACTAATATAAACTTCTTAACAATATAATACATATGTAACGAGACCATTAGCAACAATTATTACATGTTAAATTATTATTAAGCAACATGAAAATTGTTTTTAATCTACATACTTTAAAAATGTACACACCTACCCACAGATAAATTAATTAAAATAATAATAACGCTCACCTTCGCATACAAAATAATTAATGCAAATACACAATACATATTATAATGTAACTACTGGTTGATTGGAAATTTGATCAAAATACAAATTCAAAACCGTGATATTTATTATAGGTACCCACTTAATTTTTTTTTCTCCTGATTTATCATGATTAGCGCAAAGTGCGTCCACAGATAGTAAATAAAATATGTGAAGGAATGTAGGTATTTTACCATTTTTTTTCTCCTTTGTTAATAAAGAAAAGAAAAAAAACTAATTCGTTCTTTCTTTCGTCTATATTTACCATGGGAAGAAGAGAGAGAGAGAGAGAGAGAACATTCCTAACTAACCACGACGATTAAAATAAAGAATTTATATTGTGGACTTGTATAAGTATGGTGACAATGTCCAGCTACTGTCTGTCCCCAAAACATCATCTTGATACAATATCATTAATTTACTCACTTCGGGTGGATTGTCGGAAATAAAAAATAAATAATAAAAATACCGTCATATCACCAATAGAGCTGGTAAGTCCAACTTGTACGAGAGGGCCTTTGGTGTTGTAGGACCAGTTATGTGGAATCGCCTACCGGTGCTGCTGAGAGATGGTCAGACGATCACTAGCTTCAGAGGCAAATTAAAAACTAAACTCTTCACTGGCGCCCTTGAGACGGTCTAGAGACTGTAAAACGGCGTCATAAATAAAATAAAATCATCCAAAATCATCATCATCATCATCATCATCACAACAGAAAATCGCAATATTTTGAAAGATTCTCTACAACTATGAAAGTATTTACTTGTAACATGTGGCACATTATTAAGGATGGTGAGTGTAAAAATTATAGACTTGGATAATTTAATCTCTACTAAGTAATGTTGAAAATTATTTTTCACACAAAAGTTATCCTTGTACAGTTGACTTATTATTATTTACATATTTATAATAAATTAAATACCTATAAACAAAATAATACCTAAAATAATTACTTATTATTATACTTACACTATACTACATACCTACATCATGAAATATTGTTTTCCTTGTTCAGAAGGTTAAATCACGACAGTACAAAAAAGGAAATTGGAATTCAATACATACCTTTTGTGACTTCAGTGCAAATAATTTATGACTGCAATGTTAGGTAACTATATCGGATAATAGCATAAATGTGTAGTGTGTAGGTACTTAGTACTTATGGAGACATTGACACACACATTAACCCCAAAACAAAAATATTTACAATAGGAATAATAATGATATGCAGAAATACTAAATCAATAATAACCCCATTTCAGAATTCATCAACCCAACTATCATTATTCATAAACACCTTTAAAATGTTGCATAAATATACGGACAACACAAAAAAATGTATAAATATATATTATATTCTACAAATTATAGTAAAGATTGATGATTTTCAGACTTATGATTCAGAGTTCCATAGCTCTATCACTGATTTATTCTGCCGTCAGAACAAAAGTCGCATATTTAGGGGTATAGTGGAATTTTTATTAAGATCATCATCGTTTAATATTTTTTTAACCTAATTCACAAATAAAATTTGTTGAAAAATAATATTATGGGGTATTCACATTTGGCGAATATCGCCAGGCGAATTTCAAAATATAACGTCAGATGAAAAAAACAAAATTCGCCGTACGCCCATTGATCGTCACACCTGTTCACACAGTCCACCGATTTAGAAACGATCTGTCAGATGCGCTTTGATTTTGACACTGTTTTCAAAATGGCGGACGTCGAGATGGAGATCGCGAAGTGTTTATTTTTAGTCGAAAATGTTATAGTAGAGGTTATAAGGCGCCTTTTAATTAAGGAAACAAACGCCACAAACCAACAAAAAAGATAACAGCTGTCACGAAGCGGGAAACATTATAAAATTTATAGCTTTTACCATAGATACGAACGCCGCGCATATCTGCGCATGCGCAAATCGTTCAATCAGCCGAGAAAGTTGGAAAGTATGGGGTGTTCACATTTGGCGAATATCGCCAGGCGAATTTCAAAATATATCGCCAGCCGAAAAAACAAAATTCGCCGGACATTCATTGATCGTCACACCTGTTCACACAATCCACCAATATAGAAACGATCTGTCAGATGCGCTTTGATTTTGACACTGTTTTCAAAATGGCGTCGAGATGGAGATCGCGAAGTGTTTATTTTTAGTGGAAAATGATATAGTAGAGGTTATAAGGCGCCTTTTAATTATGGAAACAAACGCCACAAACCAACAACAAAGATAACAGCTGTCACGAAGCGGGAAAAATTATAAAATTTATAGGTTATAAAGTTTTTACCATAGAAACGAACGCCGCGCACATCTGCGCATGCGCGAATCGTTCAATCGGCCGAAAATGTTGGAAGGTGGTCAACTCGAGACGATATCGTTTCTACTGGTTTTTATCGTTTCAGACTAGCTGTCATTTTGTTCACACGGTTCAAATGGCTGGCGATATTTTGGTGCCCTGGCGATATTCGCCAAAGTGAGAACACCACATAAGGCACATTTCAAAATTTTCCAAAAATATGCACATACTAAACTTATGTAAATACTTATTATTTTCTTATTTCTTTTCCAGACATCCCATTCCACAACCAACAAATCTACTACCTGTAAACTGGTACCCCATACAGAGTACAGATACATACGACTACCTCGAGATAACAGACAGACTGGAAATGAAGCAGAACCCATACCAAGAGCGATATGCCTTTTGGGACAATTTATACAAATACAAAAATTATTTACTATATACCAACAGGTATTATTAGTAACAAATAGGTAAATCAACACTACACTGCGAGCAATGTCAAATATTGTTCTTTTTCTTTTCTTTCAGTTATAAATATTGACTTTCCTCTTCCTTGAAGGTCCTGTCAAAGAATTGGTCTCCCACTCTTTTCTGTAAATTTTCAATTGTCATGTAATAAGCAGGTGTTCACAAAAACATTTAAAAATTACTTTTATTGGCCCAAAGAGGATGACCTGCATGTTTATTACATGTAGATAATTTGATGACTATCTCACTTGTAATATTGTGATGATACAGATAAACAAATGTCAAAGAGATACAAGTAATTGTTTTCTTACATATTTTTTTGAACAACCATACATGTATAAACAAATTAAAGAACAGAGATAGCTAGAGAAGATATTTTGTCGCCATCTTTCATTCAGTAAGTGTAGAATAGGTGAATAGCCATCATACTGCTATAATAGGAAGAAAAGAAACTATATTCCTTTCCTATTTTTCCCTATATCGAGAGAAGAAAAGAAAAAGAACATTTGTAGACATAGCCATTGAACAATAGGAGAAATTGCAGTAGTAGTATCAGCATTATACATTGTGAGTAGATTAGATACAAAGAGTGGGTGTAGATTTATTAATTCATTAGTCATGACTGAAGACTATTTAACAGTAGTTAGGTATAATGCTCATATCATAAAAGAGATTTAACAAAAAAACTATTACAAGCTAACTAAATGTATTATTATGACATCAGAGCACTAAGAATATTGTAGGAAAAGGTGACCCAATTTGCGTAGATGTTTTGGATGTAAGATGAAAGGCGTTTGAATTAGATTGGATAATGTACTAAATGCAAGCAAATGTTTCAAGTCACACCAACCTCAAACTGAGATAATCAAAATTTTGCAGAGGATTGATTGACCTTAGCTGCTCATAATTTAAGCAATATGAAAATACAATTTATAGTTTTTGTAAAGAAACACAAATGGTAGGTTTTACTATTTTTGATAATATAGTGACCTGGTTTTGACTAACAATAATATTGTATCAATTTAAGTCAAAATACACAATATTATACTTTATTGTCAAATTCATAAATAACACTCGACCATCTGTTTATCTGAATCCTTCCCAAACTAAAAGTTGCATTATATAGAATCATATTTATTATGAACATATTAAACTTAGACATAGTATTTAAGTATCAACACGGCATGTACCAGATCATTTTATTATTAAAACTTATACCACTGATATTTATTTACATAAATTAAGACAAAATAAACGTCAACTCAATCAACAATTTTTAGGTTTGAATAATATTAATATTTTCTGTTTGAAGCATTGTTCCATAAAAATTTCAAATGTACTTAAGAAATAATAAAAACAAAAATCATATCTTAGTTTAGGACCAGCTGTTTCACCAAAATAACATCCCCCATCTCAATCTGTTTATGTGGTAAAAAATATTTTTATATAAAATGTAATAAGAGTAAAGCTGTGTTACATGTGAAGAGGAAGTTTTCAGTTGAAGTAGTCAAATATGATATTGTGATAGTAACCATCCTTGTATACTACATATTGTATAATATAATTATAATCATTACGTTATGTGTAATACTAAAATAAAAACTAATACAATTACTTTAAATGATACTGATGTTTGTAAAACTTTATTCAATCTCATAGACCCTGTAAAATCCTACTCCTTGAATCCTTCTTCAAAACTGATGACTTCATTGGGATAAAAACAAAACTTTTTCACAATTTAAATAGTTACTTTTTTGAATTTATCTTTATAATATTATATTAGTATATTTAACAAAAAAAGTCTAAATTTTCACAAACAGCAGTCATTATCCAAGCTTCCATTTTTAAAAAATATTTGAAATTTGTTTCATAAAGAACTGTCAAAATATTATTATCTGTCATAACCACACACAATCAAGCAGTTTAAATATATAAGTTCAAAACTTATTTCAACAAAAAAGTAATGATATTTTATATACAACCACTATTTTTCTGCCATTTTAAGCTCCTGAATGCACAACATTTGAGATGAATAATGGAATACCTATTTGTGTTCGATAAATAATTTTTACAACTTTTAAAAAATAAATTTACCATTTATTTCTAGTAAATAAAAAGTTATAAAATTATTGAGTATTTTAATCATTAAAAATTGATAACCGTGTGCGCCATCTTTTGAAAATTATAGAAGCTTTACATAGATTATGGTCAATGCTATTATACTCGAGTGCCACCACCTGCTTTTATAGTCATACCATGGAGGCTCTAGTACACACAAGGGGATTTCAAAAAATCATTCACTTATTTGAAGGAAACGAGAACATTCTATTTTCAAAATTATAAGACAAAAACGATATAAATCCTATGTAAATATGTTTATACATTCTTTCACACCAAAATTTAAAATATTTTGTTTAAATTTCAAATAAGTGCAATTTCTTTCATTAACTTTAACTTATATAAACTAGCGCCACCAAGGTATGAACATAAAAGCTGGTAGTGGCACTCAAATGTAATTGACTCATGTTACTTTTGCACAAGTGATATAAACAATGGTTCGCTCCCACGCTAAGCAAATATAACCATGCTGCAACCCAATGTTAAGGTTACAGTGGCACTATAAAAAGATTACATTACTTATATACACCTAATTAGAATAAATGTTCGATTATTTTACTGGCAGATAGTAGAATTAATTAATTGATTATTCGTCAATAACAAATTAATTATTGCAAGTTGAAGTTCAGAGAAAAGACAATTCAATTCAGACTTTGGATCTTATGATCAGCAATAAGATTATTAATCACAGGAAGAGCCGCTAAAGAATTACGTAATATCAAAGAATTAAAATGATTTCATTAATCATTTGCATGCCGTTACAAGCTGATTATGATTAGATTATTAAAATTGTTTTCATAATTTAATTTGATCATTAGTAACTGGTGGATATTTTTTTTATTTATTAAAATCATAATGTCCAACCCATTCTGAATGTCATATTTTTAATTGGAACAGAGAGGACGACCAGCATGTTTATTACATTTAGCTAGTCTACTGTCTACCCCACTTGTAAGAGATGCCTGGTAATAGATAGAAAGAGACAGTGGAAGAATACAGTAAGACTAAGAAAATGCCTACCATAGCATACTATGTCCTCATGCTACATCCCCAGTGGGGTAGGTAGAGAAGACAGAATACCGCATTGATTTATCTATACATGCTTCTTATCCCTAAAACACTTATTCCACCAATTCCATTAGATTTATTATTCGAAATTCCTATGTAAATTTATTATTTATGAACTATATACATTATTATATTTGCTAATGCATTTTGTGTTCCACTATTATTTTATTTATTTATTTCATTACTGTTATTATTATTATTGGTTTTATTGGCGTTAACTTTGTGTTAGATGATTGAATTTTTATACTGTGGTAAAAACTTTTTTGATCCAAATCTATATAATACTAGATGTTCCTATCCGGCGGCGCCAGGGTGAATTTCATAAATCTTTTCGTTATGGCAACACGTGACAGCAGAACTGTCATACATACATCACTTTCATACAAAAATACAATCCAAATTTCCGACTTTTCTTTTGGATTTTCCAAAAATTTTGAAAACCGTCTCCTGATAATTACGAACACAATAAAAAAAGAATCTGCCAATTCGATCCAGCCGTTCTCAAGTTATGGGGGAACATACATGGTCAACTCATTTTTATTTATATAGATTAACTGAAGTTATATTCACTATTTTATGTCTGTTCTTTAAAAATTAAATAAATAAATATTAAAAATTTCACTATCCCACGAAAAAAAAAACATATGAATATTGGTAGAGTGCCACATAAAAACAAATTTTATAGATATGCAAAGTTGTCATCATCTTGTAACAAATACAATAAACATAACAACTCCACAACATGATGCTCAGATGCTATACAATATAAAACAAGTAAGCATATTCATGTATAGCATAGTGATAGATACCAATTTACTGCTAAAATATTCATATTGAAATGTAAATATGGCCTGCCTATATGATTGTCCAAATTATAACAAAAATCTCAGTTATTTTGTATGTGTGAATGCTGTTATATCTGGTACTGAATTAATTTGACAATTTTCCACAAAAAAGAGCACTGTTATTTGGTCCACAATGTTTCCGATGGCCTAGAAGTTTCTCTTTCATAATACACCAATTCTTTTACAACTACATGAGTGTTATGAAAGTTTTGTGCATAAAAATTATGTATCTATACATAATTATAATATATGTTAAAGTAAAGATAGCTCAAGATATCTTTAGTGCCCCCTCCCCCTTTGAGTTTAGTCTGAATCCGCCACTGCATTCACAGGATACTCAAAATAAATAAATAAATAAAATCAATGAAAAGTATGACATTTTATAGTTTCTCTTAAATTTGAGCTGAGCAATGTTGGGCATAAAGAGTAGAGCAGTTCATAATACAATACACAAGTCAGTAGGTAATAATACATATAGGTAAGTGAGTAATACAAATACAAGGTATATTGTTGCGACAGAGGATCAGATTGGCATTCCACAAAAAGTGAAAGCTCTACAACAGTAAGCTCACGGTGAAACATATTAGGTTGGTTACCTAACTCACTGTGCCTAATATTATATATGTATTAGTTTATCCACACATAAAGTGCACTAACAACTTTCACTAAATATAACAATAATTAACTATATCACAATATAAATACACAACAAACATACACCACTCAATATGTAGATTATCTAAAACAATAAATGCAACCCGTTGCTAAGACAAATACGTGGCCACTTTAGAAATACAAAACTACTACACTAATTCTAATGATGCAATGAAAATAGGTTAATTAAACTACGTCTTAGATTTAATGCCAGGTTATATCACAAAATTGATCATCTAATGATAGATCCAGCCCAAAATGCCCTTCGTGAAGTTTTCCATTTCTTTTTTTTTTTCAAAATTTATTCAGGATAATAAAGATACGAAATAATATATTTACTTGTTAGGTAGATTTGCACACTGCCTATAATAATTTATATTTTGGCAATGAGGTATATTACTTTTACTGAAAGTTTTTTTTTATGAAACAAAAAGTACGACCATTACATACCTATCTATCATCCACTTGGGTAGAAATGAAGAACATATTATGTTGTAATTAGATTCAGTTTCACTTCTACTCCAAAGACTATCATCAATGCAAAATATATAAGTTAAGACAGTATAGTGGGTGAATTTACTTCTGTTAACAATTTAATCTATCAGTTAGGTTATTTCTATTTCACATTTTATTTTGATACGAAATAAAAGTGTTGATTTTTCAAAATTCTTCATCTTTACATTAAAATTGACTCCTCCTCACTCAATAATTACTTTACATCTTCTTTCACCCTCCATGCTGCTTAAGTTTGGAACAATCTCTCCACAGACATTAGTAATTAACGAATGTGAATGCGAATATTTGTTGCCGATATTCGCGAATGTGAATAGTGAATATTGACTTGCTTAAATTTCTGCACCCTACCCCCACCCCCAACCACCCCCCTGTCGCCAAATTTTCAAAATGGTATAGGTATTTAAAATATTTCAAGACTCCTCAGTTTTCTTAAAGAATATTTTATTTCAGTATCTTTTTCTACAATGTGCCGGGTAAGTATCCAATACTTTTACCGAATATCCGATACTTTATTACCAAAACAATAATAATAATAATAATAAAAAGATGATTTGTATTTGGCGCTGTTTCATGGTCCGTGACCATCTCAAGAGCGCCGTGGCTTTTTAGTCAAGTTGGAAGCATCTTCTAGGTCAAACATGAAGTTCATGTAACGCTGCTGCCACTGCAGAGGACTCTCTATCTTTATTGGCATCAGTTCTCTGCCTCAGGCCATCCCATATCTTGGTCGTGGTGTCGTACATCTCTACGTTCTTGGGATGACGAAGAGTGTAGATTTTCTCAACAGCTGACTCGAAGTCCTTCTTTTCGAGCGTTCCACTTTGGTTGACATCAAAGAAAACGTTGCACACATAGAGAAGCTTCTTCTTACGGAGATCTGAGATAGGCATCGTGGTAGACAAAACAGTATTTTTGTCCCTTTCACCCGCTGTGTTGTTGCGAGTAGTCGGTGTTGTTATCCTTCTCTGTTACACTACTGGACATACACTGATCACTACACGCTGGCACTTGTGAGACAACAGAGTGATTCCCGGAAGGGGTCGGTTTTTTTAACACGTGTTTTGGCAATAGAAGCGGGAATGTAACACAAAATGATGACTTGTTTAAGTTTTGAAGAGACAATCAACAATAATGAATATTAATTTATTTAGAGTTTTGATGAAATTTAAGAGATGATGAGATGCAAAAACTACGCGGTTTTGAAATGTTAGCGTGCACAAGAAAGTTCAGCACTATGGGAACGATATCTTTCGTAAAATCAGATTATTTAAATGAACGGTTTGATTTGCGTGGTGGCAGCCAGACGGCGCGCAACCCACTATTCGCAAAACATTCGCATATTTTTTGCGAATACGAATGTGAATGCCAATACTTTGAAATCCGGAAATATTCTCGAATGCGAATACAAATATTCGATACATCACTAACAGACATATGGAATTCATACATTATATTACAATAATGAAATAATATCCCATAGGTGTTAATATCTCAGAACTCCCCATCATAAAAACAAATCAAAAACATAATGTAATTTTATCTAATTGAATTTATATTTAATTTTTGCATACCTAGATATATTTTTACGATTAAGTTTTAATACTCTGTTTTTGTAAAAGCCTTACTTATATATACTTACTTACTTCCAGCATACTTATATTTAAGTATGCTGGAAGAGATTGCCTCCAGGCAATTAGCACACCTATTGTATTCATGTTTTACTTCAACAATAAAGAGTCTATTACTATTGACTTAGTGCGCTTGTGCTTTTTTAAATTTAAGTTTTAATTCCACTCCTAGGCTGAGTGATTTTTTTCCATGAAAATCCGAAAAAGAGTATTTATCAACTACTACTACACCATCATGGCATATCCCACAAGTGGGGTAGCCAGCAGACCAGTTGCGTGTAATAAACATGAAAGCCATCTTCTCTGTGCCAACAAAAAATTAAGACATTCAGGATGGGTGGCAAACGTCATTGCTGCATTTGAGATGTAAAATGTCTTTATTTTTCGACCACCTGCTTTTTACAGGACACTCGAAAACTTCTGGACAAGAGTGAGAGACCAATTGTTTGCCGGGTGCTCCACGGCTTAAAGAGTATTTATAATATGAAGATTAATATTATTTTTTTTATTATTAAAAAATAAAGATAAGTATTTATTTGTACACGCAGATATCCTTACAAATTATATTCTATATTCTTACAAATTCATTTGCAAATGTAATGGGAAACCAATAATTTCACAACTTATAAATGTCTAATTACAATACATAAATAATAAAACAGTTTTCTAACAATAACATCAACAAAATACAACTCAATTTGAAAGCTAAATTTACAACATAACAACATTGTGTTAATTTTCAAACAAGAAGCTCTGAATACAAAGTGTATCAATTTTATTTTTTTATTTTTGTTGATTTACAGTTTTTTCAGAATTCAATTCAATTCATCGCCTTCAATGCTCTTCTCGGGAGCAGAGGGCAGAAACCAGCCTCCTCCATACAGATTATCTCTGCACCAATTGCATCACCTCTTTCCACGACATTGCCTGCACTCTGATGTCATTGTCATAGGAACGGTGTATTGTGAAAGAGGGACGCCCGGGCCGACGGAATTAAAGAGTCAATTACACAATATGTTAACAAAATATACAATCAATATGTGGACCAGCAAAGATTCTAAGTTTACCAGAGATGTTTACATTCTTTAAAAAAGAGTTGAATAACAAAAGAACAACAACAAAAATAACACTGATTAAAAACATTTACGAAATCTGCAGCATATCTAGTGGTGTATCTCATTATTGAATTGAAGATGTTACAAGACTTATTGCAAGAGTTTATGAACACCTTCCTTTTACAGGACACTCTAAACTCTCTGGGAGAAAAAAGTGGGAGACTTATTTTCATATCATTAAAGCATCCTTCAGAAGTGGGGTAGCCAATGACACAACCATATGTTATTAGCATACAAATTTTCTTCTCCGTATCAATAAGAGCTTAGATGGTCAAAATGGGGGGGGGGGATTCCACATCACTGAATCGAAGATGAAAAATGTCAGTATGT
Source organism: Athripsodes cinereus (assembly GCA_947579605.1). Taxonomy (NCBI): domain Eukaryota; kingdom Metazoa; phylum Arthropoda; class Insecta; order Trichoptera; family Leptoceridae; genus Athripsodes; species Athripsodes cinereus. Next base: position 18,877,774 of record OX388321.1, on the reverse strand, counting down.
GGTGTTTTACAAATAACCTCTATCTTTCTAACAGAATAAATGATACAAAGTCTCGAAGTTTATGAATGGACACAAGGCTGGTATAGATACTTTTTAAGCCCGGGCAACATTCCCAATTCTGCTGCATCATGCTTAAAAAATTTGAAACATGAAATTTTTCTGTGTGTCGATTTAGTAATTTATACATTTCTCCAACCCTCAACTGAGGTAAAATACATTGATTGTCGTAGTTTTTCTTTTGTTTGTTTTTCTTAAGTGAATTGATGTGAATGGTTCTTCTAGAATAATTTAAATCTAAAGACATAATATAATAATAATAAATAATAATTAAAATCTTTATTGCACAAAAAAACAAACATTATTAAAATATAAATATTGTAGAACCAGACAAATAAATTTGTGCAATGGGCGAGTTTATCGCAGAAGCGCGATATCTTCCAACTAACCCATAGTCATTAAGATCATTATCATCTACGCATCTGATAGAGAAATACAGTTCACGAAACCAAATTTAGTGACAAAATAATGAATTTACAGGTTTGTGTGTATAAAAAGATATATATTTATTTAAAGTTCCTTTTTCATTGGGAGTTTTAAAACTGTATGAAAACACATCATCCTATTTCCATTCACAGAAGTGCATCCTTGCAGTGATAAAATATTTTTTATCAACTATGTAATTATTTTTGTCAATGTTGAAATTAAACAGCAATTTTCGAAGTATCCACCGATAAAAACATTAATAAACATTTTATTATCACAATGATTTATTATTTCACACAAGCTTTGGTTTATTGTGGAGGTATTCAGGAATGACTGTAGATTATACAATATAACAAACAAATCATATTATGAGCCTTAAACACCTGTATTATATTTGTTAAATAAAAAGTATTATAATTTCCAAGGAACACAATGTGGAGTCAGAAATATAATGGTATATTTTTAGTACCACATGTCATTCTGTTTATAGCTAAAATAGGTATAATACAAAAGCACATATCGATACCTTAATTCGCAGATTGGGTAACTCCAAAATAGCTACTTTACAGGGCGGACAAAAAACTAAATATTTTTGTTATGCATATTATTATTATTATTTTCCTTATTCTAAAATATCTACATGATGTAGATACATGTTCGTAACACAATAACCATGACATAATTATGTTTATAATGGTTTTGTAGCCTTTTTTTGGAGTTACCTAATTTTCTGTGATAGATTTTGTAAAATAAATGCTATAATTGATGGAGTTACCCAATTTGCCTATAAGTATTGCATACTGTTTGGTCTCATAATAATGTTATTTTTAAAGTGTTTTATATGAAAATCAAATTAAATTGAAGTAATATATATAGGATAAATACTTCAACATCATCATCATCATCATCATCAACGCTCCTCTCGGGAGGACAGAGCAGAAACCAGCCTCCTCCATTCAGAGCGACTCTGTGCCAATTGCGTCACCTCTTTCTACGATATTTCCTGCGCTCTGCTGTTGTCGTTATAAGAACGGTGTATTGTGAAAGAGGGAAATCACGGGCTGATGAATCCTTGCGGACGGAAGACCGGTGCTCTTTTTGGCCAATTAGCCTTTTCAGGATATTACCCAGCCTGGAACATCGTCTATCCTGTATCACGGAGTTGAACATAGTTGAACAAAAAAGTTGCACCTTTAGCGATATACTCGTTGATAGCTAGACAAAAATAATGAAGAGTGACAAAATGTGAAAGTAATAATTCGTGTGGAGCATTATTCTAGATATCGTGGTAGTCCTGAGTCCATTTTCGTGAAGATATTTTCAGTCTCGTTTAGATTACTTAAGCAGACAATATTTTTTGGGCCAAGGCTTTTCTTCCTTTGAGGCAATTTATTTTATTTATTCATTCATTCTTTACTATACATTGATCACAATATATGCAATTTTATAAAAAAAATGCATTCAAATTAGGTGTGATCAATATACAGAGGTCGGTTGCCCAATAAGAGACTCTTACGACTTGTATTATGAGATAGCTGAAGTCCAGTATCGGATCAAAGTGTCTTGCCTCTTGCACACTGATGCCCTCTCTGTATATCTCAAGATTTTAAAATCCGCCAAAAGAAATTTTATTATTTTATAAGTAAATGCCTTAATATTACGTGTTATATTCTAAAAATATTGTACTTGGCACAAATCGTCCCACAAGGGACGGGTTGCCGTAATCTTATAAATAATAATAATAATAATACAGAGGACGAGTTTATCACACCTCTTTTTGATTTTTTTAAATTTGAATTTTAAATTTTTATTACTCCATGATTCATCCTTCTTCCAAGAGAAGTCTCAGAGTTTTTTCATCAGAATCTGAACGTTCTGAATATGGGACTAACGAGATGTTGACTCTTATGCTGCCCTTCTCTGTTGCAATATTATTATCAATAGCATTAGCCTGTGCATCTAACAATATCCCTTGTGTCGCATTATTATCTAAATTATTATCATCAGTAGGTATTTATATTTTGGATTTCTGCAAGATTTCCACTATCAAGTAATATGATGGGCCAATTCCATTATAAAAATTCGAATTGTCTTTGATAAATTTGTAGAAAATCATGATTTCTGGGATTTGTTTCACTCATACGATTTTCTTCACTTCTTCAATTTTCAGTTACTAATTTAACCATAGTCTTTAGTCTGCTATTCATCTATAAAATGATGAGTAAACATTTCACTTTTGCCTGACGATGAGAGCGGAAGCTCTTGAAAGCCGGCTCGCAAAAATAAATAATGTCAATAGTGGAATAACTATATATCGTGTTTCATTTTAAAAATTATTAATATGAACTTCCACCAAGAACCGTCGGTCGAGAAATTAAACTTATGATAAGTAGGAAATGTATGTAGATACACGTTCAGTTCTTCGGATTTTGAGCTTATTTAAAAATAATCATGATTCAACAAATCCTAATATATCAAAAAATAAAGTCGTTTATTTAAGTATTAAAACCTAGATTTTTTATTTGACTAAAAAATAATAACATATGTGTTAAAAAACAATACAATATTAGTAAATCAGCTTCAAAACTTGTGCGCAAACATATCCAGTAATAATTAAATTCCACGTAGTAACTCCTGCAAAAGTTGCATTATTTAAAATGTGAGTACCTTACATATTAACTACATCACATAAGGAGCAAATGATAAAAAAAAACTTTAAAAAATTTAAGAAAATAAAGCTGATACTTATGGTTACAGTTATCTAACATTTTTTTACAGGATAAGATATCCAAAACCACTTTTTTGTAAAATATTCCTAATACACAACCTATCTCTCGCAAGTCTCCATACAGAATGGTGGAGTTACCCAATTTGCAGCGTTGTAAATACTAACATTGGAGTTACCCAATTTTCTTGAGGTGTTTTTTAGGGCATTTGTAATAAAGTTGGATTCTTCAAATTTACCTAGCATGTGTGTTGGAATACAGTCAACATTATGGCATCATTAAGTCATTTTGTCAAAAAATGGAGTTACCCAATCTGCGAATTAAGGTATCGATATGAGTCCTATAAATGCAAACAGCGCTATCTCCTTACAAGGAAAATTTGAGTTGGGTAAACTTATTTGAAATATTATTTGAAATATTTGCAATATAAAGTGAAAAAAAGTTTGAAAATAACTTAAGCAAAGGGAAAGTAATATTTTTTTCATTTAGAAACAATAACTTTTTACAAGTTATTTAAACAAAATATTAAGATGTATTTTGCAAATTTTAATTCTTCTCATAAGGAGATAGCGCTGTTTGCATTTATACGACTCATATCTAGGCTAGTTTCGAGCACAATTATTGAATATGGGCAAATATTTGTAATAATGTTACAAATATTCAAATTCTGCAAAACATTTAAGCAGATAATGTTGTTATCACAAACTAATTACATTTCGTATTAGTTTCACATGTCATTTTGGTCAATAATATGTGATGATTCCGACAAGAAACTAATAAGTTTTGATGAGAAAATTTTTTAGACAATATAAACAAACGTGTTCAGAGCATAAAACTACGATTTGGACATGTCGAGATTAGTATAGTATTTAGTACCGTTACCCACCTTCGTATGTAGATCACACCCAATCACAGATCCGTCTCACAATATCGTGACACAAAACACTTCACAAACACCCGAACCATTAAACATCACTCACAAATTCAACTACCACGGCATTTTATTTGATAATTTAAGGAAACATCAAAATCTAACTAATTTACAACGCAAAACGGGATAATATTCACGGATTTTCGTAGCAAAGTGACAGAACAGAGATTGACAAACTGTCACGAACTAACCATAGACATCACGTAACCATAGATTTTTTTAATAAATAAGTTTTTTTCCACAAATAAAGCATGAAACTTGATATAAAGGCTCCACCTGACCATTATTGTGTCGTTTTCCCATACAAAGCGGGGGTGACAAAAAATATAATTTTACTGAGTATTTAGTCAATACATAGGTGGCAGTGATCAATGTGGCTAGTAAAAATGTTCATAAATTTATTTTCAATTCATCTTTTTTAAAGAAGATAAAAGCTACACTACAATAATTTTCAATTATGTGGAAAACTCAAATTTGTACGAAATCCAAATTGTCAAATAGTTTTCGTGGAACGCACCGACAGAAGGTATATTATTATGTTGTGTTTTCCAAGCCTGTACTCATCAAAGCTGCCAAATTTACGCATTTTTACATACTTTAGCCTATGTATTTTTGTTCCAAATCCATATACTTTTTTGTCGCATGTAAGAATTTAGTTTCCCACTGTACTATTTTTCATTCAGATAGGAAATCTAATTTGGGACCTAAAAATAAAGTCTCACTTTTTAAAATCTTGAAATCCAGATTTTTCTAAAATCTACATACCTACTTGTTTGTCTCAGTTATTTCTTTTTCGAAATCAGAGTTGGCAGCACTGACTCAAGTACCAATATTATCAATACCTACTTAGGTAGGTATATCATTTTCTTGCAAATTGTGCCATAATCTTGTATTATGTATTAAGTTTACAGCTGTCAGTATAGAGTATAATAATAATACTATATTAAAAGCTCTCAGATATTTTGCGAATCTTGTTTTATGTAAGTCCAGTCTTCAAATAACATTATTAGATTTAAAATCCCTTAAAACATAGTAATAGATTATTGGATAGATAAAATTTCAGATAGCTGGATGCATAAAAATACAATTTATGACTTTTGTACTTACATTTATATACAGTGTTATTATATATGTAGTACTTCACCTGAGAAATGATGATACAACTAAAATTGGTGCATTTCATCAAACTAATTATTTGCATTTTTCCTACACAATGCTGCAGCATAAATAGCACCAGACCTACTGTCTTCATACTTTTTTATTTTATTTCATAAAAAGATATTTAAAATTAAAAAAAATGTGTTTTAGGGAAAGTAAGATAATAAATATTAGTAGGTAAAAGAAAGTTGAGGGTAAAAAGTCAATATTTTATTGGTTATTTATTTATCCATCCTGTGTACAAATTAATTACATTATTCACAATAATCTTAAACAAATTAATGGTTAAATTCAACCAAATTTGTATTGTTGCTATTATATTTTACTAAAAAGAAGAATGTTAAGTAATAAATCAAGATAAAATGGATTCCACGCCATCTTGATATACATATAATAAGATCATAGCACAAAAGAAATGTTTGAAACAAATAACATCTATATGATAATCCATAAATATCTCAAATTTATCTAATCAATTTCTAATGTGTGAAAGGTGTATAAGGTTGTATTTGGGTTTATAACAAAAACCCAGATATATATTTCTAAAAAAAAAAAGTTTAAAAAACTCAAGTAGGTACACACACTTCATTGATCTGCTTGAAAAAAGAAACCATTTTTTTATTGAATTTCTCGACAGATGATCTCAGAATCTGAATAACCATGTATGACGAACCCCTGCACAAATTGATGTTTTGGGCTTTATCGCAGCGTTGTCTCTTTGAGGGAAATAATTCGTTCAAATATTTTGGCATTTCTTTCATAAGTACATAGAGAGTTGAAAAAGCATATAACAAAATATAACAAAATTATTGGTAAATAGTAAGTTTTATTAATTTTTCCTTTTAGAAAAAAAAACATACATTAATAAATGATTCACAACACAAAATAAATACAAACAAAACATATAATAAATAAAAATGAAGGATGGTGACATATAAATGAATAAAAATGAATCATATAGAATACAAAAGAAAACAAATATAAATTATTTTTGTTATGCACTATTTTTTTATTTCAAACTATACAAAATATATAAAAAATATATATTTCAAAATAATATTGATAATTCTTTTAAAAACAAACAGTGTGAAACAATCCATCATATACCCCTTAGACATCCGCAGTAAGCTAAGTACTTGTATCATGATGGTGGAAAAGGCAGGTGGAGGAGATTCAAACTTTTATCTGAAAGTTCGAGATTCTGCCATCGAGCTACTAACTGCCTATTATTTATTTGATCAATTGAAAACTATAGATTAGTTTAATACATATCAATATTAATAAACACAGTTAGTTTTTTACTATTTTTTTTAATAAAACTGGAGCGCTTTTGCCAAAAGCTCAGTTTGACATTATTTATTTATTAATAAAAAATAAAACTAATGGCAACATTGTAAACATACAAACTCCCACACCTTCACCATTATTAAATCCTTAGCCACACCTACTCCTTCCACTACTATCCCACCCCCTCCTATTCCTCCTTCTTAACTTAGATTTCAATTTTTCCAATCAATCCTCTTGATAATGTCAAACTGAGCTTTTATAGAAAGCGCTCGAGATTTATTAAAAAAATAGTGAAAAACTAACTGTGTTTATTAATATTGATATTTGTAATAAATTTTCACTCTGTGAATGAACAAACATTAGAATTACTGATTAGTTTAATCTTCATCATAATATTTTTAATGTACATATTTCTTATGTGAAAAAAAATTGTATTGATCAGAGACAAACAAATAGTTTTAAGTAATCATGAGCAATATCTTCTTTGAAGATGTACATAATATTATATAGAGAAATGGCAAACAAAACAAAAGAGGCACAACCCATCACCATGCAAAGAAACAATAGAAAAATTGTATTGATCAGAGACAAACAAATAGTTTTAAGTAATCATGAGCAATATCTTCTTTGAAGATGTACATAATATTATATAGAGAAATGGCAAACAAAACAAAAGAGGCACAACCCATCACCATGCAAAGAAACAATAGAAAAATTGTATTGATCAGAGACAAACAAATAGTTTTAAGTAATCATGAGCAATATCTTCTTTGAAGATGTACATAATATTATATAGAGAAATGGTAAACAAAACAAAAGAGGCACAACCCATCACTATGCAAAGAAACAATAGAAAAATTGTATTGATCAGAGACAAACAAATAGTTTTAAGTAATCATGAGCAATATCTTCTTTGAAGATGTACATAATATTATATAGAGAAATGGCAAACAAAACAAAAGAGGCACAACCCATCATCACCATGCAAAGAAACAATAGAAAAAGAATTTTTAAAGTAAAAAAACATGAAATAAATAATGAAATGTAAATAAATAATATTAAAGTACAAAACAATAATATAAAAAAAAGACAAATTATATATAATATGTATATTACATTTACTATACTACTCTCCAGCGTGTCTTATCCTAGATTTAAATCAGTAATATCATATAATATATATATGATATATATTACAATAGGTATGGTTCAATCGCAAGATATGTATCACTTGCAGGGTAGCGAAGAAAAACAATTAGGTGTTCCAATGCTTGCGAATCAGCTAAGGTTGGTTTAAACGCTTTACACTAGTTTCACCTATCCCTCTTATGTTTCTCGCATACTGATCCTTTACAGAGCGGGCGACTGCACTAATTGCAGTATAGCAACTTCGTACAGCCAACTGCATTTACTAGGAATCAAACCCAGCACCTCTGTTTTAAGAATCAAATGGTCTTACCTCTGCTAATTGCCTCTATATATAGCCAATTCGTAACCATTGGAAAACCTTGTATTATCTGTCTATCCTTAAAAAGTGATTTATAATATCAGACCCCCTAGACAAACCGCACTTGGCGATCGACTACAAACAAATTTTCGACAATAACCGCAACAATAATGCATAATTACACGGTACATTGTAGGAAGATTGTCCAAAAATTTATTTGTAGTCGATCGCCAAGTGCAGTTTGTCTAGGGGGTCAGTTTACAGAGTGTCTTTCGAAGATACATATCACATACATATATATTTATACAAATAAATTAGGTAAAGTATTTTAGGCTCCACTTCACCAAACATTGTTTTCCCATAACACTAACCTTTAGGACACAGTACAGATTTAATTTCTTCTAACAAAATTGTAGAAATGAGAAATTAATATATATTCTTGATTTATGTGACAGGACTTAAAACACGTACTATAAAAAAATATGTTTTATAATCGTTAAGAAAACAATTCTAAGCTGCCTGCTTTACTCAACATTACAAAATACAAATATTATGGTAAAGATTGCACAATGTATCGAGTATCAAAAATCAATATCATAATATCTTCATAGTTTAAGAATAATTATAAATCAAATTCTTTTCACCTAGTTTTGAAATGTTAATCTCTAATAGAAAATACATAATAATATGTACCAACAAGTAGTTTTAAATATTCATGTATTTTTATCATTTTTGTTTTATCATTTTGTTACAAAGTTAATTTAAATAATATTGTAAACCGGGATAGTTGGAAGACATCACATTCTAGCGATAAATTAGTCCTTTGTACATTGAATTGTATAACTGATATTTTGTAGTGATTTGAAATAGTGTAACCGTACAGTGAAGAATAAAACAAATAAATAAATGTTTCTTGCTCATGCTCAGAGCTCTCATTTATCATTGTAAAAGACATAATTATAGCTAATCTTTGATTTGGCTCTTTTTGAAGGATTCTAGAACAAATTTAAGTAAACAATGAAATATAACTTGTTTAGAATGCCATATCTAAAAAAATATTTTTTTAAACTTTATTTTGTCAATAAAAAAAACACGTTAGTAGACCTAGTACTTTACGTTTCCATAAAGTATATGAAAATAAATTCACTACATAATCACAAGCGTGTTTAAAAATAAATAAATATAGGTGACATAATAGTTAGATCGAATTACTTAATTTGTGGAATTGTAAAAACTTATACTCACTACAGCTAAAATCTATTGCCGTGCACAGTTGTTAATATTATTTATTTTAATTCAACAAAACAATCACAACACACGTACAATAATCAAAATGAGCAAACAAGACAAATATTATAACAAGTATAAGAAATATATTCAACATATTAAATGGACGAAATTATAAAAAACAAATGTTTACTTCTACTATGTTATTTATTTTCGAGAGAGAGACATCTTTCATCTTGTTAGGACATTGTCAATTGAAAAACGTCTCTCTCTCAAGAATAAATAACATAGTAGAAGAAAACATTTGTTTTTTTACTTCGTTATGGAATTTCATTACCTAAGCACCAACACAGTGAATATCAAATGTATTACATAAAGATGTTCTAATACTCAACAAATATTAAAATGTCATAGGTGAGGTTTTCATACCATAGAAATAAAATTGACTGTCTGATAATAAAAAGAATAATGATTGATTCAAATGGAATAGAGCATAAAGTTTCTTAATGTTGAGAACATTGTAAAATACTAGTAATAAATTAACACAAACAAAAACACTGTGATGCCTAGTATCACCATATTGACGGTTTGATCAAAAAAATACAATCAGCTGAGTTCTGTTCGTCTAGTAAGAGTTTATGTTCTATTGGAAATTATTAAATTCTGTCATCACAAGTTTTGTATTCAAAGACGACATTATATCATGGTAAAACCATCTCACAAACTTTAATGTTGTAGCTATTGAAGTTACTGATAATTCAAGGAGTTGGAGGATTCCCAATTTATCCACATTAATTTTACCGTTTAATTTTGTCACACGAGTTTGGGTCTCACTCTTAGGCTTTCGACCAATCATTTATGTCTACAGAATTGCATATTTTGACACTGAATTTATAACAGGGTACCTAGACAAATTGCACTTGGTGGTCGACTACAAACGAACTTTTCGGCAATGTAAAATAATATTATGGTACGTTGTTGAAAAGTTTGTTTGTAGTCGATCGCCAAATGGAATTTGTCTAGGTACCCTGGAGTATCATTAGTAAAAATATGGGATACTTATTTTGTTATTAGACGTTATATATCGTCGTTGGTTCAATGAAACCTCTTATGTGCTCCAAACCAATTTTTACAGGGGACGCAAAAAAACTGTTTTTAAGTCCAGAGATTCAAACAATAATATCGTCTTTACATTTTCATTATAACACAGTTGAACATACTTAATACAATCACAAAAAAATGTCTTCCACACTAGCCATGGGGCTGTGTTGTGGCAGAAATACAAATGAGATACAAAACAATAGAGTTTTTGAAGTTAGCAAAAATAAAAAAATAAAGCTAAAACCTTATAATAAAGTAATAAAAAACATCTAGTCAATCAAAATCAATTATTTACAAACATGTCTCCACAATACGGTCAATTACAAAAATAAACACACACTACAATACAAAAATGGGTCAGAGAATAATCTAGCAATGTCAATGAGTGAAATCTGTCTGCGAATGAGTCATTATTGGCTGTGTTAGTTGGGTTAGTAATAATTGTCATGAACGTCAGTATATAAGTCTTCAATAATGAGATTTACTATCAATTTCATGAAAAACGACTAATTTTTTACTGAATACTTGAATCTGATAATAAATTTGATTACATTTGTTGATCTGTGGACTTTAAAACAGTTTTTTTGCGTCCCCTGTAAAATTTGGTTTGGAGCACATAAGAGGTTTCATTGAACCAATGACGATATGTTCTTTTACATAGCTCGTATGTATTGATCAAACTGTAAAGTGGTGATAGTTAATCATTTAAAAATATCCATAATTGCATCATGTACAATTTAATTAATTATTTATTACATGTACTATATTAATTAATTAATTAGTGCATTCTATAAGGAATAGATAATTTATTATCACAATATTATTTTAATAATGACTAATAACTCTAATTAAAATCTACCGGTGGATGAAGAAACTGTTAATTTCCATTGGACATAAAGTTTGAACAGTAAAGGGATCTGATACAGCTCCCAAGTGAAGGAATGAAAGAGAGGCATTCCTTAATTCATCTATCTCACTCACTGGTACTAGTTCTCCAACTTTAATCTGAAAACAAAACGTTACATTATAAAAATCATGCTGAAAATATTTTTGTAAATTATTCAAGAGTTGTGAAACTTATTATCAAAAACCTAGCCTGAAAAATGAACAGACCCCCTAGACGATCGACTACAAACGAAATTTCGACTATAACCGCAACAATAACGTAAACGGCGTAAGCCGTATGTTTGGTTGAATAAATAAATAACGCATAATTACACGGTACACGTAGGTAGATTGTGGAAAAGTTCGCCAGTAGTCGATCGCTAAGTACGGTTTGTCAACGCCCCCAGTACCTTGTAAATACACATATTTTTCCATTAATTTTTCGAAATGTCTAGATAAAAATATCTTTGAACTTATTTATACAACTGACTTACGAAACTCTCACTTCAATCTTTCAATGAATTAATATCAATTTATCTATAATACCTAAGCATCTCCTATAAGTGCGATGGCCAGTAGCCCAATTACATGTATGATTTACAGAAAAATTGATTTAATACATAGTAGATTGTTTATACCTGTCCAGTACCAAGTGGGAAATACTTGTTGGTTCTATCATCACTATAACAAGTGTCCAGATGCTGTCTATGCAGTACAATGCCTCTCCCAGTCACTCTCTTTCCATTTGGAAACTATTGGAAAAACATAAAACAGCTATCATACAGTAAGGGAACATCTCAAATTTTAAAATTATCTCTTGATAAGGAAAGTAAAGGAAATATTATACATTTTATATAAATTTGAATCTAAATTTGAAATTAACCCAAATAACCTCACAATAAGCAATGTGCTATTGTGTAATGAAAGAAGTGGAATAGGGCAACAACAAAAGAAATTGAGCTTGAGATCTCTAGATTAGAAGCACTAAACATTATCATCAGTCTACCAACCACTGTGGTAATTCATTAAAACATTCAACTATTTCAAAAAAATAATTAATATACTACACGACACTTATGTATGCAAGCGAAACTTGGACGTGGTTGAAAAAGGATGAGAGTGGAATAAATGCTGTGGAGATGCAGTCACTGAGAAGAATGGTTGGTAAAACGTTGCGAGATAGAGTGAAGAATGAGGATATCAGGAGAATGAGCGGATATGAGAGGAGTGTTGTGGACAGAATGTGTGTAAACAAGTTGAGATGGTTTGGACATGTTGAGCGAATGCAAGATGAAAGGATGACGAAGAGGATGTATTTATCTGAAAGAAGGGGTGTGAGGAAGCGCGGACGTCCAAGAACCACGTGGCTTGATCACGTGGACCAAATTCTTAAGGACGGACGCGTGCTGAGTAAGGGGAAATCGGCGTGCATGTATGAGAAACTGGATGAATGTAGAGGAAGCGAAAGAAGTATGTAAGGATAGATCTATATGGCGTTCCGTTCTCTCTGCCTACCCCTCCTGGGACATGGCGTGAGGGTATAGTATAGTAGTAGTATAGTATAATTATTACATACAATTATTATTAGTTAACGAATAAAGTTACAATAGTCAAAAAAATACAATTTTAACATCTATTACAAAACTTATATAATGCAGTTAGAACAAGACAAGAAAGGTATTGTAATACATCAAAAATTTAATAAGATAATTTTATATGATTCTCATGTATCAAAATAAACACAAACTGTTTTACTATATTTAATAATAGGTACAGTAACCCGCTTTTGTCTTACAAAGTCACTAACAAACATGATTCTCATTCTTTATAAAATTTATAGTAAAATATTTCAGGATAGTGTACTATCATTAAAATATGCAGAAACTTTATAAATAGTCAAATAAGCCAAAACTTACATATGCCAGTATATTGTCTCTGTATGATGCTATTGTGATGTCTACACCCGGCTCCACACCCATTGGACTGAAACTGGCTACTAAGTTGGTCCCTTGAGGTTCTTCAGGTCCAGCCCTGTAAACATTTGGTTTTAATACAAAAAGATCTATCTGGGTTTTTGAATTAAGCCTAAACACAACTTTATACACCTCTTACAGTAAGCTAAAAGATTGTGTTGCGAAAGAGGAGTTTGTCAGCACCTGGGATCGAACCGCGCACCTCTCATACATGAGACTGAGACTCTACCTCCAGGCTACCAACAAACTCGACGACATAAATAAAAAATTTCAACCACAAACCATCTGTTCTAAATCTTAAAACTTTAATATCTGGCAAACAACTACCTAATTTTGTAATGATATCAAATATATTTTTATATACAAATATTTATAAAAAAAATACACATAAATAGGATGAACATCACATGCTGCACAAAAATGCTATTTCTGTGAATATAATTAAATTAGACATTTAACAAAATGTCTGTCTGTCTCATTCACAACATCTCCCACAAGAAAGGTAATCAGTGGATTCATCACTGTATTTAAATAACAAATAGATCATCCTCTCCACACCATAAAAGAATAAGAAATTTAAAATGAATGTTATACTTTATCATTGAATTGATAATGTTGAATGTTTTAATAAAATAAGTAATACCTTTCAGAGCTTCCATCACCTGAGTAGAAAAGAGGTACAAAGGGATGTAGGAGAGACGTGGAACTGACTTGGGCTGACACTGACAGACTTCCTGAAGGATGGTCACTTGGAACACCCTAAACACAAAAAAAAACAGATGTAGTTGTAATGAGTTATTTATTTCTAAAAAGAATGTGAAAATATTCTTTGATCTATTCCAGGTTAGCAATTGTACATAATGTTAAAAATGTATTGTTTTTTACATAGACATACTAGACCTGCAATTCAGTACATTATTGCGGAATATTCGTGTTCCAACTTAACGCATTAATAATAACAATAATAATATTATGCTGTCTCACTCTATATCATTAAGATGATAATGATTATGCGCTGTCTAACAAACCGTCTCAACGGACGCTGGTTTAAAACTGGCTGTAAAATTTGACCGGCTGTAGGACCGATTTTTTCTTTGAATTACCTATCTAGTATATTTTTGGTTTTTTAGCAGTAAGTAGTATCTTATAGTGAGGATCCTCTACAAAAACATTAACATTTGTAATTTCAGAGATAATTTAACTGGGAATCTCTACTGTTCCATCTAGGGAGCTTCCAACTGAGACAATGTTGATATTGTCTTCAAGATCATCTTAGTTTCATGTGTTTAATATAGAAATGTAACCTTGAATAATTTTTAATTGTAAAAATAATTTTGCAAGTAAAAACTGTTTTGTCAAGTCTGGATGATTTATGGGTAAAGGAAAATGATGAGACTGCTATCAAAAGGAAATATTTTATTATATTAACCTGGCACTTAGGATCGGATTTAGTTTCCAGTAATATCCTAAATGTATGCTGAGTAGGATGATTGTCCAGCACTCCTTGTGCCACTCCTCTATTGTCATCTTGGTTCAGTCTTCTATCTTGCATTACCTGTAAATTTATGTACATATTGTAAAGAAATGTAAAAGTTTTTCTTACGAATAGAATTGCCCCTTTTCATAATAATACACCAAATATTTGTTAAAGATAAATTACCAGACAAGTAATAGGAAAACCAATGACATATTCCTAAATGATAATATGGTATATAACAAAGATATTACATATAATTTAAAATCATTCCTCAAAACCGGCATAAATAGCTTAGGAACCTACTAAATACAATTTCAAAGTTCTTTGATATATTGTGATAACTACTACATTCTGAACAAAGCAGCAAAGGAATGTCGAATGACTTGACAATGCTGGTATTTTAAAAAAAAAACAAGGGAGGGATCACTTGAACAAAAAGAAGAGTGTGAACCTCGATTTGTCCCGGAGCAAGGGCAGCCACTCCAAGAGATGTAGAGGTGAGCAATGTGAGGCGTGTTCTCTCATCCTGAATGTATGCAGCTGATGGCAGAGGATAGTAGTTAGCTTGTAATGGAAGCTTCTGGAACTTCTTGCGTCTTACCATCTGTCAGGTCATAAATAATTATTAATTATCATACAAGTATTTCACTTGGGTCAATAGGAACAGACTGTGTTTTGCGATAACTCGCCCTCTGTATATTGATTGTTTTTAATTTGAATGCATTTTCTATAAAATTGTATATATTGTAATCAATGTATATGTAGTAAAGAATGAATAAATAAATGATCAATGCATTTAACATCTTCAATTCAGCCCTCTTATAATTACCAACATCTTTTCAACCTATTACAATATCAAAAATAACCAATTATAGATAGACCTGCTTTTACTGTAAAATTGATGCATGCACTATAATTCAATACTAATAGAAATAAATACACAACCTACAGATGAAGCATTCTTTAAATTTTATATTATTCCTCAGTAATATCTGGAAATATAGATATTTTCTCAATATCCAAAGGAGTGAGAATTCTCTGAACACTTTCAGATAGACTGTTGGCTATATATTTTTTTATTAGAAAACCGATATACATATAAAATAAACAAAAAGTAGATTACTTGGAAACCATTGAGATCGGTAAAGAACTCATCATTGTTCTGTATGTTGGTAGAGAGTCTCATGGCCAACTCAAGATTGTGCGATGCAGAAACGTCCACTATGTTGGTCACCTCTACACCCAAACTATCTGCACCACTGCCACCATAAACACTCACCTGCAAAACAAATATTATATGAATTAAAGTTAATTAACAAATTTAGTTTCATGAATTCCAGAAAACAAAACTCTGTTTCATAAGGAAAGGATGACAAAGGGGATATACCTATCTGAAAGAAGAGGTGTGATGGAGTGCTGGTGTCTGAGAACCTTGTGGCCTGCTCACGTGGATCGTGAGTTTAGTAACAGAAACCGACATTCATGTATGAGAAATTTTATGAATATAGAAGAAGCGAGTCTGTAAGGATAGATATAAATAGCGTTCCATTCCCTCTGCCTACTCCACATGGGACACAGTGTGAGGGTATAATGTAGTATGGTTCTTTTGTTTCACTTATTCCCCCTTAATTGAAATAAACCTTCTCCACTCAGTTATTCTGAGTCAATTAAATCACTTCTTCACATGAAACTCGTAAAATTTTGATATCTTTGTTTAGGGAACAATGTAATATGAAAGAAAATTGTTTGACTGTAAGGAACATTGAGGGTGAAAAAAAATTTGCTCTTTGGCATCATTCAATATTCTAAAAACAAACTTTGGCCACATTTCAGCGACAGCACATTCGCCGAGAGCTAGAGTTAAAAACTACCACACGGAGATCCCGAAAACCACCGAACACGATGGTTTAGAGTTATTAAGCCACATAATACTAGTAACTGTGATATTTAACCTGCATGACATTAAAATCTTAAATTTGATGATGAAGCTTGCTATACTATCCCATCTCAAAATTTCTTGAATATCAGTGGAAAATTCTGTTTCTCATTTTATACAATGATTTCTTTGGATAATCTTCTTGCATGTAATAAATCATAATGATATAGAGAATATATGAAATAGCGATATTTTGGGTAACTACTCACAGTGTGATGAACATATGGGAGCTGCACCTCCATCCTAGAGACAATGTTCCCTTCCAAGATGTTTATGATAGGACTGGTGTTGTCATTCTTCACTATAACACTCTCGGAGCCAGGTAGGAAGAGATACGCACCACTCTTGTCTCCACTAGGCTTGGTTCCATATCTAAACAATATCAAATAAACAGATATTACCAAATGAAACAAATAATATGAATATAATGTTACTGTGTTAATATTAAGTGAAGTAAAATACAATATATCGTCGGTCTATCTTGTAAACCACGTAAATCCCGATTTGGCCAAAAATACCAATCAAACGTACAGTTTATTCCTCACCACTGTGTGAAACTTTTATTTTCAAATTATTGAAATTGTTTCATAAAATGGTCATCAAAAAAACACGCAAATCCAGTCCATAGAACAATATAATTTGCAAACCTCTCAAATCCCAATTTACGCGCCTTTTGTATGACAGATATTGGTTGAGTGTTGCCGCCTGGTATACATTTCTTTGCATTGTGATTCATTTTGACTATTAAGACCATATTCAGAAGTTTCGGTGTTGTTTTTTTAGAGAGAGTTGAATGAGAATAATCAGTATTTTGAAAAAAAAATACCAGGAAATAAGAGATTAATTCAAAATAGATGCAAATATCAGTTAACAAAGAAAGGAACTTTGAAATATGCAAAGTTAGAAGACGATGAGCGGAGAAGTTTGATTATTTTTGGTCAATTAACTGGGACCAAAAGAAGACTTTTATAAACATGATGGTTAAGTCAGTAAAACCGGGTTAGTTGGAAGACATCGCATTTTAGCGATAAACTCGCCCTCTGTACATTGATTTGTATAAATGATATTTTCTGTGTTAATTTGTATTATTGTAAACAATGTACAGTGAAGAATAAAATACATAAATAAGTAAAACAGATAATATTCGCAAGAGAATTCACATAGATACAACATTATGTGCATTTTTTAATTATCTTCCTAAAAATGAAGACAACGTTATATTATATCGACTGTGATCAGGACAAAGGGTTTAAACCACATCGGTAAAATTTCATAGGAGAAGCAAAAAAACTGTGGGATAAAGAAAATGACAAAAATTATTGTCATTATTATTTTACCATCTTATTGTAATGTAGTTCTTTTATTATGTCATAAAAATTGAAGAGAAAATATTCAGGAACTATCAAGTTATAAGCAAAAAAAAACAGAAAACGACTTTTGCCTAAATTGTGGTTTAATGCCTTTGTCCTGAGCACAGTCGATATATGTAGTGTGCAAAATAATGTATTGAACACACTTGGAATAGGGGAATGATCGGTCAAAAATCGGAAAGATAATTTTAGGAATTTTGAAGTTTCCAAAATATCTCAACATTAATTTTTGGAGAAAAATTATTAAGTTATGAATGTTATTAATCAATTGTTTTCACTGTAATTCCATTATGTAGAGCTACTTTATCAGAACCTTATCTCTTTCCAGAATGGCGTTCTAAGTCACATTTAGGTATTATTTAAAAAAAAAATTGGTCCTCCTATTTCAATTTAAGTTTTACAAAGGCTTGAGAAAAGGAAAACATATCTTTTTTAAAACTAAAAAAGGACAAATGCTAGACATGTGTCCATATTTGCGAGCAGTGTTATTATTTTGAGATTCAGCTCAAAATTAAATTCGAGAAACCTATACTACAAAACCACTATTTTTGTCTTGACGATTTGACCATTTCACAAAATATGGTTTTCCAGGGACATAAATGTGCCAGCAGAATTTATAAATATGTGCAAGTTTGAATGTAAAAATATGAGACGCCCAGTGTAGAATTTTTGAGTTTTGACAAATTTTAAATAATCGACAGAGCTCATTTCTTGAAATCTTTATATCCGGGGAGAAAAGTTGAGGATTCAGTAATGTGAATGGTATAATTAAAATACAAATTATGATTGCAGATACCTGAGCAATTCTACCACAAATATTGTATCATAGCCTCATTAATGTCGGAGAAAGTATGACGATTTGAATGAGTTGAAAAGGATATTACCAAAGGATTTTATAACTTACTATAACAATTTATCACATTAAAATAGATTATAGGCGGGTAGGACGTTCATGTGTTGAGCACATTGAACAGGAGAGCATGCATGAGGAATTGTATGACAGTGACGGAAGCGAAAGATGTATGCAAGGATAGAAGGAAGTGGCGTTCGATCCTTTCTGCCTACCCCGCGAGGGAAGCGGCGTGATGGTATGTATGTATGTATTTATATAAAAAAATAATATTTGTCATCTTAAAATTATAAATTAAGTTCTTGTTTCACTTTGATGTTCTTGTTTTCCCATACTAATACTCTTTGTAAAACTAATAAATCCCGTTCCAGTACTAGAGAGTTAACCCTAGAGTAGTCGCGCCTTTCCGTGAAACGTGAGTGCTCGCGTGGGGAGCATTTTGCCGCCCATACTTAAATTGATTCTTTTTGCAAATAATGGTTAAACACATTTGCAATGATTTTTAATGGATAGAATAAACCATAAACTATCAGAAAAAGTAACATTTATTAAATATTTATATTTAGTATTGTAAAAAAATATACTTTGGTAAAATTTCTTGAATTTCAACAACATTTTATTTATTTATTTATTTATTTATTTTATTCTTCTTGCACATCATAATTCATATAACAAATAAAATATAGCAATATACACAAGAAAAAATGTGATGATATGCAGTGGCGAGATTATCACTATATAGTGATTTCTTCCATCTAACCACGTCACATTAACACTAAACGGAAATAGAAATAATAATAACAAAAACACAAACATTATAAAAAATAGCCACACAAATTAGTTTGAAAAAAAAAATAATTAAAAAAACTACAATTCACACACCTAACACTCCAAAAGGATCGGGAAGGGGTTAGGGGACGGATGCTGAGTTAGAAGACAATAAATACTTCTTGATGGCGTATTTAAACCCATTAAAAGATTGAGATATTCTATGAGAAGAAGGGAGATTATTCCAGCAACGAGCATTTTCATCTTAACCTAAATAAAAAAAAAAGAAAAATTAAAATTGATAACAAAATTTAACGTTTTCATCATCTTCAACATGTATTTCAGCAAAACAATCCTGACATATGTATATATAATGTTCGTTGCACAGTAACATAGCGAATCTATTGCACCCTTTTATGTCATTCTATTTTTCCTGGATGGACATACTGCACATACACCTGAAGATATATTTTTATGTTCCGATAGAACAAATTGGGTGATTTGGTTTCTCAGCTATTCACCAGCTTCTTCAAAACCAGACTCCTCTTCCAACCACGAAACTATTTGTGTGTTTTTCTTAATCATTCCGTAGGTATACTTCGCCCGTTGCTTACCTAAAAAGATCTAAAATAAACTAATAAATAAAACCCAAATGATTAATCAAAACAAACTAAATATTAATATTATTACGATATCTAAATGAAACAACATTACGTGCAATGAAAAACAATAATATTTCAACTATTTAAAAAAAAACAGACACACGAATTTTACTTAAGTGAGTAGTCGCGCAGTTAGCAATTTGCCGCCAAACGCGACACACCGACAACAACTGATGGCTCCTACAGTCACCCATGCACCGATTTTCTTTAAATTACTAAGACAAGGCGGTGAAATACAGGGGGCCAGCTACTAAGACTCTAGACCGTGACAAATGAATCGTGTAAAAAATATCACGATTTTTTTGCTGCAGGTGGCAAAATGCTCATAGCGCGAGCACTCTAGGGTTAAGAGTGCAAAACTCTTAAATCCAAATTATTGAAAAAAAGTATGAACGCATTTATATTTTTGATTATTTTTAATACAAATCACACACAATGGAAAATAATTATTAAATGTAATTGTTAAAATTTTAAAATTCCTCCCCATTTAATAATAAATAGTTTTAACCTTCTCCTGTAAAAAATGTAAATTTGAATATATGAGGTTTACAAGATAGACCGACGATATTAGAAAATCGTTAGAATAAAAATGCTTAGTATGAAAAATTGATAAGCACAAAAAAGTACCTACTACATAAAATATTGCTTCATTTTACACATGAGGTGATTGGAAGCCTTATGATTCTCAGACTTTCAACTGAGAGATCACAAGTTTGAAACCACCCATTGCCAACCTACTCCACCTTCACGAGGTAAGCATTTTGCAAGAGTGTTTGAGTGTATTTTGGTTTATTTAAAAAAACAGGTCCATTAAAAAAAACTCCATTTTTAATAAGAATAAGAACTTGATAATAAAAAACTTCAATAAACCCGTAAAACATTGTCGTAATATAACACCAAAAAGTGAATGACTCACTTGATAAAATCTAAATGAACTGGTATTGTTTCTCCTTTAGTCATGATGGCTTTGAGAAGTCCTACTTTGGAAAATGCTGCTCCAACCAATCCCTGACCCAGAAGACCAGCTCTGATAGAAAACTCTCCTCCAGATAAGTGTTCCTGGTCTTGATTTGGATTTACAAAGGCTCGGTGTAAACGGAGATTACCAGAATTATTGATTGTTCTAATTGTTGCAAACTTGGTAGCACTGAAATAATACATATTTTTGAAAATAAATATAAATTACATTCCATACATTTTTTACACGCCAATGTATTATTTTTCTTTACCAATAGACAACAGACAGACAACAGAGTGTTTTTGACATGACGAAGTATGTAAATTGACATCATTATGAAATGATTTATGTTTGAACATGGAATTACGCCACTGATAAAAAAATTATGACTATAAGAGTGATGTCATTTTCACTTATTTAACATACCTGCAAGTATTAGATTACAAATAATAAATTACGTATCCAAATATTTATATATTTTTATTTTTTTCTCATCTTTATTGCGATAATTTTTGGTATTGTGATAATTTTTTAATAACTTACGTAGTAATGGTGATTTCATCGACGGCAGTGACAGTGTAGGAGGCCAATCCCATTGCTGGTACATTAGCGATGAAGTTCACTACATACTTGGCCTGGGAGACTACAGATTCTGATATGAATATCGGACTCACTTGGCATTCCACTGGAACTCCATCAGAGTCTACAACCTGAAAACAAGTAAGATATCATAAATTATAAAATATTATATTATAATATTTTATACTTGTTAACCCTCCTTTACATGAGACTTGTCTCTATAAGGAGGATGTTTAGATTTAAGTTTTATCAAATAGTCTATGTATTGTAATGTCTGTATAATTATTGTTAAATAAAATAAAAATAAAAAAAAAATATTATTGATCATAAAACTTTAATTAAATAAACATCTCTGCAAAGTCGCCGATAAAGAATAGGTGACCTACTATTTTGTGTAAATTTTCAAGTATCCTGCAAAATGCAAGCACGTATTTATGAAACATTACGTATAAGACATTCAACTTCTTCACTTCAGTAATGAGGTATGTCATCCATTCTGAACGTCTTTACTTTTATTAGCATGGAGAGGGCAACTTGCATTTTTATTACACGCAATTAGTTCGCTGTTAAATTAAAAATTTATAGGAGTAAAATGTCAATTAGTTGCTTTCCTCACATTCATATAGTCTCTATATGATATTATCATAAGATCTAGTAATACACAGACTCAGACACTCACTGTTATGTATGGTGTAGACACATGCGCTGATACAATCTCCTCCCTAGTGAAAGCTAGGGAATTGAAGAATACTATTTTCCTTGATGGAGCCTGAAACCATATCACACAATTAAGCAAAAAAATTAATTTTTAATTTTTTTGTCTTGGACTATATATTTTGCACATTTTTTTTGCTGCATCTTTAATGTTTAAAAGTAGTTTTGTATGTGCATTTTTTAATGCAGTAAGTAAGTTATATCGTTAGACATACACTTAACAACTTATATGTTTATTAAAAACTGAAAAGCACTTGTACCTCGGCACCAACTGTGATTGTCAACTTTTCAGGTAAAGACTTCATTCCTCTTCTCATATCATCTATTTCAAAGTACGCCTGGTCAGAATCTGCATGGTAGAACTGGAAAATTAAAGCATTTAGTATATTGATGAAATTAAATTATACAAAATAAGTGTTTATATGTAAAGATTTATTTAATATTAACCTCAGGCTGAATTAGTAAATGATAGGCAGATTGTTGTATTACATGTTGGCAACCAGCTATAGCACCAAATAACCTGAAAATAACATTAACTTTAGCACAAATCATTTAAAAAGCACACCATAAAAAATGCAGAGCTTCAGAGACCTAAAAAGAGAATGTAACTCGGCGGTTGGCTATCGAGAATAACCAACCTGAACTGTGAAAAATGATATTTTGGTATTTTTGTCACAATGTTATAAAAAGTATGTAATAGAGTTAAAGTGTTTTACAAGATCCATACTTGTTTCCATAGTCTACAACTACAGGGTCCCTGGATGTACCAGTTACTCCATCGTGATGCTGGAAGAGTGCTAGAGCTTCTCTAGCTAGTTGAACATTAGAGGAAAGACGTCCCTCCAGAGCCACTAGAACATCTGGGATATCCTGGCGAGATCTGGCCAAGGCAAGAATCATTTCCGCTGCCCTATGTTAACAAAAGTTTATATTAAAAATATTATACTTGGTGGTTGACCAAGAGTTAATCAATCTTAAAATTGTTTAAAATAAATATAATTTACAATAAAAAAACACACAAATTATGATGAAATAATAAAAAAAAAAACAAAATTGAACTGTGGTGCACACTTTGGGGAGGTTTGATTATTGTTATTGTTTAATAATTTACCCCACACCTAGTTTCATTGTCATTATGTACAAACAAAATCTCAAAACTAATCAACCTCAAAACTCCCAACTACCCAAAGGCTTGTCTTTAATGAATATTTTTATGTGGTGCACGCTTTGGGGAGGTTTGATTATTGTTATTGTTTAATAATTTACCCCACACCTAGTTTCATTGTCATTATGTACAAACAAAATCTCAAAAATAATCAACCTCAAAACTCCCAACTACCCAAAGGCTTGTCTTTAATGAATATTTTTAACATAAAATAAATCTTTGTTTAGATATAAGAGCATCATTCATAAAAACTTAATCCAAAGACATACTATATCTATAATGAAAATGCCAAACACCTTTTCTGCTTAAGATGGACAGTAAGGCTCATTGCTAAATTTAATATTAAAAATAAATTGATGTGTGTCAATTTACCTAACATAGGCCATCAGGACTCTATCCATTCTCTTGTAGTAAGGTCTGGAGGTATAATAACCACTCCAGTAGTGGTCATCTCTATCAGCGTAAGTAAAGAAGTCTCCCGACAGAATGGGGAACTCCTCAACACTTTGTTCTGCCTTCACTGCATTGAAATAGTCAGACAGTGTGCCAAAGTTAACCTAGAAAATCATATGAAAATCTTAATGAAATGAGTTTTTTCAACTCTAAATAAAAAATCAATATAGTGAAAAAAACATTTTTTTTTTTTATTTCATGATGGTATTTTACTACCTAACACCGACACGGTGAATATTTCACAATAATGTTTAGAATGATATTTTAACAACATCAGACCGCTGGGAATGTCGTGGGAAGAGGTGATGCAATTGGAGTTACTCTGAATAGAGGAGGTTGGTTTCTGCACTGTGTACCGAAAAGAGAGTTAAGGGTGATGATTGATTGATTGATGGATAAATTCAAACAAATTCAAAACTCTCACAGTAAGCATAATGTTTACATTGAGATGTTGGAGTAGGTTAGTGCCTTAATTCAAACTTATAATTTCCTGATCACTACATAATATTATTTTTTAAAAAAAATAAGATATATCTGGGTTTTGTTTGTTATAAACCCAAATACAACCTTATACAACTTTCACAGTAAGTTACTAAAAGCTTGTGTCGTGAAATGGGGGTTTGTCGGCACCTGGTATCGAACCACGGACCCCTTGTTCACGAGGCTGAGACTCTACCTCCAGGCTACCGACAAACTCGATTCTATATAAACAATTCTACCTAAAGTGTATTTTCTTATACATGGCATAAAATATTAATCTAACCTTAACATACAACTTATCATTTGTGTTGAGATAATCAATGAGTTTCTCATAGTTTTTAAACTGAGCATCCCACTCGGAAGGATGATCCCATCTGAAGTCGTCTCCAAGAGGATAAAGTAATACTTTGGTCTTATATAACTCAGCCTTTTTTCTCCACTGATCCAAAAGAAGTTCAGCTCTGCAAAAAATAATACAAATTATATGTACATACTCTACAATCTGCAATACTAGTTTTAATTCAAAATGTTAATAGATAGAAATTAATTTAAACTACAAAATCACATAAACAAAATCTATTTTAATATGCCAAACATACTTGAAATTAACATTAGTTTGGGTGATGACTTGTGGGGCGATTTTCCACGGACAGGAGAGGCCGTAACCGGGAAGTCTTTTGAAGTCAAACTGACAGCAAACCTACAATTGATAACATAAAAATAATCATAACAGTATTTCTCATTTTCCCTCAGTTTTTGAGAAATTTGAGATACATCAACCTAGCATCACTGGCAACTGTAATTCGTATTCCTTATTTTTTATTTTGTTCCCCTCCATAGCCTTCAATATCTCAAATAAAAACTTACGGCCGGTTTGGTTTAAAAAAATAATGTAGTCGTAATTTTGAGAGGATTATTTTCTGAGAAAATTAAGAAACTTTAATTTTTTATGGAACCAGCAGCAAGTCTATAAATTTTCACAGCACACAATTCTAGTAGTGACAATAGTAACTCACAATAACTAATAGAATTTTGACATCTCAGACTTTATCTAAAAGGGACTTTTGGCCGGTTCTATAAAGAATAAATTCCTCTTTAATTTTTTTCAGAAAAGAAAATTGTAACCATAGTAATTCATAGAAACTATTAGAATTTTAACAGAATTTTTAATGCAAAAATTGAAAGAGACTTATTTTTTTAAGGAACCGGCAGTTTACTTTACTTTATTTATTTATTGATTTATTTATTTTCTATTTATTTATTTATTTTTACCTATAATTTATTAATTTATTCGTTTATACATTTATTCATTTACTGTTCATCCATTCATTCATTTGTTATTGATTTGTTGATGTGATTTTTTTTTTGTAAGATGTATTAATCCTTGCTAATTGTATGTTTTTTATACGCAGCACGCCTCGATACAGGGCAACCTAGTGAGGCTGCTGCAACTTAATTGTAGCCAATTGGTGATGTGTTGTCTCAGCGTTTGTACTTTGATATTGATTAAATAAAGTATTTAAATTTAAAAAAATAAAGTTAGATTTTTTATCTTCATCCACAAGGTCTCTGATTAAATAATAATTAATACAGTATTGATTAACAAAGAATATTTACTTTGTGCCTGATAACTTCATAACCATCAGGTATTATCGAATATACTCCAAAATTATAAACAGATAAAGTATATATACCTTTGGATCTGGACCACAGGAATGAGGTATATCATAAGAATAGAAGGGCATCATATGTGTCCACATATCAGTTGTACCCACACCATCTGCAATGTGTAAAATAATAACATAAACATTCTGAATTCACATTATTATTAGAGATGCAACGAATAGTAAATTTGCCA
Organism: Athripsodes cinereus; assembly: GCA_947579605.1. NCBI lineage: Eukaryota > Metazoa > Arthropoda > Insecta > Trichoptera > Leptoceridae > Athripsodes > Athripsodes cinereus. Next base: position 18,851,286 of record OX388321.1, on the reverse strand, counting down.
AATATTATGCAAGATCATGTGCCGAATAACCGAATATTCGGCATATATTTGGTAAAACAATGGTGAGAGCGCGTGGTTCTCCTGATTGCGCATCTTGGTGTAGGTATATCATAGAAATATGTACTGGATTTGCAGTTTGGTGAATTTTTTCTAAATTTTATGTTCCAACATTAATAATAACAATAATAATATTATATTGTTTCACTCCATGTCAAATTAAATTAATAAATTAGATATTTGAGGATTAATTATTATGCATCTGCAGCTGACAATGATATAGCAACAATCTACAAGCTATTAATTCCTTCCAGTTTTACATTTGAACTATTCGGCAGAATACCGAATAATAGACCAAATATTCAGAGTTCGGCCGAATAGTAAAAATGTTGCTGAATAGGCAGAATACCGAATAGTTGCCGAATATCCGTTGCATCTCTAATTATTATAGTAATACATGTATACATACCATCACAGTAATAACACTATGTATATTCTATTAAAATAATTACAGTAGAAGTCCATTAGTCCGGCATCCAACAGTCCGGAATGCCTGGTAGTCTGGCATCGCTCCGGAAAATTGTAAAAATTTTGTTTTTTTCCAAAAGTGTGTCTTTAAAGCGAATAAAAACGCTCGAGAGCTATTCGGAAGTTTTCAGGATAGTTTGAGATTATCCAGAAGCGCTCGGTATTGTTGTAAACATTGTAGTAAACCCTCAGCCTACTCAAAATCTTGAAGAAAGTGACTCAGATGCCGAAACGAAAGAAAAGGAAAAAATCAGCCGGGCAGAAGCTGCAGAATCACTATGATAAGTTTATCTCTTTTGCTGAGGCTAGTACTAGCTACAGTGCTTCAGAAATTATTGATTTCCATATCATTAAAAATAAATTTTATACTAAATGCTAAAAGTCAAGAAAACAAAAAGCCATTCATGACTTTTTTAAATCTAAGTGAAATATGTTTTACAGTACGTGTACATACATTATATGAAATGTAAATAAACGTTTATGTAGATGCACACTGTATTTGTGGTTTAACTATTAACCTAATTGTTTTTATAATTACAGCCCGATAGACCGGAATTTTCAATAATCCGGCATCGAGCTGGTCCCGAACGTGCCGGATTATCGGACTTCTACTGAATATATATTAACTTGTGATTCTTTCTATGATAAAAACAATGATTCAATAATATGTATAATCAAACTACAATAGAATATAATTGCCGCAGGGTATATATTATATATTATGCTACATTATAAATCTATAAGTAGTATAAACACCGTTAGCTTTCAACTGATCCTCAACAAAAAAATATGATAATTGTTTTTGATATAAAAACTATTGGGGCACAAAATAATATTAAAAAAAAATGTATAAAGGGAGCATAAACTAGGTCAAAGTATTAAGACATTTTTAATTTAAAATTAATATTTCTACAGAGAACTTAATGAACATATGAGCTATATAAATAGGTTTGGGCAGACAACTTAACCTTGAGTTAGTTGGAAGAAATCGCCCTTCTACCATAAACTCGCCCTCTGTATATTGATTGTACTTGACTTAAATGTATTTTTGTGTTAATTTGCTAGTAATCCAAGTACAGGTAGGCCAAAAATACCTTGAAACTCGTGCGACTCTCAAATTACCAGCAAGAAAAAGTTGAAACATTATAAATTTTATAAAAATCATCTTTAAACATTATCTATTTCAGTTCATATAAGACTGTTCTTACAACTAATTATCTCAAGTGGAGCATTGATGGGGGAAAGATGAATAATATAAAGGAAATATATTTACCCCAAGACTGTCTCCATCTGAACTCCAAGTTTTTGTTCAATGCCAATTCTTTTTTAACACTGTAATGTGTCCGCTGAATAAGGGATCCTGTTAAACCACTTAGCTTCAGTAGATATGGTTGTGTGGCAGAGTGTCCAAATGGATCTATGGCCCACCCTGATGATGGAGTCACATTGAGATTCTCTCGCAGCCATTGGTGTCCTGTGGTCAGCTGTTGCATGATGGACATCCAATGGGAAGTGGCTTCGTCATTCATCACCCATCCTCCAGTTACTATCTCCAGTTGCCCGCTCCTGATTAGTCTAAATATTTTATATTGCAATGTTAGTATCGTAAATAAATACAAGCTCTATACTCATTGTAGGAAAAACACTTGTTATTAGTGACTGATTGAAATTTCAGTTTACATACTAATTTCTAATGAAAATGGTTTATGATTTGGCCTAAACCAAAATTATTGTTTGTATAGAATTTATACGACCTCTGCCGAAATTTGCCACACATACTGTGTAGCCTGATCAAAAACAATTTAAATTTTAACTTAATAAGTGAGTTGCTTACAACATTTATACTAAATCTTAATTATCATATTCATTTTCTGTATAAATAATAACTTTGATTGGATAAGTTTGTCGTTTACTTACTTCTTAGCCAAGGTTCTCTGTTCAGGTGTAATATCACCCCACCACAGAGCAAAAAAGCTGATTTCAGCCCAAATGAACTTCCTACGAGTATCTTCAGATAATTTCACCAAAGCATTATTGAGTATCGATTTTGTTTGAGTTTCATAATATTCTTCGAATGTCTTCAGCCAGCCTAGAATAATAAAACAAATAGATTTATACAAATATACTAAAATGTATAGTAAGCAATAACTGTTAAACCAGCCATAAAAGATTACAACATTTTTGTAGCCTATGATATTTGGTATTTGCAATGAGATTAAATATTATTGTAATATAGAGGGATAAAAAATAAACAAGTGTCCAGATAAACAAAGTAAATTGAAAAACAAGAGATAGCATTTATTATTTGAAAATAAATAGAAATATCCAGATAAATATAGTAGATTGTAAATACAAGAGATAGCATTCATTATTTGAAAATTAAGATAATATGCTTTTGAGTCAGTAGTCCCATAATAGATTCCTAGACTTTCAATCAGGAGATCCAAGATTCTAATCTTGCAGCCGACTTACCCCATCTTTACATCAAGCATAATGAAAAATGTAAAGGTGTTTGGGTTTGTATTTAGGTTTATTAGATATTTATTAAAAGTCATCCATTTTTTTTTAATATTCATAAATTTACAAAAAAGATTAGAATATCTTATCTATACAGGAGACTTCACACAGTGGCGGTCAAAAACATTCATATAAAGAATAAATACAATTGATTTAAGGATGTGACAAACCTGGATCATTATGGGAGTGAGGCACAATGATGACATGTAGTTTATGGTTCCTGTTCCACTTCTGATTGTTATACTCCACCCTCCAGCCTTGTTTCCACGCTCCACCATCAGGATTATCAAACTTCAATTTCTCATACATGTCTAACATCTAAAATTACAATGTAAAATTTGGAACAACCAACTCAGCATCACCTAGATGGATTTTGAGACTAAATATGAATCAGTATAAAAAATGTATATAGGTATAATATACATCATAATTTTAAGAGTATCGTCAGCAACAAAAAATAATATATTTTGTATACCAGAGTGGTAAATAATGTATATTTTGGTCATAGTAGGTACGCTATTCATGGTTTGTAGCATTATTAGTGATTGAAACAAACATTATATGGTGCACACACTTAATATTTTATGCTATTTTGTGTTTTATAAGTTCTGTGTCACTTTGCATAATACAACAGATTAGAATATCAGTTATTTTGGATTTATAATGTAAGACATTACATTGCATACAGTTAGTCCATTGACTAACATACAGGAAGATGCCGGGAAGATTGCAAAAATCAAACATATAAATATTCTAACCTGTATGTGAGTATGAGGGACATTATCCATCATGGCCGGGCACTTGCTTTCCAAAGATGCCTTCTCTTTTATCCCAGCCACTATCTTGTTGAGCGTCTGTGACTTGGAAGAGCTTCTCTCTGCTCTACTCCCAACTTCTGGAGGAATGAGTTTCTGCATAGCATCCTTAATCTCACCCACCACAGCATGATTTTCACTTAACTCTGATTCTAATTGTTTTAATCTGTTCTCAAAATGTAGCCATTTATTCTAGAAAGAATCAAACCCAAAAATTAATCATAGTTGAAACCAAATTGGCAAATATGTATAAAGTAAATAAAATAAATGCTATAATTTGATATTTAATCATGTAAGTTTTCATTTTGATTATTTTAATCTGTATATAGATGAATCAATCTGGTAAAAACTTGGATTGCATTAAGCTCCCTTCTAGTCATATCAAACTTTGCAGGGACTAACTGTGCGAGAGGGGAGACCTAAGAATTAATAACAAGCTTAATGAATGATGTGTAAATAATTAAGATGTACCTAAATACTAAATAGCTATTATAGGAAAAAGCATAGAACAGAACAGGATGAAATAAGACTTACATCTTGCATTTCTTCTGGTATCGATCCTCTGGAAGGTGGTTTCAGTAAACTATCTGTGAAGAGGTATAACCCTAAACAACAGATCACCATAAGGAAAGCAAAACCAAGTGTTATAACACGACGAAGCCTCATCTTGATGGATGGTGCAGCGAATGTTAAGCGGCCGTTCACAATTTTACATCAAATCTAAATACAACAAACTATTAGCCTATAAAATAACATCAATTTATTGACATTAATGTCTTGATTATAAAATATGTAGCCATTATATTGAAAAAATAGGATGTGATTTGCCACGAACAAGATTTTATTAATTTTATTCTTATCAGGAAAATTCGCAGCCCTGTCAAAAACGTAAACAAATTGTAAACCATAGAGTATAATAATATTAAAACCAAAGAGTAATAAATGTATGTAAAGCATAGATTTTATCGAAAAATAAAACAGAGCCCGTAGACAATTTGTACTTAGCGATCGTCTACTGGCGAACTTTTCGACAATCTACCTACACGTACCGTATAATGGGGCAGTTGCGGATTTTTTTTTTATTGATTAAAAATGTTAAACAGCATGTAAGAATCACGAATATATGCATAATTTTATTATATTTAGCCTAGTTTTGGAGAAATCAGCATTTGAAATTTGAAAAATAATATTCCCGCAAAAACGCCATCCATTACCCTCCATCTTGTGATGACGTCACTTCATCCGAGTGTGTCTGTGGTTTTCTTTCTAGTACGGCGTTTATGTAGTTTGTTTACGTTTTTTCCGTGTTATTTTTAAATACTTCGACTCTTTTGTTTATTTATTTATTATAAGCACAAAACAGATAATACCTACTGCATATATAAAGTATAAAAAAATGTAAATCTTTCAGAGATCAAATCTATCATCCAACACAATGCGCCACAATTAGTTTAAACAGAACAGAAATCGTCAGCTCATTATTTAAAAGAACTATTTATTATATTATCTACTATTATCGTCATAACATATTCCGGCATAGTGTTGGAACTATCAATTCTCCATTCAGAGTTTTGTTTCGTGTTTTCCTCACATAAATTTTGGAGACCTAAGGCAGTGTTTTATTATTTAAAAATTAATATTGGCTCATAGTTTATATAAGTTAGTGTTACACATTCGATATATAGTGGTTTGTAAGTGTTGTATAGACTTGAGATAAAAAATTGAAAATAGAAAACAATAGTTTAAAACTGGTATTACACATCTTTAACTGGAACAATAAAAATTTGGTTTTGTAAAGGTCAATCTGACAATTTACCAAAAGTATCTACATTAATGATGTGCGATTTTTTGTTACAAATAGAGATTTTATAGAGAATAATTTTCCATCGCATATAGTTTTCAAGATCTTCTTCTAACTGAAATCAAAACAGGGAAAAAATCGTGATTCAATATGTCGTTCGTAATTAAACTAGAAACAAAAAATAGATGTCATAATAATAATAGACATTACAGCATGGTCGAAACATATCTCTAAATTCAATATAATCTCAAATACATTATCATGTCTCCTTCGTGTTTTCCCTACCTTTTATATGATTTGACAGCATGCTACGGTGCATTGTTTTTGTGTGAACTAAATTTAATAGAAAGCCAGATGCAAAAGGCAAACTTATAAAACAATCCCTTATTATTACAGTAACAAGGATTGAAGAAAACACAATACGGCGTTAGAAGAATATAAGCTCATGTGTTGTTAAATACCTACAAATACTTTTGAATATTGGTGTTTCAAATATAGACTATTAAATACTTTTTAAAACAATATTTAAATACAAAATAGGTACGGATTTTTCAAATAGTTTTATTAAAATTCTTTTTACAAATATATACTGAAATTATCATCGCAAACATAGCGACTAACATTGGATAAAACTTTATTTTTCTTATCGTCTCTTTTGATCACCATACACCACTTTTTCCTTTTTACCAGTTCTGTAGGCACGCAAATAAATGCTTTATTTGGAGCTGTAACCGTGGTGTCTGAGCATAGTGGCTCTATGCAATATTTATAAAATTTATTTGTAGACATTTTTAAACATAAAAATAATAATTTTGTCTGTAAAGACCGAGAAAATGCAACGAACAGCGAACATTCACTTCTCAAACAAACTGGATAAACATGTGACCTCGAGAAATTCGAATAAAATGACGTCACATCCGCCATTGACCATCTACGTCGCGTTTTGATAACTGTCAAATTTTAATGATTTTATATTTTATTTTTACGTATGAAAAAGTGTTTTTTATACATTTTAAACCTCAAATTATTAATATGTGACCTTCAATTTACGTTTTCAAGCATTTTCAGCAAAATCCCTCACTACCGCAACTCCCCCATTATGCGTTATTGTTGCAGTTATTGACGAAAATTCGTTTGTAGGCGATCGCCAAGTACAAATTGTCTACGGGCTCAGGTGTTTTATTTTTCGATATGGAATTCTACTACCTAAACACCGACACAGTGCATAGATTTTATGTAAAGTAGCATTTACAGAATGTCAATGGTAAAGTTGTTCAAATAAATATAAAATAACAGTTATTAAAAATTAAAACATATTAATAAAATTCTCTTCGACTTATTTATCTTGTTTATGACTCTGACATTCCATACTAGAGAATAATACAAATAATAAGAAAAAACTTGTTTTAATAAAAGGACTTATCATCAAAATTATGTCGTTTAGAATCGATATCAGTCATCCCTAGTGATCACCCAACACCCTCTATAGATATTGTAGGTGGTGTTGGTGATCACCATTGATGAATGGATATCATCCAAAGAGATCAGTTAACATGTGTGAATACCCCTTTGCATGAATTCACATGTTGGCGATTTTATATACCCATTGAACGGATTGTATGTAGGTAGGTAATAATAAATTATTATCACCATTTTTGAAAAACTGTATAGCTGGAAATAAAAATATCAGAATCTGCAGGTTAGAAGGAATGGAATAAAAGAAAGAAAAGTAAATAATAAATGAAATAATACATACAAACAAGTAGGTACTTCGATTTTGATAATGAAAATAATACAATACGTCTTGTGTGGCATTAGGAATGATATATCAATAAAATATTACAAAACTACATAGGTACTAAGTATACACATATAGCTTTTTGTAAAATAAACCGTCTTGATTAAACTTTCTTCATTTCTTTCCCTTTTTATTTTTATCTGGCTTTTTATCCTTCTTAACTTCCTTGTCTTTCTTTTTAGTGCCTTTCTTGTTATCAGAATCACCACCTCCAGCACAAGAACAACATCCACCTCCCCCGCCTCCACCCTGTAGAGTGACACAAACAAGATAGAATTTATTTTATTTTATATTTCAAATGACGGTCATATTCCCTTCAATCCCCTTCCCGCCAAATAAATATAATGAAAAGCGCATAATGTGCATAATACCTAACTACCTAACTTTACACAAATGTTAAATATAGTAAAATAAAATTATTTAAGTAACTTTATTTTTCTCGATTACGAAGTGTCGAGATGGTCGGCAGCCCAATTATAGAATATTTTTTTTTTTATTTATTTTTCCAATAACGCCAAATTTAACTACTACAAAAATCAATATAACTAAACATAACTTTTTCTTAAACTGTGTTCTAAAAAAATAATAAGAAATGAAATTGACTGCCTCACTAGACTTTTGTCTGTTACATTTCTGATTTCTCTAGCAATATATTAGACCGGCAAAGGTCCCTGGCTATAAAGGGGACACATTGGGCGCTAAATTTCAGGGGTTGCAGAATTTGAGAAACCGGGCGTTAGTAGATTATTTGGCCCTGGGCGTCTTTCACTCTAGCCCGAGACATGTCCGACATATTATTTTCTGATTATCAGGTCTATAACTTAGGTTATTTTTCAGATTTTCTTGATAAAAAAAAGCAAACAATGTTTGAAGACTCACCTTCTTATCATCCTTCTTTTTGGGCTTATCTTTCTTCTTGTCGCCCTTTTTGTCATCTTTTTTACCAGATTTTTTATCTTTTCCCTTTTTGTCTCCTTTCTTATCTCCTTTTTTGTCCTTTTTCGAATCTTTCTTGTCACTTTTTTTGTCACCTTTTTTGTCACCTTTCTTGTCACCTTTTTTATCTCCTTTCTTTCCTGATTTTTTTTTATCGTCCTTTTTACCCGTACATGAACAGCATCCACCTTCATTCTGTAATAGTTTACACTTTATTGTACTTACTTAAATTGCGAATGTTAGGTGTAATAAAAACAAACATACTGAATAATATTATTACTATTTAATAGTATTATCCTTACATCATCGTCATCATCACCTTGACCCCTGCATCTTCCAGAATCCTCTTTTGATTTGTCTCTTCGATTTTTACACGGGTCCTGTAAAATAAAATCATCGCGAAATGGTATGTAAACCATGTATGTATGTAATTTTAATTACGTAGGTATCTAATTATGTAATATGTAGGTATATCCCATATTATACTCTTTTATAGCAAACAATATTAATGTGTTAATTATGGTTAAACGAAAAATATTCGATAAAACAAAGGTTCAATGAAGGTAATTAGAATATTTGAGGCGGTTTGTAGCAAAGTTTCGACTTCCAAAAAAATTTAAGCTCTTAGATTTTTATCTTACTTTCTAAATCTAAAAAAATACAATTAGATATATTTCATTTAACTATTGCTAATTAAACAAATTTATTTGAATTAACCATTAACATTTTACTTCACAGTTTTACTACTACATAATATATTTGGCAGGTAATCAATGGTTTATATGCTATTAAAAGAAATAACGAATATTATTTACCGGTCGTATATCATAGGACATTGGTACGGGGGCAATGATAGGATCGGAAGCCCCCCGACATGTCTCAAAGCTAGGGGGCTCACAGGGTGGGCACATGTAAGAAGGACATGCTACAGAAGACGGACACGACTGAGACTGACAAGGCACATAACATTGCGGATCACTTGTTGTTTGATCACAGTTCATTTTGTAAAATAGTATAAATCAATAAAACTCATTAATTCCTAATAGATTTCCATCCAGATTTGACAAATAAAATTATTTCCAAATAATTTGATGTATAAAGTTTAGTGAAATAACTGAAATGTTGTTTACCTAGCGACGAATTTTTGAAAAAATATATCACCTTACTTTTTATTTCGTTTTATTGAATAGGAACTCCTTTATCTTCATACATCGTATTAAATATTTTTTGTACACAAATATTTTGTATGTAGATGTTACACAAATAATATTTTCGTAGAAAATATTATTTGTGTAACATCTACATACTTACTCAATAAAGAAATCAAATAGTTTTTCAGTATCATTATATAATTCGCCTCGAGGAAAAAGAAAGAAAGTATCATCATATAATATTAGCATTAAATGCGAGTATTTAATTCCTTTACGTGTTTGAATATAAGTAAAGCATTGTTTTTAATTTTAAATGCCTTAACAATAAAGGCGATATGATAATTGTAATTTATCATTTTGGAATCCTTATGGCTACTCGATTATGGGTACTTTTCCATGAAATTAAGCAAGTTTGTGTATAATTGAATTACGCGCCATTTTCATTTCAATTTTCCTTGGTTTTTTAACTTTTGTGTATGGCAATACCGCGAGTTTAGAATGTCACACGGTGTTAGGTTATGTGCTGTTTTTTTAATAATTTGAATATTCATTAAGCTCAAATTTATAAAAACAGTGACGTGATAAGAGAAAAGTATGTCCTGGTGAAATAATTTGTTAAAAATTTGAGACTAAGTCATTATGAAGGAAGAAGGACTAAAACGAACCGTGACAGGTAAGCATCCAGTATGACATTTGTTGCCATATAAAAGTATTCAATACTTTATAGAAAGAAAAGTTTTTCCTTAATATACTAACGTTTTTCATCTCTTCAGTTAAAATAGATTTTTGATTAAGAAAGGGTTGTTTTATAATTGTAGTATTTTAAATCAAAACATTAAGTGTTTTTATCCTTTTGCTTTAGGTTCTTCATTTTCCTGTTCTCAACATAGTACATAGTCAGTCAAATCCTTTACTTTTTCTGAGTGATATGAGTTTTTGGATAATAAATTTCTTTCAAAGATGTATCAATGTTTACTGATACTGAAAGGGATTACTAATAGATCCAGATATAGATGTGAAGGCTGTAAAAACAATATTTATATTTTAAAACATTTTATTTACTGAGTAGATATTTTCACATGAGAAACCTCAATTTATTCATTGCTGAATGGCATATTATATTTTCACCCTCATCTGCATTGCACCAAATCAAAGTATGGATATAGAACAATTACCTATTCCATAGTAGGTATCTACATAATGTTGCATGTTAAATATAAATTTGTCAAGTTTATAGGATTAATTATATAAATGAGATGAGACTAATATTTTTTATTACTTTTTCTACATAAAAATAGCTCATTAGATTTTTTTATAAGATATGAAAAAGTTTAATTTATTTTTATGTGCAAAATTTTAATTTATTATATGCATTTGCGCTATTTTAAGAAAGCTTTACTTACACCTCTTTTATCAACCACCAAAATAATGTTTTTACAAACTATGCAAGCGATATGTTACAAACATTCCAGGCACCACCATTATTTCTTTCTTTATATAAGTATCCTGGTAAAAGAATCAGTAAAATTTGCATGTTAGTGTTTTCCTATCCATTTAATAGACTTATAAAACTTGCTCACCTATTTTTTTCTTAAGTAACCTTTAATTAGAATATAATTAATTATCAGCATGAATATATTAAATTTTTTTTATATATAATTCTGTAAGAAGTGAACTGCAGATGCCTATTAAAACAGTAAAATATAGAGTTAAATGATATTATGTACACGATATACTAGATATTTTATGAATATACTTATAATATTTCAGGTATTGAAGAGACTGCACTAAACGTCGTACCAATCCATCAGCATCCAGAGTATCTAAAGGAATGTTGTGATTTAGTTAATCAGGAATGGCCGAGGAGCGAGACCGCAAGGATGATGAGTCTCAAAGCATCTTGTGACAAAATGCCTACGTCACTGATATTGCTCAGTGGCGACAAGAAAGTTATAGGACATTGTAAACTAACTCCAATACCCAGTATAAAAGAAAGTTGTTTTATAGAATCCGTTGTTATAGATAAATCACTACGAGGGAAAGGTCTCGGATCATTTCTAATGAAGGCTAGTGAATTATATTGTAAGTCAGTATTAAATTTATCCAAAATGCATTTATCTACTAGAGGTCAAGAGAAGTTCTATGAAAAATTAGGTTTTGTAGAATGTGAGCCGGTGTGTATATATGGTACCTTTCCCATATCTTCATCACCAATCAAGAGAAATAGCACCAACCATATAACGCAACCAAGAAATGTAACAAATATAAATATAAACACATCCCCTAGTCCTCCTCCACCACCTCAACAGCCCAAAATTCAAACAAGTAATAAACAAAATAAAACATTTATGGTAAAGAATATTGCTTAAATTTATTTATTTGTAATAAATGCATACAATCATGTTGTACATAAATGAAAAATATATATTTATTTTATTTTAATAAATTACTTTATTTGTATTATTGTGAATTGAAGGTTTTCATGGTGAACTTCTAAAGATAATTGATATTCTTCAGGTAAGCCGTGTCTGGTTATACTATAAAAATGTTTCTATTCATGTGCTGGTACCATTTTCGTCTATCTGCTTTGAAGAGTTAACTTAAATATTTATGAATAAAGAATGAATGTAAATTCACAACTTGTCTCTATATTGAAAATCAGATATAATTAAATGTGCTTAAGGATACGAGTTGCTTACAATTAGTATATTTTACTTATTAGCTATCCCCACAACTTTTCCATAATGCTCTGGTAGGGATAAACTTTCCACCAAGAAATGACCCAAGTTCCATTTAGAAATTACACGTGCGGGACTCTTATCATGTTCCACTATGTATTCAGACCTCGGGGAATCTGGAAAATAAACATTGGATAATAAAATGTTCTGTATATAAATATATATATATATATATATATATATATATTTATTTATAATGTCATAGCTACATAATATATGGCAATGGACTGAAATAGAACAAGTAGGAAAACTGGTAGGGTCAGCATATGATAAGGAGGCATTCTTCATTATTTACCATCTTTGGAAGGACATGATACGGCACTAAGAATAAGAAGTAGATTGAAACGTCAGATATGAAACGTCAATATTTAAATTATTATTATTAATACTCAAGTAGTTATGCAACACAAATGTTAGATAACAATCTAAAAGGCAGGTATGTCAACAAACTTCAAAGTAAATACAAATACCTAAAGTATTTATCATCACATAGGAATATGAAATTTATTAAAATTATCAGAACATAATATAAAATGTGATCACACATCATGTGACAAAATCAGTAACATTGATAATTATAAGGAACTTTATATTGGAATTAATATAACACTTGCTAGTATCTTTTACTTAATCAATGACATAATCACATAAATTTTGCTCATTTTTTATACAGTTTAGTAATATAATAAAAATAGATTAACACAGAATCTTCATAATAGGTTAAAATGTCTGTTTTTTAGGGAAACCTTACTCAAAGATTCAAAAATTACAACAAAAATAACTCCAGTAGAATCGCCAGTTAAGTCCTTTCAATTTTTATCTGTAAGTTATTGAGTGTCCTGTGAAAAGCAGGTGTTCGTAAAACACCAGTTTTTAAGACATTTAACAACTTCAGTTCCGAGATGAGATATGCCACCCATTCTAAATGCCTTAACTTTTATTAGCAAGGAGGGGGACTTGTATATTTGTTACAAGCTGTTAGATCGCTGGCTACCCTACCTGTGGAAGATGCCTCGATGGGATGGATAGATGAATGGAAGTTTTGAATAACCTTCTAGAAGCTTTACAGACAGATTATTTCCAATTCTATTTGTTTGCAAAACCTCCATGACACGTGATTGACACACTCTGGCCTCTTTAGTATTTCAGTGGCTTGGAATCTAATGCAGATGAGACACTAGACACTCATGCAGATGTCTACATGTTATCACATCTGTCTTTAGTATTTCAGTGGCTTGGAATCTAATGCAGATGAGACACTAGACACTCATGCAGATGTCTACATGTTATCACATCTGTCTTTAGTATTTCAGTGGCTTGGAATCTAATGCAGATGAGACACTAGACACTCATGCAGATGTCTACATATTATCACATCTGTCACAAACAAATATTTTTTTCACTAGTTTCATGAAACATTTAATTAAGGAGGTACCTACCTATATTATTTAACCATTCATAAGCAGACAATTACCATTCTAATGCAGTTTCACAATAGCTATGTCAAAGGTTAACAATGGTACCTGTACCTCAATATATATCGAGGAATAATAATTACTTGCTATCACTATTACTTAAATGTATTAAATGTTTATAAAAATAAAGCAATTAATTATACTTTCACATAGAAACAATCATTATCATAAAACTGTCCACACTAAAATACTGACTTCTTAAAAGTAAATATCTAGTGATCATTCAATACAGTGAGTGATTGTTTGAAACAGGAATTGGTGTGATTGGTTAACATATTAATATGGGTAAAGTCACCAATCTAAGTCCATTCATAAATATGGGAACACATTTTCCATTTCCTATTGGAGGGAGTTTACACAATCTGTTGGTTTTACGGATGAGGTATCTGTTGAGTAATATTCTTAATATCCTAATTCACGCAGGTGTGAAAAATCGCGTAAAATGTGAAAACTATGTTTAACATACCTATGTCACTAAATACATTTAACTGACTTACCAGCAATATGTGGAGGGAACACTGCTATATACTTCAGATCACTGTCTTTCAGAGCATCATACATTCTCTGGTGATCAGCATTGAGGTCAGTAAACATGGGAGGAACTTTAGATGGTTCGTAGAAAAGGAAAGCTGAGAGACAAACTGAAACACAGCTCACATTATTACTCTTCATACCACTTATAATATTTTTCATTCCTTCAGATAAGTCTGTGGTGGGCTTCAGATCATTTCTAGTCCCCAAAGCAACAATAACTCCATCTCTGTCTTTAATTGCTGCCTCTACTTCAGCTGAATTCAAAACATTCCCTGTGACAACCTCAACTTTTTCTTTATATTCTTCTGGAACTTTTGAGTTATCTCTCACAAATACACGAACGTGATATCCTGTAATACAATAACTATTATTAAATCCTCAATGTTATTGAAATCTTATACATATAACTTCTCCCATTTGGCGCACAAGCATATCATAGGAAATATTTAAGGGATTAAACAGTATTTTATTTCTTGGTGATAATTATTGGTTTGATTTTTGTGTGATGTGTATTTAAAATCTATTGAGAATGTATGAAGGTGTTTATACATGGGGTATAATCATAATATACTACTATACCACAAGTGGGGCAGCCAGTAGATCAGGTGCATATAATAAACATGCAAACCGTCTTCTTGGAGACAACAAAAAATATGGACATTCAGGATGGGTGGAAAACATTTCCCTGAATTTAAAATATAAAATGTCTTTATTTTTCCAAACACCCGCCTTTTACACAACACTCGAAAACTTACAGAAAAGAGTGGGAGATGAATTCTTTACCGAGTGTTCCACGGATCATAATATGTTACATAAGTAAAACAATTTATTTAAACCTTTGTCGATTGCCGCCTTCATAGTGCAAAGGCCGGTCATGCCTGTAGCACCAAATATTACAACTTTATACATTTTTGAACGCGTCAACAAACAACTTACTAACGCCGGCGAAACTTCAACAATAAACTAAATTCGATACGAGCGATATGAAAACGCGCCAACAAAAAGTATTAACTGCACTTTATATTAATTTATTCAAATTGATAATAATCACCACCGCCTCTTAACTTATACCACTTCATAATATCCCCTCCCGTCTCTTCTGCCCTCTTATCTTTCTGCCTGTCAAGTCAAAATAATTATAATGTACATTTAAGTGACACTTAAATTAAAAATAATAAAGAAACTTGGTGAAAATATCATCAAAGATGTTGCTACTATACCAAAAAATTTCGTTATAAATGGCATAAATTTTAGAACTATCGTTAGTTTTTAGAAAATATTTCGTGGTAATTTAAAAATAAAATTCATAAATTTACATAAAAATATTTTGTAAAAAAAAGGTTTTTTCTTAACATTTTTGTTTAGTAGAAAAACACAAGAGTTTTTGGAAAAAGAAATGAATTTATGAGCTAAATTCTTAAAAAAAAGAAAAAGGTTTTTAGTTGTAGCAACATTCATATTTGACATTTCCAACTATTTATTTCCCCAACTTTACATAAATATAATTAATGCTAACCGAAGGTTACTGTAGAACAAGCTTTACCTAACATTTAAATGCAACTTCATCAGAGGGACAATGTAATAAGTGTTGCAAAATCTACGTATTTTCATCTAGATCAGTGTTTCCCAACCTTTTTCTCCTCGTGAACCAAAAGTAAAATCCAACAGAATTTGGCGAACCCCCTATGTAGCCGTTAATGATAGCCAAAAAAACAATAAAATTTTGTAGAACATTTATTTTACATATTGCACAAACATTAATAAGACTAAAATAAGCTATAAAAATTGAATACAAAATAAATTTAACAAACTGGTTCTTATTTCAGCACACATTCCCTTTGAAAAAGCTCAATGGGATATTTTTGGCTGTTTCATGGAACAAAGCAATGAAAGTTTGGCTCAATATCTGACAATTTCAGTCTTAGATCAGGTTCTGCATTTAACCTATTTCTATATTTTTTATCCTTCAGATAAGTATATGTTGAAAATCCTTTCTCGCACAGATATGTTGTGCAGAATGGTAATAGAACGTCTATGGCTTTTTTTGACAGAACAGAATAATATTATTCATTTTTTATACTGAGCCAGAAGTTAAATAAGGAGATTCTTTGGCCATTTAAAATCCCGCCATTACGCTATTATTTTCGCGAACCCCCAGGGGTTCGCGAACCACCGGTTGGGAAACACTGATCTAGATAATGATGATGAACGATTTGTTTCTTTCGCCGTTTTACGCCCAATTTATATTAAATATGAGAGACGTCAAATTCTTCCCTACAAATGTTTTTATTTGCACGCTATTTTTTAAAGGAGTGGGGATTTAAAAATAAAAACACAATTTAAAAATAAATATTACTGTAATGAATTAAGTGGAAAGTTGAATACAAATGAATATTTTAAAATCTTTACAAAAGGTGAATACAAAGCAAAAAAATTACCAATCTGGAAAAAAACAATAAAACACCCATTATAAAGTGAATAATAAGATTATTCATTTTATAATCTAAAACCTATGACAGATCAAATTATTTTTAAAATTGAAATCATAGATGAAAATATACTCGTACATTATCCATTACACTGGAAAAATCTGTTCAAAACCTTATTTTTTTAAATTTAAATAGTAACTAATCAAAAACAGACACTTTAAGATTTCATGCTTTTAATGTTGTTATTAAATCACATTTTATTTTTCAAACATACCTGACATGCGAGTAAATTTTAACATGTATTATTTTTTTGCATTAAAAAAAATAGGGGGAAGAAGAGGAGCGGCAGCTTCCCACTTTGATGCCAACTTGCTTTGCTTATCCCATATTTAAATACTAATTTTGCCTATTTTCCTAATATTTTTGAGATTCTTGTCCTGGAAGCTGCCCCTTTTGCCCCCCCTGACTACTGTCCATGGCTGGTAGTTTCTATCTAAAAATTACCACTATGCAAATATATTTAATTGCATAGAAGATAAGGAAGTAATAATTAGTTAGACATTTTCCGGAACTTTTTTATTGATTTTAGATTTCAGAACGATGACCACCATTGAGAGATAGTCCCGCAGAATCTTTTCTATGAAACTTGAATGTTTGACTAGGATGTTTGCTTTTTTCATGGATAGATACAGAAGATGTAGTTAGTTAAGACAACAGAACTTACTACTATTAGGTATGTCCTTCACATAAAATTGCTTACATTAACATCACATCATAAATGCAAAGTTTTGGCAATGACGTGACGACAAATATTTTTCTATCACGACATTGACACATGACACTTTTCACAATACATACTCCCATAATATTACATTCTTACTACTGTCCTAAGTCTACAGTAGTAATATAATTATTTTGCTGTTATCAAAGCTGCGGGCATCGTAAACCAAAAATTCTACTTCATGAATTGTTACTCTGTTAGCAACAAATTAACTTGTTTTTTGATTATTTTTTATTTCTTCTAATGAAAGCATATTATAGTTGATTTCAAAGAGTTGGTGAGCTAAAGAAAGTCCACCAACAAACCGTCAATAAAAATTTTCAAAAGGACAATATGTTATGTTATAATAGTAATATTGATACCAAATAATAATACCAATTCCTTGAAAAATCATTGAGGAGCTCCACTCTCCCCATAATATAAGATTAAATATTAATATTGACTTCTACAATTTATAGACAAATCCATTGGAAATTTTGTTATGATTTAAATAAGAGTGTTTTATACCTTACCTTAAAACTCTGTTACAGTTCAAAACTGTATCAATGCATTGAACAAATTATCAATAGAAAATAACAATAAAATTGTATTAAGATGGGTGCCAGGACACTCTAACTATGAGGGTAATGAAGAGGCAGATAAAATGGCCAACAAGGGGGCTGACATGCTGACCTATGGACCAGAGCCTCACTGCCCCATCACAAATAGCACTTTAAAAACGGCACTCTATGGGAGAATGCAAGAAAAAGCTATTAATAACTGGTTAACAATACCAGGACAGAAACATGCGAAAACCCTGATTAAAGGTTTCTCATCAAAGAAAAGTAGAGATTTTCTCGAACTTAATAAAGAGAACCTAAGAATTCTCACCAGAGTACTAACGGGACACTGTAGACTCAATAAACACTTATGTATAATGAAACTAACAGACATGTATCTGTGCAGATTCTGCATGAACGAACATGAAACTCCTTTGCATCTACTCACAGAATGTGAACCTATAATGCAAACAAGAGCCAAAATAATTGGCTCACACTTTCCTGATCAAGAACAGATCAAAGGAACTAACCCACACAAAATTTTGAATTTCTTTCAGGTTTTAGGTCTGTGGGAAGACATCTAAGGACTAAATCCCACAATGGACTACATCTGGAAGTCGAGGTGGGCAAGGTCTTTGGATGGAGAAAAAAAAAAAAAAAAAAACCTTACCTCAATATCAACAATTTTTTGAGTTAAAAAGTAAACCGCTTTTTTACTTTGTTAATTAAAAATTAACAGATTAAAGAGTCAATACCCAGAACTGGTTTTTGTATATTTTTACATATGATTAATAATGGTATTGGACATATTTGACAATGAAAAAAATTGATAAATGGTTAAATCTAAAGTAAAATAGTATTCAAAAATTATATCTGATGTAGGTACTTTTTTGTTGATTATTTAGATTACTATGATTTTTAATAATATTAAATCATTTGTATAAATATTTTTTTACTTCCTTTAATGAAAGTATATTATAGTTGATTTCAGAGAGTTGGTGAGCTAAAGAAAGACCACTCCAATAGTTTCAAACTAGCTTTCAATAGAGATGATGAGAGTAAAATCTCTCTAGGGTCAGTCACAACAATAAAGTATTTTATTTAAACAAAGTCAACACAAATTTTCTCCAAATATCATTGGATGACCATAATAATATTATTTTAAGGATTAAACCACGTGATACTGAGATGTAATTTCATAGATCAGACATAAAAGATTGATGGTTGCTACAAACTTAACTATGTCTATAGTTCCTGGCCCTAATCACTCGGGAACGAATGAATGGCTTTTGAAAATAGAACAGAATTAAATAGATAGTTCTTGAAATACACTACAATATTTAGATAATTAGATTTAAAAACAAATATATGATAATCCCAATATTGAAACAAGATAATACATTTACTTTATCTCATGCTAATTTACTAAAATGAATTATTTTTTTAAAGAATGCAAAACTTCAAAGTAGGTCTCATTCACATTTTAATCTCAATTTTTTTTAAATAATTATATGGTAACCTGTAGGGTTCCATTTACATCCCCATCTTTATTAGACGAGTGTATTGATTTTTTTGTTAAATCAACCATTGTGAACCCCTGGAAAAAAGTTGGTATACACATTATTTATTTAAATATATGACATAGGTACTGCAGCATGCTTGATCAGTTCCCTTATAAATATTTTGTGAATTTGTATCATAATACAATAATATTTTCATAAAAAATGTATCTTACTTTTTCATAAAAAAAAAACTAAATATTCCTTCTAAAAAAAATGGCATTCCATTCTCTCTGCCTACCCCATTGGGACACGGCGTGAGGGTATAGTATAGAATACGTTCTAATTGCAAGCCAATACCATACAAGCTAGAAACCCCTTAATTTTTTTACACAAGTTAAAATTAAAATAATGTGTACCTCTTTATAAGAAACACTATTACTCCCCATATAGGCTGTGGTTAGATAAAAACTCATATATATGTAGGTACGGAGTGGTAGTGGTAATGAACAATATTACATCAACGTGTCTACATTGAACATAATAATTATGCTAAAAGTATTTCAGAAGATAACACATCCATAATAATATCATAAATTTCAATATCATAGATTTTAATTTGCAATAATGAAGGTATATTTTGCTATTAAATACATTTTACAAATAATTTACTTATAATATTTTGTCGTGTTATTGATATGACACAAACAAAGACACTATACATAACAAGACTGTGCACTTCTTTAAAAAACGGGCCACTTATAGTGATTGCTAGAGTGGTGTTCTTTTCTAACACACGGTTGTATGTATACTACAAATTTATACTGGAATATTACTGTATAAAACCAAATACAGTTATGGTGCGACTGAAATATAAGTTGCAAAAAATATGTACATAGATTCCAGTTGCACTATCAATCTTTTACTACATCACACTATGTGCAGATTGTGTCTGTGAGGCTTAGATCATAAAGTGTAAACATTGTTGACTAAAGTTCCCCATTTTGATATACTGTGAGTTAAAATGTGTTAACAAGATGACTAATTTGTTTTGTGTGTAGGAAAATGAGTGTAGTTAAAGTTACCAAACTCATACCGAAATGGTTGTATGGGCGCAGTTTTTGGACTAGTATGAAAGCCATGCAAGCCTTACAATGGCAATCTTAAGTAGCATGTTTTCTCAAGGAAATACAGTCTTAGTATGTATGATGTCTTTGGTCAAACGTTAAAACATTGTATTTGCAACATTTGATTACAGTAAATATAATTTATTTAAAGAGTTTTTTTAATAAAAAATGTGC
Source organism: Athripsodes cinereus (assembly GCA_947579605.1). NCBI lineage: Eukaryota > Metazoa > Arthropoda > Insecta > Trichoptera > Leptoceridae > Athripsodes > Athripsodes cinereus. The sequence goes on along the minus strand of OX388321.1, from coordinate 18,830,447 downwards.
ATAGTATTTATTTTAAATATTTGAATTAATTAACTTTTGTATAAAATTTGTGCATTTCATAAACATATTACATAGATATATAATATTACATATGAATGTTGAATATTTCAAGATAAATAAATGCCATTTATACTTGGCTTAAGACCTTATTATAAATCTATATATAAGTTGATTATTATTCAGGCTGAGTAATTTTGTCAACTTTAAAGAAAAGTGAAAAAATCGACAAGATTTTTGGAATCCTCAAAAAATAAAATAATGTCTACAAAAAGATACTTAATTATTTTGTAATTTTTTTCTACACTATCAACTGTTTTATTCGAACAAAAAAATCATTGAAAATTGGAATTTGTGGTATGAAATATTAATATTCAATAATCTTATTATTTTTATTTTTATTTTAGTATGTATAACATTTATATTCTTTCTACCATAATTAAACTTGCTAATATTTTATCTTAAGTTTAAAGTTTTTTTTTAGATACCTACTTGTTATTTTATATTTTTTTCATAACTAAATGTTTTTCGTGAAGATATTTTATTTAATATCTAATTTTAGTTATTTTCTTAATGATCCATTTAATTTTCTGAATAGTATTTATTTTATTGATAAGACAACATTAAAAATAATCGTTATTTTTTTGCTTCCTGTTCTTTCTTCTTTAACCTGTAAAGGAGTACCAACGCACCGGTGCGTGCAAGAAATATTATGGGATCTGGAGTACGCACGCACCGGTGCGTTTGATCCAGTAATATTTAGGTATTCCCGCCAAATTCGTCAATTTTATCATTGGTCCAATCTGTCGGATGTACTTTACCAATCACAAGAAAAAAAATCAAAAATAGGCGTGTTTAGACCTTATTTATCGCCTATACAAAATGTCACGTGACCGCCGCTTGAAATACCTAGCCGTCACTCGCGGTTGCAAACCATTTTGCTTAATTTGTGGAGTGTTTTATGGATTTTTTTTTTACTTTTTGTGCTAATTCTGGACAGTTTAATTAGTTTTTACTACCTACATACGTTTTTGTTAAAAACAAATAAAAATAAATATTTTTAATAATAATAAATATTCTTATGTTGAACCCATTGTTGACAATACCGGAGCAGACATGACGTATCAAAATTGTTTTTGTTATATAACTCCGTTATTATTAATTTTTGAGAGTTGATTCCTTATAAACATTTATTCTAGGGATCATTTTCTATAATATGCGATAAAAAAATGTTCAAAAAGTGAAAGTTGAATTAATTCACTCTGCCATACACTTTTATTTTTTCTTTATTCACTCACGGACAGGTTAAAATTTTATTTTGTCACCCCAGGCAGTATTATCATGCATAGTAAATACTATGTATGCATAAAAAATGTGAAAAATGTAAATTTTTTTATTCATAATTGTGAAACTATATCTTCAATAGACAAAATAACAAAAATAATGTTTATAGTCATCAAATTAGCTTATTATTGTTATTTTTTTAAGAACTTAAGACATTACTCAGCCTGTTATTATTACTACACATTAGATATGCTAGCAACACAAATGTTCACAGGACCAGTCCCAGGCATCATTTTACCCATTATAACTATCCTAACAAAACACCACATATCCCCATTTAGGATTTTCAACTACTCTTAACAAAACAACACATTCAAGGTTTTCAACTTCCCTAACAAAACGCCACACACTCCATTCAGAGTTTCCAATCAAACGTCAAATATTTTTATAGAATGCGAGATGAAAAATTAAGTTTGCGTTCAGCGTGATAATTAAGGTTCATTATTTTACAAGGTATATCATTGTATACATACATATATTTATTTTCGCTTCGCTTAAAATCGCTTCCCAATTAAAATTGTTTTATTTATTGCCAAACAGGTACATTTATTCAAAATATTGAAGTATTTAGTATTTTTTTTAAGCTTCAAGCATATGTAATGTGTACTTATACTAAAAGATATATTCATTTATATAAAGTACGAATGGAATAATTAAATGTATATAAAGTTTGTGCCATTGTCACTTTACAGATAAACAACCTTTATTTGAGAAGAGAATGATTGTAAATATTACATGCATCGCATTGTGAATAAAAAATCTTATTAAAAATGAGGACAGTAATTTTATAATATAATAGCTTAGATCAGATACATTCATACACTTATATTGAAACACGTGTGCCATCTGGTGGTATTTGGGAGTGACTATAATAAAATTAATTTAGCACAGATAGTTGATAATCATTATTTTGTGCATTTTACATATCTTATACATACCTAGAGATTATTAAAATTGGAAATACTACGGAATTAATTTAATATATTATGTACTTAGCATAATTATAAATGGAATAGCCATTGTGGCATTCGAAAAACATTAATTTTTACGAGAAATAGTATTCGGAATAATTATAAAGACTGACAAGTTACAAAATTTAACTTATTATTACATACAAAATATCCTGACAAGTAGAAAAGTGTTTCATCGTTACATATGACTAAAAAATAATGAATTTATGGAGGTACCATACATACCAACAAATTATAATATTATATTTCTTATTTTAATACAACATAGTATATTCAAACAAATCCTAGTGAATTAAACAACACACAACTACGACAGCTACACATAGTTATTATTATTATTATTATTTACTAAGTTAATGTTGAATTACACATAAGCCAACATTGTAATTTAATATTCCATAAAAACACACACACAACATAAAAACATCAAACTTTCAAATAAAACTCTACTGCTTCACTATTATTATATTATATAAAATCCAAAATCTTATCATTATACTCATACAAAATGGTTTTATAAATTCTTCTTACGCTGAGGTTATAGGGCAGGATAAACATTATATTTGTATTTACTGTGTTTCTATTATAAATGCAACCAGATATCAAGAGAAATGTTGTAATAAACACAGCACGGCATTAAATACAAAAACAAATTTATGTATTTGTGTAATATTAATATTTTAAAGATATATTTGAGAAAGTAATTGTGTAATATGCTCCGTGTCACAGATTCTTCGAAATCCACACGTCTTCAAAGGTTTGGTGTATAATTTGTAAGTACATACATAATAATATGCGACCAAATTCACAAGTTTAGTGATGAAAGCTCAAACATGGTGATGAAGTGATAATAATGAATATTATATTTGCATAAAATCATTTCACTGCCAACATGCTTTCATTCCTTGCGCTTCCAAATGGTTTATATATACACTTGGATTGAATGCACCATCATAATAGATGGGTAAAAGGGTAACCAAACAAAAGCAACGCTTTTGAAGCATCAAGATGGAAGTAGCAGAAGATTACGGAATAATTTTAAATAGTTAAAAGCGAATGTAACCCAGAAAGAGGTTACACCCGTTTGTTACGTAAATCAGGAATCAATCAGAACGTGCCATCTCTGAATCTGTTCTCCTTTAGCTTCCCTCATGTCCCGCCAGTGAGCTGCCTCTTCATGTCCTGATGAATTCAACCCCAATGAGAACCATCCCACCATTTCATTTTTCTTGACACTTCTTCTCCACCATATGGATACCATCAGCGTGACTTCACTCAGTTGGAAGAGTGCAACCTATAATATAATAAAATATTTCACAGATTTAAGTATAAATAAACTATTTCATCTCATCAAAATTATGAAAAATAAACTGAATTGAGTAATTATTAATGGACTTAGAAATAGATTACCTACCATTAAAATAAGACACAATTACACATTGAGATGTTTTTATTTTTACCTGGAAGAGGAAAAGTTCCTTATAGAGTGGATTTGGTTGTCCTCTCCTTGTGGATGTTTTAGATCTTGCCATTTCCTTGCCGAGACTACTCACCATACACAGTTTCACATATGTATCAGGTGCTTTATTGATAGACAGTTTACGAAAATGGCTTCCTTTAATAACCTAAAATAGACAACCAACAGATATAATCATATTATTGAAATTACATGCTAATATCGATGTTGTGTTGTGTTGTGTTGTGTTGTGTTAAAGTTTTACCTCGACAGCTAGACGTCCAGTGGTACCATTATAGGCGAGACCTAAGAGTAGTTCAGCTACTCCTCCATGCTGCATGCTGGAGCAAGAGCTAACACTATCCGAACGACCCAAACTGTTCAGATCACAAGATGAACCACTCAGCTGGAAAATTTGAAAATGTACATTAGGTACACACACATCTATCATATGATTTTTTAAAAACTACTACTATACATATCCCACAAGTGGGGTAGCCAGCAGACCAACTCCATGTGATATAAATGAAAGCTGTCATCTCGGTGATCAACATTCAGGATGGGTGGCAAACCTCATCGCTAAATGTAAGATGTAAAATGTCTTTATTTAACAAAACTAAATAAAATACAATTAATTTTATTAGCTTTACCTGAATGCTAGCTCTCGGTTGAAGTGTCAACCACATTGAATTCTCAAGCTCCAAACGCAAAGTGGAGAACTGAACTATGCTCTCACCAATGAGACGTTGCCTGCGCATCTTCTCACATAAATACACTCGAAATCTAACACCCATACTGTTCACATCCTCTGAAAAATAAATAGCATAATTTAAAGTCACTATTAATACTGAAAAGTAATTTTTATGAGATCTAAATCCATTCACCTAAATAAGTAGAGATTATGTAAAATGATACACACCTGGATTGACACGATGGAGAAGGAAGCTTTCCATAAACTGTGGACTTTCTCCAAATCTTATTTTTGTCTTCAATTTTTGTTTTTTACTTGGTAACATAACCATTCTTACCTATATAAAAATGAATATGTAAGAACAGTGAAGGTCTGATTATATTCTATGTATATCTATATTTTAATGCAAACCACACTTACTTGTGTGTGGGTAAGTTGTCCAGTGACTTTTTGTGGCATATCCCTCGCTTGTAAAATATGAACAGTCATTTTTCTCATTGGAGCATCATAGAGGAATGCTACTTCCAAAGATCCACAGTTTCCGGGGGATGCCAAAGTCTCTTGAGACAAAACTACTATGCACTGAAACATAGAATAACTAACTCATTGAATATCACTAAAATTGAAAACTTCACAATATCTTTAATACATTCTTTACATGAGATTTAATAAAAATAAATTAAGAAAACACTACATAGCATAAAATATTGAATAAGCGCGCACCATACAACATTTTTGGTTGAATCTGAAATAATGTTATGATTTGCAGATTGTAAGACATGGCTTAAACATGCTTTTCCTACAAATAAGACTGCAACTTCAAATGAAATATTTATAGCTATCATACATAAGAATATAGTAATGTTTTGTTGGTACATCATACATAAGAATATAGTAATGTTTATATTATAAATTAACTAACATCTTGATTTGTGACATCACTATCAGCACTGCTCTGCGTAAGGGCCAACTGATGATAAGCTTCAATTCTTGCACTCTGGTGTGAAGATAAGTGATCCACTGTGTCTATACGAGTCTCCCTTAAGGTGGATTCCATAGAATTGTGTGTGAGAGCAGATTCTGGTCGTGTAACAGAAGTATCACCTCGTTCAATGTCTGCATAATTTTTAGGTGATGAGGGCTGAAAGTAAATTGAAATTAATTAATATGAATATAGCACAATTCGCAAATATGAATTTGTTTATTAAATGTATTTTGTATTAATATAATATTGTTATAAAATAATGAAAAAAAAATATTGGGTAATGTTGAAAATACTTTGAGTTTCCTCCAAAAGAAAATTTCACAACAGCCCCAATCCATAGTTAGACTCGTGGTTAATGTTGATTGTTATTATCTCAAGTCACAAATGAATCTGTTTTATTTTAATTGATAAAACATTTTCAATGCTACAATTATATTAATTAGCACACTTACTGTTTACATTTTTCCCACAACATAAAGCTAAATGGTGCTGTAGCATTTAGTATGGAGCATCAAAATTTATATTTTATTTTATTTAGTTTTAACACCAAAACACACCTACATATAAATTTATCGGAAACATGTAGGTGAATAATACATATAGAATGGGAAATATCAAAATATACTTTTTAAATTGCCTGATGTTTAATTTTCTATTTGTGCCTGGAACCTAGAAAAGATTTTATTATTTCAACTAAATTCACCTATTTGTTCTGTCATTCTTCTTTTTTCAGTTGTGATAAAAGAACATTTTTAACAGAAAGTAAATAAGCTTTAATTAAATTTTTTCCTGTTAAATTTAGATCACTCTGTGTATGTTTTGTCATACAGGATGTATGATTTGATAACAAATTACCTAACTGTAATAATTGTGTTGTTTCCATACCTAGCTATATCTACTAAAGATATACATATATTTTTAGTATTAATACAAAAGTTGTTTTAAAAAATCAGTTACAATACTTAACATCCACCTTTATGTTCTTAGTTTTTACAGATAATCAATGAATAGACCATTAAAGGATGACATCACAGAAAAATCATTGAGGGGCATCAGGCATCCCAACACAACAGACGATTACGGTGTAATATTAGGTGGAACGCCTAAAGAATACCTAATAATCAAAAAAACTGTCAGTGTCGATTTTGTTATTATTTTGTCGTCTGACTTTCTTTTTTTTCTCTTATGGCATAACATCCTACAAGGATGATTTTCGCAATCTGACTGTTTGCCCCCCAAGCAAAAGCAAATCCATAGACAAGACCACATGACCTTTAATGGTCTATTGAGTTTTGAGTGTAGGTACATAATATATACTACAGGATGCGATATAGGGGGGCAACCTAAGCGGCCCAGAGTATCAAAAATCAATTCCTGGTGTGTGGCAATTATTGTAAAAATATTTTCTAACAAAACCACTAAAGAGATTGTAGAATATTTCAAATTCCTATACCCTTTAAAAAATTTGACAATGTAAGGAAGGGGGGGATAGAAGTTTTGAATGGAAGTGAAAATTGTATTTTGAAAATCTAGACCCCCAAAAAGAGTCTTCAGTTTTGAGAAAGTTACCATACCTATATCAAATATGAGGTTCTGAGAAAATAATCTTAAACAAAACTGAGGATTTTGAGGAGATTGCACAACATTCCAAATTCAAATATCTTTTTGACAATCTGGTGAAGGGGAGGAGAGAAATTTTGAGAATCAGGTAAATCATCAAGTTTCAGAATCTGAGACATAACAAATTAGTTCTCACTTGGAAATTTGTTCAAATGTTTATGACTTTTAAGGAGTCATTGTAAAGGGCGGCAAATAGTAGTTTTTTTTCCAGTAGTGACTAAATAACTATATCAGGTCCTGCATATATAATTAAAATTACTAACCATAATAGCCCGTAGCATGTGATCATCTTCAAAATCATCTAAAGGACCAGCATCAAATGAAAATGCACGATCTGAAAACATCACATTGAATAACTTTTTAACAACATTTGCATTCTATTAAACTCACACCTGGGAATTATTCTCTTAATTATTTCTCTGTATTGACAAAGTGGTCAATGTTCTAGGGAACTGCAAAAATCTTTGATATTAACCTTTATCAAATTAAGTACATTATTTCCTAATGAAGGCTCCTTGGACCTCCATGTATAATTTATTTACAGTAAGCATTATAGTTTCAAGAATAAGTAAAGGGGCGTTCAAATTTGTTCACTTTCAGTGATCACTCTGGATGATCCTCCAAAATGAAAAGGTATGAACAGGCGTTTCATCAGTTGTGATAATATTTACCAATGCCTCGTGGCCGACTGCTCGTCTGGACTTTAGTTGAATGCAATACTTCATCACAGACTGTGACAGCTGCTGGATGTTTGTTGGTGAAGAGATATCTCTTGCTGATGAAAAGCAGCACCACTAATAGTGCTGCTGCAAAAGCTAATATCGCCGTAATGAAGTTTGTTAATCCAGCTAAAAGAAGATAAACTCTTTTATAACTCATTACAATTTCTCATGCCATTTACATAGTCCCATAAAACTAGCTTAGTTAAGTAGATATGTTATATTAATTGGGAATTATAGTTCAAAATAAAATAAGATGTTAAAATTTGCTAATCTCTAATTAAAATTGCATACTACTTAAGTCACTATTTTTTTGGGAAATTTAAATTTAAAAAAAAACCTATGCAACTCAAAGGTTATTGGGATAAAAAAAATGCTGCCTACCAAGTTAAGGCCTGCATACATTAAATCAATTTATACCATCATGACATCTCCCACAAATGGGGCATCCAATCTGAGTGAACTAACTGTATATCTAATAATATTAATGAAATGATTGATCTATCAATAGAAAATAGCTTCAGACTACGATGTTTTCTTACATAGTTTGATACTTATGTTACAGGCATTGACATTCATACTCGTAAATTCAAAAATGTTTACATTGAAAATATATTCTGATGGGAAAATCTGTCACATCATAACAGTAAAATATTGTTATTAATTATGTATTGAAATAATATAATATTTTTTAAAGATAGAAATATTAGAAATTAGGAGAGAAAATTCGAGTTTTCTAAACTGATTCATTAATATTCGACTTCATAAAATAAATTATGGATGATTCTATTTTGTAGTAACATAATAAATTGTTGAATCGCATCAAATCTCTTACTTGTTATACGCGGAAATAAGTAAGTAATAAATACAGACATGTACAATGAATATTTCATGACACATCGGGTGTAATGAACAAGGAATATAATTAATATTTAATTGATTTTGGTACATACCATTATCACTATTGTCGCTCCAGGTAATCACCATGGTATTTTATTGCTTTATACACTTTTACACAATATTAAATTAAACGTTGACTATTTATTATACTTGGAAAAATAATCATTATCATTTCCGTTGCTTCGTAAAATAATAACAATACAAATATGGATGAGTCCACAAAGAGTTGTTTTACAAATCAATGAATGCAGAAAATATGTAAATAAAGCAATAAACAATAAGTTCACACGTAAAACTTCCTTCTCAGATTTGATAATTCACACGGGGAAATGTTTAGAACGATATTGCACTATCTAGACTTTTTACTTTACTGATTCTATCATTTTGCGACGAATTTATTACATACAGCTTTTCAAAACCCTTCGAATTCTTATCACAAGAATTTCATGATGTGACAAAGAACGTAATTGGGTAGCGCCTGCGCGTTGGCAATCTCTGTATCACATCCCTCAACAAAAGCTGGACAAATTAATATTTGTGTAACTTCGTAAAAATATTTTTTTTTTACGCGGCGGCAGAATTGCCATCCACACTTCTCAGCATTATACAACCAGATAAGTCTCCATATGATCAGTCATGGTCACACAAAAACTTAACAGTCTAATAAAAATTCACCTATCCAGATATACAGGATATCAAAGGATTAGGCTCAAAACGCGGGATCAAAATACCAGCATTGTGCCTGAAATATCTGTGTTCAAAAACTTTTTTACAATATTACAAGTGTTTATTATAATAGATTTTTGAATTTTAATATACAAATTAACCGGTAAATCTAATTTTTGTAAATTATTTATTAAAGATTTCGGAGTTACCCCTGTAGCTGACATGACTAAAGGTATTATATAAACGGATCTAGAATGCCAAATATTTTTTATTTCTCCTGCTAGTTCTGTATATTTACGTATTTTTTCTGCGACGGTTGTTTGTATATTATGTGTATTTGGGACAGCGATATCTATTAGGTACGTTATTTTATTACGTTTATCGTGTAATACTAAATCGGGTCTATTATGATGTATTTGTCTATCTGTTATTATGGTTTTATCATAATAGAGCCTGTAATTTTGATTTTCTAAAACCGGTTCCGGGTTGTATTTATAATAAGGTATTACTATTTGTGAGTCTAAAAGATTATGTTTAATTGCTAAATTTTGATGTATTATTTTTGCGACATGAAGCGAGAGTGGAACAACCCGAAACTATGTGTTGAATTGTTTCCGGTTTGGCCAGACATTTCCTACACGAATCATCAATTATATTTTGATTTTTTATTCATTAAAATATGATTACATTGATTTTGTTTTATTATTATTACTATTCAGTAGGTATGTATGCGGTGTCATATTTCATATATATCACGGCAGGTATGATTTAACCTGAACATATGCATCCATTGCAGGATATAATACAGAAAAAGAGAGAGAGAGAGAGAGAATTAGGTGTACCAACGCTTAAGAATCGGCTCAGGCTGGTTTAAGCGCTATATACCATGGCAAGGTTCACCATTAAAGGAGACCCACCGACCACCCGGATAGCGCAGAAGTCTGGGGAATTCCATTTATCCGAATTCTACACTACACAAATTTTGTCCATACCGGAGGCGCCATAGGGGGCAGCCTGAGGAGCTGGCCGGCCAAAAACCTCCATGTGTGGAATCTTTTGACTACACTCCTTCGAGGCAAGGTTCACCGATTACATCTATGTCATGTATGCTTTTCTAAATCAATCCTTTTAGAACAAGAGACTGCACTCATTGTTGTATAGTGACTTCGTTCAGCCAACCGCATCTATCTTGTGCGCCCCCCCCCCCCCTTGAGTTTTTTTCTGAATCCGCCACTGCAGTAAAGTAACTTTATAATGCGAAGATTTTTGTTTTTCGTATCAAACTAGTCATTTTTTCTCTTTACGTTTGTGTATTATAATAAATTATGTAATACATTATTATGTATCTATCTACAATACTCAAAGAGTATCCGCACACCTCTACTATATCATTTATATTGATCACGCTTTCGCAACTAATATTAAGACATTTTAAAGAAGTAAATTATTTACGAAATACCCGGCTGCTCGAATTTCAACCATCTCTCACGTTACCATGGTATAAAGCGCTTAAGCTTTAAGCATTGTATCTCTCTCTATCTTTAGCTATCTATCTATCCTGTAAATTATTTTTAAATTAAGTTTTGCTTTAAACTTTATACTTCGCGTTGGGGTAAAAATCTGCAATTTACGCAAACAATTTTATATAGAAACACAATCATATGATCAATATACAGAGGGCGAATTTATCGCAGAGGTGCGATATCTTCCAACTGATTCAATTTCATAAAACGTTCACAAAAATCTTTAAAGGAAGAGAGAAGGTACAAGAACAATTCAAGGTCGAAGGAAGTCCACAGTGAAAAAATACCTAGCGTAGGTATAAAATTAATAATCTACATTTAAGGTATTAAGATAATAACTTTATTATGATCGGATTGATGTCCTGTATTTCAACAGTAAACGACGTGCTATAAAAGGAACAATAATACACATACAATAAATATCGAACGCACGATTTTCTTCCTTGGTGTATTCATTAAGTGAAGGCAAAATTTGAATCAACGAAAAATTGTCACAAACGCATGTGCTTTTGGCACGCTACTTACTTTCCCGAAATACTCGTGTATTTTGACAGTTATTTACTTCTAGCAATGTGGAAAAATGACACTTATCTATTTACAATGGCAACATTTCCTTGTTATTGAAAACTTTGCAATTTCCTATTGTCGCGATTGGATCAATCTCTATTACATTTAAGTCCAAAAAATATTGGTTAAGCGGAAATTTTGATGTAATAATTATAAAATTAAAAATGGGCAGTCTTGATAATGCGATGCTAACAGGATTTATTTGCCGATTGTGTTCAGAAATGCATAAAGTAGTCATTCACATTTATGGCGATGAAGGAAAAAGACTTTCATTATCCGAGAAAATTAACAAATATCTTCCTGTAAACGTAAGTAAAATAATCGCATATTTTCATCTCCTGATTTACAATATTCTCATTATTTATCATGATATTCCTTTTAATAACCCCGATAATGTTATACACAAGGTTAAAAAAAGAATATAAAAATCTGGTCAAGGAGTTGTTGCACATGCTCTCCTCGGTGTAGTTTATGTAAGATTGTCTTTCACCATGGTATTCCTCACTGATTTGAAAGATAATTATTCATCTCACTATATTTTTAAGTAAAATAAAGTACCGTGTGTACTGTTTCCAAGATAATAGCATAAAAATAATATAATGTAGGTAATGTATTGTAAAAATCTTCCATGTGATTTTCATTAGTATTCATCGTGAAAATGTGATATAGATACTTTGGGTAATAAATATAGAGAATAAATATGAATGGGCTGAACTAGTGTTGTAGGAGGGCATATGCCCAAATTTTGCACTTAAGCCTCATCCTATTAGCTTCATTCTTGCTCTGAAGAATGTGTTATTAAGCTACAATATAATTGTGCTGGCATGTGCAATAATTTGGTTAATCAATTGATATATTTTTTTACACCACATTTGACACATGTTCAAACAACTCAATCTCACAACTTGTGCTGGTTTAAATTGTAGGTTTCACATGCTGATCCTTTGCCAAAAACAATTTGTAAAAATTGTGCAGATAGGTTGGAAGGCCAACACAGGCTCGTGTTACAAATACAGCGTGTTAGACAACGGCTACTAGAACCACAAGAAACAAGACATGCACCAAAGAAGAAACAGAAAAAGTGAATTTATGATTTAACATTGTTTCTTGTGCTATTATTACTATCACTATTTATTTATCTCTTTGTCTTATTACAATAATTGTATTGATCCACTCAGAGGACTACAGAGTGTTTATGAAGCAGTTCCTTTGTCTGCCATTACAGTGACCAAATACAGTATAATAAAGAAAACATTTCTATCTTACACCATCCATGACCTAAATAGTGCCAAGAGAATGTTGATAACATGTTTCCTTATATATGTAAAATATCCAAACATAATTTCTTTCCTTTCGAGTTACACTTTGCCACATTTGGTTGTTCTGGACAGAGAGTTCACAATGTATTAATTAAATTACACAAGTGAGAGTAGTACATAATATTTGTTTTCAATTTATATATTTAAATAATATCTCAAGTCTAATGTTTCTGTGTATTTGCATCTCATATTGCAGGTATATTTAGCTGTGAGAATTGTCTCTCGCACTTGTGTATGTTTTATTATTAATGGTGCAGTTTGATTGTTGTGGATGTTTGTTTTTAGCATGTTGTATTACATATATGAATAATGAGCCCAATGATGGAATATATTTATATATGTGTGTGTATATGAATGAAAAGAATGTGTTTCTGTCATCAACACTGAAAGAATTAAGTGTTTCAGCTAAGAGACAGTCCAAAAACTAATCAAACCGCTGAAACTATGTCAAATCAAATTTTTATTCCTGTATATGTGAAATAGATCAAAATAATCATTAACCTTATTATTAACAAGTGTAGATTGAATATTTTTTTTTGTTTTGTCAAATTGGTGATTGGATGACTGCTCAAATTGTTCCACATTCATCAATAAGACGGTAAGGACTTTTTGTCCATAATATTGAATACCAAAATGTTTCAAATTATAAGCAAATTTTATGGTAATATTATACTTTAATTACAACACAGTTAACTTTTCACTTAGATTTATTCATATCTCGAGCGCTTTCGTCAATGTTGATATATTGACATTTTCAAGAGAATTTTTTTTTTTTTGTATTTAGTTTTCTTGAAAATGTCAATATATCAACATTGACGAAAGCGCTTGAGATTTGAATAAATCTAAGTGAAAAGTTAACTGTGTTGTAATTAAAGTATAATATCATCATTATGAATTTTCACTCTGTGAATGTACAAACCTTAGAGTTATTAAATTTTATGGTCTTCAATTGTACAACTAAAAAAATAATTGCTCATTCTAAATGCCGTATGTTCAATATAATGACATTATTCCTCTTGTTAGAGATGGTGTGATAGTATTGAAGGTTAAGTAAATTGTGAAGTATTTTGATTAATAGATTATAAAACAACAGAAACTACTTTGTCTGTTTAGAACCCAGTGTGTGTATATGTGTATGGTGTGCAATAAAAAATGTATGATGTACAAATTAACTTTGTGTATGGAATTGTTTTTAAAATTAGGTAAATATAAGTATTTTTAAGTAGGGTAATTTTCAATTGATGTGTAACTTATTCAATGTCAATCTGATTGTTAGTATTATATAATATTATTCTGGTGTACTAGTTATAATGTGGTATAAAAATATTGAACTGATGTAATGTTTAAGGAAGGTGTAATATAATCGATCCTCAGTTTACATATGTATCGTAATTTATAATGCAAAAAGGAACAATACTTTTACAGTCAATTCTGTCGACCAATGGTACTTGGTGGAAGTTCATGTTAAACTATAATAAATAAAACTACAGTATTAGTTCTTCCACAGTGACTTTATTGATCACGAGCCGGCTTTCATGAACTTCGTCATTTTGCCGACATAAAAGCATAGCTTGACTGGTAGTACTAAAAATAAAAATGTTTTATTTATAATAACAATGTTTTTGTATCAATATTTATAATGAATCATTTGCTGTATTGTGTACAGCTATTTAAATTATTAATGATCTGCGCCTAAATGTTTTAAAATATTTTGATAAGTTATTCTGGCTTGTTAGTTGCAGTATATTCAATAATATTTTGTTTGTCAGTTATGTGAAAAAATTTCAATTATATGTATGTTGGAACAGTTTATAATAAATGATGGTTCACCCAGCATTCCGATTATCAAAATATTTCTATTTGCTGTGTACATTCCAGTTTAATTGTTTCTTTTGTTATCCGTACACATTTCTGCTGCAGGTTATTCTATTGTTCCCTTTCATATTTTCTTACACTTTTGATAATAGTATCTGCATAAACTTATAAATATAAAATAATTATTCTTATTGTTTTTTTTTTTAAATATTTCCTGAGGGATTATTGTAGTATGAATACAGTTAGGAGGTGTAAGTATTGGTATTGTGATGGAAATATAATAATATAGCATAATGACAAATCTATGTGAGGGGAGGGACAAATAAAAATTATTATTATTTTGTATGGAAGCGACCCCTGTGCATAGAGTTAACTAAGAGCTATAGCTCTGCGTCTAAGTTATTAATATATTTGATTGCCCGTGGCGACACCCGATGAATCTCCTCTATACCGCCGGCAAACCTACTCAGGGAACAATCCTCCATAATAGTGTTGCATAATTCATGCGAGACCCAAGTAAGATATTTGTAAAATATGTGTGCTTTGCAACATGTAAGTATGTAAATATAATGGGGAACTTACACAAAAAAAAATTCAGTACAGAAAATTAGAAAAATTGTGTTGCTTTTTATATTTTTAAATGTGCATTTTTAAGGTTTTTATCACCATTTGAAAAAGCAATTTTCGCACTTCGTCGCAAAAGGTCCACTCGTGGCGGATCAGTATTTGACGTTATTAGACGCTACAAACAGTACTAAGAGTGAAATGTATGCAAATATAACATAGCGCCTAGTGACGTCACACCGGACTAATTCAATAACAGAAAATATGGATTCTTAAAATGAAAATAATTAATGAAAAGTTTTATTTTATCATTTCTTATTAGGATATTCGTGATCAGTGCATATTTATTAATATGAATTGATAACATTTATTCATATTCTTCACACATGTATGTTCCCCATTGATGAGGATATTTTTTTGTAAAATGGTTGATATAGATATGTAAGTTTTGAGTATTGCCAACAACAACATACAAAAATTTCTTGATGCACTGAAGTCACTACAATAAAGTAGTTATTTAAAATTGTTTCCCCTTCAATGCCGCAAATAAATTACATAACCTACACTGCCAGGCTGCATATAATTTCTAAAAATGCAAATATTCATCTTTTTTTTTATTGCACATTTAAGATAATATAAATTTCACACCGATCGTATGCTGTGTTGATAAAAAAAAAAAAAATTAAGTGAAAATTGAATGTGAAATTTTCACTTTCGGTCACAGTTGTCACAAACATACACAAAACATTTATCACTATTTTTTGTTATTTCTAATACTATCCAAAAATTAAAATAACTTCATTATTTATATAATGTCAGAAATCATCTAATGTATGACACAGAGGCACTTTATATTGCTTACACCTATAATTAGATTGTTTTATTACTTTTGATTGGTACAAACTATACTCATTTTAATGTTTTGCACAATTTATTTTCACTGGATGATTTTGAATTTTTCTACAAAATAAAAGAGTTTTATGAAACACTTTACATAGTTCGATAATCATTTTTTTTTAAATATTCCTACTGAACGCAACAGAAAAGATGCAAATGTAATTAGCACTAATAATTTATTTATGTCACATGTTCATAAGTTTTTTTTTCTACATATTTTGACAAAATTCTTAGAAAAAATGTATTTAGAATAAATAAAATGTTAGCAATGAGTGATATTATAATGTTAGTGTATCACTAATTTTATACATACTGGGACATTCTTGTTATAGCAGCATCTATGAACTGTCGCAGATTATGCACTGGAAAAAATTATCAAGAAAGTTATAACAATTTTATAAAAAACATGACAAATTGTTTTGAAACAATGTGAATAGATGTCAGTTAGTATAGCATTTTATAATTTTTAGCTAACAAGTAATATTCAAATGACTAAGTGCCTAAAAAGATATAGACGAGATATTTTGTCTCTGGCCTGGCACACACCCTCTATGAACAAACTATCTCGTCCAAAATTTTTGCATGGTAGGCCAGAGATAAGCTAAATAGTCTCTGACAACCAAAGGGTTAAGTGTATGTTGATCTTATATAATAAGTCACCATAAATCAGATAGTGGTGAATATCTTTTTAAAGTGAAGATGTTATCTAGCCAACCATGTCTTGCTACTGGTATATTGGAAGGTTTTGTATATTACGTAAACCATATGTATGTACATTGAGCTTTTTATTTTAATATATCTAGATTTAAGTTGATGTAATCAGTATAGTAATAATAAAATATACAAATCTCATTCTGTATGTAAGTCTTGACAAAATCATTCCTCCAATTTCACTGTATCCCAATGATGTATTCAAAAATATTTCTCTTTAATCAGCGTACTCCATTAATCTTTTTTCTTAATATCTTACTAACTGTATTGAGATTTTGAAGAATACCTAATTAAGATTTATAATGATTTTATATTTTTTTGTTCTCTCAATATTGTCCTTACCATAGTTTTAGTCAATCGCTCAGAAATGTGTTTTCATTTATTATTTTTTCATACATTCCTGACAATTGTTTGAGGAAAAATACATTAACTAATTACTGTACCTGCAACTATTTAAATATTAAAGTTGGAGACTTGATTCACATATATAATGTCCAGGTGCGTGCCTCCCATACATGCAAATATGTAGCGCATGCCCTAAAATAAATAAATCTTAAAAATGACATACTATAGTAGTTAGAAATTCATAAATAATCTTAAAATGATATTCCAGACTACTATATTACATAATTTTTAAGATCATACATTTATTGTAGGGCATGCGTTGCACATTTGTATGTATGGAAGGCACGCCGCTGATACTATCACTTTGTAAGTCAATTTACTAAATTAACTGAGTAAGAAATTAAAGAATATAATATAAATCTGGGAACTATAAAAAATATTGTCATTTTTACATTGAGGTGTTTTTCAGATGGCGACATTTGTATCAAAAATTAGTTAGAAATCTTTATCCAATTCTCACCAATTAATACCTAGTGTTGATGAAGTTTTTCGAATGGGGTTTGTTCATATAATATGAATAGCTGATAATTTGAATTTACAAAGGCATTTGATATTTTATAAGTGGCATGTCACAAAAGTTTTTCTGTTGAGTCATAATTTCTTTTATAAACAAATAATTATATATCCAAGTCACTTTGTGTGAAAGGGCTGTACCTGTATGTACATGTGACATTTATACAATATAATTTGTTTTAATATTAAATACATATAATATATGTTGTTCCAACACATATCTACAAATTGCAAGTTTTGTAACATTTATTTTAAAGCCGTTATTAAAATGTATTATTATATTTGTTAGTTACTAAAATTGATTACATTCAACATAATAATATTATGAAAGATACAATAACAAATTTGTATTCCATCAGAAAAATATAATTAGCCATCACAAAAGTATAATTTTTACATTGTAATACTAGATGATTAACAGGTTTCTAGTCATACCGTATGTTGTTTCTTGTTCATAAACATCCAGCAATTTATTATTTTGTAATAAATAAATACTATTTCAGTTAAATTTAAATTTTTACTTTATGAACCCTCATAGTTCCATAACTCTTTAGTATAAAAGAATATGCCATCTCTTATGATGTCTGGTAAAGTTGATATTTTAAGACCTCCTTTTTTCCAGCTTTCAGTATCAATAATGATTATTTTTACTCTTGAAGGTAAACTAAAATAAAATTAAATACATTGCTATAGGTTTATTGAGTTCTACACTGAAAGTCGGTTATGATAATTTGGTCAAAGTTCTTTTATTTGACAATATTAATTATTTATTATGGTATAAATAGTGAAAAATCAACCTATTACAATTATTTATATTCTAATATATATTAGGTACACAAACATAAGAAATTTATGTGTATGATGTGTAAAACCCAATGACTGTGGTGGGTGACTTCTGTTTATTTATTTATTTATTCGTTCTTTATTGTACGTTGATTACAAACACTGTTCATCAAAGTTATTGTTTACTTTAACTTACATGTATCTAGGTATTATTTTTCAGCAACATCCTTGATCATTTTGAGTCATGTCCCATTGATATATAAGTGAGCGGACAAAGGTCAAACAGTTTGTATTAATATATTAAGAGGTGTGTTAATTGTGTAACAGGAGTGAATACTGACAACTCGGTTTTAACTTAAACAAATCACTAACCTTAATATAGCCTCTGCATTAGACATCTTACATAATCAGATAAACAATATTTAAATTAATAATTTATAAGTGCATTAAAAAATAAACCAACTATACTCACACACTTTTGAATGTGTCACAAAGTATTAAAAAAATATTTTATTGCACATTTTTGTAGTTTTATTGCACAAAGGGATACAATCTTGTGGGTGATATCTTTGTAATACAAGAAGTTAGTGATGGTGCAAGTAGTAATTAATTAATAGTAATTAGTCATCACCGTCAACTAATTTAATAATTTTGTGTGTGTTTCTGTGAATATTTGACTTGATTATATAAATTAATTCTACTTGCTCATTGATCATATTCTCTAATTGTTTTAACTTTGCTTGCAGTGGTTGCAGCTGTTCATCTGTCAATCTGGAAATAAAAATATATCATCGGTGACATATTGGAATCAATGCTGGATTTTAAGAGCTTCTATTCTCATATTTGGAATAATGTAAAATGAGCTGAAGCTCTTGAAAGTCAGCTGCTCACAAATACAATGAAAACATGATGAAATTTCTAAATATTTAATTTCTTATTATAATGAACTTCCACCAAAAATCGTCAGTGTGTAAGTCTAAGTTTATGAAATTAACCGTTTGAGTGCCAATCGTCGATTTTTGTCGATCGCGACAATCTGAGTTCAAACTGCATGCGCGCCGTTAGTGTCATTCTACCATTCGTGAATATTATTTTAATTCATGCATAATTGAATTTTTTTGAACTTTGAGTGACGCAAAGGTAACAACTGTCATGTCACTCATTAATACTTATATATATTATAAAATAAAATAAATAAATAAAATAATAGTTGGAAAAACATAACTTAATTAGATTTTTTAAATTTTTGTTTCGTTTTTCGAAAATTATATGATTATTATTTCTCCCCAAAGCACGAGCTATGCTCAATTTTGGGGAGTAATTGTATTAGAAAAATAAATGTATTGTGTTTTTTGTTCGATTATTGTAAAATGATATTGTGTTTAATAAACTATTATTATTATTATTATTATTATTATGTCACGAAGTGAGTCTTCAGAAATGTCTGATAGCGGAAGTGACGATTTTGATAACTAATTACTCTAGAAGTTCTATTGAGAGTGGTACAAACGATAACATAGTGGGCCGGGCTGCAGAGATCATCAACAATTTGCGCATATTTTAAGAAGGGTATTCACGCAGGTTGTGCGGGAAAACATAATATGTAGCTGATTTTTTTTCCGTTTTTCATTTATCTTTATGTTTTTCACAATAAAATAAAGTGTTTATTCTTATAATCTAGTTTTATTTAGATTATTTTAATATTCCTCTATAAAACACCGAAAAAATCAACAACATCGATAGAATTTTTGTGAAGTTAAGAGTATTTTTTGGAAACGTCACTGTTTTTATAAAATACACATATTTTCGATGGCATTTTTGAAGCAGTACACATGAATTTTTTGGCACCCAAATGGTTAAAGTATTGACTATGCTCAACTTCATGTCAAGAAGTTGAAATCAACTAAATGTTAGTAATAATATGACTCAAATCTACAATGATTAGTATTTACAAATACTACGATAACAACACAAGCATTGGTAGTGGTGAAGGAATATAATTATTTCATTATTGATTTACTTTCACAGTGTTGTTTTATGATTTGGTCATAACATAACTATACTTCATACTTATGTGGGAGGGAAGTGATGGTCGAGACATGAATAATTGAAAAAAAAACTGGAACGTCCTTCAAATGTAATCAATAAAAGCAAATATTGTAATTTCAAGTACACACTTATCTATCTATTGTATATGATAACTGCTTTGGCATTTGAGCTTAATTAATGAAATATGCATATTTTATCATTTTTATAGAATTTATATAAATTATGTAATCTTATTTTAATGAATTTTTATATAGATATTTAATAAATATTTGAGTCTATTCACAAATTCGTATATCCATCATAGACACATTTACCAAACAGGATAACTAATATTTTCTATGCAAACATACATCCATTCAATACTTTCTAGATCATAAAATTGTGTGCAGTTTATTTATTATTCACATTGTCTGAGTAATATTAATAAATATACATGGTGATGATGATATTGTGACAAAGTGAGAGTATTTTTGACTCTAGGTGGTATTTTTTCTTCTAGTAATTACAAACATAGTTTATACTTCCAGAAAATTGATAAATCTTATTTTTTATAGATAGGTACGAGTATGTTATTCTATGCAGCTGACCAAAAAATATATCATTAATAATTTTGATACCAAGATATTATATTATGTATATTGGCCAATATATATTATAATTTTGGTAATTCATAAATAATTTTGGTACTAAAACTAATATTTGGTATTTGGCAATGCAACTGTTACCTTTGCTGTTGTTTGAGCTCCGTGGCAGCTGTGATCCTCGCCTCCCTCCACTGTAGCAACTCCTGTCTCATCACTTCAACATCTTCCTGAATATAATCCATCAGCTTCCCTAGAGGATTGGATGCCCTGGACAACAGTTGCAATCCATTCCTTATGCCTTCAATCTCTTTATAAGCAGCTTCTCTCTCTCTTCTAGTACCATACTCCCACTCAATCTGTACCTTTGCTGTTTCATCATGTGATAATTCTTTTTGGGTTTCTAAAATTTGTTGGACTAAAAACCCATGACCTTTAGATGTAGACTCCGACTTTGCATCTGTATTATCTCCTGAGATGAGATTATCATCTGCTGCAATCTGTATCACTTCCACTCCTCCCTCGTCATCCTAAAATTCAAAAATAACTTACACAATCAACAATAAATCAACCCATAAAAAAATAATTTTACAATATTCATAGCTTCAAATACCTCTTTCAATACAAATATTGTAGTAACATACCTCAGGTTGATTTTCATAATTTTCTACAATCACATGAACTTTTCCAATCACAACTGGCTCTGAAGGTGTTACAATAACATCAACATTTTTTTCTTTAAGTCTTGGAGCACCAGGTCTAGCTGAAGAGGGTCTGACACTTGGAGGCCGCAGATTGGCACTCGGTGGTCTAGCTTGCTTTACACTAGATTCAAACACAGAAGATTTCTTCTCTGATATGTCAATATCATCTTTACTATCAATACTGATGTTATGTGTAGCTCTGAGGGGTTCAGGTCTGTTTTTAGCACTTTTCTTACTCGAAGATATTCTGATACTCCGTGTTTTTGAATCTCCTGATCCTCTATCTGATGCCAAATCATGATTTTCTTGATTGGTTAGTTTATCTCCGTTGGCACTATTTACATTATTTGTAATGGCTGTTTCAACGGTTTTTCTATTTATTTGTTCTTCATTACTATTTTCAATTTGATCTGTATTTGGTTTTCCATTTACTTTTGTGAGTCCACTTATTTGTCTAGATAATCGACTCTGAGGACGAGGAACTGTATTATTTTTTATTGGTTCTTCTTGATTGTGTTCATCTGTAATAATTTTGTTTGGAGGTTCACTTTTCTCAACTTTATTTTGTGGGACCTCATTGGGTTCTGTTTTCACAACCTCTGGTTCTATTGAATTCAAATCATCTGAATCAAGTATATCTGTAAGTTCAACTTTTTTACCATAGCTCTCTGGTGGTAGAATGTCTTGACTATCATTACTTATTTGATTTATCAATTTATTACTACTTCTATTCGCTGCTGGCTTCTCAACGCTTTTACTTGCTTTTAATTTCGTTGTAGATTTTTCTTTAACTTTAGGTTTTTTCGTAACATCGGATTTATTACTTTTCACAGATGCTTTGTCACTGTCGCTTGCAGTATCTAATTTTCCTTTATCTTTTGATATTTTACCATCATTAGATTTTACTTTCACTTTATTTAGAGAGCTATTTTTCACTTTGTTTTCTGCACGTTTCTTGTTCCCTTCACTTTTTATATCTTTGGGACTTGTTTCTTTAATTTTTCCATTTGATATAGCTTTATTTGTTTTCTTAACACTTTTCGTAGACACAACATTATCCGCTATATTTTTACTTTTGTTGTTTTGTCTTAATGCCACCCCAAGCTGTTGTAACAATTCATTGGTTTTTTCTGGTTCTAATCCCGCAATTATTTTTGAAGACTTAACTGCCAATGACGAGTCTGTTACAATATCTAAAAATGATGGCACAAATAAGCATTAATGAATAAATTAATATATTTCATAAAGAGAGGTGAATACTGTTTCTTTTTATTATTATCTATATTTAATGTACTTACTGACAACATCAATAACTTTATTTAGAAATGCTATTTTTGATTCTCGATCTTTCACATTATCGGACACAAGTTCTTCCTCAGTAAAGAGTCCATCAAAGAATCCAGTAGATTTTTGAACCTAAACAAAAGCAAGAAGTTACTACTTTGATATACAATAGCTCTTGTTGTTCCTAAAGTAAGTCAATGCTTTATCAATATTGTCGAAATAAATACTACCATTAACACAAGTCTAATAAAATAAACGACAGTTCTCTGAAAAAAAATATACAATTGGCACTAATTGCTCTTCAAGTCCGATAAAAGATAAGAAACTTACAGCTGTAATTATATCGTGTAAAAATCTGAAAGGAGGTTTCTTTAGTAGCTTATCGGAGAGTGCTGGTTTTTTAACAAATTCCCCTAAGCTTTCTTGAGTAAATTTTATAACTTCAGGACTTATATCGACAGACATTTCAACATTGAATTAATTTAAAACACTTCCAATGTGTAACTTTTGAAACGGAGTCACTGAGATGTCACTGTCAATGTTTACATTTTGGTTTCCATAACAACAGTAAGTAAATAGACACGGTTATGATAAGCTAGAAAACAGCTGTTAAAATTTTCATGATTTTGATTATTGTAGCGGAATAACAAAACAAATAATACCGAAATTATGAAACATAACTCTTTCACAACTGGAACATGAAAAAATAATAAATTGGCTTATTATTATTCGACACTTGATGTACCTACCTACTTCACTTAGTGCTGTTTTGTGGAATTCCATATGTATTATTAATAAAATAAAAGAAACTTTGTATTTTCCACTAATTTAATGATACCCAAAAACTACGAAACATTGTTGCCAATGCCTCAAAAACTACCAAAAAAGTAGAAAACTACCAAATCTGGTCACGCTGAAGACTCGAGAACATAAGCTAATTTTGAAGAAAAAGTGTTCCTTCATTTACACCGTTAAAAAAAAACAACTATGAAAGTCATTTTAGCATTTAATTTCATAATAATAAGCTTGCTGTATTTTATTAATATTTATTCAAATATATTTACCGTTTTACAAATATTATATTTAATATTAAATAACCTTCACACTTCGCCTCGTACAAATTTTGTATTAAGTTGTAATAATACCTACATAATATGAAATAAATTAATATGTCACTCAAGTAATATATTAAACACTAAGATAATTAAAACTTAAAAAACGGGTTATTTTTTTACGAATCTAACCATTTTGTATTAAAAGACAGTTCTTTTTGTGAACTGGGGTATTTATTTATTTTTTACGGCATTTGTATGCGGAAGATGAAAAATATTTATAAGGACGCATAATGTTTGTAATGTCTAAAGTAGCATTTACTCACACATTTTAAAGGTACATAGAATTGAGTAAGAATAGGGTGTCTCAGATGTGAACATTTTGTAAATGAATGGTCTATAATCCATATTTATATAATAATAATATGTCTATAGCTTTATCCATCTGCATGTAGTGCTGGCTTTTCACAAAATTTTCATTTTGAAGCATAACCGTACAATCCAGTGTTGCTATAGTGATAATTTTTTTTTTCTTGTTTTGCCATTTTAACCACATATATGTAGACTAGTTGATATTGGCGTTGTAATCGCAATTTCATTGTAGCTCAAAATTGTATTAATTAGTTCAATCATTTTCCACATAACATACGATTGAAATTTTTTTTTTTTGTTGCTGTCAGTCTGTGTCACTGTGTTTTAATATCTGTCAAAATCGAAGAATTCTGTGTTTGCCGTGTTGCATTTTGCATTTTACGTGTATGAATTATTTTTACAAAGCGTTGGGAGCAATTTTGTGTATATTTGACTCATGTTGTTATCCTTTGTATGTTCTGTGATATGAGTATTAATTTGCTATAACCATTAAACGTCACACATAGCAAAAATAATACTGTTTCTGTACTGTATCTGTACTTAGTCCACGAGGTGAGTCAATATTGTTTTTATTTTTTGATAAGTTCGTATGTTATTCCAAACTTAAGTGTCAAATACACAAATGATTATTTTAATATTTATCTCACACTTGTAAAATTTAAGAATCAATATACTCGCAAGATTGTATTGAACTGAAATGTCTGACTATATTTCCATACAGTTCCCACAGTTCCCAGATTTACACATACAACATTATTGTTGAGTTGCATGTTGCTCTTGGAGCTTAATCGTAATCTACGGACGAGGGTGTCTTCCATAGCATGAAATTAAAATGCACATAATATATGATAAAAATCTTTATTTGATAAATATAGTACAGGTGTTTATGTACATAATACACATTTTTTTTATATTGTTCATTCTGCAGTCATTCATGAATACATTCACAGTAAGACTAAGCATGTATATGTAGGAGAATTTGAGTTTACAGTATCATAAAATTTACGTAACCTAATTGAACTTTACAACTTGTACTAACTAAAGTAGAAGAAGTAAAAAATGAAGACATTGACGCATTTACAAGGTTGTACTCATTGGACGCATGGTGCCAATTAAGGTTGTATTGCGCCTTCATGTCAAATAATCAGGCCCGAATCGGATCATCATGATACATATTACTACTTTGGTCACATTTTGTAAATCTTCATTGCATATTCAACACGAGGTATTTTCAATTTTTTTTTATTTGGACATACTATTTAACCACTTAGCTGCTAGATTTTATGCATAAGTGACATCCACCCTGTGCTTAATTAATTTCCACGAAACTAAAAGTTGATGTAAATTCACTAATTATTGTAATTATTAGTTTTTTTCTTACCACAGCTTATAACAATCATTAATAGTAATTTGTAGCATCAAAAAATACACTGACATCAACTAAGTTTATAAATAATGAACAAACAGGAAATTTCACGTTTTACCTTTGTTTTCATACTAAAGTACCAATATGGCGGCCGATTCGCGCGGGAAGTAATCGACAAACATATCAATACTGACTTACACATTGTATGTATGTTGCAGGGATGTTGCGGATGTCAATTTTTACACATCCGCGGATGTGAATGCGGATGCGGATTTTTGAAGGCTCACATCCACGGATGCGGATGCTTAAGATGTTATAGAAAAAAAGTAGGAACTATAATATAGTCAAATATGTGACGAAATTATTGCTACAATAATATTATGGATTTTTTGGTGATATATATTTTTTTTTGTTATCTGCAAAAATAAAATAAAACCGGCAAAAATAAAAACGCGTCGGATCTTGTCACCAATTTTTTCGATCCTATTGGTTAATGTCAAGTACCTACGACCGGCACGCGCCATTCGCCGGCCCCGCTCCATTTCTTTCTTGTCGCAAATTGTCTTACATCCACATCCGCATCGATTATTGCGGATGCGGATGCAGATGTCCAAATACATGCGGAAGCTCCGCATTTGCGGATGCGGATGCGAATATTTGCAACATCCCTGGTATGTTGTGTAAGAGGTGTTAATTTATCAAAGAAAAAGTTAAACTTATATGTGTTCTTTTTATTTTCTATGGTGTTTGTCATAGAAACGATTATTTTAACCATAAAGTATGATTACATGCATACATGTAATCCGCACGATGCGCAAAATTTTGACATTACATGCATGCATGTAATCCGCAGCTAAGTGATTAAAAACTGTGCATTTAAATTGTTGTTTTGGACTTTTTATTGGCATGTGATATTATTCTTAAAATATTAAATTTTAATATTTGATACTAGGAATCACTTTATAAAATGGTTATACTTCCATTATGAGCAGTTTATTCTAGAAATGTCAAAAACATTTATAAATTTACATACCCCATTTTGAATATGCAATGACGAAATACTGCCTTTAGATAGGTATCTCAAGACTATTAACTAATTCAGCGTAATATTTTTTTACACAAAATTACACTGAATATAACTTTATAAAAATGTATTTATGTGAATATAAAATTGTATTATTGCCGTGTCAGGGTATTGGACAGTAATTCCTGTTGGATTATGACTAATTAAAACTATAGTTGCACTACATATTCTAGGAAAACGGAGGATCCAAATTAACTAAACAAACATTCTTAATCTTTCGTTGGCTCAAACTACCTGTAGACAATAAAGTTTATTATTTTGAGAATCCATTTATAATTTTTTACATTTAGAAGCTGATGTGAAAAGTGAATCATGAAGTACGCAGCGAAGGAGTATGGAGCCTTCCGGGGTATCTGGCATAGACAGAGAGAGATGGGTTTCAAGCCCCCCATCGGGGCTGGAGATGCATTCATTAAGAACTTGTACACTGCTATGAGTCCTTGTGCCCAGTGGGATCCAATGGATGACAAGACAGAAAATCATGGAGGGGTGTTTAATTTAGAATTTTCTCCAGAGGGGTAAGTGTGTGATGTATTTAACAAACATAATGATGATATTTTATATAATCCAGAACATGTTCCATATAACAATATTATATAATCTAGTATTCTATTCAAGACAAGGTTATGTTCTATTATTTATTTATTTTACAAAATTCACGGCATAAGCCTATTACATGTCTAAATATTATACATAATTATATACACAATTTACAAGTTTAACAGTGACAAAATTACATTAAAATCAAGAAAAACAAACGACCAAACAGCAAACAGAGAACCAAATTTTGTATGCTACACGCAATGTGAGACAATATAAATTAATTATACATATATAAATACATACATACACAGACACACAAATACACATGCAGACATTAAATAATATAAAATGGAAGAAATTAATTTAGGAATATAAAATAATAATAATTAAATATCAAAAAAATTAAATACATAGATTAAAACAAAGGAATTAAATTTAAGAATTATTATAATAATAACAATGAAAATAATAATAAGATATTAGAAAGAATTGAAAATGTAGGAATTAAATATTACGAAAATAATAATAATGATAGCAATTAATAATGATAATGATAAAAATATAATATATTATAAGAAATATGTCAGTCTAGCAGATGTCGAATTTGTAAAAAAAATAATAGATAAGTATACCTACAAAACAATAGTCAAAAAAATAAAAAGTCACGGCTGCCCAATGTCATTCAACATTACTGAAGAAATGTATTACGTCAGATTTAAATTTGAGAAAATTGTTGGCAAATATATCGGTGCAGTCTCTCACCATATTCCCCAGTCTGTGTAATCTAGGTAATGGAGAATGGTAGACATAATTGGTACGAGCATTGTGCTCATGGAACATTACACTTTGCCTGGTTGTTCTGGTGGGAATATTGAAATGTATGAGATTTAATAATTGTGGAGAGTCGATTGAGCCATTTAACAACCTATGAAGAAAAGAAAGATCAAAAACCTTCCTTCGATCCTCCAGGCATGCCAATTTCAGCTCTATCATTAGATTTAGATAATCTATTCTGTCGACTGGAATCCCTAATTTATAATTGATCAGTCTTAAAAACTTTCTCTGTACCCTCTCTATACAGTTAACATGAATACTGTAGTTGGGAGACCAAATCACAGAATTGTACTCAAGTATTGGTCTGACAAGGGATACAAATAACAGTCTATAAGAATCAATTTTCCGAAGGTCAGCTGCCAGTCTACATATGAACCCCAAGATCTTCATAGCCCTGCCAACAATTTCCTCGATATATAAATTAAAAGTCAGATTCTCAGAGAAGGTAACTCCCAGATCTTTCAAATCAGATACACAGAGAAGAACAACATTATTAATTGAATAATCATAGATAATCTGGGATCTTGTTCTATGAAATCTGATGACCTGACATTTTGCTACATTCAAATTAAGTTGATTTAAATTACACCAGTTGTTTAATAGTTCTAAGTTATTCTGAAGTGATATACAGTCATTAATATTTTCAATAGATTTAAACAATTTCAAGTCATCAGCAAACAAAAGAATCTCAACATCTCTGAAGATCTCAACTATGTCATTAACAAACAAATTAAATAATATCGGTCCCAAGTGCGATCCTTGCGGTACTCCGCTAAAAGTATATATTTGATCGGAAGTACAATTCCCAATTTTAACCCTTAAGAGTTTGTTTTGTCAGGTAGCTCTCCAACCAACGATGTAAAATGCAGCCGATTCCATACCCACGTAACTTTCGAAGTAATATATCGTGTGATACTTTGTCAAATGCCTTCGAGAAGTCAGTGTATACGGAATCGACCTGGCCCTTCTTGGATATTCTTGATATATGGCAAGATTAGTGAGTGTTGATTTCTTTGGGACAAAACCATATTGGGATTCTGTAATAACCTCATTTATAGGTAGAGTTGGCCGTTATAACTAATAACTCATTTTTAAACTCATTATTTCAAAATAACTAAACTAACAGTTTTTTGTCAATAACATAAATGTTATTTTCGACGACTGCGTTATTCAACTGTTATAACAAGGTTATCGTTATTCAGTTATTGTCGACGACGGCGTTATTCAACTGTTATAACAAAGTTATCGTTATTCCGTTTTGTCGACGACTATAGTTATTTCGTTTTCGTTTAGTTATATTATAACGTACCACATTGTTACGACTTTGTTATTGTCGTCGTTCAATAACGTTTCAATAACATAGCACGTTATTGAACGACGACAGTTTTTTCATATGGTTTAATAACTTCGGATGTTATTAAACGATGGCAGTTATTTTGTTTTTATTTTGAACTATTTAATTGTGTTTATTTGAACTATTTTGAACTAACTATTTGAATTTTTTGGAGGAACACAATCATTTCGTTTAAACGTAGTCATTCGTTTATTTAGAGGTAGCTGGTAGGTACAAGTTTTCTAATGACATTAATATTATAATCAAAGAATAATTTTGAATATAATATTTGTTTGATTTTAAACTGGTGATATATTATTTCGGAATGAATTTTTTTTTTTATTTAATTATTTATTCATCTTGCACATCATGAATAAAATATAATTTTTATGCGTATTTTATGTGTCAAAAATTCTTTGCATTGGTAGGCAAATGTATTTCCATTTGATACGATAATAATAATATTCGAATTCTTTAAATTTTTTTTTTTTACAATTTGATCGTTATTAAATAACATTTTTTAATAACTGTTATTTACAAATACCGATAACTGGTTGAACGTTATTTTCAAATAACAGTTATTCCCACCTCTATTTATAGGTTGTCTTATCTTTTTAACAACTATAGATTCAAACAGTTTTGGTATTGCGGACAGAATACATATTGGCCTGTAATTGGTTACCTACCTGATTGTTTTCACCTTTTTTATGGATTGGTGTTATGAAACTTGTTTTCCAAGAATCGGGATGCATGATTCACAACATGTTATGATTTCAAAATACTTCAAATAAACACATATCTAATAAATTGTCTAGGTTATTATTCTGTCTTTCAATTTTGTCTATCTTTTTTGATTGATCTTATCTATTTATTCTGTAAATTATGCACAATGTTTGCTTAGTCATAGACCAGCCGAAATAGATGATAGAGGACCATAAAATACACCGAAATAAACCACCATACGTGTGGCATACATGTGTTGATGATACTTAAGAAGATATGTGTGTTTTCAATCCTAACAAATTTATACAGACAAAGAAGTTAAAACAAAGTACACATGACTTGGTACCTACTTAAAAGTAAAAAATATATTGTTTTGTTTATGTCTTTTCAATATCATCATTTCAGTTCTTTATTGGTTGCTGCTTGTGAAAAGAAGTCCATCCTCCTTCTGGATCCCTTGACACATAAAAAGGTGCACATTGTGAAAGATGCTCATACTGACTGTGTTAACTGTGTCAAGTAAGTAATAGACAGTACCCTTATTGCTAGTTCACGCCAAAATATTCCACTTTCAATTTACTTCAAAAAGAGTGAGATAACTACTAATCATCATAAACGTGGACCCTTTTTAAAAAAGTATATATTTTCCCACCAATTAACATATAAAGATGAATCTGGATTTGGAATAAACCCAAATACATCCCAGACATCCTCACAGTAAGAAATACTCTTGTGTCGTGAAGGTGGAGTAAGTTAGCTGCGAGTGGAATTAATGATATTATTAAAATAATATTATATTTATTATGATTGTTCCACACCTCAACATTAAAAACATGTAATTTACAATTTAAAACATAAATGTAAATATTTGTGGACGTCCGATATCATAGATTATGTATAAAAATATTGTTGAAATTAATATAAAAGAAATATGTCATTTTATTTACTAAAAATAAACCCACTCTTCAATGGTGGCGTACAGACAGCTGGATAGAACGTCAGTCATCAAACAAAAATCTTAAATCTTTCAGCAACAATTCGGAGCATTCTCTGTAGAAATATTCGAATGAACGCCTTCGTTAGGTCTCATGGATGGGTAACGAAGGCATTCATTCGAATATTTAATCAGAGAATGCTCCAAATTGTCAGCGAAAGATTTAAGATTTTTGCTTGATGATTGACGTTTGCATCCAGCTGTCTGAACGCCGCAGATGTCAAATCGTGACTGATATATTTCTTACTTTATTTAAAATTTTGTTATGTCATACTCAAATAAAAATCAAATGTGTTTTGTTATGTCAAATAGAAAAAAAAATATTTAACAATAGTGCCTACACACTTACATCTATTATTAATATTGTTTAATAAGTTTGAAGAAACAGTTGTTTAATTTCCAATCCTACCAAACAGATACATTTCAATTGAATTATAAATTAATTGCATCAAATTAAGTGAATACTGATACTGATATGACCTCACTCTGTAAACCTGTTTGTTAACTCATTGAATAAATGACTGAAAGATGTTTAAAAGAAGAGATTTCTATCTCCTGAAGCCAATCCTGATGCCAAGTAATAACTTAATTGCTTGCTTGTTTTTAGGTTTTTAGATTCACGGATGTTTGCAACATGTTCAGATGATACCACAATTGCTTTATGGGACATTAGAAGATTAAATCAGCGCATTCGAACATTACAAGGACACTCAAATTGGGTCAAAAACATAGAATTTTCCAACAAAGATAATTTGTTAGTGACATCCGGGTTGGATGGGAGCATTTATACATGGGATATAAATTGCTACACAGAAACTAGTTTTGTATATCAGCGAGTATTCCATGCAGCTGGACTGATGAGATGTAGGATATCTCCTGATGCCAATCAACTGGTGATGTGCACCACGGGTGGATTGCTAATCATTATACACAACTTAGATTTATCTACATTAGCACAAGACTTACAGGGCTTCAAGGTTTCTACATACACATATTCATACTCAATTTAAGGCTATCAAGTTCAATACTCTGCACATTGTATAATTGGTCAAGTGACGTTTTCAGGCCAACTGTTCTCATTATTTGAATCTAAATGAGTCTCTCATTATATCTTACTTATTGTATACCCACTTATATAATATCTTGTTTTGATAGTTGTGTCATTTTCTATTTCATCATTGAGTAATAATAATCAAGAATGACATGACAGTTATAACCTTTGCATCATTTATAGTTTATATAATCTTTTGAAGAAATTTATGAACATAATTTAATTATAATGGTCGCCTGTAAGGCAAAGTTATTTTGTCACTCTGTCCTCTCTGTTACATGAGAGGGTATATGGTTATATAAGTTTTATTAAGTGTAAATGTACTATAAGTATCATTACAATAAATAATTATAATTGTTGTTGTTGTATTTCAGCCCAACATGTATAGACTGATGCAAGTTAGCGGCCAACAGTTGCCAATAGCGTGTAATTACAATTACTTATTTAACAGACGACGAAAACACAATCGAGTTGAATTTATTTGTGACTTTCCAGAAGGAAATGATGCAGAAGTTGTTAGCTCATTGCAGGTGAGTGACTCACATATGTGATATGCCAACAATAGGCAATCTGCTGTATTTACACATGATATAATATTTAAATATCTATGTGCTAGTGGAAATACAGCAGTATTTTACAGATAACATCATATTAGTTACTCCATATGGTTTATTTATTCATTTTGCACATATTATTTAACAGTGTTAAAACAATGTAAAACACTAAGACAATATGCAGTGGCAACATTATCACTATGTAGTGATTTCTTTTATCTAATTCCATTATATGACACGTACCCCATTTAAGCTAATATACCTATATATCAGTGGCGTGGCTTCCATACAAGCCCAAAAGCCAGGTTTTTTCTAGGTTAGGTTTAAAAGCTTTAAAAAAATGTTTAAGTACATATCAGCAATCTTAAATCTCATGCGCTGCCTTGATCAAACATGCAGCACTTAATACAACACAAGGGATCCGCTCATGGTGCAAAATAACACACAACGACAAACAATCTTAGTGTGACCTTAAGTTATAGTGAGTGGTGAATTTTTTTTTTTTTTTTACAATTCACACAGACCGAGCTAGTGAAAAAGGTCATTCTTCATTTTGCCCTGGCCGGGAATCGAACCCGGGACCTCGTGACTCAAAGGCAAGTGCGTTAGCCTCCGCGCCACACCGGTCGTCTGTGGTCTTTGATGAATGTCGCATCAAAGCGAATCACCGGCATTTTGCTCAGCCATCCTGAATGCATGATGCATTCACCGAATAATCACTTGATTCATACATTATATAAGTTTATATTGAGGGTGTACTTTCACAGTATAAAAACTGTGGATACACCACTGTAAAATATAGTCAATAATACAAATTTTAAAATATTCATAGTACAAATTATAAAAGATAACAATTTTTTTCTGTAAAATTGTTAAAAAAAAACTGTTGAGTATGTTGAACAGCAAAAAAGAGATAAGATTTTTACAATACGGTCTTTTTTTCGTTTCTCGTAATGTTTACAAAACCATCAAATCAATCAAAAATATATTTTGTTTTATCGTTTACTTGGAATGTACAGTTAAATGAAAGTATATCAATTATTTAAAACATGATATTTTATACAGATTCACCCACATGGATGGTGTGCTTTGAGCAGGAATATAAGCCATGATGATAGATCTGAGGTGAGTATTAATTTGTATAAATATTTTTTTGTCATGTTTCATTACATTCTGTTTTTTAGGAGGCAACTGTAGACATGTTGCTTTACATGGAATCAGTTTCTCACTGAGCAATCTTTGTGTATCTGAGTGCAGAATGTGGAGCTCAAAAATTTCATTTATCTTTCCAGTTTATTTTCATATTTTTTTTAAATATATTTATATAGTAACCAATATATTTGTATCATGAACACGAGAAGGTTATCACTGTAATTCCAACCCTTGATCAAATTTACAATACTGTTTGTTGCTGAGAGCACCAATGTATTCAAGAATGGGCTTGACAGTATACAGTGACATCCAAGTGTGTGGATATCAGCTTTAAGCTGCCTGCTTGATGGCAATCAATAATAATTTAATGAATTTACAATATCCAAGCTAATTTAAAATTTAAAAATATTCAAAATAATTCAAGGGCGGGGATGGATATGTGTTAGTGAGTGATGAATTTAGAAATATTTTCAAGATTTGTTTAAATGCGATGGTGCGAATGTGTATGATAGTATAGAAAACATCGTGAATGAAAATAATGAGATATGCTTGACTGAGATTGCGAATGCGTTGCAGAAAGCGAAGTGCGGTAAAGCTGTAGGGTGTGATTGTGTTTCAGTTGAATTCATCAAATCTGGTGGACCGAGGACTCTCGCATGATGCCTGGAGCTTTTCAACAGTTGTTGGAGAGTGGGCGTTACTCCAAAGGCCAAGACTGGAGGAAGGCCATCATCTGCCTCCTACACAAGGGAAAAGGCTCTCAACTTGAATGCGGGAGTTATAGGTTTATTAGATTGTTGAGTTCTTTAGGGAAACTGTATGGTAGAATTCTGATTGAGAGAGTTCAAAAGTTTACTGAGTACAAGGTATGCAATGCTCAAGGAGATTTTTTGTATGACATAAGATGCACCAATCTAATATTCTCCTTATGAATTGTCATTGAGTAGTTTCTGGGTAAACACCAGAAGCTTTTCTGTGGGTTCGTGGATTAAGAAAAAGCATATGATCGGGTGGACCAGGAAAAGATTGTGTAGCACGTTGTCGGAGTATGGAAATGCGATTGCTGAGGAGAATAGTTGGTAAAATTTTACGTAATAGAAGGTAATAGAAAAGGATTGAGGATATTAGAGGAATGAGCGGATCCAAGAGGACTGTTGTGGAGAGAATGCCTATGAATAAGTTACAATGGTTTGGACATGTGGAATAAATGGGTGAGGAAAGGATGACAAAGAGGATATACCTATCTGAAAGAGGAGTTGTGAAAAAGTGCAGGTGTTCAAGAATCACATAGCTTGATCACGCGGGTCAAATCTCAAGAACGGGCATGTGTTACGTAAGAGAAATAGATAAAATTATATGAATGTAGAAAAAGCCAAAGAAATATGTAAGGATTGATCTATGGCGTTCAGTTTTCTCTGCATTCCTCACTTGGGATACGGCGTAAGGCTATAAAGGAATTCAATATTCAATTTTAGTGAAAATGTGAAGTATTAAAATGTTATTTGTTTTTTAGTGGACATGTATCCATGATATCCAAGAGGATCCCGACCCTGTTGGAGAAGATGAGGAGGGAGATGATGAGGAAGGGGGAAATCCCTCCAGTGGAGGCCCCTGGCTGCCGCGAGAGCCTCGCGGAGCTATGATGCCTGGCACTGGTGCCAGGTGGGGAGGTGTCTGGGCTCGAGTGACTCGCAGGGATGGTTCCTCTCGAGGAGCACAACCTGTTGCTACATATGATAGGGTTTGTGTTACATTAAATGTTTCAGTATATACAATATTTCAAAATAAATTATGCACCCGGCAAACTTATTACAAGTAAACTAGGATTTTTTTAAACTGGCGAACTAAGTCATAAAATGTGCGAGCAAGAAAGATCGACTACCTGCTCCCGTCACACTCACATCTCTCTGTGAGTGTGACGGGAGCAGGTAGTCGATCTTTCTTGCTCGCACATTTTATGACTTAGTTCGCCAGTTTAAAAAAATCCTAGTATAGTACTAATTTCCTTTATTGATTTTCTTATATAAAATTTAAAATTAAAATATGCTTATTTGAAATCGTCTTCTACTTTTTATTATTGCTTTTAAAAAAAACCTAAATTTACTCTTATGGATATAATCACTCTAAATATAATATTCTCTCTTTTTGGTTTATTTTTTTATAACATATGAATTTGGGTTTGAAATAAAGTGGGTTTAAACAACGCCATAATAAAAGAACTTTGTTTTGAAGTTGCAGTTGGTTGGCAATGGAAGGAATCAATTTCGGTATCTATAATTAAAAATTTGAGATCATAAGGCTATTGACCACCACCACATATTAACAAATGTTTAATGATTTCAGGCCACCTCCACATCCACTGGACAGAATGATGTATGGGAAGCTCTCATCACAGTGAGACAACAAAGAATAAGATTGGACCAGAATAATAGGTGAGTAATAGCAGTCATCTTTTGTCTTCGGAGTGCAATTTTTAGATTAGGGAACAAAAAAGTGGCTTAGAGCTAGATATAGTGGACAAAGAGGGTAATCAAGCCGTTCAAATCATGGATTCTTGCCTTAGCAACCACTGAAGTGTGAGATGGTGGATGCCTTGGTAATGAAAAAATCTGTAAAGAAGGAAGCTGAAGACACACCTTTTTGCTGGAAGTTTCGGATGATAGACGCATAATACAGTGGATGTTATGTTAACTTGTCTAGTAATGATTTGTAGTATGCTTCTGTAATGGTTTTTTTTTATTTGAAGATAATCAAATAAGATAAATCCATGTCTTCATCTTCTTCACCCTCTCCTTTATCCCATTTAATTGGGGTCAGCTCTCCTAGTCTTCGTCCTCTGTTCTCCGGTCCCCTGCGTCCTTTTAACGCAGCTCTGTCTCCTTCAAGTCCCTGGCAATTGTGGATTTCGAGATGGTCACTGGTCTGCCTGGTCTTCTGAGTCCTACTTCTATGTCCATTGTTTCTTATTATTTTTCTTCATTATACAAGATATTGTAGGTTTTAAAAATATCTTGCCATCTTAACCTGTCCGTGAGTGAATAAAGAAAAAATAAAAGTGTATGGCAGAGTGAATTAATTCAACTTTCACTTTTTGAATATTTTTTTATTGCATGTTATAGAAAATGATCCCTAGAATAAATGTTTACGAGGAACCAACTCTCAAAAATTAATAATAACGGAGTTATATAACAAAAACAATTTTGATACGTCATGTCTGCTCCGGTATTGTCAACAATGGGTTCAACATAGGTTATTTATTTTCATTTATTATTAGTAAAAATAGTTATTTTTATTTGTTTTTAACAAAAACTTATGTAGGTACTAAAAACTAATTAAATTGTCCAGACTTAGCACAAAAAGTAAAAAAAAATTCACAAAACACTCCATAAAATAACACCCATAGCGTACGAACGCACGCAGCAAAATGGTTTGCAACCGCGAGTGAAGGCTAGGTATTTCAAGCGGCGGTTATGTGACATTTTTATAGGTGATAAATAAGGTCTAAACACGCCTATTTTTGATTTTTTTCCTTGTGATTGGTAAAATACATCCGACAGATTGGACCAATGATGAAATTGACGAATTTGGCGGGAATACCAAAATATTACTGGATCAAACGCACCGGTGCGTGCGTACTCCAGATCCCATAATATTTCTTGCACGCACCGGTGCGTTGGTACTCCTTTACAGGTTAACATATCCTATCATAAAATAAACAGTCACCATCATTTTTCGAGCTGAAAAAATAGGTTTTGCTTTTTCTGGAGCAAATTCCCCCTTTGCAGTCCACTGTTTTGACAGTATTTTTGTTTTGGGAATATAATGATGTATCCGAGTTTCATCAACAGTACATTTCAGACAAAACTCTTTTTTGTGCTTAAACTACACTAACTGTATTTATATAGAATACATAAAAAAAATCTAGATAAGCGCTGTTTGTGAAAGCTAAGAGAGCCAGTCGAAAGTGTCTCTGTTGTTGAAATAGTGATGTCATGTTCACAGGGGTTTGTCTACCCGTGGTTTCAACATGCAGAGGATAACTGGTATCAGTACAGGTATAGCCACTCCTACTGAAGAGAGGAACACTCCTACAAGGGCTTCTGTATGCTTTCCAAGGTGCGCTCCCATTCATATTGTGTTGGTGTGTAGTGTGACATAGTGTAGATAGTATCAGTCATATTGTGTTGGTGTGTAGTGTATAGTGTGACATAGTGTAGATAGTATCAGTCATATTGTGTTGGTGTGTAGTGTATAGTGTGACATAGTGTAGATAGTATCAGTCAGTATGATCTGAATATGTGTCATTTTGTAAGACATTCATATTGTGTTGGTGTGTAATGTATAGTGTGACATAGTGTAGATCAGTGGTTCTTAACCTTTTTGGGGGTACCGAACCCCACCAGATACATAATATGCATTCACCGACCCCTCCTAATTTGAAAAATAAAATTAGATTTTTACAAATTCAAAACTTGGTAATAAACTTGCAACCAGATGTAATATTTGGATTGTTAGAATAAACTGGCAACATTGTTTTTTAAACTTGTGATGGCGGTTTGAAGGAATTATCGGAGTATTTTTTTTCTTTTTCCAACTCGCAAAAATATCTTGCCTTTAAAATGATTTTCACCGAACCCCCAAGACTGACTCACCGAACCCCTGGGGTTCGATCGAACCCAGGTTAAGAACCACTGGTGTAGATAGTATCAGTCATATTGTGTGGGTGTGTGGTGTATAGTGTGACATACTGTAGATAGTATCAGTCAATATGATTTGAATATGTGTCATCTCATTTGATAAATAAATCTTGTAAGACATTTGTTCAACTAGTATCATGCTATAACTGCTTCATGTCGTGAGATAGTTGGAAGAGATCGAACCTTTGTGATAAACTCATCCTCTGTGTATTGATTGTATCTCACTTGAATTTATATCTTCTATGTAATTGTAATCAATGTAAAGAATGAATAAATAAAAAAATAATAAATGAGATTAGGATACAGGTATATAGGTTAACTTTCTCATTTGACATTTTTTTTATCTTTTCAGAATTAGTCCTTCAACATCTGGTAGTACACAGCCAATGCAGAATATGGATGATAATCCTCCAGACCCTGAACCTGAGCCAGTCACAAGCAAACAAAATGTAATACACATGAATAAACCAAGGTTATTGTATTATGTGCAGGAACCCAATCTAGGAAAGGGATTTATCAAAGTAACATACATTTATTTTTTACTCTACTATAGTTAGTATTTTATATGTAATTTGTTCATTATCTAAAGTTATATTAATTTTTCCAGGAATTATGTTTCTCAGCAGATGGTAGACTTATATGTTCACCATATGGCTATGGAGTGAGGTTGCTGAGTTTATCAGAGAATTGTTCAGAACTGCCATACTGTCTTCCCCCAGAGGAATCTCCTGGAAGAGTGTCCCCTATGTATTTGACAGATTTGAAGCAGTGTATTAGACATAATGATCTGGTTGTTAGTTCAAAATTCAGCCCAAGGCACTGCATGCTCGTCACAGGATGCCTTGGAGGTAGGATTGTGTGGTACCAACCGCATTCTTAAAAATATTAGCCTGTTGTCCTGGTGTAACCTGGAGTTGCACCGAGAAACAGGATTGGCATTCACTTAATCCACACTATTTATCAATACAGAAAATAAAAGAAAACAATTTGTTCAATCTTTCTCAGTTGTCTACATTCATAACAAGAGGAAAAGGAAAAAGATTTGTGCACACAACGTTCATAGTGTAGTGTAGACGCAGGTTGCCTGTTCTAAATTTATTTTGATTGGTAAGATAGTGTGTCACTTCAACAAGTCCTACAATGCGGGCAATAGTGGTGACTATATCATTGATTAAGATCTGACACACTGGCTTTATGCTAAGTGCAATAATATCTTGTGTATATTTATTTTTAACCATACAAAATGTGTGATATTTAGAGAACCAGTTCCAATGTTGACCCATTTTTTGTAATTACTGGTTAATGA
Organism: Athripsodes cinereus; assembly: GCA_947579605.1. Taxonomy (NCBI): domain Eukaryota; kingdom Metazoa; phylum Arthropoda; class Insecta; order Trichoptera; family Leptoceridae; genus Athripsodes; species Athripsodes cinereus. The sequence continues at coordinate 18,790,322 of OX388321.1, read as the reverse complement.
ATCATCATCCTTACCTTATTGCAGAGATGGTACCTACTGGTACTCAATTATTTCTTTATTTTTATTATCAACATTGCTATACATATGAAATTAAATTATTGGATATTATTTTAATTTTTTATAAATTAAACACTTATATTTAGTAATTCCACAGTGACTTTATTGATCACGAGCCAGCTTTCAAGAGCTTCTGGACTCATCATTAGGCTAACATAAACTCACTTTACATTAGCCTGTAGATGAGAGCGGAAACTCCCGAAAGCTGTCTCATGATCAATAGTCATTGTAGAAGTACTAAATATTAAAGTTTTTTGCTTCTGATAATTTTACAAAAACATCCACCAAGTACCGTCGGTCGACAACATTGACTATATTTGCATGCATACATGTTTTGTTTTCTCATTATCATTGATCCATAAGATCTAGATACACTTAGTATATAATATTATTATCCTGCTACACACAAGATATGTATTGGGTTAGTGAAATTAAAATTCTATTAATTTAATGGATTCTTATGTATTTTAATTTATTATATGTCTCTTCAACCTCTTTATCAAAGAAATAACAGGTAAAATGTTCATGCATACTTAATATCGACTGTGCTTAGGAAAGGCATCAAACCACAATTTTGACAAAAGTGGTTTTATGTTTTAAAATCAATCATTTGTGTCTTGTACACATTCTGGTAAAAGAATTCGATCCCCAAATGTCTAGTTTTTATAGAAAAAGGATTTTTTTAGCTAGGACTTAATTGCAAATATCAAATAGGATAAAGAACTTAAACAGCATTGGTTTCATTATTAACACAACATAATTTTAAGGTGAGGGTAAAAGCATCAAACTGAATAACCCCAAACATGCGACATACATATATCTTTTACATGTTGCTCAAGTCTGTCAGTACAAAGGACTTCTTAGTTTGTTTTAAGGCAAAGCACCCGAATTCGAGTGAATTATATACAACGGACTTAATCAATATTTTTTCCAAATTTTTTTTTGCTTATAACTTGATAATTCCTGAATATTTTCTCTTGAATTTTAAGACATAATATATAAACTACACTACAATAAAATAACAATGACAATAATTTGACATTTTCTTTACCCTACAACATTTTACTAATGTGGTTTGAATCCTTTGTCCTGAGCACAGACAATATATTATTTACATCCCATTTTATAGGTTGTGCAAGAGACTTTGTATATAGCTTTGTAATATATTATAATGAACTTGTTATTAATTTTGTAGCTTGTTATTTTTAATATATTTTTATGAAACAAGTATTTGAATTAGTAATCTTAAAACAGATATTATATAATAATCAGTTGATGGCCAGTTTCCATATTGCAATATTCTTGTAACAAATCCTTTCAACAAATTAAATTTACATAGATAATATATAATCCACATCCTTCACACGGTGTCTTATTGATTTATTTATTTGATTGATTATGAGCAATGAATTAACCATTTTGGTGTACAAATTTCATTAAATTGGAATAATACCAACCAGAGACATTTTATTTATAGTTCTGTAAATATTCCGTTAATATAAATTCAAACTGTTGATGGTTCATGCAGTGACACTTAGAACTAAATGTCACTGAATGAAATAAATACATTTTGAAATTTCATGCTTTCTTAATCAATGTTTACAAAAATGTTTTATGGGTATTAATTTCTTTTGTAATATTTAAGATTCTTAGATCTTCTCGATCGATCGTAACTAGCTCTCAAAATTAGTTACCTACATTAAAAATCACTTAATATGTTCAATATGATCAACCTGATGATTTTTATACTATTTCAAGTCTTGCATATGTAAAATGTTTTGTACTTAAGTCTGCAGTATATTAATTTGTATTAATATTATGTATAATCGCTGTCATATATTTTTATGTACAGGGACAGTATGTGACTGATGGAATAGACGTATTTGTATTGTATTGGTTAATTATTATTGTTCTTCTGTACACATAAGAATGTGGAACAGTATGAATTCCGTGATAGCTTAGGATAATTAATTTATATTATTGTAAATAACTTTTTTATATCTTAACATACATACAATGCAAAGATAATATTATATTACGATGTACTTGAATACAAAAGTGTAAGAAGATGAAATAATTATGTGGGCAAAGTGATTGAAATTGAGTTTGTCTGTCAGCGGGCAGTGTAAATAATTTGAAGTTTATTGAACAAAAGCATGTGGTTTCCTAAGAGCGCCAAATTAAGACTGATGTATATAGAACTCTTAGGCACTCGCTGTAACACATTCCAAATATGTATCTCCCACTCAAATAGTCACCTTAGTTATTAATACATTTTTATTGACTCAACATGAGAATCAGATAGTGTGGACTTAATCATATAAATACAATTGATACATTTATATTTGTGTTGTAAGTACCTTTAGTAATTTTCATCACAATGACACTGAATTAATCGCATTAAATGCAATCGCATTCAATGAATTAATCGCAGCAAGTAGAGAAAGGCATATCCATGCCTTTTATTTTAAGGCAGGTACAACTGAGGAACAAGTTCATAATTATATGCTGAGAAAGCTTCCTGAATGTACATCTATCAAAATTGAGAAGGTCATTACGAAAAGTGAGAACTACGCATCATTTAAAGTTTCAGTTCCTGAAGGTTATTATGAGCACTGGATGAAGCCTGACATGTGGCCTCCGAATATAGCTATAAACCAGTGGTACTTTCGGAGGTCCAGAGGTCAACGGTCAGAACCAAAGGAAACCAACGCCATATAGAATTGATATCTTATATGCTAACGTGAGAGGACTTAATTCTAAGACGGCACTTTTTTCTAACAATGTTCTTGCTCAAAATATGGATTTAATTTTGCTTACTGAAACTTGGTTGAGCTCTTCTGTAAATGATGCCGAACTTTTCGACTCACGATATGTTGTTTTCCGCAAAGATAGAGAATCTCGTGGTGGAGGTGTAGCTTTAGCTGTTAGAACTACAAATTTATGTTATGCAAAGCGTTTAACGTTTATGGAATCTTCAGGAGAAGATTTATGGGTCAAAGTAGTTTTGAAACGTTACTCTTTATTAATTTGTGTGGTTTACTTTCCACCACGATCCTCGGAAGATGCTTACAGTATATTTTATGATAAAATTGAAAATTATGCCAATGTTTTAGGGGAAAAAGATGTATTAATTGTAGGTGACTTCAATTTTCATTCATCTCGCTCTTCTAAGAGTGAAAATTCATATTTTGTAAATAGATTTAAGCTCAATCAATATAATTTTATTTTAAATGATAAACAACGTATGTTGGACATGGTTTACTCTAATGCTCAACCTTCTCGGATTTCTGTCAACAGGCATGACGTGCCTTTAGTGCCTGAGGACCCAGCACACCCTACTTTGATTATTAATTTATGCTTAAATAATTGTCATAACGCAATCCTGAATGATGAAATATCTGCCGATGTTGATAGAAGTCCGAGGTGGAATTTTAATTATAAATGTATGCATTTGTTTAATAACTTTTTGGCTGATGCTTGTTGGTCGGATGTTTTCTCTGCTAAAGATGTAAATACTGCACTTGATCTTTTATATGCAAAATTGTATGATATTTTTGATAATTGTTTTAAAGTAAATAATCAAACTAATCGCGGAAAATATCCAATTTGGTTCAACGGTGCTCTGAAAAGAACGATTGAACGGAAGCATTTAATGCATAAATTATGGAAATCCAATGGCTCACCACAAGCTTATGACAAGTTTAAGGAGCTTCGTTCATTGGTAAAAAAGATGATTAATGATGCTCATAATAAGTTCGTTGATGAAGCAGAAAAAAATATTGCTAATGAACCCAAAAAATTTTGGAATTTCATAAAGAGTAAATCAAAAAGTGATTTTGAACCTTTGAGTTATACATTGAATGATGTTTCTTTTATGGGGGGAGAGAATATAGCGGGTGCCTTCGCGAGTTTCTTCTCTTCTGTGTATCGTGACGATGTTCCAGTTTTAAATGTAGATGACGCGTCATCGTCCTCAGTAGCAAATCAGCACTTAAATATAACAAGTTTTACTCTGTCTGATGTAACTGATGCATTCTCTAGGTTAAAGCCTAAATATGCGGCTGGCCCTGACGAGATACCTCCATTTGTGATCAAGGGTGGTCAATTTTATTTGTGCGAAGTGCTACTATTTATTTTTAATTTATCAATCAGTAGTGGTATATTCCCTGAAAAGTGGAAAACCACAAGAGTTAAACCCATTTATAAAAAAGGTGATAGATCTAACATTGAAAATTATAGACCTGTGGCAATTCTTTCGGCTCCAGCAAAATTATTTGAAATGATGTTACATAAAATAATTTATTTTAATTGTAATTCTTATTTGGTCGACGAACAGCATGGTTTCCGTAAAGGTAAATCGACGACAACTAATCAGTTATGCTTTGTTAGTTATATCAGCCAGAGCTTGGATGATTCACAGCAAGTGGATGTCATTTATACGGATTTTGAAAAAGCCTTTGACAGGGTGGATCACGATGTACTGTTGATGAAATTGGGCACATTTGGTTTTTCAGGTGGATTATTGAAGTGGTTTGCGTCTTATTTTCAGAATCGTAAACAATTTGTGTCATATAATAGAAGTAGATCTTCGGAGTATTTTGCGAAATCTGGTGTACCTCAGGGATCAAATCTGGGACCACTGTTATTTACACTTTTTATAAGTGACATTGGCCAGTTTATTGATCATTCTAAATATTTAATGTTTGCCGATGACCTGAAACTATTCAGATGCATTGCTGATGTTGATGATGCACATTTGCTGCAGAAGGATGTTGATTCGATAATGCAGTGGTCAAATACAAATAAACTGGGTTTTAGTATTAAAAAGTGCAACGCAATGTCGTATACGAGAAATCACAACAAGGTTATTTTCAATTATCATATGGCTGGTAGTATACTACTCAGAATACAGGAGACAAAAGACCTTGGGGTAACATATACTACAGATTTGAATTTTTCTGTACATATCAACAATATAACTGAGAAAGCATTTAGAACATTAGGATTTGTGTTACGAAATTCGAAGTACTTTCAAAATGAATCTACTTTGAGAACATTGTACGATTCCATGGTTAGGAGTATTCTCGAGTCAAATTCAATTGTGTGGAATCCGCACGAAGGCAGATATACTCTAATGCTTGAAAAGGTTCAAAAGAAATTTTTAAGACATCTGTATTACCGAACGTATGGATGTTACCCATTTCTGTATCCTTCATTGTTTGTCGCTGGATGTTTGAGTTATGATACACTTGAGAGGAGAAGAACATTTTTCTTACTAAAACATTTTTTTAAATTGTTGAATGGAATAATTCATAATCCAATGATTTTGACAGAGCTGTCATTTTACGTACCACACTCCTACAATAGATCGCGGGGGCATTTGTTGTTCTATCCTACCCATGGAAGAACGAATTTGGCGATGAATTCTCCGGCCAACAGAGCAATGGTATTTTTTAATTTGTTGGCTCAGAACTGTGACATATTTTCTCTGTCCTACAGAGAGTTCGTTGCCTTAATTGAGGCAACGAGCATTCTGTGGTGATCTTTTGTTTGCTTATTTGTTTTTGTTTTAAATATTATGAATATTGTGTTGCTATGTATAAATTGTATCTCTTTGCACATCGCATTGGCCTAAAGCTGTAATGATGTGCAAAGGAAATTTAAAGAGAATAATAATAATAATAATAATAATAATAAATGAACAGTTTCATAGTTCAATATCTTTCCTGTTTTATGGAATATATTTTACCTCGGCAAAGAGTCCACTAAGTTATACTGTGCAATCACAGCTATTCATTTTATTGATTAACTTGTATAATTATCAACACATTTTATTTAAAATATATTGTGAGGAATTAAAAAAATATGTATATGAAAAAGATTGTCAGTTAAAGTACATATTTATAAATATTGTGAAAGTTACAATAACTGCGCAACATTTATAAGTTTTAGCTAGCTAACTAGGGAAAGTTTAATCCATATTTTTTCACCATTTATTATAAACTTATACTTGTAGGCTTAGTTTGAGTTTTGAGTAGTTTTTTAGCAGGTAGTTAACTATTCCACAATTTCTCATTCACTTTTTAGTATGCTAGAACTACTTAAAACTCTTACTGGACTTTCTGTAGTATTTTACAAGCTAGGTGCATTTTGATTGCCCATTGACAGATAATGCAGAAATCACACGTGTTATAAGGTAATTTGTATATATATTATGTAGCATACTCCTCTGTATATTTGAACACTAAGTGAATTCATCTAAATATTAAACTGCATCAAATTCAATAAACCACTTTGTAAACTACAACTTGGATTGCGTAGAAACCATTGTTATTGATAAATACAATTGTAAATGTATATTTTGTATAATGACTGTGTTCTGTAATAATATTTAATATTCTTGTACTGCCAAACTCTTTCCATCATCTTTTGCTGAGTGACTCCATATTTCACGTCATTGGATTTCTTACCTTTTGTATATCTTTTGTTTGAATAAAATAAACAAATGCAAAATGAAAATATTTGTATTTTACAACTTTATCCAACACAGGACTCTGAATCTGCATCCCTTTGACAAAATGCCCAAATTGGATGAATTTGAAAAAAACGTTGGATAAAACAAGATCTCCAACTTATATTTTTTCAGACCCAAGTTTATTCCGAAGGACCCTTTTTTTCTTGGAAAGTTTTTGTGCCACAGGGCATTTTTTCATAAGAAAATTATATTGTTGCTGATTTTTTGCTCCTTTTGCTAAGAAGTTTGCCGACCCCTGACAAATGTTTTTTTTATATAATTTGACTTAAACACTCCTCACATTAATGAAGAAAGGTCATTAGATGGATTTGATCAAAATAATAAGTTGTAAAACAATTGACTATTTATTGAAGAACATGGGTCTAAATAAAATAGTATAAATGGGACCTGAGAGAAGTTCAAATAGTGAAACATCATCGTCTACATCACTATTGGGATTAAAAAATTTACTCCATCTACACAATGTAATGTAATTATACATTTATACAACAATCCAATATAATAAATACATCTCTGCATCTTCAATATGCACTATAAAAAAATAGTAAATAATTTCAAAGTGTGACTTATTTCACATTGTGCTTACAAATACATAATAATATATCTCACTTATGATGTTCTGCACGATTCTTGATGGTGTTAGCAATGACCACGTTCCTTGAGTTTTACAATTAGAGTATCTACATCTGGAACTACAGAGCCAGCCTGTCTCACTGGGGGGTCCTCCACTGAGAGTATTTTGATACGAGGACTGATATCCACTCCGAGATCCTTGGCTGTGACTTTTTTCAAGGGCTTTTTTTTAGCTTTCTAAAACATATTTTTCATTTATAAAAAAAAACTGAGAAGCCAGCAGACTAACTGCTGCAATAAACACATAATACATCCTCTCCACGCCAATTAATTATTAAGACATTTAGGCTGCTTTTTATAGGATCATCCCATTTATATTCCAAAATATTATTTACTGATGCGCAATAATGACTAAATTAATAATACGTAAAATACTGAGTAGAAAAAAGTTTGCATTTATTTTAACCAATACCATCATAACATCTCCCAATAGTGGGAGTGGGGTATCCATTTAACTAACTACATGTAAACAACAGGCAGGTAGTCATCTCTGGGTAGTTCTTTTCCCTTTATATTAACACTCATTATGGGTGGATTACTATCACAGAGACAACTGTCATAAATACTAATCAATTTGAGATTGATATAAAACCTACCATAATATTGGGAAGAGTGGCATATCTGGGTTCATTAAGCCTCAAATCAGCACTAATAACCGCTGGCATGGGACATTTCACCGTCTCAAGACCTCCATCTATTTCTCTAGTCACTGTCAGGTCGTTGCTGTTCACTTCAATCTATAAACAAAATAATATTGTTAATACTTTTACAGCATGAGTGGCTGGCCCAAAGGAACAAATGTTTTAAGGATCCTCCATTTTGAAATACAGAAAATTGAAAAAAAATCTCTACTTTAATTTTTTTGATATGAATAAAACAATCATCACGTATTACCTATCAATTAATTACAAGCAACATCAGTGTACAATGTATGCAGACATCGTACAAACTATAATCCGGAGGTGCGCTGGTTGATTTCGCTCCATGAGCTAGTATATCTCCATACATTTTTATCACATATATATTGTAAATTATTTGGAGAGCTAAGCGCATCGCTCTCCTTTTTAGGGTACATGCGGGAATAGGATTGCAGAAGCAGAATGAGGAAGTGTCACAATGAATGCACTGAGGAGAATACCAATGTCTAACTATGTGATTGCACATTTAAAGGTCAGACAAAGATATGAAATATCTTACTGGTGGACACTTATCAAATTCAATTAAATAAAATTAAAAGACAAATTGCTATAGGTACTTAATGAATGAAAAAAGGTATTATGTATTTTGCATAATACATCTAAGTAACTTGTTATCAAATCAACCTACCTTAGATGCAAATGTACCCTGGGGCCAGTCCAAGACTGCTGCAGTCATCTGAGCTGTTTGATTAGCATCATCATCAATGGCCTGGCAATTAAACACACACACTTAGTAATTTAATATTAACAATATGTAGTTCAGATAAGCCCTGGTTGCATGGACAAGATGCTGGCACCACATGGCTGTAAGTGGTATGCCAATTTTCTGAACACGCAGATGCGATGCATACTGATAATTTTAATTATAGAAACAACAAAATGACACATATCTACCTGTTTCCCTAATATGATAAGATTAACTTTTTCATCTTGCGCTATCTTAGCCAGTATCTTAGAAACATGTATTGGTTGTAGTGTTTCATATTCTGCCCCGGAGATCTCCACGTGTATCCCTCTATCTACTCCCATAGCCAAGGCGGTCCTCAAAGTTTCCTGAAAGAAGAAAAATCACCAGGAAATTATAAACGCCAACATGGATTATGCTTCACAATTTACCTTTAGAAAGAGGTGCAAAGTATTCCGGAATATTTGCTATTTATCAGAGGAGTGTTGTTATACCAGAAGGATAGGAAAACTTTAAAGTAAAATTGTTTTAAAGCTACAATGCCTTTTGGAGCCCCTGGACACCTCCTTAACTTTCACAATGATAATCAAGTTATGCATAAAACTCTACACACTACAAAGTTAGTCCCCTGACTATTTTACCTGATAACTACAAATGTTAACATCATTTTTAAAAAATTAATAATAAATAATTATCTAACTTTTCATTGATTGTGTCGGTTTGTATTGATTGTATCACTTTACTATAGAATATCATTGTAAAAACTGAGGCTCGACTATTTATCAGGCCTACAACACTAAAGATAAACCTACTAGATCTTGGAAGAAAATACTACAAATAGGAGAGGTTTTCAGACAAATAACAAATTATTTCTCTCAAGCTTTTTACACAAATAATAAACTTCCCAATTTACTAGTTAATTCTAAATAAAAAAATGGGATATTCTCAAGAAAAGCAAAGTGTATGATTTAAATGTGGGGACTGCAACAAAATATGCACAGGTCAGACGTTTGTGAATTTTAAAACTAGAATTGACAAACATCAAATTACAAACAATGACTTTTCTGAATTAATTAAGCATATTATAAAAAATGAACTCTTTTTTTAGCAAAGGCAGTTCAAAATTATTACTGACACAAATATAACGACCAACTTTGACCACTGTAAATAATAGAAATTAATAAAAATAACAACTCGACTAAATCAGCATAATATACAAACAACCATCGCAGAAAAAATACGTAAATATACAGAACTAGCAGGAGAAATAAAAAATATTTGGCATTCTAGGTCCGTCTGGAACTTCATGCCAGACATCTCAATGATCTCAACCAATCTCATGTTGACAAATATGCTTCAAACAGGTGGTCGACCATTGGGGAATTGTATGGGGAAACAGAAGGTTTTATATTGGCTATTAAAGATTAACTAACAGGAGAAATAAAAAATATTTGGCATTCTAGGTCCATTTATATAATACCTTTAGTCATGTCAGCTACAAGGTTAACTCTTTAATAAACAATTTACTAAAATTAGATTCACCAGTGAATTTATACATAAAAATTCAAAAACCTATTATAATACTTGCAATATTGTAAGAAACTTTTTGAACACAGATATCTCAGGCACAATGCTGGCATTTTGAACCCGCGTTTTGAGCCTAATCCTTTGGTATCCTGTATATCTGGATAGGTTATTTTTCCTGGTATTAGGCTGTTAACTTTTTGTGTGATCATGACTGATCATATGAAGACTTATCTGGTAATGCTGAGAAGTGTGGATGGTAATTCTGCCGCCGCGTAAAAAAAAACATATCTACTTATTTATTAAATGTTCTTATCTAATAACATGTATAAAGAGGTATATTATAATAATATATTATGTACAGTTTCTCTACATTACATAACAATATTATTTATGTACCTAAGTAATAAGATAATGATATAGGTATATTTTTTGAGAGACATATTTAGTGTTACGTAGAGATAATAATAAATAACCACTCACTGTATATGACTTAACATTTACTTCATCATGCACCTTTTAAACAAATAGTTCATTACGAGCCTTTTTGAATGTGCAATTACTATAACTTAGTCTATCAAAAAAAATTAACATGTTAACAAAACCATAACAAGGAGAGTAAGATTATATGCACTCACTACACGCTCCGAATCAGGACCATTCTATTGGATAATTTTGCCGACCAGTGGAGTAGCAATAATAATATATGCATTTTATCTAATATAATAAATTTACTCAGTTCCGTAATAGTTTTAAATTTACTTATACGAGGGTGGGGTGAAAAGTTCTCGGCCTGACACAGAGATGTTACTCCAATCAGCAAAAAATTGAATTCCTTACCTGGGTGCATGTGTCATTAGTTCATATGACAAATTTCAACTTGTTCTCTTAAGTAGTTTCTTCACACGAATTTTTGCAGTCGACGTCTTGCTTATTTTTCATGAAAATGAATAAATTTGAGTATCGTGCGGTCATAAAGTTCTTCGTTTTAGATGGATTAACCCCTACAGAAATTCATCCAAAGTTGACAAAAGTTTACGAGGACTCTGCTCCTTAAATGTCAACCGTTAAAAAATGGGCAGCTGAATTTAAAGGTGGTCGCACACCCCTCGAAGATGACCCATGTGAAGGATGGCCAAAAACCATAGCCATATCGGAAACCATCGAAAAAGTGCATGATTCCGTGTTGGCCGACAGGCAACTGAGGTGCATGAGATAGCTGAAGCTGTAGGGATATCGAAAAAAAGGGTCGGAAACACTTTGCTCAAAGAATAAGGGATGAAAAAGCTCCGCGCGAAAAGGGTGCCGCATTTGTTGAATGCCGTTCAAAAACAAATTCGCAAATGATTTTCGCAACAATTTTTGGACCGATAGAATAGGGATCCGACCAATTTTGTGCGGTGATTTGTCACCATGGATAAGACATGGGTCCACCACTACACTTCAGAAACAAAACAGCAGTCCAAGCAATGGGTGGAAGCTGGTTCAGCTCCAAAGAAAGCGAAGTCGATTTCATCTGCTGGAAAGGTCATGGCTAGCGTGTTTAGGGATGAAAAAGGTATCCTGGTAATTGATAACCTTGCAAAAGGTTGAACAATCACATACAAATATTACTCCAAACTTTTTAACCAATCTGGATGGCCAAATTCGCGAAAAGAGACCTGGTATGAAGAAACAAAAATCATCTCTCACCAAGACAACGTACCCGTACACAAGAGTGTGTTGGCGATGGGAAAACTGCAAGATTTGGGGTATCACTTGCTCGTCCATCCCCCCTATTCTCCTGATTTGGCACCCTCAGACTTCTTGGTTCCCAAACTTCAAGAAATTTGTTTCTGGGAAGCTCTTCGTATCCAATGAAGAAGTTGAAAGGGCTGTAGATAAATATTTTCGCAACCTTCCAGACTTTCACTTCCTGGAAGGAGTACTGATGTTGGAGAAACGCTGGATCAAGTGTTTTGAAGTCAAGGGAGATTATGTAGTAAAATAAAAATAAAAAAAATCTGAAAACCGCAGTCTTTCATTGTCAGGCCGAGAACTTTTCACCCCACCCTCGTACTTGATATTTGTTTTATAAAATATAATAATGTGAATGTTTTGTTTATTGTATAATGTATAAACATCATTCACCACAAAGGTGAAGACTGTAAAGGTGAGTGGTGATATGTATTAAGAAAATAAATAATAATAATAATAGTACCTGAGCTTGAGCTGGCCCACATGATACAGCAATTATTTCAGAAGCCAAATTCTTTTCTTTCATGCGTACAGCTTCCTCCACAGCAATTTCATCAAAAGGATTCATAGAATGCTTCACACCTTCTGTGATCACTCCTGACTTATCTGGCTTCACTCTCACCTACAAATTATACAACGATATTATAATTAAATCTGTACCTGAGAGCCATTAGGACTTAAGTGCATTTTTGACAAAAATGCCAAAGTTACGAAAAAAGCGAAAATAACACATTAGTCGTGAGTCTTAAGTACAGGAATGCTTAGAATCTATACTATAGGGTATATGTAATAAGCTGTGTATACTATATACTATATACAGCTTATTACAAGTAAAATGTTGAGATATTTTCGATTAAAAAATTGAATTTGAAAATGAAGTTTTAGTACTTTAGACTAAATGGCTCTCAGGTACAGAAATAGGTATGTCGTAAATTACAATAAACTACTTTTGACTACTATATTTGACACTAGGGCCTACCGACTCAATGAGTTCCAAAAAATATTTATAGAAGAATTTTCATACAAGCTATTATTAACCTTTTCGCTTTTGTTTTACTGAATCTCATAATAATTAACATCGTATACTTCTGCTTTACATACATAGAATAACTCTTATTAAGAGGTATATCCTGATGAAGAGGGAGCCCTCTTCATCAGGATATACCTCTTAATGCTCGCCTACGTCTGAAGTCCAGACATCCATCTTGGCAACTGGGGAAGCAACTCGCTGAGGAGGGGTCCACAATCAATGAGATGTGGCGTAGTGAATGGAATACGCAAAATCCTGACGTAAGACATCTTATAACAGATCCGACACAAAGACTCCCAGGGTTTAACCTGCCACGGAAGCAGTGGTCGAGAATTAATAGAATCCGAACTGACCATGGCAGATGCGGACATCTTCTCCACTTATGGGGCAAGAGAGACCACCCACTATGCGCATGTGGTCAAATTGAAACAATGAACCATATTGTGGAGGATTGTTCCCTGAGTAGATTTGCCGGCGGTATAGAGGAGATTCATCGGGTGTCGCCACGGGCAATCGAATATAATAATAATTTAGACGCAGAGCTATAGCTCTTAGTTAACTCTATGCACAGGGGTCGCTTGCATACGAAATAATAATAATAACTCTTATTTTCTAAATATATTTTTTTCATTTTAAAAAATAAATCTGGGCAAACAATAAATTAATAAACCCATATGCTTCCCAGAATATCCTCAAAGAAAGCCTGTGTTATACAGACCAAATGGGTCAAACATTCTACTACCAGCACAATCAAAATAATGATAAGCTATATATTCCTATAGTTCACTCAATTTAAGTATTTGCAAAATGATAATTATCTTGAAGAGTCTCTTTATCGTGGCAAATTTACCAACAATATTAACCTTTGGACTTGATAGATTTTGCTCATAATATTAAATTTATAACTTTGTAATGATTTACCTTAACCGCATAATCGATTACTCTCTTAACTCCAACTAATACACGAGACATTATGTATTCGTAAGATGCACTTTATCTCTCACAAAATAAAAAAAAAACCGATCCCAACCACCACCTCAACTCACCAATTGACAACTGAACTGTCGAGACGACTGAGACATATTTTTGTTCTATACGTCGAAAAGCGACGTTGGCTTTGTGATTATTTCACCTAAGTGAACTGAAGATCCGAAGATAAGTGAGTCATAACTCTAATCACAAGTAGACCGTTTTGGTTCTGTTACGGGTCTCCTAGTCCTAAGATACAAAAGTTAAGGCAAATTATCTATTGCAATATTATTACACGAAATAAATAAGTCGCGGCGGCAGAATTGCCATTCACACTTCTCAGCATTATACAACCAGATAAGTCTCCATCATATCCACATCGTCAGCCTTTTCCATATGATCAGTCATGGTCACGCAAAAACTTTAAAAGTCTAATGCCGGGAAAAATTCACCTATCCAGATATACAGGATATCAAAGGATTTGGCTCGCTGTACATTTAAGGGACTTACACATTTGAATATTTTATTATAAGCGATCTTCTCCTTCTACTACTTAAGTAGCATTCACATTGCTTCACTTTGGATGATCATCCAGAGTGTCAGGGTCAAACCTATTCATCAAAAGTGAACACGTCTGTTCACATTTGTTCATCCTATGCTTTCACTGCCATGTCAACACTCTCACTCATGTTGTATGTAGTTTGACGTATTTTCGTATAAAAATAATTTAAAAAAATTCAAAAATGAAAAATAACACTTAAAATAAATTAATATAGCTCTCGACTGCATAATGATTTTGTACATGATTCTGACATTCAATACAAATTCATAGAGATTTAAACAAATAATAAGATAAAACTTGTTTATGGTCGTTTCAGTGAAAGGACCTTTCATCAAAATTATGACGAGTGGTTATCCCTTTCCTCCGTCATCGCTAGTGATCACTATTGATGAAACGTCCGTTCACACTTATTCATCTTGGAGGATCATCCGGAGTGATCACTGAAAGTGAACAAATGTGAACGACCCTTTATGGATTATACCCATTATATGCATATCAAGGCCCCGCAGCCATAAAATTGTATTGTCCGACCCTAAACTATTGTTTGCAATCCACCACTCTACGAGTATTAGACATGGGTTCACTACATATTCTGTTGTTTGGCCAGTACCTTAAGTAGCATTCACATTGCTTCACTTTGGATGATCATCCAGAGTGTCAGGGTCAAACCTGTTCATCGAAAGTGAACACGTCTGTTCACATTGGTTCATCCTATGCTTTCACTGCCATGTCAACACTCTCAGTCATGTTGTATGTAGTTTGACGTATTTTCGTACAAAAATAATTAAACAAATTCAAACATAGAAAATAACACTTAAAATAAATAAATATAGCTCTTGACTGCATAATAATTTTGTACATGATTCTGACATTCGATACAAATTCATAGAGAATTAAACAAATAATAAGATAAAACTTGTTTATGGTCGTTTCAGTGAAAGGACCTTTCATCAAAATTATGACGAGTGGTAATCTCTTTCCTCCGTCATCGCTAGTGATCACTAGCGATGAAACGCCCGTTCACACTTGTTCATCTTGGAGGATCATCCGGAGTGATCACTGAAAGTGAACGTATGTGAACGACCCTTTACACGCATAACAAAAGGTTTTTGAGTCCCCATCTTTGTCGGTAATTAAGTGAATGTCCCATATCTTTATGTAAAGAAAGATCTGTTTTTTTTAATGATTTTCTGGTGTTTTCTCTACAGTGTTTCTTCACTCCTTAGATGTGCAGACGGTATATTGGAGAACACTGGGAGTCAAGGAAGAGGGGTTGGTGTCATATTGTAATTTTAAATGCAAGAAGTACTGACTAAATTACGAGCCATATTGACCTGTACCATGATCCGCTCCTTAACAATTTATTTTCATCTCTAGTATTTTCCATTATCTATGACATGTGCTTTGCTCTAATAGGTCTATGGCTTTGCTTTCGATGTTTGTTTGCTTCTGTCACTCCTATTGTTAGGGATGTGTCATTGTTCGTGAATTTGTATTTATTGTATTCTGTGTAAATGCGATATAATATTTATTCATTGTTATTATAATGACCGAGAATTTGATTTTATAGTCAGTTATAAAGATTTGTGGTTACCGGTGTTCGCGATCATGTTTAGGGTGAAACGATCCCTTTTTCTAGCATTGTTATGTATGCTAATGCCTTGTCACACGTCGCTTAAAGGTGATCCAGTAGGTTGTTATACCATTCATCCTACTTTTATTAATACGCATACAGGAGGCTCTGTGGATCTGTGCGTGTTGGCGTGTGGAGGCATCTATTATAGGTATGCTGCTCTAGCGCAAGGTGCCGATTGTTTCTGCGGTAACGTTCCTGGTTTCGCCGGGACAGACCCTTTTCTCTGCAACATACCCTGTTCTCACAATGCTACACAACTGTGTGGGGGGAAGAATGTTAGCAGTGTGTATGATACAGGATTTCTTGAGTCTGGACCTCCCTCCAAAGTCACCGTGTTAAATGTCACTGAGACATCACTTTATGTAGAGTGGGAGCAACCTGAAGCTCATGGATTCATTTCAGGGTACAAAGTGAAATGTAAAGTTATCAAAACTTATGATCCTGAATATGAGCACAAGGATATAGAATGGCTCTTTCCAAATACAACTTTTCACGCTCAACTGGAGGGACTACATCCTGGCACCGAGTACAATGTAAGTGTGAGCGCTCTATCTAGAGAAGGGACAGGGATAGGAATAGAAGGTGTGCAATTAGTGGACACTGTTATAGGAATCCCAGATCCCTCTCCTTTAGAAGCCACAGTCATAGAGAAACAGAAAAATCACATGGTTATTTCAATACCTCGTTCTACCAATATAAATGGCCCTATATCAAAGTATAGAGTGGTGGTTATCAATCAACAGTATCAACAAGGATTCCTGCCAGCATACTTAAAGGATTATTATGAGGCTGTAAAGGAGGATTTCCCGTATTACATCACGGCACAATTGGAGCCTAAGGATATTGAGTACAGTTTCACAGTAGGTAATGGACGCATTTACGATGGATATTTCAATGCTCCCCTTCCTGCTAATGCAGACATACAGATAGCTGTGGGAGTAGTGAGTATCAAGAATGAAGTGACTAAAGCCAGATACACTCATTCAACAGATATCACCATATTGAGCGTGGGACTGGGAGATATGAATGATGGAGAAACATCTGGGATGGTTATGGCTCTTGGTGTGGGGGTAGCTGTGGGAGTATCTTTGTTGGTGGCAGGTGTGGTGGCTATCATGGTGCTGCGCAGAAGAGTCACCACCATCAGGAGACAGAGGCTCTCGCAGTCAATGCCACTCAGTGGACCCTGCATTGAAATTGAGAATGGTGGTTTCATACCTGACGAGGAGAACAGAGTTGACCATTATGGAAATCTCAAAAGACTACTTTGGAATATTCCCAGGAATTTTTTGGAAGTAGATACAAGTTCTACTATTGGAATGGGTAACTTTGGAAGATTTATTAGAGCTAGAGTGCAACATCAAGGATCATACAAACCGGCATTAGTACAGGTTGTGGCTGATGGAGAGTTGTCCAGAAGTGATCGCAAGCTTATGTTAGGGGAGTTAGATTTGCTCATCAAAGCAAATGGACATGAAAATGTTGTTACTTTAATTGGCATTTGTGAAATACCTGAAACTCTATATGTAGTGTTAGAGGACAACAGACATACACTAAAGGAATTATTACTCTCATCACGTCATATAGATATTCAAGATAATAAATTTTCATTGATGAGTGAAAGTACTATTGTCAGAATAGCTCTAGATGTGTGCAAAGGTATGGAGTATTTGGCTACTAAGAAGATTCATCACAGAAGACTGTGCTGTCGAAATGTTATAATGACAGATGGTAACACCCCAAAAGTGAGTGGATTTGGCCTCAGTCACATATATCCTGTCAATGAGAAACCAGACTATACAAGATGGACAGCAATGGAGATGTTCAAACAAAATACTTACCATACCAAGAGTGATGTTTGGTCATTCGGTTGCTTACTTTGGGAAATATTTTCATTGGGTGGTACCCCATACCCCAATATCATGAGTAAAGATGTGCCAGCACGTGTAATGAAAGGATCTAGACCCCCCCAGCTCCATTATTTGGGAGATGACCTGTACCAGGTGTGCCTGCACTGCTGGCAATTGGATCTAGATGAGAGACCTTCCTTTGCAGATTTAATTGGGTCTCTAGAATCTGTTTTGAACCAAGATGTTGAGGGAGCACTTAGCTTTACATCTTATGATGGTTTCCAGTATGAGATACAACTCAATGAACTTGAACTCTTTAATTTGATGTAAAACTTGACATGTACCTTAGAGTACTACGAGAAAGTAAGAGATATTGATATACCGCAGTGTAGGTTGAATTTCACCCTCTTATTTGAGTGATATACATAGTATTATAAGTTCTGATTCCACAATACAAAGATATTTTTTACTGAATACTCAAGAATGATGTATTTTTGTATATATGTCAAATATACCACTATTAGATGACGGGATATAAAACACTGATTATTTAATTATTGCATTCAAATAGTGCATATTTAATATGTCCAATATCACCAAATAAGAATAAAGATATTTTTATATAAGATGTGAATGTGAAGAATGAAATATCACCTTGGGAGTGTAATGTTGCATCCCACTGTATGTATATACAAATATTTAATATTGACAATATCTCATTAAGACATGACAAAGGTCTTCAACACTTATCTGAGTCTACCGTAGCATCTACCATTGATCAAAACAAATTTACAAAATATTGCCTCAACTCTTCCACTTGTGTACAAATTATATAAAATAGTATATTGTGTTCATGTATTACATATACTTGTACCTAAATTATGTATTTATTAGTTTTTTAGATTATTCCTAATTGTATTGTTTGTACATGATTGTCATTCAGAACACTATTGTCAACAGCGTCAAACACAATCATAGAGATGGTTGCTGTTAGTCAACATATGGACGCTCCAGATCCATAAAACCAACAGCTCGAAATTATAATATTCCAACATTTATGTCACATTTAAGTTTTAATTTTTTTTTTAAAAGATGTATCTGGGTTTTTGTTATAAACCCAAATACAACCTTATACACCTTTCACAGTAAGCTACTAACAGCTTGTGTCGTGAAAGGGGAGTTTGCCGGCACCAGGTATTGAACCACGGACCCCTTGTTCATGAGGCCGAGACTCTACCTCCAGGCTACCGACGAACTCAAATGGGGGGTCTACTAAAAACTCAAAACAATTGTGTGTTTGTAATAAAGATTATTCAACTTTTTGAATATTTGGTGTGTGGATATCAATTTTTTACATGTAATATGCCAAAAATTTAGATATTGAAAAATTTCTTGTTGTTGGCCTATGGAATTGGGTCTTTGATATATGCTCAACAGATGTCGAATGTAGTGTTTTGAAACTGGAATTGGTGAATGTACGATACTGTGAAGCCAATTCGTAAGCATCGGCAAACCTCTCCTGTTTCCTAAGTTTTGAATAATCTGTTGAGTAAATATAATAATTTATGTATATATAGTAAATAATCCTTTTATATATATATATATATATATATATTTAATGTAAAAGTAGACAGTATGATCCACATCAATGTTGTTCATTGGTCATAAACCAGAATTTGTCTTTTTCACTATCAAAAAAATGTTTGATAAGATTATGAACATCTACCACAAACTAAGAATCTCAATTTCGATTGATTGTTACTTATAGTAGTTCATACTCATTTTATCTTTAAGTACAAATTTATTTCATCAGCATTTAGTGCAATAATTTTTAACAAGTAATTTGAAACCACAACCACATTTATTCAATACAACATGTCTGCTATATTTGTGTGTGTGTGCGTGCTGAGAACGCAAAATTCCATTGTAAACAAGTGACAAATCACATTTGAAAAGCGCTAAAGACACTAAGTGTACAAGTCTTGTAATAAGTGGTGTCATTATGATATTTTGTATTTTACTACATTCCTAATAATTTTTCATAATTATTATTTAAATATTATAATTTACAAATTGTTTTTACACACAGTAGAAATCGATTAGCACAAAATTACATGGATAGAAATATTTTTCTAACTGAACAGAATATCTGTTTAAGAGTGCAAAAAAGTATTAGTTTCATTTTGAATCAATTTGTTAACAATTTTATTTAAGCATACCATATTTAGAAAATGAATCAGATTTTAGATTTAGTATAGTTCATATTTAAAATAATCAATGTATTTGTTGCGCAATCTTCTCAATGTATTTACGAGGGAAATAAATTTATAACAATATGCTTTTTTACCAAAATACATTATATGATATTTACAAACAAAATTTATTTTATATTTTTTGTTATTTAGAAAGCAATCTCATTTGAATGTTATGTATTTAATATGAGTTTTAAAATGTTAAACTAAACACTGTTTAATTTCATCCATTCCATCCTCTAGAATTTGATCCACGTGTTCCAGCCACATATTCATCTGATATTCGCATTTTCTCCTTTTTTAGATATATACATTTAAATAATCATTTGAATAAAAATATGTGTGTACTCTTGCGGTGATTTTTCACAAAACGGCACAAAATAAGTTGTCTAGAATATGTATTATTATTATACACTCTCCTTGTCATCCTTCATCCATTCGCTCCACATGTCCAAACTAGGGATGTTGCGAATATTCGCATCCGCAAATGCGGAGCTTCCGCATGTATTTGGACATATGCATCCGCATCCGCAATAATCGATGCGGATGTTCGTGCGGATTCGGATGTAAGACAATTTGCGACAAGAAAGAAATGGGGCGGGGCCGGCGAATGGCGCGTGCCGTTTGCACTTGACATTAACCAATGGGAACAAAAATAATGGTGACAAGATCCGACGTGTTTTTATTTTTGCCGGTTTTATTTTATTTTTGCAAATAACAAAGATGAAAAAAAATATTTCCCCAAAAAATCCATAATATTAGTGTAGCAAAAATTTCTTCAAATATTTGACAATGGGGCCTACCAACTAAGATAGTTCCTACTTGTTTTTCTATAACATCTTAAACATCCGCGTCCGCGGATGTGAGCCTTCAAAAATCCGCATTCACATCCGCGGATGTGTAAAAATCGACATCCGCAACATCCCTGGTCCAAACCATCGCAACTTATTTCTAAAGTTCTTGGTTTCGATTAAGTCGAAGATATTTTGTATGGAATTGGAAGTTAGCTTTACATGTAAATAAACTTTTGAAATAGTCCATGTCGCCAGCCGACAGTACTTGGTGTAAGTTCATGTTAAGTTATTATAAATAAAATGCTTTTATCTTTACTTAAGAAATTACTGAAAGCCGGCTTATGATCAGCAAAGCCATTGTGGAAATACTAAATATAAAAGTGTTTCATTTACAATCAT
Organism: Athripsodes cinereus; assembly: GCA_947579605.1. Lineage (NCBI taxonomy): Eukaryota > Metazoa > Arthropoda > Insecta > Trichoptera > Leptoceridae > Athripsodes > Athripsodes cinereus. The sequence continues at coordinate 18,768,958 of OX388321.1, read as the reverse complement.
TAAGCTACAGTGATTTTCTTAAGGCTCTCGAATAATTAAATATCAACCTCCATGTTTTGTACTTGGTCATACCTTTGTAATGCATTTCTATATTGTTATTTTAACTATTTGCTCTGAAGACTCGAAATTATTTTTGTAATCATCTAATGTACTAAATCTTAATGGTTTCTCTGCTTGAAATAGATTAGAAAATGTATTCTGTACAACAATTTTGTAATCATTTCTATTTATGTTTTAAGTGTATAACAATGTTATAGTTTCTAGTCTTTTTTTATATGTTCTTTAAAATTCCGTCCAATTGGATTATTTTTTTTACTATTATAATAAAAATTACCAATAGAAAAACATACTTTTATTGCCATCTCCCATTTGTGATTTTTAAAATCACCACACAACAGAAGAATTGTGAAGAAAGATAGCATTTGATTCCTGAAGTACACATACACACCATCACTCAGTTCTGGGATTTTTTTTTTTCCAGTAGGTACTGTGTGCTTCATTTTTTTCATTTAAAGATAAAGTACCCAATTTCGGTTGAACCATATTACTGTGCTGTAAAAAAGTTATGATCGTATATTTGCAATTGACATACTTAATAAGTAAAACAGTACTTTATATGCAACTTGTATTGATTGTATTGATTCTCTTTATAATAATTCAATTTTAAATATGAGGCACTTTCTGGTATATAACGGAAATCAACTTCGCCATAAAACATTATTTTGAGCTAATCAACTTCAAATTTATATTTTTCTTACATCCATGTGTAGCGAAAGGAAGTATAAAACTGAAATAAGTGTGTTAGTCTTACTCAACAGTAACATAAAACAAAAATAATAAATATTTATTTTATTTTATTTCATAATCTGAAATAAGTTATTTATTTGATCAGACAGAAGTATACCAAAGTGTGGAAAGACTTATATTGTTTTACTTACACAACAATGATACATATATACAGAAGAGAGGCAGCCAGTTGGGTAATAAAACAATGTATTTAACCATTTCTTAAAGATTTATTGAATGTTATGTAATATATAGATATAATTTTATAGAACTGTATGCATGAATTAAACAAATATTGAAACATGCCTTTGTCAATCTAATGAATAATATTTCTCATGCCCTCACTCAATCGCTTTGTATGCTTCATACACCTCACGCTAGCAAAACCAAAACCATCAACATATTCCGCAACCACACCCACTCGCACTCTACACTTGGTTCCCGAATACCACCGTAAGTAGTGCACACCCACCACCTCGGCACATTCACATCACATCACATACTCTACTCGTTTATATATATCACATTCCAATCATATTACTATTATTATTATTACTTTTTAAACCACAGAAACTATCTTTATTTATTATTATTACAATAATTTTCCTACCCTTCTTCTTACATCCTCCTCAAACAAATAAAATATATTATTATTATTATTAAAATCTTTAAACAAAACAAAAATATAAGTAACAATATAATTCACTTCTATATACACACTATAGTAGGTACTTTAACTTACAAACAAAATAAGTATAAATGTATGTAGGTATATATGGGCATTACAACACATGGTTTGTGTTGCACAGCTATTTAGGTGCTCGCCTCAACTTTGTATGAAGACACATGTGTAATTAACATTATTAAATCACAATATTTGTAGGTACATTTACATATGTATATATATATATATATATATATGCGATAGTTAGTATTTGTTCTATATCTCAATTATAATATTGTACCTCTACCCTCTGACAACGTGCTTGTTTGTTGAACAAATACTCTGCTGTCACGTGAAAATGACACTTCACTAACGTACCTTTATTATGTATCAATATTGTGTACTCATAGTCGTGTGGTAGACAGATACAAAAGGATAGATTAAGATAGATAGATAGAAAGAGAGAGAGAGAGACGTAATATAATGAGTAGATAGATTTAAAAGAAAAAACAGAATTGCAAAATCACATTATAATAATAAATATTTATATTATGTAGGTATGTCGCTAACAACTAAACTTCACTTGACTAATTTAATAATAATAGTAATATACCTACCTAGCAGACAATACAATGTATATGTAGGTATATGAGTAATAACAATAACATCTCACTGAGATGCACCACTCTCACACAAAGAGCGTGTGCGCACATGCTCAGTGCGTGTTCTAATATTACATAGGTATATATGTATATACATATGTGTATATTGTTTGTCACAGTCAGCTAACTAAACTCAAGATGGAACCTTTATAATGTACTTCAATAATCTAGTAACAACACATACATACACACACACATACACACCTATTGAAATGTTCACACCACATAGTTGGTTTATCAAACACAAAAAAGCAAACTATATAGAGCAATGCAATGAGTGCAATGCAATAAACAATTCTGTAACAACAAAATCAGTAATGTTACGTAATTATAATTGTTATCGGATGTGAGGACAACAAGTGAAATGAAGCTAAACAATATACACATAATACAAAAAATCTTTCCAATACATACACATACACTTCCACTTCATCTTAATTTATACCTTAATCAAATTTATATAACCTTGTAGAGTAGCACCTTTTCATTATTTCATATTGGATCAACTCATCTTCACGAACCAACCAGTGGACTGTGAACATTCAACATAACATTCCTCACTATTGTTATATTTCATAAACATAGCATAATAATGACTTTATCAAGGAAATATATGTATATATATGTAATATACTCTTTAAATTCATAGATGAAACTTTATATCTAATATATTAATTAATATCTCACTAAGTTCTAATAATTCTTCTATATAATTTACAAATTAATGGCATATCATTGTGAAAAGAGATTGATTATGAAGAAAACTATGTTTGTATAATAAATGTAAGTAAGGTGTGAGGGGAACTCGCGTGAGCAATCAAAGTATCCTTTAAAAGATGCAGTTATCAATATAACTCGATGGCTACCAGGTGAATGGGGGAGGTCCCAAACATTATTTGTACATGTCTGTTGTATGGATAGAGAATTTCTCAAAATAATATTACAATAATTACATTGTTCTTTACGTAAACATAATTAAATGACTGAGTTACATGAGAAACAGTTGATGAGTAGTGCCTTGAGACCTGAGATTTGAGAGCTAAACTGGTGGCGAGGGTGTGAGTGAGTGAGTGAGTGATTGATTGAGTGTTGATGAAATGAGAAAATCACAAGTTTCCACATTCCTCAATATCACAGAACAGTTAATAATTACTTTATTTCATCAATTTATTTAATATAATAATGCAAATATTGCACAAAACATCCCACCAGAGTACACTTCCCTCTGGCACACGCACCAAGTGTAATAATGGCAGTCTGGCAGGGTAGGGTAAGTGCAATATATACATACATGTCAGATGGTAAGTAAGGTACTCTGAAGAAGGAAGTTGCAGTTGCGATATACTCTCAAATATTATAAACAACTCTACTATAACAACATTAACACTCCAATAATCACAATAATAAAACATATTTATACCTATATATATATATATATATATATATATATATATATATATACTGCATATTCCTACATATTATGTATAATATTATTTATTTATTATTTTTGTAAGATAATATTGTAAAATCCTACTCTGAGTGGCAAATGGCACTGTTGTTTGTGTATGTGATATTAATCTCAAGTGAAAGCCATTCTATGGCATTATTGTCTCTATTGATTATTATTTTTGTGTAATCACCTGAGACCACACATGCTCGGTGAGAGATCTCAATTTCTTTAAACATAATGTGAAAACAGCCAACACAGTATTTTTCTGCACTATTTGTTGATGTATTGGCTGCATTGTGTGTGTGTGTGTGTGTGACAACTTTGTATACTTGATTGAAATAAATTAATGTTACAACTAAAGGACTACATAGAATCTTGTAATATAATAATAATATTATGTACTAATTATATATGAATAGTATGTATATAATAATAATTTATTTAACACATCAGGTAGCACTTTAGAAGGACTTTCCTTATCACATATATGTATGTATGTATGCGTAGTGTATAATAGGTATGGTGTCAGTGAGATGCCTCACACTACTAAGCTCCACACGCCCCAACGGCAGCATCTGACTGTGGAGGTGGTGTGCGCATGCTTTAGGTACTATGTAACATTCTGTCGTCTCAGTTTACAAACATAATATTATTATTCAATATAAATGTATAATTATATGTATATTTATTTATATATAATGTATCTACCCAAGTATCACTTTATTCCGTGTATATATATTGTATATATATAAAGTAACATTACATACATCAATTAACAATATAATATGTATATATTTATGTTGTTTCTACTAATTTTATAATTGAAGTTGTTATTCCCTTCACTATACATACTTGTCAGCACATACAGGATACTTAATCTACACAGACACAGATACAGTTGTGAGACTGGACTGCACTACGCTATACACTATTTCATAGGTATAGCATGTGTAACCTGTTATTGTCAATGATATTACAATTTCAACTTATCAGCGAGAGACTTCCTCACATCTTGTGGCCAATATCCACATTTGATGTGCTTTGATTCATGACAGTAAAACATTTTCACATGAAAAAGTTGATAATCTATAAAACACCTACTATTAATATAATAATAAATAAATACCTACATAACAAACCACACAATATAAACATTCAAAGTATATATTATCATAATTAACACTTACTCTTTGTCATTGTGTCTAGAATTATTACATTATTTTGAAGGGTTGACTTTGTTTGAAAGGAGCTGCGGTAATACATTAAGGATGACACCACAGTGACCACTCTGGTCTGTGGAGAGAAGAGACATAGGTGCCATATAAAAAATATAAGAGCCTGTGCACCAGGTGAGGGATGGAAAGGGAGGAATACCTTGGTGTGCAAGTTTGACATACATAAATAGGAATACATTTAATACTTAGATATAATATAATAGACGACAGACACTTAGCAGCTGCATGTGTGGGTTTATGTATGTATATGTGTGTGTGTTTGTGTGTATGTGTGCACGTGTGGCACAAAGCCAGTCTGCTAAATTGACAACCAACGTTTGTATGTTTGTTTGTATATCACAGCCAATAGTACAAGGCTATGTACGAGGGTGAGGGTGTAACGTGTGTGTTGCGATTACACTCTTACTCTTACTACATAATATAATATAATATTACCTACTATGATCATCCTCACGTTTATATCATCGTAGTAACACAGTGTGTAAATGTGTGCGTATGCATATTGCACACAACACAAGACAACCTTACATATGGCAACCAAATATAACAACAATACCATATATATATAGAAATGTGTGTGTCTGTATGTGCATATACATATATACATACACACACATACATTTCATATCATAACAATTGTCTACGCTTAAATAATTTAGTCACAATAATATTGTTTTATTTTATTTTGTACTCTCACCCCACCACGCACGGGGCTCATATAACATATTCAATACATAATAATAAATTACATAGATACAAGCAACACGGGCGTGATGCACGCATTTGCACCACAAATATAACACATTACTCGGTCTAAATTTCAATATGATTATAAATAAATACATATATTATTATTATTAAGTAACAAAATTTCAATAAACAACAAAACTAGATGAACATTATATGTTTATGTGTACCATATTATAATATGTAAGTAATATACCTACACATGTTATGCAACAATATTATTATGTATGGTATGTGAATGTATGCGGATGACTTGATGACAATATATGTACATATATATATTATATTATGAATGGTAAGAGAGTAGAGTGAGTGATACAGACATATAGATTGATAGAAGACGTGGGGGGGATGGTAGTGGTGGTGGTGATGCTGCAACACAAGGAATGTATCGTAATACTAATACCAACAATAATCATAATAGCACACGGAGCAATGATAGATGATTGGGGATGTAGTAATGTACAGTCACGTAAACTACTACAGTGAAATCTTATGGCTTATTGTACAACCATCTGCGCCGTAACACAACACTTAACAAGACAATACAACTTAACAAGGCAGACACACTATCATGCTACTGCACTCCTCACATATACACTGCATCATATACACATACTTTTATACAACAACACAACAGAAAGGTACTCCATGTGACATCACCAATGTATTATGCTCCCAGATATGTTCAAAATAAATCCACAGCCCTTAATTATACAATAATAATAACATACAACTAAACATTAATAATAATAATATGAACCATATGATAACAACAAAACAAAACACACTAAAATATTTGCATAAAAAAATAGCTCTATGGCTCCAACATACAACACAATATAACATATAATATATTATGCATCATGTATAACACTCTGTGGTGAGTGGCAACCATAATATTATCCAATACAATATAACAATATAGACGTGGGGAGGTACAATGTTATGGGAGTATTTTGGATGGTAACTTTACACTGCAGAGGTAACTTTACACTGCAGAGGTAACTACATAAACAGGATGGATGATACAATAGAGAACGGGACTGGTTGAGATCAAACTTGGTGAAACAGCCGTCGACGAGGGCTGTTGGCGATGAGGTGACAAGAGTGTTAGGATGAATGGTTGCAGTGAATGAAAGACTTGTGACATGCGAGATGTACATAATAATGTGGTGAATAGAGGTGACTTGTACATATGGCCAAAACATAATAATGAGCATTGGCTCTAATGTTAAGGGAAATATATCTAATAGATTTAATGTAAGTTATATAGATAAAACGAAGCAACAAAACATACGTAGCTACCAGAAGGGATGCACATGTAATGTGCGCATACATATTTAGGGCACTAGGCAGGGTGTGTTGGTTGATGAAATAATAAATTATAGAAGGTATACAGGAGATGGAAAGTTTGTTTGTTTGTAACTAAAATAAGTAGATGGATGGAGTATCGGAAAATCTACTCAACTCCTCCACCTTCTCCATACAAGTTTCAGTTTCATCATCAAAGAATTATTATTTTGCTCATTGGCTTGCTTGCATTATAACCAAGTATCCATTAACATAGGTAAATACATAAATACTATTAGGCCTGTATTGCACTTGTTTCAATAATAATAATATATAACATTAAATTTATTTAATTGACATATCACAATCATTTCATTACATAACTTAAATGATATCTCTATAAATTATAGTTTAAAATAAACATTTAAATTCATGTCAAGTGTGTAAAATATAAAAAAAAACACAATAGAATAACAATACACATATAGACAGATAGATAGAGTCAATAATAATATATGGGGACAATCAATTTATTATTGGATGATAATTTCAACTAGGTACATACAATAATAATCAAATATCTACAATTTCAAATGAATGAATGACACATTCTACATTAGGAAATATTACTATAAAGACAACATGCACCAATCATGCACATGGCACATTGATGACATAATAATTCTTTAAGGACAATCCTCCTGAAACTTGAGATTGCACACAAACACAGCGAGCGCCCCCTAAATCCTCCCCCCTACTGGATGATCCCCGAAAGTGTGTTATGCCTGGCCCGTTTCAACTCCTCTTCTGAGATACGCTGTTGGATGCAGAATTGAGCGCTTTGGATTGCAGTTGGTGAACCACTGATTGTCACTATGCGGTTTCTTGTACCAGGGGCAAACGTACCTTTCTTGCTAATCTGAATACTGGCTCCGGAGGCCTTTTGGATCTCAACCAGGTTTCTACCACCAGGACCTACAAAAAACAATATTTGGAATAACTAAGTCTGATATGACACATGCACACTGATATATATTTTCTTAATGTGACATACTGATAATACCTAATATGGCACCAACAATGACTTCGGGAATCTCCACGTTTTTGGAATCCATTGTTCCCAAGTCCCCAGGAGTGGGGCTTTTGCTAATGGGCAACAGTCCTCCAGCCACCCCTGCCCCAGCCACACCTCCGGTGGCCAGACCAAATGAGTTATTGTTTACAGGTACGGATATTGGAGCCACAGCTGGTTGGCGAAATGTCTCAAAGGCAGCTACATCTGCTACTGAGAAACGCTCCAAGGAATTACGTGGTGTGGGAGAAGTGTTACCTGTAACAACAATTTTAACCGTATGATAATATTGCATCATACAGTGTAACATTACAGTACTAACATACAAAACCTTAACAGGTTGGTTCCCTTGTGGTGTGTGTACTGTATGTACCTATCACAATGTTGGTGATGCTGTTCACTAAATTACCCCTGAGCCCCTAGACAAACACGCACTTGGCGATTGACTACAAACGAATTTTCGACAATAATTGCAACAATAACGCATAATTGTATGGTACATGTAGGTAGATTGCCGAATAGTTTGCCAGTAGTCGATCGCTAAGTATGGTTTGTCTACGGGCTCTGGTCATATTCAATAATAACAACCTATGTAATCACATTCAATGTGACTGACAAAGTGTAATTTAAACAAAAATAATCAGTACCTATACCTACTGAAGAAGTAAGTACATAAAGTTTTAATTAAATCCATAACCAAATGTTAGTGAATAAAATAACAATTAGAGAAATTCATAGTTACCTCTCATCAGCACTCTCTGAGCCTCCATCTCCACATCTACATACATACATACATACATATACAATAAGGCGAGAGGAATGTATATGTATTCATACACATATTTAACATGCAGGTGGGGAGAATGGTGTAGGTAACAATAATAATAATGCAACACTTTGAATGAAATCACTAATTAACAAACTATAACCACAGGTTGTCTGTCACAATCAAAAAAACATTACAAATTAATGAAACAACATGTTTATGTAATTAACCAGGCATCAAAAATAAATAATAGATTGATACCAATATCAAACGATAATACATTAAAACATACTGCAACAAACACAAATAAGGAAATGTGAGGGAGGTGTAACGGGAGAGCATAAATAGTACATACCAAGTAGGTAACATAGTAAATAATTAAAACATATATTTATACATACAAAATGTGATGTAACCCTAAAAAAACATAAATTCACATATAACTCATCCCAAAAAACTCAATAACAATACATATATGTATATGTCTGGTGGAAAATGTTATCAAGGGGGTTTATACTGCCCTGCTAAGTAAAAACACAGAAATTACCAAAGCAAATGTGTCAGAATCGCAGTCCAAGTTTAAAACTACCTTTTTGTGTGCCACATGCAACAGTCGTCACAAATATCTCGAGTATTCAATAATTTTCGAAATATTTTTCCTATTATTAAACTAATTTAGATATTTGTGACGACAATGGCATGTTTGTTTTAAAAATATACACAAAAAGGTAGTTTCAAATGTGGACTGCGATTCTGACACATTTGTGTTTTTATTTCGCAGGGCAGTATATTACTATACTCTTTGCACATCGCATTGGCCAAAAGCGTAATGACGTGCCAAAGTAAGTTTGAAAAGAATAATAGTAATAAAATAATAATATTGGAAGAAATATAGAAAATAATATATCCCTTAAGGTAATAATCCAAGTACACAGAGCAATTCGATAAAAAATTCTTCCAATATATTGTATAGTGTCTACACAATGGTAATAATATGTAATAGGAATGAAGTGTAATAATAATAATAATGAATAGAGAGAAAGAGAGAAAGAACACCTACCCAAGACTGTCTCGAAGTACGCCGCAGGTGGCCAGGACCCTTCTTGAGCTAATGCAACAAAAACCATTATACTTTACAAAAATAAAATAACAAACAAAAATGTGTAAAATCAAAAAGAGTCTGTTCTCAGAATGTACAGTGGCAAGCTCTATGCGAGGTGTGTGTGTGTGTTGTTACAGTGTAACTGCATGACATATGTCTGAAAGTGTGTAGGGGTGGGGTGGGGTGGATAAGGTTTATGGTGTATCCTCTGTATTGTGACTATTTATCAAATATACAAAAAGTAAAACTAATAATAATAGATACTTATTATATTATGTACTATGATGTACAGTGGATACATCAGACATGTGTCATGTCATTGTAAAAGCAATTAAATTATTTTATTAATCAAAAGCACATATGATTAATACAATTAACACAATTTTAATAAGCAAAAGAAAGCTCTGCAGGAATAAATCGTAGTGTATGGTGGCAATACATCACAGACACACTGAAACTACACAGCATACTGAAACTGCGTATTTCAGATGCACACTATCATATATGCAGTAACTCAAATGTGAAAGTGGAAGAGGATATACTAAGTTAGCTCACTACACGCTACATACATACATACAATAAATATTGTCCCATCCACCTGCATTACACTGCACTACAATAGAATGGCCCACACATCATGTGGAGGCAAGCATATCTAACTACTCTTAGAGCCTACACAATGTCATTCCAGCACCACAACAAGTGACTTTCTTTCTACTTGTTATATGTCTACTTACTATATGATTATCATGTCATACTAATACTGTGATAATAACATATATAATAATCAGAAGTTAAATCACAATCCATTCTAAATATTTCAATGAAAAATAACAAAAAGCAGGTACTCCCACTTTACGTTGGAGACAGCCTTTCAACTTCTTCACAAGCTCAGTTTACAATGCACTATCACACACTGCTATACAAACAAGGAGTGATTATGGCGTGTACATATAGGCATGTGTGTATGATATAATAATGTATTTGTACTGACCCATGCTGACTTGGCCTATTGCTCCATAGACACCTGTAGTGGCTGCCTGGTCAGGGAGGGATGAAAAGTATGGGAGAGCTGCTGCCGGCAGAGAGGGTACAGTGGGTAGAGATGCCAAGGGAGGTAGTGCAAGTCCCAATATTCCATGTTTGCCTAGTATGGTAAGTGCTGCACATATCTCATTGACACTAGTCTCAGCATGGCCACTAGCTCGCAGGTGAACCTGTGAGAGTAAAGATATAGATGAGATATTTAAAATAAATATAATGAGGATTAGGTAGAATAGTGGATAACAATGTGAATGATATTTTACTTTAATGTGGTCGAGTATCTGTGGTGTTAAATTAGTAGCTGGAGACTGTGGTGATGTGAAATTGAGTGTATAGCTGACACTGCCGAGACTTGTTCCATTCATGAGAACTCCAGCTGCAGCACCTACTCCACTCAGGCCGCTGTTATTCAGAGATGCAGTACTGGAACTGAATGCATGTGCCTGGAATATAGGTACATGAATATAGTTACTAGCTAACAAATCAATGCATCAATATTGACCTCAATTAATACATGTATACATACTTGCTGTCCTTGGGCATATGGTGATCCAGTGGGATTATAATTAGCAACAGGGCCTACTACATCAGCATAGGAGACATGCAGACAAGAGGAGGAAGATGGATCTTCCACTACCTTGGCCAGAATCAGCATACATGCCTTTTTATTTGATTCCTTATCACCTGAAGTAGAAATATAAACACATTGCAATACCTACATATTACAATCAGAGGTAAGTACAAAACATATTTACTATTAATAAAATGTTCAATAAACATACCTATAATGGTTATGCACCTCTCCTGCAATGATATATCTTTGGCTTTCTGTGAGATCTGCACATAGCTACCAGTCGTTTCCTTAATTTGCTTAATATAAATGCCTGCTTTTCCAATCACCATACCAGCTGTAGAATTAGGTACTAATATTTTGACTTGCTTATCTCTATCTTGTGTTATTTTGGAATCAGCATCAGAAGTGAAAGGTTTGGAGAGGTCAGGCTTTTCTCTTATTTTGTCCATAATGAAGTCCATAACTTGCATTATGGCGTCCACTGAACCTGATATCAAGCAGACTCTCTCCGATGTACCTGTAAAAACAATAGCATTTGAGTAAAATGTTCATCATCAAATAAGATATTTCAATTTAGCCACCACTACCTGACACACATGAGATTCACCACATACATTTTGTGACCAGATATTTGAAATTGCAATCACCGAATGGATAAGTATTTACCTGGATAGAAGTCATGCGACTTTGACATCTTCACCTTGGCACCTGTATCACCTTGCAGTTGTAGAATGGTCTCTCCATTCTTGCCAATGATGGCTCCCACAGCCACCGAAGGCACCAAGGTCTTGAAATGGTACGTATCTCCTGGAAAAATAATATAAATCATATAATAATACAATAACTATTCATCACATCCACCTCATCATGACAATTGTATTATTATTTAAAAAACAAACAAAAATCTAAGTATATAAATCACAATATTTTCTTATGAGGACAAACATCATCAGCTCGCCCTTCAAAGCTCCTCTCAGGAGCACAGGCCAGAAACCAGTTTCCTTTATTCAGAGAGTCTCTGCGACAAACGAGTCACCTCTTCCCACTTAGATGTTGTTGTCAAAGGAACAATGTATTTTGAAAGAGGGACGTCCAGAACGTCGGAACCCTTGTGAATGAGAGTACAATGTTTTTTTTGCCTAACTATCACTGGACATTCCCAAAATATTACCGAACCAAGAATATTTATTGTCTCTCCTGTATTTAAGAAACTACAGATCTTTGCTGAGTACACATGTGGCGCACAGTATCATTTGTCACATGCTTATACTAAATCCTTCTATGCCATTTATTTTTGAAACTAAGTATATTCCATTCTTGAACCTTGGTTATGTGCCGAGACTCAGCCATATAGGATTGGGATAAAACAGGCATTGAATAGGCGGCATTTCGTCCTATCACCGAGTCCAGATGCCCTCCAAATTTTGTCCATATTATTGAAAGTCCCACTGGCAACTCCAATCATCATCTTCTGGCCTTATAGTTGTAATATAATAATATAATATTGGATCATTTTTATGTGGCGCAGTTTAATGATCCGTGACCATCTCAAGGGCGCCGTGACTTCTCCCGAACAGCAGCATCTTTAACTTGCTTCTAAGTGTGGTGGTGGACTGATTCTCTCTCAATTCAGTCTGTGGTCAATCTGTTTCGGCAGTTGGCGCGGCGGCTCTGAAGCTCCTTTCTTTGATATGTTTTCCCAGTGCTCCCTGAACTCTACTCTTCCAGTGAGATTCTACTCTTCCAATGTTCTGTTGCTTTGGCAGTTGCTGTTGCTTAAATACTTTTTTGTATTTCCTTTGATATAATTATGAATTTATAATCATAGTAGAATGTAGTAGTCTTATCATGGTGGCGGTTGTTATTTCATACAGAGAGATGAAGTGGTGTTGTTTCTGTCTTCACTGTGTTTGCAGCAGTACCCAAGTATTTAAACTTACTGATCTGAGATATTAAGGTATTTCCAACCATTAGTGGGGTGTCCGTACCTGTACACGTTTCGTTACAGATGTACTCCGTCTTACCAGCATTGATTGAAAGAGCAAGGGGTACTGAATTCTTATAAAGAACATTGATGTTGCTCTGTTTGATGTATCAAACAGGGCTAAGTCATCTGCATATTCAAGATCATGCAACACTCCGACAGACGCTTTACTCTGCTTTTGCTGAGCCAGAGTTACACGCCAGGGACAATTGATTTTCTGAGGATGTAATCCACGACAATGGCAAAAATGAATGTAGCGCACAGGACAGGATGGCGTGACAGCATCATTATAATGTGAAATGCTAAATGCACATACATACATAGGCAAATTCACGCACACATACAAGGGAAAATTTATTACATAGGTACTTACTAGTTAGTTTTGAATCTTTCTTTTTTAATATAATTATGCATATTTTTCGTTAATTATTATAATTTTGAATGAAATTTCTTATATGTGTATTAATATTATTGTTGATAGTCGACCCTCCGCACAAGCATTTAGTTGCTTGGAGCACTTTACTATGTATGGAGGGAGCACTTTACTATGTATAATATTGTTTTGTTGTTTTTTGTTGTAATATCTGCGTATTTAAAATAAAATAAAAAAAATGGCGTGTACAAGTTTGTGATCGCAACGAACAAGTCCGGATTAATTCTCACCAAATCAAGCGGTTTAAGCCACTACCTTCGCAATGATTAATTCATGTTATATCATGATTGGTGGGTAGCATCCGTACCGGTGAATGGAAATTGGTTCGTCGCCAATCCGACCTAAGACGAGTGGGATCCTCTTGTATTAGTAAAGCAGGACAATCAGGTGAGGACAATCAATGGCCTATAAAATAACTCCCATTACCAAGATTCTGACGTACCTTCACTGTATACATCACTGGACATCTCCAGATACAGGGCTTTAATCATGGATACCACCTTTGGCGAGACGCGGTATGCGGCCAGTATTTTCTATGCGGTTGGTTTGTCGAGGCTGTCAAAAGATTTTTCGGTTTATCGAAAAGATTTCAAAATTTTTACTCAATAAACATTATTACCACCTAAAAAGGATATTGAAAAGATAAAAGATTCCCACGACGGCGGTTTTGGCCGGCCGGCCCTTCAAACCTCCCTAATGACCACTCCCCCCCCCCGTGAAGATAATTTGGTTTAAACGTGCGGATAAGTAGGAGTTGATGACTCCTGAGATATCCGGGTGTGAGGTGGGTCTCTCTTCAATTTTCGAAGTCAATGAAGCAAAATGCTAGTGGTGAATTTAATTCCTGCGATTCTTGGAGCACGCATATATGTAAAGCTCAGAAAATTTCGTCGAGTAGGACTATCCAGGTATGAACCCATTTTGCTTCATTCTCAGAGATGCCAATAGCGGTTTCTGAGAGCGGCTAAAGATGATTTAGCGACTTAGCGACGTAATGCCACGGCAATGTCCGCATTCCATTGAATCTCCTTTCTTGAAAAGTGTCACGACGGATCCCATCCTCACGTGAAAAAAATAAGGGTGTTTTTAGCAAGTTTACAGCCACCAACACTCAACTGTTTCAAAGCGAATTTGTTATTTGCCATTCTTAGAATTTCCGAGATACTGGAGTGTCTCCTAGATGCACATTTTATGTACCTAGGTAAATTGAAGTGCTGGCTGCTCACTCAACTTTGTTATAAACCTACTTAAATGTAAATATAATATACCTATCCACATTTACTTTCGTATACTAGTGATGTTACGGGATATTTGCAAAATTTGTATTTAAATTTTAATTTTTACTTTTTGACTTTAACTGGAGAATGTTTTGTCTGTTTTTTTTTATGTTTTTATATTGTTTTTGTATTTTTGTATTGTTTTTATATTTTTATGGATTGGAAAATTTATCTGTATACTTGTAAAGGCAATTGCCGTATATTGTATTAAATAAATAAATAAATAAATCACATCTGAAATTTGTATACATCAAAAAATAATCAAGACATTCATTTTGAAACGCGCAGTTTTTTGCAAAACCACCGTAAGTATGCATTTTAAGAATCGTGACATAGTGTAAAGTATAGAGTCTTTAATATAAACAATAGTTCTGCAATACCATTTTGGATAATGAGTGTTTGTGTATAGGTTATATTTATATATTTCATATTTATAAGTCGAAAAGAAAAGAAATAGCCCGTAGACAATTTGTACTTGGCGATCGCCTACAAACGAATTTTCGTCAATAACTGCAACAATAATGGGGTGTTCACATTTGGCGAATATCGCCAGCCGAATTTCAAAATATAACGCCAGGCGAAAAAACAAAATTCGCCGTACGCCCATTGATCGTCACACCTGTTCACACAAGTCCACCGATATAGAAACGATCTGTCAGATGCGCTTTGATTTTGACACTGTTTTCAAAATGGCGTCGATATGGAGATCGCGAAGTGTTTATTTTTAGTCGAAAATGTTATAGTAGAGGTTATAAGGCGCCTTTTAATTAAGGAAACAAACGCCACAAACCAACAAAAAAGATAACAGCTGTCACGAAGCGGGAAACATTATAAAATTTATAGGTTATAAAGCTTTTACCATAGACACAAACGCCGCGCATATCTGCGCATGTGCAAATCGTTCGATCGCCCGAGAAAGTTGGAAGGTGGTCAACTCGAGACGATATCGTTTCTACTGGTTTTTATCGTTTCAGACTAGCTGTCATTTTGTTCACACGGTTCAAATGGCTGGCGATATTTTGGTGCCCTAGCGATATTCGCCAAAGTGAGAACACCACATAACGCATAATTATACGGTACGTGTAGGTAGATTGTCGAAAAGTTCGCCAGTAGACGATCGCTATGGGGTGTTCACATTTGGCGAATATCGCCAGCCGAATTTCAAAATATAACGCCAGGCGAAAAAACAAAATTCGCCGTACACCCATTGATCGTCACACCTGTTCACACAAGTCCACCGATATAGAAACGATCTGTCAGATGCGCTTTGATTTTGACACTGTTTTCAAAATGGCGTCGAGATGGAGATCGCGAAGTGTTTATTTTTAGTCGAAATGTTATAGTAGAGGTTATAAGGCGCCTTTTAATTAAGGAAACAAACGCCACAAACCAACAAAAAAGATAACAGCTGTCACGAAGCGGGAAACATTATAAAATTTATAGGTTATAAAGCTTTTACCATAGACACAAACGCCGCGCATATCTGCGCATGTGCAAATCGTTCGATCGCCCGAGAAAGTTGGAAGGTGGTCAACTCGAGACGATATCGTTTCTACTGGTTTTTATCGTTTCAGACTAGCTGTCATTTTGTTCACACGGTTCAAATGGCTGGCGATATTTTGGTGCCCTAGCGATATTCGCCAAAGTGAGAACACCACCCAAGAAACCATTTTTGTCGCTCTCTGGGCGCCGATTCGAAACGGCGATAACATTTGTTTCAAAAACAAGCAACATTTTAAGTCCCCGTTACAAAGCAGTTTTGAAACGTAGACTAAAAATGGGGAAGAAATGTCGAAACGACGTTTCAAAACAAATTCGAAACGACGTTTCTAGACGTGTCTACTTTCAAATGTCATGGCGTGTGAGGAATAATCTAACCTCAAAATGTTTAACATCATGATTTTAATAATGGATGCGGGAAAACAACAAACGCCATTTTAATAATTTGTCGATTCACTTGAACATACACGAAGTATAAATACTGTATCTGCGTTATATTAACCTAAAATTTCCCTGCAAGGCTTGCTTTGTTGAGTAAAATAGTTAGATAGGTCCAATTATTTAGTGCGCCTTTATAATTTTAGAATTTTAACTATAAAATTTATATTAATAAATAATTGTAATTGTACAAAGAATGTTCCTAGCAGCTTCTAATTATACAGGTTTTTCTCATTATTTTCAGTTATGACTTCTTCAACTAAGTTTTTTCAAAATATGTGTCATTTAAGGGAGTTTTATACGATATTTAAATAAACATATATATGATATATCGTCATACAATCTATTTTCATCAATACGTATGATTCCAAAATGGAGTTGTAACGACGTTTCGAACATGTTTCGAATCCGCGTCTAAATGGTTCGAAACGTTTGGAAACGTGTCTTTACTGTTTCGGCGTTTTATATTTGTCAGATAGGAGTCCGCGATTCTCAAAGTATTTTTTGTCGAACCATAGTAAATTTATTTTTAATTTATGGAGATCCTGATTTCTGATCATGTTGCCCTTTCTTTGTATTCTGCTATTTTATTGTTTTGATTTGTTGTATTTCATTTTATATCTGATTTGTAATTTTGAACGATGTAAATTATGTATTCCGAGTATTTCATGAGTGTACGTAATGGTAAAGAATGTTAATCCAGTTAATTTGTTACCTATTGTGAACGATTATGTTGTTTTAATCATTGTTTGTTATTTATTATTTTCATATTATTATTATTATTATGTTCCTTCAGGTTTTATTTTGTACTAGTAAATTCTATCAAATTTTTAATTAATGTACATACCAAAGTAATGAAAATCTATTCAATTAATGGCCGTGATCGTCTAGTGGTTAGGACTATTATATTGTTATACTATTTTTTAATATTTTATCATTGCTTTTATTTATAGGTTTATGTTTTTTTTTTTGTTGTATTCAGAAATTTTAAGTGTCTTTTTATAATTTGTTTATATGTGTATGTTGTATTGAATTGAGATCTATCATGTTAAAGGCTTTGGCCGTAAATATTTGTAAATAAACAAATTCCACTAAATTTTATTTTAATACAGTTGGATAATGTTTCTTATTTTATTTTTTTGTGATTTTTTAATTTGTATTTGACATTCCTATAAGTTTTATTTTGATACGATTGGATAATGTTTCAAATTTTATTTTTTCGTAATTTTTTAATTTGTATTTGACATTCCTATAAATTTTATTTTAATACAATTGGATAATGTTTAAAATTTTATTTTTAGTGATTTTTTCATTTTTATTTGACATTCCTATAAATTTTATTTTAAAATGATTAAGTGGTATTTCAGATTTAATTTTTTTGTGATTTATTAATATGTATTTGAAAAGGATTGTTGTATTTGTTTTTACATTATTCTTAGTTTTTACATTAAAGATTATACATCAAACTATTTGATACTTTTTATGTTTTTCATAGCCTTGTAGCGTATATGTGATTATAAATAAATAAATTTCCGAGCAAAGCGAAGGGCAGCCCTTACATAGCAGACTCCTGACTAGCACGTTGCTCGTAAATGAAACTTTAGGGGATTGATATCGGTGATCAAAGTTTATTAGAGCATAATAATAGATACTTTTGTAACTATGATGACTATTTTGAAACTAATTTATTCGTTAAAATTTTTGTTGTTTTACTAATCAAGTCTGAAATGTAGTTAGGACAGGGAAAAACACAATTTTATTTTCGAAATTTATAGAAAAAAGCTTGCATTTAATATGTGTTGTAAGATATGTTTTTGAATCGCTTGTTTCGTAATTAAATACAGTAGCATATATATTAAGATATGAAGAGTTGAAAGGACGTTCAAAAAATAAAAATTTTATGTTAATACTTTTCCCGATGACTTTTATTTCCCCCTTGGATAGTATTGCGTGATCCATCGCAACAATATTGTTATCTTTGCTTAGAAACCATTTATCCTTTTTGTTGTTCGACAGTATATAATTTCCCATACACAATGTACAAAACACTATTTCGCCCGATGTTAGAACTTTTTCATGTTTGAGTAAAGGATGTGACTGTATTTTTCTTGTCATTGATAGTCGTAAATTTAGATAATTCTTGCAAACGATTTGCTACTTGCGCCAGAGGTTGATTTCCAGTCCGTAGAAGGTTCTTAATTTTAAAAAGCATACTCTCAAATGAATATGCACTTCAAGTTGGTAAAGGTCCAAACCTTCGAACATCGTTCACTATGTGGCATAATTATGAATATTACTACTCACTGAGTCTTGTCCGTAAATTTCTCCAAACTTTTCTATGTAATTTTCAAATAATTTCTGAGCTATATGTAAAAATGGTTTGTATGCATCCGTTGAGCAAATTGTTGTGGCACAAAATAGTGTTATGTAATGTTGGTACACTTCAAACGGCAAATGTTCTTTTGAAATTACAGGCCCGAAGTACAGTGAAAAGTTTTTGAACTCGGCGGCTTTCCAAAAGTGAATGGTGTCGAGCTCTCTCAACCTTCCTTGATGAATTTCAAGTGGTGTATGTGCTTTGAGTTCCATTAACTTCTTTGAAATATTTTTGATGTCATTACTAAACCACTTACATCTAAAATTAAAGCTGCCGCTCGTCCATCCAACTAAGCAGCGCTTCATTACACCTAAATCTAACAGATGAAGAGAATCAGCAATCGTGAAGTCATCAATAAGATTAATCGGTAAATCTTCAATCACAGTCTTTTGTTTGTGATGATCTGGATCCGATTGATTACGAAATGAATGATCGGTACGTAATGGCATGTCTGTTCTAGGAAAGCTCATATGACGACCTTTTCTATCATACTCTCCAATTATCGTGCATTTCATACAGCCATGTTGAACCCAACGGTACCTGAAATAATAGTAATAAGCGTACAAGATGCCATGTATGCTAAAATTCCTGTATTGTAAATTTTATTGCAAAGAAGGTACATAAGTCCGTCGGTAGCCTGGAGGTAGAGTCTCGGCCTCCAGAACAAGGAGTCCGTGGTTTGATCCCAGGTGCCGGCAAACTCCCCTTTCACGGCACAAGCTTTTAGCTTAGTGTGAAAGGTGTATAAGGTTGTATTTGGGTTTATAACAAAACCCAGATATATCTTTTTTAAAAAAAAAAGTATAGAATTTTGATTATTAGTAAATATTCTCCTGCTGTTTCTTCTTACCTTTGATAAAACTCCTAGCTGGAGTATCGCATATAAAGCAACGAATTTTTATTACAACCTTGCGTCCTTGAATAAGTATTCCATTTTTGAGTATTGAAGTTAGTTCTTTTACGAATGGTCCTAAAAAATCGTTAACAGGCGGTTTTGTGGCGCCATAGTATATTGCCAATACTAACGGAGAAATATTTGTTACTTTATCGATTTTGCATAAAATGGGCCAAAATTCATTTTTAGAGCTTTTGGCTATAGGCAGCCCGTCAATGTTAAATGTCAAAGAAACAGTAGAAGGCATCTCGTTGAAACTATGAAGTAAAACCTCTTTTAGACAATTTTCTATACCATTGTACCAATACTGACCATTTTCCATTGTAATTATATTATTTTTTCTTGGTGTCTGTAACAAACTTCTACCATCTTTTGGCAAGAAATTCATATCTGGATTCAATCTCGATATATCAAGTAATCCATTCAAAGCATTATGGCATATTTGGAACTTTAATGCCCATTGATGAATTTTGTCTTTAAAATCTAAATTATGTTGATTATCATGCATCATTTTCGCCATTACAAGGTTCATGATCACTATTCATCGATTCTAATTCGCCATGGAAATACTCAATTGAACAATTTATCGTTTCATCGAGGCTTTCTTGAATAAGCGTGTTTGTTGATATATTGAGATATGATGAGGAAGGAGTCGGTTGCGACTCAGCTGAAACAAGAAAGCCATTAATTTAGTAGGCGGTAATATATTTGGCATGTATATATAATGAGTTACAATCCATTGGATTGGTCTGCAACGAGTTTTGACTTATTTCTCCACTCCTCCCTATTCTCAGCTAGTCTCTTCAACTCCATATATGAGCCACAGCTCATGTCCCTCTTCAGTTGGTCCATATAGGCGTCTCTCGGTCGACCTCTGCCATTTGTGCCTTCGGTCCTGCCCTCTGCGATTGCGATGAGCAGTCCTGGGTGCCTGATGTTGTGGCCAATCCAATTAGCTCGTTGTTGGCAGATTCTTTTGAGGAGTTGCCTTTTTTCGCCAACCCTGGTTAACACTTCTTCGTTTTCGACGTGTTCCGACCAATGAATCTTCAGCATGCGTCTATAGCACCACATTTCAAATGCCGCTAACCGTCCGCTTTCCCTCTTGCTGATGGTCCACGTCTCGCACCCATATAACAAAATGCTCCACACAAAGGCTTTAGTGAGATTCTTCCTCACGCTTAGATCAATATTAGGGGATTCTAATATTTTGGATTTTTTGTTAAAGGCAATTCGTGCCTGGTTTATTCTGCTCACAATTTCTGATTTGGAGCGTCCGTCCTGGTTTATTCTGCTGCCCAAGTACACGAATTCTCTTACTTGTTTGATGCTCACTCCATTTATGGCAATGTTCGCAGTCGCTTCCTCCCTTCCAACGACCATACATTTTGTTTTATCTTTATTTATTTTCATGTTGTACTTTGACAACAGTATACTTTCCATTTTCCCTAAGGCTTCGTTCAGCTCCATCTCGGAGTCTGCGAGCAGTGCTATGTCGTCTGCATATCTAATCATGTCGACTTTTTTCCCATTTATTTTTACTCCTGTCCAGTTCTTCATTTCTTCTCTGAGTTCATCAATAGCTCGCTGTATATAGCAGTTAAAGAGTGCTGGCGACATTGAGCATCCCTGTCTCACACCTTGTTCTACCCTTGCTTCTGCAGAGCTCTCTCCGCTTTTAATCACAGCCATTTCGTTCTTGTATAAGCTCCAGATTGCTCTTCTATCCTTATAACTCATTCCTATCTGGTTGAGGGTGTTAAAAAGTTGTTCCCATTCTACTTTATCGAATGCTTTTTCAAGGTCGATGAATGCTATATATGTGTTTTTATTAATTGTTATTCTCTTTTCTAGAGTAAGTCTGAGACTCAGGATTGCATCTCTTGTACCTGTCTCTTTGCGGAATCCAAATTGATCTTCTGAAAGTGTTTCGTTGATTTTATTCTCCGCCCTTTTCATTATAATGTTGGTGAGTATCTTAGAAGCGTGTGATATCATGCTTAATGTTTGGCATGTAACTTGATAAAAATATGATTTAAAATACAATTTCATACTACTTGTAGAATCACTCTTAGTTATGGTCGTTATATTTTTTTAAATAAACTAGAACTATTTAAACGAAATAAGAGCTTTTAATATATTTATATCTAATCTATAGATTTTTTCGATGCAACAAGCAGTAATTAATAATTAAACATACATTTTGTATCCCCGCAAATCCTTCATTGGACATATCCTTTTCAAAAAAATATCACACATATGAGTGCATTCCACATATTTTCATGAAGGTCACATCAGGAGATGACAAAGACGACTATCCTGATGCCTCTCCTGGAATCAGCTCTGACTGAGT
This sequence comes from Athripsodes cinereus, assembly GCA_947579605.1. Classification (NCBI taxonomy): domain Eukaryota; kingdom Metazoa; phylum Arthropoda; class Insecta; order Trichoptera; family Leptoceridae; genus Athripsodes; species Athripsodes cinereus. Next base: position 18,746,306 of record OX388321.1, on the reverse strand, counting down.
TTAACAGCTCAGCTTTACTCATGAAACATTGGTAATCGATTCATATCGACAGTTTTAGTGTGGTTATTTACAAATCGTAATCCATGTCACGACGCTAATTGCATCATGCACGCCACTAATTGCGTGATGTTATTTCCGCTTAACCGATTCTTCTCATTAAACTCATCCCTTTTGGCCGAAAATCTTATCTTGATTCCAATAATTGTAAATCTTCACTAATTAAGTAAAGTATCTTAAAATCGACACTTGAAATATATTAATTATAATTGGTATTTACTTACCAGTAGATTGTACATTTCTTATGTTTTGATTGTGTTCAACTTTTGTCATCAGTTTATAAACATTTCTGTAAAATGTAGATGAATGACGAAACTTTTTCAATTTCCTATCCATTTTATTTAACTTTAGAATGTTAATAATAAAAATATCACACACACACAAAAATTAAACACGTCTTAAGCAATAAACAGTTTGAATAGAACTGGTATGAATGCATAGTTTTCTCAAACCAACACAATGTTTGAAGTCTGTTTCAAAACATTACCACACATTATGTCTAAAATGCTTAATGTAACATTGTTTTGTAACGTTTCGAAGCGAATTCGAAACGTCGTTTCTTTATTCATTTTAGCCGCTCTGTGTTGAATCAGTTTCGAATCAGTTTCGAATCGGAATTACCAATTGCAGATAGTTTGCTTTGTGTCGAAATGTGTCGAAAATGCGTTTAAATGTTACTACTTTATGAATGGCCTCGAATCAAAGTTACTAGCATGTGCTACTTGGGCACATAAGTACAAATTGTCTACGGGCTCAGATACAGAATACGAAATATGCGAGATTTATTGCGGAAATTTATTTAACCAACCCAACCGAATTTATTTATATGTATATATTGATACCGGAGTTGCTTAAAATCGTTATAAACAATAATAAATACTTAAATGAAAATGAATCGATTATTCCCTCATACTGTTAGTGCCCACTTAACTGCGAGGGATTTATAAAGATGGCAAGGCAAGCATTGATTTCCTTCATTGTATACTTATATTGTATTTGTATACAGTATTATCTGATTGCGTACAGCGTACAACAGTATGTCTACATACAAATTTTCTGCAATGCTGTTGTTAATATACCTACATTACATATAATAATAGGTAGATGTACTTACACCCTTACATAATATACAAAATAAAATGTTATTCCTAAATCGCGCACAACGGAAGAGAAAAGAATAAACCACAAAATACTATAGTGAATATATATTGTATGTTTTTTTCTACTATATCGATTTTTATTGAGGGAGTTGTCTTTCTTCTTACAAGGACGTCCTTTTTATTAGATTCAGTATATCCTCGTAAGACGAAAGACGTCGTCTCTCTCAATAAAACATCAATAAAGTAGTTTTTTTTTCATTTTGTATTATAATATTATAAATTTACCTATTTTGCATCAAAGAAAATTATAAAAACTCAATTTCATTATCTTTTTGGTTTCAATCTCGTTGAATTGTTTGCAATAAAGTCTTGCATCTTTATTACCATTGCGCCCTATCATGTGCGACCCTCTTCAATTCATCGTGCGATCCGCAGCTCATATCTTCGCATAGATCGTCGAGGTATTCTCGATGTGGGTCGATCTTGTAAAAGGTTTTCGTAACGCATGATGTGTATGATACTTTTGGAGCGTCTTTCCGAGATCGTCATGAGCAGATGCTTTTCTCCTTCGATTATGTTAAGAACATCACCATTTGAGATGTGGTTTATCCAGAATATTCTCAGAACTCTTCTAGGACCACATCTCAAACGCTTTTAATATCTATTTATCTCTTTCAGATAGGCACCATGTCTCGCACCCTGATGATAAGACACCCATACATGTCTTTACAAGGATCTTGCATATTTTCAGGTCTCCGTTATGACGTAGGTATATACATATTTATAAAATAATCCATCATATATTTTGTTATTTATAGGTATTCGATTCAAATAAGTACATATCACTATTTCTAAATAAGGAAAATCCCTATTCAATATGAAAATTAATGTGTCCTGGAGAATTTATTACAGATTAAAGCTATTCACTGTAAATTAAAATGTTGATGAAATTTGCAGTACAATATTATTATGTAAATAATGAAAAAAGTTGCCAGAACGAGTACCACAATTCTTGTACTGTATCAACTGCAGAAACAATGCGAACCATGTGTCTATGCATTCCTCACTTCTGCTTCCCTTGTGGAATAAAAAGAGAAGATATTTACACACCTCTCTCGTAACTTTCCAAATATTTTACTCAACTTTCCTTCTCATTTTCTACTTGCATACTATATTATAGTCAGTATACATATACATAAGTAGGTACTATGGTTGGGTCTACTATATTATCATGTGGAACAGTTTCTATTGCAGGTAGATATAATAGTACCTAAAAGATATTAAGAGTGAACAACTTCAACTAGTAATCAACATGCGACGTGTAATGTACAAACAAATCTACGTTTTACTTAATTGTTTTTCTAATCCATTCAAATAGGAATGAAAGTGCGGGGAAGAAACCAACGCTATACAATCATCAGTATTAATAGTTATACGATTAATATTTGGTACAACTTTCAAAAATAATATTCATTCCTTTTTCAAATATTTGGCTTCAAAACTTTGCCTAGTAATAGAAAAGTAAGGACTAGGTATCTCAAATTCTTCTGCATTTCATTTGAAGTTAGTGGCATGAAATATCTCCGTAAATAAAAAATATTAATGGTGATATTTGATGTCTTCGTTCTGAAATAATGAGGCGAAAATGAGAAATTTCCAATTATAGAATTGAAACTTTGAAGAAATTTATTATAGGACAACATTAAAGTGTCGTTTACGTGCCAAAGTTCCTCAAGAACAAACACTGTACAATTCATCAATTCTAGGACATTAGATCCACGTCATATTATAAATATAAATAAATAAATAGATTGAGTCACAATCATATTATATAACCAATAAATATTTAGTTCATTTTTCAATAGATATCGATGATCAAAATTTTTAAATTGTTAATTTTACATTATAATTTAATTTTAAAACTATCTCGATATAAATAAAAAAGATTCAATAATTTTTGTAAAAATCTATTACAAAAAAAATAATCACCCAACACGATAGAAAAATGGCCGCAAAAATTGTTTACAAGGGTAAAAATTATACTTTTGAAATCCTAAACAAATCGTAACAATGTATAAAATAAAAAAAAATCGAGCAACTTTTTTTCCATTTTCTGGTAGTTTTGGAATGGAGTCATAACACCTATTCTTTATCGGGTACTCCACGGAAAATATCACTCTGATTTTACAGCGACGTTTGTCTGAATATAATCATCAAAAAATAATAATGTGCGTTTACAAGCACTTTGCGGTGATCCATGCACTGACAGTTTCATTAAGTCTTAAAGATATATGTGTTTCGGCAACATTAAAGAGGAAAGTGGTGCCCACCCTTCATATAAGTACAGTACAGTGAAAATGAGAACACGATCTACTTTAAGTTAACTCTTTAGTATGCCCAAATCAATGTAAGTAGGTACCTAGGTACATATCTACATAAATTGGCATTCTGCTTACCTAATATGACAAATTTCAGTACATTATTAAGTAGGCCATGCGATCATCCCAAAAATTAAGCTGCGTGCTACTCGCTTTTCAAAAACGATTAATCTTTGCGATACATGAGAGATTACCCTAACTGCGTCATATCGTGAGAATGTCCGATAATACCTAGGCCATACATTATGTTTCAATAATAACGTCCTCGAAGAATTTCCTTCACAGTATGCTGACCCAAAAACGAAATGTGCGCTCCAAAGAAGTATTTATTGAAGGGGTAATATGATTTGAACAAAAGTGGAGAGCAACATGACTAATGACGACCTTCAAGATGTAATGAGTAAAGTACAAAGTGCACCTAACACAATAACTAATAAAGTAACGATTGTTTTATTACTTCAGAACCTTGCACAGTGGATAAGAAACACAAATAAATCTCCGTGAAGTATTAATGTGTAGTGTATTATAGGTATTGTTATATAAACGAATGGTACTTACACTGCTGATATACTGTACTATTGTAACATAAAATGATATTGTTACAATACAGGTGTGCATTTTATAGGATTCACATCTGTACTTACGTTGACAATCTTATCATCATACAACATACCTACGTGTTACAATAATAATAACTCGAAGCCCAAATAATAACATATGTATAGGTAGGCATATTAAAAAAATGTAATAGAAACGTGATTCAACGATAAGGTCATCTTTAAGTTAATTTAGTAGGAGAGTAATTAAATAACAACATTTAGAAAAAAAAAATAAACCATTCTGCATGGTTCCGTATGTATACGTACCTCCTACATCAGGCAAAAGCGATAAGCTATAATTTGATACGATATAATAAATATTTTTATGTGATAAGGTAATTCCGTTGAGGCATATGGACTGGCATACACATAGAATCTGAACACTGGCATGCAATGAAAATATAAGCGAACTATGTTCACACTATATATTTATGTACTATGTAGGTAGATACACCCATGATTTATGTGATACATATTACATATTATAATGATGAGGATCATCTCTGAGTGTTGAGAGTAGGCCACAGGAAACTCCTTGTTTACAAGTCATTTGTACCTACTACTGACAATATAACCCACCTCGTACATAACTATTCAATACACACATATTATATGTATGACAGTGTATTAGAGATACAGTAGTGAAAGAGAAAACAACAGAAATACCTAATCATTTATAAAAATGAACGAATTGGTACAGTCAACGTTCGACAAATGGTATGTCGAAATATTACATCTACATATTATAAGATTCCATTATTTTTCACAAATTTTTCACTGTCACATGACAGTTGACTAAAATAACGTAATAATTAATGGATAAATTGAAATGTCCTCCTTCGCCTTCAGCATCTTATTGATTTTCTGAACTGCCGAGAGTAAAACACAACGAGTGATTAATGATCTGCGGAATACCAATGAAATTTAAAGAAAACAAATGGTTTTTCACAATATGGATTTTAATTGAGACGTTTTTCGTCTTTCAAGGACGTTGTCAAGCGTCAGTGACAATGTCCTTGAAAGACGTCTCTCTCTCTCTCTCTCTCTCTCTCTCTCTCTCTCTCTCTCTCTCTCTCTCTCTCTCTCTCTCTCTCTCTCTCTCTCTCTCAATTAAAATATATACAGTGAAAAGTTTGCTATTTCATTATCGAATTTTACAACCTGAACACCGACCGACACAGTGAATGCGGAATACCAATGGGAAAAGTGGCGGTAGCCGTTTAAATGTTTCTTTAAACAACAATGGTGGAAGTTTTGATACGATGTTTATTAGATACTTATAAATCGCGTTTAATAATAAATAACTAAGTGATAAATTTAAATCAATTTTGTAACAGGCTGTAATTTTAATAAAATTCCAACAAAAATAACAATCAAGAGTTCGTGTGAAACGGTTGTAGAGTTTTGAGTGGTTTACTTAAACTATAAAGGGAACACATTAAATTACAAAAGAATTTTCCTCTTGAGACCTAAAGGATGAATAATGTACAATTTGTTAACCTTATCTAAATAAAGGATTACCAAAAAATACTTAGAATGCGATGCCTGATCCTTGTTTCATTCCGCCCACAAAAGAGCATGCATAACAATAATATAATCGAAACAGAGGAACCGGGAACGGGGTGATAGAACTGGGTCATTACTGTTCCCAGATCTCACCCCCGTTCCTTCTGCCTCGACATCCTTGGCCCGGCGCCAACGAAAATTTACAGACTAAAAAGGAAATGGCGCATATTCCATAACGAATATTCATAATATATTTACTGTTTCAAGTATTTATTTAATAAGCACACACATCATCCAGTCACAATGTACTTCATGCAGTGAAATATTTTGAATTATGCGTAATGAACACGACATATTACATTTACAACAATGTTCCAACACTCCCGATAGGAGTTATTACAGATAAAATATCATTTAAAAAATTAGGTTATCACGGGAATTTATCTGCAATATGAAGAAATGACGTAAACAAACCGTGTTGCGATTAGATCAATAATATTCAATGTAATTGCTGTGATCTAGGTAATACGAATTCTCTACGGACATTCTCACCATACGGATTTTACACTTCTTCGTTTACGGTCCATGGAGCTAGGTTCTGGGTCCGACTTCCCACAGAAATTCGCACACCGTCGTCATTTTTTGTTTACAGAAATAAATATGCGGCGTTCAAGTTTCTTCAGTTTTGTCATCGGTCGAGACAGGAAGGTTTCTCCCCTTCCCCCTGCCCTCCTTGAATGCCATTGGGTATTCTCTGTACTGTGTATAAATACTACTTTATCAATAGATTGTTTTGTTAATAATGATTTATATTTTATTATTATAACTACACATAACTGACTGGTATTGCCTCAAAGGGCAGTCGCGTGTTTTAATTTTTAAGTCGCAGCAGCAGAAATGTAACTTCGTTTCAAATAAATCTCGAGGGATAAAATGATGTCAGACCTCTCAGCTTACATATTATTTAACAGTATCATAAATGTTAATACAACAATAACGTAAATAATGTAGGCACGTATGCAAGCGCTCAATATATATATTTAAACTCTAATATTCGGAGGGAAAACTTGAAAACTAAGTGATCAATATAAACTATAAAAACGGGTATTAATTCAAAGGTTATGGTGATGCATGGTGACTCTGACAGAGTTTTCCCTCCGAATATTATATTGTATTTGATATTGTCATATTTATGTGTAAAATTGCTTGTAATCAATGTAAATAAATAAATAAATAATAATTACAATAACTTGATGAAAGCATTCGACCACATTTTCATTAACACTTCATTCATGCTAAAGAATTTATTTTCTTGATGTTTGAAACTGCATTATATATTTTTTTTTTTTTTCTTTTTTTTTTTGAAAAAGCTCTAATCTCTAATCTAAAATATTGTCTTGTGTTACCTGTCGAACGTGATTTAAGGATAAACTAACACATGTCTAACTAGTCTATTAAACGCGCGTTAATATAGCTCAACGTACTTAGAGCAGGAAGTAGAAATTACCCAAGGAATTGAAAATTCAATCAATTGCTTAGTCACGAAGGACATAATTTTATAGGTAACTGCGACAAGCGGTGAGTTAGACGATTATCATTTATCAGATATTATCACTAACCTTAGTATGAATTAATTTTTGGTTTATTTATTACACCATACTAATGTAACAGTACAATCATATTACAATGCAAACTGGGTTGAGTTTATCGCAATACTACGATTTGTTTAATAAAACCCACATGGGTACCTACTCTGTATTAACATGATATCCTAAAATATCTAGGTACTTATCAGATATACAATATATGCGTAGAAAAAAAACATTGAAACGATGTGAATTGGTGAAAAAGATTTTTCGTGTCTTTTAGGATACTTAGTTTCTTATTTTAATTACGAAGTGAATAGCTGGAATCCGTTAACAACTAGGTATCTAACTTTTATGATATTTTATAAGACAAGAATTTTTCATTCTATTGTTTAATATCAAGTTAAGTTTTCATGATATTTAAGAATGAATTGAAATTACGGTAATATTATTCGAAAAATAATGTCATAACTAGACCTCGGGAAAAGTTATAATAAAGTAGATATTGAGTCACAGGCACAGGTCCCCTTTTCCCGTTGTTAAGAGCCTTAAATGGAAATATTATCTCAACGGACGTCTAGGTATTATAACGTACATGAGTGGGATAAGCTTCAAACAATGCTCTAACTGACTACATAAAATCTACAGCTCACATCCGTTTTCTGATGGGCTTAATTATTTACATATCTAGTTTTATTTAACGCACCAGATTTAAATAAATTGTAAAAATACTTTAAAAAAATTGTGATAGTATAAAAGCTTACAGCCTTTAATACAAAACATAAACTTGTAACTATAAACGAAATCAGGGACATAAAATATATCTACTTTTTTATTGGATTCGTATTTAATTAACACGATTCGACTCTTATTATGTAATGTTTTCGACAGTCACACAACTTTGCATAACATTACTACCATTTTGACGGTTCATCTTCTCTCAGGTTTTCCTAACAATAACATAATTTACGTAATGTGGCTTACCGCAATGCATTTTTACATAATAAATACGCCCTTACCAATTTAAATCCAAATATTAATTTTGATAACAAATTTAAAATAGTACACCAACAAAGTAAATCGCAATGTCACGATGATGTCTTCCACACATAATTATGGATATATAACGGAAAATTATATAAAAAAATTATTCAGATAAATATATGAGTCATGTTGTAGACAAATCTAATATGCATAAAATCTCTGATTTCAACTCAATAGACTCAATAGATAGGTACTATTAATGGGAAACGTTGCCTGTTGGGAAATTACAAGATTAAAGCTTTTGCAAAGTAAAAAGGTTCTCGAATTAAACTTGTGTTCAGATCACGAATATATCTATAAAACCCGAATAGCGGACGTTTAATTCCAAAAGCCCCTTTGATTTATTTCAAGTTTTTAAATAAGCTCTGCCATTTATATTTATACATAACTACATAGCAGTGGCGGGACTAGACTTTTGGTATTGGGCATGCGGTTTGTGTACAGTAGGTAGAATTAATTATATGTAGGTATGTTAGAAACCAATTGTTGGCCAAAACCTACATTATTTTTCTGTTCACAATTATCCTGATAGTTTAATCCCTCTTTGGCAATATACCGTTTTAATTACACCAACATTTGAACAAGATAAATATCTTAGGATGAAAAAGGTGACTCAAGATGCAAAGAGGTGGAATTGGGACAGAACTATTTTTGGGGGTCATAATAATGTATCTGTGGTAACCATTGGACCGAAGTTTGCAAAAGATTTGCTATCGTTTGGTGGAAGATTTAAATCAATTTAAACTTACTTTGTAGTTTTTTAAATATTTTGTTTCGGAAAGAAAATAGATTTATTCCTTGGGCATGCGTTGCTTTTTTGCATGTATAGAAGGCACGCCACTGCTACATAGGTACCTACCTATGTTTTATTTCATACAACAGGGATAAGTATAGGTACATACATACATCCTTTTCGAGTATATTTACGTTTTGCTTCCGAAAACAAAATATAAAGTACACTTAAGATGAAAAACCAAGGTTGTTCAACTTGTTAGGAAATATAGGTACCTACTAAATCAACAATATTTTTTTATGAAGAATCATAATTTAACCATCTAAATACAGTTTTAATGACCAAACTAGATTTTTTTTTATCAAAAATTCATTTTCACCGAATGTAAAAAAAATATATCGCACAACATTCAATTATTGAAAGAACAAGATTACTCTCTATAAAACAGTCATGTTAATAGAGATAAATAACCTAAACAAAAACAAAAATCAAATACGTTGGGTAATGTATTTAGATTATATAGATTTGTAATACTGCACGCCTCTGACACCAGCAACCTTAGTTGCTGTTTTGAGGTATTGTTTATGATTGAATAAATTGAATTGAATAAATGTATACTATGTACACCATCACGGCGTATCCCACAAGTGGGGTAGCCACCAGACTATTTACTTGTGATAAACATGCATAGGTTGTCCTCTCTGTGACAATAAACAATAAAACATTCAGGAAGGGTGGCATGTCTCATGGGTAATGTAATTGTGTTCAATTTAATTGATGATAACTATTTTAAACTTAATCTGAAAACAATATTCCGTATCAAGACGTTAGTACTTAGAGCAATATAATCAAAGGTAAATATGTTTTATCTTTATGTAATAATATTATTATTACTTGAAGGGAAATAAAGAGTTTGCAAGAGATGACGCAGCCAAGGGGGATGTAATCTTTAAGGATATTACAATGTTAACAACAATGGGTAACTGTGAATGGAAGAATGGTTTGCAGCCATTATCTTTTTATTGTCAGCGCATAATTCTGTACCTACTCACAAAAGAAAAGGGTCTACTAAAAATTAATTCAATATTTCGTACATACATACATACTGATAAATAATTGTATGGAAATTTTCTGCCATCCAAAATTCCAAATTTAATTAATAAAATTAGTGATTAGTTACTCGGAGTGGTGACCTGTGTGGTGCTAAAGACAAAAACAATGACGTTAATATAAATAAGCACTAAGTAGGTATAACTATATGTATCTCCATACAATATATTTACACATTTTACCAATGGAAATGGAGGAATACTAGACAAAGTAAACAAGTATCTGAATAAAATATATACCTGATTATTGATATAAAAAATGCAGTTAATATGTATGCAAAATGATCATTGATGAAATCTTTATCATGTTTAATGAAATAGATATGTAGGTATAATATTATGTACATTAGATAAATAATATTAGTTCCATTGATAGTATTGTGCAATATGATATTACGATAGAGGAAACAATTGGAAAGACGAGAGCGAGAATATGAGTAAGTGAAATATCAATTGAATTCGGAAAAAAATACTAGTAGAATGTTTTTATTCAGTCAAACTTTGAGCAATAAATGGGAACAAGAGATTATTATCTAATTAAAATGAGCGAAATGGATATGGCCGTTGTTGCTAATGGATACAGAAGTCAAAATAATATAGCAAAGTCTCTAAAATCAATACAACACGGTGCAAGAGGTTAAAGGTCTTAATTTATTTTCATGGAAATTGATGGCATTAATACTACTTCCTTATTCACCACTTTTTATCATAATATGAATAATACTACTATTACTAAACTATCATGGCATATCCCACAAGTGGGATAGCCAGCAGACCTCATCGCAGGATTTAAGATGTAACACCTATCCTTCACAGGATTTTAGTAGGAATAAATGAGTCCATTATACACCATTATGGCATATCCCACAAGCGGTGTAGCCAGCAGATGTAATAAATAATATGCAGGCCGTCTTATTTATTTATTCTTTACTGTACATTGATTATAAGCTAATTTACACAAAAATACATTTAAAACAAATACAATCATAAAATCAATATACAGAGGGCGAGTTTAACGCAGAGGCGCTTTTCACAGAGGATGGTTTCAAACCTCATCGCTGAATTTGAGATGTAAAATGTCTTTATTATTCTTTATTATTAGAACACCTGCCTTTTACAGAACACTCAAAAACTTACAAAAAGAGTGAGAAACCAATTCTTTAGGTGCTCCACGATCAATGTTTCTATACACGTTGGTATATTTAGATAAAAGGCAGATTTACATAATAGATTTTTCTAAACTATTATTAATATGTATTATCCTTCCACGCAGACAAACTTCAAACATTCGTCGTCAACCTTCCTTGTGAACGTTCTTTCGTTATCTAATTCCAAAAATCACCGCTTTCATCTTTGTAATACCTATTAATTTTTACGAGAACTACCTATCAACTAAACGAAACAATCTCTAATAAATCTCTTTACAAGAGTCGGGATATCACTGTGTATATATTTACACATGTATGATTTTACCAATATTTTTTTTCACAATGAATTTGGATTTGAAATAAACCCAAATACACTCAAACCCTTTCACAGCAACCAATATGCCTGCGCCGTGAATATGGGGTAGGTCCGTAGCGGGTGGAATCGAACCTGGGTCACTCGATTGAAAGTCCTAGACTAGTGATGTAACGAATGTGTGATTTTGGATATTCGAGAATGCGAATATTTGTTGCCGACATTCGCGAATGCGAATATTGACTTGCTTCAATTTCTACAATTGCTCAAACATTAAAATTTCTACCCCCCCCCCCCCCTCCCCGTCGCCGAATTTTCAAAATCAAATTTGAAATATTTCAAAACTCCTCGGTTTTCTTCAAGAATATTTTCTAGCAGTACCTTTTTCTACAATGTACCGTGTAAGTATCCGGTACTTTTACAGAATTACCGATACTTCATTACCAAAATAATATTCGCAAAACATTCGCATATTTTTTTGCGAATACTTTGAAATATGCGAATATTCGCATATTTCAAAGTATTACATCACTACTATAGACTCAACCATCAAGGCTACCAACCAACTCGTAATATGTATTTTATGTAATTTGTATTTAGTATTATAAATACAAGATAACAGCCGTTTATTGTGTTATTTATTATATAAATAAAATATTTGAGGTATGTACGAATATATTCTTATGATGGAAATGTTACGATTGGCTGGAAAAGTTAGCTTCAAATATTCTTAAAACACCGGAGACGCCACCATGCCATCCTGTGAGTGTCGGCCTTCAAAAACTTTCCAGGATGCAAAAAAGAAGATATCACGTGTTGGAGTGCAAACGTCGGAATAATGATCCAATTCACTTGTTGTCTTGATGAAATATTTTTAGTACGTTGAGAATAGAAAATTATGTTTCACACAAAAATAGAACGAAATAATGACTCTTCTGAAGGACAGAATGGATACGTTCGGTTATAATATTTGATTGTGAAGGTCTGATGTGCGCCTACAGGGAACTTGATATCGTGTGAATTTATCATAATTTTTGAGCATATCACGGAGATATTAATACATATTACATACTAGCTCTTTAATCCTGCGCTTTTGCGTGAAATATAACAAAAAGATTTGGAACTCTATGAGATGGTAGGCCCCACTGTTGTCAAATGTGAGATTTCATAGAAAAGTAATATTCACGAAATTGTTGCCATATGAAGAATTATTTATTGGTCTCCACTTTAAATTTTTTTTGGGCACGAAGTTCTTCGACACCGGCAAAGATTACTTTCGAGTTAGATTTTATTTTTACCGGCAAAAATAAAATAATCAAAAATAAAATAAAACCAGGAAAAATAAAATCTAATCCGAATACAAATTACCTAAAATTTATATTCGAGGTAGATTTTATTTTTGCCTAAAATGTACTTCGTAATAAAATCTACTTCGAATACAAATTTCCCAAATTCATATTTGAATTAGATTTTATTTTTGCCGGTTTTGTTTTATTTTTGATAATAATAAAAGAAAAAATATTTCGCCAAAAAATTCAAATATTTTCATAGCAACAATTTTCCTCCATAGAAAACTATATCTGACAGATATCTGACATTGGGGCCTACCATCTCAATGAGTTCCAAAGATTTTAACAAAGCAACGAATTATTATACCTACTTATAAAAATGTCATCCATGTACCTGTTGTAATATCTATCTGATGGAAAAATCTACTATACAAGTGTAAAAACTATTCATGAGGTTTATGTGACGTCTGGCGGATAATGCTCACAATGTTTTGAGTCTTGAATTAGATGATTAGGTACATATAATCTGTCATCATCTTGGTCAACAAATAACGAACACGGTCAATAGATGCGACTTTATACGGAAATATTATTTTTTACGTCATTTGGTGATACAGCGGGTCTAGCAGATATGCAAACATACTTACAGCACACATAAGTATTTACACACGGGAATTAATGTGGGGAAAATGGAACCATCTGGTGAGCGGGGACGTAGAATGAAATTATCTATGTAATGAACGTGCTCAGCTATGACAATCAAAATTCGTCAAAAGAATAATACTTTTCACAATCTGATCAGAATATAACAATGATTTATGTATTCAAGAGACAAAAGAAAAATACCATTATTAAATATGGAAAAGGGGAAAACCATTCTTCATATATTTATTTATTTATTCATTCTTTACTACTACACTGACTGTAAACAATATTTTATAAAGAAGTACATTCATATTATTAAATACAATCAACATACAGAACGAGTATATCGCAAAGAAGCGATCTCTTCTAACTAAATCTAATACCTATATCTATCTATTCCCTCACGCTGTATCCGTACCCCAAGTGGGGTAGGCAGAGAGAACGGAACGACAATATTAGCAGAGATGTGACGTATTTGAAATAAAAGTACTTAAAATACAAGTACAAAATACAAAATACGTATTTTCATTTTGTATTTCAAATACCTTTTCGTAAAAAGTATTTTGTATTTTATTTGAAATACTTTTTTTGAGTATTTTGTATTTTACACAAAATACTTTTACAAAATACCTTTGTATTTGTTTGAAACAAAATTCTGCCATTAAATTCATATGCGCGTACGCAAGCTTTTTTTGTCAATTTGTTGAATTACGATTACCTACAATATTTCCATTAGAGTACTCCATACCTGAGATATACACACATAATAATGATGATTGAACAAATTATATATTACGCCGTTTAATGATCCATGATGAAATTTTCATCAACGGCGCTGTGATTTCTCCTGAAGGGTAACGTTTCCAACTTTGTCTGCAGGTCATCTGTTCCAGGCAGTTGACGCTGCGATTCTGGTTCTCCTTTCTGCAAATTTAGAGGTATTTGCAATATTGAATTCTACGAGTTTGTTCACTGCATTAGAAGCTGAACACAGTCTTCGCCTCAAATTTTTGTCAGCGGAACAGCTCAGTGGGTGGTGTGCTACCTTGTGGACAGTGAGACACAGTTTAAACACTATTCTCTCTGAGACTCTCAGTTAGTGTAGACTTCTTAGTAGTGAAGTGATGTGACAGCTCTGATTCTCTTTGTAAATGATTTGAAGGCAACATTAAAATCCATCTGAAGACGATCAAGAAGGGTCTGGAGCAGTCCTGTATATAATATGATGTTACAGTAGTCCATACGATTTCAGATTCGGAGTATCCATCCTGATTTATTCTGCAGCCCAAGTTCAGGATATCTGAGCTTCCTGCTTGATACTCACTCCATTTATGACAATTTTCGCAGTCGCCTCATCTCTTCGAACAACCATACATTTTGGTTTGTCTTTATTTATTTTTATGTTGTATTTTGACAGTTCTTCCTAAGGCTTTATTCAACTCATCTTCATAATCTGCAAGCTGTGCTATATCGAATCTATACTCTTGTCCAGTTCTTCATTTCTTCTATCAATTCACCAATGGCTCGCTGTATATAACAGTTAAAGAGTGCGGTAAATATTGAATACCCCTGTCTTACACCTTGTTCAACTATTTGTAAAAAGTATTTTAAATAAGTATTTTAAAAAAGTATTTTGTATTTAAATACCATTTTGAAAAAGTATTTAGTATTTTGTATTTGATATACAAAAATTCAAAAGTATTTGTATTTTGTATTTAAATACTTTTTTGAAAGTATTTTGCACATCTCTGAATATTAGATCTGTCCTTACATACTTCTTTCGCCTCCTCCACAGTCATACAACTTCTCATGCACGCACGTCGATTTCTCTTACCGAAAACACGGCCGTTCTTGAGAATTTGGTCTACATGTTCAAGCCATGTAGTTCTCGGACGCCCGCGCTTCCTCACACCCCTAATATATTTCTAGATATACTGAAATTGGCAACTATATTGCGAATAAATACACGACTTTTATAAAATAAATAAATATTACTATTCTCTTAACTGATGTCTGCTGGTTCTATCAAAAAAATTCAGAAGTAGGTAATTGTAATACAAATATTTGCAAGTCGTATGTGAGTCTTAAAATACTATTTTATCGGTATTTATTTTGGAAAACTTCGTATCTATTAATTACAGTTTTTAGTTTTACTGGCACATTATAAAAGTGACCTGGGTTTCAAGAGTCGATGTCTTTGTTGGGCCACCAGTGCCAGTAAACAAAAAAGTGTTTGGTCAAATCCAATCTAAAGTGGTAATTTGGTTTGCAAGGATCTCATTGCTTTGTCATGTCAACTCATACTCAGAAATTGAAAGTGATCATGAACTCTGTAAAAGTATTTTAGAGTGAATGGCATACAAGTTAATAGTTTATTTCGTTTTGCTTGCTTAATACCTATCACGAAACGTACACGCACCTACATAAATAAATGTACGTGGAAATAAATAATCGTTACTTATAAAACAGATTCACAGGCGATATGGAATATAATTTAATAATAGACACATCCGATTGACGGTCTGTAAGGTCAACAAGAATAACGATAGTAAAAATAAAAACATCTATCACGAAATCTTTACATTCAAAAACGATATAGGTATGCTAATGTTAATGGTTTATGTTTCATATTATCACACTGTATTAGTGTACAGGTACAGCACCGTGCTAGTGAGCCGGGGTTATACCTACAACTAACCGACATAATATTATTATACCTACATATAGCTCACAACATTCTGCATTCCACTCCGCATTGCTGGTCTATCGATCTACCCACTCAGTGAAATGAATGAGTTTCATTGAATCAGCGAAATCCTTTATCTCTTTATGCTCTCTACTGTACCGACAATTAACCTGCAGCTTGCTGACTGCATTTCTACATTACCTACCATATATCAATTACCTTTGTACTCTGCACCTCATCTCGGTACCTACCTACATTATATTATAATATAATGCATTTTATTTATTACATTATAGCTAAACTGTATAAAATTTATTTTTTTTATTATTTTTATTTTATTTACGTTATTGTTTAATGGATAAGTTGGGAGATATCTCTTCTCATCTATATCGATTCGGAAGATATCGCTTCTGCGATAAGCTCGCCCATTGCACATATTTATTTGTTCAGTAATGTATTTTCATATTTTTTTTTCTACTGTTAATTTTTCTGTGCAATAAAGGTTTTCATTATTATTATATTATTCCTACAGTATGGGAGTTTATAATGTAAAAAATAGGTACTTATTTCAAATACTTACACAACTAGCACACGATTCATCTCACTAAAATGACGGTTTCGATTACAAACTCACCTGGAATAAAAAAAAATTGAACATTAGAAAATTGAAAATAATATTTAAACATTAATAATTCAAGAGTTTTTGTGTTAACACTGTGGAAATCCATTTTTAATTTTATTAAATAAAAATAAAAATATATTATTGAGCACTGTATCTCCACTTTACACCACACGTCCTTCTCACCACATGAACAAGTTCTCACAATTTTTTAGATTTCAGTTTCCCTGAAGATGCCTACAAGTATAGGCGAAAACGTTCGGTATCTAACCTAACAAAGTGGAGATTAAACAGTTCTCGATAATATATTTTTATTTTTATATTTTATTTTATAATATTTAAACATTAACTAGTAAAAAAAGCACAAGTATGTAACATTAATGAATAACATGGAAATAATTGTTTTCGGAGATATCTATACTGCACCCATTATTCAGTAAAACAAGTTCAAATTGATATAATTAATGAATAACATGGAAGTAATAATTGTTTGTGAGGTTAAACATGGAAGTAGTAGAAAAGAGTTTTGCTGTCAACATTAACAGCTTATTGGTAAAGTCTCCGTCATTCCACTCATCCCTTAAATATTCAAGCAACACGAAGAATTGTCAATTGCTTGCTCGCTAGTGGTACCAACATATATGCATGTGTTGATCTATTTATCAGGTGCATAATGCGAGATGCAGAGCGGTCGCTATGTTTAGACTGACCCAGAATGGCGACTAACAAGCGCTTGTATGTATGTATGTGTATGCATGTATGCACCTAACTATCAATATTCCACAATAAACATTCCTTAACTTTCCAAAGTATGCAGATTATAATTATATGCAAAGCGCCACCATACAAATCAAACATTACAATAAATAAGACCGACACAACCACACCAAAACTGCTATCAACTTTTCGTACATTTAGGTAAGATACGAAAATTTTTCTACACTATGTAGGTAACAACATAGCACTGTTGGGTATGGAATAATAGTAAAGGAGTTAAGGTAGTAGTGGCTGATTAAGGTAGCGTTAAACTCATATGTATATGGTGCAAGATTCTGCCACTGACATGCCGAAGAGAACTAAGTGTGACACATTATTGAATGTGTCCCTCACAGTCACAATAACGAGAGTACCGAGTAGATGTATAATGTAGTTGGTAGTTACAACAATAAATTGTCCCATGCATAGACTACCTACCTACATACCTATCTACACAGTCACAGCGACAATACCGTCTACCTACTGCACTACACATACCTACTTGTTAGGTAATTAAGGTAATTTTCTTATTCATCTTAATTTATCACAACACGATTATCTCACTACCTTAACTCTAAATATGACTACAAGATTGTACAGCGACATATTGTAACATCGAATCGCCTCAAATACTGTCAATACCTATATCTACGATAAAAATGTATGTTCGTTATATTTGGTAATAAAAACAAAACACGAAAAGACTGATAAATGGTTTTTAGATGGTAACATAAAAAAAACTTTGCGGGGAATAAAAATCAATTACTGAACATGATGATAATAAAAACTCATGTTATTCTATGACACAATTTGAAATGGAGTAGGAATTTTATTATGTAATTTATATGCAGGTACGGAATATTCACGTGACATAGTGCGAACGAACTGTCCAAATAAAAACAATATATCGTCCATTATTATAGTTCTGAATATTATGTGAACAATTCGTTTTAATTCTAATCCAAGATTTAAAATTGAATAGCAAGTTTAAAGAACAAATTGATAGTGGAGTATGGCTCATTATGACCTAGTTAATGTAACTGTTGTGTTCAAAAATAGATATCCTATGAAAATTCTATAGCAAGTGAACTATGCTCACCAAATTATATAATATTTTATAGTATCACAGAAAGAATGCGGCAAGAAGTGCTTAAAAGTTTGTACAAGTAAATTTACTAGAATGCATTTAGCTAATAATACATACCTACCTATTCACCATTACTTTTTAAACAATGTATACCTACCAACAAAATATATTATTAAATCTTTATCTCCATAAATATTTTACAAGGATATCTCGCTACCGACCTATTCAGCCTTCATAATACAAGCTTATAGGATCATTTGGGCCAACAACAAACTTGAGATTTATAACTGAAAATATATATGTAGATATCTATTACGATTAACTTTCATCAAGAACCATCGGTCGATAAATACTTTCAAAAGACATTCAAACAAACTCAAAATACGAACGTAATACAAAAATTTGAGAGGAATTGAAAAATAACTCTGTAATCTATAATCTATATAACAACATGACGTTACACTTTTTGCTTGTCATCCGACCTTCAGATTTCTCAGCCTTATTTCTACATAAAATCTCTCGCTATTTTATAATGTTTAGATATACATATTCTACCGAAGAAAATTACTGCTATTGAATTTGTATAAATCGTGCTGTAAAAGTAAAGCAAGCTAAACGACTACTATGAGAAAATGTTAGTACATAGGTAGATATACTGCAACGTGAATAGTAGGTATGCAAGTGGCCAAGTCAGATCAGCGCATCGCAGATAATATTATAATAGGTATATAGTAAAATATAGCAGTAGCAATAAGGTACACAATGGATACAGTATTGTGATATATGTTTGCATGCGTGCTTGTGCTATGATACAACTAGTTATGTACAATGTATATTGTTTAGTAGCGCTGTAGATATAGATGTAAGTGGTAGATACGATCTGTACAGTAGTAAAGTGATGGCACGCGGTCAGTAGGTTACAGCCAACATTGCGTCATTATATTACAAGTCACCAACGACCAGTCCCATTTTAGTTACAAACAAACCACACACTAATACATAATATCGATACATACATACGTACTCCACACTAACATAACATGACTATCTCTAACATTAATCTTATCATACAGTCACTTAATAGACGGGGAGAATCTGTTTACACTAGACAAACGTCAAAGTAAATAAAGACACTAGTACTTGCTGCGAGGTGTCGTAATATTGATATTACCACCATGTGCTTGCGATACAAGTGTTATGATTGAACGGGTTTTTCTTTTTTCTTCAGCCAAGGAGTGAGTGAGTGAGCCAAGGCGGCCCGGCTCGCGTACAACTTATTGTGAACGGCCTCGACCTTTATAGGTGAACACTACCACTAACACTCGACACGTAACACAATACATAGTCATCTACTATAATAATATATGTACCTGCCTCTGCTATTACAGTACTATCATTGTATTTATGTTATAATACTATACATAGGCTTATAGCATTTATACCTATCTACTTTAATAGTTACGCGCGTTATATTAATGATACAGTAATACACATCTACTTATTTACTGCATGATGGGTAGACACCAACTTATTTACATTTATGTGAGTTGTTACAAAAATACTAGAGAGAGCTATTGTTAGTTGCCCATTTCACGTGATTTTACTCGGAACGCGATTGATTAAAGTGATGGGCGGTAGACGGAATATTTATACATACATGTGTATTTGCTAAATAAAAAAAAAACAAAAGACGTATTTAATAAATTCAAATGTCAGCTTTATGAGGTAATTAATTATGTACAATAGTACTACACTAAAGCGAAAACTGACAAGTGCAAAGAACATTATGACTAAGGCGGCCGTTGTGGCTCTCGCTTTTGAGTCACGAGATCCCGGGTTCGATTCCCGGGCAGGGCAAAATGATAAATGACCTTTTTCAAACCTGTTCTGGGTCTAAATGCCGAATGTATGGGTGCTAAGTCTATTGTATAAATGTGTATCTTTGCGTTAATACCCATAACACACGATGCATAATTGTCTTAATTTGGGACAATTCGATCAATGTTAATTTTCTATACATATTATGATAATATGTTTATTTAAGTAATAGATTTAAAAATGTTGCTTAAATCCCATATATGTAATTTCATTGAGTGAAATTGCGGTGATTTGTAAAAAAAGATTTATAATCTATACCTACATGGTTACAAACACGCGACAAATGGAGAGAATAATTTATTCATAATAATAATAATAATGTATCTACTATCTACCTAATAAGGTAGGTAAATTAACTAGGTATATTTATGTATTAAAGTAGGTACGCAGCGTCAGTACACTCTAGTCCGTAATACAGAATATATACAAACAAAGCTGGACCGAACCTATGAAATGCATTCAATCTACAACTGTTGGGAATAATGGTGCCATTTTAGTTGTTTTATTATTTGATGTAATCTGTCTATACCTAATATGCATACAACTTTGCCGTAATGTTTTCCAGTATATAAAAATACACGGTTCTCCTGAAGAATAGTATTCTTCTTCTTCTCAAAGTGCCATGTCAGGTCCCCCCGACGTCGGCTATCACCCTGGCGTAGGCCTCTCTGTCCTGTGCCAGCCGGAACAACTCCTCCACCCTCCGAACTCCGGTATAGTATTATTAAACTTAAAATACTAAACTATATACGAGGTGTGTTAAAAAAAAAACGGGAAATTTCGTTTTTTGAAAAAAAAAAATTATTCGTCTACACTAATATCGCCTTCAAAATAATCCCCATTAGACATTATTCACTTGTGCAAGCGCTTTTTCTAATTCTCGAAACACTTCTCAAATGCAATCTTTGAGATGCGCTTTTAATGTCATCTTTGCTTGTAAAACGACGCCCCTTTAAGGTTCTCTTTATTTTTGGAATAGGAAAAAGTCACAAGACAAACAAAAATCGACGAGTTCTTATAAATCATCTTACCTTAGCGGCTGCCACAAAGTAAATAATGAATACAGCAAATAATGAACGAAAATTTTATCATACTTCAGGGGCATGTATACCAACATAACAAAAAATATTGGACAATCGGACTCTCCAAACCCGAAATTTTTTAAATTTCCCGTTTTTTACTAAACACACTTCGTATTTTTAGTTAATTTTCGTAAAAAGGCTCAAAATATTTTTTGCTACCACACGGTGGTCCACAAATTAACACTGCTCGGACAAATATGGAGAAAGTTTGATAAAAAACGCTCCAAAAGTATGAATTGTGTTTAAAAAACTATGGTCTGAATGGATGTATAATATTGTATGAAATACATTATTAAAACATACGAGATAACTTTAGAGCGAGTACCAAAGTGACAGACAGACAGACTGCCAAAATAACGCATCTTTATATTATTCCACAAATACAAAATAATTCAAAATCTAAACATAAAACAAAACAGTAACAGCAAATATAAAAATTCCCGTTATATAAACATAGTCTCAAATCTTAAGTTAGTAAGTAGCATAAAAATAAACTATTAATACTTTCCAACGTTATGTAAAATGTAATATTGACCATTAACCTTTAGAGGATATTAAATATTTTAATCAATTCTGTCTTGAACGATGCAGTAGGTAGATACCACCATGACATAAAACAAAACATATTCACATAAATAAAACACAAAATAAAAATATATTACCAGCTGCAGGTTACATAAAGATAAAATTCCTTAAAGATAAAGTCCGAAATAAAGTTTTCGAGTGTCCTGTAAAATTTTTTTTTCAAAGAGTTGCAAAAATTATATTGGTTACTATAGTTAAAGTTTCATCCGCAAAAAAATAAAAAGACATTTTTGTATTTTGATGGATCCGATCGTAAGAATGTGACGTACCTATGTAATTGTACAAATCAATAATACGAATAAGATGACACCATCATATCACACGTAATTTTTGGTACCTTTGGTATAAAGCAATAAGCATTGGTAGAAACTTTCCTTTACATTCATCTGCTTTGGTGTAAACAAACACGTTAGGTCAAATTTAGTTAGCAAGTCAAAATCTACAAGAAATCTTTAAGTATTGCTGGAGATGTGTGATGTATAATATCATATTACCGTGTGCTGATGTGACCAATTAAACCATCATCAGTTTTAGAGACAAATTCATTTATTTATCTATTTATCATCACACCCTAGAGAATGTAATAAGACTGCATCATCAGCAATATATTATTTTAGACAGAAACGACTTACATATTATGTTGCATTAGCCACATTACTCTTGTAATAAGTACACTAGTAAGAATTAACTATAAAACTGTGTGTAACGGCGATTCTAAGTATGATAACGTTTTAACATTAAGACTGGTATTAAATTATATATCTACACATGATACAAATAAACAATAAAACAGATGAACAGTAAGAATCTCTGCAAAGAAACCTACCATATAGTATTACGTAAAAGTTATGCAAAGGAAAGAATGCGCAACCAAGTGCAACGGTGACATTTGTTACAAGGTAGGTACAATAAATTAATAATAAGTAGGTATGTTCGTGTGAGCGACACTTATAGAAAACATCCAAAACATAAATAGATGACGTGGTGTGGGCGAGATGTGAAGAGCAGGTACTTATAAAAATAAACACAGAGAAATTTATTCATAAAGCTGCTGCTATGAAAGAAAATTATTAACGAAGAAGATAGTTGCGAAGCTGTGATGTATGAGCCAAGGCTATTCATTACAATATATAATACTATACAGTATAATATACCTACCGTGTACTTTGCTAGTCCATGTACTCTATACCTAAGATCTACATAATCAGAGTTAATATTTTGTACTCGTAGTTAATTATAAACGAGATGTAGGCAAAAATCATACATAATATAGCTATGTTATTTATTACGAACATCACAATTATCTAATAATTAATATAGATCCACGAGTCCAGGTGATGGTGATTAATTAAATACAATGCTGATGATGGATGATAAGCGATGGATAGATAGTACGGAGACATTCATTGCAGACAGATATATTATATAATGTTCAGGTTCAGGTTGTGTTCATCCCTCCATCTCTTGCGAGGTGACTGATTGATCTGACTTGAGAGTGGACACGCCTGGTGAGACCCTTCTGAACTGTGTACGATGAATTAACACTAGATCTGCTTGCTGAATTGTTTTGTGAGAGATACAGACAACATAGTAGATGGATAAATAAGATACGATACAGATAAAAGTATTATTATACAAAGATGCCGATGAGAGTGAGAGAGGGTGGGGGTGTTTTGATAAAATGTTTAAAGTTGGACACAGACACCCAAATAATGATATATATTGTACATAATGCGGGTGTGTGTGTGGTATGTATGCATGTATGTAGATATACACAGCATTATGCAGATAGAGAGATAGGTAAGAGTCGTGTTAGGGGGGGAGGATAGACAGGAAGAGATGTGGTGGAGGGAGATGATGGCCAAAACGAGATTATAAAATAGTTACTTATATGGAATGTATATGGATAATAATAATAATAAATAGGTAGGTATAATGTGTGTACAACATACAGTACAGATAGAAAGATATGTGAGCCATGACGATACACGAGAATAATGTTTTGTTATTATGTTTATTTGCTCCGGGTATTTACCTGTCAAGACATGTGCGACCATTGCTATATCGTCACTATATCACGGGGGATGGCTCTTCATATCTCTCATTAACCCTCTCTCTTTCTCTCCAACGCCAATTACCAATACCGCCCCCTTCTCCCTCTCCCTGTCCCTGAACGCCTCCTAAAATTGACGAAAATTTTTATTAAAGTTACCTGCCATCTAATTTGATGGAACATTATTAGTGAGCTTCAATCACAATATCAATATTCATACAATTGTTGCACAGTAGGTAGAACACTGTGGTAAGTGGTGAGAGGACTGATGCGAATGAAAAACACTGAATGAGGAGCGAACACACCCATTTAAATAACATCTGAATACATAATGGCGCACCAACCGAAATGCATTAATTTCCCTGATCATGAAAGCCTATTTGCACATATCATAACATTAAACACTAGTTCATAACACACAGCAGACAACATAAAATAATTGCAACAGTTACATCTGTTATATAAAAATGGAAGAGTTTTCTAATACCAAATAACAACGGGCATGTAGGTACAAT
Source organism: Athripsodes cinereus (assembly GCA_947579605.1). Lineage (NCBI taxonomy): Eukaryota > Metazoa > Arthropoda > Insecta > Trichoptera > Leptoceridae > Athripsodes > Athripsodes cinereus. The sequence continues at coordinate 18,721,538 of OX388321.1, read as the reverse complement.
AAAACCAACGCGCCGTTATATACAATAAACATATCCAGTATCACTGAATATGTAGATCTCAAATATGGAAAATCATATAAAGCTTAGAAAAGACAACATCAACTTATTTGGTAGTGCCCTGGACGGGACATGAAACCGCGACACATCCTTAAAACGAAGTGTACATTGTCCAATTAAGTTACCAGGAGATATACCGAAGGCTTCGAAATTTTCTCTTTTAAACCACAATGACAGTTTCATTTGTAGGTATTGTTCCAGCATACCTAAGTATGAGTATCTCATATTCTCCCTTCTAAGATACAAAAGAATTATTACATCGATTAAAAAAAAAGGTCACAACATTACAGTAATGTGCTAAATCAATCCAGCACATATATGAAAATTATTTATTATTTGAAGGTTTATTACAACAATAATTAAAATAGAAGCTACAACCACAAAACATCTACACGAGTCCTCACCAATCTAATTACTTTTACCGATGTAACAAATATTCAGCAAGAAAATACTATTCATTAAATAAAGTTGTGGAACCAACATAATGCGATACAATTTATATCAAGATGTCTGAATCAAGGTTGTCACATAATTATAACATCGTTATATCTATCATTCATATGAATGAGTCTCGTTAAAATACTGAAATAATACTGCTAAAACAAAAAGCATATATCTTGACTGTCCTTAACATAATATTATGATGTTCGGGAGAAAAAGCTAACATAATAATGGAATGTTAGGTATATCCTAGAAACAAAGAACGCGGACGAAAGAAATAAATTGTTCTTTTTTAACGAAACGTTCCGACGAACGAGTTAACAGGTTCTTTATTATATCTCATGTTCCTGAAAACATATTAATATAATAAAAATACTTTTCATTGTATGGGTGCTCTTGGGGTAGTTTTTGATAAACTCACACGATTTAGATGGTTTACAATATTATATAATTGTAAGAAAAGGACAGGTAGACTTAGGTTAAGAATTAATATTTTATAGTTATAAGACAAAATATATTTAAAGTTACGTATATAACCATACTCCATAAAATATCCAAATGTTTTTTAATAATATTGTTAACGGCTATTAACTGTATGATGTTAAATAAATACAAAACGAAGGTATACACTGCCATAAAGTATATAAACTTCATTCTTTCAAAAGTTTAGTTTATTTGGAGCCAACTCCATCGTCCATGAATTTACAGAGGAGCTTTTACTAGTAACCATAGTATCTAATAGAAATCGGACATTTCGGATTTTTTGTGAATAAAAGTAGGTAGGTACATAGTAATTGCACAAATAATATTTAATACATAATCCACACATAAATATTTGAGTCGGTTCGTATGTATGTATGTTCGTATGTCCTTAATAAACTCTGAAATAAGAAAAGACAGAAGTAAAATAATACTACGTGAGTTAAAATTGCATATTTTTGACATATTGGGCTATTTTCATAATAGAATACATTATGAAACCATAGAAAACTATACTGTAGAATAATAATAGTTTTACTTATAAAATCCATAAACAATGTTAAATGATTTTTCAATGAGTGGGAACCTATTTATTTTCACCTAATATTTATTACATGCATTATGAAATATTTGATAGTAAAATATTCTTGAATATTGAAGGATGCAGATACATCCGTTCTTTAAGGTATTTTTGGGAATACAGAGTATATAGGTGACAATTTATTCTTGATTTTTTTTTTAATTTCATAGCAAATCTCTCAAATACCCATTTATGTACTGCAAACCAAAAATACAAATTCGAATGTGGACAATTATATTTTAACATTTATGTGCCTACAATTTTTTTCACCCAATGGGATATTTACCCTTTTTTTCTTATAGAAATTTGGGATGACAAACTTCAAGTTTTTACATTGAGATGAGGTTTTTAGTAGTTTTTGCACATATGTACCCTCCTATTTTTCTAAATAAAATATGAGCGTTTGGGGTGTCGAGCTCACATATTTTTCATTTGAAAGAGGTTTTTAGCACTTTTTCCATGTAGGTACCTACCAATATGTGGGATTTCATAACTTCAAGCTTTTTCATCGGGACGAGGTTTTAGAATTTTTTTTTCCATTTAGGTACCTACTTATTATTTTTTTACATAAATGTGGGCATGTGAGGTGTCAAACTTCAAGATTTTTCATTGGGAAGAGGATTTTAGCACTTTTTTCGATGTAGGTACCTACCTATTTTTTTTACCTAAGTATGGGCATGCGAGGTATCAAACTTCATGATTTTTCACTGGGAAGAGGTTTTTAGCACTTTTTTAGATGTAGCTATCTACCTAATTTTTTACCTAAATATGGGCATGTGAGGTATCAAACTTCAAGATTTTTCATTGAGAAGAGATTTGCAATGCTTTTTTTGATGTAGGTAGGTACCTACCTATTTTTTTTTGTTACTTAAATATGGGCATGTAGGGAGCCAAAACTTAAGTTTTTTCATTGGGAAGAACTTTTTACTTCTTTTATCCACGTAAGTGCTTATTCCATTTTTTTTCAATAAGATTTTGTCGTTTAAACCCATGTATTTGTACGGTTTTCTATTTAATTAAACCCGAGCGATGCCGGGTTACATACGCTAGTTCTTAATAGATGGTAAAAACATGTAGGGGAGAGTGGTGTCGAAAGTAACAAAATTGACATTTTATTTCCAGACAAATTATTTACTGGTAAAATTGGATGATTTTTTTTAATATGAATTGTTCCACATATTTAGAAGGCATGTACATAGTAAAAAGAAGACGATAAGTACAAAAATATTGTTTTATTTACAAAATTAAAATATCGGAAAACTGTTACATTTGACACCCATATGGTGTCAATTGTAACAACCATGGTGGCAATTGTAACAGTGAAAAAAAATCAAATGTGAATAAGAAAATTTAAATGATATTCAATTCAATTGAATTTAAAATATTTTAAATAATGCATAATGAATTAAACAAACACAATATAAAAATATTATTACCTACATACATGGGAATATGTATTATAAATGGGAATATGTCATTTTTGGATACTTCATAATAAAGTTTCGCTGCTAGTTCACAGTAATTAGCCAGTTTTTTTCCAAATAATTCGAAAACACTCTGTTATGAGCTCTATAACCAAAAGGTGGAGTGAAATTGCCATTTTTGTGTTTCATGTATCTATGGAGAGGTACGTGAATATCACGAAATATTTTTGCCACCTTTCTGACTGAAATATTTTCTTTTTTTACAAAGTTAATAGCCTTTTCAAAAAACAAACTTTCCATGCCGTTGCCCTACTCGTTTTTCTTTCCCTAGGCTTGACCATTTGAAACCTAGAATTACAAAATTTGCTTAAAATATTATATGTGTAACAAATGATTCTCTCGAAGGTGTCGGTTGTAACATGTTACAATCGACACCATTCGTGGTGTTACAATAGGGAACTTGCACATATTTTTTTTATTCTTCAAAATCATAAATAAAGTAATCAGTAACACATATCAGTAATTTTTTTTTCGATACGTTGCTTAGTTTCTGTTTTATAGCATTTTGAAATTTCGATTTTTGAACTTCCGCGAAAACGCCACATCCGAACGCGCCATTTTGATGACGTCATATGTCCCTTCGATCTCTCTGTCTACAGATGCTTAGTACATTTCGTAGTATATATCTATTGGTTTGACGAGGTTATTTACTGTTGTGGTTTGGGTTTGAACGCTTTTTTTTGCCAAAATCTTCAATATGATTAAATTTTTACGTATAAACATACATCAGTTCCTATTTTTTTATTTAGTTATAATGACGAAAAACGATTTTCTCAAGGGGCGATCGAATATTTATCATGCATAATTAAGCCCGCCAGTAGGCGCTATAACTTTGTCTTATAATGTTATTACTAATTTGTAAAGTGCAATACAACATTGTGTAATAATTACAGAATATTCAATGGCAATTATTATCAATTTTCCATCATTCTTAGGTTCGATTAGTGATTACGGGTTCTAAATACGCCATTACTTTTCTGTACTGGGTGCATGGTCGGAGTGAACAAACATCCTGCTAAAAAAATCTGTCCAATATTATTGGAAAAAATCAAAGTTGGTTGAAATTAGCACAGAAGTTAAATTTTATAACTTGTGCTGAATTGAGTCATCGATCATCTACAAATAATATATCCACAGCGAGTGAGTTTCTGACAGCCATTGTGTGTCAAAACCAAAAGATTTTTATTGTAAATCATATAGTATTTTAAGGATATAATAACAAATGTCGACACTACAAGCATCCACTACTTGATAGATATGTTCATTTATAACAATATTGATACTGTGAATGCTTTTGTTTGTTTTGTCATTGGACGATAGATATGGAAAGCTGCAAAGAAGTCGCTGAACTTACAGTACAGTAAGAGGCTTACAATATCGGCATGCGTAGAAATAATTTATTCGGTGTCGTATAAGTTAGGTATATTTGTACATCTTGGACTACACAATATTTGTATGATCTTTTTGGAAACTTTTTGGAATATTTACCTCCTTCCGAAATGTTAAAAACCGGACTCAAATACCAAGCGATTGTTAATCCCATACATTACGATAAACAACAAAACATCACTCAGGACATGTGACGTCACAAATGCAATAACCATCGACATGGCGTTCAAACAGCGGGCGAAAAATCGTGATTTTATTTATTAAAATAATAAATGAAAAATATTTATTTTTGAGTTTTAATCAAAATATAATCGATATATAACCTTTTTTCTACCTAATTAATGCATTTCACAAAATATTCCTCTCGAGTGCAAGTTCCCTATTGCGACCATGCGTCACATTCACCTAATTTGAGGTTATATTTTAGAATATCAAAAAAGACGCAAAAATATACACATATCATATAAAAAGACAGTATTATGTATACTTATGAATATTTACACACTTGTAAACACGTACGATTACACTGATATCAATGTATAACTCTTGGATGATTTTTTTACTTCATAATGCTAAATACAGCAATCGCCCATTGTGTCGATAATGTCAAACTGACCGAAAAACAAAATGGTTTCCTTGATGAATTTCGATCTCGTCTATCAGATGGCGCGGCTTGTATGAACGAACGATGAATACTTAAAAAATTAAGGCGACTGTATAATCGACACCTGTTACTTTCGACACCACCCTCCCCTATATGTAATTATAATATTGTTACAACTATAGGTGAGAACTTGGCAGTCAATAACATAGTGGCGACATTGAGGTTACATTATTACAATGATAAGTAGTATTATTTTTATAAAATAGTATCTAGACATAATGAGTACGCACCTCAATAATACATATTATTATTAACGACCGCGGTTTTATTTTATTAGCTGGTTAACGCAAAGCAATTTAGTTATTTCTTACTGATACGTAAATCATGAAAATTACGATTTTACTAACCCGCATAAATGTGTGAATATTATTTATATATGTATGCTTATATATATTATCTACCTCTCCTTCGTAAAACCTATATTATATGTAATATAAGACTATGTATCTATGAAGTTCAATATTTAGATTAACTTTGTAACGCTTGTGTCTCTCAAAACGGCGTATTCGTAAAAACACTCTCTGGGTAATTATTAAATTTGAATAAATATCAAGACACAAAACTCTAGCTATAACTTAATAGATGTAAATCTATGCAGAATCAAAGTTTGACTAGTATATTAAACTATAAATATGTATAAAAGTCACAGGCATAGTTATGTACATATACATATTTACATATACGGAAATAAAGCGAAACTTTCCAAATTCGTGACTTGAGGTTAGACAACAAAGTTGGTAAATTAATATTAGTAATCTGCATTATCTCTACACTATGATGTATCTACTTTATCTGTACTTTGTACTAAAAACTAATCATAATAATATTCGTGATCGTTTCACCCGCTGCGGTGAGTGAGTATAAACTCATCAAACAGAAATGGAAATATAACTAAAGTGTGACTCCAAACAGAAGATGCCGTCTGTTTTGTGCAAACTAATCGATTTCATAGGTAAGTATGTTTATATACACATATCGTAGACACAAAGTGTAAAAATATAACTCGTGTATTTAAATTTGGCAATAACGTTGGATACTACGTTTGGCAAAGATGTAAACAACAAATATATTATGCAACTACATTTTATTCAATAACTATGACACTATGAAGAAGAAAGCTAGATTAGAACACATTATTATATTAATGTAATTTATTCTTTTCTGTTTCACTTTAGAATTTCTAAGAAGAAGATTTAATTTTTCTGTCTTGTGTAATTGCCATAAAACTAAATGACATCAGTTTCTACACTACTCATTTTCATGATGAACTGTATTTATGCTGTCTGGTTTGATACCTAACGGCTTATTTATTTCAGCACAATTTAAGAGTGCTGAAATTGAAACTGGATTACGTAATAGATATCCAAAATAAAATAAAATAAAATTAGTTATCTTAGGACATACGAGCTCCGCTCCTGCAACATACGGAGAACACTCATTGGTCCTCTATAGTGGATACAGATTAGTAACATGCTATATTACGTATAATAACCTCGACCTGAGAGCAATGGCAATCTTAACATGTTGATATTTATATGAACATGTATGAAGTACCATCTACTCGTGTTGTGATCCAATGTTAATTCATTAAATTACAACTTAGTATTGATCTCTTAGCGTGAGTAGTCAAGAATGCCACGGGATGAAACTTCTTCATAAATAATGGACTGCTCCACTAAAAGTTTCCAAACATCTCACAAGCTAAAAAACATGTTCATAAAATAAAACCTCTTGTTATAAAAGTGGTATGGTTTCCTTTTCCAACCATTCCTGAGATGTATGTATATATTATGCCATTCATATTAAAATATACCCTCTTACTATCCGTATTAGGTACCTATCTATATCATCCTGTGGATTCATGAAACCTCCTATGTGCATTTATCAAGTCTTTATAGCAGATAATAAAAAAACTGTTTTCTCGATGAAATTCTCTATAAGCTCGATTCCTAACGTTGACGTGTCATAAAAATTCTACAGTTTATTGAATTTTTGGGCATGATACGAAAGATTTCGCCGCATTGTTTTTCAATTATTATTTTTATTAAAAAGATTTTTTTTAAAAGGATTTTGTTTTTTTTTTTAAAAAGATATATCTGGGTTTTGTTATAAACCCAAATACAACCTTATACACCTTTCACAGTAAGCTAAAAGCTTGTGTCGTGGAAGGGGAGTTTGCCGGCAAAAAATTACAATTTAAATTTTCACCAATTATCTAAGAAAAAGCAGCACGTAAGATTTTTAATTTAATTTATCTCAATACCTTTTTCCGTGGATATTTTAGCAAATAGTTTATTTCATCGGCAGATGCGGCTGAACGAGACGAATAATTTAGTATCAATATCTTATTTTTTTTAATTCACACATGGGAAGTTTCATGGAGCCACCAACGACATACTTGCACATTAAAGATTACTATAGATCGAAATAGATTTGTCAAAGATTTGGTTGTGCTCTAATTTCATATTTTATTTTTATTTCATGTCTTTTTTAAGCAATACGACAAAAAGTCAAAAATCGACTACATAACATTAACCCTGTTAGAAGTTATTATATTGTGTCCTGTGCATTACTGCAATCGAAAACAACATCATTGGATCATCACAAAACGTTATAGACCTTATTTTACTTAAGAGTAAAGAGGATTTTAATTAGTAACTACACATTTCATAATAGAATGAACAACTTTATTATTTACCGATTTTCTCGGGTGGAATATAAAACCGTGTATGTGAGCCACAGAAACCGATTGGAGCGTGTTAACAAAAAGTAAATAAAAGTATCCTTTATGTATCAATACGTGACTACATACTCGTACCTATAAAAATATATAGGCACCTATACCATGTTCTATTCGACGTTATTTTAAATAAGTTATTATTCTCCCCAAACATATACCTGAAACCAGAAACGGTTCTATTATTCTTGCCAATCATACCTGAAATCAGTACGGTTCTCCACAGTTAGGTAGAGAGTTTAAAAGGTGAAAGGGGTCGGGTAATGTTTATTAAAATATGTGATTAAATATACTACTACTACTACTATACCATCACGGCATATCCCACAAGTGGGGTAGCCAGCAGATCAGCTGTATGTAAGAATTGTGATTTGTGATTAAATATATAGGTACTTAATATTTACATTAAAAAAATCTGATAAAAGAAGGACGAAATTCAAATTAATTCTTCGAACGCAACTCGAGACCGTATCCTTCCAATGAAATAGAGACGAAAAAAGTTTATTTATATGTACCTAAATAAATCGAGAAAATTTTGACAAGTCCTGTAAAGATTTAATAAGTGGAATTGTTTTATTTTTTTAATTTCCCACCAGGAATGTTATAAAATGTGTTCACGTCCATAGATAATCCACTCTTCTGTAAGTGTAAGTGATTGGAGTGTTAAAATAAAATCGATGCTGCTATAATCTACTACCACGTCGTATGAAGCAAATATTCCTAATAATTGCAGATAATAAAAAAACTCACTGCAGGCAATAAAGACTAGTAGACGAATGTGACCTCAACAATAATTAAACAACAATATTATGTTCAACATATTCTGTATCTGTATAATAATTAATAGATACCTATACCTTATTGTATAAAATACTCGGGCCTAAGTATGCCCATTGTAGGTATATGAACACGTATCTACGTAAGACGATAATTTTATAAAACAGGTTTATATATTTATATCTCTAATAAAGTTTTCCAATAACATAATATTACATTATCAATAATCGCATAACATATAACAAGATATAGGTAATAATTATGACTGTCAACCTTGGTGCTATCACATCTGTAAGGTATTGGGTACATATATATACCTACCTAACTATTATGCAGGTTACTTCATTATATCATCAGACGTTGTGTACGAGGCACTTACATACATATCTGATAATCAGGTTAAGGATTCACTATTTTTATGTACTTAATGTAATAAAAAAGGATTATTAATAGCGTTATAAGAAAATAATAATAAATATTTGCTATAATCTGACGAATCACTAAGTTCCTAGTGAAAATGTATGTACTGATACTTGTGGAGAATTAATGAAGCGAATATAGTGATAGTCAAATAATAGATAACTATGTATACAATGTAGTCAATTTATGTTCATCGTATAGATAAATGTATCCATAAGAATACATACAAATATAATATGAAGTAGGTATATTATTATTCTTTAGCTATTCCACCCAATTTTGAGTGATTTGAATTTGAAACATGACAAACTCAATTTTCATTTTTCACATGATATAAAGGGTATACCTGCTTAGCTATAGAAATAATTGACAACATAAATACAAGATATGGACAATATAAATACGAGTCCTATACTTCAGCTAGGATACGTATGAATGCGATATACAAAGGATATGGAAATCAAAAACTCCTATGTTTTATGCAACATCTGTAACACAAATCTAAAAGCAAAGTATAAAAGGTAGGTACACTGTGCACCTATCTATCGTTAGGTATTTTTGTCAAAGTTAGGAAAACCTTGACTTTATCAAACAGAAAGTGAGAGGGAGCAGGTGAATAATGTACAAGGAAATTAATAACTTTGATTAAATCTCCATTGTAACACCAAAATAAAAATTCCAAAGGAAAAGAAAGTTAAGTACTTCAACATTACATTATTCTAACATAGTAAAATGGTTTCTCAATACTTACATCAAATATTTTTTGTGTTTTTTTTTATATATATACCTACTACTTGATGCGACTCATGATTTATCTCTAACACTAATAATAATAGGACCTATAGGGGAAAATATTCCACAATACATATTAAATTTATCATACATGCAAGAAATAAGTTGCTATAAAGTTGTAAATAACAGAGTCAAATAATTACGAACGGTTGTTTCATTAGCTTATAAATTCAAAACATTGTGCGAGTATGTCTGAAAGATAGTTAGTAAGTATAGAATATTTATCGGAAAAGAATCCTAGAGAGCATGTAGTGTTATTTAATTTACAGTCAGATAGATAAAATAGAATTGATAGTCGGACAAACATTATACAATAATACGGGCGGGAACATAAGTTTTGTAGGCAATACATGCGGACTACGTTATACTGTAGCATCGCATACACTATACAGTACAGTCCACAATCCACATAACAGGATAACGTATCTAGAGTACGGCCAGTGTATTGCGGGTGGGACGCTAACGTTAACGATTTTCGGATGCCACTGCGTCTAGGTAGGTACCGCATTGCGCTTCGTACGGGACAAACTCCAAACACCGCACCACACCGTTTACACAACGCTGGGACCATTAAAGCGGGAACACAGAACAATCATCACATAGATATTATTATGTACAAACATGTATTATCTTATATATAAAAATACTCAATACCCACATACTGATCATAACAACGTTATCCCAATGACTTATTATCTTAATATAAGACTGTATCTCCTATGTGTTTATTTTATGAATAATATAAATATCGTAATATTTCGCACTACCTTTAAATCTGCCTTTTCTCCTAGAGCAGTGATCGGCAAACATATTCGCCAAAGAGCCAAATATGTACATTACACCGATCAAAAAAAAAATGAGAGCCAAATCTGTTTATTGATTTAGTAAACCTTTATTATAATTTTAGACCTTCGCTTATTTAGGGAAATTAGGAATTACTTATGGTGAAAATTCTTTTTTATTGTAATGAATTTTTCAAAATTTATTTTCTAATTTCACGTTTTCAAATTTTTCGTTCTCTAAATAATTTGACTCTAGGCTGGGCCGTGAGAGCCGCACTTACAGGGCCAAAGAGCCATATGCGGCTCCGGAGCCGCACTTTGCCGACCACTGTCCTAGAGTAATGGTCTTTGTTATCTATCTATCGTGTTTAAATTGAAATTTACAAGCTCGACCATTTTACGCTGACTAGGTGATGTTGCAAGAAAAAAAGAACAATTCTATGAGGAATAAATATCTAAACATAAGGATAATAAAAATGAAAATTTAAATAAAGCTGACCAAGATAAGACAATAAAATATCTTGATCTTGCTCATGAAATCAAAGATATGTGGAGAACACCTAGGTACCACAATCATCGTGCCTATAGTGTTGTCTGTGAATGGTTTAATACCTAAGAGTCTGTCAAGCAATCTCAGAAAACTGGGAGTAGATGACAGGCTCAAATACAGCATGCAGAAGGCCGTACTTCTATCGTCCACCAGGATAGTAAGAAGGTTTTTGTCCCTGTAGCTCTGTAAGTGATCTCCCATGATTGTACTATTTCATAGAACATCATGGAAGAATCAACTCGAATAATGTTGGGGTTCTACATTTTGAATATAAATTTATTTTAATATTTTATGGTTTTTGTTATTTAATGTTATATTTATATTTTATCGTTAATCTTATATTGTGTTCACAATGTAGAATCTAATATTGTTTTGTTAAATAAATGAGATATATGATAAGAATAAACTTTATTGCACAACAAGGATACTATAAATTATAAATATAAATCTACTCTTATAATTTCCTTAAATAAAAAAAGCACACATTTACTGAAATATTATATACTTGGGGTTCTAATACCCAAAATACTGAAAGAAAACAGAGGTAAGCATTAATTCACTTTATATTATACTACATACACGGAAGTGATAATTTTCGCGAGTTTCGCGCTTGCTTGACAGCTAAACAAGTATTCCTATGTATCTAAAAATAGCAAAAAGTCCATAATACCTACTACCTGCCGTACAAGGCGTGTTTAATAATTATTGCTTATCTCTGCAATGAGTAGGTCTGTATAATATCCGTAAACGTCACATAACATAACAGTGGAATATCGTAAGGGGATCTTGTCAGTGTAAGCTTCCGATTCTAAATTTTTCTTATTTCATATTATATTATATTTTTTCTATTACATTAATACGTTTTCTTGAGTTGGCTAGAATAAATCGCGCCTTTGCGGTAAATTCGCCCTCTGTATAGTGATTGTATTAAACATAAATGTATTTTTATGTAAAATTGGTTGCAATTAACGTACATTAGAATTTATAAATATTTTTTACCATTTTCTTAATTATTTCCGATTCCAAATATAGGAAAATGCATGTATGACAGTGGTGAGTCTGATAGGTAGGTCGTCATTTTTTTTATAATTGCACCATTAGATAGATAACAAACTATGAAGTCTTGTCCGTAGTGTTAAGAGTTTTAGTACGTAACAATTCGTAACTGTGAGAACTTATTTTGTAAAATATTTTAGCAGTAAGTAGTGCTTTGTAGTCTCATCCAAGAGACATTAAAATATGTAATTTTGGGGGGTTGTTGTCGGGGAAAGTCCTTCAGGCAAATCCTGAACCATGCATTAAAAAATGTTCCGTTGAGTCTAGATGATACAAAAGCTCAGCTCTAAAAACATCCAGGGATGATGGGAAACCCTCAATGAAATGGATGTACAGTAAAGAATAAATAAATAAAATATGATATATTTCCGTTGAAAGTATATGTATTAAAGAACAAGTTATTTAGACAGTTCTAAATTTTAATGGTTAAAATTGGATATTGAATAAGTTTCTTGATATATTATTAGGTATAAAATCTAAACTTAACAACTTTCATTCGGTTGTTGAAAGACAGATCCTGCAATATTTCTATCCGAAATAAGATGTTCTTATAGAAAGTACCTACACATGTCATATAATATGGTAAATAGTAGTAAATGTACTAAGAAGGAATCTACACAATTGCCCGACAATAAGATGCAAAATACAAACTAATATACTTAACACCAACTGCTAATATTATACTCATTTTAATTATATATGTACAATGATATTGTTCTGAAAAGAACAGTAAATTTAATATTCTCTATTATATATTTATATAAACAAAGTGAAATGAATAATGTATATACATCATTGCCCTGGAAAACCTGCCTATAAAATAATACGTAAATAATCTCAAATATATAGGATTAAACCATAAATATTGGCAAAATGTTAAAATGAGAGTTTACAATGAGAGTTTAGAGAGAGTAAACAGTATTAAAATATTTAAATGATACGAATCTCTTTAAAGCACCAGCATGTTACTAATATTCATCAATATAGATACGTTGGTACATACATATAATGGAGGCAGAAGGTCGCAACAATTCAACCAAGGTAACTACATATGTGAAATTATATATTATATTAACACATACACATTACAGTCAGTACACAGCAAAGGGGTGGGCTTGAGTGGTAGTTTGGTAATAACATTAAGGACAATTTCCACGTCGGGAAATTTATGGCCGCAGTAGCCTATTCATAACACGAGAGCACAATAGAGTCGTCGGTACCCGAGGTCACCCTAGAATTAACAAACCGAAAGCATTTAAAGTATATCAAACAAAAGTGAAAGATCCTGCGGGGTGCTGTGCAAGTGTGGCGTACTTTCCTGAATCAACTTATTCTCAGTAATTTATTTTATATAGTCGCTCAACCGTAAGTTCCTAGTTACCTATTTACAACGTGAGTGAGTGGTTACATCTACCTACGTTAGCTTCACACATGCTAAATAAGGCTTTACATTAGATATCTACATAATATAATACATACACAACAATTCACCTAATTACGTTCAACTTTAATTGGAAAGCTTATCACGCAGGTTACTTATAATGGAACAACTTTACGATTATAATAGCTGACAACAATCATATTAATTTATCAGATGCTTACATTATAAAATAATATCAAACTCATTTCAGGATAAAGCAGATGAGTCAACTTAATTATTAATATTAGAACATACATTATAAAAATAACACCTGGTTAAGTTGCTCACCGTCAATGTTTGGAATGCTTTATTACGTAAATGCATAATATGGCTAAAATTAAGTTTTATGACAGTCGAGTAGAGATGTTACGTAAGACTCCAGAACACGAAGTTCCTGTGAAAAATAAGACGATGAATACTTCACATAGTTAAGCAATCTGGCAAGTATCTGTAGAGCGGTGGTAGAGAGTGAACCTCACCCCATGACACAGTACGGGCCACACATCCCGTTCCGACACCGCATCGAGTCTATGTAGCATAGCAGGTTTAGTTGGATGGGACAGGAGTGGGGCACAAGCTACAGCTGTAGGCGTGTAGGCACTGTGTGAGGAGGGTGGCGACTATGTGGGCCACGAGGGTAGTGCGGCGCGCTATATTTAGGTCACATTCAAACCAGCTAACGGCGGGCGACACTATACGAACAAACTTTTTCACTTATAACAAACATTGTAGGTGTTAAACAATGTATTTTGTCGATGAAAACTGTCAAACTTGGGATTAAACATTTTTCTCGTGAAGTTTGTCGCATCGTATCAGTAACTATATAATCCGTCTAAATGTTATTTGTATATCGTTTTGACTATCAGGGTTAACTTGGAGAGCTTCTCCTTGTAAGTTGACTAGGGATAGTGAAGCAAAAAGAATGTGCATTAATAATCACCGCAGTATTGCGCCGCGTTACTTAGCTATTATCAGAGAAATGATCAGTTTGCTTCCTCTTTACTTGTTCTGAGTAACCAAGACCTAAGCTCCCGACTGAATGACTTTGTTTTCAGAAACGGGGCAAGATACTTCGCCGAGCGTTGTCCCAGGGTAGTCCTCGTTGATGGAACAAACCGAATACCATTCACTGTGTCGGTGTTTAGGTAGTAGAATTCCATAATGAAAAAAAACATATTTTTTTACTACGTTGCTTTCCAATTTAGAGAGACGACTTTCGTCTTAAAAGGACATGGTCGATTAGACAATATTTTTCGAGCAGGATCACTTGTAACGCCAGACAACATTTTAGATGTACGTTTGCCTGGCATTCAAGATACTATATTTCCTAAAAAGTAGATCCGATACGTGCCTATACGGGGACCGGCTCATATAATTGCGTTATAAAAAAATGTTATGTTTCATCCTAAGAAGTAAAATTGTAGTAAGCGTTAATCGCCAACAAAACTTTAAATTGGTTATACTTTGCATCAGACAGTCATGTACAGATTTGGAGAATACTTGGTTGGGAATAATGCCTGTCTATTTGTTCGGTCTGTTATTCGTGGAGGGTGGGAAAGATTAATAAACTGTGAACAAAGTAATCTGTGCGAGGAGAATAGGGAATATATTTAAGTACATACTAGTGTGAAATTGTTCAAATAACAACAAGTAAGTATATAATTATATACCTACTTACAAAATAATATATTTACAATAAATTGTATGCTTAACAATCAATACCTAATCGTTGATCAGATGATCATGACGTCTACAAGTGCGCTGTAACGAAGATCGTCGTGAAAACTTCCAAGTGATGCACAGTAAGTAATCTGAATATTCATCACAAGTGATACTGTTGACAAGACACTCACTAGTATGTATCTACTGCTTGTGCGAGGAAGATTATATTATAATAGAATACCTATTATATACCTAATTACACGAGTTAGTACACTCAGGTACATGATTAATAATTTATAGACGAGATGGGAATACGTAATGATCCTTACCAACGGAAATTATTATTGTGCAACATAAACAACATGTCATTGTGTTATTATTATTCAGACCACTGCTACAGACCTCTATACTCTACAATACAGTACCTACTATCTATATATCACTAACATTCAAACTATATCTACTCATAATTTCATCACAGGTATATAAATACTGATGTGCCCGGTATAGTAGGTATTGTGCCGAAAAGTTATCATTAAAAAAATTATAATTGTTATTTAGAAAGTTGTACGGGAATTCAATATAAGACAATGCAGTTCATAAGAACTCTGAAAATCCCGACATTAAAAATTGCCTGCACTCAAAAGGTACCTACATTAATAATGTATTGTTTACTAATCTTCCTACCTGCATACAAAATATTATCATTGTTTATTTATATTTGTACCTACATAACAACAGGGGTAATAAAGAGAATAATATCAACAAAAGATTAAGGCGCATTCATTATGTATCAACTTAAGGCGCATTCATTATGTATCAAATTATTTTATGAAGATTCTAGAATGTCTGCGTATTGTAATTATTTAGTATCTGCTTGGTTGGATTTTTTATACCTACGCTTCGATCTATTGAGTTTTGATATCGATGATATATTTTGAATTATGTAAACGACTCTTTAGGTATGAATTTTAATTTTATTGTAACATACGTAGTTTGAGTATTTAATTATCTACCTAAAGGGTTGTATTGTGCTATGTAATAGAATAAGATGTGTGTTATTTGTGCTGTGCGAAAAGACGCTATAATAATAATGGTGATAATGGACACAAGAAATGTTTTATATTTAATATCAGTGCAAGAGACGCTTTAAATATTCATATGTGAATTAATTAATAATTAAAATCAGTGCACTGGACGCTTTATAACATAATATTAATTTGTAAATATTTATTTCATCATGTACATAATTCCTGGAATGCAGACAAGGGTGCAGGTGTACTCGCAATACAATGGAACTTGCGGTGAGCGTGTATTGGTATTCAATTAGCCAATCACGGCGCTGCACAGAGATGCATCACAGCGTAGGAGGGGTATATGACCAACCCCTCTCTACACCACTCAAGGAACAGTAGAGAGATGTCCTTCAGAGAAGTGAGTCTCCATCAGCCATCCGTGGTGAACAGTGATCACCAGCGAGTCGTGGTGAGCAGGCAGTTGTCCTTGGTAGAAGGATCGCTCCTGCCATCACTCATCATCTGACCTTCAGAGAGACAAGGCTGTCTCTAGTCATTGGGCTTCAGTTGAGTTGAGATTTTCTCCTCCTGAAGACATGACGTGCCAACTTCGCACCTGTGTAGGCTGGTAATTGCCTCCAGGAGCCTTGGACGTGGGACTCCGCCCTCCCAGCACTGCGCCAAGGGGCGCCTTCATCATATTGTTTTGCCTTAGAGCATTTTCATGCTCCGAGGCGCTCTCAACGTGGGATCCTTTATATATTCATCGCAAAGTGTAAATTAATTGATTTTAAAAGTGCTTCGTTTATTAATTGAATTATCATCAAGTGTGTTTTTCTTGTGGGACAATTAAATGTGCATAGACAATGGGTAGTGATTAAGACGTAGTATTGTCTAGCCTTGTTTTTGTGTGTCTGTAATAGTGGTAAGCAATTTTTATTTTCATTAAATATTTGAATCTAAATTTGTCTTTTACACATTTGTCCATTTAATTACAGATAACTTGTCGTCTCTTAATTTATATAGCCTCACTGTATAATTTAATCGAGACCATTTTATTGTTTTAACTCCTGGAGTGCTGTGGGTAGCCCAGTAGAGTCTCAGCCGTTGGCATTTTTTGGCATAATATTTTATTTATTTTATCCTCAACTGAAACCATTCTTTCACCATCTCTCTCACCCCCCCCCATATCATATTGGCGCCCAACGTGGGGCCGTAACGAAAAAATGCACTCCTGTGCATAATCGTTACAACGAATCCATCCCTGAGATTTTGTAATTAGTTTTTTTTGTGATATCGGAGGAGGGTGTATATATTTTTTATAATGAACTGACAAGTTATTTGTAATGGCGAATGTGTATTGTTTTGACTTTTGGCTTTGTTTTATTGACATGTGTTTATTGTGTATTACGGTATGATTCGATCGATGGATAAGGTGTCGGATATCAGATGCTATGTGCGCGAATTTTCGCTTTCGTTCGGAGGCTGGACTGATGAAGGCCCCGAACGGTTCCTCAAAGAATGCGAGGAACGCTGGAAGCTTGAGTGGGAAGATGAATTGCCAAGGGAGGCTGTGTATTGCTTGCGCGGCGACGCAAAGCGGTACTGGAAGTCTCTGGGGTTTCGGTATTGTCGATGGGGTGTATTCAAAGAAATAATTTTGCGAAGGTTTGGTGTGGAAGGGCAGATAAATGCGATCTATAATGACCTGTTGACAGTGTGTCAAGGTCAGGATGAACTGGGGAGTGATTTTGTTGACTGGAAGGTCAGGATAAACAATCGTTTAAAAGGGTATGGCCATGTATTATTTAAAGATGAAGGACCAGCAATGAGCGTATGGAAGCAAATGACATCCTGGTATAGGACGAGGATTAATGGTCGGGAGTTAGTTAATCTGGAACATTTGCAAGAGTTGGTATGGCGCCTGGACTTTCCAGAATACACTCCGGAGGGACAATCTGAACCTGAGGTGATCACAGAGAGTTATCAGGTTGTGTTAGATAATCTTCCAGACATAGCATCTGTTCGCGATGAGGTTCGGTATGTACCTAGCCAGGACGCTAGGGAGGAAATTGTACCCGTAGAGGATGGGTTTACCCTCTCGGAGGAAGAGATAGATGAGGACACCGAACGGGAGGTACTCACACCTCCCTCTATTCACGAATGGGTTAAGTCTTTCGCGTGGGTGTTGAAATCAGTGTTGGCAATGCTGATCGTCGCGGGATTGATCGCGGAAAGCTGCATACGTTTGCTTGTATGTACAGCTATAATTATATTGAGATTCGTGAATAGAAAAATTTCTCGTCGCCGTAGAACAGCGTTGATATTGTTCAAAAAGATATATGCGTCCGTCAATCGAATCAACTATGAATGTTATGCTATCGATGATTATTTTTATAATTTGTTCATCGATATGGATTCTCGATGCTTGAAGTCGAGGAGAAAGATTCAATCAAGCCAGATAGTCACATGTGTGTATTAATTGGATTAGGATTGACTTAGGCTTGTTATAGGAAAAATGTTTTTTGTTTAAATATTTTTAAATGGTTTGAATATTTTCCGTAAAAATATCTCTGGCGCCCAGTACAAATTAGGATGTGTAGATAGGTGATTATTTTGTTTTAATTACGTAGGTAGGTAGGTGCAACTTTTGTTTATGCCTACGTTTGCATTATTTTTTTTTATCGTCGTAAAATGTTTTAATAATTTTTGAAAATGGAAAATAGAATTTGTTCGAAGTAACCAGCGAATGTAATGTGTGAGGAGCATATATGTAGATGTTAGATGTGTGTGTCAGAAAATATAATATTGTTTATTCTGAATATGAGAATCGTGAGGAGTGAGACGCTTTGTGTGACAGAGATGTGTGAGGGATTCTCAGGTGGCACTGGGAGTTATTCTTAAGATGAGGAGTTATTCTGCGTGTTTTGAGGAGAAAGTCTGCGTGTATGAAGAAGATAGTAATTCTACGTGTATGAAGTGTATGTTTTGTTTGTATGGGATAAGCACAGAGGCGATGAGCGTTCCGTCCTGCTTAGTTCTCCCAAGTATATTTCGTCGTGTGGACAGTGAGGTCCAGGTAAATGAATTTTGTGAGGGACACAGAGGTCCAATGTTTGTAAAGAGAGACGTGTGTGCAATTGAGAGAACCAGTCCCCAGTCTGCTGTCACTAAGCATGCTCGTGTAGCAAAGAAGTATGAAGGAGTACAATATTCGTTTTACAGGAAGAGTCACATCTACCTATGTATATTTTAATCACATACGAAATGTATGTTAGACAATGTACCTATGTTATTTTTGTAATTTAAATTTAGCTGGTTTTAAAAGAAGTAAAGTAAGAAGAAATGCGTTGAAAATTTGTTTATTGTATTTTACTGAAATGTGTGTGCACCTACCTACTTGCTAATTGTCTTTAATTTCATTGACAGTCTCATTCATTTGTTTTGTATTTGAAAATTTATTGTAGGATATGTATTTTAAAGAATGGATAACTTTTCGACAAGGAATAGGTGGCGATTTGATGTGCCCGGTATAGTAGGTATTGTGCCGAAAAGTTATCATTAAAAAAATTATAATTGTTATTTAGAAAGTTGTACGGGAATTCAATATAAGACAATGCAGTTCATAAGAACTCTGAAAATCCCGACATTAAAAATTGCCTGCACTCAAAAGGTACCTACATTAATAATGTATTGTTTACTAATCTTCCTACCTGCATACAAACTATTATCATTGTTTATTTATATTTGTACCTACATAACAACAGGGGTAATAAAGAGAATAATATCAACAAAAGATTAAGGCGCATTCATTATGTATCAACTTAAGGCGCATTCATTATGTATCAAATTATTTTATGAAGATTCTAGAATGTCTGCGTATTGTAATTATTTAGTATCTGCTTGGTTGGATTTTTTATACCTACGCTTCGATCTATTGAGTTTTGATATCGATGATATATTTTGAATTATGTAAACGACTCTTTAGGTATGAATTTTAATTTTATTGTAACATACGTAGTTTGAGTATTTAATTATCTACCTAAAGGGTTGTATTGTGCTATGTAATAGAATAAGATGTGTGTTATTTGTGCTGTGCGAAAAGACGCTATAATAATAATGGTGATAATGGACACAAGAAATGTTTTATATTTAATATCAGTGCAAGAGACGCTTTAAATATTCATATGTGAATTAATTAATAATTAAAATCAGTGCACTGGACGCTTTATAACATAATATTAATTTGTAAATATTTATTTCATCATGTACATAATTCCTGGAATGCAGACAAGGGTGCAGGTGTACTCGCAATACAATGGAACTTGCGGTGAGCGTGTATTGGTATTCAATTAGCCAATCACGGCGCTGCACAGAGATGCATCACAGCGTAGGAGGGGTATATGACCAACCCCTCTCTACACCACTCAAGGAACAGTAGAGAGATGTCCTTCAGAGAAGTGAGTCTCCATCAGCCATCCGTGGTGAACAGTGATCACCAGCGAGTCGTGGTGAGCAGGCAGTTGTCCTTGGTAGAAGGATCGCTCCTGCCATCACTCATCATCTGACCTTCAGAGAGACAAGGCTGTCTCTAGTCATTGGGCTTCAGTTGAGTTGAGATTTTCTCCTCCTGAAGACATGACGTGCCAACTTCGCACCTGTGTAGGCTGGTAATTGCCTCCAGGAGCCTTGGACGTGGGACTCCGCCCTCCCAGCACTGCGCCAAGGGGCGCCTTCATCATATTGTTTTGCCTTAGAGCATTTTCATGCTCCGAGGCGCTCTCAACGTGGGATCCTTTATATATTCATCGCAAAGTGTAAATTAATTGATTTTAAAAGTGCTTCGTTTATTAATTGAATTATCATCAAGTGTGTTTTTCTTGTGGGACAATTAAATGTGCATAGACAATGGGTAGTGATTAAGACGTAGTATTGTCTAGCCTTGTTTTTGTGTGTCTGTAATAGTGGTAAGCAATTTTTATTTTCATTAAATATTTGAATCTAAATTTGTCTTTTACACATTTGTCCATTTAATTACAGATAACTTGTCGTCTCTTAATTTATATAGCCTCACTGTATAATTTAATCGAGACCATTTTATTGTTTTAACTCCTGGAGTGCTGTGGGTAGCCCAGTAGAGTCTCAGCCGTTGGCATTTTTTGGCATAATATTTTATTTATTTTATCCTCAACTGAAACCATTCTTTCACCATCTCTCTCACCCCCCCATATCAATACCAATTAAATTAATATTTAATCTACCGTGTGTACATACAGCAAAACTACATATGTGGGAAAACACATACCATTGCGAATCTATGTACATATTATATGCACTTAGTACCTACAAGTTCCGAGTACCAAGTTATTTTGATTTTTCAATTTCAGCTGTGTGAACAGTATGTACCTAAGTATATGAATATGTATCATCGTACACGAACGTAAATGTGATGGATGATATGTGTGAGAATTCGAGAAATAGAAATGGTGTAACAAGTGGACCTATATATTACACACGTAGTCATAAGAAAATGTAACAACTTGAAATATACAACATTTGCACCGACTGTAATAATATTATGAACTTAGCTAATATTATAATTAGGTACATCACCGCTACAATATTTGGCTCGAGACTCTGAATATAATAACATAGCTAGCTAGCCAGTAGTAGTAGTAGTAGTCACTCGATGAATCGGCGCAACACTCAAATCCTTGGCATGACAACAAACGATCACTTCACGGATAAGGATGCCTCTCGAATAATATACACAACTTCGGTCTTCCACCTTTTCTCTAACTGTCCGTTCAAATTTCACGTATAAGACAATTAAAATCTACAATTCAGCGATGAGGCATGGCACCAATTCTGAATATCCTCTTTTATTGTCACGGAGAGTACAATCTGTATGTTTATGTATCACATGGAGTTAGTCCGTGTGAAGAGCATTTTGTTATGATAGGATATCATAGATACCTAATAAAGTTACTATTCCATTCTTATAAACAGCTGATACCTGAACCTAATACATACATACTAAACACTATACATGTGTATGAACATGAACGATAGCGAGAGTGGTGTGTTTATTTATTCGGGCTGACAGACACTGGTTCGCCTCACGCAGCTAATAAGCAGACACAGCGCGCACTCACCGCAATATTTATTTTTTGGTGCTTTTCATTGGCATACATGAATGTGTTACGCGATTTAATAAAATTAAAATAATGTCGATCATATTAATACTATCGTGTTGAATGCTATATAATAGTGATGTAACGAATGTGTGATTTTGGATATTCGCATTCGCGAATGCGAATATTTGTTGCCAACATTCGCGAATTGCCGCGTACAGACAGCTGGATGCGAACGTCAATCATCAAGCATCAAGCAAATATCTTAAATCTTTCGGCGACAATTCGGAGCATTCTCCGAAGAAATATTCGAATGAATGCCTTCGTTACGTCTCATGGAATGGTAACGAAGGCATTCATTCGAATATTTCTTAGGAGAATGCTCCGAATTGTCGCCGAAAGATTTAAGATTTTTGCTTGATGCTTGATGATTGACGTTCGCATCCAGCTGTCTGTACACGGCAAATGCGAATGCGAATAGCGAATATTGACTTGTTTAAATTTCTACAATTGCTCAAACATTAAAATTTCTACCCCCCCGTCGCCGAATTTTCAAAATGGTATAGGAATTTAAAATATTTTAAAACTCTTCGGTTTTCTTAAAGAATATTTTCTTGCAGTACCTTTTTCTACAATCTACCGGGTAAGTATCCGGTACTTTTACCGAATTACTGATACTTTATTACCAAAATAATATTCGCAAAACATTCGCATATATTTTTGCGAATGCGAATACGAATATTCGTTACATCACTACTATATAATGCCTATTATATGTGGTACTGGTGGATTTGACAGTGTTTTAATGTGGTCCATGCTTTACAAAACTACGGATAAATAGAAGTCTCCCGACTTTTGAAAGATCCAGGTAAGAGATTATACGGAAAAATATCGCTTTGTACATCTTTTTCAGTTTTTTATTCAGATTTTTTTCTAATACTGTCACACTAATTATGGTAAATAGCGAAGTAGTAGTAATTATCTGTAGACATATCAATCCCGTAAATATCTCTCATCACAGCGAGTACAATGGGATCAGAGTTGCAAAGTCTACTATTTTAACGTAGATCAACGTCCATTTGATAATCTACGTACTTTTTGGTTTTTAACTAATCTAAGAATTATATTTATCAAATATACTACTTTTATAAATATTACATAACAAATCCGAAGAGATGGCGAAATATTTCAAATTCCTATACCAAATTGTGATAGCTGAAATAAAAAAAACTCACTTTTCAAAATACAGATAGGAAATTTGATCTGCAAGCTAAAAAAGCTGCTTACTTTTCAAAATCCAGATAAAAAAAATTAATCAACGTGTTTTTCAAATTCTGAATTGGCAACACTAAATGGAATAGAAGTACGGCTGAACTGCGTCCTTATTAAGTAACAACTATAAAAATAATACCAAATTAATTAATGCGCAAGTACAAACTTATATCACCACTGCGACGTATGGATGTGTGTAATCTATATTTATGTTTCCATATTGATGTGTTTATGTATGCACAGCGCAAGTGAGGGCGTACATAGATACATCTACATCTCTACATGTACATGGCCTACCTCAAATCTCATTACAATGATAACTACCTACGCTCTACACAGAACCAACCGCTTCCGATCTATCAAGTACTAGTTGACCAGGTTAAATAATCAAATTAAGTAGGTACCTACAGAGTTGGCACTTCCATATAAAAACTATAAATTTCAACATGAATAATAAAATTATTACAATGATAGACACTTACATAATATTTACCCAGATTGGCTTCCCTTTATCATTAAATTTATAGCGAGCGTTATATCGCACAAACGTTGTATTGTTTAGTTTTAACAACTTAGTACCTACACAAGTGATATTATGACAGATATGGCAGAACAACAATACGGTTAATGGATTAGGATGGAAAAGTTTTCTATGAATTTATTCAATTATTCTTTAGAAAAAAGGAAATAACCATTATTTACTTAATTCATATAAATAAACATGAAATTATTACACAAGCAAATTCATGTATTGCAGATAAACATGCAACGTGAAACAGGATGAACTCATCGGGTGATGGTATGTAGAAGGTATATACTATTACAGTAATGAGGAATATGTTAGGTATGCATTTCATGCTAAGCACACATCATTATTCCATTTAATTTATGTATTGCAGATAAACATGCAACGTGAAACAGGATGAACTCATCGGGTGATGGTATGTAGAAGGTATATACTATTACAGTAATGAGGAATATGTTAGGTATGCATTTCATGCTAAGCACACATCATTATTCCATTTAATTTATGTATTGCAGATAAACATGCAACGTGAAACAGGATGAACTCATCGGGTGATGGTATGTAGAAGGTATATACTATTACAGTAATGAGGAATATGTTAGGTATGCATTTCATGCTAAGCACACATCATTATTCCATTTAATTTGCTGCAATCATGCATTTATGAATAACGACAGCAAATGAAATGCGGCGATGATTGAATACGACGTAGTAGAAAATCCTATATACACCCACAATGAGAGGTCAATCAATCTATCATACATAAAAAAAAATCATTAGCACCATTATCTGGGTGCGGATTTTTGAAAAAAAAAATTACATTTAGACACCAAATGGTATCTAACCTAACAAAGTAGAGATTACACAGTGCTCAATAATATATTTTTATATTTTATTTAGAAAATTAAAAATGGATTTTCACAGTGTAAACACAAAAACTCTTGAATAATAATTATATTTTTTTACAGTGGAGATTCATGAAAGATATATTTTTAAAAGTTGGGTACAATATTTGTGACATAAACCCTATGTGCAAACCTATGAATTATAATATGATACAATCATTAAGATAATTTAATCTAATAATATTGCGGGTAGATCTACAAATACATTCCACTCTCTACATACGTACACATATTAGAAATGTATTAGCCGCACCACACCGCACATCCCGCCCCGCACACGGAGTGACGATTCCGCTCAAGGTTATGCAAATAGGTCATGGACTAATGAGATGTATAATGAACGCGCGAAATTATGGAAATTATAATAGAACGACACTACATATACCGAGAAAGAATCTCTACCAACCTGACCGCACGCAAATTCTAACGAATTAAAAACGAACATTCACCCATTCTGAGCTATATGTACTTAACGAAATTCGGTGGTAAATATTATATTTGCATAAAACGATGTGTAAACGAGTGAAATAATTCTTGTACGCGTAGCACTACCAAATACCTACTTGACTAAACACGTGATGAGAGACAATAACATTATATACACTCGATCTTCACATGTTCCTTGTTGAACTTGTAAATACATTAGAGAAAATTAATACATCGAAATAGTCGGTGCGTGAATTCAAGACAACATAACGTTAGAATTTGTGAACCGCATTAACAAACAATATAATATTTATGTATCAACATAATATACCCGTACACTGTTAGCGTAGCAAACAACACAAACAAAACCAATTGCAAAGTCAACATTGGCTAAAAAACAATATAGGATTAATACATATTTATAAATTAAATTGTCTTTAATATTTTATAGCTATATATCGCACCCCAGGTTGTATTTATTAATCTAGAAGGATCTAACAAATTAGACATGTGTAAAACGTTTATCCAATACACCTGTAAATCAATTTTAGTATGCTCCATAAAATATCACACTCCCATATTAGGTCAGATTTATTTAAGTATAAATTATGAAGCTGATATTTATTTTCTATTGTAACTAGATTAAATACGACATTAGCACTACTTGGTATTTTATTAATTAATTAATTCTTTACTGTATATGCATTACAAACAAATTCATGGAGAAATACATTCAAATTAAATACAATCAATACACAGAGGGCGGGTTTATCGCAAAGATAATATTATAAATAATAAGATAATTACCTGATAAGTCGAAAGATGACTCTCACGGAATCAATAATCTATAGTAGAAAGAAACACTTGTTTCAATTACATAATTATGGAATTCTACTACGTGTGCACCGACACAATTAATAAATATTTATAAGTATGATTACATGGATAGGTGTAATGTAATGTGCCTTACTCTGCATTGTTGTCCGATACATTATTGTTGTTATAATAACTAAATAATTACATATATACCTAATACTATTTTTGCTTGTTAAATGCTAGTAATTGTTTGTATATATGTATTTCATCTGTTGTGTTTCATATTGATCTCGATAAATAAACATAAACTTGATTAAATTTCTACAAGATTTGTTTACTATTGGAGTAAAACAATGTCATGAAAGCATTCACTTTTGTGGTAAGCTTCATAAAATATCGTAGCTGTAGATGCGTAAATCTATACACATCGATCCTCCAGTTCCATAATCCAACAACTCGAGATTCTAATATTCCAAGATATGTCACGTTAAAATTTAGAAACTGTATGGCGGTCTACCGAAAACTCAAAACAATTAGTATGTGCTTCTAATAGATAATTCAAATTTTAGATTTTTGTTTTTTAAATTGATATAATATCACTATCAACATGAAATAAGCCAAAAATCTAGTTTTTGAAGAATTTTACTTGTAGGCCTATAGAACTGGGTCATCGATACAATCAGTGGAAGCAAATATGTTATGTATTATAATTATACTTTCTATGTACATATTGTGCACATTATTCATCATGTAGTACAACTTGGCTTCGAACTCAAATAAAGCAAATGGAATATAATTAATACTCTTATGAAACATTGAACACGTTCAAATACTGCACTGAAAATAAAATATCCACATTATGAAAAAAATAAGCTTATTTATTACTCCTAGCTCTGTACCTAGTACCTAAGCTCTGTCGTTTTAATTATTAGTTTACATACTATGCAGAGCAGCTCAGTTACAAGTAGTTTTCATCACATTAAAATGTCCAAATATCCTTCAGATGATTCTAATTGACGGCGTACGTCGTATACATATACCTATATATTGTAAGATAGTACAATACATGAATACACTTACACACACACCAGACACCTACACACGACTACGATGTAGTAAATGATTGCCAATACAAAGTGATTACAATAATAACAATGATTGGTCATTCAAGACGCATCAAGTGCTACCTACATTATAATGAACAATAAACACTATAATTACTATTACAATCAGCGACGTGTCTTCCATTGAAGCCCAAAAGTCGGGCTTTACCAGAGTTTTTTAAGCTTTAAAATAATAAAAAGATATAGGTAATAAGGATCAGTATTAAAAATTTCGCGCTTATCTGTGCAAAGTGAGTTAGTTCGACATTAACAATGGTGCTCGGCGCACCTTAGTGCAGCTGTATTTATGATAAAGCAAAAAAGTAACCCATTATGGGCTGTTCACACGAGGCGAATATCGTTAGGAAACCAAAATATCGTCAACCATTTGAACCGAGTGAACAGAATGTCAATAAATCTGAAACGATAAAAACCAGTAAAAACAATACCGTCTCAAGTTGAACACTTTAAACTTTTGTTTGCCCAAAAGTTGAACGATTAGTTCACCGAAGTTTGCTGCCTTCACAACACCCGCGCCGCCGAAGCCTAAAATCTCCCATCGACGATCCAGCTGATGTCAGATAAATCCTGCACGAAACGTAGGGAAGTCAATATAGTAAGATCAAATAAAAAGTATCTATCAAGACTGTACATATGTACATATTTATTTCATAAAAGGCCTCTAATGATAGAAGAGATGACGAGAAGATAAAACTTGGGTAGAAACCCAGTTGGGTAGGAATAACTTTTCCTCCCTATAGCTAGTCAATAGTAGGTACAGAATACACACGTAGCTAACCGTACAGCAATATTTTATTAGCAAATATAAGATATTAGCTATTTTTTAAAAGAAGTTACTACAAAATAATGTGATAATATATTGGTGATTTATTATCAAACCCTATTATCATAGAGGGTAAGTATACAAAAGAAATCAAGTGATTAATATTGAGCGAAAAACCATCGACTTCACGAATCGCTCGCTGGCAATGCGGTAAATTTTATCTTATATTTATTATGCTATGTATAATATAATATAACTTAAAAGCAAATTCTTATTTATACAAAAAATAGGTACTGTATTAGATTTACTATTCAGTTGAATTTGGTACAAAAAATACATCGAAAGTAAATATCTATGTGCTCGTTTTATAATATGTAGGTATATTTCATCAGGAGTTTAACTAACTTATAAATTCACTATTAAATCTACTGCACTTCAGTCGTTCAGTGTCAAGAATATTTTGTACACGTATAATATTTTTGTTGCGTAAATGCGGAAATGTTAGCATAAAATTTTGCCCGAGACTCTCAAAATCTATTTAAGTTTATAATTTGTACGTCAGTATTAAACACCTAAATGGGTGAATTCATCTTAAATAGCTGTTACAAAAAGCGGTACAATCATATCAAGTGCTCATCATCTGCCCCCGACAAAATCAATATTCACCAAGGACAATAGACGTACAAAGTGTATACACACCAGCTACCAGCGAGCAGAATGATATTACAACAATAGGTACCTAGCTACAAGCAATGTATTACATTATGTAGACATCGACATCGGTCCAAGCGGACACAAGCTGATATTATTTGTAATAACGGTAGCAATCACTTTTATTATTTTATAAAGAAATTGATGGAGGATGTAAGTATGTAGTAGGTAGGGTCCTACACCTTCCCATCCCGCGCCCGCTTCCCATTCTACACACATTCTGCTGATATCCGGAGAGGCCTACAGCATACTTGTTCCCCGTATCTGGCACACTTTTCTTTAATATTATTACATACATCTGTCGCATCGTAGTCGTACAATGAACGTAAGTACTCGTCCCAGTGCTCAAAGACATGAACAAGAGCCCTTCAGTCAGTTGATTCTAGACAAGACACCGAGACAATATCTCTACAGCCACGTAACACTCAAATGCTATTTCTTATGTTCCATGGAATAATTACATAGGTATATCCATAACCCAGAAAAGATTATGTTCCTGACAGAATGGTTAAATGACAAGTAATTTATTTTTATTATACCATCAATTGTCTAATGATCTATATAACAATATCTTTGACAAGAGTAGGTTCAATACAAACTACCTATAACATATTATAAAAGTACAGGTCATCGTATATTTGTACCTACTATATAATAACACATCCAGGCATGCTGATTTTCTTTAACCTGAATTGAAAATGTTATATCTTCATTTTACAGGACATTCAAAATTTTGCAATAAAAATTAGACAGCTTAATTACAGCAGCACAGAATTAATAAAAAAGATAATTCAAATTTTGTAACCAACGTGGGTAAAAATGTGAGGCAGTCAGTATACATTATTTTGACTCCAAGTGGTTGTAAACATGTATTGCAACCAGCGATTTGGTCGCGGTATCAACAAACTATGCTAAAAATAATACACAACAATATACCTAACGGTCTAACTAGGTAACCAAGACAATGCGGTCATGTACCTAATTACCATTAAAATGTTTGTTTTCACTTTCGTTTAAAGGCATCGTCCGCAATACTAATGACGTATGTGATGCGTCGCATCGGGCGAGTGCCGGCTGCCGACAATACGTTATAATAATATTATGGAGGCTGTACCAGTATTTAAAAGCAGTGTGGTTGCTGGTGATTGTGCATACGTGATGTGCTTTCTTAATAAAACATAAATTACAATGTGAGGAGCAAATAAATAAATATGTAATAAAAAACCAACAGTTCTTTACTTCTCTCTTGTACCCCTTACGATCAATTTACACGGTAGGTAGGTAAGTATATTAATAATATTGATGAGTATATACTTAATAATGTAAATAAATATTACGTATACCACATATGAGATGCTTACTGTAAACCAATGAAACAATAATAATCATAAAATAAGCGAAGTACAGTAAAGGTGTCATGTGACCTTGACAACTTGTGAACAAATTGTTAGTACTTATCACGCCTCGCAAATGCTAAAGCCACCAAATCGATTATGATACAGACGTACCTCAGTTTAGTATTTACGTAAGTATGTAGGTATATATAACTAGATACTTTACAATACAAAACAGCACCTTATTAATGTATTTCTTTAACATATTAATCATATTAGAACTGCAACTAATCAAACATGTATTAAATGTAGGTAAAGGTATCTATGTGAAGCCCACCAACATAAAAACATCTTGACACGATATGTAGCGAATCAACAAAATAGGGCACGTGAAATAGAACGCTTAATAATGTTATATTTTTAAGTCCAGAGATCAATATTTCTATATTGCCCTTAAGTGACACTTATCTTAAGCTAGCCCTTAATTTGGTTAATTTTGCTTTTACATATAACCAATAGCTTCAATATTTCGTAAAAATTTTACACCGAAACATATGAGACGGACAGAGTAATTCTCAGTGAAACCTATTAGCCCAAGTCATAACTGATGCTATTGCATATCACTACCTAAGGGTTTATTCGTCTGTCCCTTACATTTTAGCGTTAAATATTTGTGAAAGAAGTTTATTGAATGTAAAAGTAAATTAAAATAAATTAACTGTTAGCTCAGAGTTGTGCAAAATAAAACGAAAATATTAAGGAAAACGTTTATTCTGGGTATATTTTAATTATTAACTGGGTATATTTTAATTATTATGTGGCTATGTGAATAAAACAATATGATGATTATTTTGAAGTACCTAAATATGTGTTACTTTTACCAGTAAGGATGTACCTATAAAGCGATAAAATATCGATCTCTGTACATAATAGGTATGTAAGTGCATTTATATAGAACAGTAGCGTCGTGCCGCAAAGGCCGGTATGTTAGGCAAGGTCGCCATACGACACCCGCCAGCTGAACAGCTGTTCGATATCTCAGCCGCGTAGCGCTACTACCGCATACGGTATACCGTCTACACACACCACCGGGAACCTCCCCGGGACATAACCAATTGGGGGAAATCGCACTCTTAACGCTCAGTATCAGAGATAATTTATCATTTTATCAAACATCTCTATCACCCCTGGGCCCCGACGGAAGAGTAAATACGTACAAGCTCTGTGCTACAGCTTAAACTTCTAAAAATTTACAACAGCAAATAAAATATTTTTTGTATATACCTACCCACCATGTACATACGAAATATTTGACATGTATAATTATTCATTACTATTACTGAGATTATGGCAATACGTTCTTTAGTAGGACGAATTGTAAATTCAATGCAGGGAGAAACTTACAGAGAGAGAGAGAGAGAGAGAGAGAGAGAACAAAAATCAAAAACATGGAATCATGAATTATAAAAAGTAATAAAGTTATATAATAATGTCTTAAAAGTTTTAAAATATATTGAGATCGATCTAATGTAGGTATATGCAGCAAACATTACACATTCAGTGGTTACTGGACTTCAGTTATTACTTGATACAAGTTGTATGCATCTCGTATTGGACCCAAGGATTTTTTCTGAATTCTGATATAGAATTGTATCGGTCATTATTTTCTCATAGAAGATCAAAGACGTGACTAGAATTAATGTAAAATATCATTGACATTATTATATTATAGTAGGTAATTAAATACACCTACCTAACACTTAATCTTACTTACATGTTACCAGAACCTTTGAAAGTCTTACTTTAACATTTATGTCTTTTCTAAGTATGTATTAAAAATATTTTTGGACGGCAGTTTATTTGTAATTATAGATTAAGCCTACATATTAGAAGGAAAATCGTACCACAAGATGAGAAATGACTTATCCATGGTAAATTTGTAGCAGCCATATTCCCCACATTATGAAGTTAAAATAATTACTGCAATTACTTTCGCCAATACCCAAATCTATAATACTTACCTACATAAGTGACTTCTATGTGAATACGCATTAGGTAGATACCTACATATGTACGTAGGTACTTATGTCGACACATAAAATGTGGAAAGAAAAATAATAAAGGAAGTTAATAAATTTCTATAGCCCTCCTTGTGCGATATCACGGAATTAGTTAACACGAAGAAATATCGAGGTTAATAAAAATGTGAGTTTGGTATCCGCATTACGGACAAAATTATGGCTAAAAATAACTAACGAAACAAACAAATCGCTGGGAGTATTGCGTAACGTATCTTATAGATAGTCTTGAAACCTGCCCAACGGGGTATAGTTAGTGATTTGCATAATCAAACAGGATATGGAGAACCTCACTACTTTGCAACAATCTGTTTTTAATATACCTAGTACACAACACATCATAAAATTAATATATGTACTATGTAGTTATATACTATACTTTATCAGATATGCAGTGATGGTGTAGTAACTTATTCTAAAGCAGTCATACCTTGGCGGGCCGCAAGTTGAGTATGGCTGCCCTAAAGGAATCTACTCTTCACTTAGGAATGATGGTAATATTAAGTTCATACTAACTATGAAATAATATTAAAAGCTGAACGCTTTGCTGAAAATCATCAAAAATTCTATTGAACTAACCAAACAATTGTCAACTCACGGAGAATTATTATTGATATTTTCATGTCTAAGAGACTCCGTTTGGTAATTTTCTACATCAATTATTTATTGCGCTGTCATTACTAAGAGTTAGCTAACACATTGCTAAATTAGTTTAAATAATGTTAACAATGTTTTATCAATGTGATTTAAGCGATAATGTGGTGTTCTCACTTTGGCGAATATCGCCAGGGCACCAAAATATCGCCAGCCATTTGAACCGTGTGAACAAAATGACAGCTATTCTGAAACGATAAAAACCAGTAGAAACGATATCGTCTCGAGTTGACCACCTTCCAACTTTTTCGGCCGATTGAACGATTTGCGCATGCGCAGATGTGCGCGGCGCTCGTATCTATGGTAAAAACTTAGTATAAATTTTATAATGTTTCCCGCTTCGTGACAGCTGTTATCTTTGTTGTTGGTTTGTGGCGTTTGTTTCCTTAATTAAAAGGTGCCTTATAACCTCTACTATAACATTTTCGACTAAAAATAAACACTTCACGATCTCCATCTCGACTTCCGTCATTTTGAAAACAGTGTTAAAATCAAAGCGCATCTGACAGATCGTTTCTATATCGGTGGACTGTGTGAACAGGTGTGACGATCAATGGATGTCCGGCGAATTTTGTTTTTTCGCCTGGCGATATATTTTGAAATTCGCCTGGCGATATTCGCCAAATGTGAACACCCCATAACAGCGCAGCGGGTCACTAAGTAAGGCAGGTATGTTTCATTGGATGACAGTATTGGATATACCTACGTGTAGAAAAGAGAAAAGTATATACTATTGTAGGTATTCCTCACACTAGGAAACAATATGTATGTAAATAGCGGTGATTATACCACTCGAATAGCGAAGTGCGATGATACATAAATAAATACTTCTGTATACCTATACTAGGTACTTAATGATCGTACTAACCGTAGAGATTCGAGTGAGTAGTACATACCTATGATACAAATAAGATTTTTCTTTTATTAAGAGTTTATTTCATTGGTGCAACACTGGGTCATTGGTACGAGAAAGGGAGTGATTATAATAAAAATCTTTATTGCACAATAAAAAAAACATGACAACATCATCATGGAACAAATAAATCTGTGCAATGTGCAAGTTTATCACCGCGATATCTTCCAACTAACCCATAGTAGTAAAGGGGATGAAGAGTAACGTCATAGTACGACGCTAACGTTATCGTATGCCAAAAATTTACCTATATACTAGAGAAAAATTAATTTTGGACGTGTTTTATGTATCTGGCAATATTCTAAGTATGTACCTCCAAAGAGACCACAGCTGGATAAATTCAGTAATACATGTATATATGTAGTTGTATACCATATTTTTACACATCGAAGAAAATGAAATAAATAATTTATTATTTCAAATCACTTAATCCTTCTTTTCCAAGCTTATACTTGTTTTACTTTCTACAAGAGATATTATACAGCATTTAAATACTAGGTAAACTTGAAAGATTGAATTGATGTTCTTGATGTAAATAGCAGTTAAGTTTGGCATTCGAATTATATTTGGGGGATATTTTACTCAGCTTATCCCTCCTTTGTTCATGTTATTAATACTGAATCAGAAATTATACCATTAATCCACAAATATTCATTTTATGGATCTAAATATAATATTTTTAAACTAAACAACATATTATAAACTCATTCTATTTACTAAGAATCAACATATTTCTGGTCAACTCCTACGCTGGTTGGTGGAAGAAACAAGTTGCAGAAAGTTGTTTTGTGAGAATGTGTTCTAATGGAGTTGAATATGTGTAATTATAAAAACATGTATTACTTCTTCAGTTCAGAACTGAACAAATTCTTCGG
Organism: Athripsodes cinereus; assembly: GCA_947579605.1. Classification (NCBI taxonomy): domain Eukaryota; kingdom Metazoa; phylum Arthropoda; class Insecta; order Trichoptera; family Leptoceridae; genus Athripsodes; species Athripsodes cinereus. The sequence continues at coordinate 18,686,700 of OX388321.1, read as the reverse complement.
CATAAAACTGTATGTTAGATATACTGTAGTGTACGCCTACCTACTAACATTTTTCAAGGAAGATTTAAATTTTGAATCAAGAACGCAAATTACTAACAGGAAAACAAAATATAGACACACGATTTCATTTGACACATCTGTACATACCTCCATACTCACATTCATACTCATCGCATAATTTCCTTTTGGTAGAAATATCCGAATTAGGCACACAACCATTAGATTTATTTTATTAATTTTAAGAAGCATTTCATACTTCTACACACTTATAGATAAATATTTTAAATGAATGTTATCTTGCTGACACGTAACTAATTACAAATTCTATAGTATTAAAGATTTTCATAATATATGCCCCTACTCTTAAAATAAGTTCCTATCGTATTTTTAATTTAACTATAAAAAATAAAAACGATGCAAAGGCATTATGAGTTGAAGCAAGCCTATCCACTTCAGCGTAACTATCTTTTTAAACCCGCATTCTAGCATATTCGTGGCCTATTTCATGTCTAATGGGAAGGTGGATCTGGGTCAATAGACACTACGTAACATAATAATATGTATATAGGTATGCATATATAGAAATTACTTATACAGTAGGTACACCACACCACTTGACTTGAAGGTTCGGTGGGTATACGAGAAAATATTATAAGTTTACATATTATACAAATTAGGTTCATCACATATTATTGCTACATATCATCCAACAACGTATAAACGGTTACATAACATATTATTTATATCTAATTTATTCAGGGGAGTATTATCCAAACACCTGCGTGTAACAGTGCAGTAATAAAAAAATATCCTGTGACAATAAACATATCGCACTATTACGCATTTTAAACTTATATAAATATTATTATAAAATAAGGACATGGACATTTTTTTTATCAAAGAGCAGACACCCTTACTGAAAGCATAAAACTTACTGTCATGCCTTGCATGAATTGTACTTTATGCTAACTACCGAGGATGCGGGGATGTTTGAATTGACACATTCAGCATGCGCTAAGTATATTGTATTAGTAGGTAACATAATACCTATTACATTTATATTAAGCTAATGTACAAGCTTTTGATATAACATAATATTACGTAGGTACTTATATAGCTGACGACGTAATACGTGCTAAATGGTAGCGAGAGAGTTTACCAGAGATCGTGACTGCGAACAAAAGATACACCCAGACCGTTTGATGTCACATAATTTCAATCTTGCTTCAGTCTTTTTTACACATGAAGATGGTAGATACTGCCTGCTTGCTTTCTCAGTAATATCGAGCATTTTCTACGGAGAGACGTTGAATATATTATAACAACTTACATGACGTGACACCTCTTAAATATTTTATGTACACCCTCGCAAATCAGTATACATGTATATACCTGTGTGTCTACGTACACACACAGGTATCACCCTCAGTCTTAGAAATAGGTAACTTTCATTGTTATTAATATTGTCATCTATGAAAAATTGAAAAGACAGTGGCGGGTTTGAACAAGTTTTAATAGTTGAAAATATAAAAAATAGGCCGCTAGATATTTTTATTAATTTTTCTAAATAATTTAACGAAACGCAGAATGTTAATTAATATTCACACAATAAATATAACCGACTACCTAACTAAAAAGTATTTATGTAATATTAAAAAAGGGTAAACTGAGTACCTATTGCATCATGGACTGCGTTTATAAGAAGTAAGTCGTTTGAGCCACTCAAAATCAATGCCAACAAAATTTAGCACATATATGTTGGTCCCTACACATATAGACACAAAGAGAAGTACAAAATAGTTATGTGTAATATTCCCGGAGATTGTAGGCAGATCAGGTTCCGACTTAAAGAAATATATGAGATAAGCATACAACCAAATTAACACAAACCTCGGGAGGCTTGAAATTGAATAGAAGAATGCTGATAGAGCACAACGTAGGCAATGTTTTGCGGCATCTTTACTGGATCTACTCGAACCCAATCGTGTGATTTACATACAAATGTGACCGGAGTAGAAATTTTGTTTACTGAATGAACGCTTTCACATAATAAAAATGTAATTAGTCGACAGCTATAATCCTGTTGGAATAACATCCCCATTATAGGGACATATTCACATTATAAACAGTTATTTTATTTATATACCTAAGTGAGATAGTTTTATTCACGTTCACGAGGAAGACCACCAAAAAGATGGAAAGATAGCTGGTCCTCAGGGTCACAAGAGGGAATCACTTCCGAAACAACAGATCGATGATCAATCACACGAGGAAGAAGAAGAAGATAGTTTTATTCATAAATGAATCCAGGAGAATTATGTATTCATCGCAAATGAAAAGTTAAAGAGTTAATTGCACGTACATTTCTAAACACAAGACAATTTAGTACACCTACCTGATAATAATTTTAATATGTACATATACCTACATGACAAAATGACAATCAGACATCTCGATTGGAGAAGCATCTTTACACAATGTGACATTGTGCAAAATACAATCATCCGTACGACATCCCAACGCTTACGATTTGACTCTAGCTGGCTTTAGTGATCACTCTCGGTGTCCGTGGACGACGTCCACCAATTTCGCCATTCTCATTATCACGATATAAGATTCACATATACATATGAATCTATCTAAAATATATTTTGATTATATTCCCACTAATTTTGTTATTTTATTTGAAGGGTTTGTAGGAAGATAGTGTGCTCTTATGATATACTCGTCCATTGGACAATATCATTTATTACTATTCTGTATATTTTGTTTTTTAATTGTATGTATTTTGTGCAAAATAAAAAATATACCCGTGCATATAAAAACCTTGATAAGTCATCACAGAAAAACAAAATGACCTGTATCGGTAAAGGATAATTTTACAATATACAAATTCAATGATTACCAAACGTGTGTAATCAAGAAACAGATGCAACGTAAATGAAGTTCTGTGGATAATGAACATCTACATAAAACTTACTTAATATGACTTGATATATTCAAATTACAGTGGGGCCAATATATGAGTGCACCTGAACCCCCGCTACACGTTTACTCAACTTCCTTACGTCTCACCTACAACGATACATTTATCAGAAATTGTCAATCAGTTAATTTTTTCCACTTTGAAATAGAAAATTTCCTTTGTAAAATAATCGCGAAGACGTATCACAAATTCGCGACACAGGGGAGTCAACACTTGACGTTTAGTAGGCATATTTATATAATTTATGAACTGACACTAAAATAAATTTTCACTGTTAGATGTTGCGATCCCGAATGCTCGTTTAAAACTAAATTATATATGGGATGATTTCTGATACGTTAATTTCCTGACAAAAATTAGTCATAAATCATAAAATGCATTATCTGCAGTTTTGTATTGAGATTCATTCAGTAAATCCCTATTGTTTTTTTTTAATTATCCTAGAGTTATAGAGTGTTATAATGTAGCTACCTATTATAACTATTCTTTTTATGTAACCGCCTACTTCAATTATTTGATATCCTTTTTAACTTACCTACTGTACGCATACTTGAGAACTTTTATATTATTATTTTGACTCAAAATATCCAAACAGGAACTCTTATATTAATGTGACAGAAACAACAAGCGAAAAGGGTGTGTGGTCCTAGGTCTATGTACACCGTAAGGCGGGCAGTACGTATGTAGGTATACAGGTACAAGGATTAGATAATAATATAGAAAATAAAATATTCTATAACAATGCCTTGGGTTGCTGATACCTGCCTATGAATAAAAGAGACCATCATACCTGAGGTGCACTGGTATACTGGCCCGACTGTAGATATAAATTTTGAGCACCTACATACATATGTTTGAGTTCATTAAAATAATAATTGTTAAACATTCAGGTAAAGACTAAATAGTATCGAAGTCGAGTTAATTAGATACAGTAGATATCTAATGCAAATGACTATACCTATAGTGGAATTATGTTTCGGTATCTATATACAGGTAGGTACTTGATGAAAGTTAAACGTTTTATAGAATCAACTCAATCATTGAGAAATGTTTATTTCCCAGTCAATGTGACAATGACTGGTTGTGTTGTGAAACTAAAATTATATTTCGCTAACATTCGTAAAAAAACAGTCGGAAATAATAATCTACATGATGTAAATAATATGTTAATCCGACAAAAGACGAGAAAGTCAAAGGAGGTCTATAACGAACTTGCCTAATATTAGTAACTATGTACGTACATACTTTGAAAGTCTCGTATAAGTTTATTTTAGTGGAATATTCCACCAGAGATAAAAACATATAACACGACATTTATATAAAAGCAGTTTAAACTGCCGTCACATTTCAATATTGTGAATAAATTAATTCTACTCTTGCCAACGCCGAGTTGCGTAAAATTATAATTTACCTATCGTATAAATATACCATAATATAGGATTTTCAATAAAAATGCGATTAGTATAAATACGCCATAATTTACTGAAAAATTCACGTACAAATCACATACAAAATACCTGTCTCATATTCTCTCGTGGAAGGAAATATTTAAAATAAAACATAGCCATAGGCTCCGCTCACGTGTTCCGGTTTTTATCAAATCCTCGTCGCGATTTTCTTTCTAAAAGTATCGGGATGGGTTATGACGTCACCGGAACATGCCTCTCCCCGAGACGCCGCACTACTACACGCCCTCTCATTCGATCGTATTTCGCCAACAAGCCGACATCTAGAATAACAATAAATTATAGAGCTGGGCTACTTGAGAATTATTTTACTACCCTTGTTTCATCATCTATCCCACCTAGTCCGAATCTAAAGATAAACTACAAATAAATTAATATCGGTAATCCTAATACAAAACTTGAATAAAGTGTGCATTTCAAATAGGTTTCAGACCACAAACCAGGCTCATTAAAATTATATGACGATACTAAAACCTTTATGTAAAAGAATGTAGCAATGTAAAAACTTTTAAAAACAAAATTAGTAAGCTAGTGAAAGAAAATGGTGTTAGTGTCCAGAAAGTTTGAAGTGATTTATAGTGTTGTGTTATGTACATGCTTATATTCATATATATGTGTATATATTATTTATTTTTAAATGTCAAATGTATTACTTAACTATGTCTATATTTTGTTTTGTTTGCTTGATGTCTGTAAATGGTTTTTACCTCTGATGCCAGCAATCCAGATTGCTGTTTTGAGGTTTATTGTACAATAAATAAAAAAATAGATTCATCAAAAGTGAAGCGATGTAACACCAATTCTGTAGTAGAGAGCATTGAATGAAGTATAACGATGTAATTATGTATGTACAAACATTATAAAACTAATCAATCACGGAGCAAACTCTCAGCAATAGTAAACACGGTGAAAATGAGATACACCAACACCAACAGCTGCCACAAGTACCTACCAATATTATTATTATTATTATTCCATAAATATCTAACTACCTGTAATTATATTATATTATTAGCGTAAACTTGAGTTTCATAAACGATTTTGAATAATTACATGATATAAATTCAGACTATTAATTAATTATTATCTACTTAGATACATGCGAGATGCACAGTCACAAATTGACGAAATTAACTAAATTTCTGATAATTATTTTATTTCCATCAATTGATGGATTCATTTGAAGTTTGCTTTTCAAGCGGACGTAACGAGAAAGCAATGTATACATAAATGTATTTCACTTTATCAGAATTATACGAGTAGATACCTACTTACTGTCTGGGAAAATGGTTTCATTTCATATAAATACTTATCTACATGAACATTTTTCATGAATTGCGTCCGTTCCTTGAAAACAATAACTGATACAACATAGAATAGCAATAGACTAAAGAGATGGTGTTGCGTTCCATTTCGATGTATAATTGCATAAGACACTTTTGATTATTATGCATACGTTATGTTCAAATGCTTGTGGGTTTGAACCACCTTTAACCTATTCGTTTTATCTAGGATCTGTTATAAAAATAATGGAGGTACCTACACCCAATAAGATAATATACTCTTATGAAAATATACACATTAAAATAATTAGTAAATAAAATAAAACTTTAGTTTTCAGTATTGATTATTCAGATGATACACAAAAGGACACCAAAACATTTTTTACTTGGTAATTGAGATGTTAAAACAGATTTTACGGATGTTCGATACGTATTGAGATGTAGTTCTCGTCCCAAAGAAGTGGAAATGGAAGCAAAAAACATAATATATAAATAACATCCTGCTTTGGTCACGGCACATAAAGCACTGGATAAAAATATATTTACGAAACCAATCCGATATCTCGACTGGAGAACCACGTTCACCATGTAACACTGTGCAAAATCTAATCGGAAGAAGTGAGGAAAGCGTCCCAACGTTTACGAATTGGCTCTAGGCTGGCTTAAGAGATAACTTTTTAAGAGATGTCTGATTGGTTTTGACATCTGCGCCAGAATCCAGTTAAATAATGAGTAAAATTCTAACTCTTCTCTACTATTTCTATAAATATTTGATCAGACAATACGAAATCAGAAGCAACATCAGCCTCTATGCGGTTTGTAAGGACATAATGTTATAGGTATCTATACATAATAATCATTATAAATACTAGGTGTTAGCTGACATCATTACAATAAAATGTAATCGCATCTAACCGGTTTGTTTACAGATATATGTACATATATAGGTAGGTACCTACTACATACCAGTTGAATACTATACAATATTGTTACAGCAACTATTCGATTTAATAACTTCAAGGTTACGAAAAACGCAATAAACTAGGAAGAGTTTTTACAAATTAATCCCAATGCAACTCCGAACCAAATCTGAATGATTACACACACGTAAGACAATATAATTATTATTAACAAATGTTACTTGGCCACCAACTGCACTCCGAAGACTTCCACCGGCCCTCAACGCCCCAACACGAAATATCGGGCAGAAGTCAACGGTCTTTCTCAAGAACAAGTTAAGTCCTTTTCAAGACTACTGTAGGTACGTAAAGTAAAAAAAAACGAAAATTATAAATATACCTATATTGGTCCCTGATTCCAACTACAAAATTCAATAGTGATTGTAGGAATAATCTATTGCACTGTATCATTCATATAATCACATAATTTTATAGATATTTTGAATTCATGGAAAAATAATACTCAGAAGACATACTATTGAAAGAGGAAGGTGACGTAACATAATTACCTTATGATAATAGTCACTCCCACCAAGTGAGAATCCCGGGATAAAGAAGAGAGGAGGGGATGGCGGTTGTGGGCAAAACTGGTAAATACATACATATTGTATACCTAGTATATTATTCCGCATATTATATTGTACAGTACCTACACCTCAAAACAGGGAAAGTGATTGATGGCTATCTTGGTTACATATCGCAAAAACTCTATAGTATCACACATTACCTATTACATCTGCTTTATTATATCACGCGCTTCCGTGAGACATATTATTTTATATCAAATACAAAAGATAGATAATCCAACTTTGTTGTGCTGTACTGTATATAGTACACGGGTTCACCCAATATAAGACTTTCAGCATCAAATACACATCGCGTTTCGGCAAATTTTTTTCCGTATAAAAAGTAAATTTTAACAAGGAACTAATAATTTTCATAGTAGCAGCTTCAAGATAAACCAAAATATCTACCCAGCGTGTTGTAGAAATGATAAAATAACACTTAAACCGATAACAAAAATTATTAATAATAACATTACGGTGATATGGCACAAACCAACAAGTTACATTAAATATATATTTGCTGCTGTATAATATATACCTATACACGGTTCAATCAAACCATAACACTTTTATCCACCAATACATTTCACACTGATAATAACAATTTGTCACAGAGCGAAGACCTCAAAGTGGAGGCAATAATTATTGTCGATATGTGTGCTTATCAATTAACCCACCCATTCATCGATATGCATGTTTGTATATATATCTCATTAACATGTACTTATTACTTTGTTTTAATATAAATTTATACCCCATGAGTGTACCTAGTCAACACCGTGCACAATAACAACAAATTAATGACAAATTTTGTGAAAGCGTGAAGCTATTTCACCAAAACTTGATAATACAGCCTAGAGGCATGGATGAAGTAAATAATTTACAGTTTGAACTATGAACTCTTCATTTTAGTTAAAAGATATCGCTATGTGTTTGTCTGTAAATATGTATTTCAAAATCATCAAGACGACATCTAAATAATAATAAAATGCCTTGTTTATAAATTGCATACCTACAACAAAATAATGTAACTAAATATAAATATATAATTTCTAAATCACAAGATTGGATTCAGTTGAGTATCTAAATAGTACGTTTAAGAAAGAACCAGCCCACTGCAACGTTCAGGAGTAAGCTGAAAACACTGCTTTTCAAGAAAAGTCATGGCGCCCTTGAGATGGTCACGGATCATTAAACGGTGCCAAATATAAATTGTCTTTATTATTATTATTGCGTATATTGCACTGTGTCGTTACTATTTTCTTGTTAATATGATGGTTTTGGTAAGGCAGATGAAGCTTTGCCCAACCATCATATTAACAAGAAAATAGTAACGACTAGAGGGTAATTTTTCCCGGATTATTTTAGTTCCCGGAAAACGGGAAATTTAAAAATGAATTTCCCGGGATTCCCGGGAAATTAAAAAAAATATTAAATTCAAGAGTTGTAAAAGCTTTACGGAAAAGTTAAATAAAAGTTGTTTTTGCAATTAAAGAGTTTATTGATATGATACTTCCTCAGCACGTGTGACCAATTTCTCCAAAAAAGCCATAAAAATAAAGTTTATCTCTAGTGTCCGAATATAAAATTGTGGTGGTATTTGTACCTACGTTTATTTGTTTACATTATAAGTATTTCGACTGTTTCATAGAAAACATTTTTTTTCTTCTCATATTATTTTTACATTAATAAAGAATTAAAATCATACCATAGAAATAAAAAAAATGCAAATTGGTAAAATTATGGATTCCTTTTAAACTTGTATACCTATGTGTCTGAATATCAAATTGAGTAACTGTAACATCAGGCCAAAAGAAACACATGTCAGCATTTTATGATTTTTTTACGTAAAATAAATGTTTTTTTATTTTTTGTTTTATTCTAATCCTTTTGATTTATAAAGTGATGAATGCTGATTTGATAAGTGTGTTATAATATTGTTGATTATGAAATTGTATTTTTATTACGACACGTTACGGAAAAATTACGATTCTACAGTTAACTAAACAAAGATTTCGGTATCGGTATGGCAATCTGCATGACTAATAATTTGTGTTTTTTTCCCGGGAAATGTTTGGCTTTTTTCCCGGGTAACGGGAAATAAAAATTAAAGGTATTTCCCGGGAATTCCCGGGAATAACCCTCTAGTAACGACACAGTACAATGTATGTACTATTTAGATATTCAACTGAATCCTAGTATAGTGAAACATCTACTTTATATTATACTATATTTCAATACCGTTGGTCACACACTTAGAAGCCCTTAAATTATTTACAGTAGGTAGGTACGCTTACTAACAGGCATGAGACTTCACCGTGCGAGGCAGATAACCTTTCACCCAGATAATCATAACATTCGTATGTATAGCGTTATTATCTGGTGGTGTTTTCAAATATGCATTTAACAAACTACGAATAACATAACATATCAAAATAAAGTGAGTACATATTATGTGTCTACATATCTACATCTAATAAAATAACATACGTAGCCGATACGAGTATCGCATTGTCAGTGAACTGGTTGGTAGTGAAGCACACTGTATGTATATTTATTAATGTTATAATAATATTCTCAAGATATTTATTTACCAACTTGTATCGCGATAATAATCACACTTGTTCGATAATACGCCACAGAAGACCTAACATGATAATGTGTTACCTACATTTACTTACACAAGACAGACAAACGAATCCATAATCAGAAAAGGAAATCAGACGATGATGAAGAACGCAAACAAATTATGAATTTTTATCACGACAAATAATAAGACTAACTATATGGATTTGACTCATTTTGATCTGTTAATATTTACTATATTCTTAATAATCCGAAATCCGAATAACTGTGTACGTGGTATTCAGATGTTGGAAAAAAAACTAAAATATTACTATGTACATCACACTTACGATACACAGCCGATGAAGTTTACCTGAAAACGTATTTTACAACTGTATTTTATTCCTCGAATATCTAATTCTGGACCCGATTCAAGTGTAACGAATACATAAAACAATTATTTCACTTGTATTAGAGAAAGAGTTACCATATCTAGGAGCAGTTAGGTAGCTACCTAACATAACTAGATACTAAAGAATCTGCACATTAGATACAAAACACATTCACATACTTATCTTAATCAAACCAAAAGAAATTTCAATGTTCTACGAGACACAGTGTGTCTATTGACAATATTAACATAGTAATGCAATAATCGGATATGAAATTAGGGCGGATTTTCTTTGATACTAAGCGTATTGTTTATAGGTACATAGGTGAACGCGATCTGGTATTCAAGCACTTTTCATTGAGTATGTGGACAACTACATACCACAAGTGGCTACCCCGCTTGTGGAATATGCTGGGATGGTATAGTATTAGTAATTGTGGGCAACTAGGACAACATTGTATTATGTATTACTTACTATTGTACCTACTTGATGAGAATAATTACGTTATTTGTCAATAAAAAAATATATATATATCCACTACAATGCCTGCAGATGTTTAAATATTAATCCAAGGGAACAGTGCGATACGCAAAATACATACATACCTACATTATACCTATTACCACACGATGTAGGTACTTGCGTTGGAAATACATAAAAAAAATACATAAGACATTGTGGCGATGCTTCAAAGTGAAAACATGCCAGATGACAACTTCTCAGTACCTATTACAAAGGTTCTATGTTACGACTTTTCTTTCTGCTAACAAAACAGTTACATACCTTTTCATTATTTACGAACTTAACAAACGAACGTGAAACGTACCTATATGTGTATGACTATGATATTATCTTCCTGCAAATATGTAAGACAATAATATTTTTCAGACGACGTGTATGATATCTTTCTTCCATCTGCTACATCCATGTCATTATAATAATACATTGCTTTTACTTTGTTTCATTTCTTTATATACCTATCTGGCGGTGTGCAAAAAGAAAAAACATTTCATCCAATCATTTGATAACTGGATGCACTGAATAATAAAATTAATAATTTTATGAATGGTGAATCACGTGATACGATTAAATTATACATAATAATAATATTATGTAGATACCGACATACCCGCCTGCACCTGCAAAGACTATAATAGAGATAGCTTCTGTCAGGCAGGACTACACCTTTGTACTCCCGTACGTACGGCCACGGAGGTCGTACTACTACTATAATAAAAAGTTATAAGTAAAATATGTATATCTAATATAAAACTAACTACCACTCGGTAGTGGGTAAATAGATATTAGATAAGTAACTAAAGGTGACATACTTTATACACTACACATCATTATGTGAACTTTATCGTCGTTATTATTAAAATAGACACAGTCTATATTATTATGTGTGTATAACATATAACACTATTATTATTATTATTAGTAGTAATTGTTGTAGTGCCTACTTATCAGACATACAACGTTATTATACACCTATATATCTATACATACACAGCTAAATACTTGCCACTGCAATCACTGATACTAATAATATTGTTGTACATAAATGATAATAAATAATAATACTAGGTGTACATAATAGAGATAATAGCGATGTCAACGGTGCAGATATGTATGTGGCATGTAAATTATGAAAATAGAGATTAATTGTTCATATCCCTAATATAAGGGAGATGACCAATTCACAGAAGATGTTAAAATGATTCACCCCGATGTACACACTTATTTACGTACGTATGTATGTAATTACGTGCTGTTATTTTTATTATTCGTCTTAAGAACTGTGGCCTTGACAGCGTATTACTATTATAATATAATATGAATGTATTTATAATAAACAGATTGGATAATATTATAGATAAATGTATATTAAGTACACATCCATGTTCAATTTGTTTTTCAAAAGCTCCAAATCAAAATTTCGCTACCTTAATGCAGAACTATCCTAAGTATTTTTTGAACGAGCAGTTTAAAGTTTTGTTTTTGTAACAAAAATAAAAAGATTAAAAATATCTAAAGCAAATTTTGACATGCATTATTATACCCTATACGAATCTATTTTTTCTTATTCATTAAAGTACCTCGTACCAGTTATTTTCACTTCTTATTTCTTCGTACTTAACTCAGTTTGACCAAAATTGGAACTTAGGGTAGTTCTGCATCAAGGTAATGATTTGATATACCTAATGATTAAGCGATAAGACCATTTTAATATATCACACACATACACATCGCATATTGTCCTTAAAATATAGACATTGATAATTAACGTAAACATAAAGAGAAAATGAGTTCGTCGGTAGCCTGGGGGTAGAGTCTCGGCCTCGTGAACAGCGGGTCCGTGGTTCGATCCCAGGTGCCGGCAAACTCCCCTTTCACGACACAAGCTTTTAGTAGCTTACTGTTCTATTCTATTCTATACCCTCACGCCATGTCCCAGGAGGGGTAGGCAGAGAGAACGGAACGCCATATAGATCTATCCTTACATACTTCTTTCGCTTCCTCTACATTCATCCAGTTTCTCATACATGCACGCCGATTTCTCTTACTCAGCACGCGTCCGTCCTTAAGAATTTGGTCCACGTGATCAAGCCACGTGGATCAAAAAAAAAAATATAATGTTTACTCATCCATCATATACTAAACAATAAAATGATGTGCCTATCTATAGGTATAGAAAGAAAGGACGATCAGATAGTTAATAATAGATAATCCCTACTTATCAGACAGTGTTAAAGTACCTGCATAATGCATGTAAAGATAAATAGCTACCTATACAAGTTATGTTTAGCAATCAATATTGTCCAATTTCAAAATGAATCGACATTCTCTGCATTATAAGCTGATTGAAGCGTTTAGTATTATTTCATTGCAACACAATGCTACAAATTAGCAGTGCAAATATAAATGTTCCACACAGAGCGCAGTAATGTAAAATATAATATTGGTTAAATTATGAAACACCAAATTCCTATACAACGCAAGTATGCATCAATCGAACCTACATCACAGTGAGATATTAGACTTTATCCGTTCCCTGTCTACCCTACTAAGAGTGAAACAAGAGAGAGTAGGTTGTCAGATAAGTTAATATTAATACAATTCCGTGAATAACTTGAATGAAAACGGGTGCACAATGCATAATTGAAGGCATTGTTATGTTTTATTATGAAAATCTATGTACAAGGGATTACTGATTCGCATTATGACATAACATAGACTCATATAGGTACCTAATATTAACTATCCTACATTCATGTGATACAGTGAGTACCTACCAACATATTTTTATTTGAAACTACAAAGTATATAATATATCGAATGTCCGTCCATTTCCATAACTCAATGTATTTCAAATTTGGAATTAATTGGTAACGCCACTCTTTCCATTCCACAATCCACACATAAATATTTGAGTCCGTTCGTATGTATGTATGTATGTATGTATGTATGTATGTATGTACGTATGTCCTTAATGGACTCAGAAATTAGGAAAGACCGAAGTAAAATAATACACTCTATACAAGGTCTCATCTTCTGGGCAGGTTTAAGGCTAAAAACATTTTAAATATCTTACGTATTGATAAAGATATTTTAATTTTAATGCGACCATGTCACAAAATTAGCAACAAAATGTATGTAAAATTAATGCAAGATTTAGTAAATAGCAATATTCACAGTCAAACATTTTTCATTGTATTGAATTAATATCAAAATGGATGTAACAATAAATACAACAATTCTGAAACTAAATATTTAGGGTTTATTTTCGTAATAAAATATCGTGTTTGCTAATGAGAAAAGCTCTTGAATTACGTGAATAAAAATTGCATATTTTTGACATATTGGGCTATTTTCATAATGGAAGACATTATGAAACCATAGAAAACTATACTGTAGAATAATAATAGTTTTACCTATAAAATCCATAAACAATGTTAAATGATTTTCAATGAGTGGGAACCTATTTATTTTCACCTAATATTTTTTACATAAATTATGAAATATTTGATAGTAAAATATTCTGAAATATTGAAGGATGCAGATAATCCATTTTTAAGGTTTTTTGGGAATAAAGAGTAAATACTTATATGACAATTTATTCTTGACTTTTTTTAATTTCATAGCAAATACCCATTTATGCACTGCAAACCAAAAATACAAATTCGAATGTGGACAATTATAATATTTTATGATGACTACAATTTTTTCACGAAAAGGGATGTTTACCCTTTTTTTCTTATAGAAATTTGGGATGACAATCTTCGAGTTTTTACATTAAGATGAGGTTTTTAGTAGTTTTTGCACGTAGGTACCCGCCTATTTTTCTAAATAAAATATGAGCTTTCGAGGTGTCGAGCTCACATATTTTTCATTTGGAAGAGGTTTTTAGCACTTTTTCCATGTAGGTACCTACCAATATGTGGAATTTCTTAACTTCAAGCTTTTTCATCGGGACGAGGTTGTTAGTACTTTTTTTTCCATGTAGGTGCCTACTTATTATTTTTTTACATAAATGTGAACATCTGAGGTGTCAAACTTCAAGATTTTTCAATGGGAAGAGGTTTTTAGCACTTTTTTCGATGTTGGCACCTACCTATTTTTTTTAACTAAATATGGGCATGTGAGGTATCAAACTTCATGATTTTTCATTGGGAAGAGTTTTTCAGCACTTTTTTCGATGTAGGTACCTACCTATTTTTTTTATCTAAGTATGGGCATGTGAGGTATCAAACTTCATGATTTTTCATTGGGAAGAGTTTTTCAGCACTTTTTTCGATGTAGGTACCTACCTATTTTTTTTACCTAAGTATGGGCATGTGAGGTATCAAACTTCATGATTTTTCATTGGGAAGAGTTTTTCAGCACTTTTTTCGATGTAGGTACCTACCTATTTTTTTTACCTAAGTATGAGCATGTGAGGTATCAAACTTCATGATTGTTCATTGGGAAGAGTTTTTCAGCACTTTTTTCGATGTAGGTACCTACCTATTTTTTTTACCTAAATATGGGCATGTGAGGTATCAAACTTCAAGATTTTTCATTTAGAGATTTGCAATGCTTTTTATGATGTAGGTACCTACCTATTTATTGTTACTAAGCTATGGGCATGTAGGGAGTCAAAAATTAAGTTTTCTCATTGGGAAGAGCTTTTTACTTCTTTTATCCACGTAAGTGCTTACTCCGTTTTTTTTTTCAATAAGATTTTGTTGTTTTAACCCATGTATTTGCAAGGTTTTCTATTTAATTAAACCCGAGCGATGCCGGGTTACATACGCTTGTAAATAAATAACTATAAAAATACACGGTTCGCTTTATTATCAAATATTAATTAGTTATGGAAAAAATAATCCACCAATTTTCAACAAATATTTTGAGATGTTTAACTATTGAACGGAGCACAGACAAAGTCTTTGATAATGCGATTATTGAATAGTATATTTCACTTTCCGTTGTATTTTTAAAACATAATATAAATATACCCAAATTACATTATATAAGTACATTACATTAAGTAAATAAAAAAATCTATGATAGTTGGCCAAAAAGAGCACTGTTCTTCCGTCGGCCCGGGCGTCCCTCTTTCACAATACACCGTTCCTATGATAACGATATCAGAGCGCAGGGTATGTCGTGGAAAGAGGTAACGCAATTGGCGCAGAGACGCTCTGAATGGAGGAGGCTGGTTTCTGCCCTGTGCTCCCGAGAGGAGCGTTGAGGGCGATGATGAAATAAAAAATGGAAATTTCTCTAATATAAGATATTTCTACTAATAAAATGATGGAACTGAATAATAATACTTCATATAATAGAATCAACAAAGCAGTTTACATAAGAAAAATGCGATGATGTGCATTGGTAGGATTATCTCTATATAGAGATTATCATTATTGTGGCATTATAATTGAATCACGCTTTAATTGAATTCTCTGATTGTGCATGCTGTAGACGCTCTTAATTGGGGAGCTGGCCAGATCTTATTGTATGTTTGTAATTTATGTATTGTGTTGTCAGTTTTCTGTGAGTGTCTCTATAAAATAAAATAAAATAGAACTGGACAGTCGATATAATACATAATATTGCATACTTAAATGACGTCAGAAAACATGTAAATGTTTTGACATTTCTAGAATAAACTGCTTATTATGACATTAAAACCATTTCCTAGAGATTCTTAGTATCAAATATTAATATTGTAAGAATAAAATCACATGCCAACATATTGAAATGCCCTAATGAACAGCATTTTTCAGAGCATGCCTAAATAAAAATGTTCGCTCATACGTCATTTTTTAATATTTATTTCATTTATAAAACAGTATTTAACAGATAAAAGTCACAAAAAATCTACCTAACTGGCATGAGCCCGTATCAAGGTAGACTGAGCCAGTTTTCACCTTACTTTGTCTCGCGATATGCAAATTCCTACATAATGTACATACCTACTCATATAAAATTGGTAAATAAACACAATTTGTATACTGTGTCATCGTGTAATTGTAAACATTATTACAATTATGACATTATTATTATTACTATTATCCACAGAGGTTTTAATTTAGTAGTTACCTGTGGATAATGAAGTTTCTTATAAATACATTACCAGGTAGGTACCTAAATATGCAGGTAACATACCTAATATGAGTATAATGATGTCAGAGCTAGTCACGATCAGACGGAGATGATAATAATATTCTCCAAGTCTCATTTATTGAATATTATTAGATATAATTGTAATTAGTTATTTTACATAGATCTACATAATAAAAGTCAAATCAGCCGTCAGCCTGATCACAGCACAACTTATTATATTTTGTTATTGATGATTAGATTCGATTTTTTATAGGTAAATGGACTTATCATCTATGTAGGTATATAGGTAAGTACGGTTTAGCAAGTATTGATAACGGTCAACAGTGAAATGCTAGCTACAGCACACATAACGAGAAAGATAATCAATAGATTAATAAATGTCTGTTTTATAATAATACTGCTGGCTTTATTGCTGTGCTGCAAAAGCTGTGTAACAACACCAAACCAGTATAATTTTTAAAACCAGAAATATAAAATAATCAATTCGAAAGAGTGGACATATAATTAATACGTCACTGATGATAATCATTTGAGTGCATTACTATTTTTATCACAACTTGAATATGATTAACAATTAACTGATACTTAACTTTAACTATTTCTTACTCTGGGATACAAAATAAATGAGATGGGTAGAGAGAGGGGGGGGGGGATTGATATGGAAGTTGAAGGCATTTTATTTGCTGGGACTTTATAATAATCTACATCGTCATGCCATATCATATAAGCGGGACAGTCAGCGGGCTATCTGCATGTAGTAACCCGCACAAGTAGTCTTCAACGTATCAACACTATGGATATATAATAAAAAATCAAAATGACTTCTTCAGTCGACACCAGCTCACTATATTATTAAAAACAGTGAAACTTAAAACGTTTGCGTTACTTTGCATAAATTAATAATGGAGTTTTACGAAATAAATGTCAACTGAATCAACTTATACAGGAAATCATTAAGTTCAAAAACCAACTCTTGGCAATATCGGCACGTGTCATTTTGGGTGAACGCACAGTTGAGAATTTAATCAAAAGAATATTAGTAGTGCATATACGATATAAGATAAGGATACCAAATACCTGACATAGACAAACGATAATATTAGAAAATAATACCTACACAAGAAATTATACGCCAAGTACAGATATATTATTACCTACCTACCTACGAGGTATATTATACCTTAAGTGTTATCAAGATTATGATAACGCCGCATATAATATCTACTTACTTTAGGTACTCCTACCTACCAGCAACCAGCAAGTCTACTTAACAGAAGTACAGATAGCGCACATTATAACACTCGAGATAATCAAGACGATGATTTGGTAACTTATTATTATTGGGATTATATTCGTATCGAAACGATATCACTACCGTACGTACACTACCTACTGAGTACCTTACCTAGGTAGTAGGTACCTACTCCAACATAGACCGATAGATCTTACCTAGATATCTTACCTATAACATTGCAGACCTTCATAGTAGGGAACACAAATAAATATCGGGAAGTGGGTATGTCATAGAATAACAAACCATTTATCCTTACACCCATAAGAAGGGTAGCCAGAGGATTAAATACACGTAATAAGCATACGAGTGAGCCTATCCGTGCTATAAAAAGTACGACATTCGGGACGGGTGACATACTTCATCGCTGAATTGAAAATTTGAAGAAAAAAAACACGAAAAAACATGTAATTAGATAAGTATGTAAATATGAAAAGCTATAAATTTACAATATTAGGTATATAGGACAATTTGTGGAGCACCATTTACTCATTACATGGCTCCATATTGTGTGACTATTGTCCAAAGCTCCTTGTACCTACTCTGATTTATGTTAAATTATTTTGCGCAGTAGATCTTTAAAGTCACCGTGATATCGAAGTAACGAACTTCTTGACTGGTCATGTTTTGAAAACACGAAAAAACATGTAATTAGATAAGTATGTAAATATGAAAAGCTATAAATTTACAATATTAGGTATATAGGACAATTTGTGGAGCACCATTTACTCATTACATGGCTCCATATTGTGTGACTATTGTCCAAAGCTCCTTGTACCTACTCTGATTTATGTTAAATTATTTTGCGCAGTAGATCTTTAAAGTCACCGTGATATCGAAGTAACGAACTTCTTGACTGGTCATGTTTTGAAAACACGAAAAAAAATTGCGATATTTTTTCGCCCACAAGATTCCTGGCGGCCTTGAAAACTATGTTTACATCGTTCCTATGACAACTACGGCATCGTATTGAGAAAATCGTGAAAACGGTAAACTAATTAACACAAAATAGCTCTAAATGGGTTATTTCGTCCCACGAAGAGCGGAAGAAGACAATAAATTTAATTTCCCATTGAAGGTAAAAAGCGCGCATCATTCAGTACATACTGAATGTCCTCGCTGGGGAACGAAGAATTCGTTTTCACGAATTCCAGTCCAGCACCCAACCTTTGAACTTGTAACATTTTAAATAAAATTGACCACCTTTTTTTCGAACACCAACACACAAAAGACAAAACGGGTATTTAGATGTATTGAAAAACAAATTAATCTTACGTACCCAATAATAAGCCTTTTTCCGGATTTATTGGATATAATAACTGTGTATTTTCTTAAATTCACTTTAATACAAAAAAGTTATAAAAATAAATTACAATCACAGAAAATATACCTACACGGGATGCTTTATAACTGATGTCTAGGGGTGGCCTACCTAAGCTTTATGACATGTAAGGATAAGCGGACTGTACTTATCTAAGCTAAAAGAAAGCCTTAACATCTTTTATGAACGAAATTAGTAAATAATAAGTTATTATAAAGGTGCCTACCGGCAGGTTACTAAGGTTTCTAAGAAATATACCAAATACTGAACAATATGGTTGCTTGGGTAAATATCTACCTGAAGTTTAAAAATAGAAATCAATCCATAAGCAAACTTTTCCAAATTCAAATACAAGACTATGATGTAAAAACGCGATGGAAAAGTACGAAACAATAAATAATGTCATTCACGTACAAGGAGTACATTATTAAAAAAACGACTGGTAAAATGGTAATAAAGTGTGGGATATCCTGAAAGTGAACCTTTCTGACGCAGTAAGAAAGTGATTATCGTAACTCACCCGTGCGAGAGGGATTACTTTTCCTAATACATCCATTTCCAAGAGGCAAAGCTGTCACCAAATCATTCACAACAAAATAATCACCCCTGTTATTCAACATTTGTATTTACAAAATATATTATTTTATAATTCCTTCTAAGCACTCTCACTAAAACATTTGCTTCCTTATTTTCCTATGCACTGATAACGTATGGTACTCTTATCACTGATTATTAATTTCCGTAAGTTTCTACTCGATTACCGCGAAAGCACTTGATTACAAAAAATAAAACAATTGGTAACAAATAAATATCACAAATTTCCAAATAAATGCGTCGTTTCACAAAATACAAATTACTAAGCACAGGTAAGGTCGAAACAGAACTGCTTTTTAGGAAACTTGGAAGTATTGAGTAAGAGTATTAAACACACGAGTCAGCAGATGTTAATTTGACGCAGTATAGCGCGAAAACAATAAGAGGGGTAAATGCTGATTTTTTTTCAATATTTTAATATAAATCACTAAATTTGTATAAAATACGCTAACTAAGAAAAGGCTTTAATCGGAATGTAATCTTCACCAGCTGGGCACTATTTTACAGTGACGTACAATAGAAAATCGTAAACATAAATTTGCAAATTACTATAGAGTGGATGACATTGATAATGATACAGTGAAAAATGTCGCTTGTCACGTCTTAAATAATCATAACATATTAATGGAACATTAAAACGATTTAGTTTTTATTTATTAAAACACGATGGAGCATGTCAATACCAGATAATATGCACGGTCAAATCTCTTGGTGGTCGAAGACGTAATGACATCAATGACAAATTTTGTAATAACAAAACAACATATATAAAATAAATAAGTAAATTATATTTTTACATAAATACCTGGGCTGAAGTGTGATCTTTTAATGTCCCCATTTTCTGTATCTCTATCCAAGGGACGCTTTCTGGAATCGGCAATTTCTGGACTAGGGCACGTATCCATTCCTGAGTCAGCCGCCATGTTGGGTCAGGGTACAAATTCTAGTACACAGTGGGGAGAACGAAGCAATATGAGTATAGCTACAAATTAACAATGCGCATGTGCACTGCATACAATTTTGTCTGTCGCTCGCTCATCGGGTCCCTTCGGATACTTTCGGCTCTCCGGGTTGGCGCTATTTTTTCCCGGCTAGAGCAAAATATCATCGACTGATAATAAGGAAAAACACGATTTTTACTCAATATGCGTGAAAATCAACTATAACTGAGGTGTTCACATTGTATTTTATATCGACACAACAATATTTCAGCTGAATCAATCATAAAATCACTTTTTGACAGTTTCCCAGGAAAAACCCCCGGTTTCCTTTGAAAAGAATCTAATTTCCTGTCAAAAGTAGGTCAGTGTGTCAAGCGCGAATATTTTCAAATTTGCAATATGTCGATGTTTATGAAGATACAGGATTATTCTTTCTCCAATATCCTTTTGATTCATATGGATACATCCTTTCTGAGAAAATACGAAATTATGTTTATTTCGTTAACTTAAAAAATAAAAAATTAATATTGATAGATACCTTAGTGTTGCCATTTTTCAAACATGATAAAATGCCTCTGCTTTCATAGTTTTGTTTTCGGGGTAAAAAGAAGTACGAAACACACAATAATTAATGATTTATATTGGTGAGACTCATTGAACTGTTTAATATCGTCGTTGCATATTCAAAATGAGGTATGAGTGAACATTTTTATTTAGGCATAATCTTTAAAAACTTCATTAGGGAACTAAAATCGTTGCTTGGATTTTTTATTGGCCATGTGATATTATTCTTAAAATATTAAATTTGAATATTTGATACTTAACATCGCTTTATAAAATGGTTATAATGCCATTATAACCATTTTATTTTAGAAATGTCAAAACATTTATAAATTTGTATAGGTGCCCCATTATGAATATGCAAAGAGTATAATATGTTTCATGTTGAACTGCCTAAAGGATGCTGGTGAATGGAAATCTTCAACATTAAAATTAATGTGTTGAACACTGTTTTACTTCCACTTCACTTTATTTAAATGTCAGAACGTTTTCGAACATTAACTGTTCATTATCAATGACAATACAATAGTATTGCATTGTCATCGATAATGAACAGTTAATGTTGGAAAACGTTCTGACATTTAAATAAAGTGAAGTGAATTTTATTATTTTATAAAATGACGTTCCACAAAGTTTCTCTCGAAAATTTATTCAACATTAAATGTTCTCAATGATGATTTATTTTTAAAATAAAGTATTTATTAATTCACCCGATAAGCAGGATGTATAAGGTATTAAATACATTTTCAGTACCTACAATAAATAAAATAGTTTTGTGAATTTAAAATATTTGTACTGCACATTTTGTTAAAATCTAAATAATTACACCCACCATGAATGATAAGTATTGTAATATAATTATCATTTCAAGATTTTTATATAAATCAATAAATGCATTCAAAATGGAGTCAAGGAGAGGACATCAAAAAAAATAATAAAAAGTTAATATGTTTATTGAAAATACACAATAAAATTTGAGTAACAAAATTCTCATGATAGTTCTTCAACATTTTGGGTACTTTGCATGCAATAAATATAAAAATGAAATGATAATGAATATATAAGATAATATAAACAGGCATACATACATAGCTAAACATAAATGAATATGAATGTTTGGAGTAAAAAACTTTACTAATACCACTAAAAATTATTATAAGCGCGACCAAGGTTTCAACAGGTAACCTGTCATTCTCAAGTGCAATATTTGACTCAAAATATATACCTAAGTCAAATATTGCGCTTGAGAATGACAGGTTACCTGTTGAAACCTTGGTCGCGCGTATAATAATTTTTAGTGGTATTAGTAAAGTTTTTTGACTCCAAACATTCGTAATTATGTTTAGAAACTACCACAACGTTACCGCCAAATCAAGAAATAATATAAATGAATATCTTAAAATAATATGCTTTGTTACATTCTGTCATTAAAAGTTACCCACACAAATAGAAAGCAGAAGAACAGCTTTACTACTTGGTAACAGTGCTTTGACTGAAAATTGTATATTTGTATAAGTAAAACTTTAATATATTTCAAATATCCTAACAAAAGAATAAGCTTGGATTGAAAATTGTCCAAATATTTGGACATGATAAATCTTGGTGAGAAGTCTTCTCAAAATGGAGTTAACTTACATTATGATTGTTCAACCTTTTTGCGGATAAATAGGAGTTTATGACTCCTGAAATATCCGGGTGTGAGGAGGTTCTCTCTTCAATGTTCAACCTTTTAACTTTATTGTTCAATATATTAAAGTATCTTGCAAATATACTTTGCACATATTGATATTATATTTAGAAAAATAAACCATTGATTAAACCACAAAATTAATTAAATCAATAGAGAACATTTGATATAATTATGAGGGAATGCATAAGAAACTCTAAGATAGTATTGGAAGTAGAAAATGCTGTAAGGATAGCAGTTAGTGGTGCTTGATCTTTACTGGCTGCCCTGTTAAGCGGCATGTATATACATATATATTTGAAACAGGAACTGGTGGGATTGGTGAACATACCATGGGTAGTGTACACTTAAACCAGCCTAAGCCGATTCGTAAGCATCGGGACACCTTTCCTGTTTCATACTAAAGGGAGTTTGCACAGTCTGTTTGTTGTGCGGATGAGGTGTCTGTTGAATAATATTCTTAATATCTTCACTCATGCAGTTGTAAAAACCAGTAAATGCAAAAACTTCATTAACATTTATATTCTAAAAAGAAAAGATTTTGAAAATAATTGTTAAAATCCAACAATAAGTTATGAAATTTTTTTAAGAAGATAATGGATAACATTGTCTTGACAATATATTATGAAAGCTTATATATCAAGAAGGTCAAATCAACAGACACCTCATCTGCACAACAGACTGCAAACTCCTATTTATATATTTTTTAAGAAGATAATGGATAACATTGTCTTGACAATATATTATGAAAGCTTATATATCAAGAAGGTCAAATCAACAGACACCTCATCTGCACAACAGACTGCAAACTCCTATTTATATATTTTTTAAGAAGATAATGGATAACATTGTCTTGACAATATATGAAAGCTATTTATATATCAAGAAGGTCAAATCAACAGACACCTCATCTGCACAACACACTGTGCAAACTCCTATTTATATATTTTATGTAAAAAAATAAATAAAATGAATTATGAGTAGTATAAATGTAAACAAAGAGGCAGTATTTCCTTATATTATCCAACAGAAGCAGAGATCTGCCACAAAGTGATGGATGGATATTTATAACATTGTTTTTATAGCCCTTATGTTGTTCATTTATATTAAAGGATTATTTTTAAATGTGTTCTCAATCAGCAATGTGTCTCGAGGTAATAAGTAAGTTTTTTATACAAGGTTTTTTTCACAAAAGTTTATTACCTACTTGCAAATAATATTATAAAAAAGTATCCATTAAGGAGATATCCATGCAATACAACATTACAGAAGTCTGCATAGTTTACTTGAATGGTTGGGATAATATATGGATAAAGAGATCACAAATACAAAGATCATAAATAAAAATGCACCTTATATGTTCCCATATATACACAAACATATTTTTGTATTCAAATACACAAATCATCACTGGAAATATGTTGAGGATACCTCTCAAGGGACAATAAGTATGTGAAATTAAATATACAAAAGAAGTCGAACGTATTCAAACCAAAAAGTGTACTAATAGAAGTCAGAAAAATATATCAAAACTAAGTATATACAAAAAAATAAATGATTATTATAATTTAAATCCCAACTTCTTTACATCAACTTTCAATCACATAATAATCAATCAAATTCAATTTCTTTATCACATAATAAACAATCAAATTAAATGCAAATAACGGACAATGTAGCAGCTTATTATGTATATTTATAAGAGATGTTTTGAACTAAATACATGATCATTAATATTATAAGGTAGCAGCAACAGGCGTAGGCGATGGAAGGAGATGATAGGTGAGCCACCAAGAGAGTATTGGTTGCATAGTAGCCACAAACAAAAGAAAATATACTCTTCTCTTAGACCCACCACTGTGTTGTGATTGACTGTAGGCATCCTGAGCATAGCCTTGCGACATAGGTTCTACTAGCACTTGCACTTTTAGTGTTCTCACCTGAAAAAAATACAAGAGAAATGTACATCAAACAAATACTACCAGTAAATTTATGAGTAGGTGATTTTTATAGTCAAAATTTTAAAGTTTTTATCAATCTATACAATCACAACATCTTCCAAAAGTAAGGTAACCAGAGCACTAAATGTATATATTATATGCAAGTTTCGTTTTCTGTAATTCACATTCATTAAGCACGGATAGAAAATCTAGTTGCTGAATCAGTTATTAAAAATCTAAGTTGAAGTCTAGATATTAATCAGCATATATTTTTGAAATAATATAAAATATCCTTAAACTTCATCAACTGAATTTTAAGAATAAGAAAAATTTAATAAATGGATTAAATAGTAAATGTTAACTTACCAAGAAAAATGCAAGAGTAAAACTACAATAAGCAAGGCACAGATAATATCCCAATTTGTTAAAAACTATACTGGTGAGTACTGATGCTATAATGATGGTATATTTATATCCTGAGAAAGCCACCAGATCCAGTGTGGCCAGGTTTGTTTGAATATTTGTAATGTACAGTGTTGCCAAGTACAGGATTATTTCAAATATAGTATACGCCAGTGCACTCGAGGCTTGTATGCCAATCTGTTCTGGAGAAAAACGGTGTTGTGTACCTGGAAACACACAAGGTAATTTAACAGGGATAGTAAGACGTATTCTATAAAAAAATCGCACAGGATAATTGTTTTCTAATTCATCATATTGTATATGTTGCCCCAAGATGCTTCTCGTACGATGGCTCACTTGTATGTGAGGTGTTGCACAGGAGTAGGGAGGTTACTTACGACAAGTAGCGCACTCCCACTATGGCGGGTATGGGCGAACATGTGTATCTGTTGAACCTTATTTAATAAATTATTCTTCATTGAACAACCATGCATTTCACTACACCACCCCTCTACTTACTACCTTGAATCGCTACTACTGCTTGACTCGGGATTGGCTTAGGTAAAACTGCTACAACCACCGCTGCACTGGGCAAAAGACTAAGAGTTGGATTTCAGGCAACAGATCATCACAGACAAGCTCTCAAATGAAGTAAACATTTCCGGGCCGGTTTAATGAAGGAGTCTCCAATGTGTGCAGATTGTATTGTTAGATGTGACTTATGAAAATATTATTTTATCTTGTTTTTTGGTGACAAAAGTGAATATAACAAATATTACAAACATAATGTGGATGGACAACAATATTTATTTGCATTTGTTTCAAGAAAATAGAAGTATTAGAAAATGATGAGTTACTTATTAATGCAACAGAATTAATACATACCCAAAACGAATCCAGCTAAGAATACATAAGTAACATACGCCATGGTAGGAATATATAAGTCAGGTGCATTGTGCTCTATACGAGGCTGCAATGGACTGTCATGTTCGTACTTTATACTCCAATCCTGAAATGTTTGCACAACTTTATACTAAGATATTTTTATGTAATATGATATAATTGAATAAAATGGTTTTGATTTGAGTAAAATGTGTAAAATTAACATATCTTTGAATTAAATGAAAGACACTTTAAATAAGAAAATTTAAAATTGACTGCAATGAGGTTAGTGTGGCTAATCTATAAATAGTGTTTCTATGTATACTTATGTAATTAAAAAAAAATGTACTTGTAAAAATATGTTAAATAAAAATAATAAAATATGATTGATCATACATAACTTAAAATTTCAAATTTCTTGATACCCGAGTTCAAAAGTAACTAACAAACAAGTACCATAATAATGGAAATACACATATTTATTTATGTAACCTAGACATGCCTTAACGTTAATTTTTTATTATATATATAATTATTTTTATGCAGATATGTAGTATTTTAGTAGCAAATTGAGACAACTTTCATTTCTCAGGTGAAGTACTATTTATAATTACATGAATATAAGTACAAAATTTGTATTTTGATACATTCAGCTTTTTCTTTTTTATGGAACAGGCCGTTAGCACTATAAGTACAGTACTGAATGAGGCTTAAAAATATAAGAGAACAATCATCTATAGGAATTCACCATGAAAACCTTTAAATCCACAAAGAGTTAAATAAATTGACAAAAAAATAATAATGAAAAAACACCTTGTTCGAGAACGGGAAGAATATTAGAAAGAGTTTGTGTAAAACATATTTGGTATCAACAGCAAAATAATATTTGAGTCTAGAGACAGGAACATATTTTTCAATTTCTCTGTTGACTATTGTCTTGCCATGGCTGGCTAACTGTTGGCCGTACTGCATGGCCATATCCTGTACCATAGGCTGCTGTAACATGGAGCCTAGCTGAGCAGCCTGGGGGATGAAGGGAGCACCTTGAGGGGGAGGTGTCATCCCAGGTGGTGGAGGGGAGAAGCCCTCACGTACTGGAACATATGTCTGGAATCCTGCAAATAATTATCACAGTAAAAGTATTGTTAAGTTCATCTATCAATTGAACATTTCATCGGGAAATAAGAAATAATTAACTTTTATGAATATTTCTAACTCATAAAAATGTGCTTTGAATTAAACTTAACACTACTTTATAAACTTCTACAATAAATAAACAAAATAATAAGAATCACGCATAACAAAAAAAAGGAAAAGGGATTATGATTTTGGTTATTTGGTTAATGACTTATTCGACACCATTTAATGGGGCATCCATCTCAAAGGCACGGACATTAATATAAACACATCAAGATATTATTTAAGCAATATAATTTCATATTCTAATATTCATTTTTATACATATGTGAATAAAAGTGCATTATACTTCACGTGTAGTGATTTAGTGAAGCAATGCAATAAACAAAATTGTTATCCCACCTTATACCAGCATAAAATACACCGACTTGAAAGCATTACTTAAATTATCTGCATTTTGTTATTATAAAATATTATACAATGTACTTATTGTTTCGCAGTTTTATAAATAGATACAATTATTTCAAAGAACTAACCAATATTTGGAGGATTAGCGGCTGGAGCATTAAATCCATAAGCCGGTTGATCAAATCCTATGCCAGGCATTGTTTGTGGAATGGGTTGAGATATTGGTGCACCATATGAATGGTCGAATCCACCTTGTGGTGGCTGTTGCTGAAAACTACTTCCACTAGATCCCATTCCCAAGGCAGCTACATCACTAACTCGCTTCAACTTACGTCCCAGTCCAGCTAAAATTCAAATTTCATCCATGTATAAACAAGTAAAATAAAACAGCTTATGCAAAGAATGAAATAATAACAAAGTAGAAGAGTACATTATAGTATAACCCAGTGATTGGCAAACTTATTCGCCAAAGAGCCAAAAATATGTACATTATACCGACCAAAATAAAATGAGAGCCAAATCTGTTTATTCATTAAGTAAACCTTTATTATAATTTTAAATCTTATTTTCTAATTTCACGTTTTCTAATTGTTTGTTCTCTACGAATTTGACTCTAGGTTAGGTCTTCAGAGCCGCACTTACGGGGCCAAAGAGCCGCACTTTGCCGACCACTGGTATAACCCATAACTTACAATACAGCAAAATTTCAGGTTATCTTTGTAACTGGAGGCATATTATTAATGTTATTAACAGCTGGAGGAATTCATATACGTGAAAGTATAGTTCTTATTACAGGCGCAATCGCCTTTATAGTTAAATACATTAATAATCTCCAATAATACGGATTAAATATATCAAATTATGGGGGCATAAATGCACACAATAATGTTACTCACCACTTCGGCCAGGAGGATTTACGTTAAAACTCATATTTGGTATATTAGAAAAGAATTCTATATTTTATTTATATAAATCAATGTGCATTTAAAAATAAAAATAATATTATGTTATCCAATTACACATCACCAGTTGACATCTGCACAAAATTGACATTAAAAGAAATATGGCGGAGCAGTGCTGCCAGCCTGCAAATTCATTTTAGCCATTTTCACGCGGCAATTTGGATTCCGCAAAAAAAGCATAATCTTGAGGGGAGCCGGATA
The DNA here is from genome assembly GCA_947579605.1 of Athripsodes cinereus. Taxonomy (NCBI): domain Eukaryota; kingdom Metazoa; phylum Arthropoda; class Insecta; order Trichoptera; family Leptoceridae; genus Athripsodes; species Athripsodes cinereus. The sequence continues at coordinate 18,657,544 of OX388321.1, read as the reverse complement.
ATTTACCGACAACAATTTGCCGACGGACAATTCACCGACAACAATTCACCGAGAGGACAAATTACCGAGAGGATAATTCACCGACAGGATAATTTATCGACGTACATTTCACCGACAAATACAAAACAATATAATCACGTTTTGTAATGTTGTATTTTATTGTTTATGTATTTGTGTAACAAAATATTTAAACACCCACTGCAAGAAACAATCTGTCTTTTTTTAAAAAAAAGTACTTCCGACCACGCCAGAATTATATTATTCGCATTAATTTGTCGGCAAATTGTCTGTCGGTGAATTATCCTCTCGGTGAATTGTTGTCCGTGAATTGTCCGTCGGCAAATTTTCCTAGACCCAATCTTGAGTTGAAAAGAGAACATAAGAAACACATATAGGTAATGCATTCTATTAAATTCTTCTAAAGACCATTCACTCGTTTGTGAGTGATTTATATTTTATATACCATTCATCGACTTAAAAAAGGCATTTGTTAAGATTTGAAACAACTTTTTAATTCTCTGAATCAGGTAGGGATGAGTTATATTATAAAGAGCAAACTGGAGTGTGTACAGGAATCAAATGGCTGTAACAAAAAGTGGAGAAAGCTGCGCAGAAGCTAGGACCGAACGAAGCGTAATACAGGGATGTTCAATGTCGTCAGCACTCCAATTGATTGTAGCCTACTAGATGATTTTTAATTTGAACTGGTATTACTCGACGAAACATAAATTGAAGAATTATTTTGAGAAAAGCATTAATACTTTTATGAATAGTTTACCAAAACTTTCAAGTGTATGATATTTTCTTAAGTCACCTTTGAGGAATCAACATTACCTGATCACAATGGCGGATTCAGAAAAAAATTCAAGGGGGGGGGGCACTAAAGATATCTTGAGCTACCTTTACTTTATCGTAATAAAAAATAACGTCAAAAGTCACATGCAAAGTAACGTCAAAAGGCCCCGCAAGGGAGGGGGGTCCGCCACTGTCTGATCATCATAAATGTACTAGATTTTAGATTAATGGTGTAAATTAAATTTTGAAATCTTTAGTTTAATCAAATTTTAGAAGTCTATCAAAAAAGTTGAATTAACTTTCAAATCAGTTCAACAAGTTGGCATTCTTGTAGAGTATGTTAAAAAGGCAGATAAAGTACATATTTGAAACTTAAATATTGTTTTGTAACTGAGATGTTGAATTTTCAGAAAGAGGAATGCATGGTGGTATTCCATCTAGTCTACAAAAATTATAGTGGAAACAATATTAAAATCTTTTTCATATTTTGTAGATGAATCTGGGTATGAAATTTAAGGAAGTATTTTATGGTTAAAATAAAAAGATGCTTAAGTATAAAATATTTTTATTTCAGCCTTTATTATAAAAATTAAATTTGCATCATAAGGTATGTCACTTTCTAGATATATACTACAAATATATTTGCCTTATCATTTATTTTTATTGGTATTTGGAAACGAAATAGTCAATCAATCCTTGTAACATGTGTACACTAAATTCTTAATACACTGAACAGTGAACAGAATATTTAAGTCCATAATTATACAGTCACTACTTAGAGGTTAGTTTTTGACTCTAAACAATTGAAATAATTGATCAAACATCCCTATATAGTTCCATGTCACAAATTTCTAAGTTCCTATTCATTCGCTAACACTGGTTCACTGAATTGTACAATTGTTGTCTTATTAATTATTAACCTTGAAATTAAAAATATAATTTCAATGTTTGTCATTTGATTCTTCATTGACGGGACTCTCCTCTAATGTACCTTCTGTGTCGAGAGATAATAACAAACTAGGTACAGCAGACTCAGTCAGCTCATCTTTGTACTCACTAGTGAAATCATCAGGAGTAAAGTGAACTTCACACACTCGATAGTTTTGTATTTCCTCTTGACATCTTTTCAAGTACTTAAGTCTTCCTATACTATTTATCCACATTTCACATTGTTCAGTACTTGGAGGAAATCCAAAGAAGTTTTTAGTTTGCTCAATACTCTCCCAGTCATTTCCATCTCTAATATAAGCATTCTCGCAATTTGCTACTGCACATACGATAGCATATTTTCGATTTGGATCTATATTGTTGGGACAAACATCAGATGCCAACACATATATTGGTTTTGGCTGTGGTATTCTTTGGATGAAGAACTGTACTAGTGTGCTGAAGCTAACATCTGGAGAACATTTTGTGAAGAACTCCTTCATATTTTGTTTCATTTCTTGAGCATGCAGAATGTCTTCTTCTGTGAGTTTTTTTCCAACAACATTTACATAAACATCACCTGTTGTCATCTTCTCTTCACTTTCATCTTCGGAGGAAGATTCCGAGAATATAAACTCAATTTGATCTCCCTGGTTAACTTCATTAGAGTCTACAAGGTTTTCTGATGAATCGTCCAAATCTGCTTCCGCTTCAGATTGTTCAAGAGTCACTTGTAATATGTTGTTATGGTCAATACACTCCTCCAAATCATCCCCACTTTTGTGTTCAGCAACCACTAGTTCTTCTTCTACAACACCTTTCATTTTTTCCATACTGAACGAAAAAAAATATTTCTTTTGAAGTCGCGTTACTTTGCAAATTATACAGTAAAATAACAAATCGGCATCTACAACAACCCCGGCTTCCCGCTGAATAGTAAACGTCAAGTTGACAGACTCTACGTTAAATTATTCTATGGAAACATTGCAAACATCAAGGTAGCGTTCACGCAGCATAAATGTCGTTCAACGTCGAGTGACCAGAATAATGCATATTTTTAAGAATGGTTTTAGAATAATGCATATTTAAATATAGCTTTCTCATAGTTTTGAATTATGATTAATGAATAAACTCATCTCTTTAATAGGTTTATTTCTGTTTAAAATTAATGCAGTGATAATCGAGTGATAGTATTTTTTTGTTTGACAGAATAGGGAACTTGCACTCGAGAGGAATATTTTGTGAAATAAACAAAAGAACAAAAGAATAAAACATACTGTATATCATGCTTTTATTGTGCCACATAATATAACGTACGGATTGCTTGCCTGGTCGCAATGTAGTATGCAGGTTAGGAATTCAATGCAGAGAGTCATGAATAAGGTTTTAAAGAACATTCATGGATTAAGCAAATTAACTAGAACTGATGATTTATATAAGTTGACCAATGAGCTTAACTTAGAACAAATGATAAAATTGGAAAAAGTTAAATATCTTCACAAAGTTAAAAATGGACTAACTAAAGGGTCGTTCACATACGTTCACTTTCAGTGATCACTCCGGATGATCCTCCAAGATGAACAAGTGTGAACGGCCGTTTCATCGCTAGTGATCACTAGCGATGACGGAGGAAAGCGATTACCACTCGTCATAATTTTGATGAAAGGTCCTTTCACTGAAACGACCATAAACAAGTTTCATCTTATTATTTGTTTTATTCACTATGAATTTGTATTGAATGTCAGAATCATATACAAAATTATTATGCAGTCGAGAGCTATATTAATTTATTTTAAGTGTTATTTTTCATTTTTGAATTTGTTTAATTATTTTTATACGAAAATACGTCAAACTACATACAACATGAGTGAGAGTGTTGACATGGCAGTGAAAGCATAGGATGAACAAATGTGAACAGACGTGTTCACTTTCGATGAACAGGTTTGACCCTGACACTCTGGATGATCATCCAAAGTGAAGCAATGTGAATGCTACTTAAGACTAATTTAAAAGTGACATTGAATAATGATATACATCAGTACAGAACAAGAGCGGCTTCTGACTTAAGAAACGAGTTGCCAAGAACTAATAGAAGAAGAAAATATGGCTTCAAATACACAGCTACATTGCTGTATAATGCAATATCAAAGGACATCAGAAGTTCGAAGAATATAAAACAGTACACTAAGAAAGTTAAGAATCTTATCAAGAATAATTTGATATAACCAGGTGAGTGTGATGTTAAATAATGTTTAATGATATTGATACCTACAATGCGGTGATGGTGAAGTGAATATATACAATATAGTTATAGTGTGATTTATAATGATAGACTTGAAATATTATTGATTGTATTCTGCTTGTAGTGTGTTCTTATATTTAATGTAATATTTGTAACATAGCCTTCTGAAACCAGCAGATTCTACCTGCTGTTTGAGGGTTTCTTTTAAATAAATAAAAAATAAAAAAATGCATTAATTAGGTAGAAAAAAGGTTATATATCGGTTATATTTTGATTAAAACTCAAAAATAAATATTTTTCATTTATTATTTTAATAAATAAAATCACGATTTTTCGCCCGCTGTTTGAACGCCATATCGTTGGTTATTGCATTTGTGACGTCACATGTCCTGAGTGATGTTTTGTTGTTTATCGTAATGTATGGGATTGACAATCGCTTGGTATTTGAGTCCGGTTTTTAACATTTTCGAAGTAGGTAAATATATCTTGGATTGATACAAAATGTTTCCAAAAAGATCATAAAAATATTGTGTAGTCCAAGATGTACAAATATACCTAACTTATACGACACCGAATAAATTATTTCTACGCATGCCGATATTATTAGCTGTTTACTGTACCTACTGTAAGTTCAGCGACTTCTTTGCAGCTTTCTATATCTATCGTCCAATGACAAAACAAACAAAATCATTCGCAGTATCAATATTGTTATTAATGAACACATCTATTAAGTAGTGGATGCTTATGGTGTCAACATTTGTTATTATATCCTTAAAATACTATCTGATTTACAATAAAAATCTTTTGGTTTTGCCACAATGGCCGTCAGAAACTTGCTCGGTGTGGATATATTTGTAGATGATCGATGACTCAATATATATATAAATTTAATGTCTGTGCTAATTTCAGCCAACTTTGATTTTTTCTAATAACATTGGACAGATTTTTTTAGCAGGATATTCACTCTGACCATGCACTCAGAACAGAAAAGTAATGGCGTATTTAGAACCTGTAATCACTAATCAGACCTAAGAATGATGGAAAATTGATAATAATTGCCATTGCATATAATATGTAATTATTACACAATGTTGTATTGCATTTACAAATTAGTAATAACATTATAAGACAAAGCTATAGCGCCTACCGGCGGGCTTATTATTATATGCATGATAAATATCCGATCACCCCTTGAGAAAATCGTTTTCCGTCATTATAACTAAATTAAAAAATAGGAACTGATGTATGTTTATACGTAAAAATTTAACCATATTGAAGTTTTTGGCAAAAAAAGCGTTCAAACCCAAACCACAACAGTAAATAACCTCGTCAAACTAATAGATATATACTACGAAATGTACTAAGCATCTGTAGACAGAGAGATCGAAGGGACGTATGACGTCATCAAAATGGCGCGTTCGGATGTGGCGTTTTCGCGGTAATTCAAAAATCGAAATTTCACAATGCTATAAAACAGAAATTAAGCAACGTATTGAAAAAAAAATTACTGATTACTTTATTTATGATTCTAAAGAATAAAAAAAATATGTGCAAGTTCCCTATTTAAATAATATGTAAAGAAATATGGGGTATTTATCTTGTCCACATCAATCAAGTAATAGCTATTTATAATATTTATTGAAAAATATTACTACTGTGTTGACACATGGAAATCCTTAAGAAATTTATCGAAGTTGTTAACATACTTACAACAAATAAACAATAATGTTTTATATCTATACTCAATATCATGCAAAAACGTAGCTGTATTTAAAGACATATTAATGTGTCTATACCTAATGAAGTAAAATATTAATTATCCGCTAAAAGTTGCAATAGATATTTTTATTTCTCTTCCATTTTCATTCTTCAACTAAAAAAATATGATTTTCTGTTTTGAAAATTTGTATACGACAAGAATACATCATAAATACGATTAACTTCGTAATTGTTTTGGCAACCGTCATCACTCGAACGTCAAGGGAACTGTCAGATCAATATTTACCTTGCTATGTTTGGGTTTACAGATATCAAATATTCATCTCACAGTAGGTGATCAGAAACTTAATGCACCGCTTAAGGCCGCACAGTGCCGGCGACCTGTCAACGCAACCACGCCCCCTCCAATTACTTTACTATAATTTCGGTTGTTCGGTTTTTTTACTCGGTGAGATGCTGAACGGAACAGTGCGAGTCATCAGATGACTCGCTCCGGGCGCCTGAACGGATAGAGCGTCGTTGTCGTTGAGTGGTCACTCGGCGACTGTTTGAACGTAGGTTGATTAGTAGGCCAAAAGTAAGTTGATTACCAATGAGATGAAAGGTAGGGCACATTACGATGACATTTGGGTCATAAAAACGCTCAATATCGTTCACGATTATCCGGTGTGACATTCACTACTCACTGCAACTTCATGGTCGCTTCAGGTTACTCAACTTCGGTCGACATTTAAGCTGCCTGAACGCTGCCCTTAATAAATTAAAGAATGAAATTAATGAATCATTGCTTGTCTTTGTCAGCTTTGTCTATGTCTCATAAATGTCATTGGATTGTTATTGTACGATTGTCCGTAAAGGTTTTCGATATTTCCATAAAGTTGACAAAGTAAAGTAAAGCATCTGGAATAAGTTGATATTTTGACAATGGCGTTGACAAATGTCTTGCTTTTGAGCCAAATAGCTGGATATGTCATAGCTCTAATATTTTCGCTCTGTATTGTGGTTCCTATGAGTTTACATCAAGATGAGTTTAGGTAAGTTCGCTTCAAATTTGCACATTCATTTCTTCCTTATCTGTTTATACATATTTCGTAATATACCACTTTTCTATTGAGTGTTTCCGAGCAAAATTTTATAACTTTCAGAGGTCACTGTCTACTATTCTCAACTGGAACATGGCAAGAGACTGATGGTCAGTTTAATGTCTCTTGGGCTTCACAAGCTTACTGTAATTATACTATATTTGTAGGACTGATGTTATTTATTGTTTCTGCAGTACAAATTTACAGGTAAGTTATACAAACTATTTGACAACAAAAGCCTAACCCACAATCTCAAGAATTTTAGGTTCTATCGTCTATTAAACATCTTGTACCTCGTATTTTATAGTTCAATAAAAACCTAACCCAAATTCGGTGTTACACCAAAGTAATAGGCCAATATATTATTTTTTCTGCATTGAAAATTATTTCACCAAATTATGAGAAATTCATCGAATTGCATGATTATATTTTAGTAAGTTTCATTCGTGCACATATTTTATCGATCACAGTTCAAGATCTAGGAATGAAAATAAACAGTACTTCATAATAGTAAAGCACAGAAGATAGTATGATAAAGATCCATTTTATGGAACTCAACACACATTTTGTAGTACACCTCATAGATCTGATTACCCATTTATACCATTATGGTATCTTCAACGAGTTGAGTAGTGTAGCTGGAGGACTAACTGCATACAATTAACATAACACTTGTCATCTCTGTTTTCTTCAAACATTTTGACACAACCAAACTCTTTTAATGTTGGGTTTGTTGCATCCTTTGTGCCATAAGAGAACAAAACATATAAGATGGGTAGCACGTCTCACCATTGTGATAATGCATAGTTACAATGTGCTTAATTATATTCAGTATTATTATTCCCATGTGATTTGTGAGTTTGTTTACATATATTTTACAGGTTGTCAGTGTATATGTATAAGAATATAGACAGTTCATTTCTGTCTGCATTTATTGATGTGCTGACCTCCATTCTCTTATGCGCCTTTATTGTGATAGCTGCCCTCATGATTACTCTGGGCTTCTCCACTTGGTGCCAGGACATGACACAGAGATTCCCTTCGTGAGTTCACATCATTATTTTCATCCTTAATGCTTTTTGGAGAAATAAATTATTTTATATTAATAAGGTGACCTCTGTTTACGATATTCTTATCTAAAGAATAGCACACTGTGAAAGAGGATCTGAAACTCTTAGACTTAATATCTCTAGATTAGTTTTTTTTTCAAAATAGCTATCAATTTTGTTTTTTTTTTAATAAAGGTCAGGGGACATTGCATCCCTTGTGTCACCGCGACCATAATATCTATTGTGACATCCTTCTTTGTCATATCTCACTTTCAAGACCTACATGCTTCATGTAACTCACGATTTGTCTTGGTGCAAGAAGCCTCACCTTCTCAGAGTCCAGCAGTGGCTCTCCAAAATGAGCGAGTGTGTCCAATTATAGAGAATGTGGATAGGTGTTTCATTATTTTTTGCACAAAATCTCCAGACTGGAATATCTGACAGGCGGGATATGGCTATTGACTGGATACTGCCTTGGAATTTTCCTACAACTGTAATCACCAGATCATCTGCATAGCCCTGTGTGTTGAAATAAGCATTATTTAGCTTCCATAAGAGACTGTCCATTGGAATGGACCATTCCAGTGGTAATAAGACATCTTCTTATGGATATCCTTTCGCAATTCATATAGCCAACGTTTTGTCTAAAAGTGTCATTTTGACAGTCCTATTTAATATGACCTGATCACGCGTTAGAATTTATAAAACATTATTAAAAAAGGAGAGGGTGTATCAACTTACGCAAAAATATTTTGGGGTAACCCTTAAATGCATGATTTTTTTATTTTTGCTGGAATTTTTTTTTTTTAATGTAATGCTTTGTATATTTGAAGGAAAAAATATGAAAAAAAATAAAAGATGAACATAAGCATTTATTTTTTAAAAAAAAAATGGTATGTAGCCAAATGGCTACATTATGCATTGCTATATAACTTACAAAAAAATAAAAAAAATATACTTTATTTTCGTTTTTCATTAAAAAGAAATATATTTTACGAGCGATGAAATTCTTTGAAATCTTTTTTTTTGTCAATTTCTGTATAAAATTCACTTTTAAAAAAACAAGTAAAAAGTTTCAAAATGCAAAACGTGGTTACTCGTCACACCGATATATTGCAACTGTTATTTCAAAATAAAAATGGCTGCCACAATGCAAATTACTCTATTATTTTGATCTATGGAATATTTCTAAATGGCAACAATGCGTGTTTACACTAACACTTCATTTGGTTAAAAAATATACAAGGTTTTAGGTATGTAGCCAAATGGCTACAAAATGCATTTAAGGGTTAAGAAAGTTCACCAACTGCTGACCTATATCAATGCATTCACCAGAGTTACATTCAATTCGATACCAACATCCATCTCTTTCGCAGGTTGCATACAGTAGTAGATGAATAGGTTAAACAGCCACGTAGATATGACTCAAAAAATTGATCACCTTGGCAATATTTGATAATTTTTTTTAATCAGATTTTATTTTCTTTACTCTCACATACATAAAGTTTGATAATCTCTTGCGTATGTAGTATGATTTCATGTTCGGTGGCTTACTTTTCAGATGCGAGATAGCTGCCGGACAAGACATTGACAAAACTGATGGCATTAATACAAATGGTTTTTACATTGAGTTGGGGACAGCACAGGTTGGTTATCATAACATATTAACTCAACAATTATTTCTTAAGTATCTTAAACTCCTTAACTTGAATGAGCCTATCAATAATGTAACATTACAACATTTTTTATAAGTGAGGTAATTGATACAGTCACTAGATGTACTTAATTTGTATGTTGTTTGAACTTCGTCGGTAGACTGGAGGTAGAGGCTCGGTCTCGTGAACATGAGGTTCACGGTTCGATCCCAGGTGCCGACAAACTCCCCTTTCAAGACACAAGCTTTTAGTTTACTGTGAAAAGTGTATGTATAAGGTTGTATTTGGGTTTATAACAAAAACCCAGATACATTTAAAAAAAAATATCATGTGATACACCTACCTCATTGCAACATTTTTAATGTTAAATGTATGAGATGAAGATGTCTTATGTATGACATTCTACAAATATCATCCTGATATACCTGGCAATACTCAGAAATAGAAGAAAAGTTGTAATATTTCCTATTTCAATTCAACATCACTTTCTATTCTATGTGATGATGATGATTTTGGATGATTTTATTTTATTTTTGACGCCGTTTCACAGTCCCTAGACCGTCTCAAGGGCGCCAGTGAAGAGTTGAGTTTTTAATTTGCTTCTGAGGCTAGTGACTGTCTGACCATCTCTCAGTATCCTTGATAGTTGAAAGTTAACCCCTTTTTATCACATTTTGATGTTTACACATACATTGTTTGTTTATTAGTACATATTGGTAAAACTCTAGATATCTGTATATACCAAAGACATTATAAATATATATTCTTTTTACAAAAAAAATATTAGAAAGAGACCCTTCCCCCAGTTATGTCTATGGGTAAAACAGATAACTATGTTACAGTGAACAGAGCGCCTAGACAAACATGCACTTGGCGATCGACTACAAACAAATTTTCGACAATAACGCATAATTACATGGTACACAGCGCCGGATCAACCGCATTTTGCGCTTGGTTCAAATATATATACTGCGCCCCCCCCCCCAAACTTTTTTGCAAAAAAATATTTTCATGTCTTAGCAAAACTGTATAACACGCAAAAAATAAGTAGTTACGTTTCTTATTTGCCACTTTTACAAAATGTAATTAGTATCTTATAAAATGTTATGTATCGACCTAACACTATATTTATTGATATACTTGGGTGAAACATATTTAGTATTTTGATATTAAAAAAATCACTCAAATACAAGATATTATTAAATATGATGAAAAAACAACAACAAAATCTAAATACAATAATTATACTATTATTTCAGTACTTACTTGCGATGTATGGAAGTAATTATATAACTACCTACATATTTAGGTATTTCATAATAAAGATTAAAAAATTTGAAGAAAAGTACTGACACACACATAACCTCGAATATAGACATATTAGGTTTTAAATATGTTAATTAATATTGTAATATTATGCCCATAATAACGTACCTAATGGTTGCAATATTTTTAAAATTTATCTTAGTACAATGATATTATTTTATAATCTACGCACATTCTACGCATAGCACACGTACCTATTGCGAATATGAAGCGAATTTCATTCGGGTGCATTCGTATACACTTCGGTGCATCTTGTCTAAATACGAAGGTAATTCGTGTTCTGAGGTACATCCAGTGATGTTATACTATCACTAGGAACAGTCGATCCGAGTAGCGCTCCTTAGCCTAAGTAATGTTTATTCATAATCAACCAAACCACAGATTATTTACGCTAGGTAATATTTATATTTCTGGTTTTTGTTTGAAAAATCAGTGAGCCTTGTGTGTATTAGTGAGAATCTATGTAGGAGCGCGATTTGGTTGTGTAAGGGAGCGATTGGTTCAGTAATTATTATTATTTCATTCTATTACGGGACGCTTGGTTCAGTATAAGACAACGAAATGTTTAAAAAGCGCGTTGTATGTATTAGTGAGAATCTATGTGGAAGTGTTAGTGGCCTAGTGGCGCGCAAGGAACTTACCTATTATTATTTCATTTTATTACTCGGTTGTAGGAGCTAGTAAAAAAACGGAGATAAGAGATTTAGACGTGAGATTAGATTTAGACTTATTATGTATGGAAAGTTAGAGTACGTAACATTCCAAATCTTTTGAACTCAAATGTATATATTATAAGTCGATAATGATTAGGCATTAGAGCGTGTAACTTTGTATGCAAGCGGAAGTACTTTTTATATTATTTTTATTTATAAATCTCGGGTTACAACTAAAACTAGAGCTAATCTATGTAGCGCCTTATACTTTATGCGCCCTGGTGGGCCGAACCATTTGAACCTATGGTAGATCCGGCGCTGATGGTACATGTAGGTAGATTGTCAAAAAGTTCGCCAGTAGTCGATCACTAAGTACGGTTTGTCTACGGGCTCAGATAACTCATATTCGATTACTTGGTCTATTGATCTGAAAACTATAATTATTTCCAGTTTGGTGCATGGGGATCGTTTGCCACATGGGTTGGTCTCTCGGTGTTTGCCATGTTGAAATTATGTCGGTACCACCAGCTGGAAAACTTGCGAGTCTCAATGTACAGGGAGAGACAGAGGCTCATCAACGAGGGAGGATCACCTTCTGGATCTCTCCAACGAGATGAACCTGCAGCTTGAACTAATAAATATTTTATTAATTACTGTATCTAAGTATTTAATAACAGGATGTCTGTGTGAGTATTCATCATAACATTATTTAATTTATTAATATTTGGTTTCTATTTTATGTTTACTTTTAAATTTCTTTATGCACAATCACAGATTATCTATTACAAGCATTCTCGTTTATGTAATATTATGAATCATATGTCACATATTTAGCATGTGTTTACATAAAATTATATTTGTGTTATTATAATTTGATGCATGTTACAATTGTTGTGGTTCAGAGGTGTATCAATGCAGAGTTAAATTAGTAATGGGTCTTAATGAAGTTGTAACATAGTATATATATAGATTAGTACAGTTCGATTCTTATTAAAAAAAATGTATGTTGGTCTGCTGGCTACCACACTTGCGAGATTTGCCGTGATGGTATAGTACTAGTAGATGTTTGGGAAGTGATCATTGATTTGGCAATTTCAATCTTTTGAAAAAAAGGATTTTACCAATTTCTCAATGCCATTATTTTGTAACGTGGAACTGAATGGAAATATTGATTACATCCATAGTAAGTAAATAATATTGTTATACTCTCTATATTATTATGTGTGTACTGTACTGTGGTAATTTTAGAAATGATGTGATATGTGAAGATTTCGGTCTAATGAAAAGCTGAAGTAGCTATTGAATAGTGGCGTGTCACTAATGTTTAGTGTGGAGCAATTTGTTATTTGTATAAGCAAACAAAATAATATTGATAAATCACAAAACGAATAATTATGTTAATTTTAAGTTGATAGATTAATTACAAATATAAACATATAACTTTTATCAATCTCTTCTAATATATTATACTAGAAATGTGTTGTTTGTGCGTGTGTCTTATTGCTTAGTTAGCCATGAGTACTTTATTTTTCCATGATTATTGGTATTTCCAATTTATTTATTGTGATGTAACACGTCAAGTAGGCAGTAATTTAATGATAATCCCTTTTGGCTTACAAACAAAAGATCTAGTTATGCTACTATCTATTTCTTTCTATGCAACACCGACATAATACTTACCGTGAGAATATTATGGTTTGTGAAAAACCTATTAGATCATAATGAGGAACAGTTAATGAATTTCTGTAAAATAAAAGAAGTAACCGATTGCACAATTATAATCCATTATAGCATATATTTTATATCAATGTTTTGTTTACATTTACAATAATATTTACACAAGGTGTGTGTACGCTTGATATTTCTAAAATAGATTATGTTAGCATTAGCAATCGAATTTGTGTTTATAAATTGATACCAAAATATTTAGATTATTCTTATGAATGTGAAAGTAATTTATTTATAATTATACTTTGTGTTATATCAGTCTACTGTTCAATAATGGTATTAACACTTTATTTCACAAATTGTCAGTTGATTATATTCCTGCTTTCAGTTGATTATCACATCTCACTTTAACTGTAAACTAATAATTATGTTGTAGTATCAAAATTTTATGCCAAATTAGTAAATAAGTCAAATTTGTTATTGCATGTGAGCATTATTTAATTATTGTTATTGACTTGAACAGTTATTCACCATGTTTTGGACGAAATAAATATCTCTTTCACATTTGATATTCAAATATGTACAATTGAAAATATTCGTAGGTGAAGGTGTGTTATGTGAGGTAAACAAAGTACTGAGGTATCTGAAGAGGTTATGTACATAGCGCTCGACTACAATGATAGGAGTGTAACATGTGTATCTATTAATTCTTTACTCTACATTGAATACAAAAAAAATCAGAGAAATATTCAAATTAAATACAATCAATATACAGAGAGCGAGTTTATCGCAAAGGAACGATCTTATTACATACCACCTTCTGAAACTTGAATTTCTAGTATTTTTGTCTGTTATTTTAATTTCACATGATAGATCTTTACATAATTCTCTCATCTATTGGTATTTTTAATTTATTTAGAAATTTGTGTCCTAAGAATATATCAAATCAGCAGAAATATTCCCATTTATATCTTTACTAAATATATTGATATTTTAATCCATAAAGTATTTCATCTCATAATCTACATGTATTCAAATTAATAAATAATATTTAAATTTAGATATCAGTGTATCTACAAATTTTTATTTTTTTTATATTATTATCAGTTTATTTGAGTGCATAACATATTATTTCATTGCACCTGTTGTAAGGTAGGCAAATTAAATTGAACTTCAGTTTTTTAATTATTAAATTTTGATGATGATTCTGGATGATTTTATTTTGTTTAACAGTCTGTAGACCGTCTCAAGGGCACCGGTGAAGAGTTCAGTTTTCAATTTGATAAACATTCATTCATAATATGTGAACAGGAATTTAAAGTACACAGAGGTTTCCTAACTTTGCATTTTGTATGTGACAGGGATTAAGTGCTAATATATTATCATCACTTTTATATTATTAGATTTAAGTTATGAAGATTGTGATAAAGTAGGTTTACCATTTCATTAATTAGATGTAACTAAGTGGTGTAGAATTTTGTTATAAATACATTAAGATCTTACCTCTTTATCTTGCCATCTGCATCTCATGTTATAATCTCTAAGTATAATAAATCTTACACAATAAACTAAATGTAACGTACTTCACATAAAAAGTAAGAATTACACTATGTAGGGCTGTTCCTATTATTCTATCAATTGCAGCCATATCATATCTTTAAGTGATGTTAATTTTCAATAGACATTGTTGAACAGTAATGTTGCCCTTATTGGGAATCTTTCAATATACCTACTATTTCTTGCTTTTAGTGATCGTTTTATTATTTAATTGAATTATTACAAATTATTTTTAACAGTTTTATGTAACATGTATGTTGAGTATATTCTACCTGCTTTGCACACACATTGCGTTTGGTTTATATTTTAATGTTTTATAACAAAATTCTATAATATAATATTTTATATAACAATCAAATCATTATTTTAAATATTATTATTATAATATGTTATTGTAAAGTTTTATAATAAAATCAAACAAAAAAATCTTGTTTTTTTATCTTGTAAAAATATTTCACGGGAAATCAATTCCTCATTGAGTTAGATTTGGATTGTTTGGTTGATTCATTTCTGTGGACATTTCATTTTCATGTTGTTTCCACATATGGACATGCAACTGTGTCCTGTTTCCTATAACTTCCCCACAGTACTCACAACATCTGTGTTTAGCCTTAACATGCCTTCTTAAAACTGTTAATTGAGTGCTCCAATAGTTACAGTGGGTACAAGAGTACGGTTTGAACTTAGTATGAGTGTGTAGATGCTCCTTAAGATAATTGGGACGAGCGAATGCCTTATCACATACATGACATCTGTAGCGCTTTGTTTCTTCATGACTAAATCGATGTGTCATCAAACCACTTCTCCATTTGAATTCTGCATTGCATACTTTGCAAATAAACTTTTTGTCAGTAGAATGCACTTTCATATGTTCCTTAAGTGCAGAAGAACAGGATAGATGCTTACTGCAAATATGGCATTTCATTTTGCTGTGTTTTATATTAACATGGTGCAAAAGATGTTTATGATTATAGAATATACCCCCGCAAGCATCACAGGTGTACTTAGTGAGATTCAAATGGAAGCATTTATGATGAAACAATTGAAATTTGGATGTAAATATTTCGGAGCAATTTTTAAACTGGCACACTATACCGCTGCCAGTGAGGTTTGCTCTCTGTTCAGGGGTGTGTGTGTTGATGTGGCAGTTCAAAGAGAACTGTGAGATATAACTGTTACTGCATATGTGACAGGGAAAGTCTTCCAAATGCAGCACCAAGTGACTCATTATGTTATACTTTTTCTTGAAGCTCTTGTCACACATGGGGCAGCAGTACAACTCCTGGTTGTTGGAGGTCATTAACAAATCTAAACATTCCAAAGTTTCTCTCTCTTCATCTAATACTTCACTTTCATATTCATTAATTGGATTGTTTTCGCCAATTAATTCACCAGAATCATCAATATTCTCACCACATGCCTGGGATATTTGGGAAGGCATGTCGCAAACCAGTTCCTCGGTATGATTGTGTGTTTCTTTATGCACCAAGTATTGAGTCTCATCACAGAATTCATCACTACAAACTTCACATAGGTAAAACTTTTCCTCTACTAAGTTAAGTCTGCCTGGTGAACTATCTAAAGTCATCACAGTCTCACTATCCATACACATTTGTTCAACTTCATTATTTATCTGTATTACAATCATTTCATTTTCTGATTCTAGATATATGTTGCAAGGTTCACCAGGTTCGTTATTTGTGTCTGTCAAACATCTGGAAAAATACACATATATACTTAAGTGACCCATAGACAACATAAATCTAACTGATGGAACATAAGTGATTGAAATAGATAAACAAATATTTATAACATCCACTAAAGTAAATTGTGTATTTTTCATAGAGAACATGGTATTTTCAAGGGCAATAAAAAAATCCTAGGTCATATTAATTTTTTAATACTCTTTCTTTTATAATGTTTCATTTGAATAACAAAAACAAATGTTTTATAGTAAATTATAAACAACTCTATACAAATGGTTCTAATTAAAACAATTTATAGTGAATTAATATATGTGACTAAAAGACATTCTTAATATTTACATTGTGGAAATCATCCATCAGAAGAAAGCAAAGATTATATCAATCAGCAATACCAGTCCAAATACAATGATATATATTATTATGACAATGTGAAATGCATTTCAATAAATAAATAACATCCTAACGATTGCCAAATATGTCAATTCCTTTGTAAATTAATAATAGACGAATAAAAATATTACACATGAGAATGTTACACACCACATTGTACTTGATTATTCCAGGCGGATCAGATTTTATTTATTTATTTATTTTATTCTTCACTGTACATTGGTTACAATATTACAAAATAAAACAGTGTCATATAAATATCAGTTATACAATTCAATGTACAGAGGGCGAGTTTATCGCTAAGATGCGATGTCTTCCGATTAACCCGGATTTTAACAGCTGTGTTGATAAAAAATTAAATAAACATAACCAAAAATACATCCAAATATTCCTATTTTATAAAAATAATAAAAACAAAGTTAAGAACAATCACCTACCAATGTGTAAGTAATTTGAAAGACACAATTTTAAATTACTTTAGTAGAGGGTAGAGAAGCTCACTGTATATTTCACATATACAGTGTTTCTAATAATAATAAATATAATTCATATTTATGTATAAAATAATTGCCCACTTCCATGAAGCAATATTCCTTTGATTCCATAAATAAAAAAAAAACTACAATCAAATAAGCACAAATTTGTTTATGACTTTGGTAGATGGTGTTAGCACCTCAAAACTTTAAGACACTGTATCTCAGAATATTAGTTTGGAGTATTTGTTTTTATGGAACTGAGTGATCAACATATGGACATGACACTGAAATGACTAAATCATCACTGAAGTGTTTCACACTGGTACACATACAAATAAAACTAATTTTATTTGTTATGACAATTATTTCAATTCTAATGCGAGTAAAATAAGTGTTTTCCGTTTGCATTAATTATATAATTTGCAGTAATTTGTAGAACATGTTATAACCTTTACGAGAACCAGGAATGATGAATAAATTATATGTAATGTAAAAAAAGTTATGAACAAAGTAAAGGTAACATAAACTAACAATCAATTTAAAACTGTTCTCTAGACACTAGTTCCTTCTTATGTTTTATAAGTAAATAGGTAATAATTAAATAGATAATGACTTATTAAATGTAAAACTAAATGTAAACTTGTCACCATTCTACAAGATAATGGTACAAAATGATAACTTATAATATAAATAAAAACACACCCATGAGAACATGTAATGAAATTATAGCAATATGATCTCAGTCAATTTCATAAGCTAAATACACCTACTTTTGTTAAACTTAATATGTATACAAAATATAAGGTCTAAGTAAAATTATTATTTTATTGCTTAGAAGTGATGTTCTTTTTGAAGTTCCTAGAAGGAAGGGGAGAAATTAATTTAATTCTGCACAATGTAACTGAGAAAGGCTGCGGCCTGATGGTCCTCCTGTGTAGGCACCTCCAGTAACATCAGAGTGTCGGATGTGTCCATCTGTTCCTCTTCCACACCCTCCACTACTTCTTCTATGACCACTTCACCAGCGGAGGGCCTATTCTCTACTACGGGGGTCTCCTTAGGACGCAGTCTGTGTGGCCTGTTATACTTGAAACCAGGCATAGTGTGCTTGGCCTCGTGCCTCTTACAATCTGTACGCTGCCTGAATCTCCTATCACACACTGTGCAAGTGTACGGTCTCTCATCTGTGTGAGTACGCTCATGCACTATTTGTGCATCTTTACGTTTGAATCTTGATGGACAGTATGAGCACTGGAAATTTCTCTCCCCAATATGAACCCACTTGATGTGGCTGTTGAGACTCCCCAAGGTTGTGAACATTTTGCCACAATTGTTGCAGCTCAAGTCAGGTTTAGGACCTGAATGAATGCCCATGTGGTTTTGCAACTGTCGTAAGAAGGCGAATTTCTGGTCACACTGAGAACATTTAAGATCCATATGCTCCTCATGCATCATTCTCATGTGACCAGCCATGGCACGGGTGGTCTTCACTACCTTGGAACAATGTGCACACTGGTAGCCATCTCCAGATTCGAGTTTCATAAACTTTGTAGACCCTTTGTGATTATGTTCTGCACATTCTTCTGGTGTTTCAAATTTGATATTACACAATTTACAAACATTTCCCACCACAGAATGGAAATTTCGAACATGCATGCGTAAATTCCTCTGTTGTTTAAAGGCCGCTGGACACTTGGTGCACTCATATGGTCTACCTACTACGTGAGTGCCTGAATGCTGTCGTAGTAACTCCTTACAAAAGAAGGAGCGAGGGCACTGAGGGCACATGAATACTCGTCCTTTACTGTGCATGCGGTCATAATGCCTCTTGAATGTTCCACAGCTAACTAGCATGCCACAGTCGCCACACAGGATGCTCTCTTTCTTTCCATTGTTGTGCACATTCTTCATGTGTCCCTGCAGACCACTTTTGTTGGAGAAAGCCTTGCCACACTCATTGCAACCTACATTATTGGTCCCATCTATATTACGTGCAACATGATACCTCATGTGCTCTTTCATCTTTTTCTTCCCTCTGATCTTCTTGTTACACACTGAGCACTCCACAATTTGTTGATACCAATGCCACAAGCAATGTTTCTTTAGGTCGCCTTGTGTGTGAAACTTGAGAGAACAATCAATACAGCTGAATGCCGCCTCTGTAGGATGTTGTTTTAATATATGCAGCTTTAAATCCTTCTTTGAGCAGAAGCATTTGTCACAATGCTCACACGGAATGGAGTTCTCGTGACGTGAGTAAAGGTGGTTGTTTAATTCACTCAATTTGTTTTTGTCTACTCGGCACTCGTGACAGTGGTATTTTTTAGTGGAGCCAAGCAGCAGGTTCATCCTATGGAAATGGTAGACATGTCTGCAGTACGTGCTAAATGATTTGTACACTTTACTGCACACGACACATGTATATACAGACTGCTTCTCAAAGTCACTCTGCAATATCTTGGTGTCAAATAAATCGTCAATCTGCTTCTCATATTTGTCTAGAGCGGTGATAGTAGGCTTAACATCCTCATCCAAAAAAGGATTGGTGTGACATTCTTTCATATGACTGTTGAGCTCAGTTATGGAGTCAAAGAATACATCATTGCAATGAAAACAAACATACTTCTCTACAACTGTCACATTGGAATTTTGATGGGAATTGTCCCGAGTGGAAAGTATATAATTATCTGTTGGCAGAGTCAGTGGTATAGTCACATTCTCGGGAATGAGCTCTTTCTTTATTTTAGGCAGATACTGAAATGATCCATAGCAAAGAGAACATAATAATTTGTCCACTGGCGCATTACTGAGACGATGTTTGACAGCTTTCAAGGAGCTGTTGAATGTTTTGTTACATTCCTCGCATAAAAAGTAATGATTCTCCAATTTGTGATTCTCACATTCCAGATCATTTACAAATTTTTGATTACAAAAATCACAGTTAAATGTGGGATGTTTGGAAATCTGGTGGGTTCTGAGTGTGGGCGCACTGACAAAACGCTTAGGACACTTATTACAATGGTGTATGGCACAGGTTATGTGATGTTTCTCCAGATCCTCTGCATTGGCCAGCGGCAGATGACACTTCTCACAAATGACACTAGTGCAAAACTTAACATGTTCTTGTAGCTCTTCTAGATTGAGAAAGTTCTCCAAACACACGTGACAGGTCAACACTTTGAATGTGTTGTTAAGCAACTCTTTGATATGATTACCAGTGAGGACACAGACATTAACATCTTCAACTGAGGATTGACTGAGTATTGGTGCGGTTGTTAGGTTTGCACTCACAGGTGGCTTGTTGTCGCTAATATAAGTCCCACTCTCTTGGTATCTGTAAATGGGGTAAGAGAGTCATGTTGAATACTTTCATTATAATCATATTACTCTATATGAATGTGGGTGTGGTGTGAGTATGTGATTGCGAGTATATGGGTGTGCGTGTGTTGCATGGTGAGTACCTCCTGCCTAGTGAGTACATGTATCACTTGGTACCAGCTCATCACACTGCACACAATATTACACTATACTATTTACATGGCACATGAAATTATCTCTTATCTAGTTTCCCCTTATAACGGAGACACACTCACTTGAGGAAACAAACAATTGCAGATTTAGTTTCATAAAAATTACTTGTGGTAAATGTATCATCACAAATTATAATAAAGGAAACATACACACATAACAATAAAAGTGATATTACAAGGGCAACATAAGGGTTCATACATAATTCTTATATGTACAAATATTAAATCATATTAATACAGATATTCCACAAGTTGCCAATTCGGGTAGAGTTACTTTACGATAATATATTTACAGATATTTGTACAACATAGTATCACAATTGAATATATAACTACTACAAAATAAGCAATTTTTTTTACAAAAAATACCTAATCTAAACATCTGGCCATAGATTGAACACTCATGGGTATCCTCAATTTCTCTAATAAAATATAAGGATGTGATACAATAAACTTTGGTTTTTGTTGGCACGGAGATGACAGCTGCACGTTTATTACATGCAGCTAGTCTACCGGCTACCCCATTTGTGGGATGTGCCGTGATGGTATTGTAGTAGTGTGTATATATAGACTACCCAGTGAAATGAAGTGAAAAAAAAACTTTTCATCTTACACTAACACCTGTGTAAAAATATGATCTTTCTGCCACTGAATGTATGTTGCTTTACTGCATACATTTTGGACATACTAGTCATATATAAATTACAATGTAGTACAATCAAAGTTAGTCTATTTACAAACAAATTGACAATATCAAGTGTGCAGTGATTATGGAGTGAGTTGAGTTCAAGTGAGACTGATCTGCTGCTGTATATCCGGTGGTGACGTGGAGTGTTTAGTCTTGATGTGTTTCTTGAGATATCTGAGTTGTGAGAAAGGTCTCTCACACTTGTCACAAGAGTAGGCCTTAGACTCGACATGAGACTTCATGTGTCTGGTGAGATCATACTTGACTCCAAAGCCCTTATTACATTTAGGGCAGAAGTATTTTTTCTCCTTGGTGTGACTGGAGATATGCCTAAGGAGTTTCTGTTTCCACCTAAAGGACCTGTTGCACATTGTACATTGGAACTGTTTGGTTTCACAGTGGATGTTTTTGTAATGTATGTAAACACTGGCTTTAGTTCGAAACTCTTTGGAACACTGTGGACACGAATAAGGCTTGGTGCCTGAATGAATAGAACCGTGTTCCTTCAAGGCACTCTTGACAGCGAAGCTTCTGCCACACACATTACACACATGCTCCTTGACACCCCCGTGATAATGCTTCTTGTGGTAATGATAACTGGATGCTAATCTAAACTCTTTTGAACATATTGGACAAACTATTTTATTAGGTTCATTGTTTTTCTTTATTTTATCTTCAGTCTCGCATTTGATTTGGCTTTGAGTTTTTTCAGGTGCTTCTCCAGCACTTTTTTCAACAGCCTTAGTGGCCTCTGCAGCTTCATCTGTATCTTTAATAGCCTCAAATACAGATTCTGGTAATGGTCCAAAGCCATCATTGGACCGACTTGTAGTTGAAAAGGCATCAGTCTCATTGACAAGGTTATTTTGTGGTACAGTCTGATTATTGGTATTATTACTGAGTTTGGTATTTGATTGTGCAATATTAGTTTGCTTACAACTAGTGGTAGATTCTCGCTTCAGTAAATTCTCATTGTATTGCTCTGCATGCTTGGACATGTGAGGGATAAGCTCCTTCCTGTCCAAATACAAGCCGCATACATCACAACGAAACAGTAAATCAGCGTGCGAGTCTAACAAGTGATTAGTGAGTATGTCGGAATCTTTAAATGATTGTGCACAGAAAGAACATATGTGAGGATTGGTAACGGTTGACTGGCTCTTCTCAGTTACATTTGGTTGTTTTAAACTATTTGTGCGCAATTGACGCTGCGCTCTGGCTGTGGCAAGTTTCTTGCCTTTAGTCAAGCGTTCTGTCACATCTGGTGGGCATGTTCCACGCAGTAATCTGGAAGAAAGGATGCCAATCACACTATGCGGATTTCCAACAAAATATTTCTAAGCAAAAACAAATCTACTACTCAACACAATACTTATTTATAACAATATTCGCAGAATTGACAAAAAAAATCAAACCTACACTTACAATATATTACACATTATCATGTAGCGCACTAGTAAGTACAATACATTGGTTATACAATACATTAGTTAAGAAAGACTGCAACTATTACCAATACACTAACTGTTTACACTTAAAATGAAGATGGGTAGCGACATGTTTTGTGACAGTTGTTGATGTGCGCAACCAGGTTTTTGTTGTGTCTGAATGTCTTAGAGCAGTATGTGCAGGGATGTGGCCTGCCCTCGATGTGCACCTTGGCATGTCTATTAAGATGACTCTTGATGGCATAGCCCCGCCCGCACTTGTCACACACATATGGCGTGTCTCCAGTATGTCGGGCCATGTGATATTTCAGCTGCGACTGTATTCTAAATTTGGCACCACACTCTATACAACTGTAAGGGAAGTGGTCTGTATGAGTTCTATTGTGCACAAACAAGGCAGATTTTTGTTTGAATTTTTTCCCACACTTAATGCATACATGTGGCCGCTCCCCCGTGTGAGTGCGGCCATGCTCTATGAGGTTGGTGGTAGTACCAAACTTCATGTTACACACCTCACAGGCATAGTTTTTCACTTTGTCATGAGTAAGTTTTACGTGCACCTTTAACATAGCGGAGAGTCGGAATGCTCTCCCACACAGGTGACACACATACTTTTTCTCTCCACTGTGGATGCTCATATGATTCAGCAAATAATTTATCCTCGACAATTTCCTGCCACATATCTCACACTTGTAATAAGTGTGTCCATCAACCTGCACCTTGGCTTTCTCTATGTCACTATAGTTGAGATGACTTCTCATTGGCTGATTCGCAGGCGCTTCATCATCTACATCCTCTATTCCCAGTTTACTTAGTTTCTTAGCATCACTTTTACATTTCATCTGATGCATGTGCTTCAAGTGATTTTTAAGGAATACCAGCAATCGAAATTTCCTTCCACACAGCTTACATGAGAACACTTTATGATTGGAATGTATAGTTCTATGGGACACATAACTATATGCACTGTTGACAATTAGTCCACACATGGAACACTTGTATCTAATTTTTTCTTTGACTTTTATTTTTGCTTTTTCTATTTCCTGTCGAGTATTTGGATCATATGCTCGTCTAGTACTTCTTTTAAAGAGATTTTGCAAATAATTGTGATGCAGTTCTGTATGTTCCTTCAACATTTGTTGTGACATCCCTGTATACACACATCTGGTGCAAGGGTAGTTGGTATCTGATGCTTTGCTACTAGTTGTATCATTATCAAGTCTTTTCACTAATGTAGAAAGTGGTTGACAGTCATCATCACTCTCCCACCCACTAGATGCTTGTATGTTATGGTACTCACTCACATGTGCTTGTAACTTGGTCACAATACTTTTTAAAAGAGTGTATTTATTTTTCAACTCACTCAGACCTTCTGAGGATAAATCCTCGGTCTGTGTTCTACTAATCAACAGATCAGAATATGTTCCCTTCTCTGCAGAATCTGTGAATGGTGTGTGCAATACGACCCTTTGTTTCACACGGGCTTGGCGTAAAGTCAGGTTGAACCTGAAACAAATTGCCCCATTACACCTAACTCCTCCACTAACATAAAACTAAGTACTCCTAACCAAAGTTACTTTACTTGTGCCACAACTAAATTAATTAACTCATACGCTGGAAACACTTAAGGATTTTGAGAAGAAATACAACTTGATTTAAAAACATTACTTTAATGAATAGTCATATTATCCTAATTACATAGAGAATTCACTTATTTCATGTTTTAACATAGTGTGTCTTTTTAAATATCTTTTTTGTTTGAAGGACATATTACATACTGAGCACAAATAAGAGTTGCTAACTACATGAATTTTGGAATGAAGATAAAGCTGAGATTTAAGTCTAAACGACTTGGAGCATATGCTGCATATGTGAGATTTAATTTGTGTGTGAACACTGGAGTGGGCAATGAGTTGTTGATGTCTCTTGAACCTCATGCCACACACTTGACAGGTGTGTGGATACACTTTGGTATGTGTCTTGAGGTGAATATTCAATGTAGACAATAATTTAAATGGTTTTCCACATGTCTCACACACATAAGAGCGTGTATGTAAATGCGTCAGAGAATGCTGTTCCATGGTGCGTTTTTTATTAAATGATTTTTGACATAAACTACAGGAATATTTGCCTTTGCCCACTACAGATGCCATAGTTTTATCTGTACATATATTTGTAGTATTTTCTGATTTATTGCTGGTAATGTGCACATCACCCATTTGATTCTGTAGAAGTTTTGTGCACTTTATCATTTCAATTTTTTGTTTTTTAACTTTCAGAACTGATCTGTTGTTATCCATCCCGAGAGTCGACTCACAAATAATATCAATACTTTGTTGAGAATTTGAGTTTCTGAAAAGAAATGTTCTCGAGTAACTGACTGTACAAATTATTTGTCCTAATACAACAAATAAAACTAACAATGAAATATGTCACAGCCATATGCTAAATGTACATGTTATCATTTCTTGCTGACAGTATCATTATCTTTATGTAACTTCTTAATATGAGCAGTGAGGTAACGCTTCTGTCTGTATGCCATATTACACACAGAACACTTGTGAGCTTTTACATCACTATGTATGAGACGATGTCTGTTGAGCTCGTGTTTAATTCTAAAGCCTCGAGAACAAACCTCACAAACATGGGGTCTCTCTCCTGTGTGTTTGTACCTGTGATGAGTCAGGTTAGATTTGGTCCTGAAGCTTGCAGGACAGGTTGAGCACTGGAAGGGATACACGTCCGTGTGGGTCTTAGAGTGCATGTACAGAGAAGCACTTTGTTTGAATTGTTTACCGCATAAGGTACACATGTACGGGGTCTCTAATGTATGAAGGCGCATATGAATTTTAAGATTCTGAGAATTGAGAAAAGTTTGAGAGCAGAGGCTGCACGAGTACTTTTTGATTTTGTAATGTGTTTGGTGTATGTGCCTGCGTAATGAGTTGGAGAGACGGAATGTTTTCCCACACAGGTGGCAGACGCTGGGCTTCTCCCCAGTGTGGATTCTCTGGTGAGAGATAAATTCATGCGGAAACTTCATTTCTTTACCACACACCTTGCACCTGTATACCTCAAAATTATCTATCATCATTTTGGCATCATTCAACAATTTCATCATCTCACTTGTGTGAAGTTTGGCCTTTCCTTTACTTGCATGATCGCCGCATGCAGTCAATTCAGCTGACTCTTCTAGATTAGCACACTCATCTTTCACTGCATGTTCCATGTGTTTTGTAGTTTCACCTGACTCACTCTTTACAGTAATACTAGATAAATGATCAGTTTCCACACATGCGGATTCTATATCTACGTGTGCAAATATATGGTGGTCTTCTTTTATTTCAGTGGGTTCACTAGATGGTTTGGAAGCTTTTTGTTGTTTGACTGTGTTTACTGAGGCATTGTCTAAATATTTAACATCTACCAGAGCACTGAATGAGGAGGAACAGTGCACAGGCCTGGAAAACACGGGTCACATTACAACGTTGTCCTCATTCAATACAATATCTGAGGCAGAGAGGCACTATATTATCTACTTCGCATACAGTCTGTAACAACTGTTACGGTGTTCACGATAGTACCTACTGTAAAATGTTATGAATGCGGGAAATACATTTGGCAGATGCGTAGTTCAAAAAAAAAATGCTTCAGTATGATATTAATGAAATAAGTATGTTAGTAATTTTGTATGAATCATACATATTACATAACACATCACAAGTACCAACATATTATAAAATTTAATATATAAGACAGAATTGATTTAACAAACTATACAAGAATTTATAAATATTATGACTCACACATAATTTAATATACTTAGATAGTTATATAAATCTTATATTGTGTACCAACATACATATCATTTAGAGTTAAACGAGGAAATAAGTTTGTACATAGATGAAAAAAAATTGTTAAACATTAAGAAACATTACGATTCACACTGTAAATATCTACTGCAATAGTGACATAGCCATTTTTAAATGCAGAAAGCAAATTTGATTGAAGTATTAATTTATTGAAAATGTAGACTATAGTAAACTATCATTCGGAAAAAGTAAATCGTGACATTTCTTAGCAAGAATATCTCTACAATAAAAAATAACTCACCGTTCTGATTTTACGCTTTTTCCTTGTGGTGTAGAGGAGGCCGCTTTCAATTTCTAAAAACAAAAAATCTTTGAATTGATGTCAGCTGAGTATCAAAATGTTATAAATCTTTTCTAGTATATACAGATATAGTTAGGCAAGTCATTTTATTATTTTTGATGTTTCTTGTAATTCTGTTGGCAATACAGGGAATTGAAAATGTCAAAAAGTGTTGCTTGGAGGAAAATTTCTGCGAGTAAAATCTGTATGTCGTAGCGTAGCTACTTTATACAAGATGTCATTTTTCATTAGGACCATCATAGTTTTTTTTTTTTTAAATAAGATTACATTTGCTTCTCACATGGTTGATAACACAAAATTACTCTCAAAATTGATTGTGAGTATCTGCAGCTAACTACTTCTCAAACTTTTTATATTTTAACAATATCAAGTTAAAACAATATTTGCTTCATCAAAAGTTTAACATATTTTTTTTATTTATGGACACCACAAAGTAAAACACATTTTGAAGATAGATGAATATGCTATCAAAAAGAGGATGACAAGGATATGTTCATAAATCATTTTAGCATAGTTTCAATCCAACATACAGATACTTTACCGAGTGTACAGTTAGGGAAGTGATTTGTTACCTTATGTCTAGATTCTCCGCTGTTTATTCGATGTTGGAGCTTCACATTGGATTCCTCACAACACTTCACTAAATCATGAAAGGCTAGCAGAGTACTAGCACATGGGTAACATATCTGGTCAGGAAAGTCATCATTTGGATTCACCTGAAAAATAATGTAACGGACAAATGAATTTGAAATGTATAATAAATAGTGAGAAAACTTGGAAGTCAACATTAAATAACAGAAAATCTCAATACAAATATTTTTAACGGCTATACTTTTTTTTAACGATAAAACTGGATTTTTAATTATAAACCCAGGTACAGATCACCCAGTAAGCAATAAGCTGGTTGTGAACATGGAGAAAAGTAGCGGGATTCCTAAGATGCATTTGCTACCTTAATGCAGAACTAGCCTAAGTTAAAACTTTAGTCAACCTGAGTTACGTATTAAGAAATGATAATAATAGATACAAGATAATTTAATGAATGAGAGTTATTGGATTCCTAAATAATGCATGTCAAAATTTGCTTTAGATATTTGAAATACTATTTTTTTATTACAAAAACAAAGCTTTAAACTGCTCATTTGAAAAATCACCCTAAAACACTTAGGCTAGATCTGCATTAAGGTAGCGCATTGTTTTGAAGGCTAAGGAGGTTCATTGTGCAATCGTCAGAAATAAATAACCTTGTAAAACTAAGAGTCAAAACTTTTGAGCGTTTTCTTAAATTAATGTTGAATTTTCCGAGATAAAACAACAAACTATTTGTTTCTAAATATTTCTTGTTCTTCTCTACGTGTCTTGTCGCCCCCCCCGACGTTGACGACCACCTAGCAGAAATCCTTCCTGTTCTGGACAGCACAAAATAGCTCCGCCACACCTCTCATCCCGATCCATATTTAGTAAAGTTTATTTTCTGATTAAACGTGGACGTCTATTACACAGGACAGGTTTAACTGCCCATTATCTTAAGATGTGGGGTATCTACTTACTTTGATTGGAAGGTGTGAATGTATTTTATCCGACAACTCATTTTCTTTCCCTTCTCCTTCAAATATTGGGATAAGATATTCATTAGGTGTGGCACACACTCTGCACAACAGAGATAACTCTAACTGACTGGAATCTGGAAAGAAATGAGCATGTTTTAATTATATATTTTTTGCCAATCTGAGAATGAAGGATTAACTTTTGGTGAATCTTTTGACATCAAAGCTAGCATAATATAGTACAAGTTTATAATAACGCAAAATTGTCTCACCATCATCCACCTGTGCCTTCAAAGTGTCGACATCCGATATCTGTACATTTTCTACCATTTTCAAGCCTTCTATATTGGATCAGGATATTGAAACTAAATCATTGCGTAAACACCTAAAACAAAGTTAAAAATGAGAAAACACCGGCAATCCGACGGTGGCTTCAGTTTTAAAACGTTTTATCAAGGAAACGACAGTTACGCTGCAAGTTAGCAAAGCGTGGTCGACGAATTAATACTAAGCGAATTATCTAGTTATTACAAAATATCATCCAAAAAATATATTTCAAATGCCCACCAAATACAGACTATTTGTCAAAATACCTTAAATGCACAGAAAATTCAGCAACAAACGTAAATGATGAGAAAAAGAACCAACGAAGATAGAACGGCCGTCTCAAACCACTATCTGAGCACAAAATGGCGTCAACCACAGACAATATCGGCGTCATAAAAAAAAATATGCGCGGCAAAACACAATCTAGGAAGAAAAAAAATTTAAAATTAATTCATCAACTATTCGAGTAACATTATTATAAATGATTATACTACATAATAAATTATAAACATTAAATGTTAACTACCTATATAAAACCTAAATATTTCCGAAAATTCTCTGAATATGTAAAGATGCCTAATTTTAAAAAAGATAATAAGTAATTTTTATTTTCTTATCGATTTAAATTTACCGTTTTTTAAGAACTGTTGTCCACCAAAATCTTAGAGTAAAATTATTCATAAAATGTGCTATCTATTTATTATAAAACTGAAATAAATAATTAATTCATAAGAATAATAATATATTCATACATTATACTACATGGGTGTACCCATTTTTTTCCCAAAGAAGCAAGTTATTTTGTATTCAAGTTTGAAGCGTATCACTTTCTTTTTGATTTTGTTGAAGAATAGGAATAGATATTTTAAGTCTGACTTTATATTAATTAAAGTTGATTGTATATTAATTAAAGTTAATTTAAGTTGATTGTATATTAATTAAAGTTAATTAAAGTTGTTAATATAGATAGTTTTTAAATTTCAATTTCTGTGATTTACACACAGTAGAAGTTCAGATTTACACACACAGTAGAGATTTACACACTCCTAGAAAAAAAGCGAACAAAGCAATATTACGGGTTTCTAAAAAATAATGGATTCAAGCTTTCAAATTTGTCGACTAAAATTATTTAACTTTGTTATATTGTCAACATATTTTTCGAATTACCGATAAATAAGTGAGTTCGTCGGTAGCCTGGAGGTAGAGCCTCAGTCTCACGAACATGAAGTTTGCGGTCCGATCCCAGGTGCCGTCAAACTCCCCTTTCACGACACAAGCTTTTGAAAACCAGATGCATTGTTTTAAAAAAGTGAGAGGTATAAAACAAACGAACATTTAATACCAAAACGTTGAAATTGAAAAAACAGCACATTTCTGAACAAGAAGGAACAATTTAAGAAGTATTTTTATGTTTCTACTAACAATACATTAAATACGCTTCACAAAAAATATACAACTAGGTATAGGTGTGAAGCAATGTAAAGGTTTGTATAGGTAATGCTTTGTTATGAATAAAAAAATATATTAATTGAACAATACATTCGACTACACAGAAAATATCTGTTTTGGCGCATATAATATTGTTATTGGCTACAAACTAGTGATGGGCGATATATCGATATACGATTCGATTATATCGATAGTTCAGAACAATGCGATTATTCGATAGTATCGGAGCAAGTCGATTATTTTAATAATAATAATAATAACTAGACAACTTATTTATGATGCGCCTTATTTATTATTATTTTAATCGATTATTATATCGATTATTATAAGTCGATTATAACATCGATTATTATAAGTCGATTATAACATCGATATAATATATCGACTTGCACAAGTCGATTATAAATGTTCGACTTTTGATCTACCCCTTCAATAATTCGACTTCGACTCGTGTTAGTCGGTTCTTAGAATTCGATTTCAATACAAGTTGATACTTGCTACTAAAAGTATAGTTGGATATACGGATGAACCATGGCCAATATGCATTTAGGTACCTACCTACCTAAGTATAATACAATATTATATTCATACACGACGCCGTGCCGCCGGACAACACCACAACGATGATGCAGTCAGTCAAATGATTAGTGATCGCTCCATTCCTTGCAATTTTTATAACCTAATAGGAAAACCAAGTAACTGCCAGAAAATAATAATTTAGGAATAATTTAAACTTCTAAGATAAAATTTTGTGGAAGATTTTATTTTTATTTATTTATTCATTCATTTTTAACTGTACATTGATTACAAACAATTACATAAAAGGTATACATTCAATACGTATTTTTATTTTAATAAGGAACAATAATTACATAAAAAAATACATGCATTACAATGTTTCATAATATAAAATCATATAACCTAGGTCCTAAAATACTCCCGAACATGGATTGAAATATAATTTCCGCTATATTACTAAGCTAATGAAAATGAGTGAATAGCAACAAATACAAGTATTAATTATAATAAATACTGTACGGCACAACTTGACTCCGAGAGTGCAGTGTACAAAGACTGTATCTCCAAAGGGTGGTCAGGAGTCGGGGTGAGTAGAGGGTTGCTGGTTCCTCAGCAATAAACCAACACACATTATGGTAGTCAAGTGAGATGTTCAGTAGCGTATCCAGTGAAGGTAGCCAGGTAAGATGTCCAGTGAAGTGTGCCAGGTAAGATGTCCAGTGGGGTGTCCAGTGAGGGTAGCCAGGTCAAAATCTTCGTAGGTAGTAGAAATGAAACACTTGATCTTGTTGTTAATTCAGTACTGACCCTACACCGGCAGTGGCTGCCAATTTATAGGCCGCCGATCACCCTCACCCCTCACCTCTACACGAACGTCCCGCTCGCCTTAGATGGTTGGTGAGGGATCGACTTTCATCAACCGGTGTAGATTCATCTTTATTTATCAGTAAATAGGCACATGTTACAACCATTATCTTATGTGTATAGGTATTTAACAATTATTTTAACAGAATATATATTTCAATAGATACCTACCTACTACATAATAAGTTTAATCAGCTATCTAAGCTCAAATTACATGGCTCACGGTCGTACCAAGCTCGTTCATACACCCACAGCTTCCCTAACATGTGCCGATTGGGCCTGCTTCGTACCTTATTATTTGATCATTAGTTTCGCCTATCATTTCAGATAAGGCACCATGCTGTAATCCCCTCTCATAAGGAGATAATTTGACTTAATTGTAATAACGGAAGTGGCTTTATTTCTGGATTTTGGGGAAAATTCTACTCGAGAGTGCCCGCTGCAGCTGCAAACTTGAGATGTGTCGCCTTGTATGTGTGCGTTAATTTTGGCTATGTGTGTGTGTGTATACATATATAGTACCATTAGATTGAACACGCTGCGGCCGCGAACATAAGCTACGTCAATTTTACGCTGCGGCCGCAAACGTGCGATGTGTCAATTTTCCTTTGTATGTGGGTGGGAATTTACACACAGTGCCATATGGTTGATGATGTCTACACATACGCGTGCTCACATACATACTACACTGTCCCGCCATCATCTGTGCGGTACACTCCCCCCGTGAGGGTTTCCCTCACCTTTTCTTCCGCACACTCGTTATTTTATATCAATCTTCGCCAGCTTGACTGCTGGCCTCTCATATTCCTTTCCGTCTCCTGTGATAACGGTTGCTGATCTAACTTGTCCATCTTTGCTTTCCTTTACTCTCACAATTCTGCCTTTTGGCCAGGTGTTCCTGGGGAATGCGGGATCTACAATTATCACCACGTCTCCTTCTTGTAGTGGTTGAGCTGGCTGGCTCCATTTCTGTCTTCTTGCTAAGGTGGGTGCATACTCAGTCACCCACCTCCGCCAAAACATATCACTCAGCTTTTGTGCGAGACGCCACTGCTTTCTAATGTGCACGTCATTCATTTCAGGTGCGTAGTGAGACAGCTGCGGTCGTCCGCTCGACGCCCCAATGAGGAAATGATTTGGTGTTAATGGCTCGTCGTCCTCTGGATTGACGCTGACGTGGGTGAGTGGTCGGCAGTTGACTGTGTGTTCAGCCTCTGCTAGAGCTGTCAGCAGTGTTTCTTCTTTTAAGGCTCGATCTTTCAATGTTTTTCCAAGTGCCTTTTTAACTGAGCGTACGAGTCTTTCCCAGGCTCCCCCCATGTGAGGAGCCGCTGGTGGTATGAAGCGCCATTCCATTCTTTTGACTCCCATCCAAGTCATTACCTTTTCGTCTTCCATTAATTCGTGATGCGCTCTTTGAAGTTCCTTATTCGCTCCATGGAAGTTGGTGCCATTATCTGAATACATGACAGCTGGGTATCCTCTTCTTGCTGACATACGACACATTGCCATGATGAATGAATCCGAATTCAGGTTGTTGGCCAATTCTAAATGGACTGCTCTGGTCGTTAAACAAGTGAAGAGGGCTCCGTACCGTTTTTCTCTTCGCCTTCCAATAACCACTTCCATAGGGCCAAAGAAATCCACCCCACACTGTGAGAAAGGTGGTTGATGGTGTGCCAATCTGGCGTCCGGAAGTTGATTCATTAGCGGTGGCTGTGCATGGCATTTATCGATGCGACACTTTTGGCAACGAAACACTACTGCTCTTACTGCTGTTCGAATCCCAATCATTGCGAAATCTCGGCGTATCTGTGCTACCGTTTTCTCTACGCCTTGATGGTTCGTTGCTATGTGTATATGACGGATGATTAATTTGCCGTACGCTCCTTTACCGTCTAGGATTGGGAGTTGACTGTACTGTTTCGGGTCTTCGGACAAGGCCACCAACCTACTGTTAGATACTAGTGTCCCATCTTCGAGCAACTGTGGTGTCCAGCTTACGAGACGGCTTCCTTTCTTTAATGCTTGCTTGTTCTTCAGCCTTTTGATATCTTCGTGGAAGGCCTCTTCCTGCGAGGCTAGAATCCATAAATGTTCAGCCTTCCTTAGTTCACCAACTGTCAATGCCTTTTTGTCAGTGCTCGTCTTACGGCATTTTTCAATGAATCGGATGACCCAGGCTGTAGAGCGTATCAGCCTCTCCCATGAAGAGAATCGAGTGACATCTGGTAGACCATCAGGTTTGAATTTTTCCTCAATCACGTTTCCCGTTAGGTATTCTTTTCGGAGTTCGGGTCCATGGATAGGAGTGGGTATTTGCTGTTGTGGCCACTCTGACGAGGGTTCTCTCAAGAATGCCGGGCCACTAAACCATATTCCTGATGGTGTCATATTGGGAGGTTCTAGATCTCGGGTCCCAATATCGGCAGGGTTTTCTCCTGTAGGCACCCACCTCCATTCACTTGTTTTTGTAAGCTCGTCGATTTCTCCCAGTCGATTAGCAACAAAGGTTGAGTAACATCGTGGGTCTGACTGGATCCAACTTAAGACGGTAGTAGAATCCGTCCAATAGGCCATTCTTACTACTCGGCTGGTCATCTGTTCCTTCAATGCTTTCGCCAGTCTTGCCGCCATCAGTGCGGCTTGTAGTTCCAGTCTAGGAATTGAAAGTGGTTTAAGTGGGGCCACCTTACACTTGCTACCCAAAAAT
This sequence comes from Athripsodes cinereus, assembly GCA_947579605.1. Taxonomy (NCBI): domain Eukaryota; kingdom Metazoa; phylum Arthropoda; class Insecta; order Trichoptera; family Leptoceridae; genus Athripsodes; species Athripsodes cinereus. The sequence goes on along the minus strand of OX388321.1, from coordinate 18,623,041 downwards.
GTTACATGCACCCCTGTATTATCCTCTTCTCGCAAGTAAGCTACCACGCAACAAGCTTCTTCCGAGGCATCGCCAAATACGTGAATTTCTGCATCAGAGTTTCTACTGCGACGACAACGTCGTGGTATTTTGCACTGGACTTCCTTTATCATCTTCAACCATTCTTGCCATTTGAGGGCGTGTTCTGGTTTCAGTTTTTCGTCCCAATCAATATGAGAGCGCCAAACTTGCTGCAAGAGGACTTTTGATCTGATGACTATGCAAGAAATGAATCCTAATGGGTCAAAAACACCCATCACAGCACTTAGTAACTCCCTTTTGGTGGGCCATGGTTCTCCGATAGCTGTAGACTCCAAAGTGTATATGAAAGCATCCATCTGGGGGTTCCAGTGTACCCCTAGTATCCTTTCTTCGGTTTTTACCCCTATTTCAATGTTAACTGGTGTATCGTTAGCTTCTAGTCCCGTAACAATTTTATGCACAGGAACACTGTTAGAGGCCCAATTCGTCAACTCGAAACCCCCACTAGCCAGTACGGTTTTCACTTGCACTGCTAACGTTGCTGCTTCTTCTTCACTATCTCTTGCTAGTAGGAAGTCATCCATGTAAAAACTCGTTCGGATGGCTGTAGCTGCTTCAGGATACTCTGCCTCTTTGGCACCTGCGACTGCATTGCGTACAAATTGAGCACTTGCCGGAGAACAACATGCGCCAAATACCATTGATGTCATTCGGTATGTCTCGATTTCACCATTAGGGTCACTCCTCCAGAGAAAACGTTGAGATTCTTGGTCTTCTTGGTCTATTTTTATACGTAAGAACATTTCACGTATGTCGGCTGCCACAGCAAACCCACCTTCTCGGAATCGTATGATGTGCCCCCAGAGTGACGTCAGCATGTCAGGTCCAGTCAGTAATTTGTCGTTAAGTGATACACCTCTGAATTTGCATGCGGCGTCGTAAACAATTCTTATCTTCCCGGGTTTATTGGGGTTCAATACAGCAAAGTGTGGTAGATACCATTGCCGTGGATGCGGCTGCACTTCCGATACACGGACTGCGTATCCTTTATTGACAATTTCTTCAATTTTTCTTACGTATGCCTCCTTCAAGATGGGGTCACGCTGTAATTTCCTTTCTAAAGATTGTAATCTTCCTAGCGCGCATACCCTGTTATCTGGGAGTGCACATCTCATCTCTTTCCATAGTAAACCCGTTGACCACTGTCCATTGGGTAGTTGGTGGGTAGTGCTATTCATAATTTCCATTGCCTTTCGTTCCTCCAAGGGTATTCTACAGGCTGCTGTGACTCCAAGAGAATCAACTGCGAAATGATCTTTTAACTTTTGGTTCAAGTCGTCATCTCGGTTGATGTGCAGGGTGTAGGCTATCTCTGGTAAGTTTGAACCACCGTGAGCAGTCCACCCCAAAGCAGTCCTAGACATGATCACACTGTCTCCAGCCATTTCTCGAATTTCTCTACTCACAACTAAGTGGGCGTTGTCTTGTCCAATCAGTATTAGGGGTTTTACTAGAGATGCCCTTATTCCAGGAGCTCGCACATCTTCTCGGCTGCGTGCCATCCATTGCTCTGGAAGTAACAGCTGTGTCACCGTATGCGCAACAATTGTGTAACTGTGCCCATTGTCACCGGCTACACCGACTTTCACTCTTCGCGATGCACTGTCTGCCGCCCGCATATCATGTACTCCCTTTAGTTTGAGTCCACTCACTCGGCCACGGGCACCCACACTGTCAGCCACTGCATTGTCCACTAATGTCACTGTTGACCCTTCATCAAGAAGAGCGTGAATCTTAACACATCCTTTAGGTCCACTTAACACTACCGGTACCACTTTCAGAAACACCGGAGTTCCGTCTCTCCACGTGTTTGTCACTATCTCACTTTGCACTTTGTGGAGCGATGAATGATGTCCCGCTTTGCATCCTTCGATGCCACAGCGTCGCTTTCTACAGCCTGCAGCTGGATGTCTTGCTGTGATGCAGTTGAAGCAAAGACGGCTAGCTTTAACAAGTGCCCATCTATCTTCTACGGTTTTGTTCATATAAGCTCGGCACTGTGAGAGTTTGTGATCCTCTCCGCATTGTACACAACCATTCGTGATCGTGCGATCTTTCTCTCGTACATTGTCTATCTGCGGTGATTCGTGTTCTAGCGAAGCACTAACTACACTTTCACATTCGTTCCAAAGTTCACTGACCTCAGTCAAATTAAACACTTGCGCGGTTTTCCCCTCTTTCACTTTTAATCCAATGTTATTCAAGCTCATACACATTTCTCTATAGAATTCCGCAAACTGTCTAACTGTCGGTTCCGCATATCGACCCGCTCTACGTTCTCGCATAACTTCTGTAGACCACATAGCGAGTTGCCACTGAGGTAGCTTTGACACTATTAGCATAAGAGCGTCTGGATCACTAAGCCGACTTTCACTAATGTCAGCTAACACTACAACAATGTTCTGAAGCAAGGCACTAAATTCACGATAGGTAGCAGGGGCACTAGGACCCATCGGCGGGAATTTCTTCAGTTTATCACTCAATCCATTCAAAAGTTTCGTCTGTCCGGCGAACGTTTCGTCTAATAATCTCATAATCGCTTCACAATCGATGTCCTTTCTGTGCAGCATCGCTGTTACTGTCTCACGGGCGTACCCCTTCAGGGCCCGTTGAAGGCGCATTCGATTTTCGGCAGCTGTCATTCCATACAACCTTGTAGATTCTTCATATTGCGCCTTGAAGTTGTCCCATTCTAAGGCACCACCAGTGAAGACGGGCAAGTCTTTAGAGCTAGCTTGTCTTGCCAGCAGCGTCTCCATACGCCGTGTTGCGTCTTCATCAGCCATCTGCGATGGTGAGTTGAGCTGCCCCAACCAGTCTACTGCGTACTGAGAAGGCCTCGCCTCTGCTGCTCGTCTAGCGCCAGCATCATAGTTGGAGAATGGTGAAACAGTAGGCTGCCCTCTTGTTGTTTCTGGAATCGCAGCAGGCACTGCGGCAGATGGAGGGGGGGTGGTCTCTCAATCTCTGGTTTCTGCGCTGCTGCTGCTTGTGCGGCCTCCGTTTGCATCCTCTGCAGCTGCCTACGAAGTTCTCTGTTCTCTGCTACCAGGTTGCGGTTGGTTTCATCCGTGTGAGTGTGGGTGGTATCCGAAGCATCGGACTCTTGATCATCGATCGCAGCTCCTCCCACACCACTGCGCGTTGACATCGGCATCGTTGGTTACTATAGCTGAAGATCCGCGGGTCGAAGGACCACTTTGTACGGCACAACTTGACTCCGAGAGTGCAGTGTACAAAGACTGTATCTCCAAAGGGTGGTCAGGAGTCGGGGTGAGTAGAGGGTTGCTGGTTCCTCAGCAATAAACCAACACACAGTATGGTAGTCAAGTGAGATGTTCAGTGGCGTATCCAGTGAAGGTAGCCAGGTAAGATGTCCAGTGAAGTGTGCCAGGTAAGATGTCCAGTGGGGTGTCCAGTGAGGGTAGCCAGGTCAAAATCTTCGTAGGTAGTAGAAATGAAACACTTGATCTTGTTGTTAATTCAGTACTGACCCTACACCGGCAGTGGCTGCCAATTTATAGGCCGCCGATCACCCTCACCCCTCACCTCTACACGAACGTCCCGCTCGCCTTAGATGGTTGGTGAGGGATCGACTTTCATCAACCGGTGTAGATTCATCTTTATTTATCAGTAAATAGGCACATGTTACAACCATTATCTTATGTGTATAGGTATTTAACAATTATTTTAACAGAATATATATTTCAATAGATACCTACCTACTACATAATAAGTTTAATCAGCTATCTAAGCTCAAATTACATGGCTCACGGTCGTACCAAGCTCGTTCATACACCCACAGCTTCCCTAACATGTGCCGATTGGGCCTGCTTCGTACCTTATTATTTGATCATTAGTTTCGCCTATCATTTCAGATAAGGCACCATGCTGTAATCCCCTCTCATAAGGAGATAATTTGACTTAATTGTAATAACGGAAGTGGCTTTATTTCTGGATTTTGGGGAAAATTCTACTCGAGAGTGCCCGCTGCAGCTGCAAACTTGAGATGTGTCGCCTTGTATGTGTGCGTTAATTTTGGCTATGTGTGTGTGTGTATACATATATAGTACCATTAGATTGAACACGCTGCGGCCGCGAACATAAGCTACGTCAATTTTACGCTGCGGCCGCAAACGTGCGATGTGTCAATTTTCCTTTGTATGTGGGTGGGAATTTACACACAGTGCCATATGGTTGATGATATCTACACATACGCGTGCTCACATACATACTACACTGTCCCGCCATCATCTGTGCGGTACAAATACAAAATTACTATACCTACATATTTTTATTGTTTAGCAGATGTAAGTGATGTCTATTTATTGTACGGTACGGTATTTAAGTAGTTCACGTACAAATAAGTTAACGAGTAGAAGTACATTGTCTGCTTATTCTCCGAAAATACTTTGCTTTACTTGATTAATAAATTTCTTCGTTAGATTATATGTAATATCTTTTAAAGAGCGTTAGTAGGGTTTACTATTAAGCTGTCTACAAGTAGAAGATCTCTTAGTAAAAAGAGAGACACTACTCGCGTAGTTACCTGAACAATTTTGTAGGCAATATTAATATGAGAACGTGAGCATTCACATTTCACAACCGCATCCTTCAACGCATAAAAACAAACTGAAATAAAGCGTGAGGAAGTGAGAGGGGAGTAGATGCGTACGTTTCGTTGAATCGTTGACGATAGTTTTGTACTTCGTTTTTCCGAATATAATACTATCGTAAGACACGAAAATAACCGACTTCAAAATAATCGATGTTTGTGTTATTCATACCGCGCTACAAATAATCGATACTACTTCGATATATCGATTATTTTTTACAAGCGAAGTCGATTATTTATATCGATTGTGAATTGTGAACGACTTCAATTATTTCGATTGTAAAATATGATACTATCGCCCATCACTACTACAAACATATAAATAAATACTAGCTGACCTGGCAAACGTTGTTTTGCCATTATACATTTGCCATAATATAATATATTAATATCGCTATTAAAAAATAGGGGTTGATGGTAGAAGAGTGAAAATTTAGGGCTGTATGTAATTTTTAATGCCGCACCATAAAAAAAATAAAAATAAAAAAAATTGACCAAAAAATAAAAGCATTTATTTATTCTTTATTCTTTATTCTTTCTTATCATCCGTAGGCCATTGATTTGGCACTTGGAATCGTCAGGCAATTATATAATTTTTGTTTTACAAATGACAAAATAATCAAATTACAACAATACAATAAACAAATAAATAAAGAAATTTCATTGAATCAAAGTTTTTCGAGTGTAAAAGGCCCAAAATAACTTCTCGTCAGTATATGTAAAAAATAAATTGTAATAATTATAAATAAATAAATGAATTGAATCAATGCCAATTAGGCTGAACAGTCCCATTTAGCATTTCGTCGATATTGTAAAAAGCTTTTCCAACAAGATACCTTTTCACTTCTCTCTGATATTCTACATAATTGAGTGCCTTAACATTACTGGGCAATTTATTATATAAACTTATGCTAAGACAAATAAAGCTTTTTGAAACTTTAGCCAATCTATGTTCTAGGGGTCTTACATCTCGTTTACAACGAGTATTGTAATTGTGATAGTCTAAGTTCAGGGGCGTATTAGATATGTTCTTATAGGAATAAAGTAGGCACTCATATATGTATAAACTTGGTAATGTAAGTACTCCCAGTTCACTGAAGGCAATCTTACATGTATCTCTGGGTTTTATATTCATTAGTTCTCGTACTGCCCTTTTTTGTAATATAAATACTCTATTCCAGTCAGCTCCCCTTCCCCAGAACAATACTCCATAGGACATGATACTATGAAAATACGCAAAGTAAACAAATTTGGCTGCGTCAAATCCACAAACTTCTTTAGTTTTTCTAATGGCGTAGATTGCAGAGCACAATTTTTTAGAAATACATTCAATATGTGCTGACCATTGCAATTTTTCATCTATTGTCACACCTAGGAATTTTGCCTCCCTAGTTGTCTGCAACCCTTGCTCACACAGTGACGCTATCACTGGGTCAGCATTTGTATTCTTTCTCAGAGAGAAATGAACGGTATTTGTTTTCGTCACATTAAGAACGAGACCGTTGGCACTGAACCACTCACCCATGCGATCTAACACCATGTGAACATTTTCTACAACTTTTTCTTTAGATTTATCATCCCTAATTAAGAGAGATGTATCGTCAGCGAACATTATTACTGTTTGATCCCTTGGTATAGCTGTTGGTAGATCATTCATATAAATTAAAAACAAAATAGGACCAAGTATAGAACCTTGTGGAACGCCACGTTTTACCACTGATGTTTGCGATCGGACACTACCCATTTCGGTCACTTGTTGACGATTTTCTAAGTATGATCGGAAAAAAACAATTTCTTTGTTAGTAATACCATAGTATTCTAATTTTTGTATAAGAATGTCATAGTCCACACAGTCGAAGGCTTTTGAAAGATCACAAAACACACCATAAGTGTCTCGTTTTTGGTCCATGGCTTCCAAGATAGTTTTGACAAGGGAAGCTATACTGTCAGAGGTATTTTTTCCCTTCTGAAAGCCAAACTGTTGTGGATGTAATATACCGTTCTGGGTTATGTACTGGGTAAGCTGCTCAGCGACCACCGACTCAAAAATTTTGCTTAATACAGGCAGTATCGAAATGGGTCTATAATTCCCAGGATCATCTTTGTCACCTTTTTTAAATATAGGAATGATCCTAGCTATTTTTAGTTTATCTGGGAAAACTCCTTGTTCAAGACAAATGTTGATTATTGTTGCAACAGATTGTGCAATGCCATCAACTATCAGCTTCAAAAGGCACGTTGACATGTGCCACAGATCATTTGTTTTCTTATTTTTAAGTTTTTTACATATTCTCAATATATCTGCCTGGGAAACTTTTTTAAATTTAAATACATTTTTTGATTTGCAAGAAGGTGACAAATATTTTAAAGCATTTTGAATAGAAAGATTATTGACTAAGGATGACGCTACATTCACAAAATAGTTATTAAAGGAGTTTGCTTTTTCTAAAACTTTTTCATTCATATGATTTGTTGTATGACGTTCATTGTCAACATTACGGGTTCTACCAGTCTCATTTTTAATAATATCCCATGTCGCTTTAATAGGATTTTTTGATTTTTTAATTTTATTGGCAAAGAATTTATGTTTTGCTTCATTACAGACCCGCTTAAACACTGCACTGTAAGTCCTAGTGAATTTTTTGATCTCATCAAAGTCGTCATTTTTTTTTCTTTCATACAAATCAAATAATGTTTTTCTAGATACCCTTATACCAGGAGTTGCCCAATCTACAAATGACATGCTAGATTTACAATTTAATCTTTTAATTGGGAAAACGTTATTGATTGTCAACACAACATCATTAAAGAAAATTTCAAATTGTTTATTTATGTCACAGTTTAAGAAATCAGAGTCACTCAATGTAAATGATATCAAATCTTTAAATTCTTCTACTTTATCTTTATGATATACTCTTTTACTAATATATTTATTTTTATTATTGGTGTGCGTTGATACAGATTCTGTTCTAAATTTAATTAACTGCCCATTATGGTCAGATCTAACTAAGTCCACAATGTTTGTTTCAATTATATCGGTATTAGTAAAAATATTGTCTATACATGATGCTGACTTATTTGTAATTCGTGTAGCATCAAAGATGCTACGTGTCAATAAAAACGAGTTCATAAAATCAATAAAGGAGTCGTTTTCTTTGGAGGGCTTGTATAGATCAATGTTAAAATCTCCACATACAATAATTTCTTTATTATTTTTATGAGTTGCTTGATTGAGGGCATTCTCCATGGTATTTAAAAAGACAGTATGACAACCAGAGGGAGGTCGGTATACGGATAGAATAATTTTGTTATTAATTTCTACACAACTTATTTCGCAATGTTTTTCCATAGATAGTTTTACTATATCAATTCTTTCTTTTGATTTATGTTTTTTATTAATCATTATAAGAGAACCCCCTCTAATTGTTTTATCCCTACAAAATTTACTAATAATATTAAAATGCAAAACACTATATGTAACCGCCTCCATCTCACAAAGCCACGTCTCCGTGAAGCACAGCACATCTGCCTGGCTCAATACTGGGGAAGTAGAGAGTTCATGTAATTTCCCTCGAAGGCCTTGAGCATTCTGATGAGCGACACAGAACACGGTTGCACTATTCTCTGATGAAGATGATGACGTCACCACTTGAGTTTCCTTCATATGTGTTAAAGCAGCTATTTTTTTCTTTTTATATCTAGTTTCAAAATTATTACAGTTATTTCTAATGCTGTTTGCATTTGTATACATCATTGTCGGTGACTTGGAAAATTCAATATAATTCTATTATCAGGAGTCTGTGATTGATGCTGACTAGTTGATGGTCTATTTAAACTATTATCTAAATTTAATGTGGAGAAACTATTTTCAGGTATTTCTTCGCCTATGTTCATTAGTGGAATATTAATTATAGTGGTGGTGTCATTCATAGAGGAATGCAAGTTAGTTTTTATTTGTTCCGCCAATGATAATTGTTTGTTATTTATTTCAATTAATTTTAGGTCCTTATACAAGTTGCACATAGTATATAACATGCAATTATGCTTATATATCATCAAATTTTTTTCGTTATTATTAACATAGTTGGTTGTCGTTAGAATAAGGGACACTTGTTTTTCCATAGCTTTTTCACATATCAAATTTAACATATGTAATGCTTCTTTCTTCTTATTTCTTCTTTCTTTATTCCCCATAACAAGAACCAAGTTGTCATTATAACTACATGAATCTAGGTACACATCAATATCCTTATACATATCTTTTAGAGTAGCTCCTGGTCTTGTAATGCATTTGAAATTCTTCATTCCTCTCATATGCAGATCAACTCCCAATCCCTTAGCATACTGATCACCAATTATTAAAGTTTTAGGCAATAATTTTTCATAATTTTTTTCAGTACTTTTCTTTTCAATTAATTTTTGTATATAATTTTTTGAATTATCACAATCCTTACTACTATTACAATCCATCATACCAGGTACCACACTCCATTGCTTAGGGTCACTCAATGTATTATTTTGTTTCTCAGTTTTATGCAATTTTGTTAATTCTAATTTTTTCTGAATGTCGTCATATGATTTTTTAAGGTTTTCATTTAATTTCTTTGCATCGTTCAATTTTCTTAAAATTATACCTTCATTTTGAATAAACATATCTAATTCCATACGGTGGGTTAATTTATTTCTCTCAATTAACTCTTTTAAGTCGTTAAGTTTGGATTGTTTGTCATTCATTTCCGTTTGCATTGCAATGTTTCTATTTTTCAAGTCATTTAATTCAATCTGTTGATTTTCCAGATTGGAAATTTGTAGTAAAAGCATTTTAATCTCACTATTTCTCTCAGTAAGTACTTTCCTGCATTTCTGTAATTCATCTTTCACTCTCTCACACTTCATTTCAATCTCATCACTATCAAATGTTGGAGTTTCTTCACAGACATCAATCTGAGATGAGTCAAACATTGTTATATATAGATTATTAGGTTTATTTTTTCTGGCTCTTGTTTTTACAGGAGATCTCATTGTTGTCATGATTGAATAATAGTGATATTCTGCAATAATAAGCTGATCTTCTGATATTCAGTAGCAAGATGATATTATAATGTAGGTATTTACACAGCACTAAATACAACAACACCATCAAGAGACACAAATTTAGTAAATTACACAAAATCAACATATATTACACACAAACTGATATATTCAACGTGTTTACTTCATTTTAATGTATATAGTTTCAATTTTAACAATATAAACACACTCATTTAATTTATAAATAACATGAAACATACACACAGCAAATTTCAACAGTGTGACAGCTGTCAATTCTAAACATAGATTTCCCATTATATTGCAACATTCACATTATATTGCACAAAAATCAAAGAAAACAAGTAGGTACAGTATTATGCACATATTATTATCAAGGTGCATTGCATAATTTACGGAGCTCAACAGTTCTTTTTGTGTTTTTGCAGTGGGATCTTTTGTTTTCTATTCATCAGTCGTCCTATAATATAGTATTATATACCTGCTAAAGCAATAAAAAGACGGAAAGATACAAGTATTTGCTGCAGACCAATCCACAGCATTGAAATCAGAGAGAAAGAATTTAATAAACTAAATCAAAACTAACATACTTTTATAAATTCATCTATAACGATAGATTCGAAGGAAATATGAACTTACCTTTTTGTGCCAATGCTGGTTTAAAATTGATAATATTATGTCAAATTATATTGGTCACATTACCAATTTTTCTTCGAATTTCCTGTCTATATTAAAAGTTATTGACGACATACATGTTTTTCAGTTTTGCGAATATAATTAAATTTTATCCTAGGTAACTTATGTAAGCCGTAGTCATATCTGTTGGTGGATACATGTTTTATACAGCGCAGCGGATCGGAGAATAATAATATATGAATCAGTTGGTCAAAAAGAGGAACGAGTCACTTTTTTCACAAATGACGTTTTATGTTTAATGAGTGGTAACAAATATGACCATTCTTATACATTAGGTAAATGAGACACCTTGTATGTTAGTTTAGTTTAGAAAGGGATCATGTCCTTCCTGGAGTTTGAGTAGGTACTCTTCAAATCTGATAACCGTGGGATAATGCCAGTTTTTTTCTAAAATAACAAGCTTACAACAGCCCAGTAGGTACCAATAAACCTTATGTAAATTAGTGTTTTAAGACGCACCCTTCAATATATTCCAGATATTGACATAATCATAAGGATTTTTGAAAAATGTAGAAAATTGGTCAAATAATGGTGTCTATAATGAAAATAATGATACTATAATATAATTTTTTATTTATTTATTTATTTATTCGTTTTGCACATCATCATTACATAACAGTGTTAACAAAATAATATAAAATTTGAAAAATTAGGACGATGTGCAGTGGCGAAATTATCACTATAAAGTGATTTTTTCCATCTAACTACGACACATTGACATAAAACTAGTAAAAAACAAACTTACAAATAATTATACCCTCACGCCGTGTCCCAGGTGAGGTAGGCAGAGAGAACGGAACGCCATGTCGATCTATCCTTTCATACTTTTTTCGCTTCCTCTACATTCATCTAGTTTCAAATAATGATTAATGATGACATTTAACAAACGGATGATTGGATGCATTATGCCAAAAAACATTTTATCAAATTAACAAAATTATTAACAAGGTCATTTTATTAGATAAATATTTTGTGTTCCCTGAAAAATTATGTCCGCGAGACTTGTTCCCTTTCTTAAATAATCGACTCCTTTATAGATACCTATATTGTAGTATAGGATCATGCAAGATTGCGCACCGGTGCTGCCATCTATGTAATTGTCATTGTATTGCATAATATACCTAACCTAATTTTGTGCGCGATTTATTTGTAAAAAAGTAAACATTGGATTTTCAACATATTTCTATTGATGCAGAAATATTACGATTAAGGTATGTGATATTTTCATTTCATTTAAGTGCCACAAAACGATTTGTAGTTTTAGAATGGGAAAGTAAAAAATACATCAATGTCAACTTTGGAAGAACTGTCAAGATATTGACAAAAACATCATTTATTTACTTTTTCATATCTAATCGTTGTGTTTTGTTTTGGATTCATTATTTATCATATTTGCCATTTATTTTAAATGGGCATATTTGGATGTATAATAATGTTTTAATGACAAGTGGAATAATGGTAGGATTATTATTTTTTTGTGCGAGATTTGTGAAAGAGAGAAAATACTTTAATTAGACGAAGGAAACCATATCTGAATAAAATCAATAAATATTTCCTGCAGTACACAACGTTATAACTTAGCGATGTAACTTAGGTAAATATTGTGGATGCTGAACTGAAAAGAATTTGATTATTGTAGGTTAGGTCATTTTGTTTTCGTAGTCATATTTTTGACATTGTCACCTCCTTGCCCCCTACATTTTTTAAGGGAAACCTGTTATAGTTACGTTTTAAACGATTTATTTAATCATTCTCGACTGATTTCATTATATTACTGGATAATTAATATTTCAACACAGTTTTTGTAACGCAAAATAATGTATGGCTGTCCAAAAGTAATAAAAAAGAAATATCTATAAATACATATATTTGCACGTACATCTCATATACATATAGTCATGGTCATAAGTCTTGCTAAAAAAAAGAAGGATGAGATATTATTTTTTTGTATTGTAAATTGTGTTTAATTAAAATGAGTTGAGAGTAAAAATTTAAATAAAAAAAAAAACTATTTATACTGCACCTGATGATTCGAACTCGTAGTCCGCGAAACCGGTTGTGCGTTAGTCATACTCGTTAGTAACATAACATAAACAATAATAATAAATATTCATTTTATTTGATAACCTTTGAGTCACGAGGTCCCGGGTTCGATTCCCGGCCAGGGCAAAATGAAGAATGACCTTTTTCAGATTGTCCTGGGTCTGGGTGTTACATGTATATGTGTTTAGTGCATTGTATATGTGTATCGCCGTGTTAGTACCCATAATACAAGATTCATATCTTAGTTTGGGACTAGCTCGGTCTGTGTGAATTGTCTAAAAAAAAAAAAAAAATTCCAAATGAAGTGTTACAAAGTTAATGCAGATACAATCAATTAAAAACTATTTGATTTCAGTGCGCTCCAAATTCTATCATAGTAATTTTTTTTATTAGCAATGAGTCAATAGATTAATAGTCTTCACTTCATAGTCTTACGACGTTTCCACAGAATTCCCTGCACTTGTATATTCAACCTTGTCTGAATAATTAAAAAAAATATATATATTGATTTTTAGTAATAGTATAACAAGGCTCACTTTAACTGTACAATACCAGACATGCAAAGTAGGAGAGCGCAATAGATCTTATAGGCAACATGTTTTTGTTTATAAAAATGTGTTTATTTATCAAACGTCGTATGAATATTTATCAAAAGACATCATAATGTATAATAAATCTCGATTAATTAACAACATTGCATAGAAAGTATATTCAGTATTTAAGTTATCAATACATCCTAGTGAATAACTACAATGAACACCAACTAGACTTCATCTGGTGGCGACGGCTTATCCATGCGGCCATGGACTCTCCCATAACATAAAAAATGTAAAACTCAGTGAAGGAATTTTTCATTGATAAATAATGCTTTTTAATCCGTGGACCATGATGTATTAATAAGCTATCTAAAAAGGCTTAATTTCAATCATATGTGTAGTTCATGGTTTAAATCATATCTTACAAATCGTAATCAGTGGTAAAATTTCATAAAAAATATTAAACTGGTTGTAAACATTCAAACTACAGTCCCTCAAAGAAGAGTTATCTCACTATACTATTTTTTTTGTTCATTCACATTGACACAATATGTAAAAATATTCTATGCAGGTATGCAGTTTAGAATTTATCTTACTTAATAAATAAAGGAAAACATATAACACAATGTGTCATATTTAAACATTAATGGATGACAGAAAAAAACATTTTGGTTAACAATGAACTGAATCTAAAACATAAAAAAACTAAGTCAGTAACTGATTTTAAGTGACAAAAAATTCATAACCGAGCTGCGTATAATTAACTTCAATTATACTAGGTGAGTGACTGAAAATACTAAACGAGTGACGAAAAATATTAACTGAACAATCATATTATATCTATATTCAGTGAGTGACAGAAAATACCTTTTTTTCCTAATCTAATGACTTTGCCCACTTCGACCTTCTTAGTGTAGTCTATTATGGGATTTGGTCCTTAGATGTCTTACCATAGACGTAAAACTTGAAGAAAATTTTGATCAGGGGAGTGTGAGCCTATTATTTTGGCTATTGTTTGCATTATTGGTTCACATTCTGTGAGCAAATGCAATGGAATTTCATGATCATTCATGCATAAGTATATGTCTGTTACTTTCATTGTACATAAATGTTTTTTGATTCTACTTATATATTAATTCTTAGGCTCTCTTGATTCTACTTATATAATTATAATATCTATTTTTCTTTTCCGAGAAACCTCCTGCATTTATGGTTCTTCATCCTTCTTTAGCCACGTCCGTGTCTTTATTGCATACATTAATGTCGGCACTAATATAGCAAAGTGACCTTTTAGCTGTGATAGATGTGTTTCTTTTTGCAACTAATGGTCAGATTGCTCAGTTTACCTTATTGCTGGCAAATTTTCTCCTTTCAATATCGCTTTCACACTCTCCATCTCTCGCAAACAAACTGCCTAAGTGCACAGATTCATTACTTCGTTGTTAATTATTTCCTGGCATACTGGTCTCTTGTTTCCTCTTTCAAACACCATAATTTTTAAATATTTTTTGCATTCATTCTTAATACATTATAACCACAATTTTCATGTACACGTGTCATCATTCGTTGTAGATCACTTTCACTTTCAGTCATCAATACCAAATCATCGCCAAACATTAATGCTCTTACATTCACCCCATTCGGATCAACAACTAAATTAATCTATTTTAGTGGACGAAAACAATGGTGAACCTATAAGTTTCTGTATTTTTTACAACGTATAATTTTAATTTTGTGTCCCTATCTATTTATTTATAAAAAAAATATTATGAAGTTATAAAAAAAAACGTAGACCATACAAAAAATAAATATCTAGGTATGTTGAGAAAAATGATTTTATTTTCAAATACTTAGGTATGAAAATTATTCATTGATTGTTACTGCCATCTATGCATGTAGAATATAATACATAATTGTGAGACAAGTACAGGTACCTACCTACTACAAATATATACAGCTTCTAACAAAGTTGCATAGATGGCTCCATATCATAGGTTGCAAGGTAAACTTTACCAAAGTTGTTTTTGTACCTACACCAAGTAAAATGTTTCATCGATGTCATTAAAAGTTATTATGATAGAAAAGCAAATAAAAAATCTAATAGAAATTATTTATGGATAGATGGTATATAAACGAGTGACAGAAAATACAAAAATATAGGTTACGAAAAATGCGGAAATGAGGTAACATTATTACTGACTGGGCGACCGAATGTGAGCGACCAATTACACAGTTTGTGCGACCATATAATTATTTAAGTGACAGCATTGTGGCGAGCAAATAAATCGAAAATTGACAGGTAATATATTTATTTAGGAAATACACGGCTCTCGCCTTTAACGGTTTTAAAATAGTTCAAAACAATTTTTACCTACATACATTACAAAGTGAAAACAAAACGACAAAAAAATATTATCTGTGTTCAAAACAGAAATCAAATAAAAGTTTAAAACGAGTTGAATTTAATTTGAGATGACGTGCTTATAAAACCAAAAATATTATTTTATGGAAACTACAAAGATGATCGGAAGTCAGATTGTATTTTCGATCAGGAAATTTCGGGTTCGAACCCCGCTGCCGACTTACCTCACCTTCGCAATACAAGCTTATAGTTTTATGTGAGGATGTATTTATTTTAATAAATAAAGCCAATTCATGAAAAAAAAACCAGTGTTTAAAATACACGCAATACAAAATAAATATCGAAATGACGTAGGTATCGTTATACTGTATTCAGTCAATCATTCAATATAATATTATGGAGTCACTTAATTTGTATTTTTTTTGTCATCCGTTTTATGTTTTTCAATACATACATCTAGAATAATAATCGTCCATTTTTCGAAACTGGATTATGATTTTTTCATTCAATCAACTAGTCAGCTAATTGTTATATGCACAAATAGCATTTAAGTCAGTTCATTATTAGTCGATCATTCGTTTTTTCGGTCGCCCTTTTTAATATTTATGTAATTGCATAAAATTTCGCGGAAAGGGCTACCAGTACCAGTACAGTACCTACCCGCATTTCATAACGTAACAACCAAGTCCGCGGGGCTCAGAGTTACGGTACTATGATGTAACGAACCCTTTATGCACGGGTGTTATGGTTATGCATCATTACATTATCCATCTCTTCAGTCAGCAGCTATACTTACGCTGTATGTACATTATAATAATAATACCTATTATTATCTACTGGTGGTGTTGCGTGTGCATGCGCGTGTGCGACTCTCGACCCACCCCGCAGACATCCGCCAATCCGCCCCCACCCCGCTCCGTCAGCCTACTGCAATAATATTTGATATACGTGCTCGTGCTATCCTCTTGATTGGGGTGGAGGATTTGTCGAAAGGGGAAGGGGAACGGAGCAGAGGAAGAGGAGGAGGAAGGAGGTAGGGCCCCACTTCTAGTCAAGTTCAAGGTCACAACAATATCTGTGTTTAGCAAACTACTTATTGGTCTTTTGTAGTGTGCAGTTTTGTATGCACTCGACTAGTTGGTACATTAGTAAAAAAGTTGATATGAAAATACGTACATCAAAGTTGCAGCGGCGATTTTCATACAAAGATCTTGCAGTCTGTTACTTCTGATGTATTCTTCTCAAGACTATACATACATTCGTTTGCGAATGATTTAGTAGTCTGGTACTTAAATATACTCTTAATTTCATACACATGTTTCATTGGAATATGTTAACTTGGGTATTGATGTTTTTTTTTGGATATTGAAGGAATTTTCTATTTTTATGATTTTTTTTCAGGATTAAGTAAAGGTTCACATAGAAGATGCATAACGCACGAATAATTTCAATCATTTAAAATTATTTAATCGTTTTTTTTTAAATATGAAGAGAAATTCAACAAAGCCACTATGACATTTCTCACTTTTGGGGAATCGGAGAACGAACTGTGTGTATAAATGAACGGAGTCTTTTCTGTGTTTCCTAAAAATAAATAGTTAAAGATACCTTTCACAATTCATTACCGAAACCATCTCTTGAGAAAAAATTGAAAAAATCCTCGGAAAACAATAACTTGGAAAAACATATCTAAATTAGTGAAAAAAAGTTGCGTTTGATTTATAAAAAATGTTCCTGTTTATATGAACTATGTCAGTGCCGATATTCCTGAAACATTTTTTTCATATTATCAAATTTCTCCTTTTTTCATAATTATTATTTACATATTTCGAAGCGATCATAATATTAATTTATTTGACATATTTTATACCCGAAATGAAATTTGTTATTAATTTTCCCTTGTTATACTGTTCTAATTTCTGTGTAATAGAGTTGTGTTGTGTCTATTATATATTATATATTCTTAATGTAAGTTACTGCTGTGTATATTAAATATAATAATTATAACTAGACGACTTTTTTATATATTATATATTCTTAATGTAAGTTACTGCTGTGTATATTAAATATAATAATTATAACTAGACGACTTTTTTAAGATGCGCCGGTTTTTTGGAAAAACCAACGGCCAACCAAGGGCCATATATATTTATATTTTTTTTTATATAACAAGTATCTTTATAACATGTAAGTAAATGACCTGCGCCGTAAATTATGTATAAATAAATAAACATGTATTAGCAACACAAGTAAATTTTTTACTTACCTGCCTACTTTATATCTGAGTCAGTTTTCAGATTCTAAGGATGTAATTATTACGGCATTTGGTGGTTTGTTATGTTTTTCAACTTTCTAGGGAACATTTTTTATTGGATAGAATATTGAGTCCTGTTTTTGAGCGACTGAGCAGTTCTCGATATGCTGTCACTCGTCATTGGATTAGCCAACATAATAAATCGGTGGTGGGACTAGACTTTTTATAAAGGTCATACTTACATTGTATTTTTTTTCTTATTTCACAACTTATTTCACAATTTAAGAAAATATCCGACTATTCAAGTTTTTGTCCGTCCCCCTCGCCAAATTTTTATTTTGGCATCGAAATTTGAGAAATATCACGATCTCATAACTTGTCTAATGAAATTACTGAAAGTTCCCAGTTTTTTTATATATTCTACCCCTCCCTCTTTCTATGTAGAAAGTTTCCGATGTTTTTAATTTGGTAAAATAATTTTAAACACACTTCTCTCGTCAGTTGTTTCCCAAATTGTGGGGGTCGTGATCTCCGGATAACACCTCACGTGGACAACTCACATCTCATTTTATGATCCAAGGATTTTCGCAGTCATGCATTGTTTAGAGATGCGTAAGTATTTTTACAGTCTTGCACGCAATATGTTAGGACTTGCCGGACATGCGTTAGTATTTTTGCTGTCGTGCATGGAATGGCTAAGATATGCTTTAGAATTGTGCTTGTATGCTGCTTTAGGTTTGCGGTGCTTTTTCTATGACTCCTTCATTGATACACAGCCAAGACCCAAGCCATGCCGAGAAAGTCCCTTGATGATAGGTTCTCAGACTATTAATTGAAATTAAGGGTGTTTGGACGTGCATTTGGATTTAGGTACCTATAACACGTAGAATTTTCTTTTTTTTTACTGGGATTTGTTGGAAGAGTTCCGATAAAATTGCCCTCTGTATATTGATTGTATTTAATTTGAATGCATTTCTCAATAAAATTGTTTGTATTGTGATCAATGTGAAGTAAAAAAATGAAAAAAAATATATTGTATCTTACCTGTTCTACTTTTTACATTTTTGTTCGACAAAATTTTAAATTTTGTGTGTATTTTACATATTAAGATATTTATTACCGTGGAGCATCCGGTAATGAATCGATCTCCCACTCTTTTATGTAAGTTTTCGAGTGCCCTGTAAAAAGCAGGTGTTAAAAAAATAAAGTTATTTCACCTTAAATTTAGCGATGAGGGTTGCCACCCATCCTGAATGTTTTAATATTTTGTTGTCACGGGGAGGATATATTGCATGTTTATTACATGCAGTATGTCTGATGGCTACTCCACTTGTGGGTTATGTCGTGATGGTATAGTAGTATAGTAGATATATTTAATTTGTAATAAAAGTAGATGTCATAAATTGTTAATTTACTTAATGTAGGTGGATTTTTCGTCGTAATTGTATGATTGATTTTGTTCAGTTAATGTTGCACATAAGCAAGAAAACTGTCTGTATGATTGCGTTATTTTTATTTATTTATTATTCACTGTATATCGGTTATAATATTTCAAATCAATACAAAGTATCATAAAAATATCAGTTATACAATTCAATGTATATGTAGAGGGCGAGTTTATCGTTAGAATGCAATGTCTTCCATCTAACCCGGTTATTAAAATAAAATTTTTAGTTCTTTCATAATGGTTTTTAATATAACTGAAAATAATATTTAATATTCTATTTAACATTGCCTCAAGAATAAATGACACACGTTTTGTTCAGTCGCAATATTTTGAATCAGGTTAGGTAGGTACTGAAAATGATTTAATTATCCTGTTATGTTACATTACATCTATTGTGGGACAGATATGTACCCACACTTTTTGCTTCTATCAACTTTTAACGTATTATTTAATTATCCTGTTATGTTACATTACATCTATTGTGGGACAGATATGTACCCACACTTTTTGCTTCTGTCAACTTTTAACGTATTATTTCTGTACCTGAGAGCCATTTAGTCTTAAGTACTAAAATGCCATTTTCAAATTCAATTTTTTAATCGAAAAAATCTCGACATTTTACTAGTAATAAGATGTATATAGTATATACAGCTTATTACATAGACCCTATAGTATAGACCCTAAGCATTTCTATACTTAAGACTCACGACTTATGTTTTATTTTCGCTTTTTTCGTAACATTGGCATTTTTGTCAAAAATGCACTTAAGTCCTAATGGCTCTCAGGTACAGATTTAATTACCGATTATTTGCACTCAACTCAAAACGCGTTTACCTCTGACCCAATGTAATGAAATGGAATATGCATGTAAGTATATTGATGTTGTTTTTTACGCATAATTTTTTATTTAGGTACATTTTTTGCGTCACGGAAAATTTATAATATCGAGGGGTGAAAGGCTATTTGTTTTAAGCGACATTTTGTGAACTTTATAGGAGAGCAATTTAAAGTTATTTTTTTTAGAAAAAAAAATATTATAAAAAAACGATTAGTCCTATTTAAAAACGTTCTAAGAACAGCATGTTTAAAAAAAATCAACACATATTTTGGTATAATTTTCAGTAATAATACCTTCAAAACATCCAAATTATGTGTCGCTTAATACAATTTGGCTTTTATCCGGAGTCAGGAAAAATGATTCAACCACCAACGGCATAAAACATTAATGAAGGGAAAAACGTTTTAAGCGACATCGCTGTAATTAATTAGTGGAAGGAATAACGATTAATCTGACATTGACCAAAGATAATTGAAATAGGCTATTTGTTTTAACTACAAGCTGAAAGATAAACGGAAACAGGAACAGTGACTTAAGCAACAATAACATTCTTAATTAATTGTTTTACATCCTCCTCCTGAAAGGATTTTATAAAACTAGGTAGTTGATACAAAATAATTTTTGTCGTAATGCTAAGTGAATCTTGGGTTTAAAAGAAAACATAAAAACATTAATTATGATATTTTTTATTAAACAAGTAAAAGAATTGTTGTCAATAATATTTATTGTTACAATGAGAAATCTGGAAAAATATTATAATAGCTAATAAAACAATGCACTGGTATAATTATTAAAACAAACATAATCTTATCGAAAAAACAAAAACCAAAAAATAGATAAATAGAGATGAAATTATTAAAATTATTATTTGTCTCAAATAACATGTTTTCAAAAATAAAAATGAGACGAAAAAGTTGAAACGACCATCATTATCAATATTACGAAATAGAAAATTGGTTGAACAGTCAAAAGTTGGTGCAAACGGTTGCAGCGAAAACGGTTCATGCGACATGCACTACTTTTTTAAATATCGGCTAAATGTATGAAGCGACAATGCAGAGAAATAGCAGAAGAGGGCAAAACGGTTTAAGGTACTTTTTATGACAATTTGCACACACGGAAAAAAGCTTTAACTACCATCTATCTGCAAATTTGAAGAAAGAAAAATAGCTTATGCTCCAATAGTCTGTATTAATCAGTATTAATGAATGGTTTAAGTGAAGTGTTTAAATCAAGTGACAAATTTGATGTCAGATCATACATCACGTTTGAGAAATTAGACCTATTTTTTTTTTGTTCAAGCGCCAAAAAAGTACTCCGATTGACTCGAAACCTAGACCAATCGACGCAGAAAAATTTGCCGATTCCGACCATATATATAACTCATTTTCGGCAAAAGTGTCGCTTAAAACAAATAGCCTTTCACCCCTCGATATAGTTTTTCATTCTGTTCATTTCAATAATTAAATTGAACTTAATACAGAGGAAGATAGGTAATGCATTTTATTTATTTGACATTATTGTGTAAATAAAAAAATGTGGATTAAAAATGCATAAAATAAGATGCACTTTTATGCAACATAGTACACTAATAACGGACCACATGCGAATTTATATTATCGTTTCGCACTGGGTTGGGTGATCGGGGGTTAAGTCTAGAGGAGGGGAAACCAGACGGTACCTACTTCCCCGCCATACCTCTCGATTTCCGTACCCCGCACCCTAAAGACCACGCGATCATACTGAGCGCAAAAAGGAAAACACACATATACCGGTCGGCAATCAGATAACGTAGTTGCTTTCTTAAAAATCCATCAAAAATAATATTATTGTCTAAACTCATTCAATAAGAGAGAATGAAAGTCGTTCATCCCGGCGTGTTCCAATTTATTTTGATATTAGAATATGAATCAAAATGAATATTAATAAGTAGATATACAACAGTATAATATACAACAGTTTTCCAGGTTTATCCGTTTTCACTTTCGTCAAAGTATCTCCCGCACCACTTCACTACTGTATGTACTATATGTTGCACCGGTCGGCAGTTATTATCTGACGACCACTGCGAGCGTCCGTGTACGTAATATTGTATTCTCGCACTATACTGCACCGAGTGCAACATCGCGGACCTCTGTACTCTGTACCGCAACTACCACTTACTTACATTTACTTCACGAATATTTTTCCCGCTGAAAATTTTTCGCGTATCATTAAAATAACAAGTACACGAGACATTTTCTGTAAACGAATGTATTGTGGATTCTGTAAATTGGTGGTGTTTTCTTTCTTCCCGAGGAACATAAACATGTCCAAAATTAATTTACTGAATTAAATATTTACTTGATGCAGTGCTTGTTTTGTGCCAAAGACATCTCCCGTGACTGATTGGTTTTAACAGAAACATTTTTGATTATTAACATTATTCCTTAGGCGTCCTGTGTAGTGCGGTGTTTTCATATATTAGACAATATTAAGCATCCACGTGTATTTTT
This sequence comes from Athripsodes cinereus, assembly GCA_947579605.1. Classification (NCBI taxonomy): domain Eukaryota; kingdom Metazoa; phylum Arthropoda; class Insecta; order Trichoptera; family Leptoceridae; genus Athripsodes; species Athripsodes cinereus. Next base: position 18,600,625 of record OX388321.1, on the reverse strand, counting down.
GTTTGGCGGGGAGGACGGTTCAGTCACAGTGGAAAAGTTTGCCGGGACACTGTCGTGGGAGACGGGCGGGGCAGATCAGGGGCGCCCTGTACCGCTGGCCCCCAATCATGCCTTCGCAGGGTCCTCTCTCCCAGGCCCTTCCCATCCGGGGGGCACACTTCCGAGCTCCGTACCTCCGAGTCCTGCCCCCCAAGTTCCTCACGACCAGCCGGGGGATAACTTCTTCGTGGGCATGGATTTCGATATGTGCAAGACACAGCCGATAGAGCGTTGGATGGAGGATGTGGTATGTTGTTTGTTATGATCACATTTTTTGTCTATCTTTTTAATTTTGTTAATTTTTTTTAGGAGGAACTTTTTTTCCCTCGAAACATCTGTATTATTATTTAGACGAAGCCTTTTTATTAATACGTGATTGCTCGAAATGTACAGTATAAACATGAAATAGAGACTAAGGATAGCCTTCCTGTTCCCGAAATTTCATATCAAATGTATTCTATTACTTCCCCTAATTTTAGCTTCCTTCCTTCCTTTAGCTTTCGTATGAAGTTATTTTCTATACATATAATTAATTCTTGTTTTAATATTTCATTCACAAGGTACTGTGTGTTTTAGTGAATATTGTTATTTTTTTCGTGTACCTACGCTCCTTATATACCTAATTGAAATAAATTTTGAATATAATATAGCATACTAATAGTGCCTATTTTGAATATTTTATGTTAATAAATAAAAACTGTTGTTAATTTCATTTTTTTAAACTAATGTTCATTTGGGAAGACGTTGAAAAGAAAAGAAGATGAATGACTATTTTTTTCACATAACTTATTTTTTCATTCTGAAATTGCTTTTCAAAAAGTATATTTTGAATGTTAGAAATTTGAATGATACCTACCTATGTTCCTCCTTGCTCTATTTTTGTTTTCGTAAGTGTCTAAGTAAATAGAATGTTGTATAATGAATCTGAATATATTTTTCCTGCAGCATAGTGCTTATATTTTCATTTTTATTTTTATAAAACATTTTACGTGAAGCATTATTGGATCACCGCGGACCTACCTCAATATAAAATGTCTTGTATCCAATAACAAATATTCGGATTGAGAACTGTTTGCAAAGCGAGTACCTACCTACCGTCATGTTTACGCATGCGCCGCACTGTGTCACGGTTGATAAGCGAAGTTCATCAAAACGTTTTTACAGCTATTTAAATAAATATGAATTCGTTATCAATTCGTGAACAATCCTGCGAATCGGAAAATGTGGACGCTGAAACTGCAGTAAAGTCTAATGTCTACTTTTATTATCCTTTATATGTTGTGGAATTTTCCAATTTTTATATCAATGCATATTATTATTTTATTTATCTACTTGTAGATAAAACAAATACCGAGAATTTTCTAGGAAAGTTTAAAATAACGGAAGTTGAGAAATATCCGTAAACAATGATCCTATACTCGAAGAAAAAAAACCAAAATCATTTAAATTACAAATAGTAAAACAAACATAAAATGTGCGCATAAATAATTTAATGAATTTTAAAAGACACAGCATACCTACTAAAAAAATACTCTTACTGAATAGGTAGACAGTTTCGTCGAACCAAAATGAGAAGTTTTCTAAATCGTTAATAATATAGAAAATATTGAAAAATTATAAGAAATGTGGTAATTGGTTATTTTCGATCGGACTTTAGGACATTTATTTTCATTTGACAGCACTTGTCATCAGTTTACATTGCGTCAACACATTTTTCTATTAATACCAGAAATGTGATAATAATGTGAAATAATTGAAGAGCATAAGTAGTCTAGGAAGCAATGAAATATGCATTTAATTGTTATTAGTGGAAATGTTTCTATGTATAAAAAATAGATGAAAAATGCTTATCTTAATATGTCATTTATTTTATTACAAAGAATATAATCGGATGCTTTTTCATTACATGTTTACATGCAGTTACCCCCGAGTGGGAGATATGGTATAAATATTTATTGGTAAAACTAAATTTTAAAGGACCACTCATTACACGTACTGGTTCTCCCATCATTTGAAGGCTGAAGAATAATTGATTATGTTATGCTGTGTGTATTAAAAATGAGATAATATAGATCTTTCAACCGGTTTTTTAAATTTACGTTTGCCGGCTTGTGATGTTGGAATGGTTTTGAAATTTGAGTAATTTATTTTTATTTTTTGAACAATAAATTATACCTACATAAACTATTTGCCTATTGTATTTTATAGATTCAGTATACAAGTATCTGGATTGGTTTTATAGAATACTAGAATACTATATATGTGTCAAACATTACTTGTATAGTATACCAATACAGTAGGCATTACATGTATTCTAGATACTACATTTACATCCTTCTTCACTTGTTACATTACAGGAGGGGTATATACGTGTGAGTTTCAGCTGCTATGCTGGATCGGGTGTGTATGTATGTGTTTGTGTGTATGTATGTACAGCGCTGTATACATTACTCGATTGTGTAGCCTATATACATGCACGCAAGCGCGCCTCTCTCTGATATTCATTGTCGAGGTCACGGTCTGTTATGACGTCAGACTCTGTAGTCTGGCGGCTTTATATTGTAATATGTAAAACGTTTTTGTATCATCATAGTATAAGGAGATTAATATTTTGTGTATTTTTGTACTATTTTAAATGTTTATGTCTGTAATGTTACCTTTACAATATTTCCGTAGAAAATAGAATACATTTCACTTTCCCTTTGGAAATAAATCCTATGTCTTGTAAATAAATGGTGTTCGGAAGAAATCACGTAATGAAAACATTTAATTCAGGAATACAAAGATTTCCTAGAATATTTAATTTTTATGGGACAGAGCGAATGATGTGAATGCTATTATTATTCTATCGGCCAATTCAATAATGGAAGATGCCCATATTATTCTAAAAATATAACCCTGCAACATAACAGCTTTTGGCCAAGGCGATCTCAGCATGAAAAATGAAAAAAAATCTAAGTCAAAAAACAAAAAAAAAAACAACAGCGAGACAGAAAAAAAACACAAAAGATATCATCAAAAAGAAACAGAATCAAAGGAGAGTCTCTACGATATAGAAATAACATAACTAAAAATAAAATAATTATAAACGTGCATGTTTATAATTAGTTTTGATTTATTGTAGAGGCATATAATGTATAATATAATAAAATGTGTATTATATACTTGAACACCTGTAATCATATTATTGTCAATACATAATATTATTATGTCACATACAGTTGTGTATACTCGGGATTTTCTCCCCGTAATCCAGGTAACACGGGCACATGTACCAAATTAATGTCATCATTCGTTCAGTTACATCTGTTTCGTCTATTTGTAAAAATATTACATTACTATGTTTCAATATAATACTTAAAGGTTCAAAACATTAGGCGTATTGTTTTGTAGAAATGTATATCCATGGAAGTTTTAAGTGGCGCATTGTGCAAGAACTAAAATGAAGTAAAAATAAAGTCTGCGTGGGTAGGTACTTTTATAGATTGCTAATTTTAGCGAATTCATTACCTCTCTCATATTAACTTGCTTAAAATTTGTAAGATTTACTATTAGGTAGATATTTAATACAATACATTTGAGATAGGCATTTATACGAATATTACTAAGCCTCTCAAATATAAGGATTATAAATAGCTTCATCATCCAATTTCTGTTTGTAGACGTGGACGGGGGAGTTATGATGTAGTGGGAAAGAGGATCTCATTGTTTACATTAGAAAATGGGGGTTGATGAACTCGTCTGACTCATAAAGGTAAAGACAATATTATTATCTATGTAATTATCACAACATCCCCCCACAAGTGTGGTAGCTAGTGAAATTACCGTATACAATTATCATTGAATCGTCTTCTTAGTGCTGGGCATAAAATATAGAACATTCAAGAAAGGTGGCACGCCTCAAAACTGTTGAAATATCAATGTATTATTGTAAGTTTCTTTAAAACCTTTTTTATGAAAGGCACTTGACTTGCAATGAGAAGTGTGGGGCTTATTATGAGGTAATTATGTATCTGTTTTAAAGAAAAAATTGTAGATGAATATAATATATAGGTACCTATCTACCACAAGTAGGGTAGCCAGTATGTCTTAGTGTTATAAAAATAAGACGTTCGAGTTTACTTTCCATATTACAAATTCTAAAAACAATATCAATTTTATAAAAAAAAACATAGCACCTACATTTGGTAAATTAAAAATACATATGGTATAAAATCTAGGAAAATGTGACTGGATATTGGACAGTCGCAAAGGAATAAAGAAGCAGTAGGTTGAATTACGGGACAATTTTCATGCATGCATATCTATTGCACATACAGTATAATGCATATTAGTTTAGTGTCCTAACTATGTACACTGTACAGTGTTGTGCGGTTTAACGGTTCGAGGTATTACCTCTACCAAGTACCTAGTGAAGGTCAAGGTATATTATTATAGGAATATTAAATTAATATTTATCATAATATATAGACATATATTTACCTACTAGTGTAATTTTACCCGATTTTGCTTCTTATCTAGCGTAAGCATTTCCCTAATAAATAGAAAAAGGCTGAAATCATTTATAAACTGACAACACCATGATGCGAATATTCTTGACAGTTCTATCATGATCTGATATAACACATTGGTGATTTATTTTTGCATATGGTAATAGTAGTTTTTTTGTTAGCAATTGAATTATTTTATTATTTTATGCAGATGCAAATTTTGGATATTGATCATCAAGATAATAGCACATTTTTATATCTATCTCAATATAATAATATAACAACAAATTGAGATGAAAATGTTGTATTTCGTCAAAACATACAGAAAAACAATATAATTGTTGAATTCTCATGCAAGTCTGATAACACGATGTTACCTAGATCTCTGTCAGTGTGTAAAATATTTATAATGTTTTTAGGTTGAAGGGATATCTCGAATAGAATTTCTTATTTTACGTGGGTATGTTTTGCCTAATTGCAGTAAGTACATGTATATATATATATATATATGAAGGAACTACAAAATTTATGTGTCGATTATGTCGATATTATAATATTATACTGCTATGTATAATAATAATGTCGTTATAGACCATTCGCCATGTTCACATAAAAATATTCAATGCCAAGGCCGCGTTTTATGCAAATGTATGATGTTATGTTATATTATAAATGCTTTGATAAGTTAGTACCTATTATATGAAGTAAAATCCATTTGTATTTATTTTAATAATCTTTCATTGTTATTATTATTAAAATTGTCATTACTTATTATAATATTGTGCTCAATACATTTATACGATTTCAAGGGAAATATATAAAATTATGACACCTCTTCTGGATGCGACGTTTGCCATTTTGTCTCTCTTCAACATTAGAATATTTAATTTTTATGAGAATGTAATAATATTATGTGTTTCTTTCGAGACATTATAAAAATTGTAGTTATTGAGTTCTTTGCCATGTTTTTTCCCGCTTGTATGTTTTATAACGAATTTAATGGACATATTATTGAAATTAAATTGATGATTTAGTTTTGATTTGGATTCGTTTACCTACATACATATTATTTATTCCTCCGCGCAAAATCTCTTAAGATGTAAGTTTATATTAATTTTACGTATTAGTATTTTATGTTCCCTTTATTAGTTTTGTTAGAGATCACATCTTTTAACAGTTCCATTTCCTTCAGTGCTGGCCACCTATCCTTTGCAATTTCATGGCTGCGAGGCCCTGAGATACGAATATGATGGGTATATTTCATAAGAAGAAGACACTGTGTCATATAAATATTTTGGGAAATCGATGTCTGTTGGTACGTGATATTTATAACAAGTAAAACAGCTGAGAGATTGGGCACATTGATAATTAGATACACTGAAATCTATTGAAAAAGTTATCTATAAAAATAAAATATTTAGTACCTATAGGTACTTTCTTTTCTTTTTTCTTGCATTGCACCCAATATTATATGAGTGATGCTGCTATTTTATATACTTACGTTCGTAGTATAATGTTTAGGATGTTTTGTGTTTTATGATTATACATTGGTATAAATATATGTATTATCGTATATTATATGTTCTAGATTGTCCTTGAAAATCAAGCTAATATTGCGATGCACACGAGGCTGTAGCGGTTTTGTGCATAAGACGTAGGTACATATATTATATTATATATGAGTAGTTTGGTAGGTAGACTCCGCCAGACACCAGACAGGTGATGTGAGGCCAAATTTTACAAATTGTTTCCTGCGCTAAGCTGCCGTCTAAACATACAATATTGCAACGAAGGATGCAAATTCATAATATTATACAAGTACTACTCATAGATATAATTAAATACTTGGAGACTAAATATTACATTTTAATTGAAATTTATTTATATAATTCGAAATAAATTCGAAAAAATTGAGACATTTTACATCTTAAATTCAGCGATGAGGTTTGCCACCCATCCTGAATGTCTTGATTTTATATTGGCACGAAGAGGACAGTTTGCATGTTTCTTACATGCAGCTGATCTGCTGGCTACCCCACTTGTGGGATGTGCCGTGATGGTATAATAAAATAAATAAAATAAAAATTGAAATTTAATTCTTTAATAAAACTTTATAATACCCAAACAATAACAATAATTATTTTGATTATTCTGCATTCAACATATTGTAATAAATAATTTGATTACTAAAATTTATTTTTTTATTTTATTAACTTGTTTATTATGTTTTATTTTTATTTTGATTTGAGTTTTGTTGCAGTTTTAAAATTGAAATAAAGTTCGAGAAATTCTGCCTCAATTCTCCAAATATGTCTACACATATATGCAAAAAAAGAATTAAGCGCTAAACGGCAAACTAATAAATATTTATAAATATATCTTAGAATTTTTACTAGTGTTGTATGTTATTTTCAAAAAACAAAATTTCTTGATTACTACAGATATCAAATATTTGTCTCACAGTAGGTATGATCAAAATGATAGTTAAATTATATAGGTTTATATATGTGTGTGTGTCTTCTTCGGTGTATGATTTTCCACAAAACGTATTTAGGGGAATGTTAATTTTTAATTGAGGGAAGCCCATGAGGGCCTCAAACCCAGGCTTGTACAAAAAGAAACACTTTTCCTCTAGACTGACTAGATAACATCAGAACTGATGTTCTTAAACATCTAGAGTCAACCCTTCCCCTTAATGTATGTCTAGGTTATGGGTGGCCAACCTTTTCAGCAGCCGGGCCAAATTTTAGAATGAGATTTCCTACCGGGCCGCTCAACAATATACTCCATATATGGAACATTTGATAATTTTAGTTCACCTTAAAATTTCTACCCTCCATCGTCAAATTTTCAAAATGGTATAGGAATTTGAATTATTTCAAAATTCCTCGGTTTTCTTTAAAAAAAAATCTCAAAATATCTCTTTCAAAAAAGTAACGGGGACTTGTACCGAATATCATTTAAAGAAGTGTGCATATGCTTCGCGGGCCGCACATAGACCCCCAACGGGCCGCGGGCGCGGGTTGGCCACCCTTGGTCTAGGTTATTGTTATTGATTAATCGAGGTGATGTAAGATATTCATAAATATAAAATTGACATTAAAAACTTGAATACAAATAATTATTTGAAATTATTAATTTCTTAAGACACCTAATATAATTCAGAATGATAATTTTTTATAAGATTACAAAAATAAAAATAGTATGCAATAGTGTGCTGATTTACAAGCACATAGTTATTAAAGGTTCGCTATTGCATAAACATATTGTGTTCCAAACTTGAATTTAAAACATTTGGAAAAACAGTATACATCACTATATTGAGGGGGTAGCTTAGTTGGCGCAAAGATCTTTTGAATGGAAGAGGCTAGTTTCTGCCATGTGCTTCCAGGAAATTGAATGGCGATTAAGTTGACTTGAGATACATGTTTGATGCGGATTTTTTAAGTAACATAAAAATGAAAACAAAATTTTTGAAAAATTAAAATAGAGATAAGTTTCAAAACAATAAACAATAGTACTGTTTAAAACAAGTCTTGGTGTGTTAACATTAAAATATTCAAAATTTAAGTCACGCCAAAACCCATATTCCTGGAACAGTATGGTATGGTACATATTATAGTCATGATAATATACTTACTGTAGAAGTTGCTGTAACTAAGGCGCTAAGAGGTATGCCATGTAAAATATAGATACCTATATAATAATTGAGTGCGTCAGTTTTAAAGGGATATATTATAAGTCGGAAATAATATACATAGAAACGTCTACAAGTTTATCAAATTTTATGTAAATATATGTATCCATACCATCGCGGCATCTCCCAAATGTGGGGTCTGCAATTCGTCCTCTCTGTGTCATTATATAAGAGTGATATTACTGTGGTAAAAGTCTGAGAGATCGTGTGGGTAACAGTGATATACGAAAGGAATGTGGAATGAAAGTTGGTGTGGTTACAAGGATGAATGTAAATAAGTTACGATGGTTTGGGCCGTCGAAAGAATGAATGAGGACAGAATGACCAAGAAGATGGTGCTCGGAGACGTGGACGTCCGATAATCAAATGGCAAGATCATTTAAATCAAATCCTACAGGACGGTTACGTGTTGAGCACATTGAACAGGAGAGCATGCATGAGGAATTGTATTGCAGTGACGGAAGCGAAAGATGTATGCAAGGATAGAAGGAAGTGGCGCTCGATCCTTTCTACCTACCCCGCGAGGGAAGCGGCGTGATGGTATGTATGTATGTATAATATTTACTACTATACTTTACTATACCATCACGGCATATCCCACAAGTGGGGTAGCCAGCAGACCAACTGCATATAAAACATGCAAGCTGTCTTCTCCGTGCCAACATAAAATCAAGACATTCAGGATGGGTGGCAAACCTCATCGCCGAATTTAAGATGTAAAATGTCTTATTTTTTCGAAAACCTGCCTTTTACAGGACACTCGAAAACTCATGGAGAAGAGTGGGAGACCAATTCTTTACCGGGTGCTCCACTTACTGAATTAAATATGGTAAACGGTTTATTTGCCTTTTACAGATGAAAACATTTCTAAAATTACAGAAGATGATACGGTAGACTTATTCTTTGTAGAGGACTCTACCGCGTGTAGCGTTTAGTTCATCATCATAATCACATATTTACGGCGCAAGCCTTTGACATTTTTATTACAATAATATAAAAACAACAATAAATACAACAGATAGAAGAGAAACGAATAATGAAAACGTCACTTAAATATCAAACCGATTCCAAGTATTTAAAAATATGTCATCAATACTTTTAAAAAATAAATCGTCCAGATATGGCGAATATAATAGAATTTCGAAGGAAAAAGAAACACAATTAGGAAGTATTGTCTTAGTTTATATGTGTAGGATTGCTCCCCTGTGGTAGCAAGGCGATGTTCTATCTGATTATAATATAATATAATAATAGGTCTATACATAATATTTATTATAATACACAAATTGAGATGCCCTTTACCGACATTATTTGTCATTGAGAGACTATCGGTCATTAAACTTTACTTATCAGTGATGGCCAGGTTATGTTTTGAAGGTCAGATATGCACTCGTGTATGTTGTACAGTATATATATTATATATTCGCACAGTGTTCGTTTACATACCGCATATAATAATTTATTGATAATAACACACAAATATCTGATACAAAATGCAACGGTAGAAGCTAAAAATATACATTTATTCAGTGTCTACATACTAGATTTATACCCGACATTGCGCAAAGTGTAGTAGACATTACAATAATTAATCTTAAGAGCTTTTAAATTAATTAATATAGTTGATAATTTACCACTGATGAATTTCGGATAAAAATGCCTTATTTTTGGAATTTAGTTCTTCTCATTCAATTATTAAAATTTTCAGGAATGTTTCCATTTTGTCTATAATCATGATTTGAAAATTAATTCATTTAGTGTCGTTTTACGATCTGATTTGTTTAAAGTTTCATTACTGATTTGATTGATGTTTTATTATTGATTTGTCTAAAGTTTTATTACTGATTTGATTAATGTTTCATTACTGATTTGTTCAAAGTTTTATTACTGATTTGATTAATGTTTCATTCCTGATATGTTTATAGTTTTATCACTTTTATGATTAATGATTTGTGTAACGTTTTATTACTGAATTGTATTTGTTTGGAAATTTGTATCTTTGTTCATAATATTATGCAAGTGTAAGGGCTTACGCCGTAAATGAAATAAATAAATAAATGAATAAATACAAGCAAGACAGACTTGTCATGGGTTACCTTAGTACATCTATACATTATTTTTAATGCAATATTGTTTATTCTGTTACTGAAATGTATGTAGGTATGTATAAAATATCATTTCTGACTTCATTTTTATATTAATTTACATACTCTTTTTATATTAATTTTCATACTCAGACCAATGAGTCCATTCTCAGGGAGTTAAACATTTCGGCGCGACTCTCAACGATTTGCAGTCAGCGCGCTTTGCGATATTTCGGGCACATTGCAAGAAGAGAGCATGACAACCTAGAAAAAGTGATTATGACTGGGGTTGTAGAAGGGAGGAGAGGAAGGGGCAGAGTGCCAATAAGATGGAGCGACCAAATTAAGGAGGCCACACAGAGCTCACTTCACGGGGCCTTACACATGGCAGAGGATCGCTCAACATGGAGACAGATGGTCTACAGAACGAGGCATGATGGTCACGATCCTCAGGATTGAGGGACCGACAGAAATGATGATGACATACTCTTATTCTATTAAATATCTGGTGAAAAAAATAATATTGAAAAACTTGGTTACTCAACATTCATATTTTATACGCAGTTAGACCGCTGGCTACCCCTTTTGTGAGAAATTGCATGAACAAAAAGATTGAAATTAATTTATTTGATCTCTCTTCCATTTTTGGTTACACGTGATTATTAACCTGTGCAACAACAAGCGCAACACTTTTCCAATGTTTTGTTTCCACTAAAACATTAATTTAAATTCGTTCGTCGACATTTTAATGAATAATGAAAATATTATAAGAGCTATTTTCTGTTCCACTCTTCCCGGTAAATTCAGAAATCAACATTCAAAATTATTTCAAGGCCGTCGTGTACGCCCCTTGTATAATAATATGCATTTATATAAATATTATGCACTGTTGATATGTGCATACACGTATATCACTGATTCACATACACATATATGCACTCTATTGATGTAGACATAGCACGTAATGTTGATGTTGTGAGGCTCACTATCTATATCCTAAATTAAATGGGACGTAATTCAATTATCATTCGACTCTATACGTATATGTATATGAATTTGATAAGATGATATGTATAACTGCATTTAAGATTTTTTTATATAATCTATATCAGATAAAGAGCGGCCGGGAGTGCAATGCCTCAAAGTAAACATTAGCACAGCGATGTGATGTATGCAATCAAATATGGTTACGTGATTGAGATTTCGAAATGAAAATACCTGAAAGATTCATATAAAATATCTATCATATATTATAATATATTCAATAAATGAATAATTTAATAAAACTGTTCGCGAGACACAATACTATAAATGTTTATATTTTCATTTCGTTCCAACGATGTTTTTTGTTATTTCATTAGATTTCAATGTATTGATGTTAGTAATTTACCGATAATATTCCATTGTACGGATGAGCAGCTCTCTACCCACGCGGGCCTTTACCTACGCCAATAATTTTTATATAGACTAGGCTGCCGACTGGCAAAAATATTCCGTCGCAAAAACTCCTCACTAATACTTACAAATAAAATTTCTAGGCACAACCAATACAAGCGTCACTTACACACACTATTGTAATCCCCACCCGTCTCTGTATCACCACCAACTAGCTTCGTAACGATTGTTGCGATTTTCGGCTGTGATTTTTTTTCAGTTTTTCCAGACATTATAATAATTGTTAGATTTGTTTTCAAATCTGAAATCACCGGCAAACAAGTGATGACCTCGAGAAAAATAAAATGGAATGATTAATAATTCTTGAGTCAAGTTATAAAAATGCATTGTTTTGGGATACGTATAATGTTGTTTTGAGTCAATTCTATATTACTATATATCAGTATCGTTATGCATTATAATTTATCCATTGTTTATGTTATGTAGGTACTCCTTGACTTTTTATTGCTTTAATCCAGGATCAGTTATAACTTGCTCAGTTATAAGTCCCACGTGGTTCCTACTTGTGAGTGGTATTTTTATTAATCCTCTTATTGATGATAAATTTATTGAAGGGACTGACTTCCTTAACGTTTTAGTAATAAATCCAGGTCCACGGCTGCATTATGTCAGATTACATAATGTGCAAAGCTTTTGCTTAACGAAGTTTTGTAAACAACTACGGTTATAAATTCTACGTTCCTACCTTTGTGTCTTCGTGAAATTGTATTTATTTTAAAAAAGTTCGTTTTTTCGCTTGCGCTAAATAATTATGGAATAAATTATTTTATAACGATTAAAAAGTATACTTTTTACTTTCATTATTATTTCATATTTTTAATATTATATTTTAAAAAAATGAATGTATTTAGGATGAAGTCATAATACTTCGATTGAATTATTATTCGGTGTAGTCTAATAATTAAATCATTTTTGTATGTACTTAAATTGTTATAAAGTTAATTATTTGTTGACCACGCTGTGAAGCTATTAAAGTATTTCTAACATGACAAACCTAAAATTGAAAATATTAAACATAAGAAACTTCCCGTGACGATTGGAATGAGCTTAGGTTCAAACACGTTCCATACGACGCCTAAATCAGCAAACAGCCTAATGTATTATTTTAATACATATACAGAATCGCATACACCTAGATAATGTAAAGAGCTGTTAGTATGTTGATATGTAATACATTTACACAGTATATAATAGTATGTATAGCTTGGTTATGTGCCATGTAAATATTTCCCATGTTACCAATACATATTTACAGTCATAGGCACGGTGTTACTGACCTACACCAAGAAGCGAATGTAAGACAGATGAATAACGCAAAATAATAGTTAAAGGTCATCGTGATGTATAACAATGTCACGTGGGCAGTTCATAGAATATTACATATACCATATATATTATACCTACTTATTATATCCTAAAATCTCTTATTCGTATGAACGTCATTAATATTCACTACCTGGACTTTATTGTTATTATTGTGTAACTGGTTGGTTTAAAGTTTCAGTTGAAAATATTATATATCTGATGTGTCGACTGGTACCCGACTGAAAATAACATCAGATTTATCAGTTGTAAATAAAAATAATTTGAGTAAGTATATCGGTGCTTTGCCGTGGTATTTCCAAGTAATTAGGTTATAGTGCCATTCTCCTGACTTGGTTTCGTGTCATATTCCACTGCATGCTGGGAAAATTATTACCATTTTATTAGCGCTACTTGCAACTTTATAACGTGATATTTACAGCTAGTCTACAATGTTTTTCAGAAAGAATGTAAAATGGATAGAAGTTTGAAGTTTTATGTGCTAATTTTGGAATTTATATACTTCGTGGGTTCCTTGACCATGTCTTGATAATATGCCACATGACTCAACTTATTGCAAGAACAAATAAAATATCATCCGGTCTATATTAAAATATTAAACGTACCACAAAAATATAATCATTTATTTTCTGTCACAAACACTAATATTCTTATTATTATTTTCGTTTTTTATTTATGATTTAGAGAATACATTATTTAATAATTTCAAATGAACCAAGAATATGTTAATATGGCGCTTCTGATTTATTTCACGTTTTTGTTTAAATATAGGTGATAAATTTTCTTCATCTGGAATTGGCGCTTTTATTGTATTAGATATGCCAAATAAATTTATGTGGGAGGTTGCTAAGAGGCACCATTAGTTCTCTCTCCTAAGCCTGACAGCATTCCTTTCACATAGCCTCGACTGACTGTCTATCCTTTTTTATATACTTCTTATTCAGATGAATTTGTATAAATAAGCTAAATTCTATGGTTAAATAATAAATAAAACACGGATATTTAGTACTTCCACATCGACTTTACGCAAGCCCCAAGCTCATCATCAGACTGTTGTAAAAGGAAGAAATTACATTTAAATACAAGTTGTAAACATTTTAGATATTCCAATTAGTTGTAGACATACTTGAACTCGAAAAACCGAGTAAAAGTGTATCTCTGTAGAAAACATTAATGTTGTTGACCGAAGGTACTTGTTGGAAGTCCATTTCAAGATAATTGAAAAAAAAAACACAATATGTAGTTAACTTCCAAATGACTTTATTAACTTCGCGTACTAGTATTCGGAGACTCGTGAACTTTGACTTTTTTACTAATCGCCTGATGATGGAGACGAGAGTCTCCGAATACTAGTACGCGAAGTTAATAAAGTCATTTGGAAGTTAACTACATATTGTGTTTTTTTTTTCACGTATCTCTGTAGGTTGTTTACAATTTTTAATACCTATCAAGATTATCTAATTCTTGTAGAGGATGGCAACCTCTTTTAAAAAACCTCATCAAATGCTGGAGATTTTTCTTTAAATTTGCTCACGATAGTATTTAGTATTAATTTTTCCATTGTTCGTTACCAATGTCTTTAATTATCTCTCCTACTAACTATTATTTTCTCACACTAGTTTGACCATGAGGGCGGAAGCTCTTGAAAGCCGCCTAGCGATTGATAAAGTCTCTGTGGTAGTACTAAATATTAGTCTTATTTTTATTAATTTAACACGAACTTCCACCTAATACCGTCGGTCTGCAATATTAACTGAAGTAGGTATTACGGACTTATTTTGAAATGTTCAGATTTGTGATTATTTTCAGAAAAAGCATAGCAGGTATTATTGACCGATTCACTCTCTCTCTGAGAAGGCAGAGAAGATATTATTATGTTACATAATGCTTATGGACAGTATGACAAATATGACAAGAAACAGATAGAAAAAGTGCGTAAATTATGTACGCGCTGTTGTATAATTTGTTCTATTTGTGATTTATTAAATTTTTGTTTGCTGGTTATAGAGTATTATGGAAAGACGAAATTTAACGAAATTACATTAACCGCTGTGCTTACAATCCAATATACATATTTCATATAATTATATTGCATATTATCAAACCGCCTTGCTGGCGCAATATTTTTTGATAAAACTATTTTTGTTTGTTTCTGTGTTGGTGTGAGGTAGACGGGACGTGCGAATATACATAATGTTAATAATATTGAAGTCTGTATATACAGCAACAAGGCGTTCTCTCTGTATGTACTACGTTTATATAGGTTGGAATAATATAATACCTACTATATTTGATTATACGTATGACTTTAGGTGAACTTGACAAAGTCAAGTTTTGAGGCAGGTCATTGTACTACCGATGGCTGGTATTACGTCAATACTAGTGTATGTATTTTTATACAATACACATAGACAGACTCACACACTATCTGTATACACACAGACACATACACTGACAATACTGTACGTGTACGTATGGTGACCCATACACATACATACATACACACACACACATTCAGATGCGATGTTTCGCTTACCAAACTTTCATGATTCACTGTATGAAATTTTTATTGTATGAATAAATTCTTTTATGTGTGCTTATGTCATTTGACTTGAACATTTTTGATATAATTTTAATATAATTCTGTTTTTAAAAAATACATTTTTACAGTACCTACCTGTGAAAGTTTAAATTTGAGGCTATGATTTATTAACTACAGCAATTAACTAAACTTAGAATTTGAAGCATAGATCTGTAAAATAATATAGGTAATATATGCACATTATCCCCTCAGAATATCATTAAAAAAGGAGATCTAAAAGCAGACAAACGAACTGTTTTTTGGTTATTATAATATATGTTTTAGTTTACAGGATAGGCCTTTAACCTTTGCAATAATCGATTTTGGAAAGGTCATTAACATGGAAGATGAATATGTGGGTTTAAAATAGGCTCGGCACAGTATGTATATTAGTAAGTAAATGTTTAGGAAACTTCTAGAGGTTAATGATACATTTTCGCTTCAACGCTGTAAAATTAAAAAAAAATAATATATCAACTTCTGTTATATTATAATATGTACATGGAATGCTTTTGCCGAATAAAAAGCAAATAAAATTAACATGAGTGTTTTGAATGTATTTTTTAAATAAATACTTTTGGCGTTCGGTTGGTTGTTTTTTGTTATCGGGTTATACGTGTATTTACAGAGTAAAATTGATTTATGTCATTTAGTTTATCACGTTGCACATCCAATTATAAAAAGGTTATCACGTTCAGTCGCAGTATGGTAATAAATTAATTTTAAAAATTCATCTAATTTGCATGTAAAAAATAATACTGTAATAATTTACGTGGAATTAGTGTTTGTAACTGTAGAATTAATATTTTAATGTAATAAATCATCTTTAATATAGTATTATTTATTATGTTTACCTTTACATACCAAAAACTAGAAAACTGTATGTAACTAGTGACTGTATAAATAACTATTCCTATCACTTACTCAGAAAGATGGAGTCTTAAAAAATATTTTATGTGAAAATGAAAACACTGTATTTTCATATAATTTAGTAATTTGCGTAGTTAGATAAAAAAATGTTAACTGTAGTGTATTCACTTTGTCAAATTTTATACAAAATCATTATTTAAATTACATATTGTGTTTGTTTCTTGGTTTTTGGTTTGTCTTACATTTTGCAATCTACGATGTTATTATTATGTCACAGTGGTTTTATTTCCATGAAGTGTAATATCATCCGCAAAATGGAGTCTGATGTATTTGGTCCTATCCCAATTCGCTTCGCCTTGTCGTGCGTTGGGTGAGGATTTCCCACTCGCTTTTTGCCAGACAGCGTCTGGGCAGGGTGGAGGTGGCTTGCCTGCTATGATGGGACGCGCGCCGCTCTCCCGTTGTTAGTATGTATGTGTTATTATTACCACGACTCATCCTCTTCCTAAAGCCCCAAATTTTAACCCCCTTGCGAGACACTCACCACGGCGAGACGGTAGTTACCTCATACTCCCGTTATATTTATATGTCTAATAGTTTCCCTTGTGATTTGCACATTTTCGACGCACAACTAGAATAGGTACTTAAAGAAATTTATCAGACTAGTGCTTGTTCACAAAATTTCCCAATGACAATGTTTTTATTTCAACTCGTTTTGTTTATTTTTTAGTTATTTTATTTTAATAATTGTCTGTTTTGCCCTCTGTTCTTAATTACAAAATATTTCTTATACTGTAACTGTGTACACAGTTTCATACGTATACATACACACTGCTTTGCATACAACATTACTTCCCTCGTGGAGTAGATAGAAAAGATCGAGCACCATTTCCTCCTGCCCTTATATACATATTTGTCTTCCATCACTGTCATACTATTTCCCATGCATCATCTTCTCTTCGCTTGAGTGGTTTTTTTCTGGGCGTTTAATGTCTTACTTGTTGGTGATACCGAGATTGCGTATAACGTATAACTAAGCGTTAGTAGAAATATATTCGTGTAAATTTCATAACTAAATAGGTGAATGAACTTTTGACCTCAAGATAGTTGTTCTATCGTAAATGCCATTTGATATTTGGGCAATATGCCTTTGCAACTATAACTTTTAATGATTTGTATTAGCATTAGTTTTATTTTACCTTTACTACGTATTCGCTGTATTTAAAATATGATATGACGCAATTGTGTTGTGATACGTTGAGTAATCTAATTGTGTTTCCTATTTTCAGAAATAATGCAACACATTAAACACATATCAGAGAGATAAACTCATAGAGCGGGGTCAAGTTTATAATAATTAATATATTGTGTACAATGAATGTACAATGTTGCTGGAACTCAATTCCTTAATCTCCTTAGAAATGTGTTGACACGTGCAATTATCACAATTTATTATTAGTTATATTATTATGTACTCTTCAATAAATAATATCCCAACTAGTTCACACAAGTTTTACTTTTTACAAGACCTAAATATTTTTAATCTACTGTGATTAATCTTGTTTCAAATTGATTATCTAATAATTTAGTAATAAAACAAGGTGTATAGTTATGCCATCGTCGACTTTATTAATCTTCTGTGCCGGCTTTCAAGAGCTTCCGCTCTCATCATCATGCAAAACTAATGTGAAGCTTCGTTACGAAGGTAGGTTTGTGACAAATCGAAAACAATAAAATAAAAATATAAGGGATGAGCTGCTATTATCATGTATTTAATATTACCGCGTAATCATTTCAAATCACAAATCACTGCTTAATCATTACAAATCTGCTCCTTGTTATAATTTTCTTATTGTTTCTCGATACAAAGGTCCATTTCCCCTTTTTTATTGAATGCTTTTTGCCAATTGATGAGTATAGCTAATACTAAAAACGGCTGGCAATCCATCGCCCAAAATAGAAAAGTTTAAAGATGGATTGTTTTTAAGGCGGAGGCCTTATTTATAACTTACAAGGGCTGTTCGGAAGAAGTTAGATATGTATTCCTCACTATTTTAATGAGATTATTATATAGCTGCAAAATACTACATGTTATATGAGGTTTACCGTAAAGATCACTTATTTGCTAATTATGTATCTCTGAAAATCGCCTTAAAAATTAATTGCATATCTTTATTGTATAATTTTTATATCATGAAAATAATTGATTATAAATATATTACCACCTCTATGTTGAATTTAAATGTGTGTGACACTATGTCTACTTTGGGTTAGCTGGAAGAGAACGCGCCTCTGCGATAATCTCGCCCTCTGTATGTTGATAGGTAATATCTTATTTTTTTACATTTTTGTATAAAGTTTTACGTATTGTAATCAATGTACAGTAAATAATGAATAAATAAATATATCACACATAATTATTATGATCCGTTCTATTACCTCAACTCTTGTCTTTATAAAAAATAAACAAAAACTTACTGAACTCATATTTTTACAGATTCTAATAAACGGTAAAATATATTTATGTAACTGTCGCACGTTATAATTCATATTTTCCTATTCTTATCTCAATTGAACTTGACACTGCATAAAATTTTATTTGTGTCGTCAGTAATTTGTTTGTTTTATTTTAATATAAATTTATTTATTTAACGTCACAATGTAGTTTGATTATGTTTACGTTAACGAAGAATATTAATTTATACTTCCTATTTGATTGGACTGTCGATTTGAATCAGTGGACTAATTATTTGATTCAAATTATTCGTACAATTTTAATATGCACTCAGCGATAGTTATTTTGATTGGCGATTTTTAAAATTTACTTATAAACTGTCCTATTTTATTTTATGTTATCTCCATATTAAAATATAGTATGTGTGATGATGATCTGAATCAACATCTTGGAGTGTGTATGTGACAGAAACCATTAGAAGGAGGATATTATCTACCTTGCAAAAGCTGCGCAATTCTAGACAATGGCCAACATGTAATATTAAAATATAGTATGTGTGATGATGATCTGAATCAACATCTTGGAGTGTGTATGTGACAGAAACCATTTGAAGGAGGATATTATCTACCTTGCAAAAGCTGCGCAATTCTAGACAATGGCCAACATTTAATATTAAAATATAGTATGTGTGATGATGATCTGAATCAACATCTTGGAGTGTGTATGTGACAGAAACCATTTGAAGGAGGATATTATCTACCTTGCAAAAGCTGCGCAATTCTAGACAATGGCCAACATGTAATATTAAAATATAGTATGTGTGATGATGACCTGAATCAACATCTTGGAGTGTGTATGTGACAGAAACCATTTGAAGGAAGATATTATCTACCTTGCAAAAGCTGCGCAATTCTAGACAATGGCCAACATGTAATATGCCCACTGTTGGGGACGGCTGAAGCCTGATGACTTCGGTTCAAGAAAATGACAAGGCGATGCCTGTCGTCATATATTCTAGTGGAAAAATTTGATTCAGGCATGGACAGTAAAATTGTAGTATATGTGTAATTTTCTCGCTTTCTTTTATTCTTTTTTTATGACTTTATTCATTTTTAATATCAACGATTGAAAAATGGTTATTACGTTTTAACCTCGACTTATATTTCATACTTATATAACTAATAACAAATAATATGTAAGTAAGTGATTTTCACCGACTAATTGGAGATATAACATCTTGCTTTAGGTCAAGGCTTATTACGATAAGACAGTGTAGAAATATTAATGTATAATCTTGTTATGTTGCATATTATTAAACAATTTATTTCTACGAATATATCTTATTAAACTTTTATTTGTTTTATGTACAATGTCGGCTTTTTGTTTCAAAAAATACTTATAAAGGATACTTGTGCAATAGCCGTAATGATAGATAAATAATTGTTACTATTGAACTAAAATTAGTTGCTTAATAGTTTTATTGTAAACAACACATTCCACTTTCCTTATATACAAAACTTAGAAATTAATGTAAGCACGCATGTGCAAAACAAATAATTCCTGGTTTCGATTCCCGGCCGGAGCAAAATGAAGTATACTTACTTACTTCCGATGGCCGAACAGCCCTTGTAGGACCTTTGCCTCCGGAAAAATAGATCTCCAAGCCTTTCTTTCTTGAGCAATGGACTGCCAGTCGTCTTTAGCACTGAGCTCCTCTAGATATCGGTTGATGTTATCCAACAATCTTTGTCTTGGTCTGCCTTACGGTTTTCTGCCCTCGGGTATACCCTGCAGAAAACCTTTAGTCGCCCTTTCTTCTCCGGATCTAACGACGTGGCCAATCCATGCCAATCTTCGGGATCTGATCTCACTCTAAAAAGAAGTATCTTTTTAAAAATGACTTTGATCTGGGTGTCACATGTATGTGTTTAGTGCACTGTATATAATTATGTGTATATGTAGTCGTGTTAGTACCCATAATACAAGATTTATTTCTTAGTTTGGGACTTACTCGACCTATCTGAGTTGTCTATACATTTTATGTTATGTCAATGCTCTAAAAATATTAACATGTATTAAAACCATATCTATCTGGTACAGTCAATCCCCAATAAAGCATGTTCACAGATGTATGAAGATTTTTTAATTATCTGAACGTTGAATTCAAGGTAAAACGTTATGGCGAATGCTATGGAGGTTGCATAAAACTCAATTTTCTAGGCGCTTGGTTGTAGTATTGTAGATAACCATTACCTACTGAATAATAATTATACCGACCCGGGTTATAAACGAACAGACTGGACAATTTTTCAGGGCGCTAAATTTCCAATACAATCATCTTCTGGAAAAATTGTAAAATACTTCTTAAGAAAACCGGATTTTAAATCCTGCACTAAATCGAGTATCTGGCGACGGGAGTACTTATACAATTTTTGTGGAAGTTTGTAACAAAATTGCAGCAGTTATATATAACAGTAGGTATTAGACCTAAAAAACGTGCTCACTTTGAAAAAATTATCAATCCGACAATATATAATGCGGGATTTAGAGTAAATATTCTTTAACATTCACATTTAATGTTTATTCACAGTAATAATTGTATCGATAATTATTTATGCGTAAGTATATGACAATGGAATTTAAAAAATGTTATTATTATTATTATTATTATTTGGATGATTTGTAAAGCGCCGTTTTGTGAAAAAAATCCACCTCAAGGGCGCTCTTTACTAACTAAGGTTGTGCCTGGATTATTCCGTGAGATTTCTTGAATAGATAAGTCTTCAGTTGGTTCTTGAAACGAGATAAGTCCTGCGTTTCTCTGATCATTTGTGGAAGCCTGTTCCAGACTACAGGTGCAGATATTGCAAAAGCACGCTCCACGTACACTGGTTTCGATACAGTACTGGTCACCTCCAATTTAGTTGTAATATCTTGACAAGACCTAAGTGTTGTCTGTCTATGACTTAACGCCTGTCTACCGCAGAGTTCCATGATATATTCTGGGGCCATAGCATGAAGTGCCTTAAATACTGTCAAACACACTTTAAATTCGACTCTCTCCGGACATCTGAGCCAGTGAAGAGATTGAAGGGTGGCAGATATGTGTGAAGAGCGATTCAGTTGATAAATGAAGCGTGCAGCCGCATTAAAAACGGACTGAATTCTCTGGAGTTGATATTGTGGCAGATTTGCGAGGATGCCATTGCAGTAATCCAATCGTGATACGACGAATGAGTTAATTATGGTTTTAGCTCCGTCGGTTGATATATTTTTCCTTATGTTCTTGAGCTGCCTTAAAGTATAGAAACCATGACGTAAAGAAAAGTTATGTACATATATGTATGATATTATCTGCCTTTTGCATGACGCTCGGAAGTTATCAGAAAAAAGTGGTAGATCTATTCTTGCCGGTGTCTACACAGGATTGATAGAGAGTACCCCCTATTCTATATTGATTCAAACTAAAATAAGAATGTTACAAAATTTTATAGTTAAGTTCACTTGAACTAACGGAACTAACATTCGAATTCTATATGATACAAGTTGTATGTAATTCTAATTAGGAACAATTTTAGAGTTTCTAGAATACCAATGTAGACCGACTAAAATTGGAACGTTCCTATTTTAGTAAGTGCACACTAAAAATGAAATAGAATCGGGCGTAGTGTTAGGAGGCGTTCAAATATTTTTATGAACTAGCGATCAGTCCATGGCCACAGACACTGAACAAACTGTTGGAGTTTTTCTACTTATGAAATGTCTCTAGATCGCTATAAATTAATTTGTGTGTACTCACTGTCAACATGATAATTATAGCTTGTGTTATAGTCTTTTATTTAAGACTAGCTTATAAGCCCGGTGTCTTACGGGGTTAAAATAAATATCTAAAAGAAAAATTCTGCCAATTATTCATTAGTTAAAATGAAATAATGTTCTTGTTATTAAAAATAATAATATTAAAAAAACCAATAGTAAATAATCAAAATAATATAAAATATGCTCTTATCTGTTTTCTCTGAGGTCAATCGACCGAAAGCTGTATTGACCTTAGTAGAATTTAGAATGTTTAGAAAAAATGGGTAGGTACCTACGCAAAAAATGAATATAAAAACATCTTTCTGTTGTAAAAACATGAAACTTGAATATCTTGTAGGTACTCAAAATTTATATTGGATGTCACATTTTTTTAGTTTTATTTCTTCTTGTCACAGAATTATTACTTCTACTATAAAATTAATTCAATATAATGAAAAATGTTCGATTACGAATGCTGACATTTCAGCCACATGGACGCCATCATAAGCGATGTTCTTGATTGGTGTATGTTTTAAGAATGTCCATTCATAGTTGGCCGAAAAGAGCAATTTTTTCGTGTACAAGGGTACCGACGACCCGGCTGTACTTTTTTCACTATGCATTGTTCGTATGACAACGACATCAGAATGCTAAGAATGTTGTGGGAAGAGGTTATTTAATTGACGCAGAGACGCTCTGAATGGAGCAACCTGGTTTCTACTCTCTGCTCCCAAGAGTAGCGTTGAAGGGCGAGATGGTGATATGGAGTTGTCCAAATCATTCCAATATATATATATATATGGACAATTTGTAAAGCGCCGTTTACTCATAACATGACCTCAAGGGCGCCATATATCGTATCCATCACCCGAAACTCCCAGCAAAAAGGTGTGTCTTCAGTCCTTTTTTAAAACTCTCTCCATTCACCTCCTCTCGCAGACACAGAGGCAGCTTGTTCCAACATTTGGGACCCGCAACACTAAACGCTCTATCTCCAAAGCCTGTTTTGCGAGATCGAGATGGCTCAATTAGTCTAACATATTGCGGCATAGCAAATTTCGGTTCTTAGAATTAGTTTATGCAAAATCAGTTTGAAATTGACACAATATAGATGAGATTTTTAAATATCACACACTTGAACTCGAAGGGTATTTTGGATAGCAAATTACGCTTATAAAATGTATAATTTATCCAGATTCACGCCGATCTGAGAACAATAGTTTTGATTTATTTATTAGGTTTACACTATTCACGAGGACAGTGGCTTCTTTAGGAACGGAATTTCTTACAAAAAGGGGCAAAGAAATGCATAGGTGTTATATTTTCTTTGTTATGATTTCATGAAAGATGTATTCATAATTTATAATTGATTAATCAGCATTTGAAATTAGGTAGTTTGTACACTAATATGTCGCAGTGTCCTAGTTACATAAGAAAACAATGAAACATTTGCATTGAAATGTTGATGAGTTAACACTAGATGCGGAATATAATTGTCAGCAATGTATTGTTGTTTTAATATTTGTCGTGTTCTATTTTCCTATTATTTAAAGTTATTCTTACTTACCGGGAAATAGTTATATTGTAATATGTTGTATATGAAGGAGTTGCTATTATTTTATATGATCCATTATCTCACTGTTTTGTTGATAAGAGTGTTGTCGTCGGTGAAATAATCAGTTGTTGATAATAGTGATTAATTTAAATATTTTTCATTACCAAACATTGCGATCAATACTGAGTGAAAATAATTTATTGTATTAATAGAATAGAAATAACCTTGAGTTAATTTTGTGAATTGATTATTTCCGCTTGTTGGATTCTTCGTGTTTAGAACTTATGTATATGGTAAAAAAACGTATTTATTAATCAAATCAAATTCAGTAAGAAGTTCAAATGGTTTTCACATTTTCATAATAGTACAACAAATCTAGTTTTTATAATTATTGTTCATTATATTTTCAACTTTACAATCTTAAAATATTTTTAATGTAATATTATTAAATATTTTAACCGCAATATAATTCTAGTATCTATCCTGGCATCTATTTTGATACATATCCCACAGGTTCCCCAGGTAAAGACTTAAACCTCACGTATAATAAAATATAAATCAACAGTTCAACGATGAGGCATGCCATCCCATTCTGAATATGAAAGGGCACTCTGTATGCTTATTATTTACAGATAGTCCGATAATTACCCCGCTTGTGAGATATGCGGCGATGGTAAAATAATAATAATAAATATTTGTGATTTTTATTACATAGTGATTTTATAATATATTTTTTAAACTAATCAATATATTAATTATGTATATGTATTTTTGTTACAGGTAAGAATATATCTTTGTGTTGATCTTCTTCTTTGTATTCACCAGCAACCAGTATGTATGTGTGTGTTATATGACTTTTTATGGTAATCGTAATACTTATAGTTTTTCATGTTTATGATTTTGTTACCATTCTGTATCATGATTTTTTTACAATTACATTAACCTTTAATAATGCTTTGCATTGACATAGCATAAGGTATATTCTTGCGATTTTTCCACGTAAATTAATAAAATTGTTTTGTTTATGTGAAACACGTGAGTGACATTGTTTGTGTGCACTAACATCCTCGTAATTTCATGCACATTTGATTGTGTCTCTCTGTATGATAAAGTTAAATATTATAATGTATATCATTACCACAGCTGTTTATTACTCAGAGTATAATCAACCCATAATGTTATTTTTATATTATTACGGTTTTAATAGTTTTCACACATTTTATTCTACCTATGGTATTACTAATGTGTTTTCTTCGAATTGACATTAATTTATTGCAGTTTTTAGTATTTTGTTGCATAGTCGAATAATTTTTACAATCGTCGATTTCGTTTGCATTCGTTTTTGGTGAATTATATAATTATTAATCATTCAGCGATGCTTTATGCCACCAATACTGAATACCTTAACTTTTATAGTCACGAAAAGGATAACTTGCATGCGTATTACATGCAGTTAGTCCGTTGGCTACCCCACTTGTGGATATGCCGTGATGGTATGTATGTATGATGTGTGTATGTTTAATTATAAACTCTTTCAATGTTATTGTAATATCTGCTCATGTTTTGAGAATGCCTAATGATAGTTGGCCAAAAAGAGCACTGTTCTTCCGTCCGCAGGGGTTCCGTCGGCCCGGGCGTCCCTCTTTCACAATACAACGTTCCTATGACAACGATATCAAAGCGCAAGGAATGTCGTGGAAAGAGGTGACGCACTGAATGGAGGAGGCTGGTTTCTGCCCTGTGCTCCTGAGAGGAGCGTTGAGGGCGATGATGATGATGATGATGATTGTAATATCTGCTCATTAAAACTACATAATGCTGATTGCTGATTTAAAATGTCTATCTATTGCATTTTTGCTTGAAATGCTTAAGTGTTTTTATGATAACATTTTTCATGTCATTTTAATAACTGTCATTTACTTCTATATTACGTGGAACTTTTATTTATTTGAAACGTGTAAATAAAATATAAATATTTTGTTATATTCTTAGTAATATATACATTATAAAGATGATAATAATATAATTCACTTCACAGACAAGTGTACATATGTCTAATTGATAAGGATCTTTTCATCCTTCAGCAATTATTTATACAGTGAAAGAGACATCATATTTAAGACATAACTTCTCTTCTCCTTCTCTCGTCATTTAGTCTTTCTTTTGGGGACGGAGGGTGGAAACAAGCCTCTCCCATTTAGATCAGTTCTGAACTGGTTGACGTAACCAATCCCACAACATTCTTAATGGTATATCTTTCATGTAGAAATTGTAATTCAATGGGGGCTATAATTTTTGTACTTACGCGAAGATTTTTTGAAATAGGTATAATGGAACGTGATATTCAGAAGAAGGGATCGCTTAAAAGACGCGTATTGATTGACGATTTTGAATTCATTATGATCTTAATTGAGATTTGTTTCGGATTTCAGGTACATTTATAAATAACACTTTTTAGTTAAGAAATATCCTGATGATGTATTTATATCCATATTGATATAAAGGTATTTGTATTATAGATATGTATAGTAGTAGTGCAGCGTGTCCATATCTCACTCCCACAGTATGGTGAAGCGTGGGAATATAAAGTGCATAGGTACACATAATATAGTATAGTACAGTATGTACCAATGTAATAAATTATATCATCGTTGTTTAGATTTATATGCAATAATAATATTCTTAGATATATAAATTAATAATTGTATTGTACACGCTTTATTATATTTCTGATTATGTTATATATAAGTATTATTATAGTAATAATGTATATTAATAGATAGATAGGTACTATGTATGTAGGTATATCGCTAATCATCGTTTGTATTCTGCTTTGCATCGCTCTACAAGGATGCTGTAGTGCTTTGTAAAATGTAAATGCATTATTCATAATATTCCATTTTAATTAAACTACTGCTACACCTGTGCTGGTATATTTTTTCTGCAAGTGTTTTTTCGATAGCTGGTATCCTCTTGAAGATTGAACGACGTTTTCAATTCTTTTTCCTTAAACAAAGATGAAGAGTAGCTTGATTTACATTGTGTAAAAGTTTTGAATATTTTTTATTGTAATTACAGATTCTCTTTGGGTTTCTTGTGGTACGGTAATCTTAAATATTATTGATAATAATCTCTCTTGCTTTAACATCTATAGGAATTATTAACGATCGCTGAGATTAATACTAATTCATTTAATACGTCGATGTTGATCCTAGATGTTATAAAGCTCTCTTGAAGTGATTTTATCACAATATGGCGATATATTATGAATTGTCATATATTATTATTAACTAACGCATAATAACAGTTGTCTGCCAAGGCTTCTCATGTACCCACATAATATGTACAGCACATACTAGTTATAGGATACGTACAATAAAACGCAGTGCAATATGAAATATGAACATGATTCTGTCTGTGGTGTACCTACATACTATTACATACTCTATGTATGTTGATACAACAATGTATGGCTCATATCATATCATATATAATATTACAGTTTAATATGGAGACCATCACCGAGTGATTTAGTTACCTACATTACGATGCAGTTAGCAACTACACACTACATGTATGTAGGTACACACAACAAACTACATACTCTCTGGGAAGACCTTGCCTCTCGTTACATCATTTTCTGTTATACTATAATATCTATACAATATTTATATGATATGATATATCGCACCAGCACCGTATATCTATATGTATCAGGCTTTACATATAGTGTTGCCACCTTGTTTTGGAACGAATAAAGTATTTTGTCATTTCGGTAGAATAAATCTAAATTACATAGCACAAAAAGAGACAACTTTATTTTTTCTGTAGGAGCTTTTATTTTCAGGTCTCAGATTCCAAAATTTAGTCCGAAAATCACGAAAAAATTCTAACCCTCGTTGACAGTTTTTCAAAGAGGTATCAGAATTTGAAATATTAAAAAATCTCATTTTTTTAAGGAATATTCTACTACGCCAGAAATATCTTTATAAGATTCTCTCTTAAATCTTATTGTTCTGAGCTACATAAATAGGGTATTTTACCGTACCTACTCTCTCGGCGTCTTAGATTATAAAGTACACTTACACGAAAAAGAGTACAATACTGTATTTCAAGTTACGGGTGGCAACCATAATTACACATAATACATACTATTTATAAAATTGGTTAGATATGATATGACTAAGAGGCGTGGTACTTCAGCAGTTACTCATGTTGAAAATTACTTGTCTATATTAAATGTTTATAGCTAGTTTATGGATAGCTGGAAGAAATTTCCTCTCGGCAATAAGCTCGCCAATTGCTCATATATTTACTTTGATCAATAAATCTTTATTATTATTATATTATGGGTTATTTTTGCACATCAACAATTATACAACAAATTGAACTGAATTTCTCTTACGTGTTGGTAAAATTTGTCTCTGAATTCATGCAGACCTGCATCTTGCATTCATTCCGAAAACTGAAATCTTGAACATATTGTCTTTATAATATTATGATTAACCAAGATTTCTGATCTTTAGGTCAAGGTTTTGTAGCACATTCCTGTTTAATTCAAGCTGTTTGATTCTTTTTACAAACTTATATAATTATAATATATAATATGCATTATTTGAAATTTATAAAATGATGCTCTTTCGTATTTTTGAAAATCTCTTGTATTTTCCATTGAATTACAGCGAAAATATCGAAATAGAGATTTACATTGCCTAGAAATACTTCATGATTTTGCAATTTACGTTCTAAAATAACATTTCAGTCTATAGTTAAAAAAGTTTTCCATCCACTACGGATCTTGTAGCTTATAGCACACATCATTATTGGTAAATATATTACCGTGTGCATCTTATGATATTTTATTGGTTTTAAAAGAACACGAGTTATGGTATAATATCTTAGAACATTTAAAATGTGATGAATATTAATTGCCGTTGCACGTGATCGATAATCATTACATATTGCAAATGTTCTATTCTACCTGATAGTTAAAAGTATCTATTTTATTTGTGCACTCTATAATGACCATGTATTAAATGTGATTATGTAATACATGTACATACAGCTATGAGTCATATAAATATAGATATGTTTATGTGTTTATTATGTACATCTGAGTACTGTTTTTTATATCATGCATTTTCATTTGTTCTCGTATTGATTTAATAATGTATGTTAAGTGCGTAAAAATAAAAAAATATTTTTGTTATTATTTATTATTAAAATACCTTCACTTTAAAAGGAGACATTGTAATGTTTAATCATATTAAAGCTTGTTTAACGTTAAAAACATACTCCGTAAACGTTTTCTATGCGATGTAATTTTATTTATTATGATAATAAACACAGAATTAAATAGTCATCACAAAAAAACGATTTAATGTGTCTGGTAATTTATTCCACTATCCTAAATCTAGTTATTAAGTGTTTTTTGCTATCATGTGCATTGTTCTCGTCATGTATGCAGTTTATGTATTACCTAATTATATTATTATGTTTTCCGGTACACTACATCATCGTTCTTTATATTATCAATCAACTGTCTGCTAAGACATTAATTATATTCCTATTTACAAATACGTACAAATGTATCTCTCTTTGTAAATATATCGAAGATATTAAGAGAAATACGGATCTTTGGATAAAATTCTTCGTGGAGACTTTCTCGACTCAATCGAGAATCAAATCTTTAGAATATGATTGTGTAGTAAAATTGTGTTTAGTAGGTGAAATCTATAATTTGTTAAATGGTGACAATTTATCAATTGTAATTCGTTAATTCAATTTACGTCAATATGAAATTGCAGTTCTCGAATGAAATATAAGAAGGTTCATATATCGGTTGCAGGTATTATACCTACGTATTATATTAAGTGTCTGCTACCTTTTTATATTCTTACAAAATATAATGTTGTTAATTTTTATTTGAGCTTGGAATACTTAGAATCCTGTTATTATAATTTAATAAGAAAAAACTCTAAGTACTCCGTGTCATGCAACAGTCGGTCTACAAAACGTTTCTGCTAATCGCTCACCCGAATATAATTTTACTGTAATGTGAATTCATAGTCTATCAGAGAAGACTTTGAGTAAAATTCACTGTTATTTATAACAATTCTCTGAATATAAAACTAGTCTGGAAAACTTCACCATGTTTTTTACAAGTTTCTCATTCATTGTTTCTAAGGTAAGGCATAGATTATGCTCTTGACCGAATATGTCAATCTCTCGATTATAGTTGAAATTTAATCATTTTAAATTATACTAAGTACAATAAATTCAATGTCTTCAAAGAGAAATCGTTATAGTGGATTTAAGATAAAAATTAAACACTGTTCTCTTTCACTGTAAGTAATATTAAATTATGAGGCCTTTCAGGTAGACACCAATAGTCAGTGATTTTTTATTAGAATATAAAAAAGTTTTATAATTAAAACTGACAAATGATGGGCGACTACCCCGAAGGCGTTTAGTTTAGTAATATTCATAGTGAAAGTACGGTGTTTTTTTTTTATTTATCTAAGATTCATTAAGCAGATCTTTTACAAAGTTGTTCCAAATACAAAAAAATGAACAATGAAATAAACGTCATCATATCTTATTGCATGCACAAACCTTACATACACAAAGGCGGGAACCTTGAAGTTGCACAAGCTAAACCTTTCTGTAGATCTAATTTATCATATCGTCTTTTACCTAACTAAAAAAGAGCCAGTAGGAATGCTATTAAAACTATTCATATTCAGAACGAATTAAAACAGAATGAAAGAAATTTTGCCACCATTTGTCGACTTGCTCCTGTGATTTCGCGTTTGGTCGTGCAGTAGGATATGTTATCTGTTCCTGTCATTCTGCATACCTACCATAATCACTAGTGAAGTATGCACGCTTCGGTTCATAGGTTTGTATAGATTTTTTATGTATTGTCTCGAGTGCCGGGTCATGTCTGGAGTTTTTCTGATGCTAATGGATAAATGTGCATTTATTTTTATATCGCCTTACCACACAATATTTGTGCATTGTCTGAATGCTATTTAGATAAGTGTCTACTATAATACCTGCTCATAACTATACCAATAACTCTATTAATGCTATATTTTATGAAAGATTAGGTTTATCTGGTGAGGAGAACGTCTCTCTAAGGGACCAACCAGACCATGGTTTTATGCTTGCCACATAGCTTGGAACAAATTATTAGAAATTATATTTTATGTTTAGAATTTTCCGTTAGGATGCAAATTTCCATGTGTATGTATCACTTATAGGTAAATGACATTTTTATATATTTGGGAACGAACTCGCATGACTATCACATAAATGTACTTTTTTGTTGTATTTACTTTTTAACTTTTGATATATCAAGTTTATAAGATTTGCCTGTTGATCTGTAGAGTCTATATGCCACCCACGGAGAGGACGACATGCATGTTCATTACAAGCAGTTAGTTGTTCCGCTGGCTACGATTCCTTGACGTATATTATTTCTTCTAATGAATTTGAATGTGCTACATTTTGATGCACGTCACATAGTTTATATTGAAACAATGGTAGGTATGTATATATTTTAGAGTTAATCTTTTGTAGTAAAACCTTTGTTGATTACATCCATATTCTTTTGATTTCTATGATGTTCTTAAATCTGTCTGTAATAAAATTAAAAGTATTCTGTTTTTAGGACGTATGTAAAAACGAGTACACTACTTGTATGTGATTATGATTCTGACAACGACACAAACTAACATTATTTGTAATATTAAGCAAGAACTGTTCAGCATACAACTAAATGTTCATAATATTATTATTATCAATTTACATAGACATACCAGACCAGCTATATGAGTACATAACAATATTTCTTTATTATATATGTCACGACACGATGCAAGTTGTTGTATAATGTATGAAGGAGGTGCATATTTGTATTGGTGACTCGCTCCGTTACGTGCATACTATTTAGGTATCACGTCGTTGTATTTGTGCTTTTTGCGATTACCTCTACACTGCACACATTCACACTGAGACTACTAATACACGTGTGATGTTATACAGTGTAAGTGACATGCACTAATACACACGCGAACGGTGGCCTTGACAATGAACTAGTCCCGGCTCGGATGAGCTGATATATGTATATGTATAGAGATGCATATATGTATACCCAAACTTGCAATGTTGTACAACATGAAGTGTACCAACACTAGCGCATCTTGCCTTGTTGTCTGATTCATCAAGCACTGAGTGCTGAGTATCTGTATGGGAAGCGAAGGCTGGGCTGGGATGAGAATTTTATTTCAGAAGAGGGATTTTTCTCAAAACGGAGGAGGGAAAAATATATTTGCTCGTGTACTTTAGATATTGTAAAAATGTCTGCGTCTTTTTCCCCCTCAACAAAATACATTTTTTTATGTTTGCTTTAAACTTTATTATCGCCATGTCTGTGAAGATTTTCATATTTATCAATATGAAACATTATTTCGGCACGTGAGTAAGTGAGTTTATTTGTAAATAATAATTCGATCAAAATGAAATACTGTTATGTAAAAGGTGGCAGATGTTTTCTTTGGTTTGCCGTATATTTTAAGGTTGACGATTGATATGAATGTTAACAAAACAAAATATGCGTATATTTTGTACTTCTGTGTGACTATAAAAATAGCACAGACTTATTTAAACGTTTTGTATGTACGTAGGTAGATTTATAGTAGGTATATCCCCCACAAATATCTATAGTATATTAATTATATTGTTATGTAAAGGTGTACATAGCTATGCTATTTACAATATAGATTATATTACATAATATGTACATCCGTCATTGATAACACTTTTAATAAATTACTAATTTGCGTTTATAAATACGTGATTAAGTAAGCACTAGTATATTTTTTAAATTATTATTAAAACATATAGTTCGAATCAGTTGTACGACTAGAGATTGGAAAATATAAGCGCCGTACTTTGTGGTGATAAAATAATTAATAAATTTCACGTAGGTGTTTGTGTACTTTATTCTCTTATATTCATGTAATGGGGTGTTCACATTTGGCGAATATCGCCAGCCGAATTTCAAAATATAACGCCAGGCGAAAAAACAAAATTCGCCGTACGCCCATTGATCGTCACACCTGTTCACACAAGTCCACCGATATAGAAACGATCTGTCAGATGCGTTTTGATTTTGACACTGTTTTCAAAATGGCGTCGAGATGGAGATCGCGAAGTGTTTATTTTTAATCGAAAATGTTATAGTAGAGGTTATAAGGCGCCTTTTAATCAAGGAAACAAACGCCACAAACCAACAACACAGATAACAGCTGTCACGAAGCGGGAAACATTTATAAAATTTATAGGTTATAAAGTTTTTACCATAGATATGAACGCCGCGCACATCTGCGCATGCGCGAATCGTTCAATCGTCCGAAAATGTTGGAAGGTGGTCAACTCGAGACCATATCGTTTCTACTGGTTTTTATCGTTTCAGACTAGCTGTCATTTTGTTCACACGGTTCAAATGGCTGGCGATATTTTGGTGCCTGGCGATATTCGCCAAAGTGAGAACACCACATAAGTCCTTTTTAAATGTGTCTATATGCCTGTTTGTTTTTCTACATGTTCGCTCATGTTTCGTTCTTTGTAGATACAACTTAATGAGTAGATATTTTGAATCTATTTCAGTTTTTTATGTTTCAGTAAACCACATGATTTGAATTGTTTTATCCAAAAAGGGTGCGTCCGTCCTTGACCTGAATGTGGAGACCTGAGTGAAAATAAAATCCATCGTGCGAATTCCCAATATTTGGGGAAATGCCAAAGACAAGAGGTGTATTAATAAATCTACATAATTATATTTTAAGATTTTCAATATCTACAACGTGTAGACGAATGAGACCCGCTTCAAGTTTTTCATCGCCGAATTTATTTTCGTATGCAAATTAACCGATTAAACATCTCTATGTTGATGTTGTATACATGATGATTTCAGCTGTATGTAGTGTACAGTGTGCCTCGCGTGTTATTGTCTTCTATTTTATTTCACTTTCTCATAATATTATGTAGAAGATATTTAGCGCGGCTATTACATCGAAGTTTTCACTATCACTTGTATTTAACTTTTCCTTTCAATTATTTAAGTGTGAACGAAGACTGTTCTACTGAAATATAGTCATTCATTAAATGTGTAAGTGTCTAATGTATTAATAATTTTGAACCCTATAATTAGTATTCTTTTGTACGTTTTTGTTGAAGAACAATTGAGTATTGTATTTTTCTGCTAATTCCCGACTAAAGATAATTATGTTGATTATTTTTGCTCGTATATTTTGACCTAAAATATAATAATTATATTAAGGGATTTGACTGTATACCTACTAGATTACGGAAACAAATTTATTACATTACAATACTTTGAAAACGATATAGTACCTACTTCTATAATATGTGCTTAAAATATTACGTTATATTTGATAAAAGTAGATATCTAATTGTACCATATAGGTACAATAATGCTATAAATATAATAATTGCAATATTTACTTACACTCGATAAGAACTTGTATGGGACGTTAAAAGTATCTACATTGAATAATATTTATATTCTGTGTTGTTTGTTATCAGTCGTATCACGACCTATGCCAATATATTTTGTGCCTACATATCCTTTTGCTACATTTTGTTGTATAATATATGTATTATATATTCATGGTCACTGCCAGCGATTGCTATATAATATTATGTATATGTATGTCAACTGTACTGTAATATTACACATCACGTTATAATAATGTCTATATATATGTATGTAATATTATATTACATTTATGTAAATTCAAATTAACGTCTGCGAATGTGTCTGCAGAAATTTTGCATAATGCTCAACGATAATAATATTATCTTAATATCTTATTGCATTTAGATAATAAAGTTCTTGCAAAATCTTGAAAATAATGTAATACACTAACCTACTACTACTACTATACCATCACGGCATATCCCACAAGTGGGGTAACCAGCAGACCAGCTGCATGTAAGAAACGTGCAAGCTGTACATACACTACAAGCAAACATACACTAACCTAACTATTAAAAAAAATATTCAGTGTTTGATTTCCGGGTTGTATTTGTCATCTCAGCAGAACAAATTTTATTGTAAATATGAATAAATCACATTACTTTGTATGCAAAAATTGTTGGGGCTATTTTTGTTCAATTTACGTATAAACTTGATTGATAGTCATCTTAATATTAGTTACCTATAATACTTATTTAATTTTCATTTTACATGTAAACTTCGAGAGTTAACTTTATATAAGGTACATAATATAATACATTATAAACGTTTCATATTTTAGTCTTTTCTATTTTAAAACAGAACAACTATTTTATGCTGTTTAATGTAATATCTTATTCATCTTCTTCTCTTTCGCCTTTCCCATCCACTTCTGGACGAAGGCCTCATATTTGTTTTTATATTATCAGTTTGAAAATACACTCTTAATTATTCAATTTATTATCTATATCTATTCATAATCTTCGTTGAAGAGAGGCTCACCTCACACCCGGATGTCTCAAGAGTCATAGACTCTTATTTATCCGCATATTCAAACCAAAATTGTCCTCACGGCGAGCCATTGGGCAGGCCTGAAGGGCCGGCCGGCCAAAACCGTCAAAAGTTAATCTAGTCAGTCAATGTTTGATAGTAATTAATGTTTTCATTATATTGTTAGTATACCTACTCGTGTTTTGCCTCAGGTAGGTATACCCAGTGATTGTGTAGGCTGAAACTTGATTAACAATCTCTTTTAAGACATGGGATAATTTTTACATTAATTTAGTGTATCTTTTTATCTTTATTTTCCTGTTTCATAAACTATGTTCATAATACATACATATTACATAATTATATTTACATATATCTCTATAAGCTATATTGTATCAAACTTTATTAATGATAATGATTTATTATCATGTTTAATTTAAATACACAATACTTTGAAAACAAAAAACTGGGAATTATTTTTGTGTATAGGAACGTATTTTTGTTATTTTTAACGATTATTTATTTCCATGTTTAAAATGCGAACCACGGAAAAGAAACATGCTAATTCTTATAATGCTCTATTTAGAACGTTTATATATTTTAATAATAATTTATATAGTCTTCTTTATTACATAAGTAGAGATTTTAGTTGTACTGTATTACCCTGATTACTTAGTAAAAGAGTATATGCTTGCTTATACCTATACATCAACTAAGTTAGCATGCCGGCTCTCACGAGTAGTCTAGCCAGTATAGTATCTTACGTGCAAAAAAATTAAAACTTTCGGGATAGACGCCATACGTCATTGCTGAATACTTGTTTTTTGCAATATACTTTAAAACTTTCAAAAGAGTGGAAACCCTATTCTTTACCGAGGAGAGAACGGAGCAATTTTGAGAATATAAAGGAACATTATTATTATTAACAGTCCTAATGCAGACTACATACATATGTGATGGTTACTTCTCACCTGTTCTGGTTGTCCATGTTCTCTTTAATGGTTCGGTTCTCCCGGACCTTGCTCACCATTATAACATAACAATTGCCATTACGTAATATGAAACTTAATTCAATCTCAACGCAATGAATGTGAATCGTTTCTTATTACAGGTGGCCACTAAGACCGATGTACATATTATAAGTTATTTGATAGACTTTCAGAAGGGTCCTATCTTACTCGGATATAAAGTAGTCTTGGTTGAATCCTATTATATTTCTTAATTTTAAAAACTCAATTGAGATCAATGTGAGTATTATATAAAACTCTAGGTGGATATAAGTACATCTTTTAATATCAAGAGACTCTTATTTTTTTCAGTAATGTTATTGTGAATTTAAAGTTTTTTTATGAAGTAGGTATTTGTTTGTTTGTTGGTGTACGATAAAATTGAAATTTTATGAAGTGCACCTACTCAGCAGTAAACCAAAGATAATTATGAATAACTTCTAATTTATATTAAACTTCCAACATTTATTTTCCATTTTCATATACAACCTTTACCTACTTTTATTATGTTTTAAAAGCAATGCGATGCCAATAGTACCTATGTGTACAGTAGTTTTAATGTTTTATTTATAAATGCCAAAGTTCCTCGAGTGTTAAAAATTTTTTCAATACCTGAATGTTTGTTTATCGATGTTATTTACCTTCCTTCTACAATTAACCATTCTACGAGAATGTATATGTAAATTTAACACATGAGACTACCATACAAAGATTATAAAAGACAACGTCACTTTATTCGATAGTCCCATCCGGGGCACTGAATGTTTACCAAGCTTTAAAAAATATTATATAGAGCTTCAATTTACTTGGCAGTGAAACGAAAATTCAGTCAGATGTGTTCTTTGAATATTTATGTATTTGAATAAACGACAACTTTATTCTTTGTTTTTGTTTCTCGATTCTTAATTTTATATACATACCTACCGGTGCCATTGAGAGAAAATCAGATTGTCACCAGCTTCAGATGCAATTTGAAAACTGCACTCTTCACCGGCGCCCTTGAGACGGTCTAGGGATTTTTAAACGGCGTCAAAACAAAATCATCCAGAATCGCCATCATCATAACAAATCTATATTACATGGTGACATTTCATATCAGTAGACAATAATGTTGAGGAATTTAGGATATACATACTTAAATATATCGTATTTTACAGCTAAAAAGTATAATAGGTACTTGGAAGTAAATCTACTATCTATACTATACCTACCATCATCATCGTAGCCAGCAGACCAACCGCATATAATAAACATGCAAGCTGTCCTATCCGTGTCAATATAAAATCAAGACATTCAGGACGGGTGGCAAACTTCATCGCTGAAATTAAGATGTAAAATGTCTTAATTTTTTCGATCTGCCTTTTACAGGACACTCGAAAACTTACGAAGAAGAGTGGGAGACCAGTTCTTTACCGGCGGCTCCACGAGATAAATAGTAACTCCATTTCTGACTAAAAGCCTTCATCTTCAATTTATTATGAAAGTAATAATTATGTACTATTATAAAAGTAATGACTTTATTAAATAAAAGAGTAGCGAATAAGGATTAAACTATTACATAGTTTTAATGAATAAAAATATTAATGTCGCTTAGAAGGTATGTGTCATAATTTTCAGTTACAAAAGCCTTAATTTTGTGAAGTTTTTTGTTCATATTATAGTAGTGCTATAAACACCAGTCATGGTTGGAATAATATTATTATTACAATAGTTTCATAGACCAAAGAGTATATTCACTACATAGTAAGTTGCTTGCTGTATTTTTCCATTTCCCGTTGTCTAGAGCCACTGCTGTGGTCTGTAGGTGCAAGCGACAGGCGTTCGCGTCTCTTTACACGCTACACAAATACAACTTGTCCCAGGTCAGTGTTGTAGACGAATTTTATAACGCATGCGCCGATTTATCTTTTGTTTTACTCCAATAACTATCGAGTCCTGTAGTGAGAATGAGATAACACTATTTATATTTTACCTTGACATTGAAATTTCTATTCGATTCTCGTTTTTTCATTATGGCGATGAAACGGGATGGCGAATAATATTATTGAAAGGCGATATTTTCACGGCCACATCTCCTCTCTTCCCTCCATCGCCGCTTCTTCCGTCGCAGAATAATATGATCAAAATATTATCTTATCTATCTATACATCCCTACAGCTGGTATGCATTTTCTGAAATCATGCTGTTTGCTGAAAGTGAGGTAGCTAGGAATTAATAATCAGTCATTCTTGTTCCTAAATAATTTTATGTTCTTTACGAAATATCTATTTTATATCTAATTTATTGATATGGTCAAAAATCTTTGCTTCTTAGTGTAAAGTATTTATTTATTCATCAATATGTTATTGTGTTATTGATACATATAGATTATAGACAAACACTATAATCGAACTGCATCACTCGAGACACAACGAATCTCTTTCATAGTCCTTTGCTAATATAACATTATTAAGAAATCGATTAAGTTTTTTTTAAATATATTTTGCAGAAAGCCTGCGTCTCAGTTCATTAATTCGACGTTTGCTGTGTCTACAACATATCTTTGTCTACAACAAACAATGAATCACAACCTGATGCTTTCAATATATAATGTACATTTTAATCCAGTTTACAGTATATTAGATAGTACGATGGTAGAGTTTTGGACTTTCGAACGGAAGTTAAATTTATAAAAGCTATTAACGAGACTAAAACCTATAGATATAGTCTATCAAGCGTTTAACTATACGCAATTTCGAGTTGTTTTTTATCGTGATCACAAAAAAATCTATTAATACACTGTATCAGTTAAACTAGCAATGTGGTCATTTGCATTTCGGGAGTTTGCATTCAGACAAATCATACATAATATTTATATTATAAAATGTCTGAATTTTATCTGTCACGAGCCATCTCCAGACTCCATTATGCTCTCCACAATGGCACGGTGTCTTTGTAAAGTTATGCAGATAATTATAATATATTTCGGTCCGTGTTCATGTTTTTTAGGAGTGCATAATTTGAATGATATTGGATTTGTTAATATTTAATGATACGGCGCATCGTTACTAAGGTGCGAAGTGAAATATTGGAATATTTTGATACTTTAGCAAAATGTCACATAAATAAACGTATTCTTGGATGTTTCAGCAACATGACATTATCATTATTATTTTATTATTTACGCATGTTATGTTTTATTACTGTACTTAGTACTATACCCTGACGCCATATCCCAAGTGGGGTAGGCAGAGAGAACGGAACGCGATATAGATCTGTCCTTACATACTGCTTTCGCTTCTTCTATATTCATACAATTCATACACGCAAGTCGATTTTTACTACTCTACACGCGGCCGTTCTTTAGAATTTGATCCACTTGGTTCTCGGACACCTGGGCTTCTTCGCACCCCCTCTTTCAGATAGATATATCTTCTATGTCATCTTTCAGATAGATATATCTTCTATGTCATCTTTCAGATAGATATATCTTCTATGTCATCTTTCAGATAGATATATCTTCTATGTCATCTTTTTCTCATCCATTCGTTCCGTGGTGTTATTTAAGTTGTTGTTTTTCGATTTTATTTTTATTTATTGTTCCTAATATAGGATTATTTTTTTATGCTGTGTGTAATACAAAATATGTATAATAAATTTTTGTTTAGTCAATTGTGTAAATACTTTATTATATTGTTAATTTTTTTTTGTTAATTTATAAAATGCGAAAAGAAAAGCAATAAATGTCTTTGTTAAAACGAAATTGAATATCAAATATGACATAAATGTAGGGAACATTAAATTTCTTTGTTTGTCAAGTTATATTAAGAGTTATAGAAGTATTCGTGGATATGTGTGCCTTCCTAAACTCGACACTGGCACGAACACTCCACCAAGGGGTGAGTTGCCACACAAAAAGAAGAAGAAGAAGGATATGTGTGCTGTATGATATAAACAAGTAGGCTTTATTATCTATGGCAGTAGGGGGAGTGTAAATATAAATACATATACTTTGTATATAATCATTTTCATCTCTGCTGTTCCTCTCCCCACGTAGAGATTACGCAATCGATTTTCCCCTCGGCACTTGCAGTGGAGTGGCTGAAGGGCTGAACGAATTATATAGTGTCCTAGGTCGGAGGTATAATAATATTATACGTCTGTTACTATGCGCTCACAGCCGTTGTTCCACTATTCCTGTAAAGGCGAGACTTGTAATATTATAACATCGCTATTGTGTACCTACTGTACAGTGTACACGCTGTCTCTAAGGGGGAACATTTTTTGCTTTATAATGATGTCGTGAAATGAAAATATTATTGTCGCTGTTGGGAAATTATCAAGAAAAAGAGAATAAATTTTTTATATAGTTTTGTATTGATTTTTCTCTACTACTCAAGTGTCTTTGTTTCGGCTGAAATATAAAGTTATAATATTTATTAGATGTTTTTCTTGATTTTACTCTGTACAAAATTGTATAATTTTTTTAAATTAATTATTTCAAAGTCAAATTTTTATGCGTATAGTATATTTTTTCTTATATTTGCGGTCTAATAGTGATATAATGATTTGTTTATTTTTGCCGTCATTTTTTATTTGATTTTGAAAAATGTAATTTGACCTTTATTAAAAATGTGTCGTACGTTTAGTACTCCGTTTATCGAAATTTTAAATAAGATTTGGTAAAGGTGTTATATGACGTGTCTACAATTATATTTGGCGATATACCTCGGTTCATTAGATTTAAATGCGTGCTCGTCGACCTATATTAGGCAATTCGGTTTTATATTTATTTATGTAGCTTAAAGGCGTTACACGTGCCGCACGCCGTCTGAACAAATGTCGAGCGTCCTTCAAACACACGAAAAAATCGTTCCTGTATATTTCACACTGGAAAATTGATCAAATTATTACTTTTACTTCTGAATGTTGAATCCATAATGTGTATGATTTAATGATTATATAATGTTTTCCCTTACACATGGATGGATGTTACATGTTAATTCGGCTGCATTTCATTTAGATAAGGTTGTATTATAATGACAGTCAACTGATAATATTATTAAAATTTTGATGTAAGAAATTAAGATCAATCTTATCTATTGAAGATGTCTGTTTTTTTTTTAAATTCATTTCTCAGAATTGAATTACTAATCTCCCGTTAATGTTTCGGTATAAAGGTTTTTCGTCTACGTCTATAGAGTTATCTCACTCGCAGATATGAGATATAAAATGCATTTGGATTAGTATAACATACCTGTCAGTACTATTTTTTTTTTTATTTTAATCGCTGATAATTCATATCTTTTAGATAAATTATTTTTTCAACTAATTATGCAAATGTATAAATACAACAATGTTCGTCTGGAAAGAATTACGGAAAGGACTAATTTATATTTACTAAGAATGATCTCCCACTCTTTTCCATATTTTCGAGTTTCCAATGAAAGGCAGGTGTTTGTAGAAATAAAGACATTTTACATTTTAAATTTAGCGATGAGGTTTCTCACCCATCCTGTCTTATTTTTTATTGGCATGAATAAGACAACTTGCATGGTTATTACCTGCGGCTGGTCTTCTTTAGTTACAGATTTGCATTTGTAAAAGGTGAAATGGTATAATAACTAATTTATTTCATAAAGTGGGTACCTAAAATATAGCGAATAGCCTGACAATTTTGAATATTAACGCTATAATGTGTCCATAAAAAGAGAATGGATATAACTTTTTTGTTATGTATCACCTTTTTTTATTTTTCTCACTGGGTATTTCAAAACAATACCTACACGTGAAGATGTTACAGTAGTTAATTAGAGAGAATTTAGAAGGCCTCGGCATGTCTCCTGGTAGCTTGATTGGACAGGATGGGTGGCACATTTCGGGAAAGAAATGTTTCGAGTTCCGTCTGTGGCATTTTCAAATATGTTGACGTTGTCTTTTCTAAGCCTAATATTATGACAGTCTCATGTATTAAATTAACTTCTTATGTTTAGTTCTTATGATTTATTTCTCTCATTATATTTTAAATTATACCTACCCCTTGAAATGTTTAAAGCATTTATTTAGCTAGGTAGTCTTATAATATATTATCATATATACTGTTCATTGCATGTCTACAGATTTAGTACTGTAATCTTCTGCCTGATGACCTTGCTAGATTAATATTAAAATTATAACTAGCTTTAAACTCTGCTTTGTTATGGAAACAATTATGAAATAACAAATTCTCAATCGAATAATGAAAATATGCCGAAATTTATTTTGAAATTTGGCTTTTAGTTAGTTTTTAAGGTTCTATGTAAAATATTTGCGATTTTTTGCGTGATTAATCAAGTACCTACAGACTTAAATTTGTATGCAAATCATAAACATAAATAAATTATATCATCTTTTTTGATAAATACCTCCAATTCTATTAATCGAAGTCGGTTCAAAGGATGCAATATTGTTGTAGGTTATGTACATTATTTTACTTAAAGGATATGTAAAAATACAAACATACATATTTACCAGTAGAGTAAATTATTAATTATGTGTAGATTAATTTATTTAGAACCAGATTGCTGACATTTTTTGTTGTTGTATTTGATGTTTTTTGCTATGAATAATTAATATGTTTTCAATTACTATTTACTTCTTGCAGACTGGTTCCTAAATACTCGTAGATTTTTGTGATCGTATGCAATCTTTCAGAATTATTCATAGGTAGGAATTTTGGTATTTTTTATGGGAGAAGAGGATATTTTCCTCACTTTTGTAAACGTGCGATATGAATATCATTACATGCATTAGTGTACATAACTACATACGTACGGTCGTCGAAATATTAAGTGTTTAATAAGACTATATTTTAGATAATCAACTTTTTCTTTTGATTTTTTTACAGGCATCGATTTTGGTTAATACCTCATAAAACTCTAAAAAATCTATATTGTATTCACTGTCTATCACTTTAGGTCCAATCCGAACAATAGTATCCAATAACAATCGACTAAGATTTATTTGTTTAGATATCTGGTTGCTATTTTATGTTTTCCTCGGTCTAATATTCCTAATCATTGTTTATTATACTTGTGAGAATAAAAAAAGAGTATGTAAGCATTATTATTAGATATATTTGATTAAGTGAATTAATTTAAAAGGAAACGATACAGAAAAACTAAAAACTTTATGTATTTGGTCATTAGCAATATTTTTCAATGCATCCTACTCGTATGTTTTTCATTTTTCGGACATGTGTAATTTTTTTTATTTTTAAGGTTATTTTAGCCGTACGATTTGTTACCCTAAGCCCGAAAGCATCAGTACCCACTCGCCAGATCAATTCTTGTGGGTTATATAGCCTTTAATTTTTTTTAAAAGTCCTAAATATCATCATATTTTAATGTATTTACCTTCTGTGAATAATGTTCGAATATATTAGTAATTTAAATCTCACGACCTACATATTCGGATATTCGATTGGTTTTTATAAAGTTGATAACTTTTATGTTAGGAAATGCGGTGGTAATTTGATCCATTTTAGTGAGAATTCCCTTTGTCACATAATGCTTCTAGAAAATAATATTCTCATATTGCAAATCAATATGGTATTGGAAAACGTTCTAGAATCAAAGAACTATGAGTTCTTGTCTTGTTTTATCGAAACAGCAGGTGATGTTTAATTTTGTATTGGTATAGGACATCTATCAGATATCGTGATTATTTTTCAGAAGAAAGAAGCCTGATATTTTTCTTTTGGAGGTTTCGAAACAATAGCGGGGTATTGTTTACATTTCATCAACATCTTTTGGTTTAATAATGGTCTACTAATGATTTAGTATTATTTTGATTGAATGATATTTGTCTAGGTAATAGATATATCAGTATTTTATTTGCAGTACCTACTTGCTCACACGTGTTTAATAAATCATAATCAGCATGTTCCTAAATATTGATAGACTAGTACCAACCCCCCTAATACCTGTCCACTATTTTTTGGTGT
This sequence comes from Athripsodes cinereus, assembly GCA_947579605.1. Classification (NCBI taxonomy): domain Eukaryota; kingdom Metazoa; phylum Arthropoda; class Insecta; order Trichoptera; family Leptoceridae; genus Athripsodes; species Athripsodes cinereus. The sequence goes on along the minus strand of OX388321.1, from coordinate 18,555,772 downwards.
AGGTATATGCCTACCTTATGTGAATTGAGTGTGTATTATTATTTTTCGTTATATCCTTAATAATCTATTGTGTGTTTGTGAGCTGCAGACAAGAGTTTTTATTCATTTACTCACACAAACACTTTGAGAATTTTCCCCGTTTCGCGCTGTGTATACCAGCGATCTGATTCGTCTTGCGAAGGTCAGGAACATGCCAGAGTCGAAATCAGATTACCAAATTTGGTTCATCGATTAAAAATGTTGGAATGATAACAGCACTATTATATGATTCATCGGAATAATTGTTATTATCTGACGATGATAAGATAATAATTGCTAGATATATAAGTTGTTTTGACGTCATTCACCGGTCTTGTAGTGGACAGAAAGGCATTAGATCTAGCCTGGTAGGTAGGCTTATTGTACATATTTTATTTCTAGATCTTTATTTCTCTATCAGTAGGGCAGATCCCATGAGAATCCCAACTAAGAAACACATAACTTTTGTTAACTAGTGTTTTTATCTCTTTTGATTGTAATAATTTTTCACACCTATCATTGAATCAGTGTTGAAGGTCTTCGAATTTAGATATATACCTACCTTCTGTAACTTTTCTTATTTACGTAAAATACCTCTATTCCGCATAAAACTTTATTTAGAAAAGGTTTCTGTATCCTATCCCACCTGGAATGATTCCTTTACTCATCTCGTTATGGTATATTCGTGTATGTGGGGTAACGGTGGTATTTTCCTTGTGTTTATTTCTCATGGTTTCACGATCTGATGGAATTAATGTTCAAAACTTGATTTAAAAAAAGGTATAAGTTCGTATAATAAAAGATGGTTCGATTATTTTGCTTAAAGATTATATGTTTTAATTCGCCAGTAATCAAACGCCGTTGATACGTGTGGGGATATTGCGACAGGAAATTAAATACATAGATCACCCACACCACATCCCCGTGGTTTGAATTACACAGTGCACCTACATATTACCCGAGACTGAAGTTACAAAATCAATTTATCACCGATATTCAACCTTTTTTTATATTTAAATAATATTTTAACTGATTTATCTGCTCATGGAATACCCTTTAACCCACGAGGTAATTAATGTAAATTAATACTTTGTTATATTTCATCAGTAAGCATTATAATATGTAGTTTCAAGACATGAACATTTTTCAGCTCAGCAGTAAGGTGTGTCACCTATCCTGAATGTCTTAACTTTTATAGGCACGGAAAGGACAACTTGCATCTTTATTGCAAGAAGTTGTTCCGTTGGCTACCCCACTTGTGAGAGATGCCGCGATGAATGGATGGGACATAATATAACATTGATTTCTTTTGAATTTATATCGTGAAAAAGTATCTTATCTTGTATTTCATCGATTAAAAAAATATTTCTGATGACTACGACTGGCGTGGCGCGTAGGTAGCACTCTTGTCTTTGAGTCACAAGGTTCCGGGATCGATTCCCGACTGGGACAAAATAAAAATTGTCCTTTTCCTAAATTATCCTAAATCTAGGTATTACATGTATATGTGTTTGGTGCATTGTATACATACATATATTATGTATCGTTGCGTTAATACTCATAAAATAAGATTCGCGCCTTAGTTTAGGATTACCTCGATATGTGTGAATTGTTATAATACCCACTGCATGATTGTTTGAATTACACACCGTATCTATAAATAACATGCGTCTAAATCACTTTAATAATGTAATAGAATAAATAACAGGGAATATGTTTTCGAACAATTTTCGTTAGTTTTTCGATTTGTATTGTATAACATATATAAATTGTGGTTAGACCCTTGGAGCGGTCCTGTTTCCACTGTATTCTTATCCATATTATCGATGTTATTTGTGTTCAAGTTCAGGGTCATCGTCTTGCATGTATTTGTGGGTTTCGTTCTATATAATTTTGTGAGTGTGTGTATCTGGTGGATTTTTTATCATAAATTACCTACTGCGGGTATTATAATATCTTATATAAATTTATATGCAAATGTAATACAGCATGTTGTTATTACTAAGCATTGTTGGTAAGTTTGTGATATTTTATTTTATTTAGCGAATTCGCACACATGTACATTATTATCAATACAACGTAACTGTAGTGGCTTGTACGTATTTGTGTAATGCAATGTATGTATGTAAATTTAATGTTAATATTATATCGATATCCTGATATACCTACGTATCTAAGCTATAATTTGACATAATTTCTGTCGATTAAAATATATAGTCTATTTAAAATCACATGCTAAGAACTGATTTGAATTTCATATCTTGCTGGCTTTCATTGTCATATATGAGAGTTATACATTAGGCTTGCCTATCTAAACACCACGCATCTTTTTTAGATAGTCTGGAGTGAGCATATAATAATACCTCTGTCTTACTGCCCTACTGCAACTGCAAATCAATGTGTAATTAATATAATATGTTGTATGTGAAATCACCCACTGACAGCAATCATATACCGTTTGCCATATTATTGATATAGAATTATTATTAAGTAAGTCTGACTATGATACATATAGTTGTGTCATACTCGTAATCTGTATTCCACTCGCTTCATGTACCTACCTATAGGTAGATTATTTTGTTGTCAATTTATTGTATCACTAGTATGATCTATGTTATTTTGATTTGTTTTATACATTGTTTCTTTCAACATAGGTAGGTACTATGTATTGATATTATTATTGTGAGTTTAGACTTGGTATTTTTTTTAATATTATTTTAGATAAAGTAGTGTTGTACATTTCACTTCTCTCCTAAAGAGTTTATTTTATGATGTAACAATTAGTCAATTACATATCTATGTCACTAGTCGATGGATGATTTAATTGGAAGATTTAAATTTACTTTAGTAGCAAAACCACCAGAGTACCTATATAAGTTATTCGCGATAATTTCGAAGTTTTAATCTCAATGCTTTATTTACTAGTTTAAATTTCATAATCCGACAAAGTTGATTATAAATAAAAAATGTATGCCTCTCTTTTCCTATAATAAAAAAAAAACTAATTCGTCAAAGTAAGACTTTTGATCATTTTGATTCTTAATATGTATATCATATTGTTTTGGGAATGTTTTGTTTATTTTTTATGTTTTTATAACGCAAGTAGCACATTCCTACACTGTTTCTTTTATATATATTATTTATACATCAATTGTAGGTATACATCTTATCGTTTATCCACATTATCGTGGTATTTGTAGGCAATTAAAGTGCTATACTTACAGTAAATCGTGGATATATAAACACTCATTGAAGATAACAAACTGTTATTATTTGACGTTGTACGCGCTTCAAATTTTTTTTAAATGAAAAATTATTGTGCGACTTTCGTTTCTGATATTACGAGTAGGACTTGCATAAAACTCAGGTTGATTATGTTGTGCATATTGGTATGAGTGTATTTTACAAGTATCATGACCCAACTTAGATAATGTTTGCTTATTATATAAGTATTGCATTTACCTGCTGGATACTTTGAATTTAAAAATATGATAATTTGTTTTTGATTTTTACGAGCATATCATATCCAAATTACTTACGTAAGATGTTACAGGTATGATTATTTTTGTGAAAATAAAATAATTTGCTTTTAGTGTATAAGTAGTTGTTACCTAATGTTTGCTACATTAACCTCTTGACTGTCTCTTCGTACATTTGACGATACATTTGGAGCGAATATAATTAAATCCATGTAAAATTTATCATATATACCTACTATCATACGTACGTTCTTCATTTGACACCATACATTTACAGCCTCTATCGCAATAGATGAGTGCACATTTTCTTATAATGTAGGTACTATCTGTTACTGGGGTTTTAAAACCGCTAACGATACCGGCGAACTTACGACATCTACGGGCGAATCGATACTGGTAGGTACTGGTGTGATGGGTTGATGATGATGATGATTTTGGATGATTTTATTTTATTTATGACGCCGTTTTACAGTCTCTAGACCGTCTCAAGGGCGCCAGTGAAGAGTTTAGTTTTTAATTTGCCTCTGAAGCTAGTGACCATCTGACCATCTCTCAGCATCACCGGTAGGCGATTCCAATAAAATTCCAATTCATCCCTCAATCAATATATTTGAGTATATTGATTGAGGGATGAAAACAAAAGAGGGCCTCTAATACTTAATTACTTCCCACTTTCTCACCCCGCCCTCTTGTATTACATTGTTTGCTTACCTACTATAAAAATTTACAAGATACCTATATAAAAAATATATTAGTATAGGTAGGTAATGTTCTTCTATAGACGTTGATAGGGCGACATGTTCACCGTTTATGTCAGCCGTAATGTGTAATAATTTGTATTATTTTTCTTTTATAGATATTGTTTATATATAACGTACGTATTAAATTATTATAATATCTCACATGAAACAAGTACATGTAATTTATGAATTTTTCATATCTCGTATACATTGCTGTAAATATTAACGGCGATGTATAAAATATGAATCAGATATGTTCAACTAACAACACACTGTCTGTGTGTCAAGGCCACACAGTTCTTAATTTTTTTACCTCTTTTGTAGGCATTAATAAAAAGTTCCTTTATTATCGATTTTGTGAAGCATTAAAGAATACACTAAAAAAGTTTTTCTTGGAACAATATAAGCCATTTTTATTTTTTAATAATCGTGCATAAAGAAGTTTGTTTTCTTGCCTAAATAATTTGTATTTTTAACTTATAAGATATTTTGTCCTTTTTCCTTTTTTGGGAAACTTTTCAAAGTAATTTTACATACTTAACACGAAAAGCTATAAATAAAGTAGTGAAAAATATTAACATGACATGTGAAGACAATTCATACAGATCTGTTTAGTCCGAAACTACATAAAATATTAATCTTGTATTATTGCCACAAACATGATGATACGCAATACAATGCACTAAACACACAAACTTGTGACATCCAGAGCTTCACGAGTCGTAAAGTTCTATATCCGCACATTCAAACCAAAATTTGACCCATTGGCTAGGCCTGAAGGGCTGGTCAGTCAAAACTGGAAAGTAAAAATATAATAAAAAAGAGCCAAAACAATTTGAAAAAAGTCATACTTCATTTTGCTCTGACCGGGAATCGAATCCGGGGCCTCGTAACTGAAAGGCAAGGGCCGCGCCACACCTACCACCATGCCACACCGGTCGCTAAATATTGATTCTAGGATAATTAATGTAATTGTGTTGTGAGATAATTGAAAAAAAAACACAATATGTAGTTAACTTCCAAATGACTTTTTCGCGTACTAGTATTCGGAGACTCTCGTCTCCATCATCAGGCGATTAGTAAAAAAAGACTACTTTTTTACTAATCGCCTGATGATGGAGACGAGAGTCTCCGAATACTAGTACGCGAAGTTAATAAAGTCATTTGGAAGTTAACTACATATTGTGTTTTTTTTTCAATTATCTTGAAATGGACTTCCAACAAGTACCTTCGGTCAACAACATTAATGTTTTTAATTGTGTTGTACCTGTCGTTGTACCATGTAGCTTCTGAGATTTGCGTATTTCATTTCGTTTGACATATTAAACAAACGTCCCGCGACGGGAGATCGCGATCTATTTGAGATCTGAAAAATGAGATCCCAAAAAGATGGTTGCTTCTAATGTTTGCATAAAGCGTCTCTCGGTTGGTGGACCTTACATCGTGACAGTGAGAATGGTGGAATTGATGAACGTTGTCCATGGACACCGAAAGTGATCACTTAAGACAGCCTTGAGCCAATTCGTAAGCGTTGGGACACCTTTCTCACTTCTTCCGATTAGATTCTACACAATGTTGCATTGTGTAGATATGGTTCTCCAATCGAGGTTTCTGATTGATATTAAACGCGATTTTTCGTAAGCTTTATGTATTTTGAGATGTGAACATATTTTAGATTTACGAATCACATCAGAATGATAACAAAGTTATGGTGATTTATTACTATGCAGTTGATATAAATACTTGTTAATCCTTTTGATTATTTTTATTTTCATAACATTTTGTGTACCTAAAATAACTTTCTAATTAATTTAAATTAACCGACTACGTAACTAGTTTCTGGCTTACGAAAACTGTTTATGATATTTACTAATTTTTGTTCATTAGGTTTAAAATCTCAATCGGAGAACAATGTTTAGGTACATTATGTAACATTGTGAAAAATCGAATCGGGAGAAGTGAGAAAGGCGTCCCAATGCTTACAATAACTTTTTTGTTACAGTTTTCATTTCTCAGTTAGTCCTACGTTAGGATTTTATATATCTGTCTATTAATAAAGTGTTTACATATTATTATTATTATTATTATTGCAAATCCAATGGTACTTCGACATAGTATTCGTGTTTAGATAATATTATTAAGTATTATTGCAAGTAAAAGGTTTGACCTAGTGATGGTAGCCCCGGGCTGACACACGACCACATGAGCTCTATGTGAATAATACTTATTCCATATTCACCATCGCCACATATTATATCGTCCCTCTCCTGACTAACTGTCGTATCTAATATTTTTGGCGAAATCGAGTTATGATCACCAATGTGTCTTTATGTGTTCTGCATGTCCTCACTGAAGATCACACCTGTAACTGTAACCGTTATCCTGGAATAGCTCTCTGATTTGTTGTCGTATTTACGAATTTTAAATAAAATGAGTTGTCGTATCTACAAATTTCTCAAAATTTCATCATTAATATGGTACTGAGATATATAAGAATACAAATAAAATAATGTAATATATTTACACTGTATCATATTATAACTAGGAAAGACGAAAATATGCATGGCAAAACACTAAAAACGCTCTCCTGAACAATTTACATTTTAGAAAATACGACTGTTAGTCAGAAGAGGGACGATATATGCACCTACTGCAATATAATAATAATAATCTACTTATTTAGTACTTACGAGTATACCTATAATATATCCTAATAGTACCCACTCTACGTATTACAAAACACTTTGTATTAACACTCTGGACTATTAACGAACTATTAAAACTGTGAGGTAATAAATAATCCAGCGCTGCACAAGTTCTTTTTTAGACCCTAGAGACTTTTAATAACCTGATATATGATTATGTTAGTTTTAGTATTAAAAGGTAGTAAACTATGGATTCTTATTGAGTGTGGTAGCCAGTAGACTTACTGCATTTAATCAACATACAGGTCATCCTATTTGTGCCATAATGTCAAAACATTTGGTATGACTGGCGCACATTATGAAAAATATTATAAAATTAATTTGCCAAGATATATTTTGCTTATGAGTATTATGCAATATGAATCAGAGTTTTCTTAATTATAAACGACTTTTAGGTAAACTGTTCGCTGTGATAGCACAAGAAAGTAAAAAAGATCTAAAAATAACTAGGTATAACTCTTCATTACTTTCTGTTTCCTGATAGTGGTCAGACGTTAGATGGAAGAAATCATTACACAGTGATATAATTTCGCCACTGTATATCGTCTTAGTGTTTTGTATAGTTTTGTTAACACTGTTATATAATGATAATGTGACAAAAAAAAGAAATAGATGATTAAACGCGGTTATGTTTAGTAGTTTATATAAGCTATTTCTACAAGGAACTTTTTATACTATGACTACTACTACGAGGCAACCAGCAGACTAACTTAACTAGGTTTTCCTCACCGCGTCAAATTAAAGTTCAGACATTCAGGATGGGTGTCTAATATACGATGTTTTAAGAACATCTGCCTTTTACAGCTTATAGAAGAGTATGAGATCCAATTCTTCGCCAGATTCCTCAAGTATTTATTTCAAGTTGTTCTCGCAAAAAGACTTTTGCATACTGTTTAATAGCTTTGAATAGTGACTGGATATTGCGTTTCGTCTAACACGGTGGTATTTATACAGTAATAGTACTACGGCTCTCTGTATATGTTATTTTAATTGGGTGCTTAGTCTTTACATACTCAGTTTGAACTACATATTCAGGGTTGGATAATGTGCATTATGTAAGTTCATAATATCTACACGAATTAATAAATACATTGCAGTGTACTATTACTATGCCTCTTAGGGATGCCTTAAGAGACATAGTAATATATTCAAGAATGTACTGTTTAAATTAATCGATTTTACATAGAACTGTAACATTACAATATTTTTGTTGTTGTTGTAATCATTACAAAGTATCATACATAAAATTATCAGTTATACACAATTCAACGCTCAGAGGACGAGTTCATCGCTAGATTGTGATTTCTTCCAAATAACCCTAACAATTGTTTCATTAAATCTTAATAGTTTGTTACCTGTGATTCATTTTAGGAATGTACCTACCACTTAAATTCTATGAGTTTGTCTATTTAATTCAGTCGTTATAAAAAAAATCATCAGAAATATTTAGTATTAATATAAATGTATTAGTAGAGATGTACGTCTTTCATCACGTCTAATACTCATTATAAGCCTATAAATGTTAATATAATTTTTGTATCCATCCCATTATTATCACGGCATCTGGATTGTCCTACATGTGATTCGCCAGAAGCAGTTAATTAATAATAATATAGGTTGTCGTAATTAAAATTGTCGACCTACGGTGCTTGGTGGAATTTCATATTCAATTACTAAAAATAAAACAATGAGGCGTTACATAAGCCTGATGATGGTACAGCATAAGAGCGGAACCTCTTTTTAGTCGGCTCGCGATTAATACATTCACGATACAAGTTGTAATTTCTGTACGGCAATATCATCATATTATGCTGCCTGTATATATATATAACACATTTTTTTATTGGATGAATCTAGATTGATCGAAAGAAATTGCACAGGAACCAATTGGTTTTTTGGCAAGACTTGTAATTAAATTGTGTTTAACTTTTCATGTGATTGAATTTACTAATTAGCTTGTTTTTGTTTTTATAATATTTTGTAATTTTTTTACATATTTAATTGTTTTTTTTTTCAGGTGTCGATGATGTCGGGTGCCGTGGGAGCGGCGAGCGGCGCCAGTAACGGTGGTGAGGCGGGCGGGGGCGCCTCCTCTTCCACCGGGGGCGGAGGCGGTGAGGGTATCCTGCACAGAGTTAAGCAGGAAACCGAAGCATGCTCTCCCTCCACCAACATGTACTCCCCTGCGGCCACTGCACTACCTCATGACGTTAGTAACACAGTCATACCAATAATACTTATAATCATGTTCCATGAAGTCCTTGGCAAAGAATATATCTTCCACTCTCTTCTGCAAGTTTTCGAGTGTCTTATACAAGGCAGTTTTTTCGTAATACATCGCATGTAAGATATTTAGTATCTTCTGTTTACCCATGAGGTATGCTATCATCCTGAATGTCTAAATTTTTAAGTTGTCCTTGCCACATCAATTGGAGTATCGTTGGTGCCGAGTCACATGCGGAATGAAGAATTTATGTGATGTATTTGTCATTTATTTGAGAGAAATCCATGTCCATGTTCCAACAATAGAAATAAATAAAATGGTTAGATACGTTTATATCTGAATGTCACAAATATTCTAAATGCTAGTTTAAAAGTTTTTGATTTGATAAAAGAGTTTCTAATGAGATCTCAAAAAATCAAACTGATTCAAATAATCTTTTCACCAGTATATCACCTACAACAACGAGATACAAATTACCTTTTTCTAAGCCTATCAAGTTTGATATAGAGGATTAGATTAGACATATGTATTTATTTTTTGCTGAGAATTGGAGATGATGATATGATATACCTATATTTTGCTTGGTCATTGCGGTGGGTGCAATGCATGTCTGTGCATCTGTAATATTATGTATATGTAATATTTGCTTCATAAATCTGGTTTTGTGTATACCATACTTGTTGCATTATCGGGTGTATCTAAAAAAAAAACTCACCAGACTGTCCTTGACACCACTACCTTATAATTTTACCAAATTTAATAATATTGCAATTGGGTTATTTCACATATTAAATTTTGTTTCTGTTTTAGGTGGAGTTTAGTCCTAGTCCCGAAGACACTAAGTATCCCTTGTCTCCAGCCAGTCCTGATAGACAATTCTGCTCCTCGACAACACAGCCGATCGGAACTCCTAAAACTGAGGTGCTTATTCCATTATTTTCATTTCTGAATATTTTATGTTTATTAGTTCGCCTTTATTTTATGATGACAGTCTATACTTCACACAAAAACACATTACTTTGATCGCAATTATCATGTGAACTCATGTCCGGATGGTCATATTAGCTCCTAGATTTTTATTAATAACTTTTGTAATTGATCAAAAATATACTAAAATCCATGCAAGATTTTCAAATTATCAGTTTATTTTATTCTCTATGATTCTTAATACGCTGTTTTCATTGATTGTATTGTTTAATAACTATAAACTAATTTGTTTAAATAACAATTGCAAACATTAAGTCATAAAACTATGATAACTCATTGATTCATTCATTCATTCATGGCACCAAAGTCGAGAGAGTGTTATTTAGTTTTTTGCAATTGTTAATTTTTTTGTGAAATAATAAATATTAATTCATTTTGTTATTATTCTTGATAATATGCTGCGGTGTGTTTTTAATGCACTTCAAAATAAAGTCAATGTCAAAACTGTGTTCTGAGTTGAATGACCGTAACCAGCGATAAGTTTTGTAATACATACTGATAACTGGATGGGCCAAACATTAATATTTATCTGTTGTTGCATATTATTATGTTGCATATAGCTAATGTGCAATACATGTGTTATAAAATCAATATAATATATTTGTTATGTGCAGTCTCTGTAATGTTGTATTGTTCTACGACATATCTGTTAATAAGGCACTTTATACTTTGTTGTGATTACTATTACTTTGATTTATCAGGAGGTTTTAACAAAAATAGTTTTTGATGTAATAAAAATAAACACTTATTTTTGAAGGATTAACTATGTAGCAGTTTGAGACACTTTGAATGTTTTTAAACGAGTATTCCAAAATGCACTTGTTTGCACCACCAATGCACCACATTCCATGATTGTTGTTTAAAAACATTAAAAAATAAACATGTTAATTCTTTAGGGCACAGTCACTCAATAAACTTTTTTTATGTATATTATAGATCTACTAAGGATGTGGAAGCTTGATGTTAGAATTTCATGCTTTCAATTGAAAGATTCCAGATTGGAAGCTTCCCCCGATAACTTACCTTATTTTTATGTTACAAATATACTATTATTGCCCACTGGGAAGTGGCGTTTAGAGTTGTATTTGGGTTTCATATTAACCTACATTTAACTTTTACACAGATAGTGGCCAATCAGAAAACCATGTAATTATGAAATATTAAAAAAAAAACTATGAAATATTAAAATGAACCTATAATTCTAAATTATTATGCGAGGATTAAGAATTTTATATGGAATCAACTTTGTTATTTTTAGTGTTAGTAATGGAACTTTTGAATGATTCCTACTGCCTTAAAATGACATAAATTGTCATAAACACATAGAGAGCATTGGTTTTGGAACAATTTAATAAACAGCATAGATAAGTATTATTGTGGAGCGTAGACCTGTAGTTCATTGCTAGAGTTGATGTACTCATTTTAATGAATGAGTGATTGTGGTTATATTTGGTTAGGAATACAATTACAGAAAAACAATGAACTCTAAATCATTTTTTACAAAACTAACAGTCTTTGCACATTCACAATGATTCACATGAACTTTGTATAATTTTAATATCAAAAAATTTGAATATGGTTATCACAGTTTACTGGATTTTTTAGCACCAAGATGTTATTTTTATTTTTATCCATTAAAGAATTTCCACAATATGAAAATAAGATATCTGCTAAGTAATATTGAATGAGATATTTCTAAAATCGTTACATCCCAGACTGTACTACTATTCTGTGTACCTAAAAATGTAATTTAAATCTTTGTTGTTTGGAATATATTTTATCACAGGGTAAACTTGTCCTCTGTATATTGTATTGTATAATTATTGATTTTTGCCACTGTGTAATGATATTTTAACCAGTGCACATTGAATAATACAATAAATAAAAAAAAAAACTCTAAAAGGTGCATTGTATATGACTAGGTATTGTTTATTGAAAGATATTATATTGTTGAAATTTAAAAAAGTAATTAATTAAAATAAAACACTTATTTGTAGTATATCCACGGTGACTTTTTATTGGACGCGAGCCGGCTTTATTTTAATTAATTCAACATGAAATTCCACCAAGTACCGTCGGTTGAAAATACCAACTTTAAAAAAGTAATGTTTGATAATGATCATCGTTTTCAGGAGAGTAGCAAAGAGGAAGAGGCTCCTCGGCGGCTCTGTCTAGTATGTGGAGACATTGCTTCAGGATTCCACTATGGGGTAGCCTCCTGTGAGGCCTGCAAGGCTTTCTTTAAGAGAACTATACAAGGTACATTATAATAATTATTTATAACAACATTTTATAATTTTGATATTTACCCGTTGAGTCCTGATTAAGGAATAAGTATTTTCTGCAAATTTTTTAATGTTTCACCAAAGGCATTAGTAAAAAATCAAATAAAAGATATTTCATATTTCCAATTAAGTGATGAGATCTTTTGTGCAGCGTGATATGGAGTATAGGTAGGTATTTTAAATAAATGAATTGTTGTTGCTACTTTACCATCATGGTATATCCCACATGCGAGGTAGCCAGTGGACCAACTGCAAGTAATAAAGTTGCATATTGTTCACTTTGTGACAGTAAAAAAATAATTATATTGTAATTGAAACTTAAAAATACTCCTTGGTTATGAAAAAAGTGTTTGTAACAAATATTTCTTAATTTATACATGATGCCAAAAATGCAAAAAATTTAAACATTGTCTTAGAATGTCAAAAGTAAATACGAAATTAAAAATTGAACTGTATGTGTTTAGATACCTGCTCTCTAATATTTTATTTTTATGAAGAAAATTACTTAATGTTACGTAGCTTCATGAGTTTTGCCTTGTATTATGATTTGTTTATTTATACAAATATCAATTAGTTACTTTGAATATTTATCCAATACAGAATATATTCTGTACAGTAAACTATGTAAAATGTAAACTATTTATCTATAAATATGTAAACTATTTAAAAAATTGACTAATGTTAGTGTAGCTTCATGGGTTTCCCCTTGTATTTTGATTTGTTTATTTATACAAATATCAATTAGTTACTGTTGGGAGTCTTGCCTCTGTCAATATTTCTGTTGTTAAAAGGATGGCTAAGGATTATTAATCAAACACAACTTTGAAGCTTGTATCACCTACTGTCAACCTCACTCACACTAGATGATCTCTTTATTGAAACATAGATACAACAAATAATAAACCATAGACAAATATTTATTAAACCTAACAGTTACTTTGAATATTTATTTATCCAATACAGGTAGAAATATATTCTATACCGACAAAATAAACTTTAAAAAAAAAGATGAATCTGGATTTGGAATAAACCCAAATACACTCCGGCACTCTCACAGTGACCAATATGCTTGTGTCGTAAACGTGGAGTAAGTCAGCAGCGGGTGGAATCAAACCCAAAACTCGTAATTGAAAATACAAGACTACCATTAGATTACTGACCACTACTTATATTAAATATGTTATAATTCACTATTTCCTTTTATACAGGTAACATAGAATATACATGTCCTGCTTCAAACGATTGTGAGATTAATAAAAGGAGACGAAAGGCCTGTCAAGCTTGTAGATTCAGGAAATGCCTCCGTACTGGGATGCTCAAGGAAGGGGTGCGCCTGGACAGGGTGAGAGGAGGACGACAGAAATACAGAAGACATACAGACAATCAGCCACACGCCATTGTATCTCCTTTCAACCCTCAACAAAGACCAATCTTAGAAGGTGAATCTACAATTTTTCATTACATATCATATAGAACAGCACTTTCAAACCTGCTGAGAGGGAGACTTTGATTTTTACCTTTGAGAACTTATTTTTGGTATCAGATTCCCAGAATTTGATGATTTTTCTTAAACTCAAAATTTCTGCCCTCCTATTACAAGATTTTTGAAAAGGTATAAGAATTTGAAATATTTCATGATATTGAAAAAAAAAACAAAAATTAGAATGAGGCATTATATTTTCAAAGAAGTTTCTTTTTCTTTACCTGAAGAATGTTGTTATGTGTATTTGGACATAATTTAAATTAAACATTTGATCTTTGTGAATGTGACAAATTTTTTTTTTTTTCTTATTTCAGATATAAAAGTATTGGAGGTGTTGTGTTCTTTTGAACCTGAGCCTCTAGTGGCGTCCCCTCCCAGTCCCGGTCCCATATCCTCCCACACGCTGCTCTGCCTGCTGAGTGATCTGTACGACAGGGAGCTGGTTGGTATCATCGGCTGGGCCAAGCAGATCCCTGGCTTCACAGACCTTCAGCTCAGTGACCAAATGAGATTGTTACAGAGCACCTGGGCAGAGATGCTTACATTGATGGTTGCATTTAGATCCATGCAGTCAGCAAATCAAGTAATTATTATATTTTGCATACTTGTGTACTTTGACTGGACTAAGTATTTGTAAAACATTGCATATAAGAAATTCTTTATCTTCATTTCATTCAGTAGATTGTCCAAGAATTTGTATAAATGAATAGTAAAATTCCACAATAAAAGATTTTCTAGTACGTAGTATCATGAACTTAAGTAAACAATAGTATAGGAAAGTTATATTAAAATCATAAGAAGGGTAAATCAAGACTCTAGAAGAAATTATTTTCACTTTTTGGAACAATCGTAAGTTGTAGATAATGGAATTTCTCATACGAAACAATTTCATAAATTCAATATATCGTCGCCGCACGAATAATTTGACTTATGTGAGCGCGCGATGCAAAACTACAACTCTGCAAATGCCGCACGAGTACGAAGGCATTTTATCACTTGTGGATATTATAATTAAGTAATAAAATGCGTTCTTACTCGTGCGGCACTTGTAGCGTTGTAGTTTTGCATCGCGCGCTCACATAAGTCAAATTATGCGTGCGGCGACGATATGTCAATCAAATTAAGTTTTAAACTACTATAGATGACTCGTACACATTGAACACTCGCCTTGCAAGCGAGGGGTCGTGGGTTCGATCCTCAGACTAGGCAAAAATATTAATGTCCATTTTCTGAGCTAATTCAATGTGTACGACTCATCTATAGTAGTTTAAAACTTAATTTGATTGACATCCACACTTCTGAGCAAGTGAAAATCCAGTTTTCAACACAACAGACTGTGTTACATACAATAATCAATATATACTACTACTACTACTACTATACCATCACGGCATATCCCACAAGTGGGGTAGCCAGCAGATCAGCTGCATGTAAGAAACATGCAAACTGTCCTATATATGTATATATGTATATGTTTATCATTCCGCACTTAGTTGCACAAACCCTGTGCGAATAACAGCCGATTGTGACTCATTTGCACATCTTGGCTCACTAAGCACTTATTGGCTCAGCGATTTTTACAGATTTGAAATCGTCTCGAAGAGATAAATCCATCGGTACCATTGAAGTACCCTGATGCGTTTTATGATAATTTCGTATGCTTCAAATATGCCGCTATAGGCATTTTTACCTTTTTATTATTCAATAACATGTATCTTTTCTTCTCTGTATAATATTAATCGCCCTTACTCGATCAGTAATGCGTTGTTGTCAGTATGACATCGGTAGTAAGAGAAAGAAGTAATGTGTGAATGAAATAGGTACATATTATATTCATACTTCATAGGTACCTATACCATAAAGAGATCAACTCCTGTGGACCGCAAATTGCATAATGCGTTTAATATTCTCATTCATTGATAAATCTGTTCCCGTCAGATTTGTGCGCTCCGTAGTAACAATTAAAACCTCATTATTACAATTCTGATAATTTCATTTATAGCTATTAAATTGTATTTACGTGTCAAACGTGTCACTTCCTTAATTATGTAACTTTTGTTTTATATGTTTGTCATGTTAAAATGTAACTTGTCGTCAATCGTAGTAAAGGAATCCATCGATGTAACGTACGTATATTGATAAATTGAAAAGAATGTTAATTTTATCACCAGTATAGAACAAATCGTGTATTGTAACGTAATACGGATCCTGAGTTTCTTATAAAATTGTATTGTGAAATGTTATACCTAGTTGTTGTTTTCATAACCTATGTTTTTCATATTCATGCACATATGCACATCTGTATATGTATACGTATATTTCACCTATTTTCCACTTTACAGATATTTATTTATTTATTTATTCATTCTACGGCAAAAGCCCTTATTACATGATACATAATATATATATTTAAACAATTTCTACAACAATAAAATTGAAAACATAACACAAAAACATTCAAATCTCAATGATATAAAAACATATAAAAGACAATGTAATAGAAATTATATAAAAGATATTAAAATTTAAAAATAAAATTACAGAATATAATTTTTTTAATTTAAACCACAACACAAACAAATCAAATGTCAGACATGAAATTTAAAATTCAAAACACGTGTAAACTATCATCAATTATAGTTACCAATAAAAATAACAAGACAAGACTGGATACAAAAAGATGGATTAATCATAGCTAACAATAAAAATGACATCACAGAAGAATCCATATCACTGAACATTACAGCAATTTATTCACACTTGCAAATTCACATCCTTTGGATTCTCAACATGGCTTCTGTCACATGTGACTTATATTGGACTAATGATGAGTGAAATATGTCAACCCCTCCAGCAAATTCATTTCCCAAACGCTGAATTCTTTTTAGAGATGAATTTTGACCATACGTAGTGGTCGAGTCATCAACATAAAATGGTAAGGATTGTCGAGTAACTCTCAATGGTGCATGAAAATTTATCTTATGCAATAGATCTGGGCAGTAAATAAAACCATGTATTAACTTGAACAGAGTCATTAAATCGGTTAATTTTCTTCTCTCTAATATCTGCAATAAATTCAAATAATTTAAAAGAAAATTGTAGTCCAAATGTTCTCTGGGTATTCCCAGTCTAAAATTTATATGTTGCAGAAATTTTCGTTCAACCCTATTCAGGCTATTAATGTGAATCTGGAAACACGGGGACCAGACTGATGAACAGAACTCCAAGACACTACGTACCAGAGAAACATACAGCAATTCCAAAGTGTGTATGTGGGAGAATTGCTGACACACTCTTAATAAAAATCCCAAAAGCCTCATAGCTTTATTACAAGTGATGTTAATGTGGCTGATGAAACTAAGACGACGATCAAAAACGATCACCCAAATCGCGAATTTCATCCACGGACTCCAGCAAGGCACCATCAAGTTTATACTCGTACACTATTGGACTCTTTAATCTATAAAAACGCATTACGTGACATTTTTTTGCATTGAGTGTTAAACTGTTATTTGTACACCAATCATAAAATCTATTCAGATTTTCCTGAAGAATACGGCTGTCACTTTCATCACTAATTGCTTTAAATATCTTGAGGTCATCGGCATACAAAAGAACCTCCACATCAGTGAACACCTTCATTACATCATTTATGAATAAATTAAATAGGATGGGACCGAGGTGGGAACCCTGAGGCACCCCACTCAGGGCTAGAAACTCGTACGAATATGTGTCACCGATTCTGACGGATAATCTCCGATCCTTTAGATAATTTACAAACCAAGTAAACAGCGAACCAGTGACTCCAATCATCATTAATTTCTCTAGAAGAATCCCATGGTCCACCCTATCAAAAGCCTTGCTGAAGTCCGTATAGATCGCATCAACCTGGGCTTTATGGGCCAACGAATCTGATATGAAGTTCTCATAAACCATTAAATTTGATTGAGTAGACTTTAAGGGCATGAAACCATGTTGAGACTCAGCTATTATGTTAGTGATACAGGGAGATTATCTTACTTAAGACAATCTTCTCAAGTAACTTTGGTATACATGATTGAATGCAAATAGGTCTGTAATTAGAGACGCTCTGCTTGTTACCAGTCTTAAAAATTGGTACGAGATAACTGTGTTTCCAGCATTCTGGGTAAGAACCTAATGTCAATGATTTATTAAAAATAACAAACAATGGGTAGGACAGACTATGCATACATTTTTTCATAAATAAAGGAGGAACACCATCAGGACCACTACTAGTTTTTAGCTCCAGGCCTCTGATGTATTTTACAATGTCCTTGATTTCTATATTGATTGAGGATAAATGCAGGTCATATGTAAGTGCATCATGAGTGCCATGTCCCGTACTATGGGATCCATGATAGAAAGAACCAAAAAAGTCCGCAAACAAATTCGCAATCCCAGGGAGAGTGTCTACCACCGTATCACCAAATTCCATAGATCTCGGGATTCCCGAGTCCTGCGACCGAAGCGAGTTACTGTATTTAAAAATGTGTTTGGTATTTATACTAATGGTACTTTCTATGTTGTCTATAATTTTTTTATAACAAGAATCAGCCATCCTTTTACACTCGGTGCGCAACACTTGAAACTGTTGGTAATCATGGTGCTCCCCAGAGATCTTGTAAGCCTTGTGTGCCACCTTCTTTGCATTGATCTTTTCCATCAACTCATGACTAAACCATTCTGGATAACCCGATGTACAATAAGTAGTTGAAGGGACAAACTCCGAAATCACCCCTGAACTATCTCATAAAACCTATATATTCTGGAGCTTCTGAATGTAGGAGCTGATATGAACGGTGTAAACGTATGTGCTTTAATGTTTGCTGATGATTTGGTGTTATTAGCTAATAATGAATGCGATCTGCCGAGAAATGTGTCATTTGTGCATGAAAAGTTCGAAGAGAAGGGACTGACTAATGTAAAGAAGACGAAAGTAATGGTTTTTGAAAGGGAAAAAGGGTTAGTTGGAAGACATCGCATTATAGCGATAGACTCGCCCTCTGTACATTGAATCGTATAACTGATATTTCTATGATAACTTGTTTTGATTTGAAATTTTGTAATCAATGTACAGTGAAGAATAAATAAAAATAAATAACTGTATTATTGTTATTTGTTTTAGTAGGTTAAAAGGGGAATTGTCATTCAGTATTGCAGAAAAATACAACCAAGTGGAGTAGTCAGCAGATCAGACGCATGTAACAAACATGCAAGCCGTCCTCTCCCTGTCAACAATAAATCAAGACATTCAGAATTGGCAAACCTCATTACTGAATTTAAAATGTAAAATGTCTTTATTTTTCCGAACACCTGCCTTTTATACGACACTCTAAAATTTACGGAGAAGAGTGGGAGACAAATTCATTACCGGGTGCTCAATTTTTAATAAGTATAATCATTTCTGGGTATTGACACTCGACTTCTTAGGAAGTCCAATCGAAGTGAAATTTCGTCTCATTTAATATTTTTGATTGTTTGTTATGATGTTTATTATTTTTCTGTGTGTACGATATAATGATATGACTCCTTCAATCTATCGCTTTATTTTAATTTAGGTACTTATTACTATTAAATATACCTAATTGTTTTACATCTTTCCCGATAAAACGCCCGTTTTCATGGTATAACCAGAGAATTCCATACAAAACCTAGAACCCTGACTCATTTACAAAAGTGAGGCAAAAAATCTATGATTTTTTTGACAGAACGGTTGGCGGAAGCGTGTGGTGTTTCCTACATTTTATGAAGTACTAGCTGTCCCAGCGAACTTCGTACCGCCTAAGAATCAATAAATGATTACATACATACATCTTCTTCTCCCTGTCCTAGTTCAGTCGGGGTCCCATTGCCCTTAGGTATCTCCTCCAGATAACCCCTGCCATCGCTGCTTCCAGGACCTCTGGCCACCCCAAACCAAGCCTTTGAACACACAGGTTCGACACCTGCCCTTGCCAGCTTCTTTTAGAGCGGCCCACCGGTCTTCTGCCCTTTCCCACTGACTTTGTGAATGATTAATATTATTAATCTCTTTACAAACTCCCGTAATTGTCCAAGTGTGTCGTCGTAGGTATAGTGTAAAAAAATAAAATTCATTTGGAACTTTCGCAGTTTAGCGGCCCCACCCGTTGTCTAGTACTTTTTCCATAGAAAATGTAATATTTTCGAAACATGAGGAAATTGTTGCCATATGTAGAATTAATTCATAAGTTCCATATTTTTTTTTACATAGACAATTCACACATCGAGCTAGTCCCAAACTAAGATATGAATCTTGTATTATGGGTACTATGGATAGGATTTTGGATGTCAAATGGTATGAAAATGTTACAAATGATGCTGTGCGCCGGCGCACCCAGCAGAGACCTGTAATCTCCGTAATACAGGAGAGACGATGGTCCTGGCTGGGACATGTTTTGAGAATGCCTAATTATAGTTGGCCAAGAAGAGCACTGGTCTTCCGTCCGTAGGGGTTCCGTCGGCCCGGGCGTCCCCCCTCTTTCACAATACACCGTTCCTATGACAACGATATCAGAGCGCAAGGAATGTCGTGGAAAGAGGTGACGCAATTGGCACAGAGACGCTCTGAATGGAGGAGGCTGGTTTCTGCCCTGTGTTCCCGAGAGGCGCGGTGAGGGCGATGATGATGATGATGATGATGATGATTATGGCCACTAACGCGACGATACACACATAAACAATGCACTATACACACATATATGTAACACTCAGACCCAGGACAATTTGAAAAGGGTCATTCTTCACTTTGCCCTGGCCGGGAATCGAACCCGGGACCTCGTGACTCATAGGCAAGAGCGTTACCTCCGCGCCCCACCGACCGACATGAACAATTAACTTAACTCAGATTTGTTTATAAATTATCTGCTATACGTATTATAATTTTTTTTTTTTTTAATATAATTAGGCAATCCACCCCTTGGAGTGATTTGTGCCATCCTGTTTCGTTGAAATTAAACCTATCTACAGAAGTGATAAGAATAGGTTAGTCCAATAAATCAGATATTAATGTCATTGTACTTAAGATACTTAGAGATTTGTCGAAAGTGTCGAGTCGACGAGAGGAGATTCAAGGAGTTACCAGGTAAAGGCCCTTCGGCCGGAACAGTTAAAGGATACTGCTTGTGCAGTGAGCATTCAAGCAAGAGATGATCGATGGTCTGGATTTCTCCACACTCGCAGTATGGTTCTGTCAAAATTCCCAATCTGTGTAGATGTTGTGCGACCAAACAATGGCCCAGCCTCAGACGGCAGATAGATGCAATCTCAAATTTATTCATTTTTATTTTACTGAACCACGGTTTACGCACAACCTCTGGCTGTATCGCCCTAAGTCTTCCCCCAACCAAAACATTGGGCTTACCCCATTGATTGTTCCATTTTTCAAAAGCTTTCGATTTGAAATCCAGCAAAATATCTGATAACGGTTGAGCAAATTC
Organism: Athripsodes cinereus; assembly: GCA_947579605.1. Taxonomy (NCBI): domain Eukaryota; kingdom Metazoa; phylum Arthropoda; class Insecta; order Trichoptera; family Leptoceridae; genus Athripsodes; species Athripsodes cinereus. The sequence goes on along the minus strand of OX388321.1, from coordinate 18,534,373 downwards.
CAAAATGGGTGAATCAGAGTCAGCAGCTCTAGTTGCCAAGGCGTCAACCAACTCGTTGCCAGCTATTCCCGCATGCGAAGGTATCCACGCAAAGATCACCTCCACGCCAGAAGAATCAAGTAGCGAAAGAAGTCTTTTGATGTCCAAAATCAATTCGTTTATAGATGCCCTCAGAGATCCTACTCTGAGGGACTGAATGGCACTTAGAGAGTCTGACAAAATTATGAATTTCTTGTTCCAACCTTGATACATAAGACAGATCTTTAGTGCCTCCTCAATTGCCACGCACTCGGCTGTAAAGATCGATGATTGCGAGGACAGCTTGAACATTCCCTCCAAATTTATAGAGGGAATGAACACTGCTGCCCCACACGACTGAGTTGTTGGGTTTTTAGAGCCATCCGTAAAGATTTGGATATGTTTAGGAAAATTGGTGTTGATGGTGTTGTTAAAAACTTGGTCCGTCATTTTTGGTGTGAGCTTCGTGCCCTTGTTAATGCCAAGACTCACAATTTGAGGGTTAGTGATGATGGTTTTCAGAGGTAATGTGAATATTGGGGGAATGTCGTACTTACGGCACTGGTTATCTAAAGATGACATGAAATCATGGCTTTGACAAAGATTTGGCTTATGTGTTTCTCTTCTCAGGTTCAATGGTAGGGAGTTAGAAAGGGAACTTAGTTTGTCTGTCAATGGATGATTGTTTAAAACGAATCTCTTAGAATAGTAATTGTCCGCCAAAAGTTGTCTTCGGATTCTTAGTGGCATCTCAGCTACTTCAATCTGCAATGAATTTATATATTTATTTATCGAAAACTTTCATGGAACACACATATCTGCAATATTGTTGCTAACTGTGAAACTCATATAAATCCACTGAGAGCGGTATCACGAGTCTGGTGGGGAACCCATCCACTAACTATGAAAATGTTTTACAATGCACTAGTGAGAAGCCGAATAGATTTTGGAAGTTTTCTATGGGACCCACTACCTAAATATCTAGAGGATAAACTTAATAAAATTCAAGCTAAATGCATGAGACTCATAATCGGAGCTATGAGATCGACACGTATTATAATTATGTAGGTACTAATTTTAGGTAGATACCTATTCATTTGAAATTTATAAAAATTCTTTCCATGATTTTTTCAAAATCGAAATATCAGAACCACAGATGTTAAATTGTATGGATTACGATTCTAATTTGAAAATGTATAGAAAAATTATTCTTTAAATAGGCCAATCTATAAAAAAACTTCATCGATGATTTTGTATATTCTCCATATTGCATTATTTATTGAAATTAAAAATGTATGGCGTAAATAATTTTCTTCCTATTTTTTCTTACCGTGAATTTGTAAGATGTTTTAATAGCCTATAGTTTATTCCGGGCGGAGAAGACTCCAACAAATCAGAGATCATTCAAATCGGTACGGCCATTCTTGAGTTATAAGTGTTGAAACACACACTACTTCCTTTTATAGGTATATAAGATTTCTCGCATTTTTATAAAAATATATCATTTTTACTTTTATAAAAACGTAATTGGACAATTTTTGAAATTCTTGTCAACGTTTTAAGCCGATATACCGTGATGGCATAGTTCTTTACAGTAGTAGTAAAATAGTAAGTAATATTATAACTTACCATATTCAATAATATTATGTATCGGAGAATTTACCGGTTCACAAATCAAGGATATTTTCGTTTCGCAAGGAAAAATATAATTCATTGCGATCCCGAAATCAACAACCGGAAATTCAAATACATTATAATGACCAAAAGTTTCGTAATCAATACCACACGTATCAATATCCAGCACGTATACGATATTTATTTTGAAGATATTGGCGGACTTTGAGATGTGGTGCTACATACGCATGCTGGAGATCCATTGGTCGGAACATGTGGAAAACTTAAGAGTTGTTAACCAGTGTAGGCGAAAAAAAGCAACTCCTTAATAGAATCAGCCAACAACGAGCTAACTGGATTGGCCACAATATTAGACACCCAGGACTGTTTATCACCATCGCGGAGGGTATGACCGAAGGCAGAAATGGTAGAGGGCGACCAAGAGACGCTTAGGTATATGGACCAACTGAAGAAGGACATGAACTGTGGCACTTACTTGGAACTAGAGAGAGTAGCTGAAAATAGGGAGGAATGGAGAAGAAAATCAAAACTCGTTACAGACCAATCCAATGGATTGGAACTTGTAACTCACTTTATATGCGAAATATATAGTAGAAAAATCTTTATAGTAGAAATATAATAGAAATATAAACAGACATTTTACATCTTAAATTCAGCGATGAGGTTTGCCACCCATCCTGAATGTGTTGATTTTATATTGGCACGGAGAGGACAGCTTGCATGTTTATTATATGCGGTTGGTCTGCTGGCTACCCCACTTGTGTGATGTGCTGTGACGGTATAGTAGTCGTAGTAGTACTAGTCATAATATTGAATAGGTATTGTTTTCTTATCGGTGATAAATTCATCACCAATAAAATAAATATGTGAACATTACTAATAAATTGTTACAAAGTGAAATAAAATATTATACCTAGGTAGGTACCTAGCGATGTATTTAAGTGATAATAGTTGCGATAAAAAAATATACCTATCATGATCAATGAAGATTTAATGAATTATGACTGCATGTTCAACAACATTCTACAGTAGTTAGCGAAAAATATTAAAGGAATTAAACGTAGGTACAAATTACATTGTTTTTGTACGTAGCATTGATCATCATGGCAGTTTAAGGATGAATCTTTATAATTCATATACCTACCTACCAATACAATTAATAATAATATTCGCGCATATCAGGACAATGAAGCACAAATCCGAGTAATGTCTTTCTCTTTCTAGCATCATCGGCAACGTCGCATGATCAAGTAACTTAGGCAAATTATATGGATTAGGTATTGTATGTTAACCGTCGTGATTTTTTTTTGAAGCATACCAATATTATATGGAATATAAACTTACCTGAGAATATTAAAATAAAAATAAAAACGACATTAGTTTCCTATATCATGTGAGCTGCTATATATTCCAGGGTATAGAATGTACAAGGTTTGTTCGTTAGTCGTGTGTGATGCGTTAAGTGCTGCGAGCTATAAATATATATATGTATATATCAATATATGTATATAGTTTAACTTTTAACGGTTAGTTGTAAAAAATAAAATCGCTTAATTTATTTGATTAATTGTATATTTGCAGAGTGTAACTCAGAGTTCCAGTAATGGGGTTAAGCTGAGGTTTGCTGCAGACTTAACAATGGATGAAAAAGAAGCCAAAGAAGCTGGGGCTCATGAACTGTATCTTCATGTAAGTCGTACAAAGCATTTTATTACTCATTCCCTATTTAAAAAAAATCATAAAATGGTAAATTACAGTAACCTAGCAGGTTATTGATTTTGTACTGATAAGGGGAAATTAAAGCTTTTTACAAGTTTTGTATTTTTTGCAGTGTGTCCAAGTAGTAACAAGATTAGAGAGAATATCCATACTGAAGGAAGAGTATTATCTTCTGAAAGCTCTCGTACTGGCCAACTCCGACATCAGGCTGGATGACCAGACACACCTTAAGAAGTTCAAAGATAGCATCATCACCTCACTCTCAGATTGTGTCAATATTTTAAGGTGAGCTTTTCTAATTATTATTGATATTTGGTTGTTCTTCTTTCCCTTTTCACTTTTATCATACCTCTTAGAAATACAAGGGTGATGATAAACTTCTACTATTCAAAGTAATTTTATTACAACTAGTATTTAATTGCTTTTCTAATATTTTCTTAGACCCTGAAACTTGTTCATATTGAAAAGTCCTCATGCGATAGAGGTTCAGTTTTTTTCCCCATATTTTTGTGATCTTTCTAGTGGACTCATGTCCGAGTTAGTCATGTGGGACAGTTTTTGGAAATTTTTCAATTTGTTGATTCATAATGTACTGTGAATTTCAATGTCTTCAATAAAAACAGTACAATGGCAAAGGGATTATCTGCTTCAACAAAAAAATTGCATGAAAAATTGTATTTCAAATATTCCACCAGGGCTTCTTGTGCAAAATATACACTCGCCTTATAAGTGAAGGGTCATGGGTTTGATTCTCGGAGTGGTTTTGAATCCAAATATGATTAAGGTCTATTTACGCCTTTTCAACATATGCTGTCACTGCTGTTTCTATACTCATGGTCATGTTGTCTGAGTTTTGTCGTATTTTCCTAAAAAAAGTAATTAAATGAAAAATAACGACTATAAAAAATAGTGTTGAAATAGATTTGTCAGTAATGTGTATATATCTTTCCAGGCCGTACAATTCTGCGAGTGTTTTACAACAACTGCTCCTCATCCTACCGTCCCTGCGTCAAGCCGATCATATAGTCCGCAAGTTCTGGTCTGGTATACACCGCGAGGGCAAAGTTCACATGAACAAGCTTTTCATTGAGATGTTAGAATCTTTCTTCCGGTAAGAATGAAACCACGGGCGACAAGGACCAAAAAAGAAGAAAAGGAAGGCAAAAGCATGAACACAGAATTTGTCGACCGAGGATGTAATTTCAATAATGAAATTATCATTGTATCTTTGCGCTCGTGATGTATTTGTTATGTGTTTGCATCTTAGCGTTTGGTGGTGGATGCAGATGCAGGCAGATGTTATTGTTATGTGATGAAGAAGTATGGTACAGTTGTGATTCTCATTCATACAAATGTTACTAATTATATTATATTACGTTATGTTATGTTGTAATATTTTCATCCTGTTAAAGTTTTGTACATTATCATTATATTATTGTGTAAATAATGTATTGTAAGTGATTTTAGTTTTCATCTTGTATATTAGTTGCTTAATTAAGGACTCGTTATATTTTATAGGAAGTGTTGTTATAGTCATGTGAGCATTCTACTCATGTTGTATCTTCGTAACATTGTCGACCAGGTGCTAGTGCCAGAATATAGTGGGGAGTCTATATTTGTGTTTGATATGATATGTTTTGTTTCCAAAGAGTTTGATTATTTTAATACTTGACTCACGTGTATTGTAATTTATTACTTGAATCGTGCCTATTTTGAAATGACGTTTATTAAATTAATACGACTTCATATGAATAATAATAAAAAATCTTTATTGACGACAAAATTAATACAGTACAGCGATAAGAAACAGTAACAGTAGATCAAAAAGTATAAAACAGTGCACCAACAATGAACAGATAAAGGGAAGGCTTTGTTGTGATGCAACATCTACCAGACAACCCTAAACATATATTTGTATTGAAGCAAGCTATTGAATGACAAATTCTGAAGAAATTATTAAGTTTATGTTGCATATTATGGTAATTCTGTGTGGATGGGAAGGGAAAAATGAGGGAAATAATGCTCTTGTAAAGTAGAATAAAATAAGAGAGAAGATACCTGAAAGGCAATGTATAAATTACAGCCATAATTCTATTTTTAAAGAACATTAAAGTAATATTATGATAAAAAATCATGTTCGGACACTTTCAGGTAAAAGAAAATTTGTAAAAGAAAGAGAGAGAGAGAAATGATAAAATACGTTTATTTTTGGAGTTATTATGGATATTCATGTTTTGTCTTACTTTGTCAAATCCCAAAAAATGAGCATAATTGTATAGGGTGTCTCAAAATTTACGCAAGATTTGAATTTGCCGCCATTTTCGCAGTAAGTTGTTGGCAACCCTGAAAAAAGAACGGTTTGACAGCTGAGAGTTTAGGGTTAGTAAAAATGGAAGCCTAGTGACAATGAACAGTGAAGAGAGTTGGTAATATGGATTAGTAATCATCAACAAGTAGATGCTGATTTTTCGTGCAAAATAGTTCTAAGCGATGAAACACACTTAGACTTCGATGGTTTTGTTAATCACCAAAAATGCCGTGTTTGGGGTTCCAGAACCCACGTGTGATTGGCGAACAACAAATGCACCAACAACGTGTCACTGTTTGGTGCGGATTTGGAGACATCATTGGACCATACTTTTTTGAAAATGAGGCTGGTCAAGCAGCAACTGTTACTGTTACTGGTGCTCGATATCGCGACATGATAACACTGGTCTTTCTGCCGAAGTTAGATGCCATTGATATGGCCAATATGTGGTTTCAACAAGACGGTGCCACATGCCATACAGCCAATGTAACCATTCAAAAACTGCATGAGACGTTTCCTGATAGAATTGGCCCCCTAGATCATGCGATTTAACACCTTTAGATTTCTTCTTAAGGGGTTATTTGAAGTCAAAGGTCTTTGTCAACAAGCTCACAACCACACGTGCATTACAAGAGGAAATTAAACGCTGCATCAACAAAATTCAGTCACAATTATGCAGAAAGCTCATAAAAAATTTCGACGAAAGGTTGCGTATGTGCCAGCAAAGCCTTGGAGGCCATTTGCCCGATGTGTTATTCCATAAGAAACCTAATCCTATGCACTTCATGATTCAATGAAAAAATAAAAATCTTCAGACTAAAAACTCTCTTTTATATTTAATTCAAATCTTGCGTTAATTTTGAGACACCCTATATTATTTTTTGTCGTAGTAATTTCAAACTAATGACATCATAAATGTAACTAACAATTTATTAAAGTCAAAAATCTATTCTGTTAAACTTTTATAACATGTTTTTTCTCAATATTAAGATATCAAATTTTATTATTTGCATTTTTTTGTTGGTTAACAGACTCACTGCCAATATGAAATGTATGAATTGCAATAAAGGTTTCGTCCAATATGTAAGTAAATTAATAAAAAAAATATTGAAGCTCTATTGGCATGTATGGTTATGGTGAATCACCCAAAAATAATACTCTGTTAAATGTGACAAACTCTATCAAAAGTTAGATCAACATGAGGGTATTGTTAAAAGAAGTCCTGTGAATTATAACGAACAGCAGTAACATAACACAAATTCTCTTTCTCTCTTTTTTTTCTGGTTTCAATCCTGTGAATTGACTTGCAGTAAAGTATTGCATCTTTCTTTCCATGGAAATAAAAATTTACACATTTTTTACTACTATGTACAACGCACACACAACTTTTTTTACATAATTTAAAAATATTTGCCAGTACAGCGCCATACTACGAATAACAGGCCAATATGAAAAGCAATAGATTACTAAGGGATTACGTTGCAGAAAATTATTCAAACATGAACCATCTACATACTACTACTACTACTATACCATCACGGCATATCCCACAAGTGGGGTAGCCGTCTACATAACTGAACAAAAATAAAAACTTTTGCAAATTGACCATATTTTGTTACTCAAGTGTCGATAAACCAACGTCAAGCAAAATATTCTTTCTGTTTAACATTATAAAATCTATATTATGTATCATGAAAAAATTAACTGTACCATGTAAGGAGAGATGTGTTGGATTGATTTTATTTAAATTTATTTATAAAAACCACGGATCATAATTTATTGCTAAAAATGACACTAACCACTGCCAGATCACTCTTACAGTCAGTTGTCATAACATAGGAACATATTATGTAAAGCTGTTTGCCCTTCAAATATTTGAAAGCTGTATAGAAAGACCATGTGACTCTTATTGGTCCATAACAAAGTTCTAATCCAAAATGTTATTTTTTAAGCCATTCAAATTGAGCAAGTCTTGTCCTTTAGGAGTTGTAAATAATTGAACCAGATATTGAATTCTTATGGTACTGATTTGACTGGTGTGCCATTTTTCATTCGACACAAGCACAGTGAAGCTGGTAAAAAGAAAAAAATAGTACAATACCCAAGATGTAAGACATTAAATATAACGAAACTGTGCACCATTTAATTAAATTCAAGCAAATATATCCTTTTTGCTGTTACTATAAGACCTATATTCTTGTATAATAATAAAGGTTTATGTAGTACTAACTATGTATTAGGGAGGGACATTACCCTAACACTTGCTATCGCAGGTGGCAAGTTTTTGTTTAAGTAAATGCACAGTGTTGTTGTATATTATAATGTCTGACCAAGATATTTAATATTTTTTGTCTATGAATGATCTGATGGATAATGATAATGCTATGATAACACATAGTGACAGTGAAGGGATATTTGTTTAGGTGGGTGCATGTATTATAAATAATATAAACTATCCCATTCTTGTATTTTATATCTACATTTTGTTCATAAGTCTATTATATGTATTATTATTATTTGAATCATATTCAATCTGTGATAATCATGTTTGTTCTTATAAGTCGCAGAATATAATCACACTTACATATGAGTTTTAAAATGTCACACTTACAATTTAATTAATGTTGCCCATATAATCTTTATCTAACTATCTATCTTTATCATAATGCCATCTCCTACAACTGTGGTATCCATGATGGTGATGACATGATATGATATGATGTTTGCATGCTATTAAACTGTTTGATGCAATTATTTTTATTTGTATCCTGTCCACAATGCACAACATTCTGTATTCTTATTTTCAACCAATGTTTGATATATTAATCTATAAACTATTTGTGTGGCTGTGCTTACTATACTTTCTTAATTTTTTTATAAAATTGAAAGAATATAAAGCTAGATTCATTGGGCAGTTTATGTGGTTGCAAATATTTTTTTTAATAAAATATTGGGCAGAACATTTTTTTTGCATGTCTATATAAATTATGTAGTTTGTCTTTGACGAAAATATCATCGTTTTATATACAGTATTCAATTGATGATAAATATAAAATGATACAAATTTATTTTACGAGTAAAGTTTACAATATTCCTTACACTAGATAATGGAAATTTTTGATGTTGTATGTATGTTTTATTTGTTGTCAAAAAATCTCCTGTTGGCTCTAAAAAACATTGAATTCAATGTGGTGCAAATATGGCGTTCCGTTCTCTCTGCCTACCCCTCCTGGGACATGGTGTGAGGGTATAGTATAGATGTAAATTTTAATGGTTGAGGTTTGTTAGTGTTCGGTAATAATGTGTGTTAAAAATGTGAAATTTTGATGGTAAATAATTTTTGTCAACAAATTTAATTTAATTTCATCAAATTTTTTCTATTATCTAGTAGCTGGAATGTTACGAAATAATAGCATTTTAAATCATATATATATATATATATATATGAAGGTGAAGGTTTTACTCCATTTCACTGCGTACAGTCGGGCAGAGACTTGGCTCATGCCTTTGCATACGGAACGAGGCTTGGCCCGTCACCGGAATATGCAGTTTGGATTTGTCGAAGGGATGTTATGTTTCGACATTGTGCGCATGTGTCTCATCAGGACCTGGAGTAAAACCTTCACCTTCATACTGTCTCCTGCGTAAAATCAAATGATCTTTCATTCATGAGGTGCATGTTGTACATGCATTTCGGATGAAAATTAGATCATACAGTCTTCATATATATATATATATATATATATATATATATGTATTGTAAAAAATTGTAAACATTTTGATGTATTTATCGTGGATAATATTCTGTAGAAGTGTACATAATTAATTATATGTGTAGTACATATTAATATGTATTAACTAGATGTGATCGATGGGTGTATTCATAGCAATAGCTTACAGTTCTTGTTATACTGTGTTCCCATATCATGCGTACTACTATACTATATTATATTAGTCTGGATGTTTAACATTTAACTTGTATAAAGAAAATCTTGATTTGAAAATTTTGATCACAAAGGTATTGGCAATCAAATGAATTATATAAAATAAAATTACTCTTGACGTATATTACAACTAAAATATTAATAAATCAAAATCCTCTAAAATCAAAAATTTTATTATTGGTGATTCTAGCAAAATCTATGGAATGACATTATTGTTATTATTTATTTGTTGTGATCTATGCAATATCCAAATACTTTGTCCTAAATTTAGGAAGTATTTGTTATATACAGGTAGAGTTTACAGAAACAATGTATCATCATAGATTATGCAGATTATGGAAGCAATATTGTTATTGATGAATATAATTTAGCATGTTTGTGTTTGTTTGTTCAGGAATCAAATATAAATGTCGCTACCTTAATGCAGAACTAGCCCAAGTTAAAACTTTGCTCAAGCTGAGTTAAGTATTAGGAAATAAAAATGATAATAATAGATATGAGATAATTTAATGAATGAGAGTTATTAGATTCCTTCATGCATGTCAAAATTTGTTTAAAATATTTTAAATATATTTTTTTATTACAAAAACAAAGCTTTAAACTGCTCCTTTGAAAAATCTCCCTAAAACACTCAGGCTAGTTCTGCATTAAGGTAGTGATGTGTCTAATTATAAAAATTGTTTCATTAACACATTAACATTTGTATTTTTATATTCACATTATTTTGAAATGTGAGTTTATTTTTTAACTTTAGATTTAAAGATTAATTCATTTGCTTGATAATGTTTTTTAATATTGTATATTTATTATTAATTTATTTAATATTCATGTTTCCTTATATGTATTCTGTGAATATTTTATGTAATGATTTTTTAGTATGTTATTTGATATAAAGATTTGTAAAAGACATTAGAGGTGTAGACATGAGAGGATCAAGGAAAAAACAAGTGGAGTTGAATCAGTTGTTTTGATAATATCATTATCATCATCTCGTCCTGCAACCGTCCTCTTGGGAGCACGAGGCAGAAACCAGCCTCCTCCATACAGAGTGTCTCTGCGTCAATTGAGTCACCTCTTCCTACGACACGCCTAGTGTTTGACAAAAACAATACTGAAATTATGAATGCCATTGTCAATCAATAGGTATTAAAAGTGGTTATAAATTATGAAAGTATTTGATAAAGTCAAAAAGTTTTTTTTTTGCTTATGTTATGATAATAGTGTAAATCGGCGTATTTAACTCATTTTTACAAAAATACTCTGCTTGTTTTTTCAGTATATCTTTCCAATGATCTATTAGATTATTAGTGAACCCGAAAACTTGTGAAATTAATTCAGAATATAAAGAAAGTTTGAATTGTTACTTCATTTGGCATTAATTATGCTAAATCAGTATTATTTTTTTGCAATGTGCTACAATATTAAATGAATTAAACTTTTTCGGCTAGACTCATGAAATAATAACATTGAATAAAATTAAGTAAATTTCCAAAAGGTGGGCTTTTATTGCTGAAGCAATTATGTTCCAGGGGCCCTATTCTCCAATCTCGATTGATAAATGTCACCTGTGACATATGTCGATTGAAAAACTCGCACGAAAAGTCGAATGGTAGTCTACGACCCTATTCTTGACGCCATTCGAGATATAAACGGTCGACATTCGAGAAGCTACTGGCAACGTCGCACTTTTCGTATGTTTTTGTATGTGGTCATCGAAAAATGACATTTATTTATACTCTTTTTCACGAGATGGCATTGATGGCGCTTTCGAGTGAGGAGACATGTGACGCACAAAGATGGCGCTTTTATATGAGGAGTCACAATCAAAATCAATTTTTTCGTTATATTTTTACTTGAACTAAAATACTTTATAAATGCGGCATCACTTTATTTTATTTTATACCATTTGCAAAATGTAAACGACCATTGAGTGACTCACGGCGGCCATTCTTATCAATTTTTGACATGTCGATTGGTGTGACATTCATCTCGAGTGGTAAAACACCATTCGACATATTCTCGCATGATATCGTGTGACATTTGTCGTCTACGACTTTCAAGAATAGGGTTTTTGAGAAATCAGTCGAAAGTAATAAAATCTCGTTTGTGACATCCATCAATCGAGATTGGAGAATAGGCCCCCAGCCGACCTTTATTATTATATTCCACCACCTCTTAAACTATTATTAGCTTTAACCTTTATGTAACTGTTGCGTAGTTTTATGTTTTTTAATCATTTCAGTTTCAACAATTGTGTCATAACTGGTGCAATAATTCATAAAACATGCAATATTCATGTTCTTTATTTTCAAGATGGAAGATATTGTAAAAGTAATCAATCACATGCAGTTGAAGAACAGTTTTTCTTGAGATTATATTGAAATAGTTTAGTCTTATCACATTCTCTTCAGTGTCCACGTTATGTGATATAGGAACATAGGATATAGGAACATAGGAGTGTAGAGCAACACACTGTAAGCAATAAACATTCACTAATCAGGTTGAGATGTGTATTAGAGGATATTATGTATGTATTGTTGTAACTACATAATAAGTGTATCATAGGACATATATATGTGCGTGTTAGAGAGTGTCATTATAGTGAAATTACCTAATAATATATATATACTAAATATATCATACAGTAGGTATGTACATACAGTGTCATAATATGTATATGTAAACCTACTAACATTATTATTTTTGTTTTGTTTGTAGCGGTTATTAATTATTAATAAGAGTAACAACAATAATACGTTTACATGTTTTAGTCAATGATATTAATACTAGACTAGAAACCCCAAATGAAATATTGGTAACATTATATTGGCCCTTTCAGAATCATTTCAAATCAACCTTAAGTGTTTGAGTGCTAATCATCAATATACAAGCGATTATCACTTAAGTGTTTAAACATGCATTGGTTGAGAGAGGTTGTTCTTCATCTCATTTATTCATAAAAATTATATAATTATATGTACAGAATATATTGATACATCAGTCTGTAAATACCATCATAGAATATTCCATAAATATATTAGCCAGCAGACCAAATATATGTAAGAAACACACATATCGTCCCCTCCGTGCCAACAAAAAAATAAGAAATAAATAAAACAAGCATTTTATTCTACTAATGATTTATTCGATGAGAGAGACGTCTTTCATCTTATAAGGACATTGTCAATTGATATGGAATTCTACTTTATAAACACCAACACAGTGAATAAAAAATTAAGACATTCAGTGTGGGTGTCACATCACATTCCTGCATCTAAAGAGTAAGTTTGACATATTGAAATTTTGTCTTTTTGTAAGATTGGTTGGCTGATGATACATTTTTTTATTACACTTATAGCTGTGTCTTGGTGATTATAGGTAAATATGATGTAGAATACCTATGAATAACTGCCTGTGAAATAATTGCGCATTATTGTCATTAGAATAAAACAGAAAAATTTATTGTAATAGTATTTTTAAAATCATATTTTAATATGAACTTTAGTTCAGGGAAAAAGTGTTAATAACAGCCACCCATCCAGAATGTCTTAACATATTGGTACGGAGAGGGTGACTTGCATGTTTATTAAAATCGATTTTTCCGCTGGCTACCCCACTTGTGGGAAATGCCCTAATGGGATAGATGGAAATTCAAAGAACATTAACATCAAAGAACTATGTTTCTGGTTGGTTTAGTGTTAATATAATTGATTTTAACTGGTATATAATATATTATGTACTATGTGTACATGGTATAATATTATTTAAAGATTAAGGCATTTATTCTCCTCAGTGGTGAGCACTCACAGTGATAACATTTTGTACTATGGTTAGTTTTTAAGTTTAACTCTTTTATAAGGTTTAGGTATTATGATTATTATCGCTATTAAACATTTTGTTGTTTGTTAATAATTATTTCTTATTTTAACTCGCACCACTATGCTTGTTGTGAATGTGACAACGGAGTGAGAGGGAAATTGCAGCGACAGAAAGATGGAATGAAAGGGAGCCCAACTTTGTATTGTTTGGTTATTTAAAAATTAGAAGAAAGAATAAAAACTGAATGAAAATCATTGAAGACAATAGAGAGCAGGTGCAGAATTATTATAGAGTAAAGGATGTATGCAGATTGTATACGGAATGGAGTGTATGACACTCAAGATCATGTTTTTTTTAATTGAATTTTAACTAGTATAACAAGAAGTGGTTACAATGAATTTATCACTAATTTAATACATCTCAATATACACATTATTATATTATATACCATATCGCATAATATAATACAGGCAGCTTAATATTTATTTTTGTTTCAAACTTTTAATTTGCTTTTCAGTCCATACGTATTTTGAACAATTGTGATGAGAACAAATGTTAACTGTTCAGAATGTTTTTACTTTATATGCTGCACATATTTGTGTTTGAATAAAATTCATTTACAAGTAATTTATACATATTCGTTAATAGGGTAATTTCAACATTGAATTATTTGATGGATTGAAAACACATACATACATCCACAGTTTAAATTAATTTTACACAATATTAACAAGAGATTTTTAAGAGTTTGTGCCATTCATCTTATAAAATATACTGATAGCTATTTTTATGGTTTTTTTTATGAAAATAATAGAAAGTTGTACTATGTAACATAATACAATTTTTTAGATGAATTTAGACGGTTATTTACGTGGATAATATTGTAAAATATACAGAAGTATACACGGAATACATTGAAAATAAAGATGTATGTTATATCAGTTTATACTCGGGTATAGGTAGTTTCACTTACTAAAATAAATTGTGAGTAGGGGGTGTTTATAATTTAATTTCCAGGATATTGATTGACTGTCATTAATTGCAACGCTGCAAAGTTCTGATAGCTACAAACATGATGTATTGATGTACAGTGATCCGTAATAGTATAATATGTGTGTATGGTTGCCATATTGATTCTGCGTTCTGTCGCCCAGTGTCTGATGTGTGTACGCTGTGGGCACATTGTGGTATTTGTTTTTCAAATACTTTACCTACATGTAATTTTGTTACCAACATTTTCTTTATTAATATTATTTTTATTATCTTATAATTATTATTACCAATATATAATTGTTTATTTTTTATGTAGTGAATGTCAAAGAATAAATGTTTCAAAGTGCAAATAGAAAAGTCTTTTAATACATATGACTGTGTATTATTTATTTCATGAATCAAATCCCTATACATCCCCATCCGTTGCAGATATAGGAAGTATATTGTTATTTTGTTTGAACAATATGATAATAAATTAGAGAGAGTTATTGTACCCAAATGAACTATGGAATTGGTTTCATCTTAATTTCATATCTCTACATATCAATCCACCGTTTCATATAAGTGGGATAGCAGATAGCAAGAGAATTAGTACCTAGCGTGTGGCATACCTCACTACTAAATTAAATATTTTATATATAATTATAAGATAACTCACCCTTTATGAGACACTCTAAAACTTTCACATAAAGAGTGGTAGTAGAATACTCTGAAATTGTAAATGAAGAATGGAAGACTCGTTCTATCCAGAATATACCACGGACTGTTTTCATCTATATCTCAGTCTTAAACATGTGTTGGTTGATTATTATCTTATATACTAAGTTGCATCCAGAAGTAAGGAATGTAAGAAGCACAAAAATAATAAACTGAAGTAGGCAGCCCCGCCTCTCCTCTTCTTCTTTTTGTTTAATTTTTACACAAATGAAACAAAGTATGTAAGTTGACAACATTTATTAATCTTTTAAATATATGTTTTAGATGGGTACATTGATATTATTGGTCAAAGTGTGGAATCAACTCTAAGTCTGATGTTGTCCATGAATGGATTGATGTTACTTTAAACATAACATCTTTACTTGCAAACAGCTGTTGGTGACCATTAGGTTTAATATTTCATATATGTATAAGAGTCAAGGCTGAGTCCACAGATTGTTACAACATATAAATATTAGATAATACATAGGTTTCATACTACATTAAATAATCTGCTTTGGTAAGCAGTGTTTAAAGATTTATATGTATCTGACATTAATTTAAAAATAAAAAAAAACATGTATTTGGTTAGCCATTCTTCCCCTCCATTCATAGAAATATTCTTTGTAAGGTATGTAAGTAAAATGGTAGATCAGACACGTTTTTCCTTCCATAACTCGAGCTTCTTCTACATTCATACAATGTCTCATACAATCACTTCAGGTAAGCATACCCATTTTCTTTACTCAATGTACGTTTCACGTTGCTTTCAAAAACATTTACATAAATTTTCATCGTTCATTCATTCATTAATTCATAATGTCCAAACCATCTCTATGCATCTCTAATCTTTAAATTTACTGTAGAATTCGTCTCGTATCAGATCCTTTCAAACAAAAAGCAATCGAGATCTTATTTCTATTAGGTATGAAAATATAATATATAAATTAGGTATATTAAACTATATCATATTATATATTATAGGTATCATAATAGTATATTATAAAACATTACAAATTTTAATTCACACATCAATATGTGAGAATATTAAAACACATTGACTTATACCTAAAAATTAAATAATAAAAATTAGGTAGGTACTATTAATAATAATTGTGTAGATATAAAAAAAATCACAAGTAAAACTTGATACTATAAGGATTTTGAATTATTCATTGACATCAAACTGATTACATGAACTAAACCTACCTCCATTATCAAATTCTAATTTTGATGTGGGCGTAGATATATTTATAATAAAATTATTGTTTTGGTAAGATGGTGAAAAAACCTTCGGAATATTTTTTTTTGTGTAAATTTGGACGGTGATTATCGTTTTAAAAACTAAATATTCGGGAAATCCTGAATAAAGTAAATTGTAAACACGATTTAAAAAAAAAAACGGAACTGTGCAAAATGAACTCTTGTTGGGATTTAATGAAAAATAAGAGTTACATAAGATGTTTTTTTTATTTGAGTAGGACGATGTTTCCTCCTGCTTTTCAGTTGAGTCGCGACATATACTTGACAAAGGCCGAAAAATGCGGATACAGACAATAACAAGAACAACAACACGATGCTTCTCTGAGTTACGTTAGCCATGGTCATACGTGTTCTGGTCACCACAGAAACAGGAGTGAAGGCCAGCGGATTGAAATAGATAACGCAATCACACATTCTCTGTACGAATATTTCCCCCGGTTTGCATAGCTTCATACAATCTTCTTCATAATATAAAAGACTTTTGGGCGCTCCCGCGTCTCCGAAGTAAAAAACACTAACAATAACCAGAACGAACAACAGCTGCTTTCCCATCTTCATGTTTCTTCAGAACTTCACTTCACGTAAAATATTATTAATCAATCAAGATTTGGAGACACTAATCCAGCTCGGATAGTATTTATAATTTAATCACAGGAATAACTGTTAAAACAAAGTTCCAGGATTTCTTGCTCTGCGCTGAACACAACTGCGTAGTTTTAAAAAAAATGACTTCTGTTTTTATTCTCAATTTAGATTTTGTATTTGAATAATATTGAAAATATCCAGCGATTTTATTTATTATAGAAGAAATAACTTTCTCAATTTACAATTAATAAAATGTTATGCCATTAGATTGAATAGTTTAATATCACCTGTTTTACCAAACAACCAGATGGAAACAATGTGGAAAATGAAATGTAGGCGCTGGAACGCTCTGCGCCTGGGATCTGTGATATACATATAGTGGGGATAGAGGTGATATGGGGGTGATTATAGAAAACTTGGGTGTGTCTATTTCTAAATATAGCTTGTTAATATAAAATACATAGTCATAATTTAAAGATAATATCGCCTGTGAACACCTACAGGATATATAGAGG
This sequence comes from Athripsodes cinereus, assembly GCA_947579605.1. Taxonomy (NCBI): domain Eukaryota; kingdom Metazoa; phylum Arthropoda; class Insecta; order Trichoptera; family Leptoceridae; genus Athripsodes; species Athripsodes cinereus. The sequence continues at coordinate 18,516,878 of OX388321.1, read as the reverse complement.
AAACATAAACATCGAAAAGAATAAAATAGCAGAGGAGTATCCTTTATCTATTTAGGTACCTACATATGTGAAGAGATGTGGATTGTGTTTAAAAATCCTACAGGTACCTAGGTAGCTACTTGCTACACATGACAACTGTGTGGCCAACTGATAACCAATATATTTATACAAATATGTTTTTATTTATTTCAACCTTTATAACCAGACTTGAAGGTGTAGAAATCTTAAGTCCATATCATATTATATAGAATAGAATACGAATCATAAAAATATGAATAAATATTACAGAAAAAAAAATATAAGTTACAAGTGCACTTGAAGTGATATTATCACAATACGGGACAATTAAATTATCTCAATTCTGGGACAGGTACTTTGATCAAATAAATTGATGATATATTGTTATTTACTATTAAAATTATGCTGTATAGTGTTGTATTGTGTTTTATTATATTGTATTGGAGAAAAAAAAATACCTAGGGCACTAGGTCTATAAGTTGTCATAAAACAACAATAATAGTAGGTAGTTTCAAATATTAAAATTGTGGTATCGGTTCAGTATATTGATAGTTTCTTAACTAATTAAGAACGTAATCCACCTTTGTCAGTTGTTGTACTTGTCTTTCAGAAGCAGCCTGTAAAAATGTGTTATTTATTAACGTCAGTCGTGTCCTAAAACCGTGAATTTTCAGTCTCATTGTCGCCCTTAAGTCATTTGTCCTTCGTTCTGTAAATATTTGTGATGCACTGGTGTTTCTCCGATGTCCAAATAGTATACGATACGCATCATTGTGTTGTACTCTCAATTTGCTTATTGTGTCAGTCTGTAGTTCGTCTCTTTTCAATTATGAATATGAATAAGTAAGTAAACTAGGTCATTTTAGGTTAGTTGGAAGAAATCGCGAGTGAACAAGAAAACTCACCCTCAGTATATTGATCATAAACTTGTAATCAATGTACAGCAAAATATAAATAAATACCGTCGCTGCATATTCAAAAAGAGGTATGTGTGAACATTTTTATTTCGGCATACTCTTCAAAAATTGTTCATTAAGCATTAAAATTGTTGTTTGGACTTTTTATTGGCATGTGATATTATTCATTAAGTATTGAATTTTAATATTTGACTCTCTTTATAAAATGGTTATGATGTAATTTATTATAAGCAGTTTATTCTAGAGATGTCAAAACATTTGTAAATTCACATACCTATTTTTGAATATGCAACGACGACATATAAGGTTTACTTTGTCCATAGAAACAGGTAGTTTTATGTCAGAAAAAATAGGTTTAACACGTAACACATAATGGAATAATGATTTTTATTATAACTATAAGTAAACATTTTGTATTATAACTATAAGAAAACTATGACTTTTGGATAAGAAAAAATATAGTAATTTTGAAAATGTTGTTATTTAGAAAATCTCAATAGATTTTCTTTATAGTCAGAACATTTAAGCCATAGACAATGATCCACGAATATTTCCCGGTAAAGACAATAATCAAACATTCCGCGCGAATGTGGGAAGATACTAGGAGGTTATGTTGGGAGGCAGAGAGGTAGTGAGACTGGATGAGGGGAGGGCACTACCACAACAGGAGGGTGGAGCGTAGGCAAGTACCGGGTAGATGGGAGATGGGAGAGCTACACGATGTGTATATTTGGACCGAGCATGATGCTGTATTGATTTGCTCACTCCTTTCATGTACAGAAGGACTCATGTGTAAGGGGGATATCACAGAAAGTGAACACTAATGTAATATTTGCAAAGGCGTTACTATCAAATGTACATTCTGAGTGCATGCTAAATGCATTCACCTTCATTATATTGATGTGATATTATGTGTTTGTGTAATTTCCTAGTAATTATTATTTGTGCGAGAGTGCTCCAGAGATACCTGAGCAGTGAGCAGTGAGCTCCCTAGTTCCCCTGCCGGGATGTTATATGGTGTAGTTCGCCCGGGCCGGGACACTTTCAGCATCTGTCATGAAGGGTAGATGTGTTTTTAGTTCAAAATGTTTTAAAATCGTTTGCCGGTGTCTGGACCTCAAACGCTGATAACAGGTGACAACTTTCAAATATTAACCCAAATCAGTTTGCGAATAGACTATTGTTTCTGTGATTTTTAAGTACAATTATTAGTTAAAATATATATTTTTTAAATTAACACATTTTGATTATGTTAAGTTTACTTTTGAACGACGATTCTGGATTTGAAACAAATCCAGATATACCACAGACAACCTCACAGTAAGCAAAGTGATTGTTTTGTGAAGGTGGAGTAAGTCGTCAGCGAGTGCAATCGAACCCGGGTCTGTCAATTGAAAGTCCGGGATTCTACTATCAGGCTACTATAATCATCTCATTGTCTAATTTATTTGGATTTTATCAAAAAAGTTTTAATCAAATTTCAAAAAAATATCCTAATAAAATATTTGAACAATTAGTAAGAGTTATTGATAAAATATAAAACAAGATAATGCCAATATTGTTAAGTTGAAATTTATGCAGTATTATGTATGTTAATAAGATATATCTATGTGCTTTAAAAGTCTACTAATAACATTTTTATATTCAATTTACTGTATTTTAACAGAATGAATATACTGAAGTGAAAAAAGATAGATAATAATTGACAAATATTTATGTGGTTGAAAACGCAGATCAAAACAATATTATTAAATTTTAGGATAATTGGTAGATATTGCAATAAATATATTTTTTAATACTTATGATATTCATTATAAGACCTCATAGCACAGAGTTTATAAAATAATGTTGTTGACTAATAATATATAAATACATTTCTTTACAATTCAATACACACTCACCCTCTGTTACCTGATCGTGGATGTATGTAAACTGGGGTTGCTCTTAAAGTATATTTTTAATATCTATACAAAAAAATTAAACAGGGATTTTTTAAAAGGGGTAGTTATTTACCTACATAAATGTTATGTATACCTACATACATGTTATGTATAAATATTGTACAACTTACAAATATGAATGAATATACAAACTAGATATAGGGAATGGAATTTAACTAGTGCATTAACTTACCTAGGATATCAAATTCATGCAGAATAATGTAGATCACCGCTAATTGATTTCATACTTAGGTATTTATAGTAAAATAGTTTATTGTGATTAGGAATATCAAGATTAATCTTAAACGCGCAACACTGTTTATATAAAACATTTCAATGTTGAGAATATGAAATAACATTTGTCTGACACATTTAACAATTAGGTACTAACCGATGAGTCATGTGAGTACGAGTAATCCTGAATATATTTATGTTGATATGGAGAACAAGATTTACATACTTATCATTTGTTACATTATGCTTATTGAGTTCTTTGACTACCCCGTTTCAGGGAGATGCCATAAAATAGATACAAAGATTGACTAGTCGTTTTTTTGTATTTAATTTGGTATTTATTATGTTAAAAAATCAAAATACATTCATAAGTAGGTATATTTGTAAGTGTTTACATATAAGCTGTATCCATTCGGCGAATAATAAATATAGTAACATTTGTCCACTCGTAATTTATGAAATGGTCCCACAACGTCACACATTCACAATAACAAATCGTCTAATTATATGTAATAAATAACCTATTTGTACATAATTCTATAGGCATGATAAAATAAAATTCGTGAAGTATAATAATGCTCATCAATGGGGGTTGGCTGTAGTCTTGAACATCATGGTTCTATAAAATAACAAAGCGAGGTTTGTCACCACGCAAAATTGGAGTAGAGAGATTTAAGTCGGACACATTAACGTAACATAACATGTTTAGATAATTCACACAGACCGAGCTAGTCCCAAACTAAGATATGAATCTTGCATTATGGGTACTAAAAAGACGATACACATATATACAATGCACTAAACACATATGCATGTATCACCCAGACCCAGGACAATTTGAAAAAGATCATTCTTCATTTTGCCCTGGCCGGAAATCGAACCCGAGACCTCGTGACTCAAAGGCAAGTGCATTAACCTCCGCGCCACACAGGACGTTAAACGTATAGTTTGATTTGTATTTGATTCCATACAAACATTAATATGTTTACGTATTACGTAAAAATTACTTATTTCGATAAAATTCTCTATAGATAATGGCATCGAAATAGCTGATAGAAACAAAATATACGAAACCATGTAACAGTAGTCATCGTGTTCAAATCTGTCTAAAAGTTATGGAAATACCAGAAAAAACCTACAGCTGTAGTATGTATGTTTGTATGTGAACGTTCATTACATTCTACAATTACTATTCTTTCAGGATAAATACTTATCTATTACATAATATTTACTTATCCATTACATTTTCAGTACCTACCGAGCCTAGTGCTTATGTGATGCACTCAGTAAATCAGAGGCGGGCGCCAACAGAGTCGAAAGTTTCAAAATAAATAGTACTAATCTTTTAGTTTTAAATTTCACTTCTTTAGGAGGCATTAACTACATAACAATTTCTAGAAATTTTCTAAGAATATTTAAACTTGAATTACTACATATGTTTATTCGTTACTCCGTGGAGCACCCGGTAAAGAATTGGTCTCCCACTCTTCTGCGTAAGTTTTCGAGTGCCCTGTAAAAGGCAGGTGTTCGAAAAAATTAAGACATTTTACATCTTAAATTCAGCGATGAGGCTTGCCACCCATCCTGAATGTCTTGATTTTATATTGGCACGAAGAGGACAGTTTGCATGTTTCTTACATGCAGCTGATCTGCTGGCTACCCCACTTGTGGGATATGCCGTGATGGTATAGTAGTATAGTTTATTCGTTACATTAATTTTAAATTTTAAATTAATGTAACAAATAAACATAGTAATTCAAGTTCAAATATTTTTGAAAAACTTTTAGCTTTAATTAAATTAAAACTATACATATAATTTTTGAGGAGAGATAGAAAAGTCAAACAACCTAAACAGAATCTACGTATAATATAACTACATAATGTCATTCTTAAAAAAATTATGTAGTGTTTTACGTTTTATCTAATATACAAATGATTCCAAATAAAACCTCCATCTTATAATGTTATCGATAAATAATGTATTAAATGATTCTAAAAGAAGCATGTAAATGTAGGTATTTTTTTGTAAAATGATGTCACTGGATAATCACTAGACACCTTAGTAGGTGATTACGTTTTACGGCTTCGCTAGTTACGTCGACTTAAAATATTACGTGAAAAATAAATCCAGTTCTGAATGTAGACAACCACACATACACATGTATGAAAATTTCATGGCGTTTAGTGTAGTTTCAGTAATATTGGATGATTTATGATACGTGATAAATAATTAAAAATATCCATTGAAGAAATTTAAAATTAATATCATTCGCATTTGTTTGTATATTTATAAAAATAAAATATTTTTCTTTCTACACAGGTTTTTGTTTATTTTTAGTTTGTTTTTATTTTATTTTCGTTATTGAAGTCACATAACATGGAGTAAGAAGCAGTGTAGCGAAGTAGGGAGGGAGGTTGGTTTGAAGATGGGCGTGATACAAGTCATAAAAGGACTCACATTCTGCACATTATGGTATCTTAGCATTCTCTTTGGTAAGAAAAATATTTTATTTCTATTTACTTATGAATAATTCTATATCTAATAATATGACGTGAAATTTAGTTAATTGTTTTCTTATTTTTTCAGGTTTCCTTGTTCTATATTTTCCTTTGTTTCCTTTAATTCTCATTAACAACTTTTGGTTTAGAATCCTTACTGACAAGATATTTTCTTTTTGGGAGCTTTATCCAACGGTAAAAAAATCTATTCGGCATTATTCAATTACTATTTTCTTTAAACATATGGGTCTATACATCAACTTAGACAATAACTTGTTTTTATTTTTTCAGGCTCTTTTGCAACTTCTTTTTGGTACTAAAATTTATGTTCATGGAGACCATGTGGACTCTAACGAGACATCTTTACTGGTTATGAACCATCGTACCAGAGTAGATTGGAACTATGTGTGGCTATGTATGTTCCATGCTACGAGATATAACAAGTATCCTAGCAACAAGGATACCTTCAACCATGATAGATATGATTCCATTCCCAATGGTGGATTTGTGTATCAGAACGGTGTGTGCAGCGGTGTCAACAAAAGTTTATGCAATGGGAAGATTAAGAATCGGGACAAACCGAATGAAGGATGGAATTTGTTGAAAGCTTTCAATCAAAAGACTCGTTTGAAATATGTTCTGAAAGATGAAATTAGACATATTCCCGGACCTGGTAAGAATTTAAAAATGTAATAACAATTTATTATAATTATGTATTTGGAGATATGGTACATACCTTAATTTGTTTCGTATTTCCCTCCAGGTTGGGTGATGCAGTCCAACTGTTTCATTTACATCAAAAGACGTTGGGAAAGTGACGAGGCGGAGATCCTAAGAGTAGTTCAATATCTTGATCAACTTGATTACAACTACCAATTGCTCATATTTCCAGAAGGAACAGATCTTACTGATAATAACATCAATAAGAGTGATTCTTTTGCTATGAAGAATAATTTTCCAGTAAGCTAAATAAATAATCTAACATAATTTGCTCATGTTTTACATATTGATTGTAAAACAAGCAAATATTAATACATTTTTTTATTGTTTCATTCAGATCTATCGGCAAGTATTGCACCCTCGAACTCGTGGTTTTTGTCATCTGGTGAAGGCAATGTCTCCAAGACTCGCTGCTGTATATGATGTTACTGTGGCGTATGGAGGCTGTGATGGATGTCAACTCAGAGACCTTATCTTGGGAAGGTTTCCACCAGAAGTACACTTTACAATCAAGAGGTAATAATCTCACATAATTAATGAACAGTTTCTTTTTGACTTCTTAAAAATATTTTTTTCCGTAGTTTCTATATCCTATCTTTTACCTTCACGTTGTACACTAAGCGGGATATATACAGAAAGAATGGAACGCCATATAGATCTATCCTTACATACTTTTTTCGCTTCTACATTCATATAATTCCTCATACACGCACGTCGATTTGTCTTACTCAACACACTGCCGTTTTTGATGATTTCATCCACGTGATCAAACCACGTAGTTTTCGGACATCTCTGCTGTCTCAGTAATTATGGTAGAAAATTTATGCGTTTGTTATAATGACAATATATACTCATATGCTTTTTAGATACAGCAGCAGTTCTTTACCAAAAGATGACATGCTTTTAGCTGAATGGTTGAATGAAAGATGGAGAAGCAAAGAAGAGCAACTTAAAGACTTTCACAAACATGGTAAGAAAATCTTATAAAATGTTTAAATTCCTCTCAAATCCATTGTTTAATCTCAATTTGATGTGGAGAATCAGAGAATGTGTTTTGATTACTTTGCAGGTAGATTTGTAGACGCATCTAACAGACTGGAATATCAGTATCAAGGAGATTTGTTACTAGCTCTATTTTTCTGGACTTTCCTCGTAATATCCTATCCACTATCTCTCTACTACTTCTTTACAATGCGTCTCTTTACAACAATTACTTGTTTATCTTTCATATTAATTGGAATATTCAGCGGAGGATTTCATCATTTGGAGATGTACTGCTTTAACCTGAGGCGAATCATCGGGGAACTTTTTAGTTTTAATAATAAGAGAGAGTAAGATTGAGATTTGTTTGTTTTAGAGCAATGCTTTCTTCTGTTTTGTTTTTACAAACCAACACATACATTGTAATAATACAAATAATTCGAAACGAGATTCAGCATTATTTGGAAGTTGATAAAGTAGATGCCAATGGATTAAAAGAATTGGAAGAGATTTCTTCGCAATTCTGATTGTGGGCAACATCAGAATGAACTGGAACCTATTGTGCGTAAATCTTTTATTAGAATTTCTTTATTAAAATGAGAAATATAATGACATTATTAACATTGATTAATCAAAATTTATTTCCACCAACTTTTATGATATTTAGGTGATTTATGATTCCTTGTATGTAAGAAGTTTACTACACGTTTTTTATCAACTTATTTCTGTAAGCGTGTAGGTATTCACATTATAAACTGTTTGATCTACGATTAACATTTTTATAATCAAAATATTTTTATGTTTAAGTATCTTCTTTTTTGCTAACTCAGTTTTTTTTATGAAAATTAAATACCTGAATAAGAATTAATCACAATATTCGAATTTATTTTTCGATAATAATTTACATACAATGTCTATATTTTTCTTCAAAAATATTTAAAAAAAAATCCAAACAATCCTAAATAATTTTCGGGTAAAATTCAGTACAATTATGATATACCTAATTAATTTTTGAAAATGATATTTGAAATTGTAGGTTTTTTCTTTTTTAAACATATTATTACCAAATTTATAAGCGGTAATTATTAGTAGGTACTTACTGAATATTATGAGTAGGAAAATATTATGTAGATGGTAAAAACGTTATTAAAAATTTGGAAAACCTCGGTTGTGCTAATAGTGTTTAAATGTAATGCCTCTCCAGATTTTGATGGTGTGTTTCTAATTTTCAAAAAAATCGTAGTGGTTAGTGAGTATTACAAAATAATATATTTGCAAAACAGTTGAAAATATAATGATTACCAAAACATGATGAACATAAGTGGGTGTTCCTTGTTGTATATTAAATTATTTTAATTTTTGGTGTAATTTAGGTTATTGAATGAGTCCATATAACAGTTCTAGATTTCGCAATAACAACTTTTTAATTGTCTTTCTATAAAGTGTGTTAAAAAAGGTTGAATGTTTAATAATGCTCATCGCTCAATGGAAGTCCATTACTAATAGTAACCATGGAGCAGAATACTCGAGAAACCTAATTTGCTCAAATTTTGTATTTATTTATTTATTTATTTATTTATTTTATTCTTCTTGCACATCATCATTCATATAACAAATAAAATAGGGCAATATACACAGGAAAAAATGTGATGATGTGCAGTGGCGAGATTATCACTATATAGTGATTTCTTCCATCTAACCACGTAGGTATGTAGGTATTGTTTATATATTTTATTGTGCATTTATTTGTTTGTATTTATCAAGCTAAAATAAAAAATATAAGTGATTTGTTTTAACCTAATAACTAATAAAATCTATCCGTTTAATAGACGTAATATTTTAATATTTATGTATGAAATAATCTTTTAAATTTAATACCCAAATTTGCATGATGAAACCTAAAAATAAACAATAAATGTTCAATTTAAATATTTGTAATTGTATGTAAATAGTGTTGGTTCTGAAACATCATCTATATGGATTGATTGCATGATATTAATTATAAAAATTTGTTTGTAACATCATTGTTATGCATTGGTTGAATGAAAATTCTTTTTTTATGTGATTGTAACATCATTCATGTGTAGTGGTTGAATGCAATTCTTATACATATTTATGTGAGTGAAACATCATCTTTATGGATTGATTGCATGATAATTATTATAATAGTGTGCTTGTAACATCATTCATGTGTATTGGTTGAATGAAATTATTATATTTATGTGAGTGAAACATCATCTTTATGAAAAGATTGCATGATATTTTTTTTATAAGTGTGTTTGATATCATAATTGTGTATTGGTTGAATGAAAATACATATATTTATCTGAGTGAAACATTATCTATATCTATCGATTGCATGATAATGATTATAATAGTGTAATAACATCTAAATGTATTGATTGCATGATATTTATTATAATAGTGTGTTTGTAACATCATCATCTATGTATATGTATTGGTTGAATGAAAATACTTATATTTGTGTGATTGCAACATCATCTATATGTATTGATTGCATGATATTTATTATAAAAGTGTGTATATGACATCATATTTATGTATTGGTTGAATGAAAAAAATTATATTATGTGAGCGAAACATCATCTATATCTATCGATTGCATGATCTTGATCTATCGAGTGTTTGTAATAACATCTGTATGTATTGGTTGAATGATAATTATCATAATAATGTGATTGTTACATTATCTATATGTATCTGTTGAATGTTATTTATTATAATGGTGTAACTATAATTTCATTTGTATAAATTTATTGAATGGTATTAATCAAAATTGTGTGTATGAAACATCATCTACAAGTAATAAGTGAATTCATTTCGTAAATGAATTTAGTGGATGTTGTGTGAAATGAGTTTTATAAAATACCTTATACATATATAAATTGTTGTGAGGCAGTGTTAGTATGATTTAGGTAATATATCTTAATTATAAGGAATATAATATGGGCGAGCAGTGTAATGCTAGATAATAAGACCCTACATGTTGATATCATAATGTTTCAAATGTATGGATGGTATGAAAATGTTTGCAGCGTTTTTACATAATATGGCTGTGGTAATTTACTTAAGAAAAATTATATTCAACAATTGTTCACCCTTGACAGAATTTAAAATGAATGAAATACTACTTTGTTATGTATCCACATTATTTTTAAATTCCGCCATATGTGGTCGAAGCATCAGATATCAAAATCACGGAAATACGGGACTATTACATGTTTAAGAAATTTTTAGGAGTAGGTAGTCAATTTACAATTCTGATAACTTTTTACAGTTTTTTTTTCTACTGCTCATTTCATTTTGTTTATTTTAAACTTAATAGAGTGTTTTAGATCTACCCATAATTTATTTCTCAATGAAATCATTTTAAATGAACTTTTTTTTGATAATATTTAGAATTTAAAATGTTTATAAAAATGTCTACTTCATAGTAAAGAAATATCAAATTTTTTTTTTTTTACAATGTTTATGTTGTTTGAATATGATTTTATAGTATTTAGATAGAGAATCTATATAATATTGTACTCCTAATGAAGTATTTGATAAAAAGTAATTTATTGTACTTAGGTGTTAAAAACTGTTTCTTAATAAATGTGTGCATAATTTTAATGAAAAAATGTGAATCTCACGTGCCAAATTAGTTTGTAAGATGATATAGCGTCTTCTGGCTCAGACCGAAGATTTAACAAAATAATAACAATGCAATCGAGTAGCCTGCAGATAGATGTAGTTGATTTTTGTCTAATCAATTTTCGTAGTTAGCTTTCGAATTATTTTATGGTATTTTTTTTTATAGAATAATTCGCAAATGAGTAAATAAATAACTTGGATGCTAAAAAATATTTGAAATGTTAAAAAAAGCTTCTTATAAGTTTTAAAAAATCGAGTTAAAAGCATTTTTTTTTTACAAATTAGAGTATTTGTAAGTAAGATTATGAGATTGTGTCAAATATCATACTTGCTTCTTAACACAGAAAACGATAACATGGCGTTAGTTAATTTTGAACATTTTTTCTATTTTAATAATTGATTAAGGGATAATATAGTATCCACAAATGATGAGGAATATTGATGGTCATAAAATAAAATAAAAGCCATCCACTCGTTTACAAGTGATTAGGGTATTGATAGGTCAAACGAACGAAACCTCACTTTGTACCTACCGGCTTTTCATGTATTGCGCCTACATTTACATCATTGCAACCTCTATTACACTAACGCAATATGGAATTAACATCTTTCAAAAAATTTTATTTTATTTTATCTACTACTACTACTACTATGCCGTGATGGTAAACGAGTGGATGGCTTTTAAAAATAAAATACACTTATCAGTAACTTTATTCTGCACTCTAATTATTGGTTACCAAGTTGTTTGATATCTAAACATATTTTTGAATGAATTCGTTTATTTTCTTCGTTGTATTCAAAAATTAAAGTAAAGAATAAAATTTGATTGTAGCGGAGGTTGGTCAGATTGTTTGGTACTTCTTTTGTTCATTTGCTTATGGGGTGTTCACATTTGGCGAATATCGCCAGGTGAATTTCAAAATATAACGTCAGGCGAAAAAATAAAATTCGCCGTACGCCCATTGATCGTCACACCTGTTCACACAGTCCACCGATTTAGAAACGATCTGTCAGATGCGCTTTGATTTTGACACTGTTTTCAAAATGGCGGACGTCGAGATGGAGATCGCGAAGTGTTTATTTTTAGTCGAAAATGTTATAGTAGAGGTTATAAGGCGCCTTTTAATTAAGGAAACAAACGCCACAAACCAACAAAAAAGATAACAGCTGTCACGAAGCGGGAAACATTATAAAATTTATAGGTTATAAAGCTTTTACCATAGATACGAACGCCGCGCATATCTGCGCATGCGCAAATCCTTCAATCGGCCGAGAAAGTTGGAAGGTGGTCAACTCGAGACGATATCGTTTCTACTGGTTTTTATCGTTTCAGACTAGCTGTCATTTTGTTCACACGGTTCAAATGGCTTGCGATATTTTGGTGCCCTGGCGATATTCGCCAAAGTGAGAACACCACATTATTTGTGTTTGATAAATTAGTTTCTTTTTAATTTTTCTAATTTGTTATTTTTTATTTAAAAAAAAATACTGTTTTTTTCATATACGACACAAGACGTCGTATACGACACAAGACGCCTCTAGCGCTGTCTCTAATAAATTGACGTGGGTGTTTTGTATACATCTATGCCAATTCGTTGATGAAAGCTCCGGGCGTTTTGTATCGTATACATCTTACGCTTTATAATAGTGTTTAAACTTAAAAATTTAGGTTAAATAAACAGTGTTTTTTTATATTTTTAATATTTGAAAGTTCTAATTTTAAACATAAAATGGAATATATATTTATTAATTTATAAGTAAGGTTGTAAATATAATCCCTACCGAAGTAGTAGGCAAAGCATGGCATGATCTCATCCGTAGTTCAGTAATAATGTGATCCCAAAGGGAATTATTATTACTTAGATATAGTAATAAAGTAGATATCCGTCTATTTAAAATACATATTACCTATAATTTTATTGTGGTAAAGATAAACTTTTTAAATATAACAAATTAACATAGTTACTAAAATAGCCAAATATGGATCGTAATCGTTGAATTGTGAATTACTTAAACATTAATTAACCATATTATTTTTAAAATGATTAAAATAAAAATTATAGGTTTTAATCATATTACCTATAAATTTCGTATTATCAAGTATTAAAATGTAGCAATGTATAAAATCATAAATGATTGTAATGAATTATAATGCAATTGTGTCAAAATCGTTTCTTCTATTCTGCATAAACAATTATTTTCTATGTGGAGTATATAAATGAATAAACATATTTATTAAATGAAATGTGACTGTATGTATATTAGTATAGTATAAGAGCCTGTGGCAATGTACTTAAAATATTTCAGTAATATAATATTTGTTAATTTTAACTTTGTAGGTTAGCACTTTTTAATGCCTTTTTTATTTGTCTTTTCTTAAGAGCCAATGTATGTAAGGTATGTTGTATGTTACGTTATAAAAGGTTGTATAAAACTCCTTTGCGTATAATTCACATTCATTCAATTCCAGATTGTCAATAAAATTAAGACAAAATTTGATTCATTAATATAAGCGATTTATAGAAACATAACTGAAATACCATTTAAAAATTAAATACTTCATTTATCTCTATTAAAAAAGAAACAAGTTAAATAACGTGATGGTTTAAATTTTAGAACAATATATTTTCTACGGAATAAATAATCCTATTTACTCCAGAACACATTTGGTATAAAAATTAATATTTTTATATTACTTAATAATTTCAAAACATTGGCTCAGTGTAAAAATGTGAAAATAAAAAATGAACACACACACTGTTGCTCAACTAAATTAATTATATAACGACATGAATTGTCTATTGTTTTGTGTTTAGAGTATAATGTTATATGAATCTACTAGCACTTTTTACTCGTTGTCTTGCACTGTATCTATGGTATTGTTTTATATTATTACGTATTGCAATAAAATAATCTTTGCACTATGTGCTTTTTAAAATGTCTAGTTTAATTATGTATCTACTTATTATAATATTACACATTATTTATAAATAGATTTATAATATATATTGTGTGTCTAATTATTAATAAATATAAATATCCCATGTTTTCAAATGTTAGGGGTTAAAACAAATCACTAAAAAGGTATGTAAAAAATAAAACATTGTATAAAATGACAACAATTTCAGAAAAGTGACTATGGGTTATCGTAACATGAAAACTCGCGGACTCATTACAGCTTAATTTGATAGCTTATTGTGAAGATATGTAGAAAAAGAGTATGCTAATATAACACTGGAGGTATGTTCAAAGAACTACGACAAAACTGTTAAAATATTTTTTATTTACTTATTTGTTTGTATTCAAATATAATGATAGAACTGCAATTTTTTAAACAAAAATTAAGGATTTTTTATGAGAAAATCCTTTATTATCGTGCCAAAATTGTGCTCAATTTTTTCTTTAAACATCTCAATTGTGAAAATTGCTCAATAAAGAAGATTATAAAAATGTTTATTCTCGTTTGAGCAAAGAACAGATATGTACGTCTGAAAAATATACATGTTTTCAAATAATAAGGTGGATTTTTTTGTAAGCAATGTTAATTATAAGAAACCTTACATAAATAATATTATGCAAAATGTATGTATACCAAACCAAGATAACAAATAAAAATATTCCAAATATGTATCTGCGAATTATGTTAAGACTCCTGAATGAATGACTGAAAACTGAGTGTTGAGAAACTTTAAAAATATAAATGTAAGAAGAATTAAGTGTGAATGTTTGGTGAAAGTGACAGGTATTAAGTGAAAATTTGCCACCCTCCAGGTACTTTCTTTGTTATGCTTTGAAAGACTTAAATTTTAAGATCCCATGACAGTACAATACCAACAAAGTTAATGTGATAATTTGGTTTTGTTAATTAACATAGAATGATACTCATTTATTAAATTAATGAGGTATTTTATTTGTTGTTGTATTGTTTTGTTGTGTGTTATTACAAATTTGGTGTAACTTATTAACTTATTAATGTCTATGTGAGGATCTGAAAAGTAAGTCAGTACTGAACAAGTAATGTTTAACTGTAATATGTAATTTTGTAAAAGTCGAATATTTTAATTGTGTATGCAGCAAAGGGAATACCCGCTTGTTCATTACAATGTAACGAGTATGTACTTAAACAAGTCAATGAATAAATAGTCGATATCTGAGAATACCTACTTGATTGTTCTTATTTAAATAGTCGATATCTGAGAATACCTACTTGATTGTTCTTATTTAAATAGTCGATATCTGAGAATACCTACTTGATTGTTCTTATTTAAATAGTCGATATCTGAGAATACCTACTTGATTGTTCTTATTTAAATAGTCGATATCTGAGAATACCTACTTGATTGTTCTTATTTAAATAGTCGATATCTGAGAATACCTACTTGATTGTTCTTATTTAAATAGTCGATATCTGAGAATACCTACTTGATTGTTCTTATTTAAATAGTCGATATCTGAGAATACCTACTTGATTGTTCTTATTTAAATAGTCGATATCTGAGAATACCTACTTGATTGTTCTTATTTAACACCCTTCTTTCGATAATTTTTTTATTGTTTAGATATACCCAGATTTTGTAACAAATATATTTTAATTACAGTAGTACCTTAAAATACTTTAAAAATAGCGAAATAAAACGGCAAGTTTTTTGTATTTATCACAAACCTTACTCGTTTCATAATAAATTACCTACTTGAAAAACATAATTGGCATTTTTATAATCCTTTTTAACTAGAAATGTTGAGTTCAGCGATGAGGTTTGCCACCCATCCTGAATGTCTTGACTTTATATTGGCACGTAGAGGACAGCTTACATTTTTATTATATGCAGCTGGTCTGCTGGTTACCCCACGTGTGGGATATGCCGTGATGGTACAGTAGTAATAGTTCGTCAGTAGTCTGGGGCTATAGTCTCTGCCTCATGCACAAGAGGTGCTCCAGGTGCCGGCAAACTCCCTATTCACCCCATCACACGCTTTAAGCTTGCTCTGAAAGGTGTATTTTTTTTGGGTTTATAGTATATATAAATATTTTTATTTAATGGTGATCAATTAACTGATTGGTAGACTGGACGATTTGCATGTTTGTTTACTGCCTATCTCAACTGTGAGATATGTCGTGATGGTATAGAGTGATACAAAGATTATGATTAATATTTTTTACCGGCTATCTCACCTGTAGGAGATGTCGTGATGGTATAGAGTGATACCTAGAATATGATGAATTGTGGTTGCACTTCTCTGTAGTAAAGTGATGGCGCTGTATGAGTACATCACATAGCATACCTACATACATAATATCTTTAGTAATAACTATCTACAACAAGCATACAATGTAGCGTAGACATGTACTATATATAGTAAGGTAAGAATATTCAATATCTGTATATCGGAGTGAAATTACACTATTTAGAATTATGTCCAAAAATATTTGTGGTCATTGTTTTATAATCCTTGTTGGGTTCTTTATGGTGACATTGTCACAAAACGTTATTTTAAGCAATTTTCGTAGATAAAAAAATGAATTCAACTTTTGTTAAAGCAAATCGATGCCAATTATCGTTAATGAAAAGTGAAAGGAATTAAATGACCCATGATCATCTTTGATGGTGAGTATGGGTGAGAATAAACAATACGTGAGAAGCAAATGAACTTTTCCCGGCATTAGACTGTTAAGTTTTTGTGTGACCATGACTGATCATAATATGGAGACTTATCTGGTTGTATAATGCTGAGAAGTGTGGATGGCAATTCTGCCGCCGCGTAAAAAAAAAAAAAATAAAAAAAAAATGAAAAACCTTTGAATGCCAATAGTGAAAAATGACGTGTAATGATATATTGTAGTTTCGCTTCGACATAGAGATATTAACTGTCTAATAATAATAATAATAATACTATAAGGTAGATGGAGGTAAGTAAGTAGTTATGTATGTATGTATGTACCACCTCTAGCTCTCTGCTAGCTGCTAGCCAGTCACCCAATACGAAAGTCGGTCAGTGTGGCTGGTTATTATAAACAGAAACTATGCTATGCCGACATAAGATCCGGATCTTCCGCTCCGACACACGCTAAGTGAATAAGTTACAGCCATGTACCTACTATTTATATTACATACTTCGCAGACAGTAATGCTGCCATGTAAAAAATCATTTAGCTATATACAAATAGGTAGGTACCAGATAATAATGTTAATGCATACAACTCAAAGTTACTATTATGTTTTAACTTTGTTCCTTTACATTTTAAAAAGATATGCAAATTCCTTGTTCATTTAACACGTATATTCTATCGTCCATTTTGAATAACCACATATTCCATTCGTTAGGTGTAAATTATTTTTTTTTTTTTTTTTATTATGGCGGCTCATCCCGTTGGATGTTATGGCCATATTTTCATCTTACATATAAAAAACATCATATATATATTTTAGGCGAAGAGAGAGAGAAAAAAAAGGGAAAACAAGAAAAAGCGAAAAACATTCATATCAGAATCATATTCCTTTGGACGGATTCAAATATAAGATCATTAACTTGTCGAGAGTTCAGTCCAAGAAGGTAAACAATATTAACAGGGTACTCAACGTTTATGAATTTAAAATATAACTGATTACAATTTCACAAATGTAACCTTTCATCAGTTTTTACTCAAATAGTCGAAAATGTTATATTAATTAATTATCTATAGGCCTCTTCAAGCACTGTTTTTCCGTCCGCAGGGGTTCCGTCGGCCCGGGCGTCCCTCTTTCACAATACACCGTTCCTATGACAACGATATCAGAGCGCAAGGAATGTCGTGGGAAGAGGTGACGCAATTGGCACAGAGACGCTCTGAATGGAGGAGGCTGGTTTCTGCCCTGTGCTCCCGAGAGGAGCGTTGAGGGCGATGATGATGATGATGATGAGGCCTCTTCAAACTTTATAATTTTTCTATCTGCAAGCAACACAAATTCACTACTTTCCCATCCCTTGGATAATATAATCCGCTCATCTCTTTTGGGGTCTTCCTATGCTTCCAGTACGTTAAAAAAAGCATTTTCTAAAATATTGTTATTATTGAGATTTTTTAAATATTTTTTTTTGTCATAAAACTGGCAAAGGGGCGAACATATCAAGTACTTATTAAATTTAAGAGTGGAACATTATTCAGTTACCTAATCGTGGAATCTCGGACATTTAATCGAGAGAGCCGGGTTTGATTAAACCCACTTTCGACTTACTCCATTTTCACGACACAAGCTTATTTATTGCTGTACATTTGGGTTTATTTCAAATTCAGATTCGTCTCTTAAAAATTTTACATTTGCAGAGATGATAATCATATTAGTGAAGGTTATATTCGAAAGAAAATCCTATGATTGATTGAAACTATATATATGTATTAATAATATTTAAAATGAAACACTATAGGTATATAGTTATTCCACTATTGACTTTATTTATTTTTGAGAGCCAGCTTTCAAGAGCTTCCGCTCTCATCGTCAGGCAAAAGTAAAGTACTTGTTACTACAAGTAAGATACTACAAATTTTAGGCAAAAGTAAAGTACTTGTTACTACAAGTAAAATACTACAAATTTTAGGCAAAAGTAAAGTACTTGTTACTACAAGTAAAATACTACAAATTTTAGGCAAAAGTAAAGTACTTGTTACTTCAAGTAAAATACTACACATTTTAGGCAAAAGTAAAGTACTTGTTACTACAAGTAAATACTACAAATTTTAGGCAAAAGTAAAGTACTTGTTACTACAAGTAAAATACTACAAATTTTAGGCAAAAGTAAAGTTTGTAGTACTTTACTTGTAGTAACAAGTACTTTACTTTTGCCTGACGATGAGAGCGGAAGCTCTTGAAAGCCGGCTCGCAAAAATAAATAAAGTTAATAGTGGGATAACTATATATCGCGTTTCATTTTAAAAATTAAAAATAAAAATATTCATATGAACTACCACCAAGAACCGTCGGTCGATAAATTAAACTTTATTAAATATGTATTAACCACTTGGGCTCTTTTGTACCGCAGCCAATATAGTATAATAATGCGTAACTATGTAAGTAAAATAGGTATATATTCCTTCTTTTGGTTTGTAAATATATCTATACATTTCACATTTGTATATATTGAGGTAGTATGTAATAGAATACTTAGTAATGTAAATAAATAAACTGCTCAAACACATTACCATGTATCCTGACCGCGAAATCCTATTTAAAATTTAAAGACCACTATGGGAAATGAGCATCTTTTCTTTTCAAGCGAAGCTATAATATAGGTTAATGTATTTTATTAGCCAAAAGCATTACACAATTAAGTAATATACCCATAATCTCACGTACCGACTAGCACATTACATTAGTTATTTGAACTTAGTTTCAAACCCATATTTAAAATTAAGGAAATAATGGTAAATAAAGAATTTTAATCTCATATATTTCGATAAAAGCATACTTTGAGGTTTTCTTATTTGAATTCGAAAAATCGACTATCTTTACATATTTACAAAATTCAGTGGCGTGCCTTCGATACAAGCAAATAATATGAAACGCATGCCCTATAATAAATGAATTATCATTTTTTTTTAATAATATTGTAGTGCAGAATACCATATCTGCTATAAATCGTTCGATGTTTTTATTCAAGATTCTCAACGGTAAGATCGATTCCGCCAAAATTCTTGAGGGGGTATGTTTTAGTTGTCCGGGGCGCACTACAAGATCAGCCAATTTATTTGGATTGCCCACAAGCTCCACAAACTATTTGCAAAATTCATTTTTAAGGCGAACTTGCGCGCTTTATAACTCATTTTTTCGGGGTTTGGATTTCTTTTCCTTGAGTGTGCGAGAGTTCAGGGAGGGTGTCTCGGGGGCCCTGGATTCATCTGTTGTTCCATAGGGGAATTTGCTTTCCTACTTTCTTAATATGGTAAACGCTACTTTTGGAGATTGTATTAGTGGACTTTGGTGGGTTGTATGTTTTTATATTTTTTGCATTTTTTGCATTTATTTGCTTTTTTACATTTTTCGCATTTTATATATTTTATACATTTATTTACATTTTTTACATTTTTTTTACACTTTTACATTTTAACATTTTACACATTTTTTTTACATTTATATGTCTTTTATCATTTTAAGTCTGTCTCAAATTTATGTTTATTAGATTGGTAAAAAGGGGATCTTAATTGGTTTGTCTATTGTTGTCTTTTAATGTCTATACTAATTGTTTCAACTGTCTGATCCTTACTGAATAAATAAAATAAAATAAAAAATAAAAATGTATACGCTTAAAAGTTATTTATTTAAAAAGTACATTTATTTAAACAAATTAAAGCATGATGCCGTTAATACAGTCGTTAGAAAGTATGGATTTTAATCTCCCTATATGTTCTTATACCACATGCCGTGTCCCAAGTGGGGTAGGCAGAGAAAATTTAACGCCATAATATAGATTTTTTTTACGAAAAAAATATATCTGGGTTTTGATAAAACCCAAATACGACCTTATACACCTTTCACAGTAAGCTAAAAGCTTGTGTCGTGAAAGGGAATTTTGCCGGCACATGGGATCGAACCACGGACCCCCTGTTTACGAGGCCGAGACTCTACCTCCAGACTACCGGTGAACTCATAGATCTATCCTTATATACTTTTTTCGCTTCTACATTCAAACAATTTCTCCTACACGCACGTCGATTTCTCTTGGACTTCAATTTGGACATTAAAGAAAACATTGCGCTCAAGCCTGCATCATGAAATTAGGGATTAGTGTGACAAATGCCGAGAAGCAATTTTACATAATTTTGAAACAATCCTTGTTGTACTATTCAGTTAGAAAATTTGAGGGAGTATTTATTTATTAATTTATTTTAGAAAATATTTTTTGTTTACCATTTTTAAACTTATAGGTAATAATACTTGTAAGAAAATGTTGTCAAAAGTGAAATGTTTGTAAAAAAATTAGAAACAACTTAACTTCTGACACCAGCAACCTTAGTTGCTGTTTTGAGGTATTTTTATTATTATTATTGAATAAATATTATTATTATTGAATAATCGATGACGGCAATCCACCCGATTCGAATGATTTGTACTCTGAGATACAACTAGAAATTAAAAAATACACAATGTGATTCAGAATAGGTAGGTACTCAAATTACAGTTAGTAATAATCACTGGCGTGATTATCTATTTCAATCACACTATACGCGTACCTTCGTCAAGTATATTATGGTGAGAAGGATGTTGCGAAGATAATTAATATTATAGTAAGTTAGTATTAGTATGCAATCTGAGAGTGAAAACGACAAACAACACGCCAAGGTTGGGGAAAAACTCTTGCAATGAGATGAGCAATCACATTCAACCAAACTCCGTACCTACTTTGTACTTTTAGTTTCGTGACAAACATAATTAAGTGAAACATTTCGTATCCAATGCCTGTGTAGATACTTGCCTTACTTAAATATTGGCAAATTAAAATTAAATCGATATCATCAATATCCACGTTCGAAAACCGCCGTTGACTTTTATCTTCAAAACAATGTTACTTAGCATGTATATTTACATAGCTTGTATGGTTTATTTTAACCAAATTATCTATCTTATAATTATGATGTTTCTATTTCAAAATTACGAAATAAAAATACCATGTTTTTATTTGAAAATACATAATTTGCACTATAATACGTCACAAAAATATGGCATAGAAAATGTTTGATTGAGTTAATTAGAAACAATCGTGCCTTTGCCACGAACTCGTCTTCTATTATATATACCTACCTATTATTACGAGTATATTTAATGTGTATCTCAATTTGTCTTCACATTCAACAAAAAGGAGAAGTTTTATACTATTTCAATTCGAATTGTATTGCTGATAATGATGTTTGGTCCCCGTAGCTAATTCTTCTTCTTCTTCACCTTTGCCTTTATCCCATTTATTTGCGGTCGTCTCTCCTAGTCCTCATCTTCCAAGTTTTCCGGTCCTCTACATCCTCCGAACGCAGCTCTGCCTCCCTCAGGCTCCGTAGCTTATTACTTAAAAAAAAACTAAATAAATTTTAAGTTAAGTCTTCTTAAAAATGTATGATAATTTTCATTTACATTCATTTTTTTTATTTAAAAAAAAAAAAAGATATATCTGGGTTTGTTATAAACCCAAATACAACCTTATACACCTTTCACACTAAGCTAAAAGCTTGTGCCGTGAAAGGGGAGTTTGCCGGCACCTGGGATCGAACCACGGACCCCTTGTTCTGAAGGCCGAGACTCTACCTCCAGGCTACCGACGAACTCATAGATATATACATAGATATTTTCGATATCTACTTATTTATTGATTCATTGTCGATGACATTATCTGTATAGTATATTTGAGGCTTCTTGTATATTATGCTTTATATTAATTATACTATCAAAGCCTTAAAATATTATGTACATATAATTGTATTGGATGTTGCATGATTGTGAATGTGTGTGTGTGTGTGTGTGTGTGTGTGTGTGTGTGTGTGTGTGTGTGTTGATGTTGTGTTGAATCATCAGTTAAATGGGAACGCGGATATTTGGAAGGTAGACTTCATATAATACCTATATTAAATAGTAAAATATTATGTATGTAATGTAAGTATCTTCGTACATGTTGATATAATATTATACATTTATTCATATTTATACATTGGAATGCAGAGAATGATGGACAAAGATGATTGTGTTGCATATTTCATTTATTTATTTACATGTTTCAAACCCGGATTTAAGAAAATAATCACAAATTTTATTCACAACACACTCAATAAATCGGTTTACTTTTTGACAGATCAAATACAGTAAGTAAAACTAAGCATTTTTTATAATTATTGTAAAACAACGATTACTCCATCACCACAGGATATACCACAAGTGGGGTAACCAGCGGAATAGCCGTACATAATAAACATACATTGTCCTCTCCGTTCCGGTAACAGAAAATAAGGAAGAGTGCCACATTCAGGAAGAGTGGCATGTCACATTGCTGAAATTTAGATGTTAATTGTCTTGTACGTTAGTTTTAATGAACACCTGCCTTATACCTATACACTCGAACAGTTGCAGAAGAGACTGGGAAACCTATTCTTAACTAGGGAATCCACAGAATTGTAAAGGGTATCGTCGTATATGTGAACTGGTCAAAAGTCTTGAAAGTAGTAATGAATATTGATCTCTGAAGAAAATATCTTGAAAAACGAGTATGTCGACACTGCTGAATTCGAAACACGAATCTTCCAATTAAAAAATCAGGCATCATAATAACTACCAGAAATTCCAATTATAAATATCGCTATCCATACCTTGATGGAATCCATGAAAATCCATGATAGCAAACTAAAAATGCAAACCGTTGTCTCCATGACATATATAAAATATTCGGTCAGACTGACATTGTAGTAGACCAAATGCTATAAACTTTTTTTTCATCTAAACCTTTTTGTCCATTTCCACGAACGCTACTGTTTGAATATAAATTTTGCTTATATCCGTCATAGGTACTACGGCTGTATGCATTTTATTAAGAGGTAAGTACCTCAACTCATAACTCCGGTACATCCACAACATAACGAACATAATATATAGGATCGGTAGGTAAGTATAGAGATGTTATTATATATATGTATTTGCTGCCTACCACCAGAACATTAATTTAGTAAAGTAAACGTTATAATCGCGTACAGTAGAAATGACTTTAGTAAAGTCATATTTATAACATGAGAATTTTAAGTGTTCAAAAAGTTTGAATTCGTCGGTAGCCTAGAGGTAGAGTCTCGGCCTCATGGACATGAGGTGCGTAGTTCGATTCCAGGTTCCGGCAATTTCCTCTTTCAGCTTTTAGCTTTATGTGAAATGTGTTTAAGGTTATATTTGGGTTTATAACAAAAAAACTCACGCAGATTCTTTTAAAAAAATGTGCATTGGTATATTGATAAACATTTTTGGTTTTCTACGTATGTATAATCTATAGCCTTTTATACAGCCTTACATCCTACATTTTTCTTGTTTTAAGACAAAATATATACGTATTTTTTATTAATGTTATTATGAGTGATAATCCTCTGTTTCAGTAACCGGGTTAGTTGGAACATATCGCAATCTAGCAGTAAATTTGCCCTCTGTTTATTGAACTGTAAAACTGTCAATTTTATGATGCTTTATATAGATTAATAATATTATAACCAACGTTCAGTGAAGAATAGAATGTATAAATAAATAATATTATAATTTTATTTCTACAAACATGAATTAAGTTTATTACTGAATGAACCAAATTAATTTCTTATATATGTATTTTATAATGAAGGATATAATTATATTTACCGTGTTTTGACACAAACGAATTAGATCCATTCTTCACTTTGACGTTTTTTTTTGGTTACATAGATAAGCACTAAGCCATTCAGATTTTTTGTACCAATCGAGTTACCTACATACACTTTAATGTGCTTGTTATTATAACGATAATTACATTGTCAAAGAAGATAAAACCATACCAACAAATCTTTGTAATATGAACTGCATTTAGCAAAATAATCTCTTCTGATATTTATTATATTTCACATAGATTTATTTACATAGTGTTATTATTATTTTATTTTACTCTATTAAGTCAATTATTAAAAATAGTGGCCAATAAATATATAGTATTATATTCTACTCTACTCGTTTGTGAGTGATTTGGGCCATAGAATAGATACAGTAAATATAGTAAACATTTCATAAAACAACCGTTTTACCTCGTGTTACGATAACATTTAAAATGTATGTAGTATTCCACTCACTCCTACTCCACGTTTTACGGGACTGAGGTACTGACTGACTGAGGTCTCCACTATGTTCACAAACTGAGTTGTATTATTCTGTGTTGTTTTCACCGAGCTGTAGAGTGGAGTGGACGCCGCGTTACGAGAATATTAATAAACAAATGATAATAATATATTATAACAAACTCGAAAAGAAAGTTGTCTTAAAATTATAACGATAGTTGTTTTGTAGTGTACATAATAAATAAATAATTGATTCATTAAATAATAATAATATCGCTGTGATAATATTTATTTTATGTGATAATCAATTTAAACTTTGTATTATTTTGTCATAAATAATATTGTGCTGTGGAAATATCGTGATATTGTTTGAGGAGAAAAACATAATAATCTATTTGTTTCGTAGTGAAGTTTTGTGGAAGTGGTTTTTGTTTCTCCTGCAGTGTTTTTGACAGTTGACTACTACTTCTTTCCACATCGTTTTGGAAATACGGATTTTTTCATGAGGTGAGTTAAAAAGTTTTTTTCTGATTCCAGTTTCTGGTTTTTAACCCTTCATCATAAACTTTTGAAAGTTACTTTTTCCACGTTTGAATGTGGTTTCAAAACGTATTATGAGAAAAGTATATAATTCGTTCAGTATCGAAAATGGATACATCCAAATTTTTCAATTTTTATGCTGAGTTGATTTCTGCATATTTATTTTATATTCTTCTTGTTGAATTCTTTAAAACTGTATTCTTAAAAATAGTCAAATTTTATGAAATAGTTGTGAAAAATAACGGATAAAATCAATGGTAATATGGAAATCCTTTGACACTTTTTCTGGAAATACAAGGTAGAAACCAGCTCCATTTCGAAAAATTTTAATATTAAATTTTTCAAAACCTCTAAAAGTAGTGTAAAGTACATACTTATCATCAATTATTGAAAAATATGACTATTGTTTATATCTCTGTATGTGATTTCGCCAGTTACCTACTCTATATTTACGAAAGTCATGGTTATCTCTTCATATCACCATATTATACTTGATGTAATACTAGTAGATATCTAAAAAAATATTTGGGGAACATATTGGTTTGCATTTAAGTAACGTTCAAATGTTCAGCATTTTCTTTGTGATCATTTCATTTTGATTTGTTTGAATATTGTTCATATTGGTTATTAATAAATCAAATGTTTTTGTGTTAACACTTTAGAAATTCATTATAATTAAAATGATTTTAAAACACTGTATAATTTCCAAATTAAATTTATTCACATATAAATTTAATTTGGAAATTATACAGTGTTTTAAAATAATTTTAATCATATTGGTTATGTTTGTACACCAAGGCAATGGGACCCATAGGAAACCGAATAAATTAAACCAAAACAAAAAAAAAACAGAACTTCTTACATTTAATTGTATTAAAATGCATGATTGACTTAATATACGCCTGCTGATGGAAATAAATAAATTAATTTGCATGCAAAGTTACATGCACATTAATAAATGTATCTCGTTAAAAATTCGATCGTGTTATCGCATTATTATTTACGAGAGAACCAGGCTAGTCTGAAATAAATAAAGTTGAAAACGATTAAATAAAATTAATTTAATTAATTATTTTAATTTTTCATTTGTATATAAGTTTCGCACACTCACGTCTAAAATTATTACCTAGTAATTAATATAAGGTATATTAAAATTGCATTTATATTAAGACACAATGAACCAAAGTATAATTTGTATCTATTATTATCATTGTGGTTGACCTTAAACAATTTGACATTTCGTTTCATTTTGGTATTTCGCTATCAAGGCTTTCAACGTGTTATTTAATTAAGAGGTCGTGTTTGGTGTCCGACACCATCAACATTTATTGTACTTATTACCTGTACCTAGGGAGGGCTACTCTCGATGCCCTCTTACTCTAGAATCTTATATGGTATATTATATACCTAATATTTTTCAAAGTTCCAATTGCTTCTTTTGAAAATATAATATCTAACCTGCAGGGCTACTCTTGACACAATCTAAATACAATCTTAATCTATGTAGTCTTGATCTTTATCATACGACGCACGAAGAGACTATGGTTAAAAACACCGCGCTACCGCTACCTCTTGATCGGTATGCGTGTATTTTGGCCAATAGTCACTTCGTGCGTCCTATGATTAAGATTAAGATCGTGTTTAGATTTTGTCGAGAGTAGGTAACCCTGCAGATTCGACACAATGATTACTAATAATCTGATAATTCTAAGATCGTCACTCAAAATAATTAAAATTCGCTTACTTATATTAGCCCATTTATGCTTTTCTAGTGAAATAAATGTGCTATCTAGTCCAAATATTACCAAACATCATAATTAAAAAAAAAAATTTTTTGATTCTGTAGACCTTTAGTTAGGTACATTGTCAACTACGTGAAGGCCTAAATCATTTTCAAGTATAACTTTGAATTTGATGTTTCGATTGTGGGTAAGTACCTACTGTATAAAATTCTATATAAAACCCGCGTCGGAAGTAGCCCATCCGCAAACCCTTATTGTGATATTATTGAAGTTTATTAGTAACAAGTTTTTGTTATATAATTACTGTTGGTACCTACGTATATATAATGTATGTTGTTGGTACATTTTTGGTTTTACTTTTCCGCATATTTGGTATGTACATGAAACATAACGCTAATTGAATAACAAGTTATGCATGTTATGATCTGTATCTGTATCAACGCAGTGGTCAAATTCGTGAGAAATTATAGAATAACAACAACAAATAAGATTTGTCATTTATAAATAGCTAGAAAAAAATTACAAAAACCAAGTAATCCTGCATTGAACAATTAACATATTTCGGTGAACTGTGTTTGAAAGATTCATATAAAGTAGTAAGTTTTCAACCTGATGATAGTGTCTGAGCTTACAATACAGACAAACAAATGTTTGTGGATACAAGTACCTGCTTACCCTGATACATTATCCCAGTTTTATCTATATATCTTCTTTTTTTAAAAAAGTATATGAGTTTTTGTTATAAACCCAAATACAATCTTATAAACTTTTCACAGTAATGTAAAAGCTTGATGTGTCGTGAAAGGGGAGTTTTCCGGCACCTGGGATCGATTCGCGTACCCCCATTACACGAGGTCTAGACTCTACCTCCAGGCTACCGACGAACTCTATCTTTAACATTACGGTATTTTTAATTGGGATTCAGTGGACGAGCTGCATATAATACACATACCATACGTCTTTTCCATACCATAAAAAACTGGTATTCAGAATTGGACACATACTTCATCTCTGAACTGATGATATTTAATGTCTATTGTACACAGTTTTATGTTTTTAAAGGAAATAATAATATTTTTAATACATCAACGTTACTTAACAAATAACGGGAAACCAAGCAAATATATTTAATGTGCGACCCTTTATGATAACATCAAGTTATTTGACGTGAAGTTTCGTAATACTAGGAACACATTACACCAGTGGTCCCAACTGCCGGTTTGCGGAAGTAACATGACGAACAGTCTTTTTCGTTGCGTTTTCTTTTTCGATATTGCAAATCAAGTAAATATTCCTTTACAAAAACCGAGGAAATAATCAAATATGTCATATTTCTATCTTCTTCTTCTAGCGTATTTAACTTAAATCTATATGTTTTCGAAAATTCGGCGATGATGGAGGGGGAATAGAAATTTTGGGAATCTGAAACCTAAAAAAAGCTCTTCAAAGGTAAACATCATCGACGATCTGCTGTTAAGTTATCAGCGGAGTTAAAAAAGTTGGAGACCACTGCATTACACAATATACCATGTTAAGATGAGGTAGAGAGTAAAAGTAAAGTATTTCGTGTTGGTCAACGGCCTTATCGTTGTCAGTTGTAGTAAAAGTAAATAATAACATTATAGGGCCGGATATGAAGACCCGGGCCCTATTGTAATAAATCTTACTATCTTTACTATCATTCATGACATATGCCACAAGCTTGGGTAGCTAGTAGACTAACTTGCACATAATAAACATTATAGACTTTAATAAAAATAAGTTATTCAGGATGGGTGGCACACTTCATTATACTGCCGAATTAAATGTGTTATTAAATGTAAATTCTTGATGTTGTACGAAAACATCAGAATACTCAAAAACTTACAAATAATTATGGGATACCTGTTCTTTATTACGAAAAACATTACAAGTTTTAATGAGAAAAATCTTCAATGTAAATGTTTTAGTTTTTCCTCCCACGTCATGTTCGAAAATTTACTCAATTTTGTTCCAATTATTTTTTGATAAATAACAAGTAATATCATATGAGCGTGGTCATGTTCATAGCTAGGAAAAAAATTATAATGATTTATAAATCTTTACACATATACGTAAAATTTCTTTCCACAATACGTTGTGGCGAAGAGTTATAAGCTTCAAAGTAAGCTTTGGTAATCGTTGTAAAGAGAATTGAGTTATTTGAAATGTAATATACCTATTATTATTATTCTGATGTATTTTCGGTAATCCGTTCATGGTATCACAATAGCTCATATATTAATTGAAATACCTGTCAGAAAAATAGTGAAATGTGTTGGTGGAACACGCACAAATAATAATATATTGTATCTAGAGTACAAAATAATACAACAACTTGAAATATTAATGTCTGACAAGAAAACATTCTTGATGAAGGCGAAAAATGTTCTCCCATGAACGAAATTCCCTCTAGGGTTGTTGAAGTACGTACGTAGTATTTTTGTTTTTCGTACATGGTTAGTATTTCGTCTCTCCCCTATGAAAATAATATGAACTCGATAGTTTTTCAATTTAGTGGAAAAACATTTTGACACTATGGTGAAATCAGAAAGATGAAAACTTGTGTACTTTTGTGGATTCGATTATTATATTTTACCTTTTTACATTTTCTATTTCAAATGGTGAGAAAATAATTTAAATGTTGATATTTTTTATACTTTTACATCTTCTTCTTTCACACTTTAATGTTTATCTTGTATACATAGAAATTATACAAATCCTAACCATTCAGAACTATTTTCTTGTATACATAGAAATTATACAAATCCATACCATTCAGAACTATTTTCTTGTATACATAGAAATTATACAAATCCTTACCATTCAGAACTATTTTCTTGTATACATAGAAATTATACAAATCCTTACCATTCAGAACTATTTTCTTGTATACATAGAAATTATACAAATCCTTACCATTCAGAACTATTTTCTTGTATACATAGAAATTATACAAATCCTAACCATTCAGAACTATTTTCTTGTATACATAGAAATTATACAAATCCTTACCATTCAGAACTATTTTCTTGTATACATAGAAATTATACAAATCCTTACCATTCAGAACTATTTTCTTGTATACATAGAAATTATACAAATCCTAACCATTCAGAACTATTTTCTTGTATACATAGAAATTATACAAATCCTTACCATTCAGAACTATTTTCTTGTATACATAGAAATTATACAAATCCTTACCATTCAGAACTATTTTCTTGTATACATAGAAATTATACAAATCCTTACCATTCAGAACTATTTTCTTGTATACATAGAAATTATACAAATCCTTACCATTCAGAACTATTTTTCGACAAACAAGTTTTATACAAATTGAGATACTTATCTATTTCCATAATAAATGTATTTTAAGTTTGAATTGAGTTTAAGTTATATAAATTAAAATAAGAAGAGGAAAATTGTGGACACACGTTGCATCAATATATTTGCATTTGATCAACGTGAGCGTTGAACAATATGACTTTAATATTGTGAACGTAAATATCAAATAGTAATTTTCTTTTATCACGATTTTATCACCATCATCCACGATTTCCAAAGCACGCACAGCAGAGCAGAGCAGAGCATACAATAATGACGACACTGATCGTCTTTCACCAGTACATAATAATATAATAAAAAGTCATCACGATAATCTTGTCCCCTGCAACTATTTTACTTGATTGTCTTCTAAGAAACGCACTTTCCTCATGCCAATACAATCGACACGCAACGTAATAATAATAATATGATGTCGATTTCTAAATAATAATAATACTTTAATGACAATTTCTTATTAATCAATCAATATTATGTAGTATTTACTATGTATGTGTTAAGTCTTTTTGCCGTCATCCAAGTTTATATACCTATATAGATCCGGTCTAATGCTGTGTCTACCAATTAATAACATCGTAAAAATAAGCCATGTAATGCCTGATGGTGATGAAACTAAATCGTTTAAAGAAATATTTCCAATGACTTCAGTAGATACACATCAGTAGTGATTATTAAAACCATTATATACACTCTCTCATCCGCCGGTCATGAAGCAATATGTCATGGAAGGGTTTTAAACATTCAATATTAAACAAACAGTTTAATATTGAATGTTTAAAACCCTTCCATGACTTCCATGACGATCTTGAATAACGCAAAAATCATTACTTTGCTTCTTTAGGTGTCTAAGTGCTTAATCATTAGTGATTAAAATAATTAAATGCTTATGATTCATAATAATATTATGATCGTAAGCATAAGTATGATAACTATTATTATTATTATCTTAAATGTTGTGTGATATCTTTATATTATTGTAAGCGCGTTCCCTTTAAGTATAAATACCGCGTACCCAAGTATATTTATTTTGAATTTCACTTTCTTTCGTAATAAGTACCAAACGATATCAAGTCATAAAAATTTATATAGCACTCGCGAGTATAGAATAAAATATAATATTACCAACGACATATGAATATGGCTGTGGAATGTGTAGAACATTTGATATAAAAAAAGTATTTGTTTTATTGCGCAGTTACATCTTGCTTTGAAAGCTTCAACATAAAAAGCTCACATTTTGAAAGAGTTAGTAGAAGCGAATAAATCTAAAAGTTTTAGGTATTTACTACAGACTGCTTTTTATTGTCAGCCATTAAAACAATAACAATATACTGCTCTTGTAAAATAAAATGATATATAAACATATGTAGGTATGTAGTCAGTCTCGGTAGTCTTAATGCACATAAGTATTGGCTCGTACATAAATTGGTTATTTAATACATATGACACTCTTATCCTCCACATCAAGAGGTCACTTTATTTTCCTGTTAGATGCGTCGATGGTCACTATATTTAGGTTCTCCCAACTGAATTTAAAGTCATGCACAACATGGTTCATTGTCTGGCGTGAAACGCATTTACATTTTATTATTTACGTTCATTATCATCATACTTATGTAAAAGATAATTGAAATACAGTTTGCTTGATAAAATCTCGTAACTGGTACTAGCCACTGAGTATTCCATCCATACTCTAAAACATAGTATTTCATACATGTAGTAGGTATATATTTGAAATTTCAAAGTCCTTATTAAATCATCCAAATGTGTAATATGCTTGGGATAATTTGATTATCTACTTCAGGTATTTCTCTTAGATATTGTTCAAACTGTAGGACACACTAAAATGGTTGAATATGTGAACGTCTAGATAAAACGTAGTTGGGCATGTGTATTATAACTACACTGCCACAGTACCTGGCAATGTATGGTAATCAAGTTACAACAATGGATAATAATTACTTAGTATTGCATTGCTCTTATACCTGCAAAGGAAATTAAACCATTGTCATTGCAATGTACTCTACCCTACCTCTATTCGTACTTTGAAGAAATTGACGTACACATTATCTACTTGTTATCATACTATTGAACTCCTGCATTGTATAGGATATATCGATTTTTACAAACAAAACTAAGTAAATGGAATTATTATGTAATATTTTGATTATTATGGATGAGTATTAGATATAAGTTCATTTTATATCACCTATGTAAGTGTGAAATATACGAACATAGTCTCAAGGTTTAAAACAAAAAAGAAGTTAAATGTTACTTTAGAAGTGTAATAGTTTATTTAACCTTGTTATTATTTTTACGATAAAACATATTTTGTATATACCGTTGTCAGTATAACTGTTGAACTAATTAGGCACTATAAACAATAGTTAGTTGATTAAGATGAAATAAGTATTCTTTGTGAAATATTTCAAAAGTTTTCCAATAGGGATTAGAATACGAAACGTAGTGAATTTTGTACTAAATGAATTTAGTATTGAAAATATTTTTTCACAGTAAGCTTTTCCTATACTGTATATTGATAACTGAGCGTAATCATAGAAAACCGTTCCTTAACTATAAAATTATTAAAGGAGAATCGAATTTGGTTTGTATAATGCAATAAATTATTGATCACGAAATTAAAAAAAAAAACATTTTTTTTCTTTCACTTTATTGTTATTTATTTTCGAGAGAGACGTCTTTTGTCTTGTCAGGATATTGTCAATATCAGATTGTCAACCGAGAATAAATCACAAAGTAGAAGAAAACATTTGTTTTTTTTTAAATTTCATTGTGGAATTTTGCTACCTAGGTACCGACACAGTGAATGAATTATTGATCATATTATAATGTTGCTGCCAGATTCGAGACAAACACACATTATTTTATTCAATGAAGGACGGCCATTTTAATCTTACAATTTGTGCATATCTTCTTGATGAATAATGCATCACAACCGCTATAGGAATGAATAAAAACATATTAAAAAGCTTTGTATTTATTCTGCAACTCATGTTTTGTGATAATAAAGGTACCAGAGGACCCATGAAAATTTTGACCGTAATTTATTATTAAAATGCGATTTCATAAGTCAAGTCCAAAATAACAAATGTCCGCGATAATAAATTGATACTAATTTTTCAAAACATAAATAATATCATGTTATAAATTGTATGCATAAATTGTGTGTTTTTTCTAATTAATTATAAAGAACTGACAAAGTGTTGCATAACTCATCTATTTGTAACCGGAATTCACGAGTAAGTAGTGGGGTGGATGGAGTTTCCTTCGAGATTGAGAAATATTCCAAGGAACAATGCCACACTGACTAATTGCTGGTGTTATTGGTCAAGAAAACGGATGTTCAAATTGTATAAGTGTGTTAATTTACCAATCTTGCTTAACAATCAACGTTACCTGTCCGCCTGTAATACTTATATTATACACAGTTAAATATCGTAGTACCTCTACCACTATAATATTAGTAAGACTCTATGTTTGATTTTTTTAACAGTAAGGAAAATGTATTTTAAGTAACGTATAACTTTATTTTTTTATCAGTATTCGTCTTATGATACGTACTCATCCAAAAGCCTTTTACCTTCCTTTCTTATAGAAACGACGGATTTCCACCAATCGGTGCATTTCATATGTAATACATTCTAAGTTCTTCTTTAATAATTTCACCTGAAAGTTACTAGAATTACTGACTTTAAACGATTTCATGTCATTTGAGCTATATTTTTCCGTAATTTTATTGAAACAGCAAGGGATTACAACCTTTTAATAAATATCCTTAAATATTAATATTTTACAGCGTTTGATTATAACATAATGCCTTAATCAATAACAGTGATAATAATAATAATAATAAAAACCTTTATTGCACAAAAAAATCAACAAAATAAATAAACAATTTAATCTAGACAAATAAATTTTGTGCAATGGGCGAGTTTATCGCAGAAGCGCGATATAACATAACATAACATAACATACATAGACATTTCACACAGATCGAGCTAGTCCCAAACTAAGATTAATCTTGTATTATGGGTACTAACGCGACGATACACACATATACAATGCACTAAACACATATACATGTAACACCCAGACCCAGGACAACTTGAAAAAGGTCATTCCTCAATCTGCCCTGGCCGGGAATCGAACCCGGGACCTCGTGAAAGGTAAGAGCGTTACCTCCGCGCCACACCGGCCGACATATCTTCCAACTAACCCAGTGATACAATTTTAGTAATGAAATAAGTCAAAATTAAAAAGCTTATAAAATATTTGGAGAATTCTACATTGTAAACAATAAAAAAAAATACCTTAGTTTGTGAAATTCACAAAGAATTATTGTAACTTATACAAGCAGACTTAGATTGAATATAACAAAATTTCTCTATTGAGACCAATTCTACAGAGAAAATAATTAGTTAGCAAAATTATTTAAAATTCTAACGTTCATATTTATGACAAAGTTGAATTTCCACTTACCAAATAAAAACAAAGTGGATTAATTAATAATTAATTTAAGATGTCCTTAACTTTGTAAGACTCTTCATTAGTATTAATTAAATAAGCACCTTTGAATTATTTGAATAAAGGAGACCTTTTAACCTGCGTGTATACCTACCTACCTATATTATTTAGTTGCGTTTAATAATAATAATAACTAGACAACTTATTTATGATGCGCCGTTTTGTGGAGAAACCACTGCGTTTGTGTAATTTCTATTTTTTACAGGTACTTATAGCAAGGCTCACGATATTATGCTTCAGTAAATATTACAGGAATGACTTAATTCACCCATTTATAGCAGTCTAAATGCTAATGTTCTTAAAAATCTTGAGTGCTACAATGTGATGGAGTATTTAGTATGTTATTAAATGCTATAAAAATATTTGAACATTGTAATGTATAAAGCATGAAAAGTTTGAGTACGTACTGAATATTCTTGATAATCACATTAGAATGATTTTTAATTTCATATGTTTTCGTTACAAAAAAAATTAATTATTTCAAAAAGATTTTGTTCGTTATTTTTTTAGGTAATCTTCATAATTATCTATTGACAGATGATTATTAAACTCATACATCAGAAACTGTAAGCTGTCATGGGAGCTTTTTTAATAACAGATTTTTTTTTAGCCTTTGGTATGTCACTAGGAAGCCTAATTGGATAAAGTATACCGAACCAATAAATTGGATAAAATATTTTTTCCTTTGTTTCTTTTTTTCTCTTTGAATGCTCCTCTTGCAAACACAGGTCTCGATTTATACTCCTTTAAAAATTTGCGCATTGATATTTCTCGACACAAGCTTTTAGCTTACTGTGAAAGGTGTATAAGATTTTATATGGGTAATAGCAAAAACATTTTTTTTAAAGAATATATTTTATATGTATTAACGTTTAATCACAAATTACTTAGTGTACTTTTGATAACGATAAATCAAAGGCAGTAGGCTCTATATAATTATATTATATCAATTTTACATTCCTATTCTCTATATATGCAATCTCATGCTCACCTACAAACTGTGCTGCGTGTGCCTATAGAATATTATTATAATATTTAAGATTACATTATAATGTATTTTGAAAGTGGTCTACTTTTCCTTCACACATTATCATCTAGTTGGTGTTATACTTCAATGCTATTCGCCCACAAGTAAAACTATTCCAAATAAAATATAGTCAAATAATAAATTATATTGAACAGTAATAATATGTTATGATAATGAACATTCTGAATTAATTTTGTTTTATAATAGATTAATAAGTATTCTAGTTAACAAAACTTTTGATCTACTTCACCTTCACAATATATGTATATTGCTCGCTGTGAGGGTATCTTGGGGTGTAGGTATTTCAGTTTATTTTAAATTCTGATTTATGAAAAAAAAAATTGTTTGTTTATATTTTGGTCATCATTATATTGTATACGTGAAAGAATAATAATCTTTTTTTATCAATCTAATATAATTTGTGTTTGAAAAATGTAGAATAAATATTTTAGAAAATAGTTTACAAATCTGCATTTACTATGGCAAAATGTACTTGTTAAACCTCAAATATTAAAAAATAAATGACAATACTTCATTCAAGATAATTTCATTATCATAAATCGTGACTCAAAAGTGTAAATTCTTTGGGTCGTTTCATTTCAGCATACCATACAGGTACCTACATAATCCTGATAGAAGTAAAATTATTACTTAAGTATTAATCAAAAAGAATTGATAAGATATTAATCTAAGCAAATTATTCAACCGTATTTTTTATCCATATTTGGTTTTAACTTACTTGAGTACATCTTCAGGGTACCTCCTGGGGAATTAAATAAATATATTCATCAATTTATACTCATGTAACATACATGTTTTATATTTTTTCATGCATATGTTAATTAACTGAAATAGGATATGGTATATAATGAACAGGATCTAGACACCTATTTTTAAATCATTAATGATATAAAAAAACTCTCAGTACCATCATTATTTAAATAAGATACATAAAACATGTTAAATATATCATTACCCTGTCAGCACGAGTTACCTTGTACTAGAACTTATTGGAAAACCCACAGACACCTTTACAATCTACATTACATATAAAATGTTAACATTGCGAAACATTGGTTTTTCATGATTACAGTATTCCATATGAAACAATGATAGCTACTTATTCATGTTGGTTTTATCATTTTTATACCGTATATGCATACACAGGCAGTTGCGTTATCACAGGAAAGTTACGGTGAATTGACCCAAACAAACAAAATTGACAATTTAAAAATATAACTTTCAATCAAGTGTTGATCCTTTTACAACTCTAGACTTAATAGATAGATCAGATTTATTTTATTCCCAGTTTTAATCGTCATGTATGTCAATCGAATGAAAAGTTTTTGATGTAATATAAATGCGTTTTCCTGCTTGAGTTTTGCCATATTTAATATCACCGTCTCTAATACTTTTGGACAATATTGTAAGATTTTACAATATTGTCCAAAAGTATTTATTTTATTACAGTATTAAGATTATTTTATTACTTATAGCACAAATTTTATGCATGCATAAAGCATGGTCATATTTAAAGAAATAAATAGATACAGATTTGGAAATAGCTGTGATTTTTTGGAAAAGGATCATTGTTAGAGTTTCTTTGAATACAATGACAATCGCTATTAACTATTTCTGTCAGTCTTTGTAATAATATTTGCATAGATTGCCTGACATGTTGGTACTGGTAGATACATAAGTAGGTAGTATGTAATATAGATATAGTATTTTGTATTGAAATTCTGTGACGCATACAATTATTAATAATATAGTGGGTCAGGGCATACTTATATGCGGATCTCGCAAGGAAAGTGGATTTAATCATCGACACTCTTAAGGAGTCTGTACGTAAACATTAAATATCGGCACTTTTAGGTATATATATTTACAGTCATGTAGATGGTATTTGTATTTGTGTCAATAAGCGTCATTTTACAGACTGGACATTCAAAGTTTCGAAGTATGCTTCTCATCTTGAATGTTTTAATATTCAATTTGTACGGAAAATACAACTTGCATGTTTATTACACGTGGTTGGTCTGTTGACTACCTCATTTTAGGAATGTAATTAAAAATTGCGTGATGGTATAGATAGATCACGACATTAAATTTTTTAATTACATATTGTCTTTATGTACTAATCAATTGTTCTTTAAATAAGAAAAATTCCGCCAAAGATCTTTAAAATTCATTGCTATTTTTTATTGCTATAACATTTTACTAATATAAATAATATCGCGTTGAATAATCATTATGTGTTTTAACAAAAAATATACATATTTTGTTTATCTTTGGATATCAAAAAAAAAAACATTTTCAACAAGGTGAACATGTCATGAAAAGACACAATGGAGATATTTTGTTAATACGTGAATTTTATAAAAAATGGACATTACATAATTTTGATTCGATTTAAAGATATAATTTCTTTTGTAGAGAGTATGAAGAGAAGAACGTAACCAAATATTTGCTGTAGTAACGGTGCTCTGGCCATAATATGCGATATACTCGTAGTTGTAAAACGAGATAACTAAGCAATACATATAAATAATTCTTACTCATGTTGAATTTTCAAAAATGGTTCTGTAGATGCTATTACGTTCAGCATTGATTGTGGGTTTCAAAACCTTAACTCTAAATTTCTCATCGCATAACATGTTTGCTATAGACAGCTTCATCCAATATACCTAGTAGCTTATGTAGAGAAATGTTCAGTTTACTTAGTTTTTAGTATGTTATGTTGACGTTCTATTTGATGATAGACGTTTATTAATTTTATCCAGTAATAATAATAATAACAGTTTATTCATAAAATATGACACAATATTTAACAATGATAAGAACAATACATAAAATTATACATTTGATGGTAAATTTTAACCCCAGACAGCACCTGGTGCTGGTATTAGAAGTTGAGTTGTGCTATGTATATTTTAGACACTTATTTGATAAATAGTTTGTCGCTCTCTGTTTTCTAAAACATATTTCTTCAGATTTTTCATAAATAATGCTATATTTTTCACCTCTTCTTTTTTACAATAACAAATATTCTTATATGGTATAGGCATATG
The DNA here is from genome assembly GCA_947579605.1 of Athripsodes cinereus. Lineage (NCBI taxonomy): Eukaryota > Metazoa > Arthropoda > Insecta > Trichoptera > Leptoceridae > Athripsodes > Athripsodes cinereus. Next base: position 18,477,838 of record OX388321.1, on the reverse strand, counting down.
ATATTATTGAATACGTTAAAAAAACGACAGCAATGACAAACATAAATTTACAGCACTAACATCCAACAGTAGCAGTGAGGTTTTGAATATTTTACTACTTAGGTATTTTTATATTTTTGGTACTACGCTGGTAGATACCACATTTTTTATGTCATATTGTTACCCGATTGTATAATATAGGTGTGCCTATAAGGAAGGCATTTAATTGAGTATATTTTTGTGTATTATGCATTGCTGTAATTTATATTATAAGCCTGTTGGTACACTGAGATGTAAATAAATCAATTTCATATTCATTTTAGTTGATATTCAAATTATTTATTTACTTATTTATAAAATGGACGGTTATAAAGCATTTGACATGAATACAATAAAATAACAATATACCTATATACAGAAAAATAAAACATATTAAAAAAAGAAACAAAAATACAGGTACAGCATTCAAAATAAGATACTACAATGTCAAATACCCACACATATAAATTGGTACAATATTGTCTCATTCCTTCGTGAAAATCACATTTTAGTCACAACTATTTACTTTACTACAATGTCACAACTATTTATCACATTTTAGTCACAACTATTTACTTTACTACAATGTCACAACTATTTATACAACTATCTATATTATTGTTTAGATGTGTAAAATTAAGAATACTGTAAATCTATCCCATACACAAGTATAACTCTTTCAATGGGATAGTAAACAATAGATTTTTAAGTGTATTTCAGTAAATTTGTAATATATATGTATTTTTGTGATATTTTTCCAATAAATAAAAAAAAAAAAAAAAAAAAAAAAATTTATTACATTTTAGTCACAACTATTTACTTTTCACTTTGTTCTACCGTACAAAGCAGATATAATTGGGTTGTTAGATTGAAAAGCTTCTACACAGTGATTTAAAATAATATCCTTCACAGTTCTACACATTGTATTTGTAACTGTGCTATGAATGGATCGATTTCGTTAGTATCTACTATATACAAATATTTAGTTCATTTATAACATGTTTGTACTTTCCTGTCGCCCTTTATCGGCATACTAATGGTACATAATCAAGATGAAAGTAGACTTCCTTGTACGTACATAGTACAAGGTATATGAGATTCTATAGTCCAGTTATTAGGTATACCTTATATATATTATTAATTTAGTAGTCCATAAAATATGAACGTGCAAACGATAGTGGAGTAAGCAGGTCTGATGTTATTGAAGGCTATTATAATAATATTGAAGTAGAGTATAGAGTCGACTGCGGAGTTTGAGGGAGAATCCAAAAGTCGAATCAGAGATCTTTCTACTTAAAAACATTTTAGTTCTCTACATGTTATCCTTTTAATTCAATGTCCTTCGTACGATCTTTTTACGACTTTTTAAATCGTTTCAGACTAGTCGAAGATTTTCATAGACCGCATTATTAAGTTATTTAATATCATTGCATAAAGAGAACTCAATCGAACTTCATAATATTTGACGTCGTTAGTTTTTCAGTTGACTGTCATAAGAAAACTGCTAAACAAAAACTGATGAAATGAAAAATCTCGCTCAAAATTTTAAAAATAATCTATTGAAAAGGTAGTATTTAATGTACATATCTACTGTTGTATTTGAAGTTCCAATGTGAGAAATTAATGTCACGAACTTATTAATCCGTATGATCCAAGTCCAATGATGCATATCTGTCATGTGAAAGCTTAACACCGTTACTTCACGAATATTGTTATTAACACTGTGTATAGGTATATATATATACATAGTATGTACATGTAGGTACCTACCCAACCACTGCATGTGATACACTTTACTTAGGTAGGTACCTACTATCTTTGCCCGCAGAAATAAGGTCGCGATAGTTTACTTCCGATGATAGAGTTTTGCAAACAGGTTGATTACAATATTTTTATGACTTTGTAATAAGAAGTAGTATTTCTAAATTTAGCCTTAGATTTTATTTCACAACTCGTTAATTATTTGGTATTTATTATGAAGATTATATTTTATATTGTTATAATTAAGAGGTGTTAAGTAATTTGTTTCTTAACTTTATACTTATTGTAAGCCGACTAGATTATTTTAGATTTTTTTTGTTTTTATCTCTCGATTATTCGTAGAACTTATAAAAAAAAGTATGACAGAATTATGTACGAGTACAATAATGTATAAGCAAAATAATTTTAAGAAAAATGTGCGTCTTTGGGCTTATTCTAAATGCAGACTTACCTTTCAATAAATACTTAGTTTTAATATAATTGTGCAGAATTTATAGTTTTACGTTTTTCACCAGATATATTTTTGATCTATTTCTACTAGATATCATTCTATCAGTAATTAACCATTTCATTTAGTACGTAGAATCGTCAGCAAAAAATAGGTCTCCCATTTTTTCTATAGGTATATTTTCGAATGTCTTGTAAAAGGCAAATATTCGTAAAAAATTCAACCTAGCGATGATATTTGTCTTAATTTTTATTGGCACGGTGAGGACAATCTGTGTGTTTATTTGTTACAGGCAGTTAGGCAACTACTGGCTATCACACTTGTGGAATAAGCCGTGATGATATAAATGGAAACCATTACAATTATTTTAATCTTCAAAATATTTTAATGTACAATAGTAAAAGGTTTCTGCGAGAAAACATTGCAAGTAAAATATCATATAGGCACATAATTTCTATTTGAATAAGAGTTATGTGAAAATTACGAGCATCTGGAACAAAACAATAAATCTCGTTAATAAAATATAATACGGACATTTAAATCACGTGGGACGCAATACCTTTTCAGACAAAACTCGCTAATTAGGCGGGAGAACTACTCTACTAGATGCAAAGAAGGCTGTGATCCATTGGGAATAGTTTCGCCTGTCATGAGAAGTGTTTTTATCGGAATGATATATTATGTTATATTATAACGGATGAAGACATTTATAAGACAAGGATGATACAGTGATGCATGGAGTTTGTAAAACTTTACATGAAACAGTAATACATTACTCTGTATCTGAGAAATATTATCCATCATTTATCCTCATGTCTGCGTTCATTGGAACATAGAAGAAGATGGAAGTTTGTTCACGAAAATTAGAAATTTTTCTCGTTTTTTGTTAAATTTTTCGAAATATTATCTTTCCAAGTGTGATCTGTTTTTTAGATGTTCTGTCATTAATACAGAAATGTATGATGTGTTACGAATTCTCTGACAGCTTGGGTGAATTACATACAAAGTCGGATGCAATTAGGTCGTTTTTGCACTTAACGCATTCTAATGAGCTTTGAAAGCATGTTATTTTAAAACATAACGTTTTATAGATTTGTTTCTAGTATATATTTTTTGGAAATAACATACCACCTTATTCAATAACAAAGCTTCTTACATCAAAAATATTTTCATTGAATAACAACCATTTTTTTCTCTGGAATTATAATACCATCAATTTCGTTTCTGACAATGTAATCAATGTATTAAGCAATAACGTTGACTAAACAGTTGCCTGTTTTGATACAAGAATAAATATCAATATTTAATAGCGTTTTCTCATCAGTATTTCATATCAAGATTCAACGTCGAATATATTTGTGTTGGTTTCAATTAAAAATTACCGCTCGAGTGACTTCGCGTTTCTCAAGAGATTTTTATGAAGACGCACAGTGAGATCTTTATAAAACAACATTTAAGTAAGTAGGTAGGTACCTAAAATAAACATACCAAAAAATAAGAAGGATATTTTTTTAATGAGATACAATTTGCAATATCACGGTACAATAAAGTCGGTGGTGCAGTAAACAACATTTTGCCATTAAATAAAGTATCGAGATTCATTCCTGGTAAGGAAATGTATTTTAAAAAATGCCTATATTTCGTATGTATTTTAAGGAAGCATGAGAGCCTGGATTGTAGAAGGCTTGATTAATAGTTTTGATTTCGCCAACTAAACTCATAAATAACATGCTATTGTAGTTCAATTGTTGGTTATTATGTAATAGGCACAAACCTACGCCTACGTAAAGTATTTTTTTACTCAAATTAGGAATCTTTTTATTATTTTGATAAAAAATGCTTTAAACACGTTTAATATTTTCTTTATGTATAAACACAAGTCTCTGACGGAAGATGGTCTATACCTCACGTATTTGTATATTTGGTTAATACACAGGTTTCAGTATCTAATGATAGATGCCACTTATTCTAAATATTTATTTTTAATATCACGTAAATTCATCACGCATAGTTTGTTCACTGATTACCCCGTTTGTGACAAGTGTCGAGATGGTAAAGATGTCTGCATGTTTGCAGTACATAGGTGTGCCATTTGCGCATTATTTTATCTTCGCTCCACTGTGCACCAGCAATCTATAGACTGATATTATTTAGTTGTAGAATTAGAATTACATCATTTTGATTTAGTTTGTTCTGATCCAATTCATAGGACCATAACAATTAGATCTTATATATTATATACCTAGTAGGTATTTTAATTGTATTACATAGAACGAGTAGGTATAATGAGCAATGCTAATTTTTATTTCGCTTCCTGTTATATTATTTTCAAGTCTGACTTGAACAATTAGCAATAATCATCGTAATGGAATATTAAATAATATTCAACATGTTCTTTATATTAAAATACAGATTTCTAGAAGAATTATTAATTTTATTGTCGGTTTTTATGTATTTTAAGATTAAATAGGTTTCTCATAAATTACTATTATTGCCCTTCACTTTTATTTCCGTCCATTATTGCCAGTTTATTTTTTTAAATAACAACATTTTTAAAGTGGGGTTGCCAGTAAATAAACTGAATACGATGAATATAGGTACAGATTGTCCTCTCCATGGTATAAATGCAATGCATTTAGGATAGGTGCATACTTCATCAATGAATTGAAAATCTATTGAGTGCTTCATACGCGATGTTTAAAGAATATCGTAGATTTTTCGCAAACATAATTTATAGCCGTTTCTGAAAATTTCGTGGTTCATATTTTCAATTTTATTTCTTTAATAACTAAATTGATTTTACGTCCAATTAATGACAACATTTCACATTTATCAGCAGGCAAAACAATATAACAATAAACGTTCAAAATGAAGTAGAAATTGGAAAGAATTTAGAACACAATGTACAATTAAACGGACACCAACACACATAACCAAAATAAATAAATAAATATACAACTCACACCTGATTATGATATTAACAATATCTTTGAACTTCATTGTCTCTCCATATGGAGCATGTGAACACTTTTTATCACTACAATAATTTATTGTTTGCCATAATATAAGATTGGTATGAAGAAATACTGAAGTGTACCTAATTACTGTATGGCTTTTCTCATATAATTATCAAATTGACGTAGTCAAAAATTGTGCACCAGTAGGCCAATCATGACTTTACGTTAATTACTTCGTTCGCATAAAAAAATAATGTCATAACCAATCATTTTCACTAGTAGATACTAGGTACTACTGCTTTTTCATAATGTTAATTTGAATTGTTTGGATTTGTGGCATTATATTAGTGTGGTAAACTGGTGATTGATATTCAGATATCAGAGTAAAATAATTTATTTGTAAGCATCTCCTCTTCATCACTATTCATAAAATATTGTCCTCTTTTTTTTAATCATAAAAGTTTTATTAGATAATTTTTAGCCAAGCTACTAAATGTTGTTTCTGATTTCTAGCCATGTGAGCGAAATATGTGTGTAACGAAGTATGTGTAGGTATATATTTACACCACTTACCAAGATATGAACATATATCTATATTTACATATGTAATGTTACATTGTGTAAAATCTAATTGGAAGAAGTGAAATAGATTTTGCACAACGTTACATTGAGTAAACATGGTTCTTCACAATATTCACAATAGAAAAAAATTGATTAATATTCTAAACATGTAGGTACATATAAAGTATAGAATAATATTTTCTTTACACGTGAAAATATTTTTTTTTACGAATTTTGATAAATATCAGTATAATGCATCTCAAGATTTTAATTAAATGTGACTTACAAGACAACACAAGTCTTTGTAATTGTTTTAATCATACATCTACAATATCAACAATGAAATCCGTAGAGAAATAAATGAGATTATCCCATAGAGTAAGTAATACTTTGGATTATCCATTGTAATTCTGTATCAAGTTCAATGCGAGTATTTCTTCCCACACAATATAAGTAAATTAAAATACAATTCTTTAAAATAACCCAAACAATTGCCTACTCAGTAGGTAATCTTATACATATTTCCATTCAAACATTCTTTTACTTAACCCTCGAATTAATGAAGGATGGAGAAATTGTTGGGTACCTACTTACCTACAATGAAAGTTTTAATAACACTTACTAGTTACTCGACCTTAAATTAGGATCATGTAGTACAAGGGTGGCCAACCCGCGGTGCCTGCTTGTGGCCCGCGAAGCATATGGACACTTTTTTAATGTAAGTCGGTACAAATACCCGCAGAAAGTTATTCAGAGAAAATACTCAAGAAAATCAAGGAGTATGCAAAACATTTCAAATTTCTATACTATTTTGAAAAATAGGCGACGGGGGGGCGGGGGTGGCATAAATTTTATGGTGAAGTAAAATTATTATATGGATTATATTGTTGTGGCCCGGTAGGAAATCTCATTTCTAAAATTTGACCCGGCTGCTGAAAAGGTTGGCCACCCATGATGTAGTACTACTACTATTACTACACCACCACGGCATATCCCACAAGTGGGATAGCCAGCAGACCAGTTGCATGTAATAGACATGCAAGCCGTCTTCTCTGTGCCAACAAAAAAATAAGACATTCAGGATGGGTGGAAAACCACATCGATGAATTTGAGATGTGAAATGCAGTATGTACTATAAAATAATGTAAAATCTTGTAGTACGTACATGTAATATAACTGCTGCCCGGTTGCCATATTTAGGTAGTACGTTACATTTTCAAAATCAATATCATAGAATAATATAGGTATGTATACAGTATACAGTGTACCTATATTATTAATGTTAATATTATTCCGTGGTGCACCTGGCAAACGTCTTCCACTCTTTTTCGTAAGTTTTCAAGCGTCCCTCCGGCTTTTATATAGTTACGTTTGAACACCATAATATGAGATTTGGATTAGTTTGAAAGATATTGCGATTCTACGATTAACTTGCCCTCTGTGGGTATATTGATTGTTTTTATATATACCTATTTATTTCTATGAATAAAAATATACAAAATAAAGATATAATATTCGACATACACTGTATATAGGGTTAACAATAATAATATTACATATTATAATAATCTCGTATATTTACTTCTTCCTATTTACCAACCATCTCTTACACGCCTCACAGAGGAATGGATTATATTACATCCACATATTTTAGTGACTGTCTCTATCCAATGTTGTTGTGATTGTATGTTAATGTGTCAACTCTGCGTTCGTGTTTCGAATGCCGGTGAAGACAAACAACAAACACTACACGGTCCGTGGAACATGCATAACAATATGTAATTAAACAGTTAATAACATACACGTCTCGTATAACGTCTACTCGTACAATGGATTATCATTATAATGTTAACTTAACTTTGAAGTTCTCGAAAGAGAAAAGGTCTCCCGCTCTTGTAAACTTAGAGTTTTCTGTAAAACATTATGTATAAGACAAGTAACACCTTCAATTTCTGAATATCTTATTTTTTTATAGTCACGCAGAGGACGACTTGTATGCTTTTATTCATGAAGTTAGTCCATTGGCTTCTCCATTTGTAGGGAGCGCGTGATGGTATGAACAAATGAAATTGTTAAATTTAATAAAGAGTTTGCCAATGAACACGAGTTTGTTGATGATAATTATGTGAAGATTGTACTCGTAAATGCGTATGTATGTAGACACAGTATGGTGGTATATTATTATTGTACATACATACATATGATAATCACATTAGAAAGTTGTATTCTCTTCTTTCTCGTCCAATCGATGTCTTGTCTTTGAATGGAGTGGGTATGCGTTTTAAAAGCCGATGGCCTTTGTGGTTTTACCACCAACATTAGTGAGACGTTCTCATGTATGATGCATAACAACGATACGTGGGTATCTACATACCTACATTCACACTTTTCTTATGCTATGTTACATGATTTTGTGTGCAGTAAACGTTTAAAAAGTCGAATGTACGAGAATGTAATTAGTATGGAAATAGTCATAAACAAACAATATGGATAAGTAGCTGCACTGCGTGATTACGTAAAAAACTATCTAGGTATACATATTTAATTTTTTGTTAGTAATTTTCATCACAAAATGAACAACAAATATTTAAATACAATAAAATATGAACTACAAGTGCTTTTCGTTAATAATATTGTGTTTATATAATATTTTCGATATTGTGCATTCACTGAATGTTTACAGATAATGTAAAAGCATTGTTAAACAGTACCCCCGATTCTATTTCATTTTTAGTGTGCACTAACTAAAATAGGAACGTTCCAATTTTTAGTGAGTCTACACATGAACAATTTTAGAGTTTATAGAATACCAGTTCTATAAACTCTAAAATTGTTCATAATTAGAATTATATACAACTTGTATCATATAGAATACGAATGTTAGTTCGAGTGAACTTAACTATACAATTTTGGAACGTTTTTATTTGAGTTTGAATCAATATAGAATTGGGGGTGGTGTGGTGTTTTTTCTCGCGATAGAATTTGTCTAGGTGATTACCTATAAAGTGAAGTCAAAAAAGCGATATTGGACTTCAAACAAGTTATCAATATATGAACTAAACTTTTAATATTACGAAAGTTGTCGATATCACATAGATTCGAGTTTATAATTTGTAATACTGTGAAAACTCATTTTCAATCAATTTGAATCTATTAAGCAGTATGTCATGTCTATATTCTATCCTTCAGAAAGTTTATATAATTGGATATTAACTGTAACTATGTAGGAGGGAATAATATTAAATTTATTTAAGGAAAGATTCTACAATGTGTTACAAGAAATTAATAATAGAACCATGTTTTCATTGCTTGATATAATATTATCTAACAATTACAGAGAATTAAATTTAATGGTTTTTCCTGTTTCGTGTGTTAAGATAACTTAGAAGGTAACTATGTATTTTAGATTAAAAAAAACTGTCTCCATTTATAGGATATTTTTTTTTATATAACGAGAAATTTTCAATACTGTAATAAGAAATAAGTAATTAAGTATCCTTGTTGCCAGAAATATACATGATTTTTTTGCAAAAGAATGTTTGCTTTGTAACAAGGAATTTATTTATAGTATAATTTATTTATTACAATTTTCCTGTGGCGTGTCTACGAGAAGTATCTTTGTAATAATATTTAAAATAAAATCAGATAATAACCTACGGAACTAGATTGTTTCCTAGTTGTTAAACAATAATTTTCCTGATTTCATCGAATTATTGTTTATAACTTCCTAGCAATACTAGAGCCTTCATCATACTCGTATCTAAAGATGTTAAATAGATTGTATTAAAATATAGTCATTCGTTGATCTTGAACATTCCTGGTAAATTGTCTATAGATCTTCACAATCATTTCTACTTAACCCTTAATTAAACGTTTTCCGGAAAATGTATATTATTTGATTTCTTTCAATTAGATTTTAGAATAATTATGCAAATGAATTATTACAAAATTCGAATACTTAATAAGAATATAATATAACTGTGCCGGATCATATTCTAAACTCTCATTAATATTTTTTTCGTGGTAGTAAAATAATCTCTGATGTAGAAAATGTATTCAAACAATATATTTTCGGAACGCTTATAATTAGCTACATTAATTACAGAGATGGATAATAATGTTCAGAATTTTAAACGGTAGAAACCGGGTTAGAATCCTTCTGCTATCCTACTCCACCTTCATGACAAAATCAGATTTCTAAGTTTGAAAAGGATGTTTAGCTAAGGGTTTATTTGAAAACAAAACAAACTCATGAAATAATAGCATACATAATTTATCAAATATTAAACTTTATATTGTTGTCAAGATTAGTATGTAACATATTTTTTCGACAAAAAGTACACACCTTTATAAAAATATGACTAATTTGGTAAATGATGTAACTACTTAGCATTATCAAGATTAGATACAGATACAATATGGATATACACCTATTATATTATTATTATGATTGCCAATGGAAAATTGGCTGATTCTCTTACCAGGCAATTTGGTTTATAGGTACATACCTCTATTGCAATTGAATATAAAATATCTTGTTATGCAGATAATCTAAAACTATTTTCTCCACATAACGAATTTAAGTGAAATTCAATTTGCTCAATCATCTTGATTCATTACTATGAAAGTTAGATTTTACACTTTTATTTGCATAAAAATCAATTTAAATTGTTTGATTAATACCTACATATTAGAAATAAAACAATCAGGTCGTAACAGGAAATTAGGAAAATGTAATTGGACATATTTTGGAGTTGCATTGTTTAAAATATGGTAGTCATATTTGTTTTGTTGCACGATACCGTATATTATTATTAAGTTATTACCTATTTGTTATAACTCATAAGCAGGGCTACTCTTGAAAAAACTAAACACGATCTTAATCTAGTCTTGATCTTGATCATTCGACGCACGAAGTGACTATTGACCAAAAATACATGCAAACCGATCACGCGTTAGCGGTAGCGCGGTGTTTTTGACCATAGTCCCTTCGTGCGTCGTATGATCAAGATCAAGACTAGATTAAGATCGTGTTTAGTTTTGTCAAGAGTAACCCTGAAGTTTAAGTGAAATGTACGTTAATTTTCTTTATATTCTATGAAAGGCATTAGCCGTATATTAGATAAATAAATAAATAAATTAACACCTTGTAAAAAGCTCATGATTTTGATGCAAATTACGTAGTTATGGATCATCAGAGACTAATAAAAATCATTAATAAATATTGTGTGATATGATTTCAAAAAATATTTTTAAAAACCTAAAAATAATACTGACTGTAAGTAGTATTATTTATTTATATGGAAAATGAGCAACAAATTCCCCGTTTGTGCACTGTGCAGTCTAAAGTATTTTTATGTACAATATACATAAACACGCAGGTCGTACTCTCTGTACCTACTAATAAAAAATAAGACATTCTGGATGACTAGTATGCTACATCGCCGTGACATGAAAGTATTAAAATTAACTAAACAAACTGTATTTATATGCAAAAAAAATGTTTTCTAGATAATCAGGTATATTGTAAAACCGTTTGGGTCCTAGAAGCAAAAAAACATTTATACAATACTTATTTGTGTAAGTTTCTCGTGTGTGTGTGAAGTTTCAATAAACCAATATGAGATATGGAAAATGAATTATGAAGTCTGTTTACTTGGTGCTGACGTGGGTGAAGTATTATTCTAATGAATCATCTCATCTTTACTCCATAATAATATTGTATTCAATGTACACTTTGTTACTGCATACGCAAGTATACGTATCAAAAACAACTTTGGGTTTAGTTTGAATAAGGCGTTTCTCTGTTCAATATAAAAGTAGTAATAATATTATTATTATTATGGGTACTTATCTAAATATTAGTATTCAAAATACCACAAAGTGTATTGATTATTTATTTGCTGAAAGTGCTTTTTCAATAAATATTATATTTAGAGAAGAGTTATGTAATAAGTAGGTATATCACGCATTAATTTTTCAACGAACTTCGTTTAAGGTCCTATATACCTATCTGGATATATATCGTTTTTAAATTTATTTTTTAATTAGCTAAAAAGTTTGAATGTGTAGCAATTTGTTTTGAAATGCGCTGATTAGTGGAAGACCACCACGAGGGTCTATTTAACAATCAAACCATCTCGTGTACAATTAAAACCTTATTCGTAATATCCCGCACAATCATGGGTTCGCAAATCATATGGGATTTTGTTCCACAGCAACGTATATATTTGATTAAACGTTATCAATGTACGAAGCTCTAATACATATAGGATATTTTCAAGTGTTACTATACTATACCATAACGGCATATCCCCCAAGTGGGGTATCTAGCAGACCAGCTGCATGTGATAATAATCCAAGCAGTCCTCTCCGTGCCAATATAAAATCAAGACATTCAGGATGGGTGCCAAACCTCATAACTGAATTTAAGATGTAAAATGTATTAATTTTTTTGAACACCTGCCTTTTACAGGACACTCAAAAACTTACGGAGAAGAGTGGGAGGCCAATTCTTTACCGGGTGCTCCACGGTTTATATTTTCAAGTGTTACTCTGTGAAAATTAAAGATTATTATAATTAAAACACTGTTTAAATCCATCATAAACATCGTAGTGAATTTAAACAGTATCTCTGATACTAATCAATAGAAAATTTGTATGAATTTAATTCTTGAATACATCTTTATATAAAAAAAACATAATTATTAATGTTTCTTGAAAGAAGTTATTGGATTTTTTTTTTGATTGATATTGAAAATCTATGTTTTGCAAATGTCCTTTATCCTTCCCAAAATATATATCACAAAATATAATAAAGGTATATTTTCAAAAAATTTAACATACTAGATGAAAAGAAAATTTGTGGAAATATTGAAGAAATATTTATATATATATATATATATATATATATATATACATACTTTGTAAGTTGGTATGTACAATTAATAAATGTGTCATTTTGTATTGTCATTAGGAGGCGAGTGAGCATTGAAATATCGTTCCAGTTAACATGAAATACGTATTGTATTTACGTAATAATGGTGAACTGTCGTAACACACATATTATTATTATTATTATACCTTACTAATTATTATTATTATTACTAAATGCTATTATTATGTATCATTTGTGATTTATGATAAAAACCAAAACCACGAAATAGTCATATTACATATTGTACAATATATTTGTAATAATCATTTAAAGGCAGCATGTAATAAATACATTAACGCACTGTAAATAGATTGGTCAAGTAATAAGGACAATTTAATTTTAATTATAATTGATTGTTTATCGATGTTATTTTTACAATTAACCATTGTATGAGGTTATATATGTAAATTTAACACATGAAACTACCATATAAGGCTTAGAAAAGACAACGTCACCTCATTTGGGAGTGCCCCGGACGGGACTTGAACCCGCAATCCCATCTTGTCGCGAGATGTTCTTTGTCCAATTAAGCTACCGGGCGCCTTGCCAGAGGCTTCGATATTCTCTCTTATAACCCCAATGACAGCTTCATATTGTGTAGGTTTTGTTAACATAAATATTGTTCCATGACAATATCTCACTTCTCCCTTGGAGTCCCTAACAAAGAAAAGGTTTCTCACTCTGTTTTCTAAGTTTCCATTGTTCTGTAGAAGAAAAGTATACGAAAACATTTCATATGAGACATTCAGCATCTTCAATACAACGATGATACGTCACACATCCTGAATTTCTTATATTTTTCTAGCATTGAGAGAACAACTAACATATTATATACACGCAATAAATCTGCTGGGCAATCCATAGTGAAAGATAACATGGTGGCATAAATAAACAAGTTATCTCACTTTTCAAATTTCGGTCTGTCCAGAATAAGGACACCTTTTCGCCAAGTTTAAGAACAAAACGTTAGGTCGACCTGACAGTATACAGAATAAGAAATCGCTTCATTAGGTTAGAACGCATGTATCGCCGTTTGTGACCAATTAAATAGATTACAATGTATTTGTGGGAATTATATAGTTTGACATTCTTTCATAGTAGCTTTAATAAACAATGGATCGAGGTAAACGAATTGTGTGTCAATCAAAATAAGATTGACTGTAAACCACTAGTAAACCTACTTACATATATCTGAGTAACTAACCTACCTGACTATTTGCCTACCATTACAAATACCACAATATAATCTCAAGGCTGTTTTTAATATTAAATTTACATAAACGTAAATATGAAAGGAAAATAATATATATTTAACAAAAATGTCAGCGGAAAATAGTAGGTATATAAATCCATAGACTTTGATTTGAAAAGAATAGACATAATTATAAAATATCTGCGAAATTATTAGAAATGATGGATGCCAAGAGGTAAAGATTAAATATTGGAATTTTTTATGATTTGGTTGTGGGTAACATTGCAATATTTATACTACAAAAGAGCTGAGTTTCCAGGTACCTACCTCCTATTCTTTTGAAATACTTTTAATTGAAACGGGTAGGTACATATTATAATTGCCAATTAAAATTTACTTAGAATATCTTTAATCGGTAAAAATAAATGTAAAATTTTTCCTAATTTCAAATATTAATCTACATTTATTATTTTATGGTTAAAATTTGTACATCAGTATTAAGTGAAATTATTTTTCAGTTATGAAACTCGATGAAATTCATCTTATCCTGTGTTTTATCTTATAAATAATGTAAAATTTTAACATAAAAACCACTTTAGGTTTCAGCCGTTTTTTGTAATTTGACCCTAGACCTAACAACACAGAGAGATAGAGAGAGAGAGTGAGAGAGCTTGTCATGAACCGGCAACAAGTTCAATGTTTCATAATATAATTTGGGTTTTATCCGCGTCCCAAGTTACCTATAAACACGAGAGGTATTTTTTTGTTGTGCCAAAATTCGACTTGATGTACGTATGTATCACAATATGGCTGGTATATTCCCCTCATACTACTGACAAAACTTGACGCTGGTTCTATGAATATTTAATAGAACTCCAAATACACAAAGTTTACAGCACTGTGAAACATTATGGCATCCATCAGCATGTCGGCAATTTGTTTAAAAAATGTACTCATAAACATAGCTACGTACTACTAGTACTCTCAGTATAAAAACAAATAAAAACATTTCCATTTGATTAAAATTATATCCCCGTACGCGTTGATGTGCTTGAACATCGCAGTAAAACTGCACACTTTTTCTTTCACAAATTCTTAGAGATTCTGAATAGGCATGTCTCATGTACGTATCTGACTTTATAGGTAATTTTATATTATATAATATTACATGGATAATGTTTCATGTAGTTGTTTTTGTGGAAAATAATAACAAAGGTATATCTTTATTTATTTAGAAAAGATATATCTGGGTTTTGTTATAAACCCAAATACAACCTTATACACCTTTCACACTAAGCCTAAAGCTTGTGCCGTGAAAGGGGAGTTTGTCGGCACCTGGGATCGAACCACGAACCCCTTGTTTTGAAGGCCGAGACTCTACCTCCAGGCTACCGACGAACTCATCTAGTTGATGAAGAGCCCTTAGGTTTCTAGTTAATCAAAAAAATAAATCTGGTTTCTTAACCAATACTCGAGTATTCTAAGAATATTTCGTGCTCACTTTACAGTTTACTGTACTTACTTTCACAGTACAAGTTTCAGAATTTCTGTAATCAGTAACACTTTCCAAACTTCTTTGTTCAAACTCAGTTCATCAATACGGGCGAATAAGAGGATAAAATATTGTGCCGGACATAAGATTTACATACAGATACATACTAAGAGGAGGCATTATTTCAATACTTCATCGTCCTAGACTTCGGAGAGATCACAAATAAATCAACGTTATTTTCGTATAAAGAAGTGCTGAGAACGTCTGTAAATAAGAAAGAAATAGGCTGCCATGTGTCGTTCTGGTATTAGTTTTTCATTGCATTGTTTGTGGATTCAACAATGATTAATTATATCACACACAATACTTTAGTTTTGTCACCATTGTGTGTTTTCATAGTTTTTTGTTCTTCTAAGAGAATGTTACGTAATAAATCATATGTTAGTACATTATTCTATTAATGTCAGCACAGTAAATCCACTCCAAATGGACAAGAAATAATAATAAAATACTCAGTAGAAAGTCTCTTTATGATCTTTGTGAGAATTTATTATTGAACATAAAATAATTAAATTTCCTCTTATTTATGATTAATGCTCTGAACTACAACAGGGAGCTATCAAAGGTAACGAGTATTTTCCTCTCAGAAAAATTTAACAACGAATAAAAATTAAATTTATTTCATATTTTTATAAATCAACTACACGACTCAGAGAAATAGTGATTGGAGACGTATACATATTAGTGATGTAACGAATATTCGTATTCGCATTCGCATTCGCTTTCGTATTCGCAAAAAAATATGCGAATGTTTTGCGAATATTATTTCGGAAATAAAATATCGGATATTCGGTAAAAGTACCGGATACTTACCCGGTACATTGCAGAAAAAGGTACTGCAAGAAAATGTTCTTTAAGAAAACCGAGGAGTTTTGAAATATTTTAAATTCCTATACTATTTTGAAAATTCGGAGACAGGGGGTAGAAATTTTAATGTTTGAGCAATTGTAGAAATTTAAGCAAGTCAATATTCGCTATTCGCATTCGCGTTCGCGAATGTCGGCAACAAATATTCGTATTCGCATTCGCATTCGCGAATATCCAAAATTACACATTCGTTACATCACTAATACATATACCAGATCTTACAAGATGTAAACATGATAAGTGTGAATATTGAACAGTAGACCAAATGCTACATACTATATATGGAGGTAATGGATGTGAATAATGTGTGCAAGTGTGGGAGAAGGATTCGCTCGATTATTTTTGACTACCAAGTTTATCATATTTAGATAATGGCCATATAATATCACCATCATCAGTTGCTCTACACAGCCCGTTATGAGCCTTGGCCTCCTCTAACATTCTCCTCCATCTCCCCCTATCTTGGGACATACTTTTCCAATCCCTGATGCACATAATATAAATTATGATTTTATATACAAATTCGTTAATTAATTAAATTATTTATTAACAGACATAAATATAGAATAGTAAAATTCAATTAGCTTTAATGCATTTCAAAATTCAATCATCGTAATTGAGATGAAATTTTCACATAGTCCATTAATGCATCTACAGAGTATTATTTATTTATATATCATTTATGCATTCACTTACTTATCATGCGATGCATTTCCATATTTCAATATTCAATTTTTGTATTCATCTGCTTTATTTGATGTACTTAAATATACCTAGTAATGAAAATAATCTTTACCTTGTAATGTAGTTAAGTATGACAATATAATCCTGAACTCAACATAATTAGTTTGCTAGTTTTGATTTCTACTATGTATGTATCATTTTTATTTTTACTTCTTGATAAGGAACCTGAAGCCTCATTTTTTTACACACACACACAATATGGCGCATTAAAGGTCATCTTATGAGTTAACGGCGCTTTAGAAGTTGTAAATACATATAACATATTCCGTCTTCAGTAACAAGCATATTGTACCGGAGATCTTGTTATGTGTAGGTTCATTTAATAGAAAATAAAAAATATATATTTAATATCAAGTAGATTCTTTCAATAGTAAATGTGTATGAAAATCATATTTTTATATTAAAAAAGTTAAGTCAAAAAATATTTATGTATATATCAAACAAAATATATAACTAAAATAGTATCGGGTGGTGATCAAGAAAGTTTATAGGAAAATTTAATATTGATGAAAATAAATCGCTTCGGGAAAGTTGTTTCGTTGCAGTTTCCAGTCAGGTAGCTAAATGTATTACATAATAAAGTGAAAAGTTTGTCTTTGTAGGTTATAAAATATTTATAGAGCAGTTATTTACCCATCTACATAATATAATTTATATCGAGCTTTTATAGAAGAGAAGCGAATGGGAAACAATTCGTGAAAAACGGGTCAAGTGTCGAGGGGGGGGGGGGGGAGACGAATGATACGTGAGGTGGGATTATGGTTATATAATTCATTTTATTTTCAGCTAGAGTCAGTTCACAACTTTATAAAATTATTACTTTATATATCTATCTTAATCCGTATACCGCCAGCTATATGAGCAAGGAAAAGAGAACGATGCAGTGTTCAATATGAAAATTCTATACACCCAAATAATTTTTTCATAGAAGCGATGCAAATTCATTAGACGATCAAGGAGTGTAATGCAAAACAAATATTTTCTTTGCCACTAGTTAACAACCTAAGTGCCTAAATTGTGAATCTTAGGTCGAGAATATTAAAAATATATCGAGTCATATTTAAATACTTAAAATGCATAGTTCCACATTTCCTTTATTAGAATTTTGTTTGATTATCACGGTATTATAAACACGATATTTTTAACATTTGACGGTCAAGTGGTTTAGTGAATATTTTGTATAAACATTTTTTTCACTCTTGTATTCTTTTAGCAAGTCATTACAATTCATCAATAATAAAGCCTTGAATCTCAATTTAATTACCTTCACACTTCAGATAAAATCTAATTAAGAATGTATAGTTCTTTAATTCCTTACATTACATGTATGCAGATGTTTGACATTATAATAATTTGTATAATGTGTATATTAAAATAATATTATAATGTATGTATCTAGTTCACTGCAGGTAGTACGACATAAGTAGAGGAGAAACTACATGCACAAGCTATCGTATCAACCATCATTACATTTTTACATTACACACGGTCGAATCAAGCTATTTTACTTTGATCTTTAATTTCTTTTTCTTTTTCATATCTTTTACCAACAAAACCAATGTTTATGTACACAGTATAATGAATGTAAAAAATATGCCCTGAAACTTTTGATAAAAATGCCATTAACTTGATGCTCGGTAAAGTATATTAGATGATTTATTCGGCGCAGTTAATGAAAGATCCATATCGAGTAAATAACATAACATGCATAGACAATTCACACAGATAGGGCTAGTCCCAAATTTTGATATGAATCTTGTATTATGGGTACTAACGAGACGACCCACATGTAAGTAATACACTAAACATATATACATGTATTTGAAAAAGGTCATTCTTCATTTTGCCCTGGCGGGGATTCGAGCTCGGGTCTAGAATATAAATAGGTACGGTTATTTACCTACTACATGAATATTTGAGATCATTTTCAGTATCAGGATAGTTTTGATCCAAATTATGTTAAATGTACACGGTGTCAAATTGAAATTTTATGAAATAATATTAAGTGACATGTTGATTGAAATGTCTGTGACACTGGTATTTTATTAACGTCAAGAATGATGAAAATTAGAACATGTCAATATATTGTGAGATGTGAGAGATGAATGATTATGATTAGGTTTGTGTTGCTGCTCCTAATAGAATTATGGTATCGCTTAGAGACGGATCGGCTAATTGTATTGATTGAGCCTTCTGCGTAGCTGGAACGTTGTTGTGGAACGAAATTACCCTAATTTGCGAACTCTGGGGCGTGCAGAGGTATTAAAAACAAAGTTAAAGTTCGGGAGGTGTAGTGATTCTTAAATTTAAGAGGCCCCTTTAGCAAAAACGATAAAACATTAAATTTTTAACAAGTTTGGTACACAAAATCTCAAAACTTGTTGACCCTACGATAAGACCCTATGATAACAAATATTAATTACCAATATCAAACTTTAACTTAAAAAAAACTTGATTTTAGTTTCACAGTATTCGTTTATAAAAAAAGCACATTTCTAAAAATCGAATTCGGGGTGTGTTTGGTACATATGTAAATGTACGAGAATCCTACAAATTTTCATACATTTTTTCTTAATATTACGAATACTTAGATAGTTATTACAATTATACAACAAATAAATTCTGTTTTTTTTGTTTTTGCGGTGGTTTTCACAAAAGGGCACATTTTTTTTTAAAACGATTTGCCTAGGTTATTATTATTATGGTAAGAGGAACATTATGGAACTTTACATACATTTGTTCACATTGTGAAAAATTTTATAGCATATCTTAATACATAGATTGATTATTATTTAGTATTTAATCAAAATTTTGAATGCATAATTAATCAATAATAACAACATAGAAGATGTAGAGCAATGCACTCTCTGTGACTGGTTGCACCCACTACTCTTACTTAACAATGCGAATGCCTCAATTATTAAGTGATGATATTATTGTGTTTTATCATACCATGATTGCATTATTGTACATATTATTATATTCTATTGTTGTGTGGCTTGTATAAAACAATGCAGACTTATGTCACACAAAGAGGAGAATAACCTGTAAAAGAGTAATGTTTTCACGTAATAACAATATATAGTATTAATGACAATCGCAATTCTCTTCTGATTTGATTAATACTTTAAAAAATAATATAGAGATGTAATAGATAATGATCCTAAACTGCAATATTCCGCTACAATCCCGAATCGTAAAATTTAGTCGATTGTATTAAGAATTTTCTTCACGGTGTTTTTTAAGCAGGGGAACTCTTTATAAAACTAGTACTTTATAAAATTACCTACTAAATAAAATTAATCCCTACTTTATAAATAAGTACGGAAAAATACCACATCTTTTTAGACATTGTGAAGTTTTATTGTAACTCCCAACCTTATAACCTTGGTAAAAATTATATGAATTTGGTAAATACCGTATATTTTAAGCAATGATACCTATTTATAATAGGTATTTATTTTACTAGCCATGGTGTGCCAACTTTCTTGTGTTTTTTTATTGATACTGAGGGAACAAACCAACAATTTATCAAATACAACTAGTATAGGCAGAAATCATCCAAATTTGGGTGCACCGCCAATATTAAAAAAAATACACATAATCTGCTCCCTATTTGTGGAATATGCCACTTCCATCATATAAAGGGTTTTTCAACAAGGACTTTGTTTTTTAAAACAAAATAAAACAAAAAAATTAGATGAAGATGATTAAAATTTTTATTGAATTACAAAGAGAAAAGTTTGGCAATTATGCATGAAAAATGATATCTGACAAATGTCCACCACGAGCACGCTGACAGATGTCGATTCTTTCATCAAAGTTTTTAATCACTTTTTGGCAAAATGGCGGGACTATTTCGCTAATCACATCACGGATTTTGAGTTTTAAGGCTGCAATCGATTCGATTGGCTCCGTATAGACTCTGTCCTTAACATAGCCCCACAAAAAATAATCCAGTGGCGTTAAATCACACGATCTGGCTGGCCACTTAACAGCTGAGTTTCGTGAAATCATGCGATCGGGAAATTTGGTTTGTAATAAATTGATCGTTTCATTGGCTGTGTGACATGTGGCACCGTCCTGTTGAAACCACATGTCAGTGATATCCACGTCATCAATAATAGGCCAAAATTGAGTTGTCAACATCTTGCGATAGCGTGATCCATTGACCGTTACCGCATTTCCAGTCTCATCTTCGAAAAAAAACGGCCCAATCACGCCTCCAGACCACATAGCGCACCATACAGTGACACGCTGAGCATGCAACGGCTTCTCAATAATTGCTCTAGGATTTTCAGAAGCCCAAATGCGGCAATTTTGCTTGTTGACGTACCCTGACAAGTGAAAATGGGCTTCGTCTGAAAAAATGATTTTTTCAGAAAAACCAGCGGGTTGTTCCTGAATGAATTGAGCGAATCTACGGCGATTTGAATGGTCGTTCGTCTTCAATTCCTGCACCAGTTGAACCTTGTAAGGCTTCAAAGCCAAATCCTTACGCAAAATTCGCCATGTGGTGGTTTTGGATAACCCCAATTGTCGAGAACGTCGAGGAATTGACAAATTTGGATCTGCTTCAACACTGTGGCTCACGGCTGCGATGTTTTCAGTTGAACGACCCGGTCGTACACGCGTTGGTGTTAACACATTTTGTATCGAGCCTGTCGACTCAAATTTAGCGACCAAATTCTTAATAGCGGTCTCAGAAGGACGATTATGTTGTCCGAAAATATCACGAATTTGACGAAATGTCACTTTAGCAGAACCACCATTTTCATAATGGATTTTAATTATTTTAATGCGATTTTCAAGCGAAATTGAATTCATTGCAACAATTGCCAATGCATCCACTACGAATACGTCAAAAAATTAAATGTCAAAACTATCATGTTGCTGGTGTTGCCACAATTAAAAAACAAAGTTCTTGTTGAACAACCCGTTATTTGTGGAATATGATGGTAGAGATACGAGAGAAATTTTAGAGGGTTTATTTTGAAAAATTCGTAAATAATTAGTAGTCGCGGCATATGGCCGGATAGTAGATTGATATATATTACATCTCTACCATATATATGGTACCAATATTGTTATATTCATCACATATAGGTATATATGGTACCATTATTGTCATATTCATCACATATATATATATATATATATATATATATATATATATATATGAATGACTGTGTGATCAAATTTTCATCGGAAATGCATGTGCAACATGCATTCCATTAATGAAAGATCACTTGATTTTACGCAGGAGATAGTATGAGGTGAAGGTTTTACTCCATTTCACTGCGTACAGTCGGGCAGAGACTTGGCTCTTGCCTTTGCATATATATATGCGAAGTGATTTTTTATTCGTATAACATGGGATTTTTACACCTACGAAAGTGTTGATATGATGTATTTTTTCGATAGGTATGAACCAAATCACAATCTATGCATCACTTGCAGGGTAGAGAAGAGAGTATTAGGTGTTCCGATGCTTACGAATCGGTGACGGGCCGTGTCTCGTCCCACATGCAAAGGCAAGAGCCAAGTCTCTGCCCGACTGTACGCAGTGAAATGGAGTAAAACCTTCACCTCATATATATATATATATATATGGTACCATTATTGTCATATTCATCACACGCCATTACTCAATGACAATGTGGTTTAGTGTGATTTATGATATATGATTATGACCAAACAAACATCCAATTGCCATAGCGCAACACTTCTGCATACAAACAAATTAGAATCAATTGGTGCAATGCTATGAAACATGTTCATTTATTATCATTTAATCCTATCAGGATTATTTAATACCTTCTAAAAACCAATCCAAACTAGCACAGTTAAAGTTTTATGCTACTTTTTTATATTATAAAATATAGTAAGAAAAATAAAGAAACAGAGTACCAAGTACCTACATACGTTGCACTTGGGTCTTCTAAAATATCTGAGAAGTCACAGAGGAACAGAAAATCAACCAATCAATACTCGGTTTACCCAATGAAGCAAATTGTTTAAACTCCTTTGTGAGAAAGTAGTAATATGTCCTGATGTTTACGAACCAGCGTTGGTTTGTGCTTTATCCATGGAGGTACTGTTGATTGATTTTCTCTAGTAAGTCACTTATTGTATACATAGGTACAAAACCATTTAGTGAAATGAAAACAACTTTTATGACTTCAACTCCTTACTTCTACTCATAGAAGTTCTTTGTATGTGGTTTTTGTTACGTAAAGACCTCTGCGCCAGTAAATTAAACTTCTTTGCTATAAGCTAGGATCGAGTAAAAAACTACAAAAACCACGAGTCTTCCATATTTTATTATCTATTAAAATGATAAAAATTAAATATATTGGATATGTCGGCAAACTCCTCTTTCACGACACAAGCTTTAAGTAGCTTACTGTGACAGGTTATAAGGTTGTATTTGGGTTTATAACAAAAACCCAGATAATATATTTAAAAAAAAATTACACATCCTGTAATAACATCCAACGTTTTCAACCAACGATTTATCGTTCACTGTTTGGCATGATACCTACTAAACGTAATGTAAACATCTAAACTCCTTGTGAAGTCTTAAAAATAATATTCCAGGCATAATTATTCATTTCAGTGTTGTCTTTAGCATATACTTAGTAAATTAAAACATTCCTCATTTTATCACACCCACATCATTTTTTAGTCACAATTTCTGAATAGTTATTCTCAAAATAGTAAACTCGACTCAGTCACATTAATATAATAAGTCGCTTGTTTTGTGTCTGTATTTTATTATTTTTTTATTACTTCAAAAGTAATTTTAATTTTGCCAATTGATAATTTTGCATTTATTTATTTATACTACCTTTCATTTGTAGTTGTCGCTGAAAAAAATACTTTTCGAATAGGGTAAATAATCATGATATACGAAATTGTATGCAAAGTTCTTAAACAAAATGTCAGCTTTTAGGTTATCTTCTTCTTTTTCTTCTTAATCTTTTATTAGACCCAGAGGTCTGTTCATGCAGGAGGGTACTCTTGCGATGTGGATGCCCAGCTGTCCTTCCATCGTTTAGGGGGTCTTCCGGGTAGGCGTCGTCCATCAGGTAGTCCATGTAGAACAATCTTTGGGATTTTAGGTTATCAATCTCAGATATTTTTTGCACATGCAATCTAATCAAACACATTTACATTGTCCGAAAAATAAACTATCGCTTACATGCGTAGTTGGATTTAATTTGTTCTGATAATTTCGCTACATGTCGGCCGGTGTGGCGCGGAGGTAATGCTCTTGCCTTTGAGTCACGAGGTCCCGGGTTCGATTCCCGGCCAGGGCAAAGTGAAGAATGACCTTTTTCAAATTGTCGTGGGTCTGGGTGTTACATGTATATGTGTTTAGTGCATTGAATATGTGTGTATCGTCGCGTTAGTACCCATAATACAAGATTCATCTTAGTTTGGGACTGGCTCGATCTGTGTGAATTGTCTATGTATGTTATGTTATGTTATATCGTTTTAGTATTTTATATGTTACATTATTTTTTAACTTTATTCTATGATGATAACGTGAAAAAATAGTAAATAAAGATCTATTTTTTTATTCTAAACTTGATCAATGTATTTTTCTTCTTTTTACTTGAAGTCGTTTTGCGAATAAAATAAGAACTAATAATTTGCAGAGGTAACTCAAGCGCCTCCGAGTGTATCAAACTGTACTTGTTAAAATAATATACTAACGAACCATTTGTAATCGTTTAGTAACAGTTAGTTATACCTTTCAGTAGTTTAGTACCTTTCCACAATGCAATAATTATTCATTACTATACTTACTAAACCAAACATTGCAGTTAACTTCAGTTACTTCATTTAACTAACCGTTGTTTAGACTGATACAAACCATATTATTATTTGACTTTGATATTGCTGAATGCACATGATTAGTCATTCAGGATAATTATGTAGAAGTTAATATTCCTATTATAGTTAGTAATCAAGTTCATCCAATTTGACGATTGTCCACTATTAATTAGATAGAAAAAATACAATATGGAAATTTATAAATTGGCTTCTGATATCATACATAACAATACTTTATTTTATTTATACTTTACTGTACATTAATTACGAGCAAATTAACAAAAAAATACATACAAATCAAATACAATTATACAATCAATATATAGAGGGCGAATTTATCACAGAGGTGCGATTTCCCCAGCTAACCCAATTTCATGAAACGTTTAGACAAAACTTTTAAAGAAGGGAAAGAGGAGGTACATAGGAGAAGAATATTTTCCAATTTGTAAAATATTTATATCCCTAAATTGTTATTTATATGTAAATTATCAAATTTTTCCACTGGATTCATTGAACTTTTTATATCATATTCAGATTACTTGGAAACAATTTTGTGCGTCCACGAAATACTTACTCACCTAAATTTTATTGTAATTTTGTTTGTAAATTATTACCTTACGTTCGTATATATAGATGAAAGGAAAATACTGGATCGTCATTATAAAAAGAAAGATTTGATACAAAAAAATATGTTCAAGATTTCGAGTTTAGCTTACGTGAAAATATTCTGTTAGATGGATACATTTAATTCGGGAATTCGTATGCTGTGTACTTAGTCCATCACCACATAACTGTGATGACAACAACAATAATATTATAATATAATTTCGAATGAATAAAAATCCACATCACACAATAATCTGATTACATATTCTAATCACATTGTCGTAAGTCGAGTGATTTATTGTGTGAGTGTGATTATATCACAACACATTCTTATCATATTAATAATATAAAGAAATCACACAACACAATAACACGCATGCTAGACAACTTCTAGAAGGTACTATTGTGTGATATCGTGAAGAGTTTTTCTATAACGTCAAGTAACTGAAATCACATATTAAGTACACGTACATATTGTTGTCACGTTTAATGACAATAAGTATATATATATATAATGAGTTACAATCCACTGGATTGGTCTGCAACGAGTTTGGTTTTTCTTCTCCATTCGTCTCTATTCTCAGCCAGTCTTTTTAGCCCTACGTATGAGCCACAGTTCATGTCTCTCTTCAGTTGGTCCATATATGCGTCTCTTGGTCGGCCTCTGCCATTTGTCCCCTCGGTCTTACCCTCTGCGATGGCGATGAGTAGTCCTGGATGCCTGATGTTGTGGCCAATCCAGTTAGCTCGTTGTTGGCTGATTCTCTTAAGGAGTTGCCTTTTTTCGCCTACCCTGGTTAATACTTCTTCATTTTCGACGTGCTCCGACCAATGGATCTTGAGCATGCGTCTGTAGCACCACATCTCAAAGGCCGCCAACCGTCCGCTTTCACTCTTGCTGATGGTCCATGTCTCACAACTCTTGCTGATGGTCCATGTCTCACAACCATGTCTGACAATAAGTAAGTTTGTTTATTTGTTCTTTATTAACACTTCATCAGATTAGTGACAGAAAGCCAGTATTTTGTATGGAAGCTTGCATACTTTGAATGTGTTTTTATTAATTACTAAGCGAAATTGGTTTTAGAGTTAGGAAAGAATAATTATTATAATTTAATTAACATTTGGGGCTAACTGTATTAAAACACAGACGAGAGTTTTTTTATATAACCTTTAATGATAATGCGGTCTACTGATTTCCGATTTGATGAATAAGTTATTCACTTCGAAA
The DNA here is from genome assembly GCA_947579605.1 of Athripsodes cinereus. Classification (NCBI taxonomy): domain Eukaryota; kingdom Metazoa; phylum Arthropoda; class Insecta; order Trichoptera; family Leptoceridae; genus Athripsodes; species Athripsodes cinereus. The sequence goes on along the minus strand of OX388321.1, from coordinate 18,451,122 downwards.
TTGAAAGGGGCTATCGACTGTGTGTATTCGATAAACTGGGTATTTCGTGATGGTAAGCGTGGTTAATTATCGAATGAAATTTAATATTAATGAATAAACATGAAACTCTATATGAGTGCTCGTGTTCAAATCACTGAATATTCCAATTAGTTCATTTGAATTGATTACTAAACACAATTTTATACGTATGTAGTGCTAAATAGATGTTCGTATTGTTACATTTGAAAATTAGTTGATAAATTTGACCAAAGTCCTGTCATAGCAAACCAAATCACATTTACTTAAATCACAAAACCAATAAAATAATTCTCCGGGGAGTACAACATAATGTACATACGTAACACACGGACCATTGGGGTGATATAAGATAGTATAAGGCTTCGTCTATTTCACAAACAATAGATGTACGGAGCAGTAGCGTGTATTCCATACAAGCCGAAAAGCCGGGTCTTAGATTTCCAAATTAAAAAAATATTAAAAAAGCTAACGATCCGACCATTTTAAATATTGTGAGCAGTCGCACACTATGTACGAGAGTGAATTCCATTGGTTAATTAATGCGACGCCTTTAAAACCATCATTCGTTATATGCAAACGAACCATGCAAGTTTATTTTTCGTTACACCATACATATATTATTTGGTTATGTTGACGACATCAACATGTAAAAGGTATATGTGATATCGCGGAAATGATGAAAGAATAAAATCCTATTTTATTGCGATGTTTCGTAGATCACAGCGTATTGTAAGGACCGGCCCTTGCCCGATCACATGAGCTAAGTAACTAACATTGGGCGCTGTAAGTTCTTAGACAGGAAACCGTTGTGCGTGTAGTAGTTAGAATAAAATTCATATATTTTTTTATCGTATTATTTTTGTATTTTAATTTGAAAATAAAGTGGAACTATTGTTTTCACTTACCATACTTTGTATTCCTCAAGGCCATTCAGATTTAGATAATTGCTGGTGGGCCTACCCTGTATAAAAACCTTAGACACGTCACTGGCAGAGAGGGCAACTGTTCGGTAACATAGTACATAGACATCCCCTTAGGGGTTCATTCATATGACAGTCCAATATTTCAGACAGGCGTGAGTGGAATACTTCTTTAGTTTAATCTTCAAATAGTTCTTCCTTCACTAAGTTTATACAAATAAATGTAATCCACATACAGGGTTCTACAGGCTAACGTGATTATGTTCTATTTTACATACTACGTATGTATGTAGAATTGTAGATATTCTATAATATACATGATATCCGAATCTGTACGATATACATAACATGATTTGCAAAAGGGAAAACAATTCGAAGAAGATTGGATACGGTTCACATTACAAATACATATGCCAGATATATTTCTTGTCTCGACAAATCAAAGAAAAGTCGCAGACAATTTGTTGTTTATATCCAAATCTATATCTATTCCATGCCAACATATATCTACCACAATGGGCCACTTGCAGTCGTGGGGGATTTTAATAAAAATGATCGAATTCAGTAAATTTGAGGTCGGAAAAACACAAATATGTTAGTTAAAAAAATTTAAGTACCTAATAAATTATGGAGAATTTCCAAAAATAAAACCCAAAATTTTTGACGTTTGGCAAAACACTCTAAACAGTTGATGACGTCGCGGAGTCCCGTGAATCATAGTAACTTTCGCAACCACAGATTATAATCTCATACAAACATGGGACTCCGTGACGTCACAGCGCCGCCATATCGTTTTTGATCATTCCCAGAAAATCCAATTTTTAAATTTACAATTTTATGTAATAAAAAAAAAATCTGCAAGTGGCTCATTAGGGTAGCCATCAGACCAACTGAACGCTGTAAACATGCAAGTTGTCTTCTCTATGTCAACAATAATTAAGGCATTCAGAATAGAAGGCACATTTCATTGGTGAATTGAGGATATCAAATATCGTGATATTTTATAAATGTTTTTAGTGGATACTGGAAAACGATGAAAAGAGTGGGTGTCTAATTCTTTCCCTAGAACAATATTAGCAAAACTTTTTATATTATTTAATAATAACTAATAAAAATTTTTAAACATTTTGGACAAAAAATTATGATTATATTCGAAAATATTTTTGTATGTTTGGTTTTATTTGATGATTATGTCCGAATGTTATTTTATTTTATGAACGGCAAATAAATATATACAAATACTAGGTACATATCGTCTCCTCCATCATTACATAATGAAGATCCTTATTTGAATCTAACGATACCATAAACCACTGCGTGGGTATACTGGTTATGGTTATGTAATTATTATATTGTTCATTCTGAACTAATGACGAATTTTACGTGTTGAAATGTATATCGAGAAATAAATATTTTTTTTACAAAGTCTTATTTATTCGATATACAAGCACTGAAGTAAAGCAAACCTTCTTTGCTAAGTTAATATTTTTTCTAAGGTTTGAAAAATCAGTGGGCGATCGTAAGACTTAATTTCACTCACTCTGTATCGGAGATATTCTACAAATAAAAATTAACCGTGCATAGTCTGAGGTACTCCACGTGGAAGATATTGAACAAGCTAAGGGTTGGGGTGACTAGGTGCAAAAGTAACCAGCAGAGGTGGGACTTTTTGGATGAGGGGGACACTAGCTGCGACTGCGGGGAGGTGCAGAATGATTCTCATTTATTGCAATGCCCGCAAATGCGGAATGCATGTAATGAGAGTGACCTATTGATGGCGAATGACAAGGCGATATACGTCGCCGAATACTGGAGTGGCAAGGTCTAAAGTCCGGACCCGAATAGTAAGTGAGTAAAATTAAATTGCGAAGGCAACTTGTATGTTTATAAGATGCAGTTAGTTTATTGGCTACCCCAATCGTAGGAGATATCCGTGATGGTAAAATGGTATAATAAAAAAAATTACTGATCTAACACAAAGTAACTCGATTGTACATGAGAGTATAGCCATAATGTGCGCTAATTGCATGTGTAATAAATATCTGCAGCCTTCACTACATCGAACTTGTTTGATTCAAATCAATAGCACAAGTGATGCGCACTATAGAAGATATTAATCTATTTTTCTAATACCTGCTACTATGTATAATTTTATGCAATCTATGATGTATAATCAGAAGCGTAGGTAGACCCTGAAAAAGATGGGTTGATGATATTGTCCAGATGATGGGGAAACAGTGGTATCGTGTTGCTCGAGATAGGAAAATGTGGAAAAGTTTTGAAGAGGCCTATATCCAGCAGTGGAGAGAAGAAGGCTAGCAGTAAGTAGTAAGTAAGTATGAGGTACAAGTTATACAGTAGTACAAACTATACAGTAGTAAAAGCTATAGTAGTGCAAGTTATAGAGTGGTAAAAGCTATCATCATCATCGCCCTCAAAGCTCCTCTCGGGAGCACAAGGCAGAAACCAGTCTCCTCCATTCAGAGCGGCTCTGCGCCAATTGCGTCACCTCTTTCCACGACATTCCCTGCGCTCTGATAAAAGGTAAAAACTATACAGTAGTAAAAGCTATACAGTAGTGCAAGTTATACAGTGGTAAAAGCTATACAGTAGTGCAAACTATTCTGTGGTAAAAGCTATACAGTAGTGCAAGCTATATAGTAGTGTACTTGTAGATAAATGTTTTATTTTTTTGGTTTAATTTAAAGTGCAAGTGTTAATATTTTTTGGCTTAATGCTGTTCGCTCAGAGAGCTCTTGAGATTGCTTTGGTGACCTCTGAGGTTTTCCTAGAGGTTTTGGGGTATAGAGTTAGTCTCAGATTGCGTTCGACTCAATCAATAAACATTAATTATGCTCATAATAGGGCACATGATTGTTTCCAACTTTGATTTTTTCAATATATTTGGTATGCATGTCGGCGTATGTCTCTTCTTATACAAATAAATAAATAAATAAAAGACGCTGAGCATTTATAGAGTTTACATTTTTGAAATAAATTAAGGTACATGTATATAAGTTGTATAACTTCATATCAAGAAATACTCATTGCAATTTGGTATTACAAGAGTATAAGGAGGTTTCTTGTGAAGTGGAATTTTGCATATGAAAAATATTCTCCGTAACAACTTCTTCGACTCTTCACAGAATGGGTAAAAGCGAAGAGAAATGTGAAACATTTCCTTAATAGCATTATGAAGTTGAATGTAGCCATACTGGGAGATGTAATATCGTTAAATTTACATTTGTATGAATAGCAAAGTTCAGAGTCATATTTTAAAAGGCATTGAATTGTTTGTGAACGTTTGTAGGTATATTAAATAAATTCACCCGTTTACTGTGCAAAAATTCAACTCAAAACTACCTTTATTAATGCTTCTCAAATTAAAACCTTTTTATGCAGATAACAAGCAATTAAATTATATTTTATGCAAATTTGTTTTGATATTTTAAAAATAATATTAATTCAAGTAGTTTCTTTCAATTATGTTTCGAGTTTTTCATCCATTGCATACCGTGATGTTCAAAGGCTGACGTTGTATTTTATATTTTTATGAAAACAAGATTTTAACCATCCTTTTCTTATTATTCCAAATATTTTACAAAATCGACGGTTTCAACGCGAGCTTTTCATACTTCAAACAAAAAGCGTAATGATAAAATAAAGGCAGCTTTTAAAATCTCGAGGGTATTCCACATTCAGCGCGAGGTAGATTCTATTCTGCTCCAAAGCCTTTTGAAGTACAACTTCTCGACTTTTGCTTTGTGATGAACTTATGTAGGTCCCTGCTTTTTCATATAAGAGTACAATAATACATACAGTATAATATTTATGTTTTATAGATTAATATATATATATTTAGTGTCTAACTTTTCTATGTATATTTTATAGTTTGCTCGTGTCGTAGTTTCCTAGTTACATGAATAACTTAAGGATTGATTGCACTGTGTTGCAATATGTTAGTTCGTGTCAGCTTGCAAAGCCTAAGTTAGTGTAAGTGAAACAAAGTATCTAACAAAATAATATATCTTGGTAGGTATTCTACAGAGGCGTGCTTTTCAAACATCTACAAAATATTTATGTTGTTTCAATAATACATCACTTATCTTCAATGTTGTGCTTTTCAAACTTGTTGGATACAAACCCATGCCGCAATAACTGCATGCATCACAGCAAAATTACAAAAAATGGACAATAGAAATTTGAAAAATGGATTAATTTATGAAAATATTTTACCAAAGAGATCACGAAATATCTCAATTTCCTTTGCTAAATCAAAAAATATTGCAACGAGATTTTTTATTTTGAAATCCTTTTACTGAACTGTGAAAGTTGTGAACAATTTTTCATTACAAAAGCATGACCAGGGCCCCTAAAATGGTCACATTGAGCAATTCATCTGCAGGAGATTAATTTCCCAAGTTGCCAGCAAATTCGTAACAAGTCCTCTATTTTTCATAAAATTCTCACGATTGTACATGATTCATCCACAATCTATTTCATCAAATGATTCAGATTTGGTGATATCTTGCCGTATGAAAAAAAAATCGGTACTGTACTGGTTTTGTTTTCGTCGAGATTTCATTATTTGAAAAATATAAAAAATATTATACTTACCAATATAAAAAGTTGAGTCTTGCCACTGGTAGGTACTTGATTACCTTTACAACTGTCATATTATATGCTATTCATAAGTTTACGATGGCGTGGTGTGGCGGTGTCATAGTCACAAAGGTCGGATGTGAACAGAATGCAAATTCAGAGAAACCTATTACGTAATTCACCACAGATGTGAAGCAACTTGTTTAGATAATAATTGAAAAGATTACGGATACATTTTATATTTTAAGTACCTACCACTCTCTGTTGCATACATCGGCCTTCGATTTACTAAATTGATTTTTATTAATAATTAATTACCTACGTTTTTATTTCATATATGTGTAAATTAGTCACAATTTATATTGTGTGAGCATTTCACAATGTTCAGATACAGCAAAAAAAACTATATATATTATGATTCCGTTAAGAGATAGTTTAGTAATAAATTTATTATTAATAAATTTCACGACACAAGCTTTTAGCCTACTGTGAAAGGTGTATAAGGTTGTATTTTGGCTTATAGTAAAAACTCAGATAAGTATACCTTTTTATTAAAAAAATAGTACTTTTACTAATACTAGTACTTAATTAATTGCTTATTCGTTTCCAATCTTCTCGACTCGGATGATCGTTTCCAATCTTACTGAAGGATCAAAAGACAATAAATTAATTATTTGAATGTTTTCATTTAATAGACTCACTTTTTTAAGTTTTCTAAGATTCTTCTTCTTTTCTTCACATGAACTGCCGGATCTCCCCGACGTTGAAGACCGTTTGAGAAAAAGCTTCCCTGTACTGGGCGGCGGGAAACTGCTCCCCCACGGTTCTGACGTCGGTCCATTCTCAAGTGTTTCGAAATCAGGAATATTGTCTTCTGCCGACCCTCTGCTGCCCTCGATTTTCCCCTTCATGAAGAACGGTGGGGTGTATTTGTTACCTCTTATTACATAGCTAAAATATGATATTTAACGAAGTTTAACTATGGTGAATAGTTCTGTGTTTCATAAGAGTACTGAAAGATTATTCCAAAAGTTAGTGCATATATGATTTTATACTTGAAAGAAACGGTGTTTAAAATCAATTTTACAACTACTAGTATCTAAATTAATTAACATACACGTACGCTTGTAGTTTGTTTTCTATTTCACTTTCTGTCATAATCATAATAAATATCGATAGAGAGAAAATATGCATCGCGAAATTTCACAAAGAACAAGATGTCAAATTAGAATTCTCGAGACGCATAAAACACAATATAACTACAAATGTCTGATCTTTGATTGCGTCTGTCAAATAGAATAATTTATATCACATAAATATTAGATAATATTTCACCTATGTGATTAGGTACTGTGGTAATTGCAATTACACGACCATACAGATTTAAATTTATTTACTTCACTTTCTACGAGTGATGTTTCGCGTTTCTCTTGGTTGGGTTACTTGGCATGTAATAGTTGTTATATTCAGATTACTTGTACAGTTATTTGCTCTTATGCACAATTGTTATTTTACAATAGTTTGACATAACAAAGTACAATTATGTAAACACACAGTCCAAGTTTCAGTCTCGAGAGAAAAGTTTTCACCCTTTGTATAACACCTACAACTCAGAAATATTTATCTATATATTCTGAATGAGGATCAAAAGCTAGAAGATTTATTCTAACGTAGATACTTCACATCTATCATATTTATTCAGATGGAGATACAAATATTACAATTTTTCTTACTCAAAATAAACCCATTTTCATGTATCCGAGACATAAATTTTCCTCATCATATTTCTAAACAATATCTCAATAACATTTATTGTACCATGTCATTTTTTTATCTAATTTGTACCAACTAATACATTTATTAACACTCGAGATCTTTTGAAATCTTTCATCTGCTGTTCTATATTCCTTTCAACAATTGTTATTATTAGGTTCATTAATAATAATTTCAAAGTCTTTATTATATTATACACAGTCCTAAACGCAAAATAAACAAAACGATCAATATTAAATTACTTACATTGTTTAGAACCATTGCTTTAATGAAATTCTGTAGAATAATTCTTGTGTTCTCTATTAAAGTTGTTTAGTGTTTATTTGCCTTGTGTTTAGTAGGCACAATTCAAGAATATTTTATACAAGTAAAATTAGAAGGAAAAATAGAATTCTCACATTTATATGACATTTTTGTAGTAAAATATTTATGTTAGTTGGAAAATATTACTTTTTTTTTCATAATAAACTTACTGTTTATATATATTTACAAATACCTAAATTGTATTAAATTTAACCTCAAACATCCTTCCAGTAATCAAAATATGCACTTCTATTGTAAAGGCAAAGTAGATTGGTAATGGAATTTAAATCGTAAGTTTTCCGATGATAGTCGTTAGTATTGAGTTATTGATGATGATCATATTTTGTATAAATATTTTTTGGATTGTCACGATCTTTAAAACTGATGGACGAAAGGAGATGATATTGCTGTTAATTTTTATTTACATGGTTTGTCATTAATGTAACTGTACAAAATAATAAAGTGTTCTACCAAATTTCCTATATGTTCGGGAAATTCTTTTAATTACATACAATATTATTTTCAGTTGATAAATATATATGCAATTGCATAGATACAAAATTATCACACTTAAGCATATGCATATTATGACTTGGCACATTATGATTATTTGCTACTGGGGTAAACAACCTCGATAGCTTTCTTTTGGAGAATTATATATATATATATATATTAGTGATGTAACGAATGTCTGATTTTGGATATTCGCGAATGCGAATGCGAATGCGAATATTTCATGCCGACATTCGCGAATGCGAATGCGAATGCGAATATTGACTTGAAAATGGTATAGGAATTTGAAATATTCCAAAACTCCTCGGTTTTCTTAAAGAATATTTTCTTGCAATACCTTTTTCCACAATGTACCGGGTAAGTATCCGGTACTTTCACCGAATTACTGATTTGTTTCTTCATTTACATGGTACACAACAGATGAAAGACATATAAATATAAACATGTAAGCGACAAAAACATTCCAATAGTCTTACATCGAACCGGGTTAGTTGGAAGACATCGCATTTTAGCGATAAACTCGCCCTCTGTACATTGAATTGTATAAATTATATTTTCTATGTAAATTTGTATTATTGTAAACAATGTACAGTGAAGAATAAAATAAATAAATAAATAAAACAGTGCATACTTCAGCAATAACACACAAAACAATTATAGAAAATCTTACACATAATATAGGTATTAATTCACAATACATCCAATCACCCATTCCTATTACAAATCGCTGCTCACCCAATTTCGAACACATACCTAATACATTCATTCGCACAAACACATTCACACTTCACTAATGTATGCAATAACAATACAAAAAAACTCTTAAAAAAGAAAATTCAAAAATTTAAAAATTTAAAAAACAGTCTAAAAATTAATACTATCCCAAACACTTCACATTTTATCAAACATATACATTTTTTTAATATTTATTTCATCTTATTCTACCCTCAACTCTCCTTTCTCACAAACCTGACGTAATTGGCACTTTAAAATTCTATAAACAGGGTTTCTTGAGTCTGCAATCGTTTTTGTTTTTTTTTTTAATGTAGAACGGAAAACAAGATCTTGTTAAAGGAAGCATTCTAAAGTTAATCGTATCTAAAATATTAGGCACATCGTATTCGGACAAGCATATTTTTCTCAGGTTGCATGCATCCAGCAAAACTCTTCACAATTCCAATTTAGGCAAATCTTTAATAAATACAGGATAATGCAATCTCTTCCTAACCAAACGAATGAATTTAGACTGAGTTCTCTCAACTTGATCGACATATTTTTTAAAATGTGGATTCCATACAGAGGAACAGTCCTCCAGCTTGGAGCGAAACAACGATAAGTACAAGTACAAATACGATTCATATAACCTAAATGACTTTGTAGATCTCAGAATAAATCCCAGTATTTTATTGCTCTCTTCGATAATTTTGTTCACGTGATCATCAAAGTGAAGCTCAGAGTCAAACACCACACCTAAATCTCTAATCTTATTTACTTCTTTTAAATCATGATTATGGATATTGTAAATTTATCGAATTTTGTTTCTATTTTTGGTAAAAGAGATCAGATTACACTTCTCCAGATTCAAGTGCAAGTTATTTCTTTTACAGTACTCGTGTAGTCTTTCCAAGTCCTCGTTAAGCATTTCATAGTCAAACAATAATTGAATTTGACAGTATATTTTTAAATCGTCCGCAAATAATAGAAGCTCTGAGTGGTCAAAGCACTTTTTTATGTTGTTTATGAATATCGTGAAAAGTAAAGGACCCAAAGAAGACCCTTGAGGGACACCAGATGTAACACTGACACTGCCAGATGAGTAACCGTTAAGTTTAACTGTCATCAATCTATCAGAAATATATGAGTCAATCCACCTTAGTTGAAAAAAGTCGATGTTCTACTTTATCAAATGCCTTTTGAAAGCCGATATAAATGGCATCCAACTGTATACGATTGTCCATAGCTGAGAAAAAAAATCAGATTTGTTACTGTCGATCTTCCACTCATGAATCCATGCTGCTCTACAAGAAGATACGGCTTCAGGAAAAAAGTAATTTGTTCACGAACCATACCCTCAAATATTTTTGAAATAGGTGATAGAATTAAAATTGGTCTGTAGTTACGAACGTCCGATTTGCTGCCAGATTTATGCAAAGGAATAATACTAGCCATCTTCCATTTGCATGGAAAGCATCCTTCTTGTAAACTCCTAATTTATTTATCGTGTCGAAACCCAGAGAAAAAACCCATCAAACTGATTTCCAGTACTGCGCAAAACGCGCAGCAGGTGGAGATGCGTCAAAAATATCCTCCATAGTGACAGGGCACAATGGACACTCCAACAAGTGTGGCATAGTCTGTGCTGCACCACAGTCACACGCTCCGGATTCGTCCTGTAGGAAGCTCAATCGTTCTCTATTGTCGCGGCAGTTTCCTACACCAGATCTCAGTCGATTTAGGGTTTTCCATGTCCCATAGTCTAGATTGCCTCCTGCAGCAAGGTGTTCTAATAAATGTCAGATACAATGGTTTGGTTAAATGACTTACACATCTCTTTAATATATTGGTGCTGGACCATCAGGGCCAACTCCTTTTGTCTCATCTATACCTAATAAACGTTTATGAATATCAGATTTCAAGATATTAACCATGGATAAACATGATAAAATATTTTCCAATTCTTTAGTATTAGAATCATGCAAATTATTCAGTGAAAATACAGAACCAAAAAACGTCGAAAACAAGTTTGCAATCCCCTCTGGATCGCTCGAAGTCTGGTCACCGTCACCCATTACCCTTGGATAGCCTCTAGATTCTTTAAGGGAATTCACGAATGAAAAGAAAGACTTGACATTGCCCTTAAGTGACTTCTCAGTGTTATTAATAAAAAACCTACATATAATCGTGATTCTGCGACAACTTCAACTGAGCTCTTAGTTGAAAAAATAAATTGTAGTCAGAATCATTACGGTTCATCTTCAACTTACGCCAAGCCTTAGACTTCTCTTAAACAATAACAGAATTCTATTAGAGAACCATTTGGGAAAATTATTAGGTGACACCTCTTCATGTGTAGGTGTATGCTTCTCAATTATTGGCAAAACATAACCATAAAAAGATTCAATCATGATTAGAAAATGAGTTTAATTCACAATGTATTTAAATTATCACTTGATATTTATATGTAGATCTGCGACCTACATATAAATATCAAGTGATAATTTAAATACATTGTGAATTAAACTCATTTTCTAATCATGTCGCGTAATAATCACATAGTGAATGCCAAAAACATCAAAAAAAAAGATTCAATCATCTTATTCACCGGTCCGTTTCCCAAAACATTGACCCAATCAACACTTTGTAGTTCAAAATTTATTTCCGAAAAGTTTGACTTAAAGTATATTAATTTCTGGATCATATTTTGAGACAAATCCTCAGCAATTTCAAACTCATAATCTATCAACAGTGAAGGATAGTGTGAATCCTTACCAACCAGTGGAGAGTCACATCTGGTAACAGAACACGGAATAGTTGAAAGAATTAAATCCAAGATAACTTGATTGCTGTTATAAACTCCGTTAGACTGAAACATATTGAGAAAAGATATAGATTCTATCAAATACTGCGCAACAGGACACGAATAAGAATACGGAACAAAGATTGAATCAACATCGGGGTCTTTTTTCCATTGGATTGTTGGGTTATTGGAATCTCCAATAAGACAAATATCCGTTTTGCCGTAATAGCTGATTAAACGTTCAGATATACTTTAAAAAAAAGATGTTTTAAGTATCTAAGGATGTGGAAGGCGGTATATACATATACTACACCCAGTAGCGGTGAGCATTTTTTCATGCGTTACCGATGAAAAACGAATACTGGTAAAAAAAACTTTCACCAGTATCATCCCAAACAAGAGTGGATGAATATCCTAGTGTCCGATCCACAGCAATTAAGACCCCACCTCCATCCCTTTTACCACTCAACATGAAATCCCTATCCTTGCGGTAAACTGTATATTCGTTTTGAAAAAGTTCGCTGTCAAATATGCCACAATTTAGCCAAGCTTCCGTCAGAACAAATCATAACTATTTGCAAATAAGTTTGCTCTAAACTCCTCGATCTTAGTCTTCAAGCCCCGAAAATTCTGAGAGAATACTTTAGTGTGGTTCACCTTGTAGTATGATATAAATATTCCTTAAATAGAATATAAAATTATTGTAGGGCCCTATACTCATAGCAGTTGTAATACTTAAAACAAACATATAAATTAAATCTCCACAAATGCATATTTCTCCTAATAATAATAACATCATCAAGCAAACGAACACAGGAAACAATACAACAAATGTGGCCAACACGGAACAGACCAGATACTTTATTACTAAAATAATATTCGCAAAACATTCGCATATTTTTTTGCGAATGCGAATGCGAATGCGAATACTTTGAAATATGCGAATATTCGCGAATGCGAATATTCGTTACATCACTAATATATATATATATATATAATTCTCCATATATATATATATATAGGCATTGGTTATATAAGAATGAGTAATTATTTATGTAGTAATTTCAATATTTACCTACAAAAAATTTTTGAATCAATTTGAATAATACTTATAATTACGAGTATATTAAATTTACATAGATTTCAGTTGATTTCTTCACTATTTTCTGACAATGGAATTATAACTAACTCGAAATCGGGTTCCTTGCCTTAAATCTGATGAGGAATGAGGATCGAATTCTACTTCGTTTTATAATTAGCATATTTGAATAAGAACATAAGAAAAACTCCACAGATTTTCCATTTCTCTTAATAGCTAAATAAAATAATCCACAAAATTCAATAAAAATTACAGATACCTTTTACCTCTGCATGTTACCATCCAAATTATTGAACAGATTTTAATACCTTGTATTAAAATAAAAAATAATATAATTTTCGTGAATCTTACATAAGCATTGAATATTAATGGCCTAATCATAATTATAGCTAACATCTAATATTATTTTACTATTATTGTACATTGCACGAATAATTAGATTCAGTCTTCATCAAAAATAATACAGTCATCACGAAATAATCAGAGTAAATATTGGTTCTTGAGTAATCAAACATGATTCAAGTTTTTTTTTAATGTACATAAAAATTATTTAGATGAACTACACGTAAAAATACTTTCATTTCGCAATGGTTTTAATGTATTTTATACAAATTATATCGAAACAAAGAAAATTCAAATAAGTGAATATTTTCTTATGTAACAGACGTATATTTCAATATATTTTTCCCATACATAATTTCTAATAATAAACTCATAAAGATTTAAACGTAGTGATTTCTATAAAAAAGCTTTTATAATAATGCGGGTCTCTAAGCAAACCTTCGCCGTGTACCTACGGGCGAAGTAATACTATTGTATTACATAATAATATATTATTATTTCGGCAAAGGTTAGCCGAATTTGATAGCCATTTAATCAATTGTCAGATAATACATAGTATATCTAAATACTTAATATTATAGAAATGTCTCGTATTGTCTGTCACTGTCACATATTTAATCCTTCAATAATAAGTGAAATAATTAATAATGCGGAACCGAGATGATCGCTATTCTGATAACAAAAAAGTCTAAGATAATCAATTTGGATTTCCCAGGCTCAAATTCTCTTGCTGGATTACACACTTACATTACTTTGAATGAGGTATTTGGAGGTAGTGTTTATTTCATTTCAAACTGTGATTAATCTTTAAAATAAAACGCATCGTAATGTTTATTTGATATACTTCTATCTATACCATCACGTCATATTCCACAGTGGGGTAGCCAGCAGAACAATTGTATTTAATAAACACTCAAGTTATCCTCTGTGTTTTATAAAAAAAATACATGATGGTTTAAAAGCACTTGCCTTTTACAGGGCACTGGAATACTTGACTAAAAAGAGTGTAAGACCTGCCAAGGACTCCGTGGAAATTAATATACTTAGTATTGTATCACAGATATTGCGTGATTAAGTAGACACTTCATGGTATCAAATGTTCCTTATATGAATTCTAAAAGTTTTCCATACTCTCTGTTCACTGTATTATTCTATGTCTATTCTCTTGTATATTGTAAACTGTGCACAAAGTAAGAACATTTGCATTTAGTTTCTTGTACATCAAAGTGCACTCAGGTCATACAAGAATAGAATCACAAATAGAGAAAGCATTTTAAAAGGTAAAAAGTAAAAAATAAATTATCCAGTGCCGTGTTCTAGAACACAAGTTACATTTTATAATTATTTCCTGTGAATATAAAAATACGCTTTAATCATTACTTTATCTTTCTATATATTAAATTTGGATTGCTTTATTTTTAAAATTTTAGATAGTGTGTATAGGTTTATTGTGTGGTGTTTTACTAAATGTTGTAAGGTTTCTTTATTTAGTTATATTTTTGTAGCTTTTTTATTTTCTAAGTTGATATGTTATATTTTGTCCATTGTCCAGCAATAAGATTAAACAACTGTCAAGCTGGCAGTAATGCGTTTTATTGAAATAAAATAAAAATAAAATACCATCACAGCATTTTCTACGAATGAAGTTCTTAAATCCGAGCCAATAAAAACAATACTTAATTATGTTACTTTATTTTTCGTGTGGCTTCGTGTGTATGTAAATCTTCACTGTGTGGCTTCGTCTATCCTCTTAAGTCCTGATTCCAGCGCTGACAGCCAGTCCATCGCCTTCAGTCTTAATGGGTAGAATATATCTGGATGACTTAATTTACTTGAAAATTGGCGTTTGGAAATTGTTAGTATTATTTCCATATCATTTAAATGGAGTTGTAACAATATGAAGTATTTTTCTATTGGTATCATCAATAAATCTCCCACAAGTAAGTAAGCCAGGTTGTTAAACATTCAGGTTGTCCTCTCTATGAGATTAAAAATACATACAAGATGGTTGTGTACCTCGACACTAAATTTTAGGTGTCAAATGTTAATGGGTGCTATATTACGAAGCCCTAAATTTAATTAGACACTAGAAAATTTACAAGAAATGATTATTCATTGCGAAGGGCGGAACATCGATTTTCAAGTCAGTTAATTTTTTCATCGTTTACATACATATTGTATACTATCAGATATACTGCATGGTATGATTATACATGTCATGTTAAGTCATTGGGATATATAAGAGAAAATATAGGAACCTTCAGCATATCGCCTGGTAGCTCTGCTTCCAATCCTTGATTATGCCGATTGTGCCTACGTTGGTTGTAACTTGGAATTACTCACTAAACTGGAAAGGTTACAAAATACTGGCATTCGTTTCATCTTTGATCTGAAAAGATCTTATTGCATAACAAGATTTAGAAATAAATTGAAATGGCTTACCGTGCGCCAAAGACGAGATCTCCATGTCTTATCACTGGTTTATAATTGTTTATACTCTACGTCTTCCCCATATTATCTCAAGGAAATTTGTGAGTATCTTTCGAGCCATGGCTTACCCTTACGAACCAATAGCGAGCGTCTTCTGGCGATACCAGCTCATAGCTCAAACTTTTTTTACAATTTCTTTTTCTGTTCATGGTGCTCGCTGTTGGAATAGTTTGCCTTCCAGGATAAGGTTGCTCACCACTCTTCACGCTTTCAAGCGGGCGGTCAAGGACCACTTTATCACACAAAATAAGGCTTCTGTATCCTAGTCCCTTTTCCTACCCATTCTTCTCCTTTTTTACCTCCTCTTTCCTTCCTTTAAGATTTTCGGAAGTTGGAAGTTGGTTAGTTGGATGAAATCGCGCCTCTGCGATAAACTGGATAAACTGACCCTCTGTATATTGATTGTATGATTGTCTTAGTTTTAAATGTATTTTTGTGTGAATTTGCTTGTAATCAATGTACAGTAAAGAATAAATAAATAAATAAATAAATTAATTGGACAAAGCACTCCTCATGTGTCGCGGGTTCATGTTCCGTCCGGGGCATTTCCAAATAAGGTGACGTTTTGCTTTTTCTAAGCCTCATGTGGTAGTTTCGTGTGCCAAAGTACATGTTAATACATTGTTCACTATTTGTTAGATATACTTTGCCATGTTTTCCAATTGATATCGCAATACCATGATACCTTGTGATTTCATTGGATCGACATTGGCTGGATTTCCAAATGATAATCACTGCTTATAAAGGATCTCTGTAAGGTTATATATTCATTGCGTAAGTGATGTTAGTAGTTGTGTGGCAATGATACGTAGCAGTATTTAAAAAAAATGATAAACTAGTAGAAATGTTGAACTTTTTAAAAGCTATCTTGATTTTTGAAATGTGTGATAAAATTGTACAAGTTATTCTCATTTCCCTTCTTTTTTCATCTTGGCTTCATCTTAAGTCTAAAGCCTCCTCAATGATTTTAAACTCGCTTCTGTCCTGGGCTGGCTGAGTGAATCCACTTGCATATGCTACTCGTTTTCCTTATATCATCTTTATTAAAAGTTATAGTAAAGCCTTAGTTATATAAAAGAAGTGTTGTAAAGTATTTATGAGAATGTCTTATGAGAACTTGTAATATGTTCCTAGGTGTTAATGTTAAATGATTATAACTTATACGAGTATATTATCGATGTGATGAACAAGTATGATCGTAGGGACAGTATATGTGTTCATTGGTAGACAACTCACGATACAATTTATATGAGTAAAACAATAATGATATGATTAATAAGATATAGATTAGAATTAGAAGCCGCGTAACATTGGAAAGTACGTTATGCCTCATGAAGCACACAGCACACGCAACGGTGCCTCCGACAAATTCACATATGTTTTTCTGTACGTGCCTCAGAGATACCGAAACAATACCTACAATAAACCACTGTTCACTCTTCATTATTTTACTAGGACTGGTTACCTATTAGACTATTCTATCTACTGTAGTAGATAGAATAGTCATGACTCATAATTATTAGGTATGTATGATAATATAATATTCTACTTATATTATTTTGTTATAACAAGGTGCTGATTTGTACTAACTACCTACTTACGGAAAACAATGCTTTATACAATATTATGTCTCAACATACTTTACACATCATACGATTATATCATTATTGTATATTTTCTTCTTCAACCCGTATCCATCGACTGGATATATGCTTCTTCATGATAACGCCACATATTTCTATCCTCTGCCAATATCTCCTATTTTCTTTTTAACATTATTTCAACTTTCCAGCTATCTTTCCATATTCTTGTTTCTGTAATTACTCTCCAATCTATTGATTTCTAATGATTGTGAATTCGTCGGTACCCTAGAGGACGAGTCTTGGCCTCATGCACAAGAGGTGCGCGGTTTGATCCCAGGTGTCGGTAAACTCCCCTTTCACGACCTTCCACGACACAAGCTTTTAGCTTACTGTGAAAGGTGTATAAGGTTGTATTTGGGTTTATAACAAAAACCCAGATATATCTTTCTATTTAAAAAAAATGTCTTAAATAAATCGAAAATAACACAATGACTATTAAATAAATATACCTATACACTGACTTTTGCTGTTCATACAAAAATATGTAATACAAGTGTTCTTCAGAGAGAATATACAATACATGTATAAAGACGGCACTAAAGGAAGTTTCTTCTTAGAAAAAGACAAGATACGCTACATATTTAAATTTAAGGAAATCTTATATTATTAACCTTCTCATAAAGAAAAGGATGTCCTTTAAAATTTAATTCAATATTTTTTTACACCATCATGCTGGTAGGTACTGTGAAGACAATAACATAGATGTCCACTTATATATAATGTTATCAATCACAGATGTGTAGTAGCTATTGTGATGTGAACAAAGACTGTAGAGAAATAGGTAGCTAAATTTTCAAGAATTTCTTGTTAGGGAAAATAATATATTGATAAATGATTGATTCAGTTTTCGAAAGCAAGAGAAAATAGTATAATATATTATTATGTTCACAATAGACTTAAGCGACAATTCATACCATCCATCAAAGTTTTTTTTTTATTATAAGAATTATTTGACTCCAGTCATAAATATGCCCTATATTATTATGGTTATATTTCGTTGACCAAACTGGTAATAAAGTAAGAGTAAACATCTAATCTCCCTATTTTGTGAAAAGGTGCTTTTTTAATTGTTTATTTGACGATATTTCTTTTTGCTTGGTTAAACTTCAGACTAAAAGTAAATAATTATTATTTTTATGAGAAAAAATGATACATTTTCCGGTACCAATGATTTAAATATTCTAGAATTCAGAGTGCAATTTTCTCAGTTTCATTGACCTCATTCTTCTTGATTTTATTTTATTTATGTTATCCTTATGAGTTACTTATACAGTACATAATATAAACATTTCATGTGGGTACCTACTTATTTAATTAGCTGCAATTAAGCGGATCACAATAGGTAACAGAATCAATTGACACAAATTGAATATGTAACACAATAGACACAATAAAGACTCAGTGCAATATTTTCACTCGCCATAATTTATATTAACACTTTACACCTTTACAGTAGATATACGTGTATATGGCTCTAGGATATGACTAACACCTAGGTATTACTAAACTGGCATTATTGCTATACAATGTAGGTATGTTACTAAATTATTTGTATAATATGTACGAGTATGTAGGCTGAAAGGAAATCCCCAAAGTGAATTATAGTGAATGTGGTATGTACCTATTTGATATATAGACTCGTGTTGTGAATCATATATTATTTCAGTGATACTCAATTTCATCAGAAGATACTCACATCACATAATCTTTTAAGTAATAAATCAAAAGTAAAAAGTTTCTTAACAGAGAAGCCGATTAAGCCATACAGCAAAGAATAGAAGCAAAATATACATTATTATTTGGTAAACATATAATATATTTATATATATATATATATATATATATATATTTTGCACCGTGGAGCACCTGGCAAAGTATTGGTCTCCCACTCTTTTATTTAATTTTATTCATGTTTTCGAGTTTCCTGTAAAAGGCAGAGGTTCAAAAAAATTACATTTTAAATTCAGCTATGAGACTTCCTGAAAGTCACTTTTTTGCACATGTCCTGACTACCACCCATCCTGAAAGTCTCACTTTTTTGCACATATCAGTTGTAGGGTGTGCCGTGATAGTATAGTAGTAACAGTACCTATATATTTTTGATTTTCATTTTTTGTATAAATTATGGTACTATTGTGTTTGTTTAGGCATATGTACATATTTCTTTATTGTGGTATTATTTGAATGTTTATTGCTGTTTTTTGTCCATTTTATAGTCAATGATTCCATTATCTCAAAACAGATCATATCTAGCGAGACAGTATAATTTCTTTACTGCATTAGATATTTATTGTTTTTGTTATTTATTGATATTATCGTGAAGAGAAAAATTTATTTAATTTCATTACAAATAGCTAAAAAAAATACGAGTAAGATTTGGGTTACACATAAAATTGCAATAATTATATAATATTATATTATGGATAATCATATGCACTTATAAACCTGGCAAAGTGTCACATCTTTCGGATATCAAAGATTAAAATAAAAATAAGGTGTTAAGAAATGGGTTTGCATTTGAATAAAAAAATACCATTGAGGTGCTACATTCCATGACCCACAAGCTTAAAATATAATCTTTCACGATTAGGTTAAATATGGGTTTGTGAAAAAAATCACTTCGTGTTTACCTTTATCAAAACTTCGTGCTGAAATATTACCTTTAACAAACTGTATGATACATCATGTTTAACAAGATTAAAATGTAATTCCAAATATGTATAACACACGTAACATACATACATAATATGTACGTGTAAGTATATGAGTGTGATATGTAATACTTACATGCACGATTAAGTCCTTTTCGTCGAACACACGTTACGTAGAAGCCACTATAGATACGCACAATTTAATATGAGCTGTATGAATTCTGCAATGAGGCTTCGGGGCTTACTCCTATAGTATGATTTAGGCATAACTACAAAAAAAAATCTCAACAAACAAATATTTTTTGACAATTCATTTTTCCAAAACTTGTTCAAATTACACCTTGCTCTACTCTAGTTATTCTAGTTTCACGGTCCTCATGACCACACATTCATCGTAGGTAGACGCGTTTATATTATGTTTTCTGTGTTAGATATATAGCAGATTTCAAAAATCTACACTAATAATATTTATTACATTAAATTTAATTTATTTCCTCAAATAAACACATACTAACTAACACAGTTCGAATATCCAAACGGTAATACAATTAATTCCACTTTGCCACCTCACTAGTTTAGAGTCTATATGTTGAGGCGGACAGTATAGTCAGTAGCATATATACAACAAAAGTGATTATTTTATATTGCAGAGAAGATCAATTATTCACACATAATAGGTAAAGATTACTTAAAATAAATACTTTAAACAGACAAGAGAATCTTTTTTCCATAATTGCTTTATTACTTCAATAAATAACTACCAATGTTATCTATCATCTGACAAACAAAAGTTAGGAACGCGTAACATATTATCATGATGTCTAATTTCGCTTTCATTTTATTTACAAATAATAATAATAATACATGAACAACTTGTACTGCCTTCACAACATACCTATTTATATATTATTTATTATTAAATGTACCTGCAGTCATGTCTCTTCATGATAAACATCGAGATATAGGTACAGCAGGTAGGTTAGTAAGAATGAGATCATTTCATTATAATTATATGTGTTAGAAAGTGATCACATAATTGACGTTTTGTCATCTTTAAAATGTCTATCTCGGTGTTATAATCAATGTAGGTACTAACGATTCGATACACGCAATTATTTTAATTTTCTAAACAAGAAGAGAGTTTAATCGTATCGCTAGAAAAATTCTTATATCTTCATATAAAACATCTAATAATATATTAGATAAGTATCAGTCACTAAATAGACAAATGTTAAATATTCTTTCATCATCATCATCGCCCTCAACGCTCCTCTCTGGAGCACAGGGCAGAAACCAGCCTCCTCCATTCAGAGCGTCTCTGTGCCAATTGCGTCACCTCTTCCCACGACATTCCTTGCGCTCTGAATATTCTTTACTGTCCATTTATTCTTTATTAATTGTTTATAATTGATAGATTTTGTCTGAGGTCTCAGAAACCATTATATCATTACTTTTTATCAGCCGTTTTGATGAATAAAGAAATTGGTGATCAATGAAAGCATGATTAATTTTACATTTTTTTTTCTAGGTTTTGAAGTTATTATTTTGGCCGAAGAACTCTTACAAAAGTTTAACATTCAAAATAATGGATTTCAGAGTTTCTCGATAATATGAAGAACTTTCTATTGCCAATAAATAATTCGAAATAATTTATTAATTTATATTTTTATTATCACTGAAAACGGGTTTGATAAAATGGGTACAGTTAAAATGAAATATATTTTTGAATAATTTGTGTAAAATATAGTCACAGCCTTGTAGTATAATATATTATGTTGGTACAATAATCCCAATGGTCATAACTCTATACTTCCTAATTAAGAAAAATGTATTGAAAATATGATTATGAAATTCAATATTATCAGAATAATATATATACTTAACTCTGCAGCGATTGTTTACGACTCTCCGGAGAATCATAATTTTATTATCATTTTACTTTAAAGCAACTGCGAATCATTTCACCAAACATAAAAACAAAACTCTTGGGATGCATATTACACAATAAGTGCAAATACTAAAAAATAAATTATAGGTATATAAAATAATAATTCGCATGTAATCATAATTCGTGATTTAAATGCTGGTTATCCAGGTTGTTCTCTCTAATGGAATATCCCGAATACATTTAGAATGAGTTTTTTTCTGAATTATAACATGTTTACCTACTTAAAAAAATTCCTTGCTCATTTTCTATGTTCCGAAAATATACTTACCTCAAGAACTTTAAATTTACACACAAAACTTAATAATTACATTAACATTAAAAATCCAGTGAGTTATAAAATAAATAGAAAAGATTTTTCAATTGCGGCGTACAGACAGCTGGATACGAACGTCAATCATCAAGCAAAAATCTCAAATCTTTCGGCTACAATTCGGAGCATTCTCCGGAGGAATATTCGAATGAATGCCTTCGGTACGTCTCATAGATGGGTAACGAAGGCATTCATTCGAATATTTCTCCGGAGAATGCTACGAATTGTCGCCGAAAGATTTGAGATTTTTGCTTGATGTTTGATGATTGACGTTCGCATCCAGCTGTCTGTACGCCGGCATTCTAGAATTGAAAAATAGAGGTACACAACATACATAACATTCTCATGTAATTTCTTCACACAACCTTTTCGTTATGTTTTATGAATCTCTACATAAGAACTTAAATCATCTTCACTTATTTACGTTCATTCTACTACAACGCAATACGTAAAATTATTATTCTTGTACTCATGTAGGTCTAATACACAAAAGGAAATACGCCTCTGAAACGTCAATTTGAATAAGAATAAGTAAGCAAATAGGTACTTCATTCCATCAATCAATAACAATGTACAAATTTATCACCAATATGGCTAAAATTAATTATGGAAACAAAAAAATGTTAGGTACTTACATAGAAAAAAGTGCTAATAACTGATGAAAAATCTTGATGTTTGACACCCCACACGCTCATATTTAAGTTAAAAAAAATGTAGGTACGTACATGGAAAAAAGTGTTAATAACCTCTGATTTGGGCCTTAATCAGCCCCACAAATTTTTGGATCAATTAGGTTGGCTGCGAAGTGTACTGGGCGAAAGGTCATATTACCACTAAGAAAAATTTATTATGGAAAAAAATTTCTCTTCCATCAGAGGAGAAATTTGTTTGGAGAATTTTCTCTTGTCACATCACTAATAGTCGGTAGATCAACCACATGTAATCAATGGTCATCCTTTCTGTGCCTTTTAGTTATATTAGAATTGTCAATGTAGGTAATTACAATTATTATACATAAATATCTCAATTTCTCGCCTTATTAGTCAGCGGTAATGTTACCAAATGTATACTATAAAATAACAATTTATTTAATAGGTATTTTGATTCAATATTTATTCAGTTTTCTTCGCTAAGTTGTTATTGACTCATTATTTACATATTCATCACCATAAAGTATAATGATGATGATATTACGTTCTTTAGAAAAGAGATAATAGACATAATTATAAGTAAATACACTAACGGCGTTTTGTTCAAATAATATTATGGAGGACACCTGTAGGTAATTCAAAAAATTGACAAATGAATTAATATTATTTAAACTACACACTGGTACTTTTAAAATAATTGTTCTTAATAATTACTGGAAACTTTACAGAACTTTTACAGATTATTAACATTTTGTTATTGATGAAACATCTATTGAATGATTCAATAAGGTAGATACACTTTGCGCCTACCTAAATACATATACCCCTTTTATCAGAATAAGTTTAAATGTATTGGATACTGAATATTCATATACCTGGGTTAGTTGGAAGAGATCGCGCCTTTGCGATAAACTCGCCCTCTGTATATTGATTGTATTTAATTTGAATGTATACCTTTTATGTAATTGTTTTTAATTAAAAATAAATTAAAATACCTAAATATTAATCAAAATGAATTGATATATTGCGTTATAAATAATTTCTACAAACGAGTTGAACAAGTGCACTATGTTATATGCTCGATTAGGTTTCACGCCTAACCAAAGTTTATTTATTAGGTACTTCGTAAATAGGTAAATGTGTGTACTTTTGGTACTTTTGGTAAAAGGTAAAACTTTATGTAATTGAAACAAGTGTTTCTTTCTACTATAGATTATTGATTCCGAGAGAGATGTCTTTCCACTTATCAGGTCATTAACAATCGAAAGACGTCTTTCTCGGAATCAATAATCTATAGTAGAAAGAAACACTTGTTTCAATTACATAGTTATGGAATTCTACTACGTGTGAACCGACACAATTAATAAACATAACTTTGTTGGCACTTGTCTTTTATATTTTAACCTATTAATAGTCTAGTGAGATTTGTGGTAAAGTGGTATCCACTTTACCACAAATCGGACATACCGGATGGAATACCGTAACCGAATAATACATGTTTGGTATTTTCTACAAATGGGATAAACAAGAATGAGATATCATTCAATAATTTATGAATTCTGTGTGGGTATGTTAGCTTACTTCTTTTTCCCCAATAAAATCGACCTTTCTATATATTATATAAACTCAAATTTACTGGTAGTATTTTAGCATACACATACAGCTGTACAAATAGTCTTAGTAAATAAAAACTACGCTCAATTTTGCAAGTGTTTTTTTACTACAATTACAAATGACTAACGTATTTGTAGAGTAACGTTTTATTATCAATACACAGCCTGGTATTGTGACGTGGAGTTGTTTGTGTATAATCACCCAATGAAAATGTATGCTAATATATTCACGGATAAACGGAAGTGAGACGAGCTCAATAAGATATCTCCAAAATTATTTACTACGAATGAACCATATGGTATCTGTTAAGTATTATCTATAGACACAATTTAGGTATTGTCTTATAACAGTAGTTGACACAATACAAATAATGAATGTACCTGTATTTAAATGTGTACAGCAAAATACCCGATAATGACAACTAATCAAATACTCGATTATTTATAATTCACGGTTCTTTTATTTCAATGTTTTTTTCTAGGAATACATGTTTTTTTTTAGATAATAACGTTCATAGTTTCAGAATTTTATAAGGTAGACATAGGAATAACTGCGTACAGTGAATATAAAAGTCACCTTTTTGTGCTACAATAGCACAAAACGGTTACACATTTCGGTTTGGTTACAAATTTAATCGGTAAATCTTAGAGGTTCATAATATGTGTTTTATTAGGTGATGTTTTACAAACAGTTAAAAACATTTTTCAGGACGCTCGTAAACCTGCAGAAATGAGTTTTTATTATAAATAATTTTATCTTGAGGGGATTACGAATTCTATTCAAAGATAAAGGTTCCAATAACGTATCGGCATTACTGTGAATAAAATATTATCTAAGCAATGCCCCAGACTTCTACAAATGAAATAATAAGAACGAACAGTTAGTTGATAAAACATTTATGTCTTCATAGTTGTTTTTCGAAAACTTTATCAAATGGTGAATAAACATATTTCATTACTCATAAATAAACCTCAAAAAGATAGTCATTCAGATAATAAGAATTGGATTATTTTTTTGACAATTATAATGATTTCCGGACATGAGACATTTCTGAGTAATACTATGTATAGTAGATGATATTATGAAAGTGGTATATAATGATTAAGTCCAAATATAATACTTGTAGGTGAATGCGGTAACACGGATATCATTATATATATATGTATATATATAGATAGGTAGAAACTCTTATATTATATTATATTATATTATATTATATTATATTATATTATGGAGTAGTCTGTGATACCGTTACGTTCTGTAGTCATACTAACCGATGCATAAATATTGAAATCGGTTCGTATTTATATTTATTTATTTATTAAATTATTAACCTTATTTATTGTCATAGATATTATAGTTTCCCCGTAGAATCTCTGGTAAAGAATAGGTTTTACACTCTTTCCTGTTAGTTTTCTAGTGTTTTCTAGTGTTTTGTTAGAAGCAGGTGTTCTTAATATCATATTAAAACATTTGACATCTTCAGTTAAGTGATGAGGTGCCACCCATCTTGAGTTAATGAAACTATGTAGTTTGTATGTTAGAAAATTACAAAAGAAATGCGTGAAAGGCTTACTAAATAGCAACAAGTATGTCTATACGTCTTTTTACTTTAAGTGTGGGCTCTCATAATTCAAGTTTAAACATTTTTCTTCATACTTTTTCCCAGGTACTTTTAAGTAAATAATTTTCTCATTACATAAATGCGTGTGGGCGTTATTTTCCTTTTTCAGTAGTTAGAAGATTAATTATGTCATTTCAACTCATGTTTTTCCACTGCATTTCTTATATGTATATCGATTTTTATAACCCCGGACGATGCCGGGTAAAAAAGCAAGTATGATAATATTGTACATCAACGCCAACATCAAACTGAATAAATACATAATATCTACTTACCTACTAACCATGCATGCACTTATCTCCAGGGAGGCATCACAGAAATGGATGTTAATATATAATTTGTCATATCTTTCTACACATTCATTTATATTATATTTGTTTCTTCTTTCCTTGTTTAAATAAGGTTAATGGTTTGATGCATCCAAAGATTCATCAAACCAAAGAAAGAAGAAATGCTCAAAGATCAAGCTGCTGGACTTTTAAAAGGAATAGGAGAGCATGTATGACGAATCATAAATTGCTTCTGATAAAGAATGAAATGTACACAAAGAGAGGAGTGCAACAGAATATGATGTATTGATTTTTTACTACTTCTAATACAACGAATACAACTTACTTACCACTACTATACCAAAACGGCATATCCTCTGGGATCGCATTGGCCGAAGGCTGTAATGGTCCCAGTATGGTGTCCTTTTAATAATAATAATAATATCCTTCAAATGAGGTAGCCATTAGCTGTCTTCTCCGAGCTAACAAAAAAATAAAACATTCAGGAAGACCAATTCTTTGCCGGGTGCTACAAAAATGTATTACATTTACACATTCCGTTTTTGCGTGAATAAATTTTTTAATTCAATATACGATTTTTTTTTCTTTAATTTAATATAATCTCGTATTATTTCACTTATTTTAGAGGCATTAACTATGTAACACTTTCTAGACATTTTTAAATAAAATATTTAAACTTGAATTACTATGTTTATTTGTTACATTAATTTAATTTCAGTGCACTTGTTCAGTCTTGAAAAGCTCGTCAATGGTGCAAGTGCACTGAAATCGCGATAGCGTAATTTAAATTAATGTAACAAATAAACATAGTAATTCAAGTTTAAATACAACATATTATTATTAGAAAGCAATGTATGTAAAGATCAAATATTTTCTTTAGTAAAAAAAAAACAAGGTTTTGTTTACTTCTCTGATTTCTGTACTGGTTTAGTTTGCCAAAAAGTTTGTAATATTTTGCGAGTATGTAAACCGGACACAAAACCGTCGCAAATTCACTTAGGTATATGAATAATAATAATAATTACCTATAGTAGGTGTATGATAATAATATGTCTCTGTGTTGTGTGAACTTATATATGAATACGGTAAATATAATAATTTCATATTCGATGTCATGGGAATATATGAAATGCGGATTTTGGAATGTCAGTGTCGACACAATAACAGTGTAGGAGGTAATGCAATGAATACTCTAGCAACAATTTTTGATAATATCTGCTTTGAAATAACAGCAAACAA
This sequence comes from Athripsodes cinereus, assembly GCA_947579605.1. NCBI lineage: Eukaryota > Metazoa > Arthropoda > Insecta > Trichoptera > Leptoceridae > Athripsodes > Athripsodes cinereus. Next base: position 18,423,576 of record OX388321.1, on the reverse strand, counting down.
GGGCTTACACACAATTTTCTCTAGGTTTAGTTACAACTTTAAAATATGTGGTCTTTTTTTACTCTCGATTTTCACGATTTGACAATTTGATTTCCACTCAAAATTTCTTCCCCCCATCGCCAAATTTTCATTCTGGGGGAGGGAAAGAGAAAGGGGGTGTAGATATTTCACGATCAACTGCATCAGATCATCTTCTGCAGATGATGAAGTTACTATCCTGACTATTCAAAAGATTCCAAATTCTATTCCATACAATATATTTTTTCACGAGAGGTTTCTAATTTGGAGTACAATATTTCATTTTAATATATTTTATTTTTATTTTATTTTACAAAAATTCACGGCGTTAGCCTATTACATGTCAAAATACATAATTTTAGATAAAATTTACAAATATAACAGATACCTCATGAAGATGATGATCATAGATGATTTTATTTAGGCGCCATTCAAAGTGTTTAAAAGAGTGCAAGAAAAGGAAGATATTTTTGTTCTAGGGAAATATGATATAGAATATACGAACCAAATTAATGATGAGATGTTTTTACTGTTTTTTTTTTGTTTTGCATTCAAATTAAATAATAAAAAATAAACACTGTCTAGTTTAGGAATATTTAGATTATTCCGAAATTATCAATTGGACAATGAATGTTTGCTGTTTCACTCATTAATATTAAGATGGTAATAGTCATTCTCGCTCCAATATGGAAGTATTGTACATCTCATGTTCCTAAAAAAGTTATAAAAGGGACTTTTTTGAATAAACTTTGACTGATTGATACGAAATTGTTTTGATCGCTCGATTTATTGGCTGCATTACCAATTTTGAATTTCTAGTCAGTCCTATGTATTTGGGGTCAACAGTGGGTAGTCAAAATCTTAACCGACGTTCTTGAAGCCATCTCAGTTATTCAGTAATGTGCGGTTGTGTGTGCCACTGCTTAGTAATATTTTGAATATAAATATATGTATACACACACACAAAGTGAAGAGACTATGTGCAAGTTATTACGAGTAAGTAGATTTACCAACAAATGGGTATTTAGTGGGCAAATAATGGATATCAATAATAATAATTGTGAGTTTGCATGTGTAAATAATGTCATTCGTGAATATTCCGACCGTGACAGTGGAACAAAAGAGAAGAGACACGGGTCAAATATATTCAACAGACCCAATTCTGTGATATTTAGTATTTACATAGTTACGTACATTTTTATTGTGTCCAGCAGCGGTCTAATTAACCTTTATTCATTCTGAAAATTTCTCCGGATGACATGCGGTTAATTTGTGATCAGTGCTGCGATTAAATATATTATTCTTTCAATGCTATGATAATTACAACCATAATCCTGTTACAAGTATTAGCTATTATGAATGATAAAAAACCTTTGTGCCTTGATATTATTGTATGGAGTAATGCATTTTCCTCGCAATCGACATTTACAATGCACATGCAATAAATTGTCATTAAATGTATGTTTTATTAGAGATGTCATTTATATAGGCAATTCAACTTGGATAATGCTAATTTTCCTTCTTTATGAATATACAAATTGTGTTCGGAAACTGTACTTTGAAATTTGTAATACCATCTTATTGTTAGGTTTTGTTTACATAACTATCTCTCTCTCTCTGGTTTCAATCCTGGGATTGGTTTGCAGCAATTATCTCTTTAATTCTTCTCCTCCACTCCTCCCTGTCTTGTGCGGTTCTTTTGAATTCTGCATATGATGTGCAGCGCATGTCCACCAGCAGGTCCTCCAGGTACTCTCGGCGTGGGCGTCCTCTAGAGTTTGTCCCCTCGGTCATACCCTCCATTACGGCATGCAATATCATACCTATATCAGTGAAATAATATTCTTCATTTATACCATCACAGGATTTCCCACTATTGAGAAAGCCAGTGGACTAACTGCACATAACAAACACGAAAGTTGTCCTTTTCTTGCCAATAAAAGTTAAGACATTCAGTATGCGTATCGCAGGCTGAAGATGTTAAATGTCTTTAAAGTTATGTTTTACGAATACCTGCCTCTTACACAAGATTCGAATTATTATAAGAAAAGAGTAGAAGACCTATTTTTCAAACGACTACCCTCAGCTACCGAGGACTTGGCATGCAACAATTTTTGACTTTAGTCACATCGTGCATCATAGAGTAAGATCAAGACTAAGATAGTATTTAATTGTGTCAATCAATCAATCAATCGATCATAACCCTCAATACTCCTCTCGGGAGCACAGGGCAGAAACCAGCCTCTTCCATTCAGAGCGTCTCTGTGCCAATCGCGTCACCTCTTTCCACAACATTCCCTGCGCTCTGATGTCGTTGTCATAGAAACGGTAAATTGTGAAAGAGGGACGCCCGGGCCGACGGAACCCTTGCGAACGGAAGAATAGTGCTCTTTTTGGCCAACTATCTTTGGCTAAAAATTGTGTCAAAAGCAACCTTATTGTTTTAACACAGAAAATGTATATAATTTGAATATTTACTCCATTACGTATCACGTCTCATCTCTTACGGGATAGGCTACGTAATCATTCCATAAATGCTCACGAGCCGAATAAATCATCCGACATACATACCTACACATATCTCTACTAAAAATTTTGACATGTTTATTTACAATGATGTTCTAGTGCCCATAATATTATACAAGCTTTATACAGATACAAAATAATGAACTCACCAGTCTAGAGCAAAAATCTTATTAATATTTGAATTTAAGTGTTGACACCTTTAAATAATCCGGTGTCACGGAATACTAGATAGGTACTTACTTATTGATGTCAAAAAGAAGAAATATTACTGCTGTTTCAAATCGCCTCCAACATCTTCATGAATATTATATGCGTGCCTATGTATGTAACCTACTGTATGTATGTATTATAATACCACTATTTATAGATCATTTAGTGTGTCAGTAGGTTGACTGGTTATTCTGCCATCAAAACAATATTATTATTCACAAGCAGCGAACTAACTCATTCAAATTTCGTACATACATATGTACATATATACCTTCACACATAGAAGCGCCACACTTAATCGTTTTAATAAATTTAGAAACAAATTTCCGAGTCAAAGATGAGTGGCGAGTGTCTTATAAGAGGTGAGTAAATAATCAAGAATAAGAAATTTGACATCTTTGATTCAGCGTCGATGTGGCGTGCCACCCATGATGAATATCTTATTTTTTAATTGACACGTAATGCATGCATGTTTATTGCAAACAGTTATCAGTACAAACAGTATCCCCTAAATGGTATATGACGTGATAGGATAGATAGATAGAAATGAATATTACCTCTTTCACAATTTATTTCCTGAGTCATCTGCATCCAATGTTCAGCAATTTATTTTGTGTCGTCAGACTATCTGTAGGGAGTCATCCACTACTGATTTCATCTTCATAAGATCTCCACTCTACTACTTTTTTGTCCATATAATTATAATATATGTATTATTGTTTTTTATACATATTGGTAACGCAACCAAATTTGAATGATGTGCGCCTATATCAATCTAATGAATAATATTAGACAACAAAAGAAAAAGATTTTTTTTTACTATGTTTAATTTTGAATAAATTATGTATTAAATGTCTATTAAATATATTATTATAACATATCTACCTACTATAATGTAATGTGTAATGTAATATAAAGTAATTAAAATTATGTATATGAAATGGTTTTCATTACAATCTGCAAACACACACGAGTAGTTAAACCTAAATATTATATCAGGGAACTAGTCGTGGAATAAACTGGTTTAGATAACATTTTTATAAAACCATCATAGATACATAATTAAAGTATAAAAATTGTTTATAGATTGTTAAGAATTAGGATTGTTATTGGTTATGAATTCAATCTTTTGATGTAATATCGTGATACTAACAACGCCACAATAAGTAAAAAATATTAATTGGTTTAATTGTATCAAATCACGAAGCAGTGTGTATTAGCGATCATTATAGATATAGATAATAATTATTATGGTATCAGCCAATTAAGCAAAATAATATGTAACTGTAAAGCTAATATTCTCACAGTATCTATAAACACGTAGGTATGAAACTATTAGCCCAAATGTATGATATTTGTAAAGGTATTTAGGTAGTGCAACTGTTTTATGTATTTTTTTTATTCCATTCTGGAGTACGATGCATGCTTAATAAGGTAAATAGATACATTTTAAACTGTATTTATAATAAAATATTAATTTACTATAAGACAGGATCAAACCATACTTAACAGATGTTTTCTTTGTCATTTTCAACGTTAATGAAGAGAAAACGGAGTTTTCATACGTGACGGAGGCCTTACACGGAGGCATTACAATTATAGAACAACAAAAAAATATTCTTTTTTGTTTTTTTCATGGATATTGACCGATTTAAAAAATATTTTTTTGATATAATTTCTCATATATCAAAAAAAAATACTGTATACTAAAAAAAGTTTGTTAAAATCTATAGTATTTATATGCTTGATAGGATGAATAAAAAATATATATATTTTACAAATAATTTGTATTTTGATATAAGAAAGAGTAGGTACCTTAATAAACCTCGTCAGTCTGCGATTTATTTATTTTTTAGTAAAAAACTAATATCGGTAATAAATATTTGTTTTTTTATTTTATCAAATCAATATGTTTGCAAGGGTCAACAAGTTTTGACAGTTTTTCTATCAAATGTGTTGAAATTTGAATATTTTACCATTTTTGCTAAACGGGGCCCTTAAGTTTAATCATTAATGAATGTATTGTATGTGTGTGCGTGTGTGAGTACCTACTTATATGTATTGGCTGCTGCATCTGCGATGTAAAAGAAAATGCCTTATGTGACATAACGGAGTTTTCATAAAAGAAAATGTCTTATGTATGTAAATCCAATAATAATTGTATATAATGATATTGTTAGAACATACAAAACTGTTACCGCGTAATGAGTTAAGTTGTTCTATCTGTAACTGATTGTAATATGAAATTGTTTTAATTAATATACCAATTAGTAAGTAACAATTGTTTATACGTATATAATTAACAGCAACATTTCTATACTGTGTATGAACTGATAGTTTATTACACATTACTTTATTATTTTAGCGAAACTGCACTAAAATCTGACTATTTAATTAAACGCGGATATAGTAAAGTTAATTAATTTAACTTTAATTGTGATGTAATTCTAATCGCAAAATAGTATCATATTTTTTAATAAATAAATATAATAAAAAGTTTTACTAGTAGGCAGTTATAACAAGTAACTATAGAAAAACTCTAAATAATGTTTTTATTTGTTTTTAACACATAATGATTTTTATAAAAGAAATATCGTTAAAATACTAAACTTTATTTCCACATTTATTATCACATAAATTTTACAGTAATAAGTTAATTAAAAAACCCCTTTGCTGAAAAACCAGTACAAAAAAATCACATACCTACTTATATAAAAATCTAAAACAATCAATTTATTTGTGATACCTATGTTTTTTGATTTTTGCTTACAAAAACATTTGTAACAAACTCGTGTATTATGTGCAAGACTTTGTTTATATTATATTTGTACTATCTACCACCGCATCATTTGCCACTCATCCTAAATATCTTAATTTTTTTATTGGCATTGAGAGGACAGCTTGCATGTTTATTATATGCAGCGGTCCGCTGACTAATTTGCTTTTGAGATATGCCATGATGGGATAATAGTTTTATTATCTACGAAACTAAGATATATATTTTTTTAATGTTAATCTTTATTTATTTATTTCAGATATAATTAACTCTTCCAATGCTGCCATGGAAGGACTTTGTCATTATACAACACTCTTCGTAGTATCACTACTGTTCTTTGGATCATCCGCACTAGGCAAGTAAAAACTAATATTGGTATTTTTGTTATTACTTAATGCATTTTCATAGACCATAGTTCCTAATATAAAAAACCTTATATTTGCTGATTGAAAATTAAATAGATAATCATATTAATTTACTTATTGTCTATATTATGGTAAGCGCAGAAAATACAGTATTATGTTCCATAACTATTCTTGGTGGAAGTTCTACGTATTATTACCAAAAAATAGATTACTATAGATTACTTACATATCTTCACATTGTTTGGAAATTACATATTTTTTTATTGTTTAACTAGATTTAGGCCCAAGATTTTGCGCAACCTAATATTGTTTAAAGATGGATCTCCTATCGAGATGTCATCTAAATGGTTCTGTATAATTATATTTATTTGAATTTATGCAATGGTCGATCTTTTCTTCGAATAATAATTTGGATTTTAAATAAACTCAAATATTCCCCAAATACCCTCACAGCAAGCAAAATGCTTGTGTCGTGAGGATGAAGTAGGTTAGTAGTAGGAATAACCGAATTGATTTATATTGTTTAGATAATTTTCATTCATACCTTTCACAAGTAAGTAGCGAGCAGATTTTCTGCATTCAAACAAATAAAATGTTCGTTCTACATTATTGAAGATGTATGTACGTTGTTATTCCAGACGATGGAAGGAGCGGAAGATGCCCCCCACTGATGAGATGGAACGTATGTCCCTCAAATGCCTACCCTTGTGATTCCAGTGGAGATTGTCCAGATGACAATCTATGTTGCGAGAGCCCTTGCGGATCAGTGTGTACAACACCACTATTCACAGGTAATATATCTTTTGTCAATCTATTTCTCATTCTAAAGAAATGTAGTTATAATATAAATATGGCTGATGGGTCCTCTGGACTAGACTGTTTGAGGGATACTACAAAACTTGTTGGCGTCGTAAGGTAGAGAAAAGCCTTTGCCAAAGCGATCGTCAATGCCGTCGAGGACTTGACGTGATACGAGAAGAAAATTTACAAATAGTTAACATTTTTTTATAATTTCAGGTTGTGAACACATTCAAATGGCCGAGTCTCGTAGAGCTCGTGCTCTGGGACCAGAAGGTAAATCTGTCAGAATACCGAGATGCAATAAAGATGGAGATTTTGATCCCATTCAGTGTGATAATGAGATCATTGGCAGTTGCTGGTGCGTTGACGAGTCTGGTTTCGAGCTTCCTGGAACTAGAGCACCTGCTAGAGGATTAGTCAATTGCACAGGTAATCAAACTACTTGAATATGAAAATTAAGTTTTTTTTTATCACGATTTAAAAAAAAACTAAACTTAATCGCAATTCTTCTTCATTATTTTAGCTCCAGCCGCTTGCGCAGCCGCGACGTGCAGAATGTTGTGTCCTCATGGTTTCGCTTTGGCTCCTGATGGCTGCCCACAATGTCGTTGCAGAGATCCTTGTCAAGGGGTTCGTTGTCCTGGGTCACTTACCTGTCAACTAGAAGAAGTTGCTTGTCTTAAACAACCTTGCCCTCCCGTACCTACATGTAAGAAATGTATTCATTTGTCTAACAATACTACTAACAATATCACACACATTAGAGATTTTTTCAAATAATACAGGTTTTAGGATATTTACGAGAAGACCAAAAATGTATATTTTTTTTGTTAATGTAACGGTTTTTTTCTTCAGGTAAACGAGGCCGTAGCTTAGACAATATTTGCCCAGTTGGTGATCCATTGATGATTTCAGACACTCATCGACCTTTCCTTTGTGGAACAGACCCTGGAAAACCAACCTGTCCACCACTATATCAATGTTTAGTGCAAAGAGGTTTGTGACAAAAGACTTAGAGTTTTAAACAACAACACTTTTTGTTAATAAGTAAAAAAAAAATCCACTGATTTATTTTAGGTAACGACTATGGAGTTTGTTGTCCAGCATCTCTAAAGATCCAAAAACCTGGAATGTGTCCATCCTCCAGTAGAAATAGTACAATAGCTCAAGAATGCGATATTCCATGCGCTCATGATTTAGAATGTCCTTCAATGCAAAAATGTTGTCGTAGTGATGAATGTGGTATGCACTGCGTCTTCCCAGAAAATCTTACAGGTACTTACTAATAATTTGTTTATTTACTTTCGATCTCATTATCATATTATACCTACCTGTACTTTTCTTAAAATGTCGATTTAGATTTGAGAAATTGATTTTTTTGTGTTCTAACACCTTGACAATATTTTTCAGAATGTCTTCAACAAAAATCTCTTGCTGAAGCCTTATCAATAAACGAACGAGAGGGTCGTGGATATATTCCTCAATGCTCTGAAAATGGTGGCGGCTTCGAACAACGACAGTGTTCAAGAAATGGTTTGGTTTGTTGGTGTGTAGACAGTCAAGGAATTAAGGCTAAAGGATCAATGGGGCCGGCAGAAACAGTCGACTGTTCCAAATTCCAATTGGATAAAAGTGAGTAAATGGGATAAGCACGTATTAATAATAATAGATAAAGCAAGAAAGATTTTAGCAATGTCGCATATGTTGATGTTATGTGTGACACTAAAATATTTTTACGCATGTATATCGGAAAGTATACGTTACAAATTTTATTTCAGGTCGCCCAGAGCCCAGATCTCTCACCAACAAATTGTGCGATCGCAATATTTGTGCATCCATCTGCGAATATGGTTTCCGCGTGGACTCAGATGGATGTCCAACATGTGAATGTGATGATCCATGTCAAGGATATCCTTGCCGAGAGACAGAAGAATGTGTACCTGTTAAAGAACAGTCATGCCAGGATGAATTTTGTCCAACATATCCCATCTGTAAGTTTTTCTACCACTAATGTTTAAAATATATTTGCTGATAAGTATGTATCTGAATTATTTGGTAGTTAACTTTTTTCTCAATTTTTAGGTCGTCCTAAAATTACATACATTAACCCGTGCATGCACGAAACTCCACTCACTAATGAAACAACTGGAGAAGTGATCAACTGTGATCCAGATAAAGAAGAAGATGAACATTCGGATTGTCCTTCAACTCATAGATGTGTTCAAGTCGCTTCCAGCTCCAGAGCAGTTTGTTGTCCTTCAGAAGATATTGGCGAAGAAGAAGATGAAAGTGAAGATTATTCTTCGAAACCTGGTCTATGTCCTTTCAGTATAAACCATCTTTGTAATTTGAATAATACAAGATCTTGTGTATCAGACAATGAATGCGAAGGTGAAATGAAATGCTGTCTTACATCCAACTGTGGATCTATATGTGCTGATGCAGAAATCAAGGAAGCTTCTGATGATTTAGACTTTGATAGATCACCTTCAAGTAAGTATTGTGATTCACAAAAAAAGCAGATATAATTTTAAAACAAAGTTTATAAATTATCTCATATTCAATTTATTTGTCAGTGTGCGAGTATCTACGTGATTTTAATGACAAAATGGAAGGCACTCATGATGGTATGAAGTTGGCTCTACAAACTCCACAATGTCACCTAAATGGATCGTTTACAGCTACACAGTGTGCTGAAGGACAATGTTGGTGTGTTGATAGTTTTGGTACAGAAGTCCCTAAAACTAAAGATGTTGGTAAAGCTGCTATTGATTGTGTATTGTGAGTAATAATCATAAGTTAGACATATTTTGTATTTTTTTTTTATTAAGACGAATTATGTTTACATGATGTTGTGATTTTAGGTTGAGAGAAACATCTGAGTGTTTAGAATTGACATGCCGTTTAGGGTGTGATTACGGGTTCGTCATAAGTCCAGAAACACAGTGTCCTTTGTGTCAGTGTAGAAATCCATGTCAAGATGTGAAATGTGCATCTAATCAAGAATGTCAAATGGTAGATGTTGCATGTGATAATGACTACTGTCCACCTGTGCCAGCTTGTGAGTTAAATACTAAATTGTCCTTATCAGTATAATAAGATATATACGTTTTCTTTTCATCAATTGAATTTGATTGCGGTTATTGTGTTTTTCAGGTCTTCCGAAAAAGGTGGGATCGTGCCCATATTTGGTTCCCACAGAAGGATCTTGTGATTATCAATGTCAGTCTGATGCCCAGTGTGCTGGTGATATGAGATGTTGCAGCAATGGATGTGGAACACAATGTGTAGATCCAGTTTTTAAAACAGCTTGCCAACATCAGAAAGTAAAATATTTTTTCATATGCTATTTTGTGCATAGAAGATCTAAAAAAAATGTTCTGAGTTAAATGAATTACGTTTTACAGGCAATTGTGTTACACAAAGCAGCAGAATCTGGTATTCCCGGGCGTCAGTTGTATGTACCAGCATGTAGAGAAGATGGAAGCTATGAACCAGTCCAATGCCACGAAGCCAATGGTGTTTGCTGGTGCGTAGATCAATCTGGAAGGGAAATGCCTGGAACCAGAACTACTGGAGATAAAAAACCACAATGTGATGGTAGGGAGATAATTATTTTTTTAAATAGTTTAGGTAGGAATAAAAATGTACTTATTAATAAAAACTTTGATATTTTTAGCTCCATCATCTTGTCCATTTGTCGAGTGTAACAAAGAGTGTGAACATGGATTTATGTTGGATGCCCAAGGCTGTTCCATGTGTCAATGTAGAGATCCATGTGATGACATGAAATGTCATAACGAAGGAGAAGTCTGCAAAGTAGTTCGTGAGTACTCTTAATCATACCAATACCGATTATCCTCTAAATCTTGATGTGATAGTCATTTTTATCAAAGTGCTGTTATTACAAAATACGTAGTAGTAAACAACATGTAACCTTTACTCTTTAGAATAATGACAATTAAGTTCTGTTATAATACATTTGCAGAGGTGCAGTGCATCACCGAACCTTGTCCTCCTGTAGCATTGTGTGTTGGAACACCAGTTAACGATGCTGGAACGAATGCATGTGGAGTTAGTACTGATGGCGCTCCACTCCAACGTTGTGGTCCAAATGAGCCGCCCTGTCCATCAACTCACAAATGTCATCTTTCACCTTTGACTACTTCTGATGCAACACCTCCAGTATGCTGTCCCAAACCACGTATGTCGTATATTTTTTATACGTTATTAATCTTAAATATTTCATGTAAAATGATATAAAAGGATTATAATAAACTCCGTGCTCTATTTTCCAGGTTCCATTTGTTTTGAGCCTAAAGATGAAGGACTATGCGCTAAAGGAACTAATTCAGCTACACATAACTCAACAATGCGCTGGCATTTCAGCCCTGAAAGAAACCAATGTATTCAGTTCCGTTATGAAGGATGTTCTGGCAACCACAACAACTTCCAGAGCGAAAATCATTGTAAGACTGTCTGTCCAGGTAAATCTAACACTTCAGTTTACTTAAAAGTTTGGTTTGAAATTTGATCGGTTCTTTACATGTTGTACCTAACATTTTTACAGTATTGAGTCAATGTGAACGACTTCGTGAAAAGAATCAAAAAGCTGCTATTCGATACAAAAAGGATACATTTATTCCTAAGTGTAGAAGCGATACCGGAGAATGGGAGCCAGTACAATGTATGGAACATATCGGTGTATGTTGGTGTGCGAATGCTAAAGGAGAACCACTCAAGGGATCTCTTGTTAGAGGATCAGAGCCACAGTGTAACTTCAGACAGGCGAGAAGGAGAATGGATAGCGTAGTGACATCCACTGATGACGGTGAATATATATTTTTTAATTTCAACTTGGTTTTAATTTTACATTTTCCTGTCCTTTAAGATAATAAATTCATAATTTAGGTAAATACAGAAAATACTTACATCCTTAGTTAGATCAATTTCAACGTCATTTTTGTACCTTTTTAGTTCTTGAAGAGTTGGTTAGACAAATGACCGCTTACAACTTCATCGACTCGATGGAAGAAATCGAAGTAAAATCTAGGGAAGGGAAAAGCATGAAACCTTCACTAAAAAGTCGGTGTCTATCAACAAAGCAGCGTTTAGCTGGATCCTCTGCAGCTTACGATGTTTCTTGCGACTCCAGTGGACGCTATAATCCTATTCAGTGTGAAAGTTTAGAAAGAGATGCCAAATGTTGGTGTGTTGATGAAGCTGGAAATCAATTGCCAGGAACATCAACGTTTACAAGAGGAGATAGCATTTGCTGTAAGTAATAAAATAACGTTGATCTTAATATACAAAATGTAAAATTAGATTATTTAATATATATATTTTTTTAAATTAAATATGTTTTATGTACTGAAAATTTCAGTACAATTATTTTTAGAATCGGTTGACATTTTGTGAAAATCATTGATAGTGGGAAATAGAAAAAAATCGTAAAAACAACTTTTATAATATTATTATTTTATTTATAATTTTTCAGTACCTACTCCTATTGAAGCTGTGGATATTTCACTTGGTTTCTTTGGAGAATATTCAACCGATATCAGCAATAAAATGAGAACTCAATTAGTCAGAGACCTTAAGGCTCTTGGAGCAACCTTAAAGGACAATGAAATTGAAGTTCTGAATGAACCAGGAGTTACATACATACATTTTACTGTTATTGGAAATAACAAAGTTGATATTTCATACCATTTGGAAGAAATGGTAAGTTCAGAATTTTCTATGTACCTGTATAATTTGATATACAAATTTCATACACTTATTACATTATTAATGTAATATTATAATATTTTTAATATTTTTAATATATATAATATTTTTATAATATTTTCAGGTCAAACAGGAAGAGCTTGCATTACATAACGACCTTATTCATGAAAGGGTAACAATGGTCGCCGATATAAGAAAATCTACCTTCCAACACAAACTTGGAACAAAAGAAGTAAAAAATATTGCAGATAACAAGATCATTGCTCTCCAACACAGAGAGATTCTATCAGAATCCACCGTAAGTGATCTAATCAAATATTTATGTATAAAAAAATACTTCACACTGTAAATGTTTCGAAAATTGATAGATGAATTCTTTTTCAGGTTTCAATGGTGACAAGTTACCACACAGCCATCATCGTCTTGGCTGCGGCTTCTGCCTTCGTTATCAGTACCATGAGTGTTGTTCTAATGTTGTATAGGAAGAAAGTGGCTAGCTTAGGAAAAAATAATAACAAAGTTGCAACATTCAGCGAAAGATTCCATCCTTGTGAGCCACCTGTGTACGTTCTCTCCAAACCAGAATTCGATGGAGTGTCGCACGTCAATGAGAGGACTGAAAAAGAAAAGCTTTAAAAATGAAAAAAAATTGCAAGTGTTTAACTTGTTACTTAATATTAATAAATCCCCTGTTTTCAAAAGAGTCTGTGGAGATTAACACAAAACGCGTAAAAATTGTAAATAACTGGCAGCGTACCATTGTATTAGCTCAAATTATTACCTAAATCTCATCTTCTGACTCTTCAGTATTTTGAAAGCTTCCAACAAAGTCTTCCCTATCTTTGTACTTAAAAGAATTGGCAATAACATTCTCCCATAAGTTATTGTTGCTACTACTACTACACTATACATACCATCATAGCGTATACCACAAGTAGAGTATAGAGTAGCTAACAGACCAGCTGCATGTAATAAACATGTAAGCCTTCCTTTCCAAAAAAAAAATCAAGACGTTAAAAATTAAGATGTTGTTGATCCCTAAAAAAAAATTATGGCTATAAAAAAGTGCACAATTGTTGGTATAAAAAAGTGCACAAGGGTTGTTATAATATAACATGAGTTGCGTGTTTCTAATCATTTTGCGCTAAATTTTAGTTTATGTTCATTGTTCTATTTTTTTTTAATATTATAATAAGTTGATTATGTTTGTATAGTATTTGTTGTAAATAAATTGAGAGAAAGGTACGATGAATGTTTTGATATTAATTTATTAATTTCTATACAATAGGCAGTATATTCACCATTATGTATACTAAAATATCTAGTACCTACTGCAATGTGAGGCGTACCTCAAGGCTCTAACCTAAGTCCTAATGCATACAAATGACTTAATTAAAAAAGTTTTTACAACTCAACTGTATTTCTTTCAACACGATAAAGTTTTATTTTTATTTTTGTGAAATATTAAATGAAGTTAATATGTGGTTAAAGCTTTATTCTGTGTTTTGTTCATTTTTTAATATGACCTATTTTTATTTAGGATAGTTCATCGATCTAAGTCACAACAATTTTTTCAAGAAATCACATAATGTCTACTCACTCATTTTATCTACACACGATTTTAATATACAATAATACATTTATTCTCATTCCACTGAAGACCAAAAATTTATTTCCGAAATACAGTTTCTATAAGTATAAGAATTTTGACATATTATAATATATCTACAAAATATACTATCTACCTTATTTCTTTCACAACCAATTTTGTAAATATGAAATAACTTGCGTTGAATAAATAGATAAAACAAATATTTCGGTTTAATTTCGCCTTCTTCCCCTTCAACATAGTGAAAAATTTATCATTTTTACTCAAGATTGATTGAGATTGATTTAGTCAATCATGCAATCAAATAATACGCTATAAATGCTGTGCATTTTTATTGTGTTAACATATTTATCGAGGATCAAGAGATACACATTTTTTATCACTTTTACGTCTTGTTATTAATTTAGCTTACCTATTCTAATTCCAGATTTGGTGGAACTTGCTCGGTAAATATAATTAAATTTAATATTCTCAATTAGCTTCTGCATGGTTACTACCACTACAAATAATAACAAACTCAAGATGTCAATCGCAATATGTCAGTTGATTTTACTTTTCATTGGCAAATTAAGTTTACTTATATGTTTCAAAAATCTTTACACGTTAAGTTTACCTATATAATGATATGAAGTGGCTAGATTCATATTTAATATGATACCAAGACGTGAAGCCTATCAAGTTCATCCCAGAGCTGCCGCTGATGTTCCTACTGTCCACAAGTATGATTTAGATTATGCATTGAAACCTCTTATAAACTTGCAAAATTTATTTGCAGTAAACAGATCAAGGGTTCAACTATCTCCGCTTCAAAAAACTCGTCGATTTCTGTATACGTTATTTACTGTATCAATTGCCGTACTTGTCATATACTACAGACGTGTATTAGTTTATAACAAAATGCAATTTGTATTAATTGTGTCTGACTTAGTGGATTTGATGATACTGTGTTGGGCAAATATAGCCAATATTTTTATCAGTGCATTTCACTCGACTAAAGCTTACAAGAGATATCACGAAAGGCTTCACGATCTAATCAAACGAATGAAGATTACAGAAGACGACATGTGGATAAGAGAAAGGAAAATGACTCAACGCTTACTGATAATTAGTCTCGTTCCTTTATTTATAATATGTGGCTTTGATATGATTTTCCGTATTATTAAGGTTAATTATATAATCGCAGCATTATACTTAATTGACTACATTTTTGTTTTGGCAAATGTATTAATATCGCTGCACTTTATTTTATCCCTTATGATAGTGAAGCATGTTTTCCTAATAATAAATATGAAAATTGTAACTATTTACGACTCGAGATTTGCAAGAGACAGAAGAAGTGAGTTGATAGAAGAGAATAGAACTGCCTTCATTCAAAATTTACTTTATGCTCACGACTCTTATATGAGAGATGCTCTAATATCGATTCAGAAAAGGCCTTATGATCTAGAAGAGATGTTGGACTGCTTTTTGATTGGTTGTCAATTGTGTGATGATCTTAATACTTTCTTTCAGGAACAGGTATCTATTCAACCTTTACATGTACTACATTTATTGTCAATTTTTATTTATGCTGGCTGACGAAAATAGAAAAAAATATATAAGGTGCCTAGGTTATACCTATGATAGAAAAATAATAAAAATATAAACTTTCTTGTGAGAGAATTAAGCTATAATTTTCTGAATCTGTAAATATTTTTCAGAATCTGCTGGCAACTTTGAGTTGCATTACAACTTTGATAAGAGCCCTTTATTCAATTACAAGTGCAACTTTCATCGATAACGTAAGTATTAAGACAGAATTGTACTATATACAGACACTGGATTATACGCAACATAAAAAAGTCGAAATATACATGCAAACAATTATGTAAAATAAATACATGAAACATAACATATTATAATGCATACTTAAATATGAGAAAATGCCACACAGAAAAAAACTTTATCTACGTTTCAAAATAAAAACTTTATTTAACATCATATTTTTTTTATTTACGTAGTGCATGGTGATTTCTGAAATTTATTTAAGCGCAACTTAAAGGCAAAAAAAATATATTCTGTTTTATCCAGTAAAATACTCGTATGTTAGTGCGAATTTGGCTCGACATATCATGACCATAGCTTATTATGAGAATATTCGGAAAAGCTTTATAAAACTGCAAAATATGCAAAACCTATGAATATCCGGTGTTTAATTTTATTTTATTTCAATTTCAATAAAATATACCACTGCTAGCATGACAGTTGTCTAACCTAAATAAATACTAGACAGTGGATATGATTGTATTCACAGTTCTTTGGACTTTTTTACTTCGAAGACGGTATCTTATATAACTTGATGAAAAGTTAGTAACTTAATTAATAAAAGAAATATCTTATTATTTATTATTTTAGGATTCGGAACCAGACTCAGTTAATTTTGTTTCAAAAGTAGCGATATGTCTTTTCGCTCTGCACCATATCGCTATACTTTTTGGTGTAACATCAGCATGTGAATTAGTTTCAGCTGAAGTGCATAAGACAACAAGAATTGTTGATGCTCTACTATACAGAAGCCATCAAGGTATTTATACAAACTTACATCATGTTTGACTCAAGCTATACGGATTTTAAATACATAGAATCAATCCAACTATAGGCGAGTGTTCATACTGTGCTTTACAAGGCTTCGTCTGAACTAGTGCACATATATAGGCATATTGGTGGACATATGTAAATACCTAATGTACTTTTATATTGATCCTATATTAGATTTTTTCGGAAACTTCGTGTAAAAACCATTATTTACTACTTACATACGTCAAGATGTTAAATTCATATAGGGAAATAATAAAAGTTTTTTGCAATGTTTATGAACATGATCCATATAAATCTATAAAAATGGTTCGAATATGCATATACCTAGTAGTAGTTCTTGTTTTTCATTATGCTTTACCACCTATCTAGTTAATGCTCATTATTTAACATAGATTTTCTTTGATTTTTACAAAATACTACTTCCCCCGATTCTATTTCATTTTTAGTGGGCACTAACTAAAATAGGAACATTCCAATTTTAGTTAGTCTACATTGGTATTCTATAAGCTCTAAAACTGTTCCTAATTAGAATTTATATTATGCAACTAATATCATATAGAATACAAATGTTAGTTCCGTTAGTTCAAGTGAACTTAATTATAAAATATAGGAACGTTCTTATTTTAGTTTGAATCGATATAGAATAGTATCAGTGTATCTGTATCTACATATGTTCATCTTGTCCATCATCCGAGCATCTAAAGATATTTTTTAATTATGTACATATAATATTTATTTCAGATGACAGGGACAAGTTATATTTGTGGTCTAACCTTATCTCTAGAAGAACACCAATCTTCACCGCGTGTAATTGCTTTACACTTAACTTTTCTCTGCTGTTTCAAATCGGAGGCACTGTAGTTACCTACCTCGTTATACTGATTCAATTGAAAAATTATTAAGTTACCCAAAAAAATAGATGTTTCTGTGATAGGGTATGACTATTGATCTGTTCCGCTCAATGTTGCATAAGACGAATGACAGAAGATCAAAAAAAGTATTGAAGACAATAAAATTTTATAATACGGTCTATCTTGCCTACCTATGGCAAAACAACGTTTGAAGAATGTCGCGCAAAGAGATCACTCTCACTGGAGGAAGCTCGTTTCTACTTTACACTATGGAAAGAAACATTGATTGGCGAAAGAAGAAATAAATAACAGCTGAAGAAAATCTTTTCATAGATTTTATTTATAAATATATAGATAATGGCCGAGTAAATCCCAAATTTCCTTTACCCATCAAATATTTATAGAAAATTTCGGTATAAATATTTTGAATACACTCTTCTATAGTGTAATCAGAGTTATTTCCTTCGAACTGTAAATATTGGATAAAAATCTGTAATTTGTGTTCATAAACAAAAAACATTCATAAATATAAACGCTACTACTACCGACAATCAGTTTTCATTTAATCGATGAGAATTTGAGTGAAGAGTAATATTATTTTACTTATCATTATTGTATAAAGGTCAACAGAATACATAAATATAACTAACGAAACTGACATTTCTTTAGTCGCTCTATTATCAATATTCTCCAAGTAGGTTTAGTATGTAAACAATACTTGCTATACAGTTAAATTTTGCATTGTGGGTGCTTTGCTTTGCGATTTGGTATTTTTTTTTTATTTTTTTTTTAACACGTAACACATAACACGTAACACATAACAAATCACAATTTGCAGTAATTATTGACAAATGTAGTGTAAATATTGAATAAAATCTGTAATTTATTTTCAAGTTATAAGTATTTCATATAGACTCAAATCTATTAAATACTTCTAGCTTTATGAGGGAAAGCACAAGGAAATAATGAACCTAATATCCTAATAATAGTATGATAAAACTAACCAGAAAATTACTTTAAACCATACTTAGGCAGTACAGCAACAATGTGGAAAATACAACGTAAGAAGTGCAAAAGGCGTCCGAACACTTGCCTACTATTTAGCTGTAGGTTGGTTTCAATGTTCACGTTAGATGTTTATGGACAATGATCAACAATTCCACCTCTATACGATCTAAGGTACACCAAAATTGGTTTCAATAATCACGTTAGGTGTTTATAGACACTGACCACCAATTCCATGTCTATACGATCTAAGATACACCAATTGAGAATTGTTTTATAGAAGCAAGCATTTTGCACTTAAGAAATTTTGTAGGTTGATAAATAGCGTAAATAGGTAGGCAGATTTCTTATAATCAAATCACTCGTGATTTTAGAAATTAATGCGTTATTTGGGTAGATTGGATCAGAGCATCTTTATATGTACATAATCCTTAGTTTTCCTGTATATTATTATCATAATATGTGTGTATTGTGTGCAGAATACAATGCAGTCATTATTATATTGTATATGTAGGTACTGCCTACTAACAGTACCAACATTACATACTTCATCATAACTAATGTGACTTCAGTATATTATTACTTATAAGCCAACATAATACATACGTCATTATTTTTATTATATGTGAGTAGGTACCTACGTAAATATATTATGATAATCAGTAAAAACTGAAACGCGAACATATTTATATGAAACAACATAGTCCGTACTTATAAATCTTCGTAATGCAAATAGCATTTCGTAGAGTTTTCGAATAGTACCTACTATTAAATGTTATTTTATCTCACGCACTTTCTTTTCTGCGTCTTTTGTCAATGCTTTCTCTAAGATCCTATGAATAGTTGTAAAAAATGTGTAAACATAAACACAAGTAAAGCATTCAAAATTAATTGGAAATTTTTCATGTACCGTTTAAGTATGTTTCTACTGTATCCATAATAGTAGCAACCAACTTTACAATGCGTGGTGGGAATTGGTAAGAGTTAAATAATATTGTACAGTGTGCTGTACAATCTTTAAGTTTATGGGTGTAGGTTTATACAAATGAGACAAATTTTTGTTCTAAACAGTAAACAGTTGATAGAATATGCCACATGTAGCATACTAGTAGTTCGTTTACATACTTGAGGAGATTTATAGTGAATAGAGGAAACACTAAAATTGGCGTATGTGTGTTTAACCAGTCTAGTGTGGGTGAAGACGTCGGCTGTAAAATATATCGCAGTTACGCAAGTACAAAATAATCTTAAATAACATACATAAAAATCTAGTTACTAATGTTTCAATCCTATTTCGTTATCACAATCCATCAGTAGTAATCAGCGAACAACTGAAATGTCTCCTCGCAAAGATAAGATAAGGATTCTAAGTCGGAACGAGAAAATGTTTATCAAAACGAAAAATTCCGTAATTCCATCGCGGGACAGTTATATAGTGTCGTTGATAAAATCAAGTTAATTGTTTGTTTTTCAACATCAAGAGATAAAATGAATCACATGGTTGTTTGAATAGCCTCTTGTGTAAATTAAAATGCAGAGAAAGAGAAGTTATGTAGAAGCCATGGAGGATGGATCGTTCCACGACCTTTTGGCGACAAGAAACGTCACGGCTAACAGTGTGCCAAATCCTATAACCTCCGTGAATGCACAAAGTGACTACACATTAAATGGGTTCAGTGATAACGACAAAGAAAATAATAATTCTAACAATAATAGTTGGAGCAATGACAGTGTGTTTGAAGATAATGTTGTGGATGTAAGATCTAAAAGTCAAGATTTCGATAAGTATTGTTCGTTGGACAGAAACACTGTTGTATCGATAAAAAGAGATTTTGTTTCGGAAAACGACGTGAATGCAACTGATCCTGCTACGCAAACTATTGGGACAATTATGGATTATAAGAAAAATAGTGGAATAAGTGGGAATTCTGATGCAAGTAGAGGTCTATCGATTGTAGATGAATTAATCAACGAGCCTGTGCATAAAAGTGCGCCAAATATCAACAAAAGATCTTCCAAATATATCGAAGCTAGTGAAAATACACTGACAAGGGAAGGACAAGACCTAAATAATCATGACAGAGTAGACCAAGATCCTTCCAATGCTGATAGCACAGTTTTAGAAAATCTTTTGCCTGCAGAAAATAAAACGTACCACTATGAGGATACCTTTCCAGAAGACGATCCACAGTTTTATGATGATAGGGAACTGAACTACGACAGTGATGACATGATTCTTGATTTGGACGAACCTGATATGGAGCTGGGTCGCGTAAGACATAGTTTGACTATTCCCAATACTCTAACGAGTGATGAAAATACCGTATTGCCCATTCTTTATACGGGACGAAATAGCATGAAAAAAGTGCGGTAGGTAATCATTTACAATGTATACTTAATCAAACTGTTGATTAAAAATATATCTAATTTAATTCGATTACTGATACTGACTTCACCGCATTTCTGTTAAAAAACTAAAGTTAAATAATGACTGTTTTTGTTGTTTTATAGGAGAAAGCCGGAAAACTGCGGCAATAGATCTAAAAGAGTAAAAAGGCTTATATTTAGAAACGGAGAAACAAATATACCTCTAAGACAAAATATTCCAAGTAAAATGGGCAAATTTATGAAGGACATTGTAACTACTTTGGTGAGTAAACGAGTGTGAAATTTGTAATAGAAAAAAAACAATAATATTATAGATAATATATTGTTATCTGTCAGTCGCTTTAGTAAAGTAAATAAACCATGAAAGACTATTATAATCATGCTAAAACATAATAATTATGGTTTACCTAATTCATACAACTGCGTACTATGATCAATAGGTACCTACTTATACATAGGTAGGTTATCTATGTAAAAATGAAAATACCTTCCTAAGTAGATTTAGCCAAAGCCTTTTTCAAAGGTGAAAAATGAGACTAAATTTTGAAAGACAAAATATTAATCGAATTAGTATGATCTCAATTCTCAGATGAATAATGGCCACTGTAAGGATACGTTGTAGTATTGGACGTATGCAGCCATTTGAAAACAACCAGAAAATGGAAAAGTTGTTGCTCAATGTTTTAGATTTTATTTTGTACTTTGCATGTTAATTGCCTGATATATTATGCTGAGACTTTCAAACAAATATTTTTTTTTATTCTTGGAATTTTGTCACTATTTATCTATTGATCTTAATACAAAAATTGCTTATTTTTATTTACTAGCATATCGAGATGATTTTAAAAGTATATTTTAAACATAAAATATTAGTCCAGCATGGCTCAAGCTTCCCTTATAGACCCAATTTATTTTGTATGGATTTTTCAAAATACCATATTTTGAAAATCCGCCACCTGGGCTATATCCATACACCTTATATAAAGGTGGTGTTGGTTATATACAAATACCTTTTGTCGTTCAACTGAAAATAAGAAGATATTATTTTGAAATTTAAAAAAATATTGAACCATCTTTTAGATACAGAGTTACGGATTTTTGGGATGAATAATGGTGTTATTATTTTGATTTTAGAGAAATATTTTATACTTAAATATATTTTTCTTTAGCTATCTTAATATGTTGATAAATAAAAATTATATTATGATTTTTCTTAACACCTATTTTTATTAAAAATCACTAGAAGCGCAATAAAAAAATCTTAGCGTTAAAAAAATATAAGTACTTGGCTGGTTAGGCAGTTAACACAGTATAAAAAAATCTAACACATTGATCAAAATGTTCTGGTTTTAATAAAATAATATTATTATAATACTCAATGGTCTGGTTGTGTTGAAATGGATGATGTCAGAATTATGAAAAAAAAAAAATTAAACACAATTTCGTGAATGTATTGAACAAATCAGGAAAATCTTTATGATGAAGATAAGTTCAGGAAAATCATGACGATTTTAATTAATTTGTATGTTTCATTTAGATTGAATGTCAATGGCGTTGGATCACATTAATATTCAGTATGGGTCATTTTCTCCTGTGGCTTATATTTGGGCTGATGTTTTATGTATCATCTCTCTCCAATGGCGATATGATGGAAGATCCGCCTAAAATACCTTGTATAGAAAATGGAAGAACATTTACAGGAATATTCGCATTTAGTGTGGAAACTCAGGTAAAATAAGTATTAATATTACACCTACCAGTGTGACCAGATTTTATTTTCAAAAACTACTAAATGGGGAAGTCAAAAACTACTAAATTTTCAAAATGGTATAGGAATTTGAAGTATTTCAAAAACTCCTCGGTTTTCTTCAACAATATTTTCTCGCAGTACCTTTTTCTAAAATGTACCCGGTATTTGTACCGACTGTTGTTTACTTTCCGGGTACTTTTATACCGACTACTGAAAAAAGTTACTCGTTTGATTTTCTACCCCCCCGTCGCCGAATTTTCAAAATGATATAGGAATTTGAAGTATTTCAAAAACTCCTCGGTTTTCTTCAACAATATTTTCTCGCAGTACCTTTTTCTACAATGTACTCGGTACTTGTACCGATAATCAGTAAGTATCGGGTACTTTCCCAAGTACCCGATATTTTATCTACCAATTACCGACTGAATACAAAAACTACCAAAAACTACTAAAAAAACTACCAAAACTACTAAACATTCTTGCCAATGCCTCAAAAACTACCAAAAAAGTAGGAAACTACAAAATCTGGTCACACTGACACCTACCTACCAAGCCGTTGTTTTTTTTTTTAAATCTTTAATAAGTTACCTACATTTTTAATTTCTCACGCGACATTCCTTGGACTCATTAATGGCCGGTTTCAATAACCTATCTATCCGTGACTGTCGATTCAAATAAAAAATGATTTAAAATATAGAACACAATAGATTTCAATCGGCAGTCACGGATAGATAGGTTATTGAAACCGGCCATAAGTGCTTACCAAGTAGGATAGAAGTAAGGTGGCCAACCGTCCCATAACGGCAATTGTCGCCCCGCACTCCAATAATTAATTTTAAAAGAGTTCCCGAAAAACGCTTTAGTTATTTGGCGACGGAGGGAGGGCTTAGAAATTTTACGTGTGTACCAATTCGTGAACAATAAAACTAAAAAAGATCCACATAGTTGACAATTTGTATGCGGATAAGTAGGAGTTAACGACTCTTGAGATATCCGAACGTGGGGACTGTGGTGGGTATCTCTTCAATGTCCACATAAGCCACAAAAGTTGGCCGCCTAAGGTAAGAGGCAAATGCTACAACACAAAATGTTAAAAAAAAATGTGGATATCGATCAGAGAAAAATAGGTACATTTTTTAACTTCATATTACGTACATGTGTAAATTACGTAATACTATTTACCTACTAGTTATTACGTCTGTAGGTACATTTAATTCTATGTTTCAGGTTTCTATTGGCTATGGTGAGAAATCTCCAACTGAAGAATGTCCTGAAGTTATTTTTATTATGGTTATGGAGGTAATAATTATCGCTTTTAAACATTACACATAGTCATCATTCAATAAATAGACCGCAGCAAGGATTAAAAATAATTGCACATACTTCTTCTTAAATTTATTGACTAAATCTATTATACTAGAGGCCTTGAACTAATTTGCATTAACATCGCCTGGTCAATATTATAAAAAAATATACTATTGATAAAACTTATTAGATTTATTTGTATAATCACTTTTATTTTTTTATTTTTATTCGCGCGCCATAGGTTTGCCATCCCTGGTATAAGCAAATATACTGGTGCCATCTATCTAAAAACTATGAAAGTAACTATACTAGCGATGTCTGTAGAAAGTTTACGGAAGTATGCATAGAATTATATTACTTCGTACATATAAATCTATGGAAGTATGTTATAAATTATGTAACCCACTAGGCCACTATTACAATTATTCATTGGATTCCTCTGCTGGCAGTTTGTATTTTCTTCTCCATTCCTATTCCTCCCTATTTTCTGCTAGTCTCTTTAATTATATACATGTGCCACAGTTTATGTCCTTCTTCACTGTAGGTGTAGGATCCATGCAGGTGTCATTACCGCCATTTATTTAAACAAGTTTAATTCTGCAATAAGTAAATATCTTTGATAAGTTTCTGTAAATGCAATGTTATTCCAAATCTGCAGGTAATCGCAGGATATGCACTTCTTGGAGCATTAGTAGGCATAGTTTATGCCAAGATAGCCAGACCCGAAAAGATAACAGAAGGTGTTGGATTTAGTAAGCATGCTGTAGTAAGTCAATTTTATTTTAACAAGTTCATCAGATCTCATTAATAATATGGAATTATTTTTTGTCAGTGCAGTGATTGAAATAATATAATTCACAGATTTGTATGCGAGACGGTCAACTGTGTCTAGTGGTGAGAATTTGGGACACTCAAGGAAAACATGTGATTGGTACAAGAGTGTCTGGCTACCTTGTGAACCACAACATTCCCAATACTACACCATTGCTCCTGGAGCACCAGAATCCTGTCATCATGTGGCCAACCACCATACAACACAACATTGTGGAAGGAAGTCCACTTTACGATACAAGTGCCAAAGATTTACTCGATCAAAAGTTAGTTTCTAATAATTATAGATATTAAATAATGACAATTTAATATTGAATTTTATGGTAATAATACATGGATATGTTGACAGCATTTCACAATCTATTCATGTAAAACCAAATAAATTTACATTAAATTGCAGCACACATTTTTCTATTTGTTTCATCTTTCACATTAACTCATCTTTCAAAATAGATAAGATTGGCAATAATTATTAGCCATTTCAGATGACAAAATACTAGCTCAATGTCTATTATTAAATAACGATGTTTGGCATTTTCTATATAAAATTTCTATGCTTGTTACCCCTATTGTAGGACAGGCCAACATGGATAAATACAAGATATACGTATTGACAATAATTAATGTTTTAGATTTGAAGTAGTGTTTTCCATAACTGGTTCCTCCAGAGTAACAGGACAAATGGCCCAGACTAGGACATCATACCTTCCACACAATATACTCTGGGGACAGAGATTTACCAACATTTTAAGGTAAAATTTAGATCAGAGGTTCCCAAACTTTTTGTTTTCATTGACCACTTTCAAAAATTTGCTGGTTCTGGTGGATTCTATTTTAAAAACTCTTCGGTTTTCTTACAGTACCTTTTTCTATAATATAACGGGTATTTGTACCGACTATTGTTTACTTAAAAAATATCACACGTTGAATTTGGGTGGAAAGCTTTCGATTGCACATGGACCGACCGTTCATTCTCAAACCAACAGGTGGCGTCATTCTCAAACTGACGACATAACTGCAAAATCTATACTTATATTTTTTTATATTATTATATAAAAAAAAAATTAAAATATAATTTTATATTGGACAGTGACCCACTATTCTCTAATTTTTCACACCAATTTACACTAACTTTTAATTTTAGTTACAACAGAGAAAAAGGATCATACGAGGTAGACCAAAAGTCTCTAAACACAGTAAAAGCAGTTGACACTCCACTATGTAGTGCCAGACTACTGGATCAAGTAACAGAACAAGGACCTTCTTCACCATTCTTTATATCCACACCATCATCACCGTCTACACTCACAAGTCCAGGATGGAGCTTCAGGAGAGAATATAGACCTCATGTGACGAGACGACAACCAATAATTAAATAATTGTCACTATACAGTGGTCCACATGCAAGCATTTAACTAGTTTTATTACAACAAACAAATGTAATCTCTCTAAGTCAACAATATTTTTAGTACATTGAACAAATTAATAATTAAATATTATTACATTTTAATTTTTTCTTTTTTTGTTATTGACAATAGGTTTTAAATAATATGATTTTCTCAATTCAATATTAATTAAGATTTTTCATTATTTCCTGTGCTTTAATAAATAAATGACTTCTTTTAACAAAATAAACAATTTTCTATACACCCCTTTTCATTAAGAAAATCTACGAAACAATTTGAAATAAATGTTCAAATGTGCGGTTGAGGCGCAGATTTACTCATCATCCATTAAATTTAATTAGAAATTATTTAATCTTATTCATCTTAAACTATTTAAAGGTATAAGGGTTGAAACACATAGTTTATATATAAGGGTATAAACACAAAGCAAATATTGTATATTTTTTAATAAGTAGGTATAATATGAACAATAGGTAAATGTGTACAATACAAAACAAAATAGATAATAACTCAATACAAAATGGGATATAACGTCAATTCAAATATGCACTGGGAATACATGGGGTGCTTATATAAATATTACAAACTGGTTATATTAAGTACACTTAGTAAGCACTGCTTAAAATATGTAGTACTGGGATAGTATCAACTAACATAATCTACAAATTAAAATCACTATTTTGATAATTAAATATTTCGTCTATCACTTTTACTGTTAGAAAACTATGTAGGTATTTTACAACAAGTGCCACCACACTTTTGGAACAAACGACGTGAACAAATATTCTTTCCTTCCGTTATAAATACAAACAAATGGAAGAATATTTTATGAATTTTTGACACAACTGGATGTCGGAGACTGGATTTTACTTACTAAGAAGTGTAGATGTTAAAATCATGTTTTGATTTTGAATGAAAGATATTGAGCTAATTGGTTTCATTTTCTAATCTTTTCTATATCAACAAAGAGAAGAAAATGAATATATTATATAGGATACATTCATTCACATTGATTGTTTGGTAATTTTGGATGCACCAATTATGTGAATTTCCTGTATACAATATACATATAATAATGGCCGAGATTACAAATATTTATGAGAAATAAATGAGTCAACACCTACACTATTCTGCAAGAGAACGAATACATGTGTATGATGTTTTCAAAAAGTTTATTAAAGTTTGATTGCTGTTTAGTATACTTAATAGTCTCAATATTTTACTACAGGCAGTTAAATATTAATTAACGGTACTCTTAAAATAATAATTAAATAAAAAATAAAGTCTAGTTATTTTTCATATAAGCTGAAATACATTTTTTCAGTGCACTAATTCTAATCATGCAGTAATATTGATTTATCTAATTAATTTACGGCCATTGACAAACCACAAATCATCGGTCATTGACAAACTACAAATCATCGGTCATTGGCAAACTACAAATCATCAAATAAACAAAAATGTTGAAAACTTTAAATCAAAACCAAGGATTTGTTTGTTTAATATACTCGTACAATGCCCTTTTTGTTATCTTTTATTTATGATACTAAATTACAATGTAACTTTAATAAATCACAATTATACATACATTAATAAAATCAGTAAAATAATAAAAGCAATATTGTATGCCTAAATAAAATATTATTAAAAAAGACCAATAACTGAGATTCTTTTATAAATGCATGTAAATATGTAAGTAACTTTGCATTATTATATTTTGAATTCTACTATAAATAATAAAATCTAACTATTTTTTGTTTGCTTAATTTCACAGGTATCATACAGTCATTTTACAATGTATACATTAATGAAAATAAACCTATGCAATGCATGAGACATAGAGTTAAATATTATCAGTGAGATATTTGGTTAAATAAAAACATTGAAACAAATAGAACTGAGATGTATTCAAATAATCCAACATAGATCAAACAATAATAGCTGTATGCAAATATTTCCAAACATCATCTTCATCGTAAAATTTCTTGTGGATATTGATAGTTCACTACGAATAATATTTCTTTTTTAAATTATAATTAGCAATTAAGAAATAACAATACTAAGACAAACTCCAGACTTAAAATAAATAAACATTGTTTTATCAAAAAACACGTATAATTGATGGTTACATAAAACATTCACTCATTTATGAGTGATCGGGGCAATTGCTTAAATCTTTGTATAATAGTAAATTGTAAAGAACTTTGAAAGACTTGGTTTGGAGTAACCATAAATCTTAGAAGCAGCAATAGACAAATATCTCTGGGGGAAGTATCTAGAAACAAATGGCACCCGACTTAACAAGGACAAGGGAACGAAGATGTATGAATGTAAACTACAAATTCAGAATATAGTTATTCAGAAATACTTCGCACACAGCAAAAAAAAAAAGAATGGGTTAAAATTTACTTAATAAATCACTAATATCCATCATACTTGTAAATTAATTGTGAATTGAGTTCAAGTTACAAACAATACAATTACCATCAGAGAAGCAATATAAATCGTAAATAGAGAGGACATAACATAAATCTAGAAAGTCTAATATAACAGTTCAAAACGGTGAATTCTACTTTGATATACTTTGCACAAATAAGACATTTCAAAAAGTGTGACAACACAGATATTTAACTATGAAAATAAAGTAAGGAACTTGTGTCAAATCATCAGCCTTAATTTTTTTTAGTTGCGTCTATAATATTCCTAAACATTAGAGTTCGGTGGATATTCTAACTTGCAAAAGAAAATACTCAATGTGTTCTTATAACATTACAAGCTAACAGCTACATATACTATATAGTAATCAGTGCAGTAATAAAAACAAAGATGAATTTATTATATCAAAAGTAGTTGAAGTTAAATATTAGTAAAGGCATTGCGGTAAGTGCACTGTGCATAATAATTCACTATAAATATAATACGTACTTATTACATACGTCCTTATTAAGTTAAGTATTTGCAATAATAACACACAAAAATATTATAAGCTCTATGAAAAATATTATAGTGCAGCCTTATGAACAAAGATACGGATTAATAAAACAAATAATAAACCATCTTATCTGTCATTGAATGCAAGAGAACAAATAATACAGACATGTATAATATTGCAATAATAATAATAGTAATAAATGATACAAAAGAATAAACATGCAAATGACAAATACACACGAGATACAGAGAATTAAGACATTGTACATCTTAAACTCAGCGATGAGGTTTGCCACCCATCCTGAATGTCTTGATTTGATATTGGCACGAAGAGAAAAGCTTGCATGTTTCTTACATGTAGCTGGTCTGCTGGTTACCCCACTTGTGGGATATGCCGTGATGGTATAGATACAGAGAATTAAAGAGTTCATAAAAAAAAGTTAGTACATATGTCGTAATAAATAGAAAATTGTTTTCAAAAGAGATATTCTTAATATCCATATTGTTCAATTTAATTTTTACTATACTACTCTATACCATTACAGCGTATTCCACAATGGGATAGTCAACAGACCAGCTGCATGTAATAAACATGCATGCAAGTTGTCCTCTCAGTGCCAACAAAAAATTAAGACATTCAGGATGGGCGACAAATCTCATCGCTGAATTCAAGATGTAAAATGTCTTCTTTCGAATCACCTGTATTTTACAGGACAGTCGAAAACTTACAAAAAAAGGGGGAGACATATTCATTGCTGGGTGCTCAACAGTTCGTAATTTTTAATATTGTAAAATTGATGATGGAGGAAAGAATTAATACAAATGGTATGGTGCATTCTAATATAAATTGGAAATGTGCAATTAATATATTTCTACTCTACTCTTCACAATACCACTACAATTGATTTAGGAAATTATTAATGCTTTTTTAATTGAATAAAACTAGCTGGAAGAGATTAGGCCTTTGCGATTCACCCTCTGTATATTCACTGTGTCGGTGTTTAGGTAGTAGAATTCCATAGCGAAATAAATAAAACAATTTTTTTATTCTACTACTTGTTTATTTGACGAGATTGACAATGTCCTGACAAGACGAAAGACGTATCTCTCGTCAAATAAACAAATAGTAGAATATTATTATTTCTCATAAGCATTCCACCCGGTACGAGTGATTTGTGTAAATAGTAGAATAAAACATTTGTTTTATTTATTTCACCCTCTGTATATTGATTGTATTTAATTTAAATCCATTTGTCTATTCAATTGTGTGTATTGGGATCAATGAACAGTTAAGAATAAATAAATTATATTAGGATACAGCAAAGACTAGTCAAGGCTTAAATGAAACTATCTTAATTAAGATGCTCATATCTAGATCATATTATATTACTAAAAACAGTTCCCTAAACATGATCTCCAAGTAGGTAACATAATATAATAAAGATATAAGAATATTCTGTAATGTTGAAAATAAAAACATTAATTCTCACAGTACCTATCAATTGATTGCGTACATAAGTCGTAAATTTCTTATCAAAATAATTAAATAATACCAAATAAAAATGTTTACATCAGAAGTATTATAAGATTATATGAATTATGTAGGGATAATTATGTGCCTCGTAAAAATATTACTCAATATTTAGAGTAATGACAATAAATATTATATGGTATAAGAAACTCAAATGAAATTCTGATTATTTTAAGTGATTTGGAAGAATACATAGTATACATTATAAAAACTGCATATTTACAATATACCACAGGCAGTGACAATTATTTATTTATTCATGAAAAATACGGCTTACACCTTTTTACAACCAACAAGAATAAGAAAATTATAGTCTTCAATCAAAAAAAAAATAAAATCAATAACACAAAAAACACAAAATAAGCAAACATAACTACCTACATTAGTACTCTATCAACAAATACATATAGGCCTAATAATGTATTAATAAATTTCTAAAAAAAATTACAGCATTTTCTGTAAGATAATTTTGGAAAAACTGCATGATATTCTCTAAAATTAATAATGCATCTTTGAAAATGTTAGTAGGGTATATTTAGGAATATTGATCCGAGAAAAAAAACATACAATCTTCACACTAGCAATATAAACTTTTATCTTAAATGAAAATTTTCTACGTTATATATGGTTAAAGTAATTTACAAAGGCACTGGACATGAACATTTTTCTTAATATTCCTAAATAGTAAAATATTAATTAATCTAAGCACCCAAGTGAGTGAGAGACACGACAAAGAATCATAAGTTTACAATCAGGTAAGAAAGTCAATTCAATTCACATTAAGGTACATATGAGACAACATTACATATTGCTTCGAGTGATTTAATTGTACTTTTTAATTATGTAAACAATATTAAAAGATAATATTATATTAGATTTATAAATACAAACTCGAATTTTGTACTATTAAAAATGATTGAGTGTCAACAAGTGTCAATATTAACTATTTATTAATTTATAGTTTAATCAAATTAATTTGCAATCTTAGTGAAAAACCACATGAAATTATTGATTCAAAAGCAATGTTGAAGTGCAAATAGTGACATTCTCCACATTCAATGTAATTTAGTTAAAATAAAACAAATGGTATTATCTCACATTATTTTCATAAGGAGAGAGCGCTGATTACATTTATAGTAAAATAATTTTATTTTACAAAAGATTTTTGCCATAATTTTATTGCCATATTTGTGAATAACTTATATTGCAAAATTACGACTCTAAAAGTCCTATCTATTTTTTTTATTAGAATCTATAATTTATTTATTCACGCAAATACCTGATATAAAATTATCTAGAACTTTAATTGAGTGATCAAATATATCTCAAATTATATATCAAATATATCTCAAATTATATATCAAATATAAATATAAATCAAATTTTGTCAAGATATTTTAAAGTGTTACAGTAAAAATTTTGAATTAAAACTTTAATAAAAATGAATATGTTCTACAGAACTGTCAAATATTTGAAGGACAAACAACTTTACATGTGTTTTGGCAGTGGTTAGCATTCTTTTTAGAAATAGATTACAATCCGTGTATAATATTACATGGCTTTTATGCGTGTGTGTGTCAATTTAAAAGGCAATACGGCATTCACAATCTTCAATGGACTCAAAATGTTATTAATCTAGTGATCACATGGCAATGTAAGTCTAATATTTCATTTGAATATATAATCCAGTTACAC
Organism: Athripsodes cinereus; assembly: GCA_947579605.1. NCBI lineage: Eukaryota > Metazoa > Arthropoda > Insecta > Trichoptera > Leptoceridae > Athripsodes > Athripsodes cinereus. The sequence continues at coordinate 18,391,271 of OX388321.1, read as the reverse complement.
ACTTAAATCAGAATAATAGTAACCCTTATACCAGCCTAAGTCGATTCATACATATTAAGACACAGTTTGCACAATTTGAATACAGGCTATATAAATTATTTATTCTCTCCATCGTACTCAAATAAAAACGTTTTCCTAGAATTGTACGCTAGAATTTCTTGCATCTTAACAATATTCTATTTCATAATTTTAATACCGACTTTTTTAACAGGAATAAAATAAGTAAATAAATAATTCACAAGTGTTTGTATTCCAAACATAGAATAATGAAGGAATGAATAAATTTCTGACTCTTAGCAAACTCAATTTTGTGATATTTCAATATTATGCACGAATAAAAATATTATCACAGCTAGTAACTGATTGTACTCTAATCAAAATATTATTGTGTATGTGTATCAATTCATAAAAACATAATATTTGTATACCATCAATAAAACACAATGTAAACAGTGTAATCAAATAATTAGTGATATCTGTATTCGCTACCAGCTCACAAATCATTGGTAAGGTCAGGGATATTCACACATTATCAATGAATACCTGAAACATATTCAAACAACAAGTAACAGGAACATTATGAACTGGAGGAAATAATCAATTAGAAACATAGTGATGAAATTTTGGTCTTCAATGAACTAATCACTTTAAAATTTTTACATTTTTTGAAAACTGAATCAAAAGCGAGGGGAAAAGTAGCAAGTCATAAAACACAATACAATTTGAAAAGACTTTAATAATATATAGAAAACAACACAAGGTAGCTTGATATTCAGTCTTTAGGCAAGTACTAGAGATTTTAAATTTATTGGGAAAAATAAAGAGTATTGTTTTCTACATACATATTAAATATGATCTATAGCAATGCAGCGACGGATTCAGAAAAAACTCAAGGGGGGACGCACCCCCAGCCACTGTAACAATGTGAATTTGATAAGCTCTCAAACAACAAAACTTTAAATGCTACCACTATAACATCACAGCACATCTCACAAGTGGGGCAGCTAGCGGACAAACTGCAAGTAATAAACATCTCTATGTGACATCCTCTACGTGACAATAGAACATAATACATTCAGAATGGATGGGATTCCTCATCTCTGAATCATGAATGTTTATTGTCTTATAGGTTTGATTTCACCAACACCTGCCTTTTACAAGGCATTTAAAACTTTTATAAGACAACCTGAAATGCCGTTTCTCCAAACTGACTTAAATGGACTTTTGCACTTTTTACTTACACCACTGTTTTGAGTGTAATAAGATGGTCTTGTTTTAAGTGATTATCATATATGTATTCTATTTTATATTGCATTACTGTTCACCTTCATCAGTTCCATACATAAAGCATAAGTCAAAAGGTTTACAATTCAATGCAGGATGCATCTAGTATCTAAGCTTTGTAAGATTCACTTGTCAGTTGTGATGTATTTATGTAAGCTTTTACATAATATAACATGAATATACTTAAAACAGAATACATGATTAATACTACAAATTAAAATATAAGTAAGCAAGTAAGTTATACATAAATGCATTCTAAAATCACAATAACCTTTTAGTTTTTTTTTAATGACCATCACCATTACGGTATTCTTGGTCAGTCTCAAGAATAAAAACCTTTCAGTATTGCTGTAAGTTAGTAACACAACATGATATCTAATAAATACATTGATAACATGTCTTACAATGTCACAAATATTGACTAAATAATTAGCAACAAATATACAAAGACAAGTATAAAATAAACTAAAAATATTGCTAAGGAAATATGACTAGCAAATGGAAACAAGTACCATATTCAGGAGCAAGTTGAAAACATTACAGTTCATAAGAAGTTCCAGCGCCCCTGAGATGGTCACAAATTATTAAACGGCGCCACATACAAATCGACCATATTGTTGTTATTATTATTAGACATTTTTTTTTCAACATTTCAATGAACCATTCACATTGCCATTGGTGTGTTTATAACTTTCCAACCATTTTTCCCCATAAACATTAATAGACAAGTCGTCTACTTCAATGCTAGGAACGGCGAAACATTCCGAAGTATTATAGGGATAAGTAGGCGATGCCATTGTCTCCATAAGTATTTCTGTGTCCGCACTGCTCTTCTGCTCCAAGTCACATTTTTCTATACAATAAGTCTGTTTTATAAAGTCTTCAGGTTCCGTCAGAAAATAAACATATTTGTCTAAAAAAATAATACAAAGTTATAAAATTTCAATCATGCTACAAAATAATAAAGCAAAGATCATATTATAATAACTGATTATTATACGTGGCTTATATGTTGGTTCAATAAATTAACACGATTATAGAAATTGTAGCAAAAATAACAAAAGTAAACATAAAACATCACAGCATAATAATTAACACATACTAACTAAATATGCATTTCTTAAACAAAATAATGTATCTAAAAATAACTCACCAATTCTACACATGGTTGTAATGTTATATTTTGTTTTCTTACAAGTTTGTTCATTGGCTCTCATATATTCAATTACAGTGTCGGAATCCCAACATTTCAAACAATTTCCCCAATTCTGAGCAAAATATAAGCAGTTCTTATATGACAATATAGAATTGTGTCTCATGGAGTTCTTAAAAAGGGTGACCCATTGATTATTACGAAAGACATGCAACATTTCTGCAGAAACGTACAGTTCCCCCTTGTGGAAGGTGGCAACAGGACTTTGGCAACTCTCTGGAATATCAGGAAGACTACTCCATGTATCACTGTTCAAGTGATAAATAGAAACTGTTTGCAATGATACTCTGAAAGAATTGACACCCCCTATGATATACATCATGTCATCATTGATAATAGCAGCTGCATGCCTGCGTGCTGGAGAGGGTGAGCTATTCATAACAGACCATTTCTCATCCAAAAGATTATATATCAATATGTCAGTGTTCCAAATATTTTTTCCCATTTTAGTCTCCCCACATGTCACAATTATATTAAACCCTTTCCAAAGTAACACATTATGTCCCCACCAATCCTTATCAGCTACCATAAGCCAATTTTCCAATTTGTTTATTTTTGGATTGTATCGTTTTAAAAACACATTATTGCGTTTTCTAACCACACAGGGCTGTTCAATGCTGCGACGCTCCTTTACAGACAAAAGGAAACCACAAATAATATTATACACATCCTCTGTGACATCCTTCAAATAGTTGACTTTGTACATTTCAGAAGATATGCACTCCAGATTAATACTTTGGCTGATAATTAACTTAATGTTTTCAACAACTTGTTTTGCTACATTGTGATGTTGTACCATGGGATTGTTGAGGATCTTTTCTAAAGAATCCAGGTCTATATTTTGATAATTTAAGCAGCTGAGTATAACCAATATATTGTTTTCACTATTATCATTAATTTTGGTCAACCATTCATATCCAGCTTCAAACACTTGGTATTCGTGTGATGCATTGAGGTACATATGTGAAAGATACCAGTGCAACATGGCTAAGTTATCAATACATTCTATGTACCTCTTCACATCTGTAAAGTTATATAGTCCAAAGCATCTGACTTTACACTCCAGAGATGTAAGATTGAATTGCTTCACAATTTGCAATATTTTAGCCCATGAATAATAGTTTATTTTGGAAATAAGTCCTTCAAAAATTAGATCTACAAGATCCTGCAGTTGGAAAAACATTGCAGCTTCTACATACTCAGACACATCACTCAAATCCTCTATTTCAAGCACTTGATGGAAAATATAATCCAATATAAATGTCATAGATCTTGCTGAAATTATCTGTAAACAAAATATAACACAATGATATCTATTATATCTACAGAAAACCTTAAAAATAAATAAATAACGTGACATATTTTTAGCAGTAAATGCGTTGTAAAACCAAATAAACGAATATCATTAAGAACATTAGTCAAGAGTCCAATAAAACCCATGGTGTGGGCGAGGCTTGTGCAATTCTCGCACATTTTAATTGGGAAATGGGGATGTCAATTTTGCGAACACTTATGAATAATGCTAAACATATTATACTTATTATTAAGTTTACCTCAATAACCACTTCATCCTGTCCATGCTCCGCGAATTTGCCACTAAACATAGCATCGAAGTAACCACATTTCTCTCGTAATACATCTTTCTTCAAATAAAAACGTTCATTTTCCACTTTAATAACGACATCGTGAGAGCCACAATATCGCTTACTTACACCGTTTTCCATCGTATTTAATTCATAATCATTCTCATTAACAAATAAAACTGAAATAGCTTATGCCGACCATAAATCAACAAACAGAATAATTAATTTTTGCCGCCTCAAGTAACACGACACCCCCAAACACAAACAAAAATAAAATGACATTTTCTGATTCAAGAAAATTTACAAGCACAATGACTGAATGACTACACATGTAGTGTTAGCGCACTTTATAAAAAAAGAAATATTTTAATAGTTACTGTTCATGAAGAAGTAAATTAGTATGAAAATACATTTTTATTAAGTCGTCTTTTTTAGATCTCGTTATTCATCATAAACAAGTTATTTTTTGTGGCTCTGGAAAAATAAATATTTTTTACGTCTCTAATTTTTGTAACTAGTTTGGTACCTACACAATATTATATTATATTTAAAGAGTTTCATGAAGAAATGACAATAATTATATAAATTATCTCTTTATCGGACTTCTAAAGAATATTTTCTCAATATTCCTTTTTCTAAAAAGAAGCGAACACTTTTCGTAACCGTACCGAGTACCATACATTGAAGAACTCACCGTCCACCCGGATACCGCAGAAGTCTGGGAAGTGGGAACTTCCATTTATCCGAAATTCTACACATTTTACAATTACAAGTTCACACCGAAGGTGTCATTATGGGCAGCCTGAAGGGCTGGCCGGCCAAAATACCCCCGTGTGTGGCATCTTTTGATTATACTCCTTCATATTACGTAGTATTATATTCTCTTTGATACTCCTTCGTACCATGAACCGAATGATATACATACCTAATTATTAATTTCCAAAATTTTATAATTTTGTTTCACCTTAAAATTTCTACCTCCCCCCAACCATCTGTCGTCAAATTTAATGGGTTAAGAATTTGAAATGTTTCACGAACTCTTTTATTATTGAAGAATAAATCAACAACCCCTAAATGAGATAAAATTCGTATGATCACTCAATTTGTAAGCAAAATTTTACTTCTTCTTCTTCTTGTGCCGCTCCTATCGGAGGTTGGCGACCATCTCTTGTTACGCTTCACGATCCTGGGTCAGTCTGATGAGGGTTGCTGCATCCGGTATTCCAAACCACTGCCGAAGATTCTTGAGCCATGATGCTCTTTTGCGCCCCAAACCCCGTCTGCCCTCTATCTTACCCTCTACTATAAGCTGCAGAAGGGCATATTTTTCTCCACGGAATATGTGACCAAAGTATGCGGCCTTTCGTCTTTTGACAGTGGTTAGTAGCTCTCTATCTTTTTGCATTATATTTAGAACTGTTTCGTTGGACACTCGATTTACTATAATTATTAAGGTGATGGTGGACGAATGATAATAATTATATAGGTACCTATATTAACAAGTAACGGGTCAGTACAAATTTTTACCGAATATATCTACCGGTAATCAAAAGTAGCGAGTATGTAGTAACGGGTATGTACTGAATTAACATCACTAGCTGTCACTTTCGATTTATTTCTATGGTTATTTTCCAAAGTGATTTTTCGATTTTAGGTTATTTGTTCACAATGCAATAATGCATGAGTTGTGTAGTAAATTGAATCGTTTTATATCTTAATTCATCATCATTCTTTGATGATTCTTAAAATATAACAAAATAAGTTTCGTATTAACTGTAAAATTCTGTCAGTTTAAAATGTCAGATAATGAAGAACGCGTAAGAAAACTTTTATATAAAAATAAAACTATGAATAACAGCAGAAACCTGGTAGCTAGATTAAATATCTACACCTCTTTCACAAAACAAATATATTGCTAGCTTTAAGAATGTGTGTGGTGATCTAGGTGTTGTAAAAAAGAAATTGTGATATGTTGTTTATCATTGTCACTCCTAAATTTCAGATTCAAATCAGAGCAGAATTGTCTTCCATGAGTTTTGAAGACTTGCAAAAATTAAAGGAAAAATTAGGCTCCAAAGTTTACAATGAAGCTGTGTTTGGCACATCTTCTGAAAAGAAAATGAGTAAAACTCCACAGGTGTTTAAGAGAGAAAATAAAAACAGACCAAGAGAAATGAGCTCAAAAAAACCAGTACCAATGTTTGGAGATGTCAAAACAACTACTGAAAAAGAAATTCGGGATCCAAGGTTTGATTAATTATATCTATAAAACTGATCTAATGACTAAAATAGGAGGAATCTACTTCACAGTTATATTGATGATCATTTATTTTCATAAAAAAAAAACAAATCAAAGTTCTTACGTTCCGAAAATCAGTGCCTCAAAGTTTTGAGGTACTGACAGTTGACCAAAATTACAGACAAATATGTACTTATATATAATACCTACATGTAAAATTATAGTGTTTTATTTTTTTTCTTATTTGTTGGGTTAAAAGAAAATCACTTCTTCATAATAATAATAATAAAACTTTATTGACAGAACATAATAACATAATTGTACAGACACACATAATAAATACAAACAATGTTCTGTCCAATGGCGGGCTTGTTGCAGTGCAACATCTTCCAGCCAACCATTCATAATATGATCAACCAAATTACTCCTTTTATTAATATGTTGATTTATGAATCTGGTTAATAATGCCACTTGCTAAAAAGAAAAGTTTTGCATTGTAACACAGCTATGCAGTATAAAGAGACCAGAATAATGTCAATGTAAAATATTGACATTCATATAGTTCTGGTAATATAGACCATTAAAGGTCACGTGGTCTTGTCTATGGATTTGCTTTTGCTTGGGGGGCAAACAGTCAGATTGCGCAAATCATCCTTGTAGGATGTTATGCCATAAGAGAAAAAAAAGAAAGTCAGACGACAAAATAATAACAAAATCGACACTGACAGTTTTTTTGATTATTAGGTATTCTTTAGACGTTCCACCTAATATTACATCGTAATCGTCTGTTGTGTTGGGATGCCTGATGCCCCTCAATGATTTTTCTGTGACGTCATACTTTAATGGTCTATAATGATCAATATCATCAAGGCATAGTGGGGCGACCAGCAGATTGTAAGTAAAATAATGATTGTGATATTTTTAGGTTTGACTCTTTATGTGGTACATATAATCCTGTAGCTTTCAAACGAAGTTATAGTTTCCTTTCTGAAGTTAAACAAAATGAACTCAAACAGTTAAAGAAAGAGTTGAAACAAACAGAAGACGAGGAAAGAAGAGAACAGATTAAATATTTAATTCAGAGAATAGAAAACCAAATTAGAGAAGAGAAGAAACATAAGAAAATTCAGGAGAAGAAACAAAAAGAACAAGATGACAGAGTCAATATGATGAAGAGTGGAGTTACTCCCGAATATGTAAACAAATGTAAGTTTATCAAAAACATTAATCTTTAGTACTTTTACATCATTTTGGTATTTATGTACTTAACTTCACACTGATTCATTATTTCTTAATTATCTTTCTTTCTTTCTTTCTATACCATCTTGCCATTTCCCATTTATGGGGTACAGACCAACTGCACTGCCAAAATATTGCGAGGGAATTCACCCTGTAAAAATTTGTGTTTAATAATGGAAACACCAATATTTTTTAATTGCCTCTTAAGTTTTCACCCACACTCGTTGGCATCTTCAGGAGAACTCACAAATATGTATTCTGTGCTGAAATTTTTTTTATTTTATTTTTTTATTTACTTATTTTCCAAAAATAGTGCATACAAAAATAACATCATTATGGAATATATTGCCCCACTAGACTAAAATCTGTTCTGGGGCAATACTAAGAAAAATAAGACAATTAAATAACACAAAACAAGAATGAAACGTTATGATATAAATAGTAGAAGTGAAAATATTACTGTACTGCTACTATACATCACGGCTTATCCCCCAAGTTGGGTAGCCAGTGGACTTACTGCATGTAGTAAACATGCAAATTGTCCTCTCTGTGCCAATAAAAAAATAAGACATTCAAGATGGGTAGCATAGCTCATCTCTTAATTGTAAAGATGTTAATTGTCTGTGGAAAACTCAAAGAAAAGAGTAGGAGACCTTACAAGTTATTACAGTACCTTTAATATCAAGTTATTACAGTACCTTTAATATCAAGTTATTACAGTACCTTTAATATCAAGTTATTACAGTACCTTTAATATCAAGTTATTACATTATTACAGTACCTTTAATATCAAGTTATTACATTATTGCAGTACCTTTAATATCAAGTTATTACATTATTACAGTACCTTTAATATCAAGTTATTACATTATTATTTTTATATCATGTCGATCCTTAAATGAACAACACATTCTCCTCCATTGTCTAAAGAAAGGTTCTAAAATCTTATCCATATGGTGTTTCACATTTTATTTGATTAATATTTTGCAGCTGATAAGAAGATTTTATCACTGGTGGAGCAATATGAAGACCTTAAGAAATCTGGAAAGTTGGAGAAACATATCACCAAACATAGAAAGAAGAATGCGCAGAAAGTTAAAAGAAATAGAACCATCATGTAGTGGTATAAGGAATTTTATTTCTTCAGAATTTTACTGCTGGACCCACTCCACCTTCACAACACAAACATACTGGTTAAAAAAGTGAGAGCGTTTGACATGTATTTGGGTGTATTTCCAACGCAGACACATCTTTAAAAAGTCATTGTCTCATAACAAAAATAAAACACACTAACATTAGCCTGATGATGAAAGCGGAAGCTCTCGAAAACTGGCTCGTGATTAATAAACTCAATCTGGAAGTTTATAAGGGTTTTATTTTTATTTATTTAACATGAATTTCCACCAAGTATCGTGGGTCGACAATATTAATTTCAGTGTCCCTTCTTTTTAAATCAGCCATCTTTGTCCATTGCTGAACATAAGCCTTCCCCATAACTCAAATAAAAAATGTTGCAATGATTGAATAAAAGAATTAAAGATATTTTATAACAATTTGTGTATTCTTATCAATTATACAATAATTAAAATTATTTTACATATTACATTACATGAGATTATTGCAGCATCTTGAGTGGGTCATAAATTTATAATCTCACCTTGACATGGTTATGGTACAAAACAACATAAATTTAAAAATGTCATGCTGTGACAGGGTCACATGGAGTATTTGATCAGATGTAACAACAGTGTTGTAATCTGTCAACTTATTGAAAACATAAAAAGTTTAAAGACAAAAAAATTTCTTCATCACAGACTATTTATTGATAAATCAATGTTTTCAAATTATTTACCAACTTGACTTGTGTCACAAATTCAATTTGTGAAAAACTCAAATGAAAATACATAATTGCAAAATTGAATTCCTCTGTTTGTTGGGTAGTGCAGTACAAAATATAATCAAAAACTTAAAACAATAAAATGTTTTTCATCTTTTTATGAATACAGATTGAAGTGTATATAATAATTAAACAGATTATTTATGTATAAGTTTATCCAAACAGTTTTTTGATTTCATCAACAACTTTTCCTGTGTAGCGAGATGAAGTGAGCAGGAATTTGTTAATAACTGATATCGGTTGTACACTGTCACCATCTTCACAACGTATCTTCCATGGTTCATCAATGTAGTACATGTGGAGTGATATCATCTGATAGGTCTTCAGCCAGTCTTCCAAACAAGGAGCTGCATTTGGGACAGTGACCTGAAATCATTTAATAATAAATTTCATGACAATAATAAAGGAATATGATACGGTATTCCACCCATCTTGAATGTTTAATTTTTAGTTTTCACCGAGGGGACAACTGCATGTTTATTATGTGCAGATAAATCACTAGCTATTTGTGAGACATGCGATGATGGTATATCTAATAGAATGAATTTTTGAATTACTTAAGAACGTTACTTTATGTTTGTGTCAACCAATTATTATAACATTTACTCCAACAAAATAATATATTCGTCGTATGAACCATCAGAGACAAAATAAAGAAAAAGTTAGATATCAAAATCTGGTGTACCATAGTTAAAAGTAACCAATAAGGCAATGTTTTTTTTACTGTAATGTTAGCACATGCAATACAATTAGACATTACTCAAAATTATTTTTATGTGGATTTATGAATTGCATAGAATTTTAACCAATTTGTGTTAAGCATTCTTTAATTATCCCACTCTACAGCTGATTTGATTTGCATCAATCCTATCTATATTTAAAAAGTCTATGCTATAATTTAGCTTTAATAATGTAATACCTCTACTGATCTGGATGGTGGGCATTCAAACCATGGTCTGCCATGTTCCTGAGTGTGTCCAAATATCTGCCAGCCAATGCCAATTACTCTTTCTTCTTTAACCAAAACAAAGTACGGGAAGAAATCATGGCAGTCCAAGTGCTCTGTCATGTTGTAGTAGTAGTGAGTGCCTAGGGAAATAAAAAAAATATTACTGAATTTTTTTTTTTTAAAAATTAACCCACAGATACATGTTTGTTGTAATCGTTCTAAATTTTGTAGACTCTTTCAAAACACATAAGTATTTAAGTATTTTCCTTCACTTACCCATATTTGGAATGCAGTTTTGTTTTTTGAAAAGTGTGTGAGCGGCAAGCTCACTCTCCCCTAAAGGAACTTGCATCAAAACCTCTCCATGTTGAACCCAGAGACCTTCGATGGTCTCTCCCATTGGTCCTGTGCGACCACCTTTCTTGATTGTTTCTGTAAATTAACACAAAAATCAGAAATGATTTAAGTAAATACTATACTAATTGGAATTTAATATATTATTCAATTCAGTGATGTGATAATATGTCAATTAACTTGAATGTCTTGTTTTTTGAAGAGGGCGACATGTATGTTCATGGTATGTGGGAAGTCCACTGCCTTCTAAAGTTTTTAGTGCAAGATATAAACATTATTTTATCTGTTTAATATGACATTATAATTATTTTAATTCACTATTGAATTTATTTTTTACTAGCAGAACCATTTTAAATCAAACAAAATACCCATTATGTATCTTTTCAGTTGTTTTTTTTTTGGGTTTACTTGAATTATTTGTATTATTAATTCATTTACCAGGTGAAACAATATAATGTGTTGTTGTCCAGTAGTCTTCTCCGAGGATATTCTTCTTGATCATCTTTGTGGATACTTCATAAGGAAGTCCTTCCAAATCTTTGCATGGAATCTGTAAATAATATAACAATGACACTAATTGGAAACATTTACACGCAGAATTTAAAAGTATTTTTTCCTTGCTTACAAAATTAAAATTGTTTGTAAATAAGTCATATGCTAAATATTGAAAAAATACTTTGAAACTCTCTCAGAGTAGGTACTAAGTACTAAACCAAAGGTGGACAACCCGCGGCCCATCGAAGCATATGCACACTCTCAATAAAAGTCAGTACAAGTACCCATTACTTTTTTGAAAGAGGTATTTCGAGAAATATTCTTAGAGGGGGGGGGGGGTAGAAATTTTAAGGTGAAGTAAAATTGTGAAATGTTCCATATAAGGAGTATATTGTTGTGCGGCCCGATAGGAAATCTCATTTCTAAAATTTGGCCTGGCTGCTGAAAAGGTTGGCCACCCATCTCCTAAACTATAGCAGCTCTCTCTTCAGCTTATACCTGGGTATAACCTTGTTGTATAATGAGTATAGTGTCAGTTGCAAAACTTCTTAAAAATATATTCATCTTTATATGTCTCTTGCATATTTTTTTTTTATCTTATCAGATTAATTCTTTTGCCATCTGATTTTTAAAATACAATAAAGCTATTTTCATAACTTGAGGGAGTTCCAATTTGCATAATATTGTCTGTGAAAATACTTACAGCAATCTGTAGTCCAGCAATGTAACCAGCCTTATCATACAGAGGACATACTCTGACATCATCCTCCAAGCACTTCATAGTCACCTCCAAGGAATGTTCCACTTGGCGAGGCACATTTTTATATCCCGCATGGTCTGCGTCATTTACATTGCGTGGGATGCTGAAGAAATTCTCCTTGTCCTTGAGGGCTCCAGACCATGCATGTTTAACTAAACAAAATTAAGAAATTGTTGATAGGTTGGGTTAGTTGGAAGATATTGCGCTTCAGCGATAAACTCGCCCATTGCACAAAATTATGTACCTATTCTATTGTTATGATACCATGTTTTTTCTTCTTCTTTGTATACTAATTTTGTGCAATAAAGATTATTATTATTAGTAAAGCGCCCTTGAAGCGATATTATCACAGTACGGCGCTATATAAATTGTCATATTATTTATTTATTTATGATTATCAAATGGACATGAAAATTGTTAACCAGGTAAATGTTCTGGGTTATTTTTTGTTGTTCATTTAGTTTTCTTTCTCCAATTTATTTCAACTTTTTACCAATGAATCACCTAACTCAGTGGTCGGCAAAGTGCGGCTCTGAAGGCCTAACTTAGAGTCAAATTCGTAGAGAACAAAAAAATAGAAAACGTGAAAAATTAATTAGTATTGTACATATTTTTGGCTCTTTGGCGAATAAGTTTGTCGATCATTGATGTAAGGATGCAGAAATGTAAAAACATTTCGTGGCTAATTAGATTCATTATTGAATGCTTTCAAATGTAGTAAACTAGTTATAGGGAAAAAAATGTGTGTAGATTATCTGTCACAATCAGCTTGTGCTTTAAAATCCAATAAGTACCTAAATTAGTAGACTTGTAACTCATACAATCATAGCTGGTTTCTTACCTCTAAAGCCATCGAGCCTTATTCCTGAAACAAATAAAAAATGAAAATCAATTATGTATATATTCCATGGAGGTGATATTTAGCTTATTCTGAAACATAAATTTGAAAACTGAAAGAGATGGGAAAAATATTATGCGTGTTGTATTCTAAAATGACAATACTGATATGACAACATCACTGGGTTAGTTGAAAGATATCACTCCTGTGATAAACTCATCCATTGCATAATATCATTTATTTGTACTGTATCACCTTATTTCATAATTCTGTAATATTGTTTTTGTTCTATATTGTGCAATAAAGTTTATTATTATTACTTATAATTATTTTAATAATAAGCAGTTTATTAGCACACTCATTCAATTTGCTTAAATGTAAAATTACGCAATCGAAATGATTTTATAATTTTATTAAATGATTTCTATCTCGCTACAGTCGCCACCCATCAGTGTATACCTAATAATATTATTATTGCATATTGTAGACACATAATTGACTCTTGTGTGATGAATTTCATCTCTGTGTTGATTTGATATCTACCTAACTTAGATTTCAAATCAACAGTAAAGTATATAGACAGTTACCTGCTAAGTACCTGTCTATATACTTCATTGAATTACAATTTATTTTTTACCCAGTCTCAACATTTTATCATACAAGTTGACATTACAGTATTATGTACCTACTTATAATAACTCTTCCTAATAGTTATTATCTCTATAGACATGCCATAGTCACAAAATATTAACAAAGCTTCCAAACTGTGATATTTGTGTTAACATCAAAATAATAATCAAATAATGACAAAATAATGATATATTCAAATACAAAGTAATCATATGTAATTTAATTAATTTAAAAATTCAAATTGAGTAGAATCATCGGTTTACCTATGCCATCGAAAAAGTAGGTTCCTAATTGAAAAAAAATGACACATGTTTTCATGTTATGTGTTGAAAGAAATAGATATGGTTTAGAGTGGCCAGAGGTCCTGAAAGGAGCTACCGACAGAGATCTCTGGAGAAAGTATACCTAGGCGAAATAGGCTCTCAAGTCCCAACTCAACCGAGAGAAGTGGAAGATGTTCGTTTTTATAGTATATTTTGTACCTATCGTATTAACGAATTTTACCGTTTTTTTTTCACTTTTTAAAGATATTTTTATTGATAGGTAGGTACATCTGTGTTCAAAAGTCTATACTTTACCATCACGGCATATCCCAAAATTGGGATAGCCAGCAGCGGACTATCTGCATGTTATAAACATGCATGACTATACGGCTCCAACTTGATTAATCTCTCATCAATATTTTCAATAACTTGTAAATAAAGAAAGTCACGGTAAACAACAATACTTGATTTTGTTTTATGTTTTTATCAAATGGTAATTATTAGCTACCTATGTCAAATTTTGCAGATAACTACAGCTGGAAAACAATTTTATAAGATGGAAAAGTGTAAGTGAAATGGCGTCATCTATTTTTGTGTATAAGATAGCGCCGTTTACAAGAACATAGGTAGGTACTCATTGGGTTGTCATTTTCATTTATTTTGTAAACTCGCACTAGACATACAGCAAAATTCTTTTATGCTACCTATATGGATTTAACAATCGTAATAATGTCGTCAATGCCTACAAAATTACGTTATGTCTATCGTTTCGAAGTGATGTGATGTGCGATGTGCGTAATATAATAATACCTATGATTTACAATATGGAGTAGGTACATCCCTCCCTGTGTATACTTTATCATTAATCTCTATTAAGCCAGATTCATATGAATAAGCAGTAAATTGCAATTATCCTTTTACATCAACAATCTGGTTCAACTTGTACCATGCTTTATTTATACCTACTACATATTTATAATATTTTTCCATGATGTCATTTAAGACACTCGCTGCTTTAACTCTATCAACATGCATGTGACACGTACAACATTACCTACGTTATAAATTTTATAAAGCCGCGTTTCTCAATATAATTATTGTATCTATACAAGTATCCCTACATACATGCGTAAGTAATACCTAAAAACATCAGTATTTATGTCTGCATGTAAAATACATAGATACGTATCAATCACAATTCTTTTTACACGACTACCCATTTTTTCTCTAAATATGAATTATATATGCAAGCGCAACATGGACGTGGTTGTAGAAGGAAAAAAGTGGAATAAATGCAGCAGAGATGTTGCGTGATAGAGTGAAAAATAAGGATATAAGAAAAATGTACTGATGAAAGAGGATAGTTGTGGATAGAATGCGTGTAAATAAGCTACGATGGTTCAAACACTTCAAACATGAGGAACGAATGGATTATCAGATTATCAAAGGATGGTAAAGAGGATATACTTATCTGAAACAAGGGGTGTGATGAAGTGTGGGCGTACGTACGAACTAAAAATTCATGTGGTGAATCTGTAAATAGGAAAACTGTACACTTGCATAATGAGTGGTATTTAAAACCCAAATCGCATTATTTAAAGTTCGATATTTTCACTTTCCCACCTGACTAAATACTTGCTAGTAAAAGCTCCGAATATCCATCCAACCGTGGCATCTTCCACGATTGTGACAACCAGTTAGTCTACTGAAGACATCGTGTTTCAAATTCAATATTAATGTTTAAGAAAATCTTAGGACTTATTAGAAACATTTGAAATAGTACAAAACTTGGAGTAGGTAGGTACTATGTAAATATACTCAATTACCTGCCGTGAATACTTACTCAATCAAAATCAGTGGCGTATATAAAAGTTCTTTTCACGTGTTAAAAACATTCTCGGTATACATTAACTTTTATATACAGAGACTGATAATATGTTTGGAATTTCCTATACACTCGCTATCAAATGACCCGAAGTGTATATGAGAACATAGTTGCAACAGGATAAAAAATACGGATAAGAAATGTAAACAGTTCATATTTTTAAGAATAAATACTTACTTTAAATCGACACATGAATTGAATTTGTAGTCCGTATGTAAATCATGTGGTTCTTGGACGCCCACGCTTCATTACACCCCCTGTTTCAGATAAGTATATCCTCTTTGTCATCCTTTGATAATCTGATAATCCATTCGTTCCTCATGTTTGAACCATCGTAGCTTATTTACACGCATTCTATCCACAACTATCCTCTTTCATCCGCACATTTTTCATATATCCTTATTTTTCACTCAATCACGCAACATCTCAACATCTCTGCTACATTTATTCCACTTTTTTCCTTCTACAACCACGTCCATGTTTCACTTGCATATATAAGTGACGATACCAGAATGGTATTGTGCACCAGCATTTTGTCATATTCGACACATTGCCATTGCTGACAATGGGTCGAAGTGCACTGTTCACTCAAGCACCGGTCACTTTTCTTCTTTCGGTCTCCCTTTTGCATCTTCCACCATTCAAAAACAAACTTCCCAAATAGACATACTCGCTTACTTGCTTCAAACATTCATCACCAACATTTATTTCGTTAATCGTTCTATCGTTCTCGCTTTCAAATACTAACAATTTCCTCTACAGTAATTATTAAGCTATTCGAACTGCAGCTATCATAGGCACATGTAACAATCCCTTGCAAATCATTTTCGCTCTTTGCCATTAACGCCAAGTCATCTGCGAACATCAATGTATTCACCTGCAGGGCTACTCTTGAATTCAATTAAGATTAGATTCGATCTTAAGATCAAGATTAGATCAAGACTAGAAGATGGCACTCCCGACACAATCTAGTCTTGAACTGAATCTAATCTTATCTTTAAGACGTCTTAATTTAGAGATGTATTTCCTAACGCCGTTATCTATGGGTACCAACCTAACAAGGACGACAACTAAATTATTAATTCTTAAAATTCACGTGATATCACCGTATTTCAACATTTTTTATAAACCTAAAATAATTTTTTGATAAAAAGAAATGAAATTTATACTATAATTATATTGATGTATAACAGTGCAATTAACTTATAAATAATATTTTAAAATACCTTTGCACTGACATGATTTTTGTCTATGAATTCTACCACTGACAGCTCTTCTTTCGTTAGCTCGTTACTGTCATGTTCGTTTGTGTACTTTAGTATAATTATATGTTATTTTGGTATATTTATTATTCTATGAACGCGTTAGCAATTGAAAATAATACTTTATAAGTTATATTTATAACATTATATGGTGGAATTATCTCAACAACAGTTTGTGTGACAAAGCAAACCATATGTAAGCCATTAATGTTGAATGTTTTGGCTCTTCGACATGCCCATCGAAGCATGTGTTTTATCCATTTTTAATATTATCCAAAATAATATTTAAGTCTCAACACACAATTAAATTGAGACTTTTTTGTAATAGTTTACTCAATATGTGTTAAATTATTGAAATTTAATTCATAGGTTATGAATACACCTATCTAGGTTGGAGGAATACTTTTTCACTTAAATAAGTAGTTTTTTTTATAATTATGTACAATAAGTAATATTATATTTTCAGATGCCCCGAATTTGTTACATGCTTGGATGTAAAGCAAACTATGAATATTTGTGTTAACAGACAATCACAATGTTAAGCGGATTTTAAAAAGTGGGCACCCCGATAAACATATTGAAGATAATTAGAAAAATCGGGCATCTAAGTTCATATTTTATGCTCTAGCATTGGATTGGATTAGAACAGCGCTCTTTTTGGAAACTATCATTGGGCATTCTCAGAACATGTTCCAGCCAGGACCGTCGTCTCTCCAGTATTACGTAAATTACAGGTCTCTGCCGGGTGCACCGGCGCGCAGCATCATACCCAAATAAAAATGTGCTCACATCTCTTTTTGAATATGCAATGATGATATGCATAGTGTAGCTGCTGTTATTATCAACACGTTGTTTTGTTATAATATTAGTTTTGTTAGTTAAAATTATTTAGTATATTTTACTCTATTTATAATAAAAAATTATGTCTCATTATGAAAGTGAAGACAAATTTGATGAGCGCCTGAACGTAATGATTGATAGACCTCGATATTTATTTCGTCGCCCTGTGAAAGACTCGCAAAATCCATTCAGTAGTGATTAATCAACGATTGCGAATTGACTAATCACGAGCAGTGTGTGGACTGCACAGCTAAGTGTTGTTTTAGAATATGGTTTACTTCGCATAGCGATAGATATTTACTTAAAATAGCGTTGGCGGTCGCTATGCGTAAGTATTGTTTTAGAATACGAGCTTAAGTCCTGACAAACAAAATCAGACGTCTCACTGAAACTTACTATTTATTTATTCTTTTTGCACATCATATTATATAACAGTGTAAACAAAACAATATGAAATTTAAAAAATCTAGGACGATATGCAGTGGCGAGATTATCACTATAAAGTGATTACTTCCATCTAACCACGACATTATATTTTGTTTATTTATTATTTTTGTATTGCCTAATTCTCTAATCTAATTAATAAATTTGATTCTCATTTTTGTTATATCTTCTTAATAAAACAATATATTTCTTGTTTGCTTTGAATAATAAAATTTTGTTGTATGGAAAACTCATTTCTAAAATCTTTCCCGGCTGTTGAAAATATTTTTTTTTTAAATAAATTGACATGTTTTGACAAAAAATGTTTTGTTTTTAACAACCTTGCCAAACAAATACTTCTAAGATTCCACAATTTCCTTCTTTCAATGTCCCTAAAGCATCTTCCATCCCTTGCAAACAAACTTCTCAAATGTACATACTCGCTTACTTGCTCCAAACATTCATCACCAAACTTTATTTCGCAAATTGCTTTATTGCACTCTTTCAAACACTATATTATTTTTAAACTAAAAGAAATGTTTTTTTCCCAATATTGATTCTTATAGAGACATCTTTTGTCTTTCAAGGACATTGTCAATCTGATCGATGTGAAAAATCAATATAGCGGAAAAAAACATTTGTTTTCTAATTTAATCCTTGGACGGCCACGTTTCTGAACTGCCATAGTTTGTTCACCTTCATTATTGTTACTACCCAGATTTCATTTAACAATTTTCAAGGATCACACTATTACACAATCTGTCCCTCAGACTTTCACCACACATTCTTCTCAATGACTTCACTTCAAGTGCATTTATACCATTTTAATTCTCCTTCAGCTGAGTCCAAGTCACACTTGCATACATTAGTGTTGGCACTAAGTTAACCGAGTGCACCAATCTTTCAGCTACAAAAGAAATATTTCTGTTAGTTTTCCAAATTTTCTTCTTTCAATATCATATCATTCATCTCACGTAAATAGACTACCCAAATATACACATTCATCTACTTATTCCAAAATTTTATTATAATACAAGCCTGGAAGCACAACTTCTTCTCAGCCCACTCCTGGACGAAGGCCTCCTCCGTTTCCTTCCACGCCATTCGATCCTGCGGCGTCTGAATCCTGTTGACCTCAGTTTTTCGAGTAATATTATCCTTCCACCTCATTAAGGGGTCTTCCTTTACTCCTGGTATCCAAGATGTAAGAGACTTTAGGCATTTGTCATCTGGGCTTCTAGCTATGTGTCCCACCCATCTCCATTTAAGAGTTGTGACACATTGTGAATACAAGATTTGAAAAAATTGTCTACTCATTGACTTAAAAACAGTGCGTATTAAAAGAGTTACTTTTTTACTTTCTACCAATAATAAATACTTGATATATTTAAAGTTTCTCAGTTTTATAGGAATATATTTGACAAGGATGTAATTTAAGGGAAAAAACATTGTAATTTCAAAACATAATGTCTATTTATTTCAAATAAATAAATAATATTCAGTTAACATATATTTTATTGTATTAGTCATACAGTTTTTGTTCAATACACAATAAGAATATTATATCGTGTTGCATATTCAAAAAGAAACATGTGCACACATTTGTATTTAGGCATACTCTTTTAAAACTGTTCATTAAGGCATTAAAATTGTAGTTTGGACTTTTTATTGACATATGATATTATTCTTTAAGCATTGAATTTTAATATTTGATACTAAAAATCACTTTATAAAATGGTTATGATGTCATTATGAGCAGTTTAATCTGGTAATGTCAAAATATTTATGAATTCACATGTTCCTTTTTGAATATGCAACGACGATATGTTATGACACATGAACCAATCAAGACTACATCTGAAATGCTACAAAGACATCAAATCAAAAAAGCTATGTAATATAATAAAAGCTGTGATGTGATATAGCATGTTTGAAATGAAGAAAAATGAATATATTTATAATAGAATACACACTGTAATTACAACATACACAGAATGTACGCAGCACAGAGTTAAATATAATAAATAATTTTGGGTTAGCTGGAAGAACTATACCCTCTGTATATTGATTTAAATTTATTTTTAGATAAATTTGCTTGTAATCAATGTACAAATAAATAAAATATAAACATTTCAAGTGATGACAACAAATATACCATCACGTTATATCCCAAATGGGGTAGAGAAAGAGTAAAGTTTAATTTATCGACCGACGGTTCTTGGTGGAAGTTCATATTAATAATTTTTGAATTGAGTTATTATCGTGTATCTTCAACCATATTATTATAATTTTGAGCTGCTGTGGACGGTCAGACGATGCTATTATTTTAATCTATTGTTTTCTATTTGTCACATACCTAACTTGTAATGAAGGTTCATTTTGGTTTTGCCTGACGATCAGAGCGGAAGTTCTTGAAAGCTGGTTCGCAAGAATAAATAAAGTTAATAGTGGAATAATTATATATTTTGTTTCATTTTAAAAATTATTAGAAGTGAAAGAGAATGTGACGTAATATTAACAAAGAAATTTTTGTAAATTCTGACATTATTGTTAATTCTTTAAAAAATACTAGTAATTGGAAATCACGGCATGAAAGCTGAAGGTAATCATTTCCAGGCAGTTGGCCCCCGTGACACTGAAGCTCCTCTCTGCAAATTTGGAAGTGTTTGCCCTGTTGGGTTCTACAAGTTTGTTGTGGTGGAAGATGAGCGCTGTGGTCGCCTTATAGAGTTTCGTCGATGGGACAGAGCTCAGTGAGGTATAGATGTGCTGCGCCGCTCAAGGCTTTATGAACCGTGAGGCACAGTTTGAACTCTACTCTCTTTGGGATTCTCAGCCAACGTAGCTCCTTAAGCAATGGTGTGATGTGTCAGCGCTTATTCTCTCTGTAAATGGTTCCAGCAGCAGCATTAAAGGCTATCTGGACAGTTGAGAAGGATTCCAAGAGCTAAATAATATCCAAATATAACCTGTAAACGAAACATTATTTAATAAGGGAAAATAATGTGAAATTTGTGTAACACAAGTAAAAAGTATTTGTAATTTCTTCTCCATTTCTCCCTATTTTATGCTAGTCTACATTTAAGAAAAGGACTCCCACCATTTACCCCTGGATGTTTCAAGAACATCAGTTCTAATATCATCCAAATTCTGCTAGCATCTTCACTACTACCACTACTACACCATTATAGCATATCTCACAATTGGGGTGGCCAGCAGACCAGCTGCGTGTAATAAACTTCCAAGGTGTTCTCTTCATGCCAACAAAATTTTAGGAAAATGTGTGTCTGGCGTGAACACATAAATACTCCATAATTTCGAATTATTTTTATGTAGATATGTAGTATTTATTTTTTTAAAAGTTCATGTATAGCAGAAATTCACCGAATTAAAGAGACCAATGTCCCATCCATCCTGAATGTTTAAAATTTTTGTTGACATGAAGAGGACACCTTGGAAGTTTATTACATGCAGCTGGTCTGCTTGCCATCCCAGTTGTGAGATATGCTATAACGGTGTAGTAGTAAAAAGAGGCTAGCAGAAATTGGATGATATGAGAACTGATGTTCCTGAAACATCCAGGGGTAAATGGTGGGAGTCCCTTTCTTAAATGTTGACTAGCATAAAATAGGGAGGAATGGAGAAGAAATTCTAAATACTTTTTGCTTGTGTTACACAAATAATACATTATTTCCATATCTTGTAATGGTATACAGTGAACGACAATAATAATAAAAAATACAACTATGATCATCAATTTATATCTTTTCCTAATGGGTACTACTGGATAACCTATTATAGAAATTAACCTTTAATTCTACGTACGTACCACAGTAAGTTCATATCATCATTTGATCCATATAGGTGTCTCTTGGTCGGAATTTAGCATTTCTGCCTTTGGTCTTGCCCTCCTCGAAGGTGATGAGGGTGCCTGATGTTATGGCCAATCCAGTTGAGTCATTGTAGAACAATAATGTAGTTTTGAAATAATATTTTTCACTCATCTTCTTATAGCCCGCTAGACTAGAATCTCGAGGGTCCGACACCATGTTCTTTGCGTCGCCTGTTACAGGATGGAGGCCTTGTATATCTCCAATGAATGAGAATATAGGACAGTGGTCAAATAAACAACACATTCACTGTTCACGACATAATTCCACAATGTATTATTCGATTTAAAACTAGTTTCACAACTACACTTCAAAACAAACGACTCCGACAAAACTAACAAACAACACCAAATTTTATTTGCGTAAAAAACACAGCAAGATAAAAAAAAAAAGTATTGGAAATACACTAAAATAAATATTATTCTAAAAAATAAACAAACTTGCGTCGCACATAAAGTTTAAAAGGTGGAAAAATACTTTTAGATTGCTAAAATGTACCTCCATAGCAATCTTAAGTTTTGACAGTTGTTAGATTGCGTTTAAGACGTCTATTAAGATTTGACCTTGGCAATGTTGTGTCAAGAGTACCGATTTCATACAAATTTTAAGATCTTAACGAATTTTTAAGACATCAAAGTAGATCGGTCTAAAAGTTAAGATTTAGATCGTGTTCAAAAGTACGAATTCGCCATTTTAAGATGCAAACAAGATTAGATCGTATTTAGATTGTGTCGGGAGTAGGGCTGCTGAGTCCCGTTTACTTAGACGCCAACATCCATTTCTTTCCCATACAGTAGTTGAAAAATATATATTATAGAATAGCCACGGGGATATGACACAACCTTGCTTCTCTTCCTTAGTGAGGGCAAACCACTCCGAGAGGCTATTGTTTACCCTGACGCAAGCGGAGATCCCCTCGTAGAGTGAATAAGAGATTGCGTGTATCACCTGGCTACTCCTCCATACTCTAGCAATTTTTCTCGGTCCACACGATCGCATGCCTTCTCTACACCCATGAATGCAGAGAAAAGCTTCTGATTTTACACATAAACTTCTCAATGATTATTCCAGATGAACTCCATAAAGATTTATAATACGTAACAGCATAATATTATTAATTTTAGGTAGTGTTGGCTCGTACACAATAAACATAAAACACTTGTTTGGAAAACGGAACTTTATTTACGCTGGTGATTAACCAATTTTATTAATGTATTTATTGTTATTTTCCGAGGTTATCAAATAGGACACTAAATAGATAAATAATTAAGTATAGCTATGGCATATTTCTAAGCTGTGCGTAAACTGTTTTACATAATCTGTAATCTCCAATTGCCCTCTAAATAAAACTAACCATAATCATTGTTTTAAAAAAGTTTAAGAAAAATTTGAGCAAAAAGTAGATAGCTTTGCTTGATAAAACAAAACAAAAACAATTTAATCAGGTAAGCAATATTAGTGTTTTGAATCATGGACGTATCCAGGAATATTTTGGGGAGGAGGGGGGAAGAAGCTTAGCAATTTTTATTATTATAATTACTATCAAAAGTGTGGATCTTTTTTAGTCTCAGTTATAAAATTTTCAATTTGGCATAGGAATTTAAAATGTTTAACGTTCTCTTCGTTTTTGTTCTACAATTTTAGAGCACACCTTATAGTTTGACTTTTATAGGAAGCAGCTTCCCATTTTGATGTCGATTTTCCATACTTTCCCCATATCTTAAATCAAATTTTGCCCACCTTCCTGCTATTTTTGAGATCCTAAGGAAGCTGCTACCCTTTCCCCTCTCCCTAGGTACGCCCATCATCAATTTGGGAGTGGTCGAAAATTATGTGTATGTAGGTATATTGTATTATTTTAGACTAGGTTCTTACCTCAGGTATTTTAACAATACAAAAGCTCCTTTTCGCATGAGATTGTTTCAAGACTGGCTCCTTATAAGGCTCGGGTGCTAATTAAAATAAATTGTTTTTTGTTAGCATAAACACAAAATATAGGTACCTACCTACCTACCTGATTTTTTACCAATAGACAAAAGTTAACTTGAATACTTTGTATTTGGATATTTCTAGGAAGCGTTAATAGATATCTTTTTACAACAATAATTAGACATCAATAAAAGGACTTGTTGACGTAAGTGATAAGTACTTAAACGTGTAAAATTGTGTGCATAACTTGTTAATAATTTGGTGTTCAAAGTATTAATTAGATAATGTGAAAACATTGATTTTGACGTAGACAATACGAAATAACTATATTATTATTATTATTATTATTATTATTTAGGAGTTCCTAATAGGTGCTACTTACTGCCACCTAATATCCTAGTAGGTATTATATAAGTTAGGTAGTGGCAATGGTGCTATTCAATGGCTAATCGACTAAAATAATTTGCCAGGAGAAGGCAATAAGTTACTGTCTTAATTGTTCAGTTTTGCCTTTGTATTCGATAAAAAAATCAAGTACACGTAATAAAAGGCGAGATATTCTTGATTTTATAATTCACCCGTATTACCTAACTACGTATCAGGAAGCTACGTTAAGTAAATAAAAAAATGAAGATGTTAATAAATATCTACTAATTAGAATCTGTAAGAAGGATATCATAAAAACCCTCTTCCATCGAATCGCTACCTTAATGCAGAACTAGCCTAAGTGTTTTTGGATGATTTTTCAAAGTAGCAGATTCAAGCTTTGTTTTTGTTATAATTTTTTTTCATGTACAAAGCATATTTTGACATGCATTATTATTTAAGAATCTAATAACTCTCATTCATTAAATTATCTCGTATCT
Organism: Athripsodes cinereus; assembly: GCA_947579605.1. Taxonomy (NCBI): domain Eukaryota; kingdom Metazoa; phylum Arthropoda; class Insecta; order Trichoptera; family Leptoceridae; genus Athripsodes; species Athripsodes cinereus. The sequence goes on along the minus strand of OX388321.1, from coordinate 18,366,432 downwards.
ACGAGTATTATTATCATTTCTTGTTTTTTAATACTTAATTCAGTTTGAACAAAATTTTAACTTAGGCTAGTTCTGCATCAAGGTAGCGGAATTTTGAATTTATTTTTCTAGAGAGAAATCAACAATTTAATGGAATGAAAAACAATAATAATTAAAAAAGACAAATGACAACTCCAAAACAAAAGGCAATCAGTGAACCGTTCCGATACCATAGCGACTCAAACATTTTACTCTAGTAATGTTGAGTCTTAAATCTATGATTTTTCCTAATATTTAATTTACACTATATTTTCAAATTTTATAAATATTAATGTACCTTGATATCTTATATAATTTTGTAAATACATGAAGAGAATTTTATATACTTATTAAATATTTTTTTATGCGAATAAATTACTTTGAGCCTATCTATTTACAAACACATAAACCGTAGATATCTAAGTCCTCGAGAGTCCTATTTAAGGCAATTATTCGCAAACATCAAATAGATATTATAAGACATTTAAAACATCTTTTTAATTCAGCAATGAGGTATGCCACCCGAACCCGGCACTAATGGTGTTCCTTATAGATACATTATTTATTTATTCTATTATTCACTGTACATAGTTGACTAAGCATAGTTTTAGTAAGATGACCAACTATACATTTACTGAGTTTTGTCCTCTTTTTTCGCAAACCGTACTCTTTTCAAATCCATACGGAAATACTCTGAAAGTAGGTACTCATTTGTATAATTTTATATCCCACATGAAAATTTAAAAGTTTTAATAGAAATTTCCTTTTGTTGTCCAGGCACTAATGCTGCTGTTGAAAGGGTATTTTCACTAGGGAATGATTATTGGAGTAGTGAGAAGTCGCAACTTTCTGTAAAAACATTATCTGCCGTCTTAACAGTCAAATTTAATATGCAAAATGAAAGTTGTTCGGATGTGGCTACATTATTAGACGAACATCCACATTTAGCAAAAAAATACACTCCGAAGAAAAATATGTTTTTAAATTTACTTTGACTTTTTTGGAGCATTTTAACTTTTACTTTTTTTTCCTCAAGATTGAAACATTTCTGGTAAGAGTGGAATCTTCGCTGGTCTACATGTCAAATATATTAATTGTCAACATATTGTATAACGACTGTTTGATTCTAAATATTGTGAAAATAAATAAAAATAAATAAAAGAAAATAAAGTTTTTATTGTTTTTTCTTCACCTATGAAATACTTGCAAAGTGTACTCTTTTAAAACAAAAAATAGTTGATCACCTTAGTTTTAGTAATTTTCAGAAATTAAAATAAAAAAATAAATCCTTACCATGCGTTGAAGAAACCGTCGCAATAATCGCAAACAAAACAAGATATCTATTCATGATGCTGACCTTCCAACTATAACTCAACTCTAATCAGCTTACAATAAAATAATAACAAAATAATATTATTATTGTATTAGGTATTATATTGTACTCAACAGAGATTGTATTGGCACACCGGAGACGACTCCCTATCCCCACTGAATTAATATTACGACTGTACAAGATTGACCATTCAAGTCGCATTTAAAATGATAAAACAGCATTGAACTTCTCAAACTTTGTAAATACCTACCTACCCAGTAGGTACTTGCGTAAAATTACAAACATGTCTGTCCCAAGACAACAAACCAGTGTTTGCACTTGTTTTGAAATATTTAAATACATCAACGTCAATTTATTAATTTCTAAATTATATCAAACAACTCTATTTTACACCTAACTATTATAATTTGATACCTATATCGATGTAGATAATATTATTCACCTGTTGCAAGGGTTTACCTCCATCACATAACAATAAGTAAATCAAAAGTTTATGTATTGTTGAAAATCAAAAGTTAAATCAAAAAGATAAATAAAAAAAAATTAATAGTATAAGTTCTATTATACCTCTTATATTAAAAAATCATAAAGTAGGTAGGTACATGTTTTTGAAGATGCGAATTTTATCCAAGTTTTTATTGTCCTGTAAAAGGAAAATATATGTAAAACATCCAATATAAGAAATAAATTAAGCATATCCAAATCTCTTATTGGCATGGAGAAGACGACTCTATATATGAATGTATCTACTATGTCGTAGTCATTTTGAACAGTTCGCCCGTTTAGAAAAAAACGCTGTAGGTATTTATTTATTTTATTCTTCACTTTACATTGGTTACAATATCAATCAATACAAAGTATCATAAAAATATCAACTATACAATTCAATGCACAGAGGGCGAGTTTATTGTTAAAATGCGATGTCTTCCAACTAACCCGGTTATTACAATCAAACAAACTCACATATATGAACAGAAACAGTTGAAATAAAAATAAAACATACACACACATTTAGACCACAAACAATCAGTATGTAGAACGTAAGGCGTTTTATTTTGCCAAACGTTTTACTAAATGACTATGTAGACAAATAAATTATAAATATTAGTTCTCTTTCTCGCGCTTTGTGAAAAAACATTAAATACCTACGATTGCGCGAGAGAATTGATGCCGTAAAATATTGGCTCCGATTCTTCCAATTCGTAAAACATAATTCTTCCTCTATACACACATAGGAAACAAAAGAAAAATACATTTAACATCTTCATTTTCATATTCAACAATAAGGCGTCTACAACCATCCAACTCAACGCTTCTCTTGGGGCCACAGGGCAGAAATCAGCCTCCTCCATTCAGAGCGTATCTGCGCCGCAATTACGTTACACATCATCTTTATTGTTTATTGAATCCAATAAATCTACTGGTTACCCCACTTATGGGATATGTATCCTTAATAAGTATTTTTAATTTGGTGAGTTGGAAGGGTTATGTTGGAAGACATCGCATTTTAGCGATAAACTCGCCCTCTGTACATTGAATTGTAAAACTGATATTTTTATGATATTGTTTTATTCTGGAATATTGTAACCAATTTACATTGAAGAACAAAATAAATAAATAAATATCCACCATAAAAACAATTTTTATTACGAGTATTTTACTAAAGTTTTAAATTCTTGCGCAACTCTATTTAGGAAGTAGTCTTTAGATGTAGGCATTTTAAATTATTTTATTTAGTATACCAACATCTACATATGTATTAGTATGTAGGTACCTACTGCGAATGTGATAATAATATGTTGTACTTATATTTTATTCATCATTATATACCTTCATATTATTATTATCATGATAGATATTATTATTGGCATATGAGAATATACCTGCTTTGTTATGACTGTATTATGGTAAATGCACAAGTAAGAAAATTAATATTTTTAAATATGTACCTATCCAAGCGACAAAGAACCTGTTTTAAATATAACTCTTCATAAAAAGATCCATTTTATACAATATAAAACATTAATTGTTGTATATTATAGTTGTCTGTACTTATCAACATAATACCCAATATAAATCTAGGGAGGTCGAGGTAGATACTAATTGTTTTATTTATTCTTCTACCACCAGCTGATGCGTAAAGGCCAGAGATTCGGATTTACCCACTCATTTCTTAGGAACACATACACAACTAGGTATTATGATAACAACATTATCATATTGTTATTTACCTTCAGCAATGCTTCTCGGATGTAATTAAATATAAACTGTCTTTATTAGTCTTTTTTTATTTAAATATAAAGTAGAGTTTTCTCACGGCATTTCCATTAAGGGGAGTCGAAGAGGGAATTTCGTTTCACGGTGTTTATTATCATACTCCTCCGAAACGGCTGGACCGATTTTGATGAAATTTTGTGTGCTTATCGGGTAGGTCTAAGAATCGGCCAACATCTATTTTTCATACCCCTAAAAGATAAGGGTGATCCACCCCGATTTTTTTTTTTCTATTTTTTGGACATTTTTTTTTATGGTGAGGCATTAAAAAATACAAACAGCCCTAAATTTTCACCCTTCTACCATCAACCCTTATTTTTTAATAGCGATATTAGTAATCTAGAAAAAAATGTATATGGAAAAACAACGGTTGCCGGGTAAGCTAGTAATATTGTAAAATTTATAGAGTTCGTGGTTCTAGTCCTACCACCAACTCACTCCATTTTCATGACGCTTTTGTGAAAAAACAATGCATTTGTGTTGAATTATTTATTTATCCGTGCCTATGGGCTCAACTAGAAACTACAATAATACTTGTGCACTGATTACATCAAAAATGCAACTTCTATAAACGAAGGCACCTCAACATCAGGCACCCAGGACTGCTCATCGCAATCGCAGAGGGCAGGACCGAAGGCACAAATGGCAGAGGTCGACCGAGAGACGCCTATATGGACCAACTGAAGAGGGACATGAGCTGTGGCTCATATATGGAGTTGAAGAGACTAGCTGAGAATAGGGAGGAGTGGAGAAATAAGTCAAAACTCGTTGCAGACCAATCCAATGGATTGTAACTCATTATATATATATAAACGAAGTATCACGAGAAAAACTGTTTTAAAAATTCCGCGAAATTCGTAGTTTTAATTTTATCCATGGTTTGGACTTACCTGGGAGAGGCCCAAAATCATACGATTCATTATTTTCGAGACCGTTCCCCGACATTAGCGATATCTGGCGGCCGTGGATAGAACTGATTTTGATTGTTATTCTATGACTCAAAACAAAGTTGAACTGTCAAAACAAATTGAAACCATTGAAACTTGCATGCGACGTTTGAAGAAGTGCCCGGTATAAAACTTGCAAATAATCGTGTATTTTTATATAATCGAGATATCAGTGTATCTGGAGATAGCGCAAAAAAAAGTTTCTCATGAAAACCTGTCGTTTCCGGCAAAAATAAAATCTAGTTCTAATTATAGCACACGACTAACTATTCTTTCTTACTTAATGTGAGGTACCGCTAATTTCATTATATTATAATATCTTTTCAGAATCAAAAGTGAGTTATAGTGTCAATAATTTTTCAGAATTTATTGTTATCATATACAAGTCACTTTGTCGTGTTAATCTATTTAACAAAATGACTTCTTTGGCAGATGGTGGTCATATGAATATTACAATGTAGGTGACTTGACCCAAGGATTAAATATATATAGGAAGGCACATTAAGGGTTACACCCTCCCACACCCATGAATGTCAGTTCCTGTGTCATCCATACTCTTCTAGCAAATTCTTTCTAAGGGCTCATGGTTCGCCTGAAGGACTCCCCCTGACGTAATCCTTCCTGAAATATAGGAAGGCAGTGGGACATCATCGGAATTGAGAAAATGCTAATGGTCTTTTCTCAATTTTCAACTCTTACTAATACTTATTAATTTAATGTTCCAGAGCAAGTTTAAAACAAATAAATTACAAACAAAAACAGTTTTAAAGCAAACAAGGCGACTGCACCAAAAACATAGATGCTTGTCAAAATTCTTTACAAATATCTATACACCAATCACTTACAAGTGTAGTATATTGTAGCGCGCATAGGGAGTTCAAAGTAGCACCTATGTAAAGTTTCAAATCAAATATTTATTTAAATTGTCTTAAGCAGTATTCAATTTTGTGAAACGTCTTTAACCATTTTTATTTGATGATAGATGTAGAAAAAAATTGTTTATATTTTCTTTTGTCCATAACACTAATTAAATGATTATTCTTAATAAATAAATATCAATAGCATTGAAGTGTTTTTATGATAAATCTCCACCACCAACAGTCACCTCTAAAGATTATTTTAAAATATATATAACTACAATACTCTGTAAAATGACTGACTATTAAATTTGTCTAATTCATTGTATAAGCATTCTTATGGGTACTATTCTATCAATGACTAGGAGCATTAAATTAATCAAACTGTAAAGTATATCACTATCTTCTCAAAGAGCTCATGGTGATCGTAAATAAATCATCATTGATGCCTTGTCTTACCCCAATGTATAAGTACTTACTTTGTTTTCTATTTTGTGTATAGAATTGTAGCTATGTCAGACAGTTAGGCAGAGTTATATAAAATTGTATTCAGGTCAGACACTTTTTTCAGCTAAATACACATTTGCTAATTCATTTATTGATTACACTGACAGTATCTGAATAACTTTAAACAATATAGTAATGTATAGTAATTTAATAATTCCATTGTAGCCTGGCGGTAGAGTCTCGGCCTCAAGCACAAAAGGTGCGTAATTCGATTCCAGGTGCCAGCAATACCCCATTTCACGACACAAGCTTTTAGCTTATGGTGAAAGGTGTATAACAAGGGTGGCCAACACGCAGGCCACATACGGCCTGTTGGGTGTCTACGTGCGGCCCGCGAAGCATTCCTCACTATTTTTTTTGATTACAGTCGTTATAAGTATCCGTTACTTTTTTGAAAGAGGTACTATTTTGAGAAAATATTCTTAAAGAAAACCGAGGAGTTTTGAAACATTTCAAATTCCTATACCATTTTGAAAACTTGGCGACGGGGGGGGTAGAAATTTTAAGGTGAAGTAAAATTATAAAATGTTCCATATATGGAGTAAATTGTTGTATGGCCCGGTAGAAAATCTCAATTCTGAAATTTGGCCCAGCTGCTGAAAAGGTTCGCCACCTATGGTGTATGAGATTGTATTTTGGTTTATAACAAAAACCTAGATATATCTAATCTAAAAAAATCTAATATTTTTTTTAATTTTATTAACTTATAACATCCTTAAATAATTTAATCACACATCTGAAGTAAAAACAGTTTATTACATATCTTAACAGTCTGTACGGGATATTCTCACTCAATTTTTAAGAGAAAACGCCAAACCAAACAACATCTAGGTTAATAATAGGTCATACTAGATATAATAATGTACAAATTGGAAGAGAAAAAAAACATTATAATCATATGAGCATTTATTTTAAACAGTAAATAGCTTATAAAAAATTTACATAAAATTATACTATGACAATTTAAAAATATAACTATTCAAAATATAACAATTTAAAAATATAACTATTAAAAACCAGTGCCCCGTACCACCATTATACTTTCCAACTCTGCATTTTGCACTATGCAATTCATCGGCTTGTTTCCGTTCCACCATTACATCTTTTTGCAAAGTAGGAATTGCAAAGTGAAAAGAAGACGCCATTCGCAAAGTAAATAGGCAGTTCTGTTCCACCATTACTACTTTTCATAAAAAACTTTGCCAACATAGCAAACAAATATTTTGACATTTCAAATATGCGATTCGTCGTGTTGTGAAAGTAGACGTTGGTTTATATTATAGGTGTTTTAAGTAAATTTGTTATACAATGTGGCGAAAAATATTATTACAAAGGGATGTGGAAGACGGAGTTGTGAGATTTTATAAAAAAAGGATTAATTTCCAAGATATTTTGCCCACGCAGTTCCTGGAATATTTTAGAATAAGTAGCACTCAGTGTGAATATGTTTTGAGAAAGTACACGAATTTGGAATGTATACGTCTTATTTGTCTTAATAATTTTAATTATGACTGGAAATTGTTATGGAGATTATTTTGTGATAAAAGTATTGAGTTGGTTATATGCCAGTCTTTCAGTGACCTTGGAAAAGAAGGGGAGAATTGAAATTGGACGAAAGGAAATTGGAATATAAGTGTGTATAAAAAAGTTTTTCTTAAAATATATCCACAGTGACTGTAGATATACTTAACATAAGTGTTTTATTTTAAGTTATCCTAAAAATGTTTATAATTATGTAAAAAATATAAAATATATCCTTTCCTTTATGCGCAAAGCTATGTCTCAATCATAAAATAGATCTCATGAATAGTATGTTATATGATAACATAATATCATGTAATAACTATAATCTCATCGACGTTCGTAACCTAGAAAATAATATCTAGAATTCATAATATTTTTTAATTTAGTCGACACTAAGTGAACTCTATCTGCTGTTACAAACATTAAATTATACGGCTTACTTGGCTGACAATGTTGGACTACTTTATAGTAAACATATTCCACTAATACTGAGACTCCCAACAACATCGGAAGTGGCAAAATCACTACATTAGTAGTAAAAACATTGGTTAACACAATGTCAACAGAAAATTTAAAGGTATGTATTCAAGATCTTAGGTATTTTTTTTTAATAATAGATCAGTAGTAGATTTGCTATTACGATGCCCGTCTACCATTTGGGAGGTCTTGGGCTTGGTTCCCGGCAAATGTAAAAAATTTCACCAGTAATTTCTATATTAATTAAGATAACATCCATACATACGTACCATCACGTCACTTCCCTTGCAGGGTAGGCAGAAAGGATCGAGCGCCACTTCCTTCTATCCTTACATACATCTTTCGCTTCCGTCACTGTCATACAATTCCTCATGCATGCTCTCCTGTTCAATGTGCTCAACACGTGACCGTCCTGTAGGATTTGATTTAAATGATCTTGCCATTTAATTCTCGGACGTCCACGTCTCCGAGCACCATTCCTCTCAGCCCAATGTATCTTCTTGGTCATTCTGTCCTCATTCATTCTTTCCACGTGCCCAAACCATCTTAACTTATTTACATTCATCCTTGTAACCACACCAACTTTCATTCCACATTCCTTTCGTATATCACTGTTACGCACACAATCTCTCAGACTTTTACCACACATCCTTCTCAACGATCTCATTTCTACTGCATTTATGCCACTTTCATCCTTCTTTAACCATGTCGGACAACAGAGGCCAACGCACTTGCCTTTGAGTTACGAGGTCCCGGGTTCGATTCCCGGCCAGGGCAAAATGAAGAATGACCTTTTTCAAATTGTCCAGGGCCTGGGTGTTACATGTATATGTGTTCAGTGCATTGTATATATGTATATCGTCGCGTTAGTACCCATAATACAAGATTCATATCTTAGTTTGGGACTAGCTAGATCTGTGTGAATTGTCTATGCATGTTATGTTACGTTAATCATTCATGCCAATATTATGTCGCTATTTTTTTTATCTATAAAAGTGTTATAAAATGAAATTTTTATAAAATCTTACCTATTAATAGTATTGGATTGCAATATTTTGTTTTTCATGTTTTGGTAATCTCATTTTTGACAAGTCTATTGAATGGTCATAATGTTCTCTTTGGAAATCCACAATAATTTTACCATCAGATTGTTGAGATAATTTTGTAATTACGTTTATAAATTTGATTTGAGTCTCTTCCATCGTGACCTGTAAATTTATAAGATAGTTACAGATTTGACCTCAATGGTTTTAAATTGGAATGTTTCAGTGGAAAATTCTCTCCCTCCATATTATATGGCTGTTAAGTAGATGTAATGCAAATACAGTTTTCTATGTATTTTTACTTGCTTTTTTACTTTTATAATATTCACAGGATCAGACAGTCAATTGTAGAACATGACAACAAAATGTGAATTCAATAAGCGGACCAGCAAAGATCCTTAATTTACCTGGAAGTCTTAAAAAAACATCAAAGTTAAATGAATCATTATCAAACAACACTAATAACAGTACCAAATTGCTAACAATTTTCTTATTCGATTAACCAAAAGATCAATTAAAAGTACTAAATTATGATTAAAATGTATAAAAAAACAAGATGAATAGATTCAAATGAATTTATAAAATAATTATAAATTAATAAAACAAGATTAAAAATCAAATAAAAATAATTAATCATGATTAAATGTATTTAAAACAAATGATATATGATGAATAGATTCAAATGAATGAATAAAATCAAGTCAAAGTAATAAATCTTGATGAAAATGTTTTTAACACATAAATTAAGATGAATACATTTAGATGAATGAATATAGTAAGATGAAAATCAATTAAAAGTTAAAAAAAAAATGATAAGGTGTATTTAAAAGAAATAAATAAGATGAATACATTCAAGTGAATAAATAAACAGAATAAGTGAATAAAAAATTAATTAAACGTAATAGATTATGAATAAAACGTATATGTAAAGTAATGCAAAATTTATTTAATGGTTAAGGGTTTGAATATTTACCTGTTTTCTTGTTATTTTCACAGTCATACTACCTTCAATGAGATCCAATTTAGCAACTACAAAGTATTCAGCAAGAGCTTTCTGTACCAGAGGCCAACATTGTTTCAAATGTTTTTCATGATAACTATGAAATAATGTGGCGAATGCACTTTCATCCAATAGTCTATTGGGTTTATCTTCGGGTTTAAACTTAGAATCACTCATTTCTAATGTGAGAAATAAAATTACCGTAAAATAATAACTTCAATAACAAATCGAGATTGTACTACGCTTATACACCGTATTTGACAGATATTCTTGAAGGATGTTTGACATTTTCTCTCTCTCTTTTTATTTTGTTGGCTTTCACCCTTGAGGGTGTTCCTAGCCAGAAACTGCAAGTAAAAATTATTAGATCAGCAAAAAATCAGGAAAAAATACAAAAATTCAACATTCAAAGCTTCATCAAATGGGTCTTGAGGAACAGGACAAGGAGTTTGAAAATGTTTTGGTCTCTAGAACTCAAGAGCAAGGAAATATTTGTAGGTAGTGGAACCCTGTAATGTGCCAGGTCATTAATCAAAGTTGGGTAGATGTTGTTGATCGGGCATTCGAAAAATAAATGATCAAGATCCTCCTCCTCTTGGCAGTCGCACAGAGGAGAGTCGATAACGTGGATTCTGTATAGATGGGATCTGGTACAGCAATGAGCTAATCTCATTCTGCAGATTGTGGAGGTGTCAGCCTTACTCATTAAAATTTCTGAAAACCAGGGTTTCATTGACACATCGGGTTGGATTAAGGCATACTTTCTTCCTTTGAGTTGACTGGTCTCTGACCATACTGCCTGCCAGGACTGGATGAGATTCCGGTCAAATAATAAGGTGTAATCAGAGGCTGAAACAGATCCAGATGGATTAGGGAGGTCCGTAGCCAATTTGGCTAATAGGTCTACCGCCTCGTTGCCCGGGATACCGCAGTGACTTGGGATCCAGCCCAAAACCACGTCTACACCCGAAGTCTGAAGTTTATGTAGGAGGTCTCTAATTTCTAAGGATAATAGATCATCTGGTCTGGACAATGCAGGAGAGAGAAGGGCCTGGAGAGCACTTTGAGAGTCACTGAGTATGAGAGTTTTAACCTTGAGCTGGCGAATGGTCAGAGCCCTTAGAGCTTCTCTGATAGCAAGACATTCCGCTGTGAAAACCGACGACTCGTCTCTGAGCCTGAACATTTTATTGGTGTTGTCTTCAAAAAGGAAGGCGGCCCCTGTACGACCTCTATCACTTTTCGAGCCGTCTGTGTAGATTAGATGCCAGTCGTGCCAATCAGAATCAATAATTGATTTAAAAATACGAGGTGCGAATGTGCCATTACTGACACCCAGATTGAGAATAACTTTTGGTTTAAAACTTAGAGTGGAAAATGACATAGAGTATACAGGAAGAACTGCGAAGCTCTCCAACAAGGGAGTTTGGATTTTTCTATAGCTAGTAACAAGAGTCGGTGGATCTTTACCTCTCCATACCGGTAAATGGGTTACCAAGTAAGAGAGGAGCTGAAGTTTGTGAGACAGCGGGTGATCGATGATACGCAAGATTTTGACTAAAAATCTGTCACATACGAGCTGTCTGCGTAGTTCAAGTGGGGGGTCTGCAGCCTCTACCTGTAAGGCGTTGACAGGGGAGGATCTCATCGCACCCGTAATCAACCGAAGAGACTGAGACTGGATCCGGTCCAGTCTCAACAAGTTTTTCTTGGAAGTTGGGGCTATTAGGAAGGATCCAAAGTCCAAGTGGCTGCGGATAAATGCAGTGTAGAAAATTTTTTGTGTCGAGGGGTGGCAACCCCACCAGACCCTGGAAACGGCTCTCATGACATTGAGACCGGCCTGACACTTGGAGTGTAAGTGTTCAATGAAAGAATTCCATCTAAGACCAGAGTCCAATATGACCCCCAGGAATCTTATTTTGTTAACAGAATTGATCAACTGTTGGTCCACTTTAACTTTCAGGAGGACTGGATGGAGTTTTCTGGAGAATACAATGCTTTTACATTTCTGGGAGGAAAGTGTAAAACCGTGGTCTGACATCCAACAGTTCAGAGAAGAAAGTGAAGATTGCAAGGAGGCCTGGAGGGTGTCTATGGATTTATTTGAGCTATAAACGAACAGATCATCCGCGTATTGTAGAATTTGGACATCCGAGGATAGGGACTGCGAGATATCATGTGTGTACAAGTTGAATAGAATGGGTGAGAGCACTGAGCCCTGCGGCAATCCTCTGTGAACAGTTCTCCTGATAGGAGGATGATTACGGGCATTAATTATCAGTTCACGTCCAGATAGAAGATTGCGGATAAAGGAGGAGAGGGTAGGAGGAATGCCCAAATGATCAAGCTTTGCACACAATTTAGGAATAATAACATTATCAAAAGCACTATTGATGTCCAAGCATACACCTCCCAAGAGCTCTCTCTTGGATAAGGATACGTGGACATCTGTGACCAAGGTGGCTACACTGTCCATGACTCCCATTCTCTTCCTGAAGCCGAATAGGCAAGGAGGCAACTTCCTGTTACCTTCTATGAACCAATCTAGCCGATTTTTCACCATGTGTTCTGTAGTTTTGGCTATTGCTGAGGAGAGTGCAATTGGTCGATATGATTGGCCCAGATTTGGGTCAGCTTCAGCTTTCAAGATTGGAACAATGATCTGAGTCTTCCACGAGCAAGGTAATTTGCCTGTAATGAAAATAGTATTAATAATGTTGAGTAAATAGTCTAGTGAAACCGTTTGTAGTCTTTGTAAAAGGCTGTATGTTATTCCATCGATTCCCGGGGATGTATCCGAAGTGCATTCCAGGACTAGCCTTAGTTCTTCGTCGCTGAACTCCTTGTCAATCTCTCCAAGAGGAGGGTGGGAATAGGAATGAGAAATTTCATTGAGATTTGGCACTGAAGGGGGGGCTAGTCTGTCCGCGAATTCAAGGATCCATTTGTCTGAGGATGGATGGAGTTTAGGAGGTGAGAATACCCCTCTAAATCTCTTAATATTGTCCCAGATCCTAGAAAGCGGTGTGTCAGGGGACAAAGAGGAACAGAAGTCTTTCCAACCCTGCTTTTTTTTCTTTTTCAAGGTTCTTTTGGTTTTGGCCTCGACATGTTTAAAGTGAATAAAATTATCCTGGGTTTTGTTCTGTCTGAAAACGAGCGCCGCAAGTCTCCTATCGTTAACTGCGTTCTCACAATCTTGGTCCCACCAAGGGGCAGGGGGAGGTCTGCGGAGTTTTCTCTCAGATTGTTTTGGAATTGAAGACTCGACAGATTCGGTTATAAGTTCTACGAATTGTTCGTAGCATGCCGAGATGTCGTCAGGATTAACTGTAGGTAGGGATGGGATTCTATTCTCTACAGTTTGACTATATTTCATCCAGTCAATCCTTGCAAGATTGTGCCTCTTTATTTTTAGTGAGAGCGAAGAAGAAAGAATGAAAGGTTGTGGGGGTACGAGCAGAATTGGGAAGTGATCACTTCCACAAGGATCGTCCATCACAGACCAGGAGTAAAGGGGTGAAAGAGAAGGGTCGGCGAGTGACAGGTCCACTGCGCTGGGGCGCTGGTTGGGATTTTGGAATCTAGTTGGGGTCGCATTATTGAGAAGGCATAAGTGGGATTCATTCATAAGGTCAAGGATCTGACGACCCATTCTGTCGGTTTGGCTTGAGCCCCACAGGTTATGATGGGAATTGAAATCTCCCAATATTAGGCAGGGAGGAGAAAAGAGAGAGAAGAGTGACGTGAGTGAGTCCAAATTAGGCTTTGGAGAGGGGGGAATGTATATAGAATATATATTGATGTTCAGGGTTTGAATTGCACAGATCTCGTAGCTACGGTTAGAGGTAGTAATTGTGATGGGAAAGAAAGGAATTTGTTTTTTGATGAAAATGGCAGAACCACCTTTACCATCAACGCGGTCGTCCCGAACACAATGGTAGCCCGGGATGCTAAAATGAGATCCCGGGATTAGCCACGTCTCCTGGACCACCGCTACGTCGATGGAAGAGGTTGACAGAAGACTGAGAAGTTCATTTTTTTTATTGCTAAGACTTCTGCAGTTCCACTGCAGAATCTTAGGGAGAAGAGGGGGAGGGGGTTGGGGATTGCCCATGTTTAAAAAGTGAGAGAATAGAACTAATTTCGGATGCTACGTTGGACGGTATGTTACTATTATTGATCTTAACTAAGTTTAGAATAAGTTCTAAGATGTATGGGATGGTTTGAATTGATAGTTGATTAGACAGATCATGAGCTGAGCTATTAACTAGTCCAGCACCATTAGGAATAGTAGGCTGTTGACCGTTTGGGAAGAGTAAGAGATGATTGTGAGATGAAGAGGGTGAAGACAGGGGTTTGTGTGGCTGAACAGGTTTAAAGATTGTTTTCCTTTCGGAAGTGGGGGTGACTGTTTTGATTGCTTCTGCGTAAGATGGTTTTGCTACTGCATGGAGCCTACACGCTTCAGCGTAACATATACTTTCCGTGGCCATGGAAACTTTGATGTTCTTCTGTCTGATTGCCTCAGGACAGAACCTGTAAGTTGGGGAATGGTTGCCTTTACAATTTGCACATTTAATAGCATCGGCAGCAAGATCACATTCTTCTTTGTTGTGGTTCCCTCCACATTTGTAACATCTGGAAACAGATCTGCATATTGTTTGGGAGTGTCCAAATCGGAAGCACTTGTAACATTGGAGAGTGGGATAAATGTATGGCTTCACCGGTAGAACAACTCGGTACATCGCGACATTAGAGGGGAGCACCTGACCATCAAAAGTGAGGACCACCTTGTTGGTTGGGATCCACTCCGTCGTTTCACCTTGTTTACTCTTCCGGCTCAACCTTCTGCATTTAATCAGTCGTCCTGATCCGGACTGTGGAATCTCAATGCCTTCCAAGATCTCCGATTCGGGGATGTGAGGGGGAATCGAGACTACACCCATCCTCGTGATGTTAAATGAGGGTAGAAAAACATTAAAATTCTTAGTTACGTTTTCCAAAGAAAGAAAGTGGTTAGCCGCCTTATAGTCAGTGAATTTAACTGCAAGCTTGTTGCGGCCAACCTTAGTTATCCCGTTCCAAGCTGTGGTAATCTGATTTTTAACTAAAAATTTCCCGAAGTCAATATCATGAAGTAGGCTATTGTCAGTTTTGGACACATGAACAACAAATGGACCTTTGTCCATATGGTTATATATCGTTCTTACATTGTTATTTACAGGATGCGAAGATGTGGGGAGGGTTTGAGAAGCTTGATAGGATGGGAGAAGAGTTTTGGGGGAAGTAGGTATGATTGTCGGGTCATTAGTAAAACAGGTCTCTTCATCGCTGAGGTTAGGTGAGTCCATAGTTTTGGCCCTTTTTTTCCCTTTCTTTTTTTTAGTTGTAACTACAACAAATTCGGCAGGAGATGTTGGGGTGTCTCCTTGAAGGTCCAATGACTGAGTACTGGTGTCATAAGGAGGAGGTTTATCTGGAGGTCTGGGTTTATGGAGTTCATCCATGATTGGAAATTATGAGGAAAAAAATAAAGTCAGTAGTTCAAGTTACACTCGTATATGGATGTGTCGAGTGCAATATCAAGGAATGCACCAATGCGGGTAACAATAACACACAATGAGCTTGGTAATTCTAATTACTTTTGAAGTTTGTACTTACTGATCGCGAGCACACTGTAATTGTCAAAAAAAGAAAAAATTGCGTCAAAAACACCAATATATATAAAGTTGAAACACTGCAACCAAAACCAAATTCCAAAAATGCAATTCCGATCGCTGCTATATCACAAAGATCACTGTCACTGTCACAATCTCCGTACTATAACCATGTTTGACATTTCGATACATGTATACAGAGCTACTATATCTATGGGTTCCATCTATTTCTATGGGAACGGGTCTCGAAAATAATGAATCGTCAAAATCATTGCTGATTATGAGAAAAAAAAACAGTGTCTTCTCACTTAAACCTGCATTCAAAAAATATATGAACGCGATAATTTATAACTTGAACATAAATATTGTTCCATGTATTTTCAAAACAATTATTCAAAGATATTCATTTTACATAATTTTATGACTAAATATTTAAATCTTTATTAACTTTAAATTAAATAACTAAATAAACTCCCCTTTCACGGCACAAGCTTTTAGCTTAGTGTGAAAGGTGTATAAGGTTGTATTTGGGTTTATTACAAAACCCAGATATATCTTTTTAAAAAAAAAAAAAAAATACATATTTTGAGTCTTGCTCAAGTATTAACGAATAGGAATCTCAAACTTAATTGTCTATGACTATTTGAAATGATCCGATATTGAGAAATTTTCGAATTTTATGACGTTTTAGTTTGATTTTTGGCGTGAAATGTTTTTTGGTGTTCGCCGGTTCTTAGTAATTAATTTGAATATTTGTGAAATACTTTATTGAAATAAGTAAGTATGCAGCTCAATATGTTGTCTGTGCAGTTTTATACTGTTGTTAATGGGCGGAAACCAAAAAAAATAGTAATACTTAATAATAATAAGATTGTTTTGACAACGAAAATAATCGGAAAGATAGTATTTTAAAATAAAAATCGTAAATTATATAGCAGCGTTAACGCAAATCAGTATCTCATGTTTCTAATGAAGTATTCTTAAACATAATTTGCGTTTGTTTCAGATATGTCATCTTCTTTCCTAGGATACAGGAATGGCAATAGCACTGGCACAGAATCGGAGAATGAGTCAAGTGATGTTATTGAAGCTAGTAGCACTGATGTATCTTTTGTGAAGGCTAACCCCACGGATGGAAATGGGGGGACGGTTATTCCAGACTCAGATGAAGGTCAGCACATATTAAAATTTAATATTTTAAGAATAATATTGACTGTGCTCAGGACAAAGGCATCAAACCACAATTTTGGCAAAACTAGTTTCATGTTTCATTTGTCTCGTACACATTCCGGTAAAAGGATTTCATCCCCAAACGTCTAGTTTTTATAGAGAAATAAAAAATATTTTTTTAGCTAGGACTTAGTTGCAAATGAACCACAGAACGAATGTGTCAATCTTGACTGAGCTCCAGATAAAGACTCGACTGTCTGTAATATGTCAGAGACGTATATTAAGCTTTTTCGGACATATTATAAGACGTGAGCCAGACAATCTGGAAAAAAATATTTTGTCTGGTGGAGTCGAAGGAAGAAGAAGCAGAGGCCGAATACCGACAAGATGGTCAGATCATGTGAGAGATGTTGCAGGGGGTACAATGTGTGAGGCGTTTAGGCAGGCGGAGGACAGGGCACGGTGGAGGAGCTTGTCGCTTGGTTGGGGTCATGGTGGTCACGATCCTCAGCATTGAGGGACCGACTTAGAAGAAGAAGAAGTTGCAAATATCGAATAGCATAAAAGACTCTAACAGCATGAGTTTCATTATTATCACCAAAAAATTTCATCCAGCCATAATTTTACAGCGGGGTAAAAGGCATCAAACTGCATAGCCCCAAACATGCGACATACAGAGTGTTTATCTATTTATCTATATTTATCTTGGACATTAGATCCACACCATTTATAATATGGTGTGGATCTAATGTCCAAGAATTGATGAATTGTTCAGTGTCCTTGAACTAAATAATAAATTTTGTTGTATACTTGCACAAAAAAGTATACAACAAAGCAACAAAATTTTGGAACAGATAATCTTGTACAATGGGCGAGTTTATCGCAGAAGTGCAATATCTTCCATCTAATATGTACTTCAAAATTAAGCTTATGAATCTCGTTTTCTGGATAGGGCATAAGTATTATAATGTTTATCAATGTTATTTTTACAATTAACCATTGTATGAGGTCATATATATAAATTTAACACATGAAACTACCATAAAGAAGATCTACCATCAGGAAGATTGAGAATATGTTGTGATTGTTGTGTTGTTGTCTAGATGTTGTTGATTTTCTTCTGGGATCGCATTGGCCTTCAGCTGTAAAGATCCCTGTAAGAATCGTCTCTTTGTCAGTAATAATAATAATATTAGACTTAGAAAAGACAATGTCACCTTATTCGTGACGAGGTTAGAGATGCGGGTTCAATTCCCGTCCGGGGCACTACCAAATAAGGTGACATTGTCTTTTCTAAGCCTTATATTATGGTAGTTTCATGTGTTAAATTTACATATATTACAACTTTGTCAAGTTGTGGTTGCAGGCTTGTACTATAGGTGGTAGTAGGTTTATTTGATTCTATAACCTCCGGCTAGGGGTAAGTGGTGGGTTCGTTTTTTAAAGACACAAAATGTTTTAATACATTTATTGAAAACAATATCCTGGTCGGCAAATTACAGACAGTGAGTACAAAAATTATATTATATGGTGACACATACAACGTCTCCCCCGTGGTATCTGAGTGGTCCACACACAAGGCGGACGCAACTACCATTTGGAGCGTTGGTACTAGGCTAAAAGCGGTCCACTCACAAGGCGAACGCAACTGTTAGCTAATTAGGAGAACGTTGCTAGTAATCTTAATAGCGGTCCACACACAAGGCGAACGCAACTATTGTTCCTTACTAGAGGCTCTCCCGACGAACTCTGATTTCAAATGTCCTTGGCTCCTGTATTTATTCCCGTTCGGCCATCCCCTTCCTACGGATGGTCCGGGGTGGAGTTAAGATGGCGCTCGTTGTATCCGATGTGTCCCGAATACTCCCGATACAGCTGATGTGTCCTGCGAGAAAGAGAGACCTACTGTGCGAGCGGGTGAGTATTCGAGATACTGCACGCACGCCGCGCTACAATACCAATTTTTTGTTTAAAAAATTGTGCAGATTCCAAAATTCTGCTTAGTAGATAATTATAAAATCATATACAAATCCCTAAGTCATAAAAAAAAAATCATCTAAAATTGGAAAAGATTTTTCAGTGGAAATCACTTTATGGATATAGCAAATTTAGATTATTTTATTGTTAATAACTTGTTGTAGTTTATTGTGTTATTATATCACACGAATTTGGATTAAAGAATAATTGTTGTTTTCTCTAATATTGTGATCTTCTTCATGCACTTATTTATTAACAATTTGTGTATATTAGAGCGAAACCGCACTGTAGAACAAAATGTTTTTTTGAAGTATGGCCGTTTAACTGAATACTTTGAAAGCCAAGTTTTTTCAACAAAATCACATTTGCCTCTCGCATGTAGTTTTCAATATAAAATTACTGCAAAAAATTATTTTGGGTCATTAGTACTAACTATTTTTCTCACTTTTTAAAATGTTAAATAATAACAAGTTAAAAAAATTGTTGTAATGTTTTGTCAATGGATCTCAAAAAATTATATTGCATTTTGAAAATACGTGAATCTGCCATAAAAAAAAACATAATCAAGACTACATGTCTCTGTTCCTATGTCTGAACTTTATGTTTTGTAATTGTAGGCTCAGACACAGAAGTAGAAGAGAACAATGATGATGACTCCATAATACCCATAGTCACTAAAAAGAGTGGCAAGTCTCGTTTCCTATCCGATTCAGAGTCTGATGATGAAAGCTCAGATTACGGAGATCGGAATGCAATATCTGCGGCAACCAGGCGGAGTATATTTGGAATTGGGGCACCAGGAGAAAACTCTGATGATGGTTCTGATTTCATTGAATCTGAATGTGAAGAAGTATGTTTTTGAAATTCAAATTACTTTTTACTATGTAGCATGTGATTCGTGCAAAAATGTAGATTTAATTTACACAAACATAATAATTATGTTTCATTCTATTTCACCACTCTCTACATTCATTGCATCATTGCTTATTATTTGATGATTTTTGTCAAAGATAAATCTGGATTCATAATCAATCTAAATACACCTTTTCTTCTAAGCAATAACTTGTATTATAAAAGTAAAGGGGAGTTGACTATGGGATTTGAATAGTAGATTTCCGGTATTTTACTGTTAGGCTACCAATTTATATCTGAGGGTCATGACCTATCAGTCTTTGCTTTCACCATATGAGTGATGATCATTTTCTTGTTTTCCCGACACATCACAATCGTCATTGCTTCCACCACTATTGAACCATATGATTAGTAATGATATAAAATTATAAGTGTATTGAGATCTATGTACCTCACTATAGGATCTATCTCAAATACAATTAATTTGTATATAATTTACCTTGTATTTATTACTTTATTTTGTTTTCTAGAATGTATCCAACCATTCTCCAGATGGAAACATCTCTGATATGCCTCCAAATCCTCACATTGACTCATGCGATCGTACCGAGTCTCCAATTTACGAAACAAGTAACGATGATTATGAAATACCTGATTCACCAAATTCCAAAGGTGACAGTATAAAGCAAGAGAATAAAGTGGACCTGACGCACAACTCTTCAGCTCACAGTGATGCCTCTGTGAAAGTGGTGCAGAGAAATAACTCTATCATAGCTCTCAGCAGTGATGAAGAAGATGTGAAGGAATGTGCACCCTCATCTCCAATCCCAACTGTAATTTTTTAAATATTTTTTGTCTATTTACCGTCTTATTCACTGAGCCTATCATAATCCAAGACCACCCTCACAATTCAGTGCTTTAGCAGTTCATTGAACATACAGAATTTACTAAACAATAAAAAGATTCCAGATAAATTGAAGATATATTTATCAAACATAGTTTTCGCGCTTTATTGGATTTTTCACACCTGTATGGGTGAAGATATTAAGAATATTACTCAAAAAATACCTCATCTTAACAACTAATCCATACCATTACGGCATATTCCACAAGTGGGGTAGCCAGCAGACCATACATACCATCACGCCGCTTCCCTCGCGGGGTAGGCAGAAAGGATCGAGCGCCACTTCCTTCTATCTTTGCATACATCTTTCGCTTCCGTCACTGTCATACAATTCCTCATGCATGCTCTCCTGTTCAA
Source organism: Athripsodes cinereus (assembly GCA_947579605.1). Taxonomy (NCBI): domain Eukaryota; kingdom Metazoa; phylum Arthropoda; class Insecta; order Trichoptera; family Leptoceridae; genus Athripsodes; species Athripsodes cinereus. The sequence goes on along the minus strand of OX388321.1, from coordinate 18,345,529 downwards.
TGTGCTCAACACGTGACCGTCCTGTAGGATTTGATTTAAATGATCTTGCCATTTAATCCTCGGACGTCCACGTCTCCGAGCACCATTCCTCTCAGACAAATATATCTTCTTAGTCATTCTGTCCTCATTCATTCTTTCCACGTGCCTAAACCATCTTAACTTATTTACATTCATCCTTGTTATTACACCAACTTTCATTCCACATTCCTTTCGTATATCAATGTTACGCACACGATCTCTCAGACTTTTACCACACATCCTTCTCAACGATCTCATTTCCACTGCATTTATGCCAACACTTATATACAATGATCAATGTATAGGTTAAAAAGCCATGGCGACATAACGCACCCTTGTTTTACTCCTTTTGTCAGTGTGAACCATTCCGACAGGTTATTGTTCACCCTAACACACGCAGAACTTCCTGTATATAGGGACGCAATGGCGCGAATTAGCTGACTACCCACCCCACACATTGATAGTACTTGCCACATTTTCTCACGATCTACTCTATCATAAGCCTTTTCAAGATCAACAAACGCGCAGAAAAGCTTCTGGTGTTTCTCCAGGAGCTTCTCTGTCACCATTCGCAGGGAGAAAATCTGGTCCACACATCCTCTACCACTCTGAAAGGCACCTTGCACATCCCATACATTCGTCTCAGTTACTTTTCGAACTCTTTCAATCAATATTCTTGCATACAGCTTCCCCACCGAGCTCAGCAGACTGATAGCCCGATAACTCCCGCATTCTAGTCTTGACCCCTTTCCTTTGTATAGAGGGCATATCACAGCTTTTCGCCAGTCTTCTGGCGTGCAACCTTCCCTCCAACACTGGTTAAAGAGTGCATGACACCATTCGAGAGTCCTCAGCCCATTCAATCTGATGAATTCCGTAGAGATCATATCATATCCAACCGCTTTGCCATTCTTTGCTTTCTTCAATGCATTCTTAATCTCATCCATAGTTATTTCTTCATCCCTTGTTTCATTCGCGTTTTCCCTTTCACTGTTCTGGCTTGGACATTCACCTCCACTTTCAAACAGTTCCTCAAAATATTCTTTCCATCTATTCACAACGTCAACACCATTCATCAACATACATCCCTCTTTATTTCTAATCGCATTCATACTATTCACCTCATTGTTGCTTCTTTTACGCTTAACTTCTTTCCAAAATATTTTCATATTTTCTTTCACATTATCAGACAATTTCTTACACTCTGCTTCATCTACTAATTTCTTTTTTTCCTTTATCAGTTCCTTTACAGCTTTCTTACATTCCTTGTATACTTCTCTAGCACTCTCAATTTTTCCTTGATCTAGATTACGTGAGGCTAGCACACCCTTCCATGCAGCAGACCCTTCCATGAAGCTTCCATGCTTTCTGCCAGCAGACCAGATGCATATAATTAACATGCAAGCTGTCCTCTCCGTGCCAATATAAAATCAAGATTTTCAGAATGGGTGGCAAACCTCATCACCGAATTTAAGATGTAATATGTCTCAATTTTGCGAACACCTGTGGATAACCAACATAACTAATCAATTGTGCAAATTCCTTGTAGTAAAAAACTGGAAACATTTCCCGATGCTTACAAATCTGAAATGATAAAATATACCAAAAAAAATCTGTGCTTGTGTGAATTTTATTTTACATATTTATCTAATGTACTTAAATCAGTTTTATTTACATAGTACATTTTTTAAAAAAAAAATATATATATCTGGGTTTTGTTTGTTATAAACCCAAATACACCCAAATATCACACCTTTCACAGTAAGCTACTAAAAGCTTGTGTCGTGAAAGGGGAGTTTGCCAGTACCTGGTATCGAACCACGGACCCCTTGTTCACGAGGCCGAGATTCTACCTCCAGGCTACCGACATACTCACATTATTTTCTGAATGATAGATGATGATGATGATGATGATGATGATGGATGATTTCTTCAGCGCCGTTTAATGGAGAATCCATCTCAAGGGCGCAGGAAGCTCTGTTGGACGAGCGATGTCTTCAGTTTGCTCTTGAATGTTAATATCTTTGTTTGTGTTACCCATGTGTACATTGATATACACATTCATATAAAGTATTTATCGGCGACTCTCGCGTTCTGAAGTTTTATTGTCGCTTTCCCTCGCTATGTGTTGTGGATGGCGATGTTGTGTTGCTGTCTCTGTTACACATTGCAGGACACTAGATAATAATACACTAGACCGTAATTCTCAGAAACGGTTGTTCATAACACATGTTTGGATTTAAGAATGCTGTTGATAAATGAAGTTGTCGTTTTTAGATATTAAATTTAACACAAAACTCGATTAAAATTAGGAGATGATGCACATTTATAATGCATAAAAACTGCGCGATTTTATTTTGCAATACACACGAAAACTGAGAATTATAGGATCAATATGAACGGTAAAAACGGGTATTTATCCAAGAGCTATGGTGACGCGTGGCGGCAGCTGTAAACAGCGCCTGCACACATATAGAATATAGATAATCCTTGTGGATAAAGATATGTTTTTGTTTTATAAAATCTGATTTTATTTTGTAATGTGTTTTTAGAAGACTTCATTTGATTCGGATCTATCACAACCCAAGATTACTGCATATGTCAAGGATCACACGTACCCTAACAGCGGTGTAAAATACGTCAGCAAGCAGATGCGAGAGAATGAACTCAACAAATTGAATGGTCTTAGGATGGATCTCCAGAAAGTTAATGTGAGTTACAATAGATGTTCAATATATTAATCATTCAGTTCCATAAATCAACAACTCATATTTTTCAAAATTGAGCTATTTTAGCTTACTACGTTTAGAAAGTGATATTCTTTCAAATAAACATTTTAAAAAAATCACAATATCCAGTATTTTATATTAGAAGAACACATTTGTACAATGTACATTTTTGCCTACGTGCGTTGCATAAGTGCGTATTATGTCACCCGAAAATAGAAGGATGTGTAGATGTTTTTCTTTTCCTGTATTTGTTCATGTTTTTATATTTCAGTTTTTGGTAGGCGCATATCACTCGTTACGGGTGGATTGCCGGTTATAAAAAAATGTACATTTTTGGTTTAAATTTAGTGTAGATGAGATAAAGGTGGAATTCTTTTCTAATAAACAGTCATAGCCTCACATATGAGGTTTACAGAACCGTAGTGGATTAAGTCTAGGAAACTTAAATCTAAAATATTTGGAAATAAAGTCCACTGATTATACTGCATTGTTAGAAAGCAATATGGGACTAGAGCCATATGTGGCTTAAATTTTAAACCTAATGCTACATTTATTTCAGCACTGAATAACCCAATGCTTATATAGTGAGAGTCAATAATTTATTTTTATGAAAAAATGGGCTTGATGTTCTATGGTTCTGAATGTTTCGTATATACATCCGAAGTAGACTAATAAATTGAATGCAAAGTTTAATCTATAGACAATTCTATTTATTTTTAATTTTGTTGGTAATGTTCCAGTATCTTTTGGAATCTATGAACATCTCTACTCTGCCGGACAAAGGAGAAAAACTAAAGATGCGCGCTAGTGATCTTGTAATACAAATAAAGAAGCAAGCTGAGCATGTAGCCGACCTAGTGGTGGAACCAGGTAATAGACACAATAGTTTTCTTCAATCAGTCACCCTTTAACACTCCTCTAGGTAAAATAGTGCAGGAATCAGCCTACTCCATTCTGAACATCCAATTTTTTTGTTATAGAAACGATGTATTTTCAGTAAAGAGGGTCATCCAGGCCATTTAAGGCCTTCTGGATGTTTTCAAGAAGTGGTATACGTAATGGATTGTTCTTAAATTTTGCAGATGTTATCACAAATGCAACCGTGAAGAATGATGGATTTGTTTCTTGGGATGATATTAAATCTAAAAGCAAAGATGTTCAACCACGTACATTTGGAGCTCAGGCAATGGGCACACACATGGCTCAGAGAAACATGACTCTGGAGAGTCTCAGAGTCCTTCACAAATCCCTGGAGAGTAGGCCTGCTGATAACGTCCTGGCGGAGATGCCCAAAGGACTCAGAACACAACTCATGCCCCATCAGCTACATGCCCTGGAATGGCTCAAATGGAGAGAGACTCAAAAACCTAGAGGCGGGATATTGGGTAATACTCATTTTCAGTCATAGTGTGATTTTTTTTAATTTACTTCAAGATAGAGATACATAGGTATAAATTATGCCACCCATTCTGGATCTCTTATTTTTATGAGATGAAAGGATAACTTTTATGTTAATTACACATAATTAGTTCATTGGCTGCTGATATTTAGAGCAGATAGATCTTATAAAGATGAATTCATACACTTTATTAACTCATCATGTTGTATTAAATATGTAGAACAATATTATGTATATTTTTATGTGAAGGATCCTTGTAGCCTTGTTAGGAGGTTTGTACTGTATTATGAGATTCATTCACATTTCCTTGGTTTGTTTAATAATTCCAGCTGATGACATGGGTCTTGGCAAGACCCTGACTATGATATCTCTGATAGTATACAGTAAGGAGAGTAATGCAGATGATGAAGATGAGGATAGTGATAGAGATGGCGATAAGCAGAATGGAACAAGTAAGTCTTAACAACTCGATAATAATAATAGTAAACATTTTATTATTAATAATTCAAGAGTTTTTCAAGACTTTATTATTGAAATAAAATGTACAAAAAGCCTCGTGAGTATGTACATTAAATTGTGATAAAATTGATTGCATTGAGCAGAAATAAAAATATAATTATGTAAAACAAGAGTATCCATACAAAATTGCAAATTATAAATGTAAGCATTCACAACCATAAACCTCTATGTATGTACATGTATCTGAATAAGTATTATCTACTGTTAAAGAGGTGGTGGGTGTTGTTTATGAGAGGTTGATGGTGTGATTTTATTTGTATTTGAGCTCAATGTCTGTAGGTAATTTATTTATTTTATTCTTCTTGCACATCATCATACACAAAACAAAATTATAAATGTAAGCATTCACAACCATAAACCTCTATGTATGTACATGTATCTGAATAAGTATTATCTACTGTTAAAGAGGTGGTGGGTGTTGTTTATGAGAGGTTGATGGTGTGATTTTATTTGTATTTGAGCTCAATGTCTGTAGGTAATTTATTTATTTTATTCTTCTTGCACATCATCATACACAAAACAAAATTATAAATGTAAGCATTCACAACCATAAACCTCTATGTATGTACATGTATCTGAATAAGTATTATCTACTGTTAAAGAGGTGGTGGGTGTTGTTTATGAGAGGTTGATGGTGTGATTTTATTTGTATTTGAGCTCAATGTCTGTAGGTAATTTATTTATTTTATTCTTCTTGCACATCATCATACACAAAACAAAATTAACAAAGCAGTTAACATAAAAAATAATGTGATGATATGCAGTAGCGAGATTATCACTTTATAGTGATTTCTTCCATCTAACCATGTCATATTAACACTAAACACAAGAAAAAAACACAAATAAGAAAAATTTATATTGCTAAGTCTTACTAAATACTGTGGAAGATGGGGTGATGCTATATATATTTATGCTTTTTCATTTAAATAAATATTTGTGAGATAAAAAAAAATCTGGGATCGATGTCTGCAACATAATGATTATTTTTTAGTAATTTAAACATTAAACTTTTAAAAATTATAAGTTTACTTTTATATATGGGTTTGTAACACAACATGTAATGTAAAGCTGATGAATAATATTGTATTGAAGATGGCTAATGTTAAGGTGATATGTATATGACGCTACATTTTAGAGCAGCAAGGTAAAGTAAATAGTAATAACTGGCACTTAATTTACAGTGGCCAAAGGTGGTACTCTGGTTGTATGCCCTGCATCTTTACTTAAACAGTGGTACAATGAGGTGAGTAATCATTGTAAGAAGCATTTGCTCAAGGCTCACATTCACCACGGGCTAAAGAGAGAAGTCAGCAACTACAAATTGGCCAGGAATGATATCGTCATCACTACTTATAATTTGGTGCAGCGAGAACTGGATAAGGTATTATACACTTGTCAAATATTACATGATTTTGTGTACTTATTACTCTTACATAGTTCATTCACAAATATTTAAACTTCTTAGTGTAAACACAACTTTCTGTTGAAGCAGCGTATTGTCAAATAACTAGGATTTTTATTGTGATTATTTCCTAACATGATATATGTGTTTCAGAGAGGTACTCTTAACCGTATCAAATGGGATCGTGTAATCTTGGATGAGGCTCACATTGTCAGGAACCACAAATCACAGACAGCACGCGCAGTGTTCCAGTTAACAGCCAAGAATCGTTGGTGCCTCACTGGGACTCCTCTACACAACAAAGACTTAGATTTGTTTGCCTTACTCAAGTTCATCAGATGTGAGCCGTTTAATGATATAGCTTTGTGGAAGAAATGGATAGATAATAAATCAACGGGAGGCCAGGAGAGGTTATTTATGATAATGAAAACTCTGCTTTTGCGCAGAACCAAACAACAGCTACAAGAACTCAATTCGTTGGGATGTCTCCCGGAAAAGAACATCAAAGGGATAGATGTGGAACTACCTACAGATGAAATGAATGTTTATCAAAAGGTAATATTGACAAAACACAGTTTATATTTGTACAAAATAGAGAACAATCTGTATGTTTACATGTAGTTGATCTGCTGACTACCCGCTACTATACCATTGTGGAACATTCCACAATAAAATATAAGACATTCAGGAGTATGCATGCCTCGTTGCTGAATACCTCGCTAGTAGAATAATCTGTGATGGTGGAAATACACACAGTACAAACAATGATTTTCATAAATATTAATTAAATTATGAATGCCGACTTGATTGATTTTATTTCAAATAAGTTATCAGACATTAGGAATAGGTCCAATTTATGAATAGTGAGGTTTTGCATGAGAATATAAATAGTATTATTTTACTTTTGGTAAGGAACACGTCTTTATAAATGCAATTATTAATATTAAATATATCATGTAGGTATTTGTATTACATATTTATAGGTGCTAGTATTTTCCAAGACACTGTTTGCGCAGTTTTTGCATCAGAGAGCTGAGAGGAATAATAGTTTCTCAAGTAGAAATAATGAGGCTAATGAAGAATACTACCGGATGCATAAGAAAATGGTGGCACTCCATGGTAAGTAAAAACATTTGTTATATATTTTTAAATTACATATAGGTTTAGTTCGACACATTCTGCGTGCAATGTGTTGAAATTTAAATGTGTCCATATCAAATAGCTAGGTCATGTTCTGAGAGTGTTCAACGATAGTTGGCCTAAAAGAGCACTGTTCTTCCGTCTGCGAGGGTTTCGATGGCCCGAGCGTCCCTCTTTCACAATATATTATTCCGATAACAATGACATCAGAACGTTGGGAATATTGTGGGAAGAGGTGACACAATTGGGGACGAGTCGCTCTGAATGGAGGAGGCCGGTTTCTGCCCTGTGCTCCCGAGAGGAGCGTTGAGATTGATTGATTAATCAAATAAGGGATGTTAGCAGATTGTATTTTTTAAGATTAGATAATAACATATATTATATTGATTATTTTCTTATATATTAAAATTGGATGTATTTATTCTATTTTTGTTTATTTCCTCTCCTTTGTTTGATGACACTGTTCGCATCGACATTAGACGTTTTTAATTTAGAATTTTCATTTTATTCATAGGTGCAAAACCTGTTAAATCCCATGAAATTTTGGTTCTTTTATTACGTCTGCGTCAGATTTGTTGTCATGCGGGCCTCATACACTCCATGTTGGATGATGAGCAGTATGAGGGCAGATTTAACCAGTCACAGGAGGGTGGTACAGGGCCTGAGGCTGACTTGCTGGGAGAGTTAGCTAAACTCAATATAGAGAATGATCAGGAGGAAGATGTCCCCAACAGCCAAGATGTAAGTGGATAATATTGTCACTCTAATTTATTAGAGCTTTGAGCGAGATAAAAATTAATTTGAGAATGATTAATTTTTGATTATTAATGATTACTCTTTGTATTTGTATTTTAGTTTTCAGAAGGAGAAACTGTATCTGTGGCATTGAGTAGAGTATTGCACTCATCCAATCCTGTGTTTGATCTCAAGAGGAAAAGTGCCAAAATATCTGCAGCACTCAAGTGTTTGGAAGAGAATGTGTTTATACATAAAGGTATATTTCATGTCACACATTAGTTACATATGTCTAAAATATTTTCATATTTTTGGGCATTTGTTTGCAATATTTTCCTTCAAATTCACAAATATTCACACAGTTTTAGGCATTTGTATTTGTGAATTATAATAAACATTTGGAACATTACTATTACATATTAAACCTGAGTTCATTCTACATTTATTCAAATCTACCAATTATATATCTTTGTGAATAGAGAAATATCAAATATTTTTATTCCCACTATTGTATTCAGCTTTCTAATAACGCCAGTTTAAGAAATTAATATCTGTCGAAACGCTCTACCATTATGTTTTTTGCTTGTGACATCATTGTCTGCATATAAGCAATCTATTGAATATAGTACAAGAATGTGATATTGGTATAGCTTATGATGTCATTCATCATTTTCACAGGCATCGCGCATATTAACCCGAATTCTCCGGGAATAAGAAATACTTATCCAATAAATGTTATATTACGTATAAACTCTAAATATATGATAAGATTTGACACTGTGGTGTTATTTTTTAATTTTGAAAATCCATTCCTGAAATATGGGGTGTCCTCATATGAGGACAGTAAAAGTTAAACAAGGTTATATCATCACTGGTTATACATAAATAAACATTATTTGTGCCACTTAATCCGTTAATGATATATGAATTGATCTACATATATATTTTATACATTTAGAAACGTTTAAAATAAATATTTTTATACTTTCGGGAAGAGATCGTCATTTTTGTAAATTTTCAAAATACGGTAATTTTGAAATGATGCACACATCCACCCACGACTAAAATCAAAGATACAATGATTTGTTCATAAAGAGGAACGTCTTGTTTGTAGGATAGTTCATGTTTCAACATGCTCACGCTTATTGTTTAGTTGTTATGGTCAATTTTAATGTACATTGTTTCCGTCCTCATATGAGGACACTAGGAGAATTCGGGTTAAAGAAAGATTTTTTTTATATATAACATGACATAACGTGTATAGACATTTGCATTTTATTTTCATAATTTTTTATAAAATGCAAGAAATATTAGGTCGGGGAAAAAGTCTTTTCGCATATAGTATGTATAAACTTGTAACAAAATATCTTTGGCTGTACTATAATAATAATAATGATAAATAAACTTTATTGTACAAAATATTTAAACAAAAAGAATGAGATTAGGTACAACATGGTATATACAAATATTTTGCACAATGGGCGAGTTTATCACAGGGACGCGATATCTTCCAACTAACCCAATAAAGTAAAACAAGTAAACAATGATAAAAAAATGGAAACAATTTGTATCTGGTTGATTTTCATGGCATTAACAAGGTGACATTTCAAAAAAAGAATCAAATTAAGAACATTTTGTTTTTTTTTCTGTCAAAATGAGCGAATCGAATGGAAAAATTAGATATATTTTAAAATTTTGTTACAAAAAAGGAATGCAATGCAAGCCGCAATTTTTTTTATGACGTTTATGGACCTAATGCAGTATCAGTGAGAGTAGCACAAAGTTGGTTGAAGCGTTTTCAATCCGAGAATTTTGATGTCAAAGATGTACCTCGCTCTTGTCGCCCTGTTACAGATAAAATGGACGCTATTTTTGAAAAAGTGGAGCAAGATCGGCATACCAGCAGTCAGCGCCGGATCTACCATAGGTTCAAATGATTCGGCCCACCAGGGCGCATAAAGTAAAAGGCGCTACGTAGATTAACTCTAGTTTTAGTTGTAACCAGAGATTTTATAAATAAATAATATAAAAAGTACTTCCGCTTGCATACAAAGTTACACATATCACAAAATGTATCGGTTTTATAAGAGAACATATTTTTGAAATTCCCGCGAAAAGTTACACGCTCTAATGCCTAATCATTATCGACTTATAATATACACATTTGAGTTCAAAGAATTTTGAATGTTACGTACTCTAACTTTTCCATACATAATAAAGGTCCAAATCTTTTATCTCCGTTTTTTTACTAGCTCCTACAACCGAGTAATAAAGTGAAATATGTAATAATAAATATTGTTCATAATTCATTCGATTGCGGGTGCATTGCCGTAAAATGAAATAAGAAGAATAATAAATATTGTTCCTTGCGTCTCACTAGGCCACTAATACTTCCTCAACGCTTCCACATAGATTCTCACTAATACATACAACACGCCTTTTAAACATTTCGCTGTCTTATACAACCAAGTAATACTGTAGAATGAAATAATAATAATTACCTACTGAACCAGCGCCTCTACTAACACAACCAAGACCGCCCTACATAGATTCTCACTAATACATTCAAAAGGGGCGCTATGATTTTTCAAATAAAAACCAGAAATATAAATATTACCTAGCGTAAATAATCTGTGGTTTGGTTGATTATGAATAAACATTACTTAGTCTAAGGAGCGCTCATCGGATCGACTCTACCTAGTGAATTAGTGATATAGTATAACATCACTGGATGTTCGTCAGAACACGAATTACCTTCGTATTTAGACAAGATGCACCGAAGTGTATACGAATGTACCCGAATGAAATGTATGAAATTCGCTTCGTAGTCGCAACGCAATAGGTACGTATGCTTTAATATGCGTAGATTATAAAATTATAATATCGTAGTGATAGTACTAAGATAATTATTAAAAATATTGCAACCATTAGGTATGTTATTATGGGCATATATTAAAATATTGATTAAAATAGTTATTTTATTTATTTATTTACATATAAACGGCTGTATCAGCCTTTACAAATAAAAGGAACAGTCAAGAGATTTAAAACCTAATGTGTCTATATTCGAGGTTATGTGTGTGGTAGTAGTTTTCTTCACTTTTTTTTTTAAATTTTTATATGAAATACCTGAATATGTAGGTAGCTATATTTACTTCCATACGAGTACATCGCAAGTAAGTAAGTACTGAAATAATAGTATAATATTTGATTTTGTTGTTGTTTTTCATCATATTTAACAATGTCTTGTATTTGGGGGAATTTTTTTAATATCAAAATACTAAATATGTTTCACCTAAGTATAAATATGTCGATACATAACATTTTATAAGATACTAATTACATATTGTAAAAGTGGCAAATAAGAAATGTAACTACTTATTTTTTGCGTGTTATACAGTTTTGCTAAGATATGAAAATATTTTTTGCAAAAAAGTTTGGGGGGGGGGCGCAGTATATATATTTGAACCAAGCGCAAAATGCGGTTGATCCGGCGCTGCCAGCAGTTAAAACATAGCTGAAGAACTGGCAATTGACCACAAAACAATTTTGACCCGTTTGAAAAAAGCTGGGTACACAAAAAAGCTCGAAATTTGGGTGCCACACGAGCTCACTGAAAGAAACCTAATTAATCATGTACTCATTTGCGATTATTTATTGAGACGTAATGAAACCGAACCGTTTTTGAAGAGACTGATAACTGGTGATGAAAAGTGGATCACGTATGTCAAGAACGTGTGAAAAAGGATTTGGTCAAAGGTCAGTCAGGCTTCACAGACTGGGGCAAAACCTGGATTTACTCGCAATAAGAGGTGATGCGATGTCTATGGTGGGATTGGAAGGGCATTGTTTATTAAGAGCTTTTACCGCTGGGCAGAACCATCGAATCGGATCTCTACTGCCAACAACTGATGAGATTAAAGCAAGAAGGTGAGAGAAAGTGGCCAGAATTGATTAAAAGTAAGGGTGTGGTCTTTCATCACGATAACGCTGGACCATACACATCTTTAGCCACTCAGCAAAAATTAAGTGAGTGACTGGGAGGTGTTAATGCATCCGCCATATAGCCCTGACCTTGCACCTTCAGATTTCCACCTGTTTCGGTATCTTCAAAATTCTTTAGGCAGTGTCACGTTAACATCAAAAGAGGACTGCCAAAACTACTTGTTGCGGTTTTTTCCCAAACGTCTACAGCAACAGGATCAAGTCCCAAAATTTCTACAGCAACAGGATCATGTCTCTACCTACAAGATGGCAGAAAGTGTATGAACAAAATGGCACATATATATTGTAATGAAATTTAAATTAACTTTGAAAAAAAATGTCTTGAATTTTCATATAAAATGCGAAGAAACTTTTTCCCCAACCTATTATTAACATAACACAAAATTGATAATTTCTATTTTTCGGCTCAAGCTAACTTTTTGTACCACATATTAATTTTTTTTTTTTTATTTATCTATTTCCCAAAAATATTACATACAAAAATAACATAAAAAAAATCATTATGGAATGTATTGCCTCACTAGACCAAAATCTGTTCTGGGGCAATACTAAGAAAAATAGCTAAGAAAAATAAGACAATTAAATAACTTTTTTTTATTTATTTGTTTATTAACATAATATACTCCAAAAAACTCTTTGTAGTACAATAACAATACAAAACATACTTGAAAATAAAAACAATCAACATAATACCTAAGCAACAAACAATGAAAAACAAAAACATGAAAACAGAAGCTACTGGGAAGCCTCAGTGGAAAGCATACTTTGGAACAAATCCGCTCATAACAGATCTCATAGTGTACTCTGAATAATTGATAATATGATGTCCAATATGGGTTTGTTTAGTGATTTTGCTTTTATACCCCTCATATATTGACTACAACAACTATTAACTATTACTGCAGGAAGTTTATTAATAAAACATTTTAAGTTAAAAGCTCACACTTGCAAGTTTCTTATTATGCAATCAGAATTTGCCGACTGTCCCATTAGTGGTAGATTAAATAGATGATTTTGTATATTTGCATGGCAGGTGACAAAGCAGTTGTAGTGAGTCAGTGGACCAGCATGTTGGATATTGTAGAGGGTCACCTGAAGGACATGGGAGTGGTGTGCAGCACACTTAGTGGGAAGGTGCCTGTTACAGCCAGACACGACATAGTGCACAAGTTCAATGATCCAGAATCAAAAATTCAGGTACACATATATACATATCACAATTACAATAATTGATACATACTTTCGAGGGTATAGTCCTATAGGTATAGAGCAGTGGTTCCCAAAGTTGACTGGGCTCCGACCCATCTAACAAAAATTGAAAATCTTGAGACCCACCTTTAAGGTTTTTTTTATTATTATTTTTTCCTTTTAAGTTATTTCAACAGTAAGGATGTATTTTTGTTTTGGATTTTTCTTCATTACAGTTTCAGCATCCTATTAGGGCCCACTCAATATTCGTTCGTGACCTACTGGTGGGTCGCGATCCATAGTTTGGGAAATGCTGGTATAGAGGGTATAAATATATATGTACCCACTGTGAAAATTCATGTGAAATAATTTAAAAAATGAACCAATTCAAACTGTTATTGTTTTGTTTTGTAGCTTTTTTTTTATTTTTATAAGACATGACATGGCATTTCAGCGATGACATACTTCATCTGTCTTATTTTTTATTGGCTTGGAAAAGACAACCAGGCTGCTGGCTACCCCACTTGTGGGAGGCAACATGATGGTATAGATAGAGAAATATATATGATGTTTCAGGTGTTGTTGCTTTCACTTTGTGCTGGTGGTGTAGGCTTAAATCTTGTGGGAGGAAATCATCTGCTGCTATTGGACCTGCATTGGAATCCTCAGCTGGAGGCTCAGGCCCAAGACAGGATATACCGTGTGGGACAGAAGAAGACTGTCTACATATACAAGTAGCTTTAATTTTTAATATGTCTGTACGCCGGAGCGAAACTACACTATGTCAATGGACGCCATTTTTCAGTATGGCCGTTCAAAGTTTTTTCTACAAAATTATATTTGCTTCTCACATGTTAGTTAACACGAAATTACTCTTAAAAATTATTGTGAATGATTGCTATTTATTTATATCTCACACTTTTTTGAAAATTTTCACAATATTGCATGAAAGTGGCATTGTTTTGCTTTAAATATTTGACGAATTTTTTTTATTTCTGGATACTTGAAAATACAACTCGTTTTCAAGATAGGTGAATATGTCATTTAAAAAAACATAACAAGGACTACAATATTATGTTTATAAGACATTTCTGCCGAAATTCGACATGGGGTAGTTCCGCTCCAGTGTACAGATATTCATACAAGATGTTGATTGACTTATGAGTAAATTTTACAATCAGAAATTTTATTAAATAAAAATGAGAAAATTAAATTTATTTTTTCAAAAATCTATTTTTTTAATGAATTTTGTGATAATAATTATGTTAATGTGAATTTTGCAGATTCATGTGTGTATCAACAGTAGAGCAGAGCATTAAGATGCTACAAGACAAGAAACTGGCAATGGCTAACAGCGTTCTCACTGGATCTATTACAGTGCATTCCTCCAAGCTCACTATAGAAGATCTCAAACAGATGTTCAACATGGTGTAATCTTTTCTAATCTCCAACACACATTCCCACCATACCAGAACTAAACACAATTTTACTTTGATGAAGTTAAGTTGATTACTGATTAATTTTTTATTTGAAAATGTAAAGCAAGTTAGCTAACTCAATAAAACCGGAAGCTAAAAAGACAACCTCTTTGAAAAATTACTGGTGGACTTCTCTTAATTTAATTTTAAAAGAATATTTACAAAAGTTAATGGTACAGCCGGATTTTTTAATAAGTTTATCAAAATTTTAACAAATGTTAATTAGCTTATTAAAGCCTAGTTTTGATGAAAACCAAATAATTGTGAGCCGTGATATGATTGTTAACATCAATCATAGACACTGATAATCAATAACATTTTATTTTATTGAGTTGTATAAATAGAATTCTTCTCCTTCTTTGCTCATGTTAGGTTAGTAATAATTGTGAGCCGTGATATGATTGTTAACATCAATCATAGACACTGATAATCAATAACATTTTATTGAGTTGTATAAATAGAATTCTTCTCCTTTTTTGCTCATGTTAGGTTAGTAATAATTGTGAGCCGTGATATGATTGTTAACATCATCAATCATAGACACTGATAATCAATAACATTTTATTTTATTGAGTTGTATAAATAGAATTCTTCTCCTCCTTTGCTCATGTTAGGTTAGTAATATATTTTTATGGAATTAGGATTTTCTTACTACACAGCAAGTCAACTGTTTTTCCAGCTCTTAATTGGCCATCTTTGTAATCGTAGATCTAATGTCTCGTTCCCAGTAATGTTGTCCATCCCATCCTATCTTATGCTCATGTGATCCACATGACTTCTCCTAAACAGTATTTCTCTATTCGCTCCAGTGCACAAAATTTTCAGTTTCACATGCGTGTCTTATTTCTAAAATTTATTTTATGATTAGTTATTTGTGTTTCCTGTTACTTTCCACATGGCTGTGAGATTCAATTCAATTTTGAGTGTTTTGATCATTTTTCTATTAATCACTCTGTGAAATAGAAATTTAGAGTTATATGAATAAGTGTTTATTATTTTTTGTTATGAATATACTTTTAATTATATTTAAGTTGTATTGTGAAAATTGTAAATAAATATTTTTATATGTAACAAATAAATAATTTGCACCAAGTTATCACCAAGGTGGTCATTTCAAGGCTTCATCCAACTTTCATTTGAAATATGAGATATTATGTACAATTCTGTACGTGGAAGTGAAATTACTCTGTCAAATTTGAACCAAAGTGACTAAGGATTTAACGTTATATTCAACTATCTTGAAAACATATTATATTTTTTTGACATCCATTGTCAAATTTTTGTTAAAACAGAAATGCCATTTTAACATGATACTGTGTAATTTTTTTTTTACAAGAAAAGTATGTTTGATAGAAATCATCCAAAATAATTTTTGCCTGTTATTTTCTGTTAACAAACATTTGAGAATCAAATGTAATTTTGTTGAAAAACTTTGAAAGGCTGTACTGAAAAATGGCATCTTGTGACATAGCGCAGTTTCACTCCCACACAGTTGATATTTTACACTGTATTATATTATATATTTTTTACTTAATTAAATTTATATTTTTATACTTTTTTCTTATTAAAACAATATTTTTTATATTGATTTTTTAATAAACTGTTCCATAATCACCAAAATGCTCTAAACATAATTAATAACATTTTCGTGAATCTAAAAGTTTCAACAAAACATCAAATACACTTCTAAAGTGTGACGTTATCTGACATTTGCGCTTAAACATACAAAAATGAGTGTAAAAAGCAGAATTGTATTAAGTATTAAATAAATATGTCCCGTGAAATATTCTTAAGTTACGCAATACACCTTTTTTTTAATAATTCAAGAGTTTTTGTGTTTACACTGGAGTCGAAGGAAGAAGAAGCAGAGGCCGAATACCGACAAGATGGTCAGATCATGTGAGAGATGTTGCAGGGGGTACAATGTGTGAGGCGTTTAGGCAGGCGGAGGACAGGGCACGGTGGAGGAGCTTGTCGCTTGGTTGGGGTCATGGTGGTCACGATCCTCAGCATTGAGGGACCGACTTAGAAGAAGAAGAAGTTGCAAATATCGAATAGCATAAAAGACTCTAACAGCATGAGTTTCATTATTATCACCAAAAAATTTCATCCAGCCATAATTTTACAGCGGGGTAAAAGGCATCAAACTGCATAGCCCCAAACATGCGACATACAGAGTGTTTATCTATTTATCTATATTTATCTTGGACATTAGATCCACACCATTTATAATATGGTGTGGATCTAATGTCCAAGAATTGATGAATTGTTCAGTGTCCTTGAACTAAATAATAAATTTTGTTGTATACTTGCACAAAAAAGTATACAACAAAGCAACAAAATTTTGGAACAGATAATCTTGTACAATGGGCGAGTTTATCGCAGAAGTGCAATATCTTCCATCTAATATGTACTTCAAAATTAAGCTTATGAATCTCGTTTTCTGGATAGGGCATAAGTATTATAATGTTTATCAATGTTATTTTTACAATTAACCATTGTATGAGGTCATATATATAAATTTAACACATGAAACTACCATAAAGAAGATCTACCATCAGGAAGATTGAGAATATGTTGTGATTGTTGTGTTGTTGTCTAGATGTTGTTGATTTTCTTCTGGGATCGCATTGGCCTTCAGCTGTAAAGATCCCTGTAAGAATCGTCTCTTTGTCAGTAATAATAATAATATTAGACTTAGAAAAGACAATGTCACCTTATTCGTGACGAGGTTAGAGATGCGGGTTCAATTCCCGTCCGGGGCACTACCAAATAAGGTGACATTGTCTTTTCTAAGCCTTATATTATGGTAGTTTCATGTGTTAAATTTACATATATTACAACTTTGTCAAGTTGTGGTTGCAGGCTTGTACTATAGGTGGTAGTAGGTTTATTTGATTCTATAACCTCCGGCTAGGGGTAAGTGGTGGGTTCGTTTTTAAAGACACAAAATGTTTTAATACATTTATTGAAAACAATATCCTGGTCGGCAAATTACAGACAGTGAGTACAAAAATTATATTATATGGTGACACATACAACGTCTCCCCCGTGGTATCTGAGTGGTCCACACACAAGGCGGACGCAACTACCATTTGGAGCGTTGGTACTAGGCTAAAAGCGGTCCACTCACAAGGCGAACGCAACTGTTAGCTAATTAGGAGAACGTTGCTAGTAATCTTAATAGCGGTCCACACACAAGGCGAACGCAACTATTGTTCCTTACTAGAGGCTCTCCCGACGAACTCTGATTTCAAATGTCCTTGGCTCCTGTATTTATTCCCG
Organism: Athripsodes cinereus; assembly: GCA_947579605.1. Lineage (NCBI taxonomy): Eukaryota > Metazoa > Arthropoda > Insecta > Trichoptera > Leptoceridae > Athripsodes > Athripsodes cinereus. The sequence continues at coordinate 18,327,631 of OX388321.1, read as the reverse complement.
TTCGGCCATCCCCTTCCTACGGATGGTCCGGGGTGGAGTTAAGATGGCGCTCGTTGTATCCGATGTGTCCCGAATACTCCCGATACAGCTGATGTGTCCTGCGAGAAAGAGAGACCTACTGTGCGAGCGGGTGAGTATTCGAGATACTGCACGCACGCCGCGCTACAATACCAATTTTTTGTTTAAAAAATTGTGCAGATTCCAAAATTCTGCTTAGTAGATAATTATAAAATCATATACAAATCCCTAAGTCATAAAAAAAAAATCATCTAAAATTGGAAAAGATTTTTCAGTGGAAATCACTTTATGGATATAGCAAATTTAGATTATTTTATTGTTAATAACTTGTTGTAGTTTATTGTGTTATTATATCACACGAATTTGGATTAAAGAATAATTGTTGTTTTCTCTAATATTGTGATCTTCTTCATGCACTTATTTATTAACAATTTGTGTATATTAGAGCGAAACCGCACTGTAGAACAAAATGTTTTTTTGAAGTATGGCCGTTTAACTGAATACTTTGAAAGCCAAGTTTTTTCAACAAAATCACATTTGCCTCTCGCATGTAGTTTTCAATATAAAATTACTGCAAAAAATTATTTTGGGTCATTAGTACT